>CM076849.1:179293507-181693507 GCA_039519185.1 Astragalus membranaceus
CAATGATTCTCTCTGCGAGGAAGATGTTGAAATGTGATTTCTTCGAAGGACAACCAATTCTCGGATGTAGTCTCTGTACAGTATCAACTCGGAATCTCTGACTTCCCAATCTCCGTTCACTTGATGGATAACTAGGGCCGAGTCTCCATACACATCTAATCTTTTAACTTTCCAGTCTAGAGCTGCCTGAATACCCAGAATACATGTAACGCCCCAATTTTATTTAAATGTTTAATTAATTGTTTGGGTGATTTATTTGGTTAGATTTATTTGATAGATTTAATTATATAAATTAAGTGGTAAAAATAAGATAATAATAAATAAGTGTGTTTAGTAGGGAGGCCTTGTTAGTAATTAGATTTAATAAAATAAGAGGACTGGATGAAAAGGGCTTAAGTGATTTAATTAAAATAGCCCATGGCCCATAACATTAGACCTAGGCGCTATAAGAGAGCTCACCTAGGGTTTTGATTAGGCATTCACGAAATCCCTAAGAGAAGGAGAGGAGAGGAAATCGTTGTGGCTCAAGGAAAAAGGGAGAGGAAGGCTACGACTCTATTGGTGTTTGATCAAGGAGGGTTAGGTGCACATCTAATTCAAGGTAAGGGGGAGATTCTCTAACCTAATGGGTTTTTCATGATAGGGTTTATGGGAATAGGCACTTAGTTGCCATGAATATGTCGATTTGATGTAACTTGCATGATTGAATTCCTTTATGTTGCCATACTTAGATCTATGCAAATTTATGATGATTATGCTGATGGGCATGTTGATTTCCTTTGTGTGATGAATGATTACATGCCTCTTCAATTTTCTATGTTTGATTGTTGATTATGGTTGCTAATTACGAAAATTTAGTGTTGATGTTGTTTATAACATGATCGCATGCCAACTACTTGTTTTATTGATTTTGTGGCATTGGAGTGATTTTTGATGATTATGATGATGGCCAAGTGGCCTAATGATTTTGATTTAATGATTGGCTTGATGGATTTTATTTGGGGATTTAAAGTGTTAGGATGATTTGGTGAAAAATCTGATTTGGGATGGGTCCTAGGCGCCCTAGGCGCCCTTAGATGTTGCTGGAAAATTCTGGGTGCGGTTTTGGTGCAAGTTCAGTAATTCGGTGATCGTGAATGTTCTATTTGTCTAAAAATTATATGGTTTGTCTTTTTGAAAACTAGACACAATTACCTACAAATTAGGCACTGGGTTTACTAAATTTCACTGAGAAACGAGGGAGAAAGTTTGATTTCAAAATGACTAAACAATTCTGTCCGAATTCTGGTACTAGTGTTGTAAATTGAAAAACTGTACTTACTGAACACTCTTTTCGAAAAACTGAATTTAGGAATGAAAACTACACACATAGAGCTTTCCAACGAGTATTCATTTGTTGAAATCCGATGTCGTTTGCTATTTTAATTAATTCGCCAAAATACGTGGTTTCTGCGTCTGTTCCGTTCCGTGTGTTGTTCGTGTCTGTTGCGCATTGGCCCGACTTCGTTACCCGTTTCGCCCGACTTCGTTGCTGTTCCGTGTTGTCCGCGTCAGTTGCGCCCTTTGCGCCTGACTTTGTTTCTGGCCGTTGGCGCCCGTTGCGCCCGTGGCCGTTCCGGTTTTGGTGGATTTTTCCTAAAATTGTTTTGGTCATATCTTTTGACTCGGTTATCCGTTTTGAACGTTTCAAAATGCGTTGTGAAGCTTATTCAGGTGCCCACCTGAATATTCTAATTTCTGGGCAGTATGAACTATTTTCCGACGTTGGTCCCTGGGGTTGTCAAAGGTGTCCGTTTAGGCGTTTTGGTGTCTCAAAATATTTTAGAAAATTATTATATTTGAAAGTTGTCATTGAAAACTATTTTGAGTGCGTAAGGCCGATGATGTCCTTTGGTGTCTACTGACGATGTTTGATGTTTGATAATTATTGACGATGCGTTGATGTTTACTGACGATGATATGACAGACGATGTGCCTATTTTATTGGCAATATAACAGACGATGGGTCTATGACCAAAATAATAATAATTGTTGTGTTGCTGATGATTGCTTTAGTGCGTTGTTCATGGTGTCACATGTATTCCATATGCATTATTACAGACGATGAGGCTTCGGCCTAAAATTTACAGACGATGATTACAGACGATGAGGCTTCGGCCTAAAATTTACAGACGATGATTACAGACGATGATTGGTACCACATGCATCTGCATTTTCATGCATGTTCTCATGACTGACGATTGTTTGATGTTACTGACGATGGCTTATACTACTGCTGATGATTTGTGTACTGACGATGATGCAATTGACTGTTGTGCCCTTAATGTGATAAATGCCTGTTCTGCCCTTGATATTGTATGTGATGTTTTGTAGTTGACGTGGTAGACATAGGTGTCATATTCTATCATATGCCCTATCATTTATTCCTATTATGTGTGAGATATCTCACCCCCTTTATGTGGTTGTTACCCTAGGTGGTAACTTGCAGGTGATAGTTCGAGTGGAGGCGGTGTATCTCCACATAGTCGGTTCGGTGTTTGCTCTGATAGGTGATACCCGGGGGTCGGTTGCTAGCATTATTGTTGTCGCTATTTGGAGTATTTTGCCGAGATGTTTTGGCTTCAAATATTTTTACTATTTTCCGCTGCATGTTTTTGAAAAGATTTAGTTATAACTAAAGTACTCCGTTTGCGAAGTGGTTTTTCCGGTTCGAAAAATGTGACACTCTTTTGGCGCGAAAAACTCTGATATTTTCAAGAAACCGTTGGGTAGAATAAGGGGTGTTACATTAGTGGTATCAGAGCAATGGTTGGTCCGTCCGGCCGGGTCATCGAGTCGTTGTGTCGGTTAGCGACCAACTGTTGTCTTTTATTCTGACTGTGGTTTGTGTTGCAGTGATGATCCTGATCGTGAAGGTAATGGTAAGAGAACTAGTGGGGGAGATGCTCCTACTAGTATTGTATTGCTTGTTATGTTTTTTTTTTCTTGTGTGAACTCTGTGCTTTGCTTGTGTGTTGTATTTGTTGTTGTTTAGCTTATGAATTTTCGAGGACGAAAATATTCTAAGTGGGGGAGAGTTGTAACGCCCCAATTTTATTTAAATGTTTAATTAATTGTTTGGGTGATTTATTTGGTTAGATTTATTTGATAGATTTAATTATATAAATTAAGTGGTAAAAATAAGATAATAATAAATAAGTGTGTTTAGTAGGGAGGCCTTGTTAGTAATTAGATTTAATAAAATAAGAGGACTGGATGAAAAGGGCTTAAGTGATTTAATTAAAATAGCCCATGGCCCATAACATTAGACCTAGGCGCTATAAGAGAGCTCACCTAGGGTTTTGATTAGGCATTCACGAAATCCCTAAGAGAAGGAGAGGAGAGGAAATCGTTGTGGCTCAAGGAAAAAGGGAGAGGAAGGCTACGACTCTATTGGTGTTTGATCAAGGAGGGTTAGGTGCACATCTAATTCAAGGTAAGGGGGAGATTCTCTAACCTAATGGGTTTTTCATGATAGGGTTTATGGGAATAGGCACTTAGTTGCCATGAATATGTCGATTTGATGTAACTTGCATGATTGAATTCCTTTATGTTGCCATACTTAGATCTATGCAAATTTATGATGATTATGCTGATGGGCATGTTGATTTCCTTTGTGTGATGAATGATTGCATGCCTCTTCAATTTTCTATGTTTGATTGTTGATTATGGTTGCTAATTACGAAAATTTAGTGTTGATGTTGTTTATAACATGATCGCATGCCAACTACTTGTTTTATTGATTTTGTGGCATTGGAGTGATTTTTGATGATTATGATGATGGCCAAGTGGCCTAATGATTTTGATTTAATGATTGGCTTGATGGATTTTATTTGGGGATTTAAAGTGTTAGGATGATTTGGTGAAAAATCTGATTTGGGATGGGTCCTAGGCGCCCTAGGCGCCCTTAGATGTTGCTGGAAAATTCTGGGTGCGGTTTTGGTGCAAGTTCAGTAATTCGGTGATCGTGAATGTTCTATTTGTCTAAAAATTATATGGTTTGTCTTTTTGAAAACTAGACACAATTACCTACAAATTAGGCACTGGGTTTACTAAATTTCACTGAGAAACGAGGGAGAAAGTTTGATTTCAAAATGACTAAACAATTCTGTCCGAATTCTGGTACTAGTGTTGTAAATTGAAAAACTGTACTTACTGAACACTCTTTTCGAAAAACTGAATTTAGGAATGAAAACTACACACATAGAGCTTTCCAACGAGTATTCATTTGTTGAAATCCGATGTCGTTTGCTATTTTAATTAATTCGCCAAAATACGTGGTTTCTGCGTCTGTTCCGTTCCGTGTGTTGTTCGTGTCTGTTGCGCCTTGGCCCGACTTCGTTACCCGTTTCGCCCGACTTCGTTGCTGTTCCGTGTTGTCCGCGTCAGTTGCGCCCTTTGCGCCTGACTTTGTTTCTGGCCGTTGGCGCCCGTTGCGCCCGTGGCCGTTCCGGTTTTGGTGGATTTTTCCTAAAATTGTTTTGGTCATATCTTTTGACTCGGTTATCCGTTTTGAACGTTTCAAAATGCGTTGTGAAGCTTATTCAGGTGCCCACCTGAATATTCTAATTTCTGGGCAGTATGAACTATTTTCCGACGTTGGTCTCTGGGGTTGTCAAAGGTGTCCGTTTAGGCGTTTTGGTGTCTCAAAATATTTTAGAAAATTATTATATTTGAAAGTTGTCATTGAAAACTATTTTGAGTGCGTAAGGCCGATGATGTCCTTTGGTGTCTACTGACGATGTTTGATGTTTGATAATTATTGACGATGCGTTGATGTTTACTGACGATGATATGACAGACGATGTGCCTATTTTATTGGCAATATAACAGACGATGGGTCTATGACCAAAATAATAATAATTGTTGTGTTGCTGATGATTGCTTTAGTGCGTTGTTCATGGTGTCACATGTATTCCATATGCATTATTACAGACGATGAGGCTTCGGCCTAAAATTTACAGACGATGATTACAGACGATGAGGCTTCGGCCTAAAATTTACAGACGATGATTACAGACGATGATTGGTACCACATGCATCTGCATTTTCATGCATGTTCTCATGACTGACGATTGTTTGATGTTACTGACGATGGCTTATACTACTGCTGATGATTTGTGTACTGACGATGATGCAATTGACTGTTGTGCCCTTAATGTGATAAATGCCTGTTCTGCCCTTGATATTGTATGTGATGTTTTGTAGTTGACGTGGTAGACATAGGTGTCATATTCTATCATATGCCCTATCATTTATTCCTATTATGTGTGAGATATCTCACCCCCTCTATGTGGTTGTTACCCTAGGTGGTAACTTGCAGGTGATAGTTCGAGTGGAGGCGGTGTATCTCCACATAGTCGGTTCGGTGTTTGCTCTGATAGGTGATACCCGGGGGTCGGTTGCTAGCATTATTGTTGTCGCTATTTGGAGTATTTTGCCGAGATGTTTTGGCTTCAAATATTTTTACTATTTTCCGCTGCATGTTTTTGAAAAGACTTAGTTATAACTAAAGTACTCCGTTTGCGAAGTGGTTTTTCCGGTTCGAAAAATGTGATACTCTTTTGGCGCGAAAAACTCTGATATTTTCAAGAAACCGTTGGGTAGAATAAGGGGTGTTACAATACACATGCCTCGTACTCCGCAATATTATTTGTGACATAGAAGCTCAATCTAGTAGTGAATGGTATGAAGCGATTGTCAGGGGACACCAGCACTGCCCCAGCCCCGTGCCCATAGCTGTTGGAAGCACCGTCGAACACTACTCTCCACCTTTCATTCTCTGGGGACCTTCCTTCTTCAACTAAAGCCATAATGTCCTCATCTGGGAAATCATACTGCATTGACTGGTAATCTTCAATAGGCTGATGTGCCAGGTACTCAGCTAGCGCACTACCTTTGATGGCCTCTTGCGTGACGTAAAGAAGATCATATTCTGACAACTGCATCTGCCATCTGGAAATTCTTCCTGTAACCGCAGGCTTCTCGAAGATATACTTGATAGGATCCATCTTTGACACCAACCAAGTGGTGTGACTTAACATGTATTGCCTCAAGCGATGAGCAGCCCAAGCCAAGGCGCAACAAGTCTTTTCTAGTAACGAATACCTCGTCTCACAATCGGTGAACTTCTTGCTCAGATAATAAATTGCGTGCTCTTTCTTGCCAGTTTCGTCATGTTGTCCTAACACACAACCCATTGAATTTTCTAGCACGATCAGGTACAAGATCAAAGGTCTTCCATGCACCGGAGGCATTAAAATAGGCGGATCTTGCAGGTACTTCTTAATCTTCTCAAAAGCTTCTTGGCAATCATCATTCCACTTAGTCTCTTGATTCTTGCACAACAATTTGAAAATCGGCTCACATGTAGCAGTTAGCTGGAAGATAAACCTGGAAATGTAGTTCAATCTTCCGAGAAAACCCCGAATTTCTTTTTCTGTCTTAGGAGCAGGCATCTCGAGAATTGCACGCACTTTGTCTGGGTCAACCTCTATCCCCTTTTGACTGACAATAAACCCCAATAGTTTTCCTGATCTCACCCCAAAGGTGCATTTAGCTGGATTTAACCTGAGCTTGAACTTTCTCAACCGTTCAAAGAGCTTCCGCAAATTAACAACATTCTCTTCATCTGTTCTGGACTTTGCGATCATATCGTCCACGTACACCTCGATCTCTTTGTGCATCATATCGTGGAACAACGTGACCATAACTCTTTGGTAAGTAGCGCCGGCATTCTTCAACCCAAACGGCATGACCTGATAGCAGAACGTTCCCCAGAGAGTTGTGAAAGTAGTCTTCTCCATATCCTCAGGAGCCATTTTAATCTGATTATACCCTGAATACCCGTCCATGAAGGAGAAAAGGGAGTGTTGTGCGGTGCTGTCTACTAGGACATCAATATGGGGCAAGGGAAAATCGTCTTTGGGACTGGCACGATTCAGATCTCTGTAATCGACACACATTCTAACTTTTCCATCCTTTTTGGGCTTTGGCACAATGTTAGCCACCCACTGTGGATACTTGGCTACGGCTAGGAAACCAGCGTCAAATTGTTTCTTCACTTCGTCTCTGATCTTTAAAGACATCTCAGGCTTCATCCTCCTTAGCTTCTGTTTAACCGGAGGGCACTCAGGCTTGACTGGCAGCTTGTGCACCACTATATCAGTATCTAACCCGGGCATATCTTCATACGACTATGCAAAGACATCAATGTAGTCACGCAGGAGTTGAACCAACTTCTCATGCTCACTCTTTTTCATTGAAGTGCCAACCTTGACTTCTTTCTTTTCGCCCTCTGCGCCTAAATTGATGATCTCAATAGTTTCCCCATGTGGCTGAATAACCTTTTCTTCTTGCTCAACCATTCTCATCAATTCCGGAGGAGTTTCCCAGTCATCCTCGGCATCCTTCTCAGCTTGATTAACGGGGTAATCAAAATTAACATATGGACCGCTGGCATCATTATTTTCAGAGGTATTCATTTTAGATCTGCATTTGCGGGGAATAGAAAAGCAATGAACAAGCAAAAATAGAGACACAAAATGAAGACGCAAAAAAGCTATTTTTACTCATTTGAGAATTCAAAACTACATTTTGTCGATAGATGATATCTAAAAGAAAACATGCATGCCCCTATGAAACTGTCCTAAGGCCTTGGGTAGAGCCAAAAGATTTGCATTACAAAGATCATTACTTTGAAATGAAAACAACAGGGAAATCGATGATCTTCCAGTTGCCAGTTTCTTCTCCTGCAACACTGCGAAGAACCAGGCCCCGACCCTCGCCTTCTTCAACTAACTCTTCCTCGATGACAGCTATCTGATTAGGGATCAGCATGCCAGCACTCCTGAAATTCCGCTTGAGGTCATCTATGGGGACCATCATCAATCTGGGTTCTCTCACGCTTTTCCTCAGCCATTCTTCTCTTATCAGCTGGAGTGGGCCCATAGCCTAACCCACGTCTGTCTTTGTATTCCTGCAGATGTACGGGTGACAGAATTCCTTGCTCAGATCTTCCTAGCCCCTTCCCAATCTGATAGCCACTCTTCAGCATAACTTTTGCTACCATAACATCAGTATTGGACCACTTGGGTACAGGTACTGGGGATTCTCCACTTACGAACACAGCATTCGTAATTTCTAAGGATTGAAAGGCGGATTCGAGGGATTCCTCTGCAGCTTCAATATAATGAGAGGGGACGGGTTTGCTGATTGTGAACTCTTCCTCCCCACGGACAACTACAAGCTTATCGTCGACTATAAACTTGAGTTTTTGGTGAAGTGTTGAAGGGACAGCGCCTGCTGCATGGATCCAAGGTCTCCCCAAGAGACAGCTGTATGAGGATTCAACATCCATAATTTGAAAAGTCACATAGAACACCTCAGGCCCTATTTGCATTGGGAACTCCATTTCCCTATGACTTCTTTCTTAGACCCATCAAAGGCTCTGACCAGGGTTGAGCTGGGTTTCATGTAGGAACAATCCACCTCTAACTTGTTCATCGTTGATCTGGGCATAACATTCAATGAGGATCCATTGTCAATGAGAACCCTGGAGAATGTATATTCACCGCACTTCACTGAGATATGCAATGCCTTATTGTGCCCCTTCCCCTCTGGGGTGAGCTCATCATCAGTGAAAGTAATGTAATTAGATGCAACGATGTTCCCAACTATACCAACCAACTGATTGACAGTAATATCTTGGGTGACATGGGCCTCGTTCAGTACTTTAACCAAGGCGTCTTCTGAGTTTAGTAGTAGGGACATGATGGAAATTTTGGCTGGGGTATGGTGTAGCTGATCCACCACTTTGTAGTCACTCTGCCGCATTATCTTCAAGAATTCAGCAACCTCTGGGTCTGACACCTTCCTATTTATCATAGGCTCCGGCTCTACATTCTTTCCTTTTCGGATTCTCTCTTCTGTTGCCTTAGAAGGACCCTCTTCCTGAGCTTGGGGAACATACACACGCCCACTTCTCGTTACCCCACTACTTCCTGCAATATTGGTGATGTCAAGAGCAGCTTGAGATCTCGGAGCTGGAATTGGCACACTGTAGCTCCATGGGGCATCAGTGTTCTTCTGGCTAGGAGCTGGAACCGGGATCACAATAGTCTTTGGTCTTGCCACAGCCGAATTCCGACTATATGGCACCTCGATAGGTCTCTGCACATCTCTGCCCCCTTCTGATTGGAGGGTCAGAACATCCTCCTCTCTCCCCTGTATACCCACCTGGATGTTGTGGCGGTCCATCAGATCCTGTAACACCACCTTGAATGCTTCATATGCTCCCACACAGCTGACATTAGCGCAAACTCCTTTCTGAACACAACCCATCCTAATAATCCCGCATTTGCACAATTCTGCATGAATGATTTCTAGGGGAGTCTGAATATCTTCTACTGATCCGATTAGAGACTGCTTTTTCATATCCATGATTGCATTAGTGGTGTGCTTCCCATGACCAGGTGTTATACCCTAATTTTGCCCGATCCTTTTATCGTACTAGTTTTAGCCCCGTGTCACGTATCACAAGCCTATGGCACTTCGAGCGCTGTTTTGTTTTTTATTTGGACCGATTTGTCCAATTGGGCCTATGTCCAATCTTTTTGGGCCTGATTTCATTAGCTTGTCTATTTGAGCTTACGCTTAGTGTTTTGAACCAGTTTTTAATAATTGGGCTTATGTCTAATGTTTGCCTAAATGGACCTGTGGGGCTAGATTGGACCTCATCTTAAATTTGTTCTAATTGGGCCTTATTTCAGCCATTTTTCTAAGTTGGGCCTATGTTTAGTTTTGATTGGGCTTGGCCCAATTTAATCGTTCTCATCCATTTTGACCCAAAACAAAAACAAACAGTAAATCTGTCCATAGCAAATATAATAAATAAAAAATCAATAAAATTTAATTTACAAATATCCAAAAAATAAATTAAAAAATATATACAAAACCGAAAATAACCAAAAATACAAAAAAATCAAAAAAACGAAATTACATAAAAATAACGGCAGCAACAGCAGCTTCCTTGGGCCTGTTCTTGCTGAGCAAGTTTCCCCAATAGGTCCAAGTACCTGAAAAAGGAAAGAAATTGGAGAAAGATTAGAAAAAACCCTAAAATCTGCCTATATAAACAAGCTGAAGTCAGAGAGAAAGACAGCAATTGACACAGACAGAAAATACACCAGATTCAGAGTCAAAAGATTAGGGTTTTCACACTGAAACCCTAATTGCAAAACGTCAAAAATCCAGAAACATAAACAGTCAAACAGAGCAGAAGCAGTAGCAGTGAGGCAATAGTAAGCAGAACCATTGGGTAACACATAAGAGGAGACCAATCAGAGGCTGGAATAAGAGGTTGGTGTTCCTGGATATTTCATTTTTTACTAGGTTTAGTGCATAATAGGGTTTAGTTGCTCAACTAATAAGCTGGGACTAGTAGCAACCCAGATCAAAACAACACATATATGCGTTTTTAAAAAAGGGAAATCAAATGTAGTAGGTTTTTGTTTTGCTGTCCGTAAATAGATCCTAAATTAGTACTGTGTATGAGTTAGCAAATCATGAACAAATTAGGTCTTTTTAAATTAGTATTGTATAGTATGTAGTTCATTTGAAATAGATTAGAGTAAGGGAAAATCAGAATAGGATAAAAGCACAAACTACAATCAGACATCAGGATAAGAGAGTAAAGAATAACGAAATCAAAAAAGGGTATTTCAGAACCATACCGTTAACCTCGACCACCGTAAATGGTGGCCGTTGGCCGTAAACCATCGTTTTCCCCTTTACGCCATCATGCTGTCGTCCCCCTGGCTGTAGGGTTGTCGCACTCCTCATGATCTCCTCCACACGCTACTCTTCACGCCACCGTGAACCCCCCAGAAACAAAAAAACAATAAAATTAGGGATTCAGATTCAACTTGTTCTTAGGGATTCAGATTCAACTTGTTCAAAATAAAACGAAATTAGGAAAATTAGGGCTCAGTTAGTAAGAACCAGAATCGGTTTTGCTGCTTAAAAATGGACTAGAAGATTAGGTTTTGTTAATCAGTTTCAGAAAAGAAATTAGGCAAAGGCTTCAGCTAAAATTAGGGTTTAGATCTCTTTGTCTTTTAGGGAATTCGATGTAAAAGCAGAAATCAAAAATAGGAAAGGAGACGTAAAATGCAAATTAAAACCGAAGCTTACCCCTTGTAGCTCCGACCACCGTAGACGGTGGTCGTTCTCCCCAATCACGTCGCCAACGTCAGGACACCGTCAACTCTAGTCCTCCCCGTCACCGTTCGCCGCGAACCACCCAAGAGAAACAAAAAAAACAAACATTAGAAATCAGAATCAGAAAGAAGAGAAGAGAACCGTAAAAAAACAAAAAGCGAAACTCACCTCTTCAGAGGCCGACCACCGTAGACGGTGGTTGTTGGCCGTAAACCGTCGCGGATCTCCCCGTAACTCTCACCTCTTCCTCCCCCTCCTCTGTCAGACGCTATATCCATCACCACCGTGAGCATTTCTCCCTCTCCGTCATCGCATCGTCTGCAACTCCGCCCACCACCCTCGTTGACCCGTTTACGCCGTTGCTGTCGCAGTAGCCATCACTGTCAAGGTCTGGTCATTTTTTCATCCCCACCGGAGACATCGTTGTCGCCTCTGTTTCTGCCGGTCAAGGAGCGACCGGCCGTCGTCGCTCCCCCCCTCGTTCGCCCAACATCGTCTTCTCTCACAGCCCGTAGCTGTCGCATAGTTCTCTCTCTCTCCATATTCGGATGAACGCGACACTGGAATAGAGAGGAACGTAGAGATTAGGGTTTGAGAGAAAGTGGCCGTAGACGGCGCCGTGAGAGAGATGAGATGAAAAGAATTAGGGTTGAGAGGATTTTGGCTTGGACGGCGCCGCGAGAGGGACGAGGTGAAATTAGGTTTAGGGTTTTTAAGTTGCATTATATAGTGTAGAGACTGGGGGGGTATTTTCGTCCTTTCCTTTCTAACTCAGAATGCTATTTGCACCCCCAACGCGTACTTCATACACCTCTCTTGTGCATAAGCCCAACTTCATAAGTGACCGGCCCAGAGTCCAAATAACATGGACTGGGCTTCCGCTAAACACACCCCTCCCTTTTTTAAACATCGCCCTTTCTGCTAAACACACCATTTTTTACTACTACACCCTCTTTTTCGTTTTACTTAATTTCTTTTACAAAAACCTACAAAATACATAAAAATTTACTTAATTCCCAAAAAATATAAATAGGGGACTAAGTCGACTGTACAGTCGGGTTAGTCTGCTTTTTAGGTCACTAATGAACCGTTACGGATCATGGCCTAAAATCCTTATTTAAAACAAACAAATTCCTAAATTAAAATAAACACAAATACTTTTCTTCCCACAAACCCCTTTTTTTTCAAAATAGGGGATTAAGTCGACTGTACAGTCGGGTTAGTCAGCGTTCTAGGACGAATGAACCGTACGGATCAAGAGTCCTAAAACCCCTATTCAAATAAAATCAAACCAACACACTTCAAATCATTTTCCAAACTCCAAAAACCCCATTTTTACAAAATAGGGGACTAAGCCGACTGTACAGGTTAGTCGTCGTTTTAGGACAAATGAACTGATCACTCAAGAGTCCTAAGATCCCTATATTAAAAGACACCAACCAACAAACATTTTTCTACCAAGAACTACGTGCGATTTGATTCTTTACCAAGAGATACGTAGGAGCAGATGGGGGCCCACATCTGTCAATTGCACTAATGAAAAACCCTTTTTAGTCTTCTCCTAAATAACCACTTTCTCAAATAAAATATCAATTTATTTCCTTCTTTTTGATTCACAATAAAAGGGTAAAAATAAACGTTTTCAAAATTAACTTTTGCTTCTACAACTAGTTAGCAGGTAACCTTCCTTAGGAAGGATGTCGCGGGGTGCTAATACATTCCCCACGCATAACCGACTCCCGAACCCAAATCTGGCCTCAAGGACCCTTATCCAATCCAAATGGGATTTTCCAATGTTTGCCCTTAAACTAAACTTTGGTGGCGGCTTCATTTTTGAATCTTCGAAGAATCCTCGCCCGGATTTTTCGGTCGCTACAGCTGGCGACTTCACTGGGGAAATTTAGAGAGTCAAACCTAGTTTAAATTAGTTGTAGGATTAGTTGTTAATTTAATGTTATTTTTACCCTCCCCTTTCATCTTTTATTCTTGTTGCATGTTATGTATTTATGTGATATGTAAACCTTAGGATAGAAGACCACTTTTTTGTATCTGTATTTGTTTGTTTTGCAGATTGGGGGGTATTATTGATATTTTGCTCCTTCACACACTCCACTATCACACTTTTGCACACACGTGAGAATAGTCCTATACCCGGACTGGAGAATAACCTAAGTTAGAACGAGACTGCGTAGTGATGGCCTACTGGATGTGCGTCCTGTTGGGTGGTCACGAAAGTCTGACCTAGAGTTTGGTCCCTCTTGAGAATGCTGGCACTCCTAATAGCTTGCCTATTTTTGTTGATCAGTGTTCTTAATTGGGGTCGTTGGCTCTAGGAACCTTATGTAGGACTCTTTAGAGATACCCTTTTGAAAGGTTCACTCAATAGACAAGCCCTAGACCTATTCTCTAAGGAACCCTCGTAGGACACAAAGGAGCCTCATACCCCTGCATTCAAACAAACACTGATACATTTTTCCGGTCTTCTTAAAAGAAAAAATTTCAAAAAATCATATGTTATTTTGACAAGTTATTTAGCATACCTCATGCATTTTTACTTATTCCTGTTCCTTTTTTTTTTTGCATGACATAAACTCCTTTTTACATCAACATTTCATGTACCGCCAGGAAATTGTAAGGCTTTCTTTCAGACAAGATGGATCAAACGTTAAGACAGACCATACATTTGAAAATCAAGCAACCAAACCTACGAAGTCTGAGAGACCTAAGCAATAAAATGGCGCCATGGCTTCATGACTCCTTCACCGCCAAGTATGGGAATCTTTTAAGTCTGCTGAATATCAAGGTACAAGCTGAAGCTCTCACTGCATTGGGCCAGTATTATGATCCACCGTTACGGTGTTTCACCTTTCAAGACTATCAGTTGGCCCCGACCTTAGAAGAGTTTGAAAATATACTATGCTTCCCTCCAGCAAACAAAAAGCCATACCGATATGTGGAAAATTATCCTATAGCTGAAAAACTGTCTGAAATATTAAAAATTCCAACACCACACTTGGCCAAGAAGATAATTGTAAAGAAGGGGGTAGAAGGTTTGACAAGATGGTACTTGGAAGAGGAAGCCTTGTTCTGGGCTGGTAAAGAAAATTGGGCTACATTCATGGACGTCTTCGCTCTCATCATCTATGGGGTTGTTCTATTTCCCAACGACGACGGCTATATTCATTACACTGCAATAGACGTTTTCTTAGCATTCAAACTCCGAGGACAAAATCCCACCTCAGCTGTTCTTGCTGACGTGTATTACACCATGCACGAACGTCACAAAAAGCGATCAGGCTTGATCCTATGCTGTTTGCCTGTATTGTATCGCTGGTTCACTTCTCACATCTTCAAAAGAAATCATCATATAGAGGTCAGGGGCAAGACAGAATGGGCCCAATACATCGCCGGCCTCAAAGGGAATGACATTTCTTGGTATTCTCGGGACCAAAACATAGAAGAAATCGTCTATCAGTGTGGTGATTTCCCAAATGTCCCCCCTCATAGGGACTAAAGGCTGCATCAACTACAATCCCGCCATCGCTTTGAGGCAGTTGGGTTATCCTATGATGAATCCACCCCCGGAAGAATCTTTACTCTCATTTGTACTGGAGAAGAGAGGTTCGGAAGATCTTGATACACTAAGAAAGATTAGTCGGGCTTGGGGAAAAATATCCAGAAAAGGTCATGAACTAGGGCCCAGATGCATTGATGCCAAAGAAAGCTACATCCAGTGGGTCAAAACTAGAGCCCAAGAAATTGGACTACCATTCCGTCTGGCAACTCCGGTCACCCCCGAGGTTCCTCCGCCTATCCCTATACTCGATGAAGATCCAGAGAAACTCCAAGTCGCCTTATCCAAAGCAGAACAAGAAAAGGCAGAATTGCAAGCTAAACTAGAGAAAGTGCTCCAAGAAAATGCTGATTTGCAACGGGAAAGTATCTCGAAAAGAAAACGCCTGGCTGAATGTAATGAAAGGGAGCGGGCCGGAAAAGAAAAAATGCACCGCCTGCAAGAAAGTCTCATGGGCGCAAACGAAGAGCTCAAAGTGCGCAATCGAGAGAGAGATCGGGCCATAGACAATGCATATGAATGGGAAAAACAACTGACCAAGTGTGCCGCGAATGAGAGAACACTACGAAGCCAGCTCGAAGATATGAAACCTCAGCTAGAGGGAATGACTGCTGAATGTGAAAATAGGCTGGTAATTGAAAGAAAGGCCAGAGAAGTGATACAAAAGAAGCTTGAAGAGTATCAAGAAGCTCTGCAGGAAGAATGCAAGAAAACCATCGACCTAAAGGCTTATGCCGAATATCAAGACAAAATCTATGATGACCTTAACAAGGAACATGTGTTTTTGAAAGAGCATTATGTGAAGCTGAATGACGACTATGAGTACTGGAGGAACAAATTCTCCCAGTTAGCTGAGCTAGCAAATGAGGCTGTCAGAGAGATCCCCAGACACCTAATAGCAGCGGACTTTGCCAGAGATAAAGACACGCCCATCGAGCTTACAAGATTCATTGATTTTTGTAAACGTCTTGTTACTGTGTTAAAAATTAAAGGACGTTATCCTGGTTTCATGGAAAAAGATGTAGTCCGCCAGTTTGCTTGATTGTTTTTCATATATAAGACTCGTTCGTTCTGTTTTGAACTTTGAATCTATTTTGTGTTGAATAGAAACTTACAATTCTCCTGGCGTAACACGAAAGCATACATTTGCACTCCATGCATATTCATTCATTCATTCATTCATGTACTTACGTCGAAAAACTTGAAAAAAACAGAGTGCAAAGGCAAACTGGTTCATCAACATCGCTACCGGACTCGTTCTCAAGCAAAGAAGATGGCCGAAGAAGATAATCAGGCTCTGAGAGAAGACATGGCAAAACTGAAGGATCAAATGAGCGAGATGATGGTATTGAAAGATCAAATGGCCGAACTCATGAAACTCCTCGAGAAAAGAAGCGCAGACGAAAATGCCTCGACAGGGAATACTGAGAACAATGCTTCGAGCCTTCCTCCTCCCAGCTCCGAGCCTCCATATACCGCTGGAGTGAACATCCAGGGCTACCCATGGCCCCCTTACGGTCTCCCAGCTGGTTATACTCCTCCTACCATGGAGGTCAATCTAGAGGGGGAACCCTCGGGAGTCGCTGGACCTTCGGGAGTCGCTGGACCTTCAACTCAAAATACAAATGCAGAAATATCGCAAGCTCACTTCTCAAGTCCTACGACTGCACCTCAGGTCATTCCACAGGGTTATACTCCGTCACCAGTAGTAATTCATCACGCTCCTACTCCCAATTCGCACATCTTGAATGCGAACTCCGCTGCAATACCAATGGTACCTCCTCACTACAACATGAGAGGACCCACTCATAACTACTCAATGGAGGACTCTCAGCCCAAGGATAAGTATCAAATGCTTGAAGAGCGCGTGAGAGCAATCGAAGGATCCAATGTCGGTGCAAGGGACGCGTACGACCTATGTCTTGTCCCAAATGTGGCCATCCCTCCTAAATTCAAAGTGCCAGACTTCGACAAATATAGAGGTTCAACCTGTCCAGCAAGCCATCTGACCATGTACTGCAGGAAAATGGCCGCATTCGCACATGATGACAAACTGCTCATCCATTACTTTCAAGACAGCCTAGCTGAGTCAGCTTCGAATTGGTACATGCAGTTGGAACGTGCTCACATCAGATGCTGGAAAGACCTAGCAGACGCTTTTCTAAAGCACTATAAGTACAACACTGATATGGCACCTGATAGGACACAGCTACAGAATATGGTGAAAGGGGATAACGAGTCCTTTAAGGAATACGCTCAACGCTGGAGAGGGTTAGCAGCACAAGTAGCACCGCCTTTGCTGGAAAAAGAAATGGTAACAATGTTCATGGATACTTTACAGTCGCCCTTCTACGACAGATTGGTAGGGAGTGTATCCTCAAGCTTCTCGGATATGGTCATCATAGGAGAGAGGTTAGAGAATGGTTTAAGGAATGGAAAGATTGCACACAGCTTCACCGGAACCAATAGCCAGAAAAAGCCTTTCGCTGGTTTTCCCAAAAGAAGAGAGGGGGAAACTAACGCAATCACTGGAGCCGGAAAACCCTCCTACACTAAACCGCCACAAGCCTATCAATTCCCTACCCAAACACCACCAGCCTCACCTCACCAAAACCTTCCCAGCTACAGACCACAAAATTAAGAGGAAGCCTGTTAGCTTTGACCCGATACCCATGTCGTACACAGAGCTGTTTAACCATCTCATCGATCACAACCTAATCACTCCCCGTCCGATGAGACCTATTCAGCCTCCTTTCCCAAAAAACTACGACCCAAATGCTACCTGTGGGTTCCACGCTGGAGCAGTCGGCCATTCCACTGAAAACTGCAAAGCTTTGAAATATGTGGTACAAGACCTAATCGAATCCAAATGGCTGAATTTCAAAGAAGACGGCCCAAATGTTGCCACTAACCCTCTGCCAGGGCATGGGAACTCCTCTGTTAATGCTGTTGAAATTTTTGAAGAGGAGTCCTTAATCAGAAAGGTGGAAGATATCAGCACACCTCTAAGCATTATCCATGCTGAATCGTGCCACTTCGGAGTTGTTATGAAGGGATGCGCCGGAAAAGATTTATGTACCAACCCTCGCTGTGCCGGGACATGCGAAGCATTCAAGCCAGTCCTTCAAGATCTGCTGGACCGACATATATACAAGTGGGATTTCAAAAGAGGGAGGATCAAGTGTCAACCATCCTATCAAGCAATGGCCAGGACAAGGATACCCGGAAGCCGCTAGAGATCCGCTACACTAAGGACTCGAAGTCGTCCCTGGGTACACCTAAACCAATCACTATCCAAGTGCCTACTCCCTTCCCCTACAGGGACACCAAAGCAGTCCCCTGGAATTACAGCGCGAAAGTCCAAGTGAAAGGTCCTCAGAACAGCCCTGACGTCATTAACATCTCAGGGGTTAGTGGAATGACTCGTAGCGGGCGTATCTATGCCCCTGAAAGACTCGGTGGAGGGAAAACAAGAGAAGAAGAAGAAAGAACCCGCAAGGGCAAAGACAAAGAAGTAGAACCTGTTGATAAGAATGCAGGCCAAAGGACACTGTCTGAACAGGAAGCCGGTGAATTCTTAAAGCTTATGAGGCAGAGTGAGTATAAGGTGGTTGACCAGCTGAATCAGACCCCTGCTAAGATATCTCTGTTATCATTATTGCTCAGCTCAGAAGCTCATCGTGCGGCATTGATGAAGGTATTGAACGAGGCCTATGTCACTCATGATATCACAGTGGGTCAGTTTGATGGGATCGTTGGGAACATTGTTGCAAGCAACTACCTCACTTTTACTGATGACGAGATTCCGGCCGAAGGGAGAGGGCACAACAGGGCTTTACACATCTCCGTGAAATGCGGAGAGTACTCACTTGCTCGAGTGCTCATTGACAATGGATCGTCCTTGAATGTGTTACCCAAATCGACCATGGAAAAGTTGCATGTGGATTGTTCATACATGAGACCCAGCTCTATATTGGTCAGGGCCTTTGATGGATCAAGAAGAGAGGTCGTCGGAGAGATGGAGTTACCTGTACAGGTAGGTCCAGAAGTCTTCGTAGTGACTTTCCAAATAATGGATATCAATCCATCTTACAGCTGTCTTTTGGGGAGACCATGGATACATTCTGTCGGGGCTGTTCCCTCCTCTCTACATCAGAGGCTTAAGTTCATAGTGAACAACAAGCTAGTAGTTATTTTTGGTGAAGAAGAAATGCTAGTGAATAGGTCGTCTGCTGCCCGCTGCATTGAGGCTGCCGAAGAATCGCTCGAGACTGCCTTCCAAGCATTAGAAATTGCAAATGCCACCTCGTGGGGGAGAAGTCCTTCCACTGAAGCCTAAATTGTCCAAGGCTGCCTTAATGGTTGCTAAAGTCATGATAGGCAAAGGTTACCAAGCTGGAAGCGGTTTAGGGAGGACTGAACAAGGGATACTGACCCCGATACAATTGCAGGGAAACAAAGACAGACATGAGGATAGGATACTGGCCTGGTCGTGCTGACAAGAG
Organism: Astragalus membranaceus; assembly: GCA_039519185.1. Taxonomy (NCBI): domain Eukaryota; kingdom Viridiplantae; phylum Streptophyta; class Magnoliopsida; order Fabales; family Fabaceae; genus Astragalus; species Astragalus membranaceus. The sequence continues at coordinate 179,312,846 of CM076849.1, forward strand.
AAGAATAGCTGAGGAAAAGAAGGAGCGGAGGATATCCAAGCTTGAAGGTAGAGAGGCAAGCATGAAGAAAATCATCATCGGCGACATCAAGTTAAACTTTCGGAGCGCGGGAATGCTGAATCCAAATCAGATTGCAGCCATTGAAGATGATCTAAATGCCGGAGATGGCGTCGCCAGCCTTGTGCGCCCTTGTCCTGCAAGTGAAAGCTTAATAATTGGGAGATTGTTGACTTCCCCGTAGTTTTTAGTCCAAAGTAATTTTCCTGTAATGCAATCCTTTGGCTCTGCCCAAGGCCTTAGGACATTTCATTAGGGCACACATGTTTTCTTTTCAGTATTATCATTAATGAAACGTTGTTTTGAATTCTCCAATGAATTTCCACTTTCCTTTTCCCTTTTCATTTGCTTTGGTTTTTTCCTTTTATTCGTTTTTATTTATTCCGTCAATTTCGCTAAATGCAGATCTAAAAAAATTATCTTTGAAAATAACGACGCTGATAACTCATGCTGTAACTTTGACCACCCTATTAATCAAACTGAGGAAGATATTGAAGATAACTGGGAAACCCCTCCAGAGTTGATGAGAATGATGGAACAAGAGAATAAGGTGATCCAGCCCCGCGAGGAATCGACCGAAACAATTAACTTGGGCACAGAAGAAGACAAGAGAGAAATCAAGATCGGCACCACAATGAAAGACAGCGAACGGGAGAAACTGGTACGACTTTTGTTCGAATATGTCGACATTTTTGCATGGACATATCAAGACATGCCCGGACTAGACACCGACATAGTCGAACACAAACTACCAGTGAAACCCGAATGCCCACCGGTGAAACAGAAATTAAGAAGAATGAAGCCGGATATGTCAATGAAAATCCGAGACGAGGTTAAGAAGCAATTCGATGCTGGTTCTTAGCAGTAGTCAAATACCCTCAATGGGTCGCCAACATTGTTCCAGTTCCAAAGAAAGATGGGAAGGTTCGGATGTGTGTCGATTATCGAGATTTGAACAGAGCTAGCCCTAAAGATGATTTTCCTTGCCTCACATTGATGTCCTGGTAGACAGCACAGCACAACACTCTCTCTTCTCCTTCATGGATGGGTATTCCGGATATAACCAAATCAAGATGGCCCCTGAGGATATGGAGAAAACCACCTTCATCACTCTGGGGTACATTCTGTTACAAAGTAATGCCATTCGGACTGAAGAATGCTGGTGCAACTTACCAAAGGGCAATGGTAGCATTATTCCATGATATGATGCATAAAGAAATAGAGGTCTACGTGGATGATATGATTGCAAAATCCAAGACTGAGGAAGAACATGTCGTTAATCTGCAAAAACTCTTCGAACGTCTGAGGAAGTTCAAACTCAGATTAAATCCTGCCAAATGCACTTTCGGTGTAAAATCAGGAAAGCTCTTGGGTTTCATAGTCAGTCAAAGGGGAATAGAGGTAGATCCAGCCAAGGTACGAGCAATTCTTGAAATGCCGGCGCCAAAAACCGAGAAAGAGGTTCGTGGATTCTTGGGAAGATTGAATTACATTTCCAGATTCATATCCCAATTAACATCCACCTGTGAGCCATCTTCAAATTATTGTGCAAGAACCAAGAGACAAAGTGGAACGATAACTGCCAAGAAGCCTTTGAGAAGATCAAGAGGTATCTCCAAAATCCACCAGTCCTAATGCCACCTGTATCTGGCAGACCTCTCATCTTGTACCTAACAGTGCTAGACAAATCAATGGGTTGTGTGCTGGGGCAACATGACGAGTCCGGAAGGAAGGAGCATGCCATTTACTATCTCAGCAAGAAGTTCACTGAATGCGAGACAGATACTCGTTGTTGGAAAAAACGTGTTGTGCTTTGGCCTGGGCTGCACCGTCTAAGGCAGTATATGCTAAGCCATACTACTTGGTTGGTATCTAAAATGGATCCAATCAAATACATCTTTGAAAAACCCGCACTCACAGGGAGAATTGCTCGCTGGCAAATGCTGCTATCTGAATACGACATCCTGTACGTCACCAAAAAGCAATCAAAGGTAGTGCATTGGCTGAATACTTGGCACACCAACCCATGAGGATTACCAATCAATGCAATGCGATTTCCCCGATGAAGATATAATGGCTCTATTCGGAGAAGGAAAGTCTCCAGGCGACGAAAGGTGGAGAATGTCATTTGATGGCGCTTCCAATCTATGGGGGCATGGGGTCGGAGCTGTATTGATTTCCCCAGATAACCGCTTCATACCGTGTACTGCTAGATTGAGTTTCTATTGCACCAACAACATCGCGGAATATGAAGCATGTATTCTGGGCATCCAAGCGGCCCTCGAGTGGAAGGTTAAGAGACTCGATGTATATGGAGACTCGGCCTTGGTCATCTATCAAATAAGAGGTGACTGGGAGACCAGAGATTCCAAGTTGATCCCCTATCGCGATCACGTCCAAAAGATGATCGAACAGTTTGACGAGATCACCTTCCACCATTTCCCTCGTGAAGAAAATCAGTTGGCAGACGCCTTAGCAACTTTGTCGTCAATGTTCAATATCAATGACAATAAGAGTCTGACACTCATCCGAATTCAACATCGAGATTTGCCAGCACATCATTGTATGGAAATTGAAGAAGAACCCGACAGTGAACCTTGGTATTACGACATCAAGCAGTATATAATAAACAGAGAATACCCTCCTGGTGCCACAGAGAATGATAAAAGAACGCTCAGGAGATTGTCAATGGGTTTCTTTCTAAATGGGGAAGTACTTTATAAAAGAAATCACGATATGGTCCTCCTCCGATGTGTGGCAAAAGAGGAAGCAGAAAGGATTATGAAAGACGTCCACGAAGGCTCGTTCGGCACCCATTCTAATGGGCATACAATGGCAAGAAAGATCTTGAGGGCTGGCTACTACTGGTTGTCAATGGAGACCGATTGCTTTAACTATGTGAGGAAGTGTCATAAATGTCAAATCTATGCTAATAACATTCATGTGCCGCCCGCTTCTTTGAACGTTTTAGCAGCACCATGGCCGTTCTCAATGTGGGGCATGGATGTCATCGGTCCTATCGAACCTAAAGCATCGAACGGTCATCGCTTCATCCTGGTTGCTATTGATTATTTCACCAAGTGGGTCGAAGCCGCTTCTTATACCAGTGTAACGAAATCTGTGGTCGTCAAGTTCATAAAAAGGGACTTGGTCTGCCGTTACGGCCTTCCAAATAAGATAATCACAGATAACGGGACCAACCTGAATAACAAGATGATGAAAGAGTTGTGTGAGGATTTCAAAATTCAACACCATAACTCTTCTCCATACCGTCCAAAGATGAATGGGGCGGTCGAAGCGGCAAACAAGAATATAAAGAAGATCGTGCAAAAAATGGTAGTGACATTCAAGGATTGGCATGAAATGCTTCCCTTCGCCCTGCACGGATACCGAACCTCAGTTCGCACGTCAACAGGGGCAACTCCATTTTCGCTAGTATACGGGATGGAAGCAGTTCTTCCCATCGAAGTTGAAATACCCTCTCTGCGAGTGCTGATGGAAACGAAATTAGAAGAAGCGAATGGGTTCAAGCTCGTCTCGATCAGTTGAATCTCATCGAAGAAAAGAGAGTAGTCGCTCTGTGTCATGGGCAGTTGTACCAGCAAAGAATGAAGAAGCCTTCGAGAAGAACGTTCGTCCTCGACAGTTTCAGGAAGGGAGACCTAGTGCTCAAGAAGATTCTGCCTATCCAAAAAGATTCTCGGGGGAAATGGACCCCTAATTATGAAGGACCCTATGTGGTGAAGAAAGCATTCTCTGGAGGGGCATTAATCCTCACAAAAATGGATGGTGATGACCTCCCACTCCCAGTGAACTCAGATGCAGTCAAGAAGTACTATGCCTAAAAGAAATATATGGAAAAAAGAGAAAGATGATCCAAGTAAAAACGAGCTCGCTAGGTCGAAAACCCAAAAGGGCGGCCTAGGCAAAAATTAGAGCGACCCGATGGATTGAAAACTCTAAAGAGCGATCCAGGCAAAAATTAGGGTCAGAAAGTTGGACTTTGAATAGATACTAAGCAGTTCACGCCTCTGGAAGTTGAATGATGAGTGGTCAAGTTTATGTATGGGTGATTGACGTCGTTACTCCAAAGATGCAAACCATTAAGGAATCTGCTCTTCCTTTTTCTTTCTTTTTAGTTTAAAAACTCTCAATGTAATTTCCGGTCGGTGTGACATTCTGCGCACTTTCCTTTGAGTATTGAACCTTGGTTCTCAGTTTAAAACTCTCAATGTAATTTCCGGTCAGTGTGACCTTTTGCACACTCGGCCTCCATTTGAATATTAAACACTTGCTTTGTTCCTTTGTTTCCAATCCACTCTAAAATAATGTTTTATGATACATGATACTGAATTGCAAAACATGTGCATAATCAAGAGCATTACGATCATTACGAAATTTCTGAAAATTACGGAAAGGAGATAATCTCTCATAAATAAAACTTGCAAAAGGACAAATACATGCACGATCACTTCAAACAAAGAATCATAATAGCCTGTGCTTCAATTCGGCAATACCATTACTCGGGGTAACCCTCATATCTCACACCAGAAGTCCCGCGAGTTGATGAGACCAGTAAAAAGAAAGCCAAAAAGAAAAGCAAAAGGCAAAGAAAAATGAAAAAAAGCAAGAGTAAACCATTCCATATTTCATTTATCATCCCACTCAGCATCAATTATTACACATGCATACATCGCATGCATGTGCATAAATACTTGTTGCATACCGACCTCAAGTGTCGACCCTTTCTAGTTTGTTAAAAAAGCCAACGCGACAAGTGTTGATCTCGAATTAACAAACCAGATCGTAATGTTAGCACCACGTCTATCACCGATTTTTCAGACCCCCGGAGGTCCAATTCAGATCGCACGTCGATATCGAGCACCGACGGATCATCCGGCCCCCAGGCCATTCAGACTAGCTGTGTCAGCCTAAGACATAGTGGACGTCATTCGTGATCAGTTCTAGACCTGATCTTATTAGCGGCCGCTCGAAAAAGGCCATCCGCGGACCACGGCAGTCCTTCAAAGCCCCAGTGCACTTTCGGATCCCAATTGGTCCTTTAGGGTGTAGGCAATCCCTGTGAGCCCCAGTGCTCCCTTAAAGCCCAAAGGCTCTTTTAGAGCCCCAGCGCTCCTCCAGATCCCCAGCGATCATTTCTTTATTTGTTCTGGTTAACACACCAAGTGTTAATCATCCCTCCTTTCCCTAACTCATCGGACAAAATTAGAGTCTATTCTATCTTTATTTATATTTCTACTACGAATAGCTGGAAATCATTCACATTTTCTAGTAAAATATAAATAAAGAGGGGCAGCTGTTATACCCAAATTTTGCCCGATCCTTTTATCGTACTAGTTTTAGCCCCGTGTCACGTATCACAAGCCTATGGCACTTCGAGCGCTGTTTTGTTTTTAATTTGGACCGATTTGTCCAATTGGGCCTATGTCCAATCTTTTTGGGCCTGATTTCATTAGCTTGTCTATTTGAGCTTACGCTTAGTGTTTTGAACCAGTTTTTAATAATTGGGCTTATGTCTAATGTTTGCCTAAATGGACCTGTGGGGCTAGATTGGACCTCATCTTAAATTTGTTCTAATTGGGCCTTATTTCAGCCATTTTTCTAAGTTGGGCCTATGTTTAGTTTTGATTGGGCTTGGCCCAATTTAATCGTTCTCATCCATTTTGACCCAAAACAAAAACAAACAGTAAATCTGTCCATAGCAAATATAATAAATAAAAAATCAATAAAATTTAATTTACAAATATCCAAAAAATAAATTAAAAAATATATACAAAACCGAAAATAACCAAAAATACAAAAAAATCAAAAAAACGAAATTACATAAAAATAACGGCAGCAACAGCAGCTTCCTTGGGCCTGTTCTTGCTGAGCAAGTTTCCCCAATAGGTCCAAGTACCTGAAAAAGGAAAGAAATTGGAGAAAGATTAGAAAAAACCCTAAAATCTGCCTATATAAACAAGCTGAAGTCAGAGAGAAAGACAGCAATTGACACAGACAGAAAATACACCAGATTCAGAGTCAAAAGATTAGGGTTTTCACACTGAAACCCTAATTGCAAAACGTCAAAAATCCAGAAACATAAACAGTCAAACAGAGCAGAAGCAGTAGCAGTGAGGCAATAGTAAGCAGAACCATTGGGTAACACATAAGAGGAGACCAATCAGAGGCTGGAATAAGAGGTTGGTGTTCCTGGATATTTCATTTTTTACTAGGTTTAGTGCATAATAGGGTTTAGTTGCTCAACTAATAAGCTGGGACTAGTAGCAACCCAGATCAAAACAACACATATATGCGTTTTTAAAAAAGGGAAATCAAATGTAGTAGGTTTTTGTTTTGCTGTCCGTAAATAGATCCTAAATTAGTACTGTGTATGAGTTAGCAAATCATGAACAAATTAGGTCTTTTTAAATTAGTATTGTATAGTATGTAGTTCATTTGAAATAGATTAGAGTAAGGGAAAATCAGAATAGGATAAAAGCACAAACTACAATCAGACATCAGGATAAGAGAGTAAAGAATAACGAAATCAAAAAAGGGTATTTCAGAACCATACCGTTAACCTCGACCACCGTAAATGGTGGCCGTTGGCCGTAAACCATCGTTTTCCCCTTTACGCCATCATGCTGTCGTCCCCCTGGCTGTAGGGTTGTCGCACTCCTCATGATCTCCTCCACACGCTACTCTTCACGCCACCGTGAACCCCCCAGAAACAAAAAAACAATAAAATTAGGGATTCAGATTCAACTTGTTCTTAGGGATTCAGATTCAACTTGTTCAAAATAAAACGAAATTAGGAAAATTAGGGCTCAGTTAGTAAGAACCAGAATCGGTTTTGCTGCTTAAAAATGGACTAGAAGATTAGGTTTTGTTAATCAGTTTCAGAAAAGAAATTAGGCAAAGGCTTCAGCTAAAATTAGGGTTTAGATCTCTTTGTCTTTTAGGGAATTCGAAGCCCAAAATATGTAAAAGCAGAAATCAAAAATAGGAAAGGAGACGTAAAATGCAAATTAAAACCGAAGCTTACCCCTTGTAGCTCCGACCACCGTAGACGGTGGTCGTTCTCCCCAATCACGTCGCCAACGTCAGGACACCGTCAACTCTAGTCCTCCCCGTCACCGTTCGCCGCGAACCACCCAAGAGAAACAAAAAAAACAAACATTAGAAATCAGAATCAGAAAGAAGAGAAGAGAACCGTAAAAAAACAAAAAGCGAAACTCACCTCTTCAGAGGCCGACCACCGTAGACGGTGGTTGTTGGCCGTAAACCGTCGCGGATCTCCCCGTAACTCTCACCGCTTCCTCCCCCTCCTCTGTCAGACGCTATATCCATCACCACCGTGAGCATTTCTCCCTCTCCGTCATCGCATCGTCCGCAACTCCGCCCACCACCCTCGTTGACCCGTTTACGCCGTTGCTGTCGCAGTAGCCATCACTGTCAAGGTCTGGTCATTTTTTCATCCCCACCGGAGACATCGTTGTCGCCTCTGTTTCTGCCGGTCAAGGAGCGACCGGCCGTCATCGCTCCCCCCTCGTTCGCCCAACATCGTCTTCTCTCACAGCCCGTAGCTGTCGCATAGTTCTCTCTCTCTCCATATTCGGATGAACGCGGCACTGGAATAGAGAGGAACGTAGAGATTAGGGTTTGAGAGAAAGTGGCCGTAGACGGCGCCGTGAGAGAGATGAGATGAAAAGAATTAGGGTTGAGAGGATTTTGGCTTGGACGGCGCCGCGAGAGGGGCGAGGTGAAATTAGGTTTAGGGTTTTTAAGTTGCATTATATAGTGTAGAGACTGGGGGGTATTTTCGTCCTTTCCTTTCTAACTCAGAATGCTATTTGCACCCCCAACGCGTACTTCATACACCTCTCTTGTGCATAAGCCCAACTTCATAAGTGACCGGCCCAGAGTCCAAATAACATGGACTGGGCTTCCGCTAAACACACCCCTCCCTTTTTTAAACAGCGCCCTTTCTGCTAAACACACCATTTTTTACTACTACACCCTCTTTTTCGTTTTACTTAATTTCTTTTACAAAAACCTACAAAATACATAAAAATTTACTTAATTCCCAAAAAATATAAATAGGGGACTAAGTCGACTGTACAGTCGGGTTAGTCTGCTTTTTAGGTCACTAATGAACCGTTACGGATCATGGCCTAAAATCCTTATTTAAAACAAACAAATTCCTAAATTAAAATAAACACAAATACTTTTCTTCCCACAAACCCCTTTTTTTCAAAATAGGGGATTAAGTCGACTGTACAGTCGGGTTAGTCAGCGTTCTAGGACGAATGAACCGTACAGATCAAGAGTCCTAAAACCCCTATTCAAATAAAATCAAACCAACACACTTCAAATCATTTTCCAAACTCCAAAAACCCCATTTTTACAAAATAGGGGACTAAGCCGACTGTACAGGTTAGTCGTCGTTTTAGGACAAATGAACTGATCACTCAGGAGTCCTAAGATCCCTATATTAAAAGACACCAACCAACAAACATTTTTCTACCAAGAACTACGTGCGATTTGATTCTTTACCAAGAGATACGTAGGAGCAGATGGGGGCCCACATCTGTCAATTGCACTAATGAAAAACCCTTTTTAGTCTTCTCCTAAATAACCACTTTCTCAAATAAAATATCAATTTATTTCCTTCTTTTTGATTCACAATAAAAGGGTAAAAATAAACGTTTTCAAAATTAACTTTTGCTTCTACAACTAGTTAGCAGGTAACCTTCCTTAGGAAGGATGTCGTGGGGTGCTAATACCTTCCCCACGCATAACCGACTCCCGAACCCAAATCTGGCCTCAAGGACCCTTATCCAATCCAAATGGGATTTTCCAATGTGTGCCCTTAGACTAAACTTTGGTGGCGGCTTCATTTTTGAATCTTCGAAGAATCCTCGCCCGGATTTTTCGGTCGCTACACCAGGCAGTGGGTTAGTCGTGATATTTGGATCCTCCTGCTTGAAAGTTATGCCTTTTTGTCTATCAAGTCCTGCACCACTATCTTGAAGGCTTTGCAATCCTCCACAACATGCCCAACTGCCCCTTCGTGGAAAGCACATGTACTATTGGGGTTGTATCCTCTGAAGTAAGGTGGTTGAACAGGTTTCATGGGTCTTGTATTGATGAGCTTATTGGTGATGAGGTAGTTGAATAGGTCTGTGTATGACATGGGAATTGGGTCATAGGTTGTTCTGTTTTGATAGGTCCTTTGGTGGTTGCTTTGGTTGTTGTTTTGGAATGGATGGGCTGTTTGTGTGGGAGTGGGGACTGGGATGTTGGGTGGTTGGTATGGTGGGCTGATAGTGATGGTATTGGTTTCCCCTCTTTCTTTTTGGGAAAGCCGGAGAATGGCTTCTTTTGGAAACTTGTGTTACTTGTGGACCCCTGTGCAATCTTTCCACTTCTCAATCCGTTCTCCAATCTCTCACCCACAATCACCACATCTGAAAAATTGGATGATGCACTGCTAATCAGACGATCATAATATAGCGGTGGTAAGGTTTCCATGAACATAGAAACCAATTCTTTGTCTAAAAGAGGAGGTGTGACTTGTGCGGCTAAAGCCCTCCATCGCTGGGCGTACTCCTTGAATGATTCATTTTCCTTCTTGCTCATATTCTGCAGCTGTGTTCGGTCTGGCGCCATGTCCGTATTGTATTGATATTGCTTGAGGAATGCATCTGCTAAATCCTTCCAGCAGCGGACTTGGGATGGCTCTAACTTCATATACCAATTAAGGGATGCCCCGGCAAGGCTGTCTTGGAAGCAATGGATTAGCAATTTGTCATCACGGGAGTAGGTAGACATCTTCCTACAATACATCGTTAAGTGACTCTTTGGGCAGGTCGCACCTCTGTACTTGTCAAAATCGGGGACCTTGAATTTTGGCGGCAACACCACATCAGGAATAAGGCATAGGTCTCTGGCCTCCCTAGCCTTGGAGCCAAAGCCTTCAATCATTCTTAGTCTTTCTTCTAACATCTGGAACTTCTTTTTGGTCTGTTGGTGCTCAGCGGAATAGACTTGAGGGGAATGACTTACACCATAAGGAGGTGGAGGCATGGAATGCTGAACCTGAGGGTAAACGGAGTTTCCGGATACGAAACCTTGAGTCTGTGGAAAGGCAGCTGGCTGTGGACTGAGGTTCTGAGGAGTAGGCTGAGGTATAACAATTGGATGCGGGATCTGAACCTGGGGTTCACCAGTCATTCCTTCTGACCCGACAGACGTTGGCTGTACATTCTCAACTATTGCCACGGGACCAGCTCCTGGATTAGCCCCTTGATTTGGAGGAATATAACCCAAAGGAAGGCCAATAGGAGGCCACTGAGCAGCTTGAAAGTCATTTCCATTCTTCAAGGACAACAGGGGTCTTATCATCTCGCTCATCTGTGCCTTCATGGCATTCATTTCATTTCTCAACTCAGGATCACCTTGACTGGAGCTACCAGGAGCTGAATGGTTCTGATTCTGTACCTCGGGGCCTTGGCCTGTTCCATTTCCATTCTGAGTCTGAAGCTGGAGGATTCTGATTCTCTGGTTGAGGTTGATCGGGGTCACTTAAGATTGCCATTCCTCTGGCCTGTGAACGTGTCCAATACGGATGTGGTCGCACCAGCTTGCCTTATCTTCTGTTTGAGTTGAAAACATTTTTATAAGCAAAAGAGCAAATTAATGAATGCAATGTAATGCACATGATTTTTTTTATGTTATTTGTTGTTTATTGCCGGGAATCACAGTGCAACTTGCTATTGTCGTAGGTGTATATTCAAATATTTTCAAGAACATAACGCGACTGGGATCAACAAGTGAGATAAACGTACTTCATTCAAGCATCACATCTTTAATCATTCCAAGAGCAAGATACAGTATCCTTAAATGTGCAATACAACGCTTTGAAAAGAAAAACACAACATTCTTTAAGAAAAGAAAAATTACAATTTCCTAGTGAACATTCTAAAAAAGGGAAAATTTAAATCTAAAAACCTATTGCCTTCATCTTCTATTGGTTCTTCTCCTTTTTGCTAGCTGCAGCAGCTTTTCTTGCCCTTTCCATGAGTTCCTCAGTCAGAGACCTGCAGTACTCCACGAATTCATATACTCGCACCGGAGTGTTGTAAGGCAACATCTCAGCTTCTGCCTTTCTCAACCTCTTGGGAACATCCCTCACCGCCTGGTTAGCCAACCATGCCAATTTGGAGAACTTGTTCTTCCACTGTTGAATTTCTGCCCTCATCTCAACTATGATCTCTTGCTTTTCAATCCTACCCATTAGCTCGAGAAGACGGTGTTCCCAGTACTGACTCTCCTCTCTTACCTGTCGGTAAGCATCACTGATGTGACTCAGATTCCTCCTTAGCTCATCTGAATTCTCTTGCTCCATCCTTAAAGCCTGCTGATACTCTCTAAGGATGTTCTCAATTGCATCTCTATCTTGTCTGATGCACCCTATTTGACTTTCAAGCTCACACGTCACAGACTGAGACTTTTTCTTGAAATCCTCTAGTGATTTCTTTGCAGCTCTCTCACTTTGCACGGACTCCTTGAACAGCTTCCTCCATTCATTTGCTCTAATCATGACCTCACCCACCTTGGCATTCGATTTCCAACTCATCTTTGGTACTTTTCAGATATTCTTTCATTTTTTGATTACTTTCCTCTTCTTTCTTAAGCTTCTTGCTGCTTTCTTTGAGAGCTTCGGCCTTGCGCTCGTTCTCGTTCTCTAACTTTCTCTTCTCAGAAATTACTTTCCCCAACTTATCTTGTAAGGCTTTCTTTTCTTCTTCTACCTTGAACAAAGCAGACTTGACCTCACTTAGTTCTTTGAGACTTGGAACGTGAAGCTCTGGGACTTCTTTCCCAACTGACGATGAATTCTGAGGAGGCGGGCCAACATTTTGAATTCTTTGGTGAAGCCATTGGTAGAAAGTAACATCACCCGTTTTCTTTGTGATCTCCACTTTATCCTTGTAAACTACACCCTCCCAAGCCTTTGAAATTTTCTGAAGCAAGCCTTGGTTCTTTGGATATTCTTTATCGAGAAAGATTGGGGCCAACATGTCTTTAGTGGGTGCATTCTTCATAGGATACCCAAGCTGTCTGATGGTGAGAGAAGGATTGTAATTGATGCAACCTTGGGTTCCCATTAAGGGTACATTCTGGAAATTGCCGCACTGGAACAGTATTGAAGCCTGAAGGCCTATCTTTCCAACACGGATGATTGAACCAACAGACTTTGAGAGCATTGAGATTCTCTAAAGTGTGCACCCATTCTGGTGCACTTCTGGCTTCTACATCACAACACAGGGCATATTCTACTAAGTCCGCAGTTTTCGTCTTATGAGTGACAACATGGTTGAGGAACCAGGTGTAGAGAACATGGAAAGAGCAAGCAACCTTCTTCTTTCCTAACACACGGTGATGAGTGAAGGAATAGTAGATATCTGCAAGGATTGCTGGTACAGGGTTAATCGGATTTTCTTTACTTATGAATGCTAGAAAAAGCCCAATAGCGGTCTCATCAATGAACCTCTCGACCTGAGGGAAAAGGACGATCCCGAAAATAGTTAGGGCTAACAGCTGCTTGAAAGGACCCCACTTCTTATTCTGGGCATAAAACTTCAATAAACCTTCGAAATAACTTAGCGGGAAACCCCTGACATGGTTCTTCTTTTCCTTATGAAGCTCTAATTCCTTCACACTGACTTGCAACAACAAAGAGAGTCTCTGGTCCGAATATCGATGTTTCTGATATTGGTAAGGTGCTAACTCTGACTTTGAGAACCCCAGAATCTGTTCATACTCCTCGAGAGTTGGTGATAACTGAAAGTCTTTGAAGAGGAAGCATCGAATGTCCGGATCATAGAATCGGCTCAGGGCCATAATAACACTCTCTTGGACATCTAATTGTAACAATCTGAGGAGGTTACCATAAGTCTTCCCGAATAGATCCCTCTCTTCTGACTCCATCAAGGAAACAAACTCTTTCAAACCCTCTACATCTATTCTCCTGACAGCCGGGAACCTTGAATTAAGTACAATCTCGCTTCTTGATCCCATGTTGCTTTATCTTTCCCGCCTAAGACAAGATTCCAAGTTACTTTACAATCCCGGCAAACAACTTAGATGCGTGACGAATGATTTTCAAAATTGGGTTTTACTTAATGCAGATGATGCAAATGACGCAATGATGCAATGATGTCATGATGCCTGATGCAATGATGCTTCTTTTCGTGTTTTTGCAGAAAGAGGATATTTACAGGTGGTGATTTGAAAATTTTCACACTATATTCCACCTCATATAGGCGTTTATTGAAAAGGAAAAGCACATCTTTTTTGATTTTCGAAAATTCTGAAGGAAAAATTTGATTGAACTGAATGCAACGATGCAGCACACAATTTGGAAAGCCCTTGTGACCTAAAAGGGGGGTAGAACCTATGATCTAAGGTATTTTAGGGATAATCTTCTCATGTAGCTCTATTCACACCCTCACAAAGGTCATCAGAGCCACAGTCCCTCTCATGAAAATCCCCGTAAATGCAGCAAACTGCTAGATACGAAGCATCATGAAAGAGCACAACTCTGATTGAAACTTTCGCGAGTAGCAAACGGACAAAGGTCCTGATGGGCTCCCACTACTCGAATCCACTCATCCTAAGCTACCCTAACAGACCTGGGTTATGGTCTCTTTCTCTAATCATATAATCTCAAGGTACAAGTGTGTGTGTGCGAAGGGCATTTCCTTAAAAACTACCCCACCTGCAAATGAAAATCCAGAATAGTCCAGACAATAGCATGTTGTCTACTCTAGGGTTCAATATCATACAAACAAGCCTAGGGTGCCAACAACAATGCACTACTTGCTTAAGAAAGGGAGCTGAGAAGAGGGGAACCTGATAAGAGAGGGGAAAATGCATGAGTTTACCTTAAGAAAGGGAGCAAAGAAAAAAAAAGGGAACATGATATGATTGGGGAAATGCATGAGGGAACTAAGCATATAAGCAAAGAAGCAACCATCTATTACTTTAAACAAAAGCAAACATGGAAAGAGAAGAAGAAGAATGCACAGGAATGCAACATGAAAGTATGAAAAAGAAGAAAACATAGAGGCAAAACAAGATATTCAAATCAATCACACAAATCACACACTTAATTAATTAGGCTTGACCCACTTTTTTAAAAAAAATGTTTTTCTTTTTTAGTCCCCGGTGAAGTCGCCAGCTGTTGCGCCCAAAAAAGTCCCCGAGGGAGAACCTTCCTCGTTCACAACTTTTCCTAAGACAATGAAGCTGCCACCAATATTTATTAAGGAAAATATTAGGAAAATCTTTTTTGGAAAGCGATTGGTCTTGCGAAACTAGAGAATAGGGTTCGGGGGTCGGTTATGCGCAGGGAAGGTGTTAGCACCCCACACGTCCTCTCTACTGAGAGGGAACCTTTAATTAAATGTGTGGTTTTAGTGTGTTGACTTGAAAATACTTAATTTTGCCTCTCTACTTCTTATTGAAAAATTCTTAATGAAAATCTTTATTTATTATGAAAAAGAAAAGGGGGAAGAATGGGTTTTTAGAAAGAAAAAAAACGCTTGACGGGACAAGGCCCGCTCCTACGTATCTCCCGGTGCGATGGAGAACTCAAAGCTACGTAGTTCTTCTTTATCCTAAAAAAAGGTTTTTGTCTTTTATCTTTTTAGTGAGTTTTCGAAATAGGACGAGCATTTAGTGAATGATTAAACTAACCAAGGTTATGGGTAATCACTGCTAAGTACTCTTGAAAATGAGAGTCACTACCACCAGTCAGACGAACAAAGGTTCTGATTGACTATTAGTAGCAACCCGTTTTTTATTTGCCTTTTTGAAAGTGGTTTTCGAAAGAGATTGATTGGCACGAATGATCAAACTAACAAACGTTATGAGTGATCATCGCTTGTTGTTCTTTGGGGAAAAAGACATCGCCACCAATGGCTAGACGAATAAAGGTTCTGATTAACCACTGGCGACGATGGGTTGAAAATGATTTTAGAAAGGAAAATGTCTTTGTTCTTTATCTTGTTGAATTGTGAAAGTCGAGCCTTCATGATGATCAATTGAGCAAAGGCTCCAAGTGACCACCATTAGCACTCCATTGCTAATAATCATGCAAGCAAAGGCTTCGCAGGACTACTAATAAAGTTTTTGGTTTAGTGAAAATCTTTGGGAAAATTAGGCATTCATGATGATCAATTGAGCAAAGGCTCCAAGTGATCGCCACTAGTACCCCATTGTTGATAATCATACAAGCAAAGGCTTCGCAAGACTACTAACAAAGTTTGATTTTGAAGAGTTTTCGCAATTGTGTTCATTCCTATTTAGGGAAAAGAAAATCTGTTATTTGGGAAAAAAAGTTTTGTAAAAAACTAAGTTTACTTAGGGGAAAGAAACAAAATTTAAAAAGAGAAACAGGGGGTGCAGTAGTAAAATGGTATGTGCATTTAGAAACAAGCGGTTGTATGAGTAAAAAGAAAGGGTGCATTTAGCAGCAGCCCAGCCCACTAAATGTGGGCTTTTCTGGGGGTTGTGGCGGCGAAACAGAGGGGTGCAAACCATAAAAAAAAAATTAAAATTAAAGTTAATTAAAACCCTACGTATATAAAGCAAAACCTAAAAAAATCTAAACCTAATTCCTAACCTCTTCTCTACCAGCGCGCCGCACTCCCATTCCCTTACCGTAATTCCATTTTTCTCATCACGCTCTCTCTCTCTGCGACTCCACCGTTCTCTCCCCTCTATACCGATCGGCTTCTCACCCTCTCCCTAGCTCTGTTTTTCTTCTCTTCACGAACCACCATCACGGCGCCATGTTTCCCTCTAGCCATAGATCCGCCGTTTCACTCTTAGAGGAGAGAGAAAATAAATTTCGAAAAAACCAGAGAAGATGAGGGGGGGAGTGAGAGAGACACAGTGATGGAGAGATTGGGCGCGGTGATGGGTGGTGATGCGTCATAGTGGTGGTGCGATTTTCTTTCCTCCCTTTTCTTTGGTTGTTCAGTGGTTGTGGGGGGAGTACTCGACGGAGGTTCTGGCCACCGTGGTGGGTTTGCACGGTGGTGGTGGTTCGTTGGCTGTTTGGAGGTGATGGGGTGGTTTTTGGGCCACGGTTTGGTGCGTATGGTGGTGAGTTGTGGAGTGGCTACGGCGAGGGTGTTCGGCCACAGGGATGGTTGCGGTTCGCGAAGGTGTAGGATTCGACGGCGGCGGTTAAAGGAGGTGAGGGGTGGTGGCTACTGTGGTGCGGTGGCGATAGTCAGCGGTGATGTGCCTGACGGTGGTTAAGGGTGGCTGAGAGGGTTCGGTTTGGTGGTTTTGGAGAAGGTTTGGCAGTGGCAGCGAGGGTGGCTGACGGTGGCTCACGGCGAGGCTACGGCGGTGGTGGCCACTGCAAGCGGTGGCCGGAGGTAAAATCCCTCCCCTCTTTCTTTCTTTTTTATCTCACTGTCTCTCAATCCCCCACCCTTGCATTCGGTTTTGAAAAATTGTTTTTTCTAAAAGGACCAGAATAACAAAAAAATTGTTGACATTCCTTCAAGCAAAGATAATTTCAAATCATAACATACATGTAAACTGAGCAGCAAAAAAGATTTGAGACTGACCTAAGTGCCAAATTTTTAGAAACAGAACCCTCGTGTGCTTCAGCTGCTGCCCTTTTAGCCTTTCTGAACCTTAGTAGTTTCAATATGAAACCCTAATTTTGACTCTAAATTTCGTTTGGATTTCTGTGTATATTCAATGACTGATTGTGTATTTTTCCGTTACTGTGTGTATTGCTCTGTTTGTGAATCGCTCTGTGTATTTCTCTCTGTGTGCATATGCTTTCCCCCCCTCTTTCAGTGTTACTGTGCCTGGTATTTATATTGGAGAAACTGTGTGGTGTAGGTGTGGGTGATGAGCAGAGGAGCAAATCTCTTGGGGGACAACAACACAACTGCTTCTGAAAAGCACAGGCAGCAGCAATGGATGGGCTGAAGTGTTCTTGCCTAAAGTGTGAAAGGCCAAGGAACAAGGAGAAGGGAGCTTGAGCCCCATTCTCAAAATGCCATCTTCTGCAGCAGGCTGCGCCCTGCTTTCAGTTTTTCTGTACTTCTTTTAATTAATTTTTTGTTAAAAGAGTTGACTCTTTTTTTTTGTACTATTCTGCCCTTTTTTTTTAATTTTTTTGTTTGTATATGTAACAAATAAATAAAAGGACAGCTGAATAAAAATTGATTTTATTTTACTATTACTATTTTTTTATGTCACTAATAGTACTTAAAAAAGCGGTAAAAACAACACGAACCGACGCAATCACTCGCGCACGACTCGCGACCAACACGCGCTCGCGTTAAGGCTATGAACGCGTAACTGACTTAATGCGCACACGCGTAATTTATTAAAACTGATTTTATTTTATCCTTACTTTTCTAAAAACGGTAAAATAACGCGCAGTGACGCAACTGCTCACACGTGGCTCGTAACCGACACGCGCTCGCGTTATTTATTATTATTTTTATTATATTTTTTGGACTCTTTTTTTTTTTGAAAGTAACGAGCGCCAAACAAAATCGTTGCACGAGAGTGCCAAATACACCCGCGTTTAGAACAATATGCGAAGCAATAAAATTTTTGGGATTTTTCAATTAGTCGGACAAAATTGGGGTATGACAGTAGTAATGCCCTTCGGTTTGACTAATGCTCCAGCGGTATTCATGGATTACATGAACTGAGTCTTTCACACGTACCTCGATCAGTTTGTAGTAGTTTTTATTGATGATATCTTGGTGTACTCTAAGACCATTGAGGACCATGTTCAACATCCCCGCATTGTTCTGAACGTACTCCGAGAGAAGAAATTGTATGCCAAGCCGTCGAAGTGTGACTTCTGGATGCCGGAAGTGAAGTTTTTGGGACATGTGATTTCCCAATCGGGAGTTGCGGTGGATCCCAGTAAGGTGGAAGCTGTCTTGAACTGGGAACGACCAACATCTGTCACAGAAATAAGAAGTTTCTTGGGTCTAGCTGGTTACTATAGGAGGTTTATTCAAGGTTTTTCACAATTGGTTCTTCCACTTACTCGGTTAACTCGTAAGGGCCAACCGTTTACATGGGATGCCGATTGTGAGGAATGTTTTCAAGAATTGAAAGTTAGGTTGACTTCTGCTCCAATCCTAATTCTTCCAGATCCGTCTTTGGATTTTCAAATTTTCAGCGATGCTTCTGGAAAGGGTTTGGGATGTGTCCACATGCATAACCAACAAGTTGTAGCTTATGCCTCCAGACAGTTGAAGACTCATGAAGAGAATTATCTGACTCATGATTTGGAGTTGGCAGCTATTGTGTATGCACTGAAGATTTGGAGACATTACCTGTATGGATCTCGTTTCGAAGTCTTTAGTAATCATAAAAATTTGAAATATTTGTTTGATCAGAAGGAGTTGAATAACAGGCAGAGAAGGTGGGTGGAATTTCTGGAGGATTATGACTTCGAATTGAGGTATCATCCGGGAAAGGCTAATGTTGTAGCTGATGCATTAAGTAGGAAATCCATTCACATAGCAGAGTTTATGATGCATGAAATGAAATTGTTGGAGTCCTTTAGAGACTTAAATTTGAATGCAAGATCAGGAAAGAACCGGTTAGTGTTGAGCCATATGAGGATCTCTAGTTCATTAAGGGATTTTATTCGCTTAGCACAGGAAATTGATGTGAAGCTACAATCACAAAAAGTGTTGCCAGACTTTACCGAAGATAGTGAAGAGTTATTTGTTTTAACGGTAGGATCTGTGTACCCGATAATGATGATATTAAAAAGCAAGTGCTAGAGGAAGCACACCAAAGTTTATTTTCTGTACATCCTGGATCCAGCAAGATGTATAGAGATTTAAAGTTGATGTATTGGTGGCATGGAATGAAGTTAGAGATTGCTGAATTCGTATCTCAATGCTTAACTTGCCAAAGAGTTAAGATAGAACATCAGAAGCCTGCTGGTCTGTTACGGCCACTAGACGTGCCACTGTGGAAGTGGGAAGACATTTCTATGGATTTTGTAATGGCTTTGCCAAGGTCTCAAGCCGGTAACGACTCCATTTGGGTAGTTGTGGAACGGTTAACCAAATCAGCTCATTTCATTCCAGTTCGTTCGAGCAGTAAAGTATCCAAGTTAGCTGAGGTGTATTTGAAGAACATAGTAAGGTTACATGGGGTTCCTACCAGTATAGTGTCGGATCGAGATCCGAAATTTACTTCTCGATTTTGGAAAGCTCTGAATGAAGCATTGGGGACTAAAGTACTTCTTACTACCGCTTATCACCCGCAGACTGATGGTCAGACCGAGAGGACTATCCAAACATTAGAGGATATGCTTAGGGCTTCGGTACTTGATAACGGGAAGAAATGGGAGGATCATCTTCCATTGGTGAAATTCTCTTACAACAATAGTTATCATTCCAGTATCGGAATGGCACCTTTTGAAGCCTTGTATGGTAGGAAATGTAGAACTCCATTGTGTTGGTGGGAAGTAGGCGAGAACCGATTGTTAGGACCCGAGATGATTCATGACACTACTGAAAAGATCCGCCAGATCAGGGAAAGAATGAAAGCTGCTCAAAGTAGGCAAAAGAGTTATGCCGACAAAAGAAGGAGGCCGTTAGAGTTTGAGTCGGGTGACCATGTGTTTTTGAGATTGTCACCAACAATTGGCACAGGTAGGGCATTACGGGTGAAGAAACTCAGTCCTCGGTATAGTGGACCCTTCCAGATTATCGAGCGAGTAGGGCCTCTTGCATACCGTATTGCTTTGCCTCCACCATTGTCAAATCTGCATGATGTATTCCATGTGTCTCAGTTGCGGAAGTACATTCCCGATCCAAGTCAACCGTTAGATTTTGAAATGATTGACCTTCGACCGGACTTGTCCTTCCAACCTCATCCAAATTACATCATGGAACGTGGCGAGAGGACGCTACGGACGAAGTCAATTCCCATTGTCAAAGTGATTTGGGATGGTTTTTCCGTCGAGGAAGCTACTTGGGAGTTGGAGGACGATATGCGGGCTCGGTATCCGTATTTGTTTTCATGAGGTACGTTGTGTTTAATTTTGAGGACAAAATTCTTTTAAGTGAGGGAGAATGTAACATCCTCAAAATAATTAGGCGAATTCTTTGGATGTAAACCCAATTGAATTGTTTTAGTACTTGACTGGTAAATTTATTGAGTGCTAAAATTATTTATTGGTTGTCATCGGATCGTTAACCGGATAATACGGGTCAAGGAAGTTTTGGAATCGAAATAAGGGATTAAGATCAATATGGTAATTGGACCACGTTACCACTTATTTTTTTTAAATAAATATGTGTGTGTGTGTGTGTGTGTGTGTGTGTGTGTTAAAGAAAGAAAGAAAGAAGAGGACGCGAACAGAAGAGGAAAAGAAGAGAAAAGAAGAGAAAGAAGAAGAGGAAAGAAGAAGAGAAAGGAAGAAGAAGAAGTGAAGCCCATCCCTCCAAATTTCAGCACCATCATCATCTCCCCTCCATTGCCAAACCCTCAAAGCTTGGTAAGTTTTCATCCATTTTTCCCCAAGTTATGGAGCTACGAATTTTAGGGGTTTTGAGGGAGAAAATTGTTGGAATCTTGGATTAAATGATGAAATTGATGATTTAATCTGGTATAGGGTCGAAGCCAAGGAAGGTTGAACGCGTTTGGTAGCTCGAATCGAAGTTGAAAGCGGATTGGAGATTTTCGGTTCTCGTTTGGAGATTTTGAAGTCTCGGCGATTTCGGTTCGATATCGGCTCTCGCTTCAAGGGTGAGTTTTACTCACGTTTAGGTTTATTTCGTTTTTGAAATGAAAATTGTGTTGATTGGTTACGAGAAATTTGAGTCAAAAACCGTTATTTTTAAATATATCGAATTTTGATGAAAATCGAATGTGTTGAGTCTTTGATTGGATTGGTTGATCGAGTGAGGTTATTAGATATGTTTTTGTACTATTTTGGTGTTAGGATTGGACTGGAACAGGTACCGAAAGTGATCAGAATTGATCGGAACGACGAAAAACGCAAAGCGGAATGAAAATAGAATGCTGTCAAATGCGCACGATCCGTGCGTCCCAGGCGCACGAACCGTGCGTCTGGTTCTGTTTCTATTTCGCAAATTTTTATAAAAGGGCGCACGACCCGTGCGTATGGGAGCACGGTCCGTGCGTAGTGTTCTGTCCAAATTTTCCAAAAGTGCCCGAAACGATCCCGATTGATTCCAATCCTCTCCTAATCCTTCCCAACCCTTCTATAATGATATTAGACTTATAATGCCATGATTTTGGGTACGTTTCAAAAGGGTTTTATAAAATACTTTTGAAGTTGAAATTCTTTCGAAAAGCCGAACAATAGTACGCGTGTGCGGATATGTTTTATTGATAACAAAGCGGACTATGAGTCCTATGTGGTAAAGTATAATTTAAATGAACTAAATGTTCACATGATTGTAGATATATATATTATATCGAGTTTGGGTGATGACCCATGTTGACATACTAGGCGGGGAAGTCATGAACCCTTACCCTAGGCTCTGTGCCATTAGGAAACACTATTGGTAATGGGGTTCGCCGGGATTAGCAAGTGGATTGCGGTCGGTGGTACGTAGAAAGGCCTAGGATGTTAGTTCATCGGGATTAGCAAGTGGATTGCGGTCGGTGTCCTACTAGATCGAAGCCTTATTGTATGGTACACCGGGATTAGCAAGTGGATTGCGGCCGGTGTCGTGTCACATCTTAAAAATGCTTTAAATGGACCGAGAGTGCTAGTAGGGGTCTCGGTAGAACTCACTGAGATTGTATCTCACTGTTTAAATGTTGTTGTTTTACAGAGACACAGGGACAGCGGAAATCAAAGAGGCACGAGTAGGTTGAGCTCGGATGGTTGCCGTTGACATAGCCTTATGCTTGTTATATTTCCTTTTGTCGTCCATGTACTAAGATTCTATGTATCTAGTACTTTATCTTTCATTCCACTTTCTTGTATGACTCTGACTACCATAGTTGCTGACAGTTTATGGTCTGAGTACCGTATAGTCTTATTTGTGTATAAGACGGTTATGTTATATTTCAGCAAAAATTTTATAGTGGTATTCAGTGTCTGAGCAGGAAATGTTATCTCTGATGAATATAGTTGGCACACTTGGGTGTTTTTAACAAATAAAAATACGGGGGTGTTACAGTTACCAACCACGGTAACAAGCTGGCTCAGAGACTGCTTGGGTTTTACCAAAACCACCGGTTGT
The DNA here is from genome assembly GCA_039519185.1 of Astragalus membranaceus. Lineage (NCBI taxonomy): Eukaryota > Viridiplantae > Streptophyta > Magnoliopsida > Fabales > Fabaceae > Astragalus > Astragalus membranaceus. The sequence continues at coordinate 179,335,219 of CM076849.1, forward strand.
GGGCCTTTATCACAGGTTCCGGATTAGCCCCCCTCGTCTCGACAGAACATACAAAGGTGGACCATGAGCTGATGTCTGCTTTTCTTGAGATGTGGCACTCAGAGACATCGTCATTTCACTTACCATTTGGTGAAAAGACGATTACTTTGGATGATGTCTCCTGTTTGTTGCATCTACCCATTACGGGGAACTACTACAGAGCTCCACCTACTTCTGTCACCACTGATCAGGCCATCCACCTAGCACATGTTTATCTAGGTGTGACTATGGAGGAGGCGGGGCTGGAGTGTCGAGCTTCATCTGGCCCATATTACCGTTTTGAGTGGCTGCAGGAGATTGTTAGTAGATGGTCCATAGAGAATGACATGCGTCCTATTGTCAAGGCCTTTATCCTTCTGATCCTGAGCTGGTCCATCTTCACAGTCAAGACCAGCAACAGGGCTAGGGCTAAGTGGCTGCTGCTACTTGCGGATGTCAGTGCAGCTGGTGTGGGATCATATGCATGGGGGGAGCAGCACTTGCTTTCATGTATGACCAGCTGAACTACTCCTGCTTGGACCAGGCGCATCAGTTAGGAGGGTATGCAACCCTCTTACAGGTAATAATTTTAAGTTAATTTTGTTTCGAGTTTGGTTAAATTCCTGTTAAACCGTTTTTAATTCACCATGTTGTTTATCTTCTTTTTTTCAGAGCTGGATTTTATGGTATTTTCCTCAGCTAGTGGAGAGGAGGAGTGGATTGCGGGCTGGAGCACTGTGTGGGCGTTGGAGGAAGAAGAAGACAGATGGAGTGAAGCTGGGGTATACAGGCAGAGGATTAATGCGCTAACCTCGGATGATGTCTGTTGGCGACCGTTTGAGGAGCACCGGGGGGATAGAGACTTTGAGCAGGTGTCATTATACAGGGGACACATCAGCTGGGGAGACATCAATGTTCCCTACATGCCAGATAGGTGCCTCAGATAGTTTGGGTACGTGCAGGTCATCCCACGTCACCCTCTTACTGGTCGTTCGAGCCATGCAGACTGCATTCTTCGTATTGCACATTATATGCCTGTGGTGGAGGAGGTTTTGCGTACTACTTATCCTGCTGAGGAGTTGGGTCAGGTTGCTCCGGACTACTTACATTGGTATGTGAGAGCATCTATTCCTAGACTCTTACGGGTTGCATCACCACCACCACCACGAGTACAGCCAGCTGCACCACCAGATTGTGGAGGAGGAGATTCGGAGGGGGCTTCGGAGCGGAGACATTAGGATGGGTAGTCAGACATACGCTCGCCTCACGTGGTTACTGGATATGCTACCGAGGCGTGACTAGGGGGTTTTGTGGGATTGTATGTTTGAACTATTTTTATATGACTTGATTATTATTATTTCTTGTTTATTATATTTGTGGAGTTTCATTAAAATTTCGATTTTATTCATGCGAGAAAAGATAAAACATAAACAACTACAATAACAATAGACAGATACATTTTCCTAAAATTCTGGTCCTCGAACACGACGTAAAATCTCATTCACACTCCGTTGAGTTTCCACGTACAGCTCCAACGGCTTATACCCCTGAAGCGTGTCATGGATGCTTAACATGTTCGCCACGTCTTCGTCAGTCTTGATTGTCATGGACGAGAAGGAAATGCGGCCATCGTCTCCAAGATAGGGTTTGCGATAAGTGATACTAGTGACGTCACGGTCATCACTGGTCACTTAAACTCTGGACCACACTTTATCCTTCAAACCTTCAAACCCCATGCCGCGGTGGATTCTGCATAACACCGGCTGAGGACTCCAGAAGTGGACACCATCTTCTCTCATCGTGATTTGGCCCCGATGATGTATACCGCAAAGCCTATTGTCATCTGAGCGTTGAGTGAGGCATATCTCCATTTTGGATGAGTGAAATAAGCAAGTGAGAGTGAAATTTTTGAGTGAAAAGAATGAGGTTGGCAATGAGTATTTATTGAATTCGTCAATGATTATCAACCGTTGATATTGTCGGTGCAATCTACACCGTTGATCAACATTGGCAGTCAAATCTTACTCGTTCGATGTTGTGCCTGCAATAACACTCCGACGCTCAAGTCAGTATTTGAGTGAATGAGTATTTTGTTAGGAAAGTGCTTACCATTTAATGAGCATTGAATGCTGTATTTATAGATTTTGAGTGGTGTTTGCTGTGGTCGATTTGGGCCGTCCGATCTTGCCGAGTGATCTTTGGCCATTGAAGAATGGACTTTAATGATTGAATGGGCCTTTCAACAATTGGGCCTTGGAGGAGGTGTAAAAAGCAGAAATTCTACTTACCATAACAGTGGCCCCCCAAGTCTGGTCGCTTGAGGAGCGATCTTGACTTGATAAGGTGATGTAGCCTCGCATTTTCGTCTTCCTTGAGTAGAAATTTCTTTGGTCTTGAGCTGATGTCGAGCTTGAAATTTTGGTTGATGTTAAATAACCGTCGAGCTTCTGAGCGAGGTAGGCAGTATTTTGGAATCAACCGAGCTTCTGAGTGAGGCAGATAGTTTCTTGGAATCAGTGCCGCTTTGGAATCAGTGCAATATTGGAATCAGTGCCATTTTTACTGTTTCTGACAAGGCGTGTTTTACAGTGGCGGCGCATGATGGTGACGCTTTATTTTTTAGCGTGCGAACCTAATGGACATTGATTGGACGTGACGTTTTGACTTCCCGGCCCAAGCCCATTAATTCCGCCTCACTATAAATAAAGGGTCTCACCCTTTCATTTGTTGCTTGGCATTTATTTGTTTTGGATTGTCGATCTTCGAGAGCTCCCGAGCTACAGTGACTCTGCTGTTATCTGCAAATCTGATTCTTTTACTTATTTGCTTTAGTTCGACAAACCACTCCCTATGGCAGCACATGTGGTTTGAGCATCCTGTGTCGAGATACCAGTCATCAGATTTTCCTTCGATCTCATATGTATCTGCCTTCAGCAACAGCAATTCTGTGTCAGTAGCTGTCATGAAGGATAATTCTTCATCATTGTTGCTGGCCGTTGGGGGCATCACCAGTGTCACCACTGCCCTGCCCCTCACACATTGCACAAGTATTTTGAGCATTACAAGTGTTTCCACTGTCACAAGTGTTCCGACTTTCCTGCTCATTACTTTCAGCAACTGTTACATTGAGATGAGTGTCTTCTTCAATCTCATCATCTATGACTGCCATCGGCATTAAGCCTTCTGAGTCAGAGTCAGAATCTGTGCCACCATCGCTTGCAAATTTGGCTTCAGCATCTTTATTCCTAGGAACCTTCTTGTTCTTGCATTTGTTCCTATAATGCCCAAATTGCTGACAGTTGTAGCACTGCCCTCTTCCATCTTTCTTTCGCAATGCATGGTGGTTGTTCCTCTGCGCTTCAGTGGCATTTGCTGCCAGTGGTGGAACACCTTCATCAACGATTTCAAGTACATCTTGAAAACGAAACGGGACATTCATCTGCGCATGCACACCACCGTTCGTAATCCTTTCCGTTGAAGATAGGGAGGTTCACCGGAATCCCACTGTTGTCTCGCGTCGCCATTGGAAGAATCTTTAAGGATCTTTATAGCTCTGTTATACCAATTTGTTGGGATATTCCTATTGATAGGAGAGGAGGAGGAGAAACGAGAATAACAGAAAAATGAAATACTGAAAAATGAAAAGCATATTATTTTGTAAGGGGTCGACAACTTATATATAGCTAGTCGAAGGTGTCAAAAGCTTATATGGCTGGTCGAACTGAATGTGTCGAAAGCTCATATAGCTAGTGGAATTAAGCAATTGAATTACAAACATATTTCAATATAAAGAATATAGATAGTATAAACGTCACCAAAATGTTTTTGTTAATGCAAAATATGAACCGAAGATGATAAAGATGATCTATGTTAGTGGGTGCATCTCCCCCACTCTTGAATGAATGCATCTGTCCCTGAAGTGACTAATTTTTCACCGTCTAACCTCTTTGTTCACCTAAATCTGTCGACTGAACTTTCTCATCAGCTAATCAATTTTTACATGTTACTAGCACACAACACCCATTCAAATATTATTATTATTATTGTCATAAAAAACCCATTCAAATATTTTTTAACAAACATAAACCATAGTCAAATAAGCACTTCCTACATGGCTATTTGTTTTACTTTTGTCTTTCTTCGTTTATAATGGTAAGCTTATTTCGTACAGACACAAATGGAGTGTTAGAAGAGCGTTTGTATTATGTATATGGTTCACACGAGTAGTTAAACATAAACAACTGTTTATTTATTTATTTATAAAAGAGCGTTGATTGACGGTTCACACTAGCAACTAATAAAGTTTCCCTTGAAAAGTAGAAATCAAAAAACAAAAATATTTTGCCGGCTATGAATTGAATGGCACACACGCATAAACCACAGTCCTCCCTCAGCCGAAATAATTGAAAGCAAAGAACGAAAATTTGTGGATCATTGGAAATTTGCGTAGTAGAATATCTTCATAATTTTGTAAAAATAAATAAAAAAGAATATCTTCATAATAATCCATATGGACCATATCCATTGCTTCTCGTGTAGGAAAATTTATTTATTGAGATTTAATATTTACGGATAAGATCACCTGTGTCCAATTTACCACCCTGCCCACTGAAAAAGCAGAATAATAAAAAACAAAGAGAGAGGCATGATATTTTTAAATCGGGAAAGTAAAACGGAGGACCTTCTCGTCATTACCTACCTATTCACCCATTAAACTCAATATTTTTAAATCGGGAAAGTAAATCACTAATAAATAAATGGAACAAAAATAAATATTCATTTTTGAAGAGAAGGAAGGCTGTCACTGTCAGCCAGAAAGGTAAAGAAATCGAGAAACTAAAAACAAAATAAAATAAATGACATTTTTATAATTAATATATATATATATATATATTTTTGCGTGCGAAGTTGAAACAGCAGAAGAAGAGGGTGTTGGTGTTGGAGGTAGAGTAGAGCTTCTCTCTCTATCTTCCTTATCCTTCTCCTTTAATATTACCGTGTATAAGATGTGTGTCTCTAAGGTTCTTTGAATCTGAGTTGTTTCTCTATTTAATTACTTGTATAATTTGTTCTGTTCTATTATTTTCTGTCCTTGTTGAAAAATAAGAGATGAAAAAAGGAGCGGCGGAAGTGACCGGATCGGCGTTGAAAGAACCTCGTTACAGAGGTGTAAGGAAGAGACCATGGGGGAGATTCGCGGCGGAGATCAGAGATCCCGTAAAGAAAGCGAGAGTTTGGTTAGGAACATTCGATTCTGCCGAGGAAGCCGCACGAGCCTACGACGCAGCCGCAGTTTCACTCCGTGGACCAAAGGCAAAAACCAATTTCCCTCTTTCCAGTTTCTACTACTCACACCCTCAAATTCCAAATCCAACCCCCGATCCCTTATTCTACCAGCCGCAGCCGCAGCCTCAGCCTCAGGTTAGTGGTATGAGCAGTACCGTTGAGTCATTCAGTGGGCCCCGCCCTCCATCAACAAACCCTCCTACGACTCGTCGTTACCCTCGTAGTCCACCTCTTGTTCCTGAAGATTGCCATAGCGATTGTGATTCATCGTCTTCTGTTGTAGACGACGGTGATAACATTGTTTCTTCGTCGTTTCGTTCTCCTTTGCCTTTCGATCTAAACGCACTGCCGTTCGATGATGCCGACTTGTGTCCCGCCCACGATGACATTATTCGCTGCACTGCGCTTGGTCTCTCATCTTTTTAATTTCTATATTTTTTTCTCCACTTGTATTCTTGTTCATTTTTATCTATGCGGGAAAGAAATTATAATGATCGCTAGTTATAAGATTATGGTAATATGATCTTAATTCTGTGACAATAGTAACACTAAGATTCCGTTATGAATTATGAATCAAATTGCCTTCCTTTTTCTTCTTCATAGGTCAATATAAAAGCAAAAAAAAAATTGAGTATCCAATGTGGGTTGCACTTTGCATTGCTCGATCAGATTTTTTAAAAAAAAAAAATTGAATTGAGAGCTTCTAATCAAACTTTGTTAAGCAAGTGATTTACAATTTTACATTGTGAATTGATCATTTCGTTCCTCCAACTTTTTCTTATTTTGAGAGCAATTGCAACAAAAAAGGATATCATTTTGCCTTCTATACCACACATTAGCACTCAATGTGTATTCGGCAGCATGGGTTATTTAGATCTTTTGTGTGTGTGGGGTGGTTGTGAATATGATTAGTCGCAGAGAAGGAATTTCCTTTTTCTGTTTCGACTTTCTTTTTACAAGTAATGATTAGTAATGTCGTAAATAAATTTCTTTGTGTAAGAAAAGTATCAATACACACTTGACACTTCAATTTCTTTTCGTTGATTAGCTGACTGAATTGACTTTTTACAATGCGGACCTAACATTATTATTGAAATGCTTTGATACTATATTGTTCAATTTTTATTCTGCTTAATCATGCGGTGTGTGTATTGTTAGGAGGTGTTTGTTTGGTATGAGAGGAATTTGGGTTTCCTTGCATTATCCTACCCCACTCCTTGCATTAAGTGCCTATTACATAATTTGTCAAAACAATATTAGCTAATGCGTTTAAACTTTGCCAACTCATTTAGTAGTAGTCAATTTTGAGAAACGGCAAATATAAATTCAAATTTATAATATAGATTTATTAATATTTATTTAAAACATTAAAAGATAATGCATTTTCTTATTTTATTTTTTATACTTTTTAAGGCTAAGGTAATTTCTCCATATTTAATAATAAACTAAGGGTAATAAAAGACTTTATTTTTTATGGTGAGAGTAAAAGGCTTTTTTAGAAGAATAGAAAATGTTAGTAAAAAAACTATCCTGATAAAATTAAAAGAATAAAAGACTTTTTTAAATTTGAATGACAACACTAAAAAATCCAAACCGAGAGTGGATGTAATGGATTATAGTAATTGATTGGCAGCAATAAATAAAAAACAATATTGGTAGTTAATACAAGGAATCAGAGCAAATCGTGATAGTGAAAAAAATAGAAATAGCAATTTTAATAGTACTTACATTTGACAAAGGTGTTGGTACTCACATTTTTTAAGTGGGTGCCACCTAATGTTTATTCACTAGGGAAACAATAATTGTGTAATGTGTATCATATTCCTCTTTTTTATGCTATGTGATTGGATGTCCACTAATATTTGTATATGAAGTTGTTCAAGATGATTGCAAATTTAAATTCTTTATAGACATTTAGAAAATTATGACTAGGCTTTAGAGCCATGTTATTTTAGTAAACAAATGATGGAACATTTCTTTTGATGTTTATTTACCTGTTGTTTTTTTTAATTGATAGATTCATTCTTAAAATTCATATCTCCAAAAACTAATTTGGTGATAGGAAATAGCTATTGTGAAACACCATTGATTGTGATTAGATGTAGGAGTAGGTATTTGATAGGTAAGTTCGGGCATTTGTTTATCCTCAAGGTTGAACAACTATGATGGGGCATCAGATTTGGATCGAGTGTTTTTAGTGGTAGGTATCTTTGGTATTTTAGGCTTATTTTGAAGACAATAAGATGAGAGAAAAAATTAGATAAAATGAGAGAGTAAATAATTGAGGAGAGAGATAGACACAAATAGCTAAAGATATGTGTGTCTTTCTCGCCCTAAATGCATCCAACTCCTCCCCGAGGAGGTATTCGGTACCTTTAGGGCGGCAAAGACACCCATACCTTTAGCTTTTTGTGTCTATCTCTCTTCTCAAATATTTTCTCTCTCATCTTTTTCCCACAGTGCCAAACCTAGGATCCTGAGTTAAGGGATGTAAATTATTTTGTATTATCAAGATTGTCGGTTCCCACAACTAGGGGTGTGCATGGTACATAAACCACACCACACCATACCACACCACTTTAAATTTTGGTTTTGGTTTACTTGTTTATCTATACCAGTTCTTTTTTTTATGAACCAATTTGAAACCAATTAATTACCAGTTCATTACCGGTTTTTGAATACAAAAACAAAATAAAAAAAACACTGGTTGGTTAAATGGGAGAGAGAGAGATATATATCCAGATCTACATATATTCAGATCACCATCATCAACAAATCGTCGAACAGATTGTGTGCAATATGAGAAACAGTATAAGAGAAAGAAGCGGCCAACAGAGGGAGGAGAGAGAGAGAGAGAGAGAGAGAGAGAGAGAGAGGGAGAGGGAGAGGGAGAGAGGAAAGACCTGCAAATAGAGAGAAACAGATCTGGAAAGAGAGAGAGACCAACAAAGGGAGAAGAGAGAGAAAGAACTAGATGCCGGCGAACAGAGTAAAGAGAGAGAGGTGGCAGCGAACGGCCACCTGTGCGGCGAACGGCGAGAGGAGGGAGCGGAGCGGTCAGTGTTGCGGCGTTGTTTGTGATGAGGTTGAACTTGAAGGTTGATTTTGTTTCTATTTTCAGTGATGTTAAGCAAACTGAGGTGAAGGATAATGAATAGTCGTATTTGTGGTACTGTTCCGGTTTTTCATAACGGAATACCATTATTCTGGATTTTTTACCAAAAGAATTGAGATGGACTTATCAAAAACTGGTATGGAATTTTATCAATAGTATGGTTTGGTTTGTGGTATGGTTAGAGTTTACCGGTTACTTTGCACACCCCTACCCACAACTAACTGTTAGTTCCTCTTCAAATACCCCCACCTGATCCTAAATTTTGTGAAACCCGTCAATTTAGTCTTTAAAGTTTTATAAGCAGATCCTTATAAATACCGAGACAAGGTTCCTAAAGTTTCAAGAACTAATTTTAGAAATTACTTATTATTTTTATATATTTGAGGGATCAAGTAGGAGAGAGACAGGGTATAAGTTCATAGGCTAGATTGAAAGTTTATTCTACATTTACCTGTTATTTAAGAAAATAAATGAATTTTTTTAATTTAAGAAAATAAAACCTTGCGATGTCCCCTTCCAAAAGCTTGTCAACAAAACGGCTGACTTTTCCTACGTCCTGGATAAGGTCCCTTTAACGGCAAGGCCAAGCTTTGGAATTGGGGAGTAACCAACATGGTCGTGTGGAAGGAAGACTTGAACGGACAATATGTTAACTTAATAAAAGAGGCACCTATGTGGGGCGTCAATTGTGAAGGATTTTGAAACTTGTATCATGCTCAAACATTGAAGTGAAAACACAATCACTCGAAAGACAGTTATTTCAAGACACAATCTATCTAGTAAGAAAATAGGAATAAGATAAACAATAGAGTTGTCATGTACATACCAAACAATATACTTATAGGTCGTTGCGACATGGGATAATCAACAAATAAGGATATTACACAAGTGTAACAATGTGTGCAAAGGTTATCTGTAAATTTTTGTTTAATTAATTCAGTGCAATTTGGTATTTATAGATGAAGACTACTTAAGAATCATATACCAACACTATTTTTTACATCACATAAGAGCACGACTAACAACAAAAGTATAGGTACCTACATAGTTAGCTAATAGTTAGCTATAGAGGTGGTAAGGGGCAGAGAATCTAGGTTACAGATTTGGCCTGAGGTCCATCCAGCAGCAAGTTTGGCCCACAACACATAGCTATACAATAATAATAAGAACTTCAACATGATGCAGACAGTTACAGAAAATGACTATGTATAAGCTGCATCATATGACAAAGGCATGGAGACATGAACCAGAATTTTGTCCTAATTTCCATAAGCTGGAACTTTCTATTTAGACAAAGAAGCTTGATCTCTATTTAAGAAACAAAAAAAATCATGTGAGAAGAACCCAAAAAAGTAATGCAGTGAATTGTACTTTATACTTCCGGCATACTTGTTACTTTGCCAAACACGGTTCCTATTACCTATTACCTAAAGAAAGAATGAACAACTTACATTCACTTCAACAACATTCATTCTACAAGAAAAAGAAGAGAACTTAGGCACTTCTTATCACATGAATCCCAGTGGATGGTGAAATAAGTGCAGCTCCCATGACAGGAAATTAGGTAAGTATGGTTATGGGAGGCATATGCACAATTTGAACCGTTCAAAAAGGTTACAATATTGAAAGGTATATGAATATTATTCTCTCATTATATGAATCCCACATTCCCACTCACTTAATTAATGTTTGTCAAAAGTAAAACATTCACAAACTACTGAGCAAACTCAATCCCAATAGCACATACATTTTAAAAGAGCCACAATTCCCACAAGCATTATGAAGTATTGACTGAACCAAATGCATGATTAAGTCTCTAAAGTCATTTTGTTTCTGAAATGCACAAGTATGTATCTATTATTAATTTAATTCAACGTACATCATAGTCTATTAGTCTTCTTAACCAATTAAAAATTAAGGGTTGACATACACCTCTTTACACTTGAAAGACAATCTTAATCTTAGAGATATAAACCCTTCCCAAATATGCACCAGTGGTTACAAATTTGCCCCATAACTAGATGCAAAGGCCACAAATTTGAATAACATGCAACGATCCAAAATTCTAATGAAATCTCACATTATAATTATATACTATAAAATAATCTTGCTTGTGTATAAAGGAAAAAAACTCAGGCTATTCAATTTCATTCGTGCAAGCACATAATGTACGTTCAATGGATCAAAAAGTTCAAGGAACTAGGGGTGTCACAAACCATAATTCTGAACTATATAATATGCATAGAAACAAGATGACAATTCTATTTTAAAAAGAAATTTCTAACCATAACCTGAAATCATTAAGCAATACATCAAAGATCAGATTCTATGGTTCCACAGTTGTCACCTGTTGCCACTCCCCATCAACTGCTTCCTTCCATAATGTAACATTATTGTTCCCATCAGCCACAGCCAATATGTTTCCAGTCAATGACCATGAAGCTCTCCAAACAGGGGTCTTAAAATCATTCAAAATCTTGCCTTCCCATTGATCCCCCTCCTTGGCCACTGTCCATATAATCACTTTACCATCTTGTGAAGCACTTGCAATAGTAGACTTAGGAAGTCCCAAATTGGGCGCCCAAGCAACATCTCGAACCCAATCTGTATGCATCTGAAGAGCAGGGAAGCAGTCCATCTTCCAGAGACCATTGGTGAGTTTCCATACCTTCACGGTATTATCACAACCACCAGAGCACAGCTTCTGTACAGGATCAAGCAAGCCCGAACCAACAAGAGCGCCAGGTGCCATGGAGGGAGCCCACGACACTGAAGTAACACCAACAGGATGAGCCTGGTCAATTCTTGCAGAGTCCCAACCACCATCTGCTCTTGCAGTAAAAACCGAGATATTCCCGTCTGATGAACCACAAGCCAAGCAAAGACCCAACTCGTGTGGTGCCCAAGCAACTGAATTGACAGATGACTTGTGGTCATCAAAGACATGAGCTTGAGTCCATTCGTTTTGGTTACCCTCCTTCCATATAATAACACGCCCATCATAAGAACACGAGGCAAGTAGAGAGCCGAATTTAGGATGAGCCCATACTACCTGCCAAACAGGTCCTTGGTGACCAGTAAGAGTTGCAAGATGCTGTGAAGCCGAATTGCTCACCCCAATTATCTTAATTGTGTGATCAGAAGACGCTGTAGCAAGCCGTTTTCCATAGTAATCCATTGCAACATCATGAACAGTATCTTGATGACCCGTTTCAACTTTTTGAGCAGGCATGTTTCTGCAATCAACCACCACAAACACACACCATTTAAACACCAGCTTCAACTAATCAATTCTTGCAAATGAATCCAAACCATACACTCAATTTTCCTTCCCAATGTCGTAAAATTCAACTCAATTCATGTAGCAAGATGAAAACCATAGACTAAAAATTTAGTACAGTCCAAACCATTTAAACATATAGCTAATTTTTCTTCCCAAATTCGTAAAATTCAACTTAATTCAGATAGCAAGATGAAAACCATAAACTAAAGATTCAGTGCAATCCAAAAACACACATATCATTTTCCAAAGAAAACATTTCAAGGTTCAATAACAATTCACTTAACAAAGATCCAAACTAATAATAACAATAATAAAAATTCACGTAATTAAGAAACTGAAATTAACACTACCCAAAAACCCTATCTCTCACGAGCTTACATCAATGCGAACAAATCCCGCGGTTAAGACAGAAAATTTGATGGCGCGTAGCGATTGATACCAGGGATTATAAATAGGCAGAAGAAACGTACTAAATATTCGCGATCCGCAAAATGGAAAACACCGAAATAAACTCAGAAACATCAAACGCGAAATAAGGAGGGAAGAAAAATTAGAGTACCTGTGAATTGTGATGTTGGTAGTGGCAGCAAGAGAAAAATTAGAGGAGCTTAGATCTAAAGAGAAAGAGTGGATCGGAGTAAAGTAGAGAGAGATGGGAAGTTTGATATGCTTTGCGGTTGCGAAACAAATACAAATCTCCGGTCACTAACATCAGCAAACGCCTCGCAGTTTTTTTATTTATTTTTGTTTTTTTTTATTTCTAATTTTTTTTGGCTCTTTCACATTTTTTTGTTATGCTTTGGGTCGTTTAGCCTAAATCATGTTAGTTTGGTCTGATATGCAATTTCTTATGTTTTTTTTTCTCTTGGTCTGATATGCTCTTTCACATTTTTTTAATATTTTTCATAGGAAAAAAATTAGATCTATAAATTAATGATGATGAAAATTAATTTCGTGATAAATGACGTAAAGTGTGATGCTAGCTAGTGTGTTTTGGGGAACTTTAGAGTTCGGAAAAAAATTTAACTATTAAAATACGCAAAACAGTGGGTTTTGGGGTACTTTAGAATTTTTTTAAAAAATTAGATGTACAAACACAAGAAATTCGTTCCTCAAACTAAAAATTAATTTCGTGCCAAAATACATAAAGTGTGACACTAAGCAGTATATTTTGGGATACTTTCGTTTTTTTCGTTTTCATGTTTTAAGCAGTGTGTTTTCGGGTACTTTAGGGTTGAAAAAATTTTGAACTGTTCAAATACGCAAAGTTCATTCATCAATAACCGGTTTGTTGAAAGAAAATAGTAACTATGTAATAAAATACGTAGAGTTCAATGTTAAGCAGTGTGTTTTTGTGTACTTTATCGGTCGAAAAAATTTTAACTGTTCGAATATGCAAAGTTTGTTCCTCAAAAACCGGTTTGGGAAAAAAAATAATTTCATGACAAAAAAAATGTAAAGTGTGATGCTAAGTAGTGTGTTTTCGGATGCTTTTGTGCTCGCAAAAAAATTCAACTATTCAAATATGCAAAGTTTGTGCCTCATTAGTCGGTTTGGTGGAAAGAAAAATATAATTTCATGACAAAATACATATAGTGTGATGTTAATTAAGCGGCGTGCTTTTGGGGTACTTTTGGGCCCAGAAAATTTTTTAACCATTCAAATACTCAAATTTCATTCCTCAATAATTGATTTGTTGAAACAAATAATAATTTCGTGACAAATACGTAAAGTGTTATGCTAAACAGTGTGTTTTAGAGTACTTTAGCGTTCAGAAAAATTTTAACTGTTCAAATACTCAAAGTTAATTCCGCAATAACTGGTTTGGTGAAAAAAATCACCCTTTTAGTGATTCCACCACTTTAAAAAATCAATTTCTTTTTATACTTCTTCTCATTATATTTTTTAGGACCATAATTTTCTGACTCTTTAAAAAATAATTTATTTTTATACTTATTCTCCTTATCTTTCTAAACTCGAAATATTGATTAAATTCATTTAGTTCGGTCACTACCAATTCATTTATTGAATTTCTTTCTTCTTAGTATCTATGGATAACAATTTAAAAATCTTCTTATTTAATTTATAGATATAATTTATTTTTTACTCACAGATATTAGACTTTATATTTTATAAACCAACACCGTTACTATGGATTATGTGTATGGAACAATTTGCTTGGAATATATTTATACACACTCTATTTTAGTTGTTAAGCTCGCAATTACCTTTTTTTATTACACACTTTTTTAAATCATACTTACCTTAAATTTAGAAAAGGCTTTTTAATGTTGCAATTTAAGAAGCAAATTTTACCCAACATCAATTTTATATTAGCTAGAGTTTTTACCCCGTGCAGAGCACGCGTCAAGGCGCTAGTGTTAGGAATGCTCTTTTCTAATACTAACTTAGTGGGTTTCAAGTTTGTGGAATCTAGGTGAAGTACTTGTAGAAAGAATGTTATAGAGAGTGTTGCTAGGTTTATTTATGAAAATAGTGTTATTAAACCTAGACTAGCCATTGACATGGTCAAGGCAATAACTAGGTTGGTGGTCGTAAGGACTTGGATCTTCTCCTTCTCACTAACCCTGCATCTCCCTCCATCCTCTCTATCTCTCTCTCTTATTCCAATTCTCTCTCATCATTATTTATTATTTTTTAATCATTTTCTCTCTCCTTCTACCCTTATATTTTGTGATGGATAGGAAGGGGGAAAGAGAGGATCCAAACACGTGGTCGTATTGATGGGTCACTAGGTGAACCGCAAGATCCGATCACTATTAAAAAATATCAAAAATTCTTGACATGTATAAATTTAATACTTCAAAATACTATATATATATATATATATATATATATATATATATATATATATATATATATATATATATATCTTAAATAGTGACGCAACAAACAAAAGCCATTGTTTCTAATTTTATGTTGAAGTAAATTTTGTCCAAAGTAGGTAAAATCAGTGGTGGACCCAGGACCCCTGGCTCATGAGTGTCAAATTTTTTAAGGCTAGTGTCAAATGAGTGCAAAACTTGATATACTAGTGCAATTTAAAATTTTCAGGGTGTTTAAAAAAAATTATATAAGGTGGAAAATGCAATTTTTTTTTCAGGGTTTCAATTGAACCCCTCAACTATAGAAAATAAAAATATTGTCATGGCCTACTAAACCAACTCCTTGCAATTTTTGGAAATTATTAGTATGAGTTTAATAACATTACATAAAATAAGTTGGCATCTCATAAAAAGAGAGAGGGAGAAGTAGACGTGAAAGACCAATGAGTGAAAAGAGTAAAACACAATTATCTTGGACGGTCAAATTAATTAAAAAAAAATCAGACTTGGTTTGAACGAAAACCAATAATAAAGTGGTGCCACGAACCTCATTAACGTGCAATTTGGCATGACAAACTGAATTAACAAGCAATGCAACAAGCTGCCTGCAACAAGCTGCTAACACTTGGTTTGTTAAATTAAAGCAGCAATTTTGCGCAAACTCCTTTGCTTTTCACCGCCAATACAAATATAATAATACTACAGCGCTATTTACGTGCAGTGCTTTCTTCGTCTTCTTCGTATAGTGCAGCGCACCAGTAAAAAGTACGGTAGCTCAAAATTCGCGGTTTTAGAAGCGATAGTATTGTTTTGCAATTGATGGAGTTCGATCCGATTCCAATCGGTTCGTGCTCCAAACAACACACCACCATCTACCAGGAATGGTTCAATTACGCTGATTCAGGTACCATCATCTTTCACTAATTTTATTTATTTATTCCCCTTTTTAAATTGTGCAACATGAGATTCGAGTTGGTTTTTTTTTTGAACTAACAAGTTGATGTTTGTTTTTCAGATTGCGATGGTCGCTTAACGGGAAGTGATGCCACCAAACTTTTCGCCATGTCCAATATATCTCGTCAACATCTTAAGCAGGTTTTCTACTTTCTTTCTTCTTCTTCGTGTTTTTGTTACATGTATAACTACTGAAACATTGGGGAAAGTGAACAAGGAACTCAGTAGTCTAAGAAGTAAATTGTCTAAGATATGATTGCAATGCAGAAAGATAAAAACTGAGATGATAATGTGGTTTTCACACTTGTTTTGGTTTTGAAGTCTTATATTTGTTATAGAGTTTACTTGTTATGCACTGTCGGGTGTAAAAAGTTTTTACACAGACAACCGATCACAAATCAGGATTCAGATGACTTTTCATGTTGTTGGGAGAAAACCGAACCATTTTTAATGACATGTTAAATTGTGATTTGTTGTCCGAGTAGTAATATGTGGTAATAGTAATGTATTTGCATTCATATAACTGGATGTTGTTGACTTTCTATTTCTATAAATTTTCTTTTACCTTTGGTATCAGCTATTTGTTGGTGGTGAAGTTTGAACTTCCCCTGTCCCTCCTATCTTAAATTCCTCTATTCACTTTGCTAATTTAATTACTGTGCATTTGGGTGAGCAGCATTTGCGAAATGTGGTTTTAGTTAAACTTGAGTTTGAAGTTGACTGAAGTTGTTGGTCTAGGGTCGGGTTTGACATTTCATTTGCGGAAATGGCTCGTGGATCATTCGGGAATTCCACTTGTTTTGGATTTTTGTAATGCAGACTTAAATCTGATTTGTTGATGGTACAAAGAGTTTTACACTGTCGGTAAACCATAGTGTCAGTTATTTAGAACTATCTTTAAAAGCTTTATTGCAAGAGAAATATCTAAGTTTCTCCTGTCATGTAGTTGATTACTTTGTGATAATATTTGGTTCTAGACCAATGTTTGATTAAATTTGAATTCTTATACTTTCATCTCATCTAGAAGTTGGCTTTGAATGTATTTTTTCCATCAATTGGAATGGTATGGGCATGTGATAGTTCTGTCGTTGATACAATTTGTACTTGCTCATAGGTGTCTCTTTTGAGTTATTTCTTTCTTCCCCATGAGTTAAATTGTGAACTAAATTGTTCCTTTCTTTGATCCTGTTACCAAAATAAGGTGTGGGCAATTGCAGATTCAAAACGACAAGGATATCTTGGTTTCCAAGAGTTTATCATTGCCATGCAGGTAAAAGTATGCTATGCTTTCTGGAATTTTATTGCTGGCGATTTTCCAGAATCTTACTCGTTTGAAATGTAGCTAGTTTCTTTGGCACAGTCTGGGCACCCAATATCACATGATCTGCTGAATAGTGATGGTAAGTTATGTGTGTTTAGGTTTGTCTTCTATTGTTGTTTTTTTAGTAACTTTTTATAACTGTATCAGTCTAATTATGGACATTACTGTCTGCATATGTTGATTATGAATTTCTATATAATAAGTTTACCTAATTGAGCATTACTTTTATTTCAGTTGATATGAAAAATCTGAAACCTCCCACAATGGAGGGTTTGGATGTATTACTAGCTGTAAGTATTTCTTTTCAAGATTTATTTGTTTACAGTATTAACTCTTTCATATTTATTTAGTGAAATGCTTACTGCTTGGCTTTGTTTATCCAGAAGAAAAAGCATAAACAAAAAGACTTGGACAGGAATGGTAACATACATCTCATTTTATTGAATGTGGCCATTCATATTGATTGTGGTTTCCTTATTTCTTCTTTTCTTTTCAAAACCCAAGTTCAGTAATTAGCAAAAATGCAGGTAGCTCTCAATTACAGCCTTCACCATCAAGTAGTTGGTTTTCTTCGAAGTCAACAAAAAAGGCAAGCATTCTGATATATTCACTTTGATTTTTTTGTGGTCATTATCCTTATCTGCCGATAGAGAAATATTCATTTTGAGTATTCAACTAACTATAGGCTTGATTTGCATTCTTTACCTGCTTTATTGTCTTCTATTTTCATTGTGTCATCCTGATCTTGAAAAGTAACCTCAAGAGATGTTTAGTTTGGTTATCTGTCTCTTTATGTTTAGGATGTTATTAGCGGCAAGAAACCAACAGTATCATTTGGCTTGTATGTAAGTGTCTCTAGGTGATACAGGCTGATACTAATAATCTGCCTGATACGCCACAGGTGTTTAATTTGTCTTTTATCTATCTAATTTAGTCTCTGATAATACATAAGTCAAGTTGGCAGTATCCTTAAAGCCATCCTGTAGATATTCTCTAGTCCCTTTGATCTGTGTGTTACTGCTTTTTTGTTATTGTGAGTTCTTAAAGATTGTCAAATACGTTTTTATAGGTTTATCACTTGTATTTGGTGCATATTTCCACAGGTGCCTCTTTCCTCAGTGACATCAATAATCGACGGCTTGAAGAGACTCTACATCCAGAAGTTGAAGCCTTTAGAAGTTACTTACCGCTTTAATGATTTTGTCTCCCCATCATTGGTCAGTAAATGACTTTGTTTAGAAATTACTCAAAACTCTAGATTTAGTGTAACCTTCCTTTATTCAGCCATGTCATTACTATGCTTTTAAAAACACACACAATATACAATTGGCATTTTTATTGGTTGTAACTCTTCTACACACTGTAGACAAATAGCGATTTTGATGCCAAACCTATGGTTATGCTTTTGGGTCAATACTCAACTGGTAAAACAACATTTATCAATCATCTGCTTAAAAGTAGTTATCCAGGCAAGTAATTTTCCTTTCTCTATATCTATGTGTGTGTCTACATGTGGCACTTATCATATCTGTTTGGTAAATATATGTAACTGATGTTTGTCTTGTTTTCCAATAACTGTCAATCAATAGGAGCACATATTGGACCGGAGCCTACAACTGATAGGTTTGTTGTTGTCATGGTATGTGCTAGACAGACCAGTTTCTCTCCCAAGACTCTATAATACCTTCAAGATTTTTAGTTTTAGAAATAATTTTTGCATTAGTGCCTAGTTTTTACAATTTGAATTATTGTTGTCTTTTTAATATATCTTGTAGTCATCTTAGGAAATGAGTTATTGCATTAATTTTAACTAGCAAATCGTACTGCTGTACAGTCTGGACCTGATGAGAGAAGCATTCCTGGAAATACTGTTGCTGTCCAAGCAGACATGCCATTCAGTGGCCTTACAACTTTTGGCACAGCTTTTTTGTCAAAATTTGTGTGTTCGCAAATGCCTCATCCTGTAAGTTTCTCTAGAGCCATTGAAATAGTTTATAAATTTTCCTTTTGTAGCATTTGGACATAACCGGTTTTCAATTGTCCAAAGCTACTGGAGCACATTACATTTGTGGACAGTCCTGGAGTTCTATCTGGAGAAAAGCAACGAACACAACGAGCATATGATTTTACGGGTGTAACATCTTGGTTTGCTTCTAAGTGTGATTTGATACTCCTCTTGTTTGATCCTCACAAACTTGATATTAGTGATGAGTTCAATCGTGTGATATCATCCTTACGGGGGCATGATGACAAAATCCGAATTGTTTTGAACAAGGCAGACCAAGTTGGCACTCAGCAAGTAAGAGTTGATGTAGTTAAACTTCTATTTGTATACTTAATGAATACTTTACATGGTTCGGCACACCTGACCTCTATTTGGCCCTATGTTGCAGCTGATGAGGGTTTATGGAGCCTTAATGTGGTCACTCGGGAAGGTGCTGAACACACCTGAAGTCATTCGTGTGTATATTGGGTATGTCACTTCATATATGTATATATGCTCCACTCTCATTGTTAAAGTGTTGTCTTTGACAACATGGCGAGTTGGAAAAAAGACCATTTTGTTTCTACAATTGCAAGTTATTTGAGTTTCTCTATGTGAAGTATCATGAAGTTGCATCAATGTTATTTTTGTGGTAGAAGATCTATTTTAATTTTATCTCACCTTTCTTTGGCAGCTCCTTTAACGACAAGCCTGTAAATGACGTGGTCAGTGGTCCAATAGGAAAGGAACTGTTTGAAAAAGAACAGGAAGATCTCCTTTCAGATCTGAAAGAGATACCAAAGGTGGCTTGTGATCGAAGAGTGAGTTTATTTATTTAAGTCTATCTTGTTTATCATAATAACTGTTTTCCACTAAAGTGAATTTCAGAACTTATCTTTCTTTTGTGGATTATATCTTTTTTGTAAAAACTAATTTTTGTTGGATCTTCTTGGAATCTTGGGTCATTTTGTGCGAATGAACAAAGTTGATATCTCATTTTGCTGAATTTCAGTATCCAGTTAAGCACTATTTATATGTTATTTATTGAAGTTGCTATTTGCATAATTTTATGCTAATGTATTCATTGACTAGTGTAGATCAATGAATTTGTAAAACGAGCCCGAGCAGCCAAGATACATGCTTACATTATCAGTCATCTTAAAAAGGAGATGCCTGCAATGATGGGCAAAACTAAAGCTCAGCAAAAACTCATTGATAACTTGGCAGGGGAATTTGGAAAGGTATGAATCAGATTGTACATCTGTTTTCCTCACTTCCATGTCTCGTTGATCACATATCAAACTAAAATGAGTATATATGACTGTAAAATTTGAAACAGGTACAAAAGGAGTTCCATTTACCTCCAGGTGACTTTCCAAATGTTGAACATTTCAGGGAGATTTTGCGCGGTTATAATATTGACAAGTTTGAGAAATTGAAAGCGAAAATGATACAAGCAGTTGATGATATGTTAGCTTACGACATTCCTAACCTCTTAAAAAATTTTAGGAATCCCTATGATTAAATGTATGAGCACTTGATCCAGTGATTAGTAGATTTAGGCTGAAGTGAAATTTGTAGCATTCTAATAATATGGGTTATTTATGTAGTTAATGCATGTGCATATTGGATCTTTATGTAGTGTGACATCCCGAGGCCACTCTTCTGTAGCAGGGAGCCCGATCTGATAATAAAATAACATTGTTGATTAGTTAAAAATTGTGATCTAAGGTAATTGGCTTGCACGCCCCAATCAAAAATTCCCACATGTTTTACTTGATAATGCAGTTATCAAACCAATGTCACTCGATTTTAGTTGATTGTATCTAAGTCAGACAAAAGAAGAAAGTTTCTCCTTCTGCTGGAGCTAGTACTCTTGCTCAATTAAGTCTCTCCACATGGAATGTTTTTTTTATGTGAACCAGGTATACTAATCCCTCAAGCCAAGAAGGACCACAATGGGCGGTAAAACTCTCCCTCAAGAGATTTAATGTTGATGTATCCCCAAGGCTTTTCTTGAAAATATCCTTTTATCATAACTTGAACTTTAATTAAATCTATTACCTTCATAGATTTTTTCTTTTCTTTTCCTAAATTATTTAGGGCTGAATTTATTATATCTCTAGTGATTAAAGGGATTCTTCCTTTTCTTTTGGCAGCCCCTATTTCTACACTAGATTCATGTATCTTTTGAATTCTAACAGTTCTTCCTATATATTTTCCATATTTTTCTAGTAAATTTCTTGTTGGTTCTATGTCTAAGTCCATTCTCTTAATTTCTTCTAACCTTTCAAATTCTTGAACATTAGAGAAATCAGTCTTGTTTTCATCGATGTCTTCAATATCTTTATTCATCATCACTCGTACTTCCTGAGTTTATACTAACACTATAAATACTATAGTCTGATTCTATATCAGATTCTATGGGTTCATAACCATAGCTATCTATTATTTCTAGTATTTTGACATTTTGATTATTACGTTTTGGACATTGATTTGCATAGTGTCCTTCTTCTTTACATAGAAAACAAGTACAGCTTTTTACTGACTTATTATTATATTTTTTATACCTACTATTATTTTCTCTTTTAAACCATTTTTTTTTTGAAATTTCTCTTGTAAGGTTTATCTCCCGTTTTAAACCTATGTCTTGATTTTTTGAACTTCCAATGTTTATCTTTTCTTTTATACCTTTTTGTATCATAACAGCCATATTGGCCTATTTGATTATTCTTTGGGCAACAAAGACTTCTTTTTTGATACCTATATATTTGTTTTTGATTTTTTGCTTGTAAATAATATTCTGTAATCATTTTATTGGCAAACCAAATTCTTGCTCCTAATGAGGGGTTCTCTAGCTTTTGGTTTCCAAAATCATTTATTATCTTCGTTTTAAAGGGTTCTGGTAACTTTTCGTAATATAATTTGCTATAAAAATTATAATCAACCACTGTCGAAGATAATCTTGCTCTATAAAATAATTCACTAAACTCACAAGTATATTGATCAAAATAGCACATGTCGCAGATATTAATATTAATTATTCCACGTATGGCTTCTTGTCTTTCTAATTCCCATCTTTCTTCTATTCCACTTTCTATGGCTTGACCTAAAAATTCTAATCTTATTAGTTTCTCTAAATTACTAATAAAGATCGTTGAATTACTGGAACTAATTTTTATTCCTTCGTATGTTTCTGCTATGCTTTCTATATATTTTTCAACACTTCCTCTCATAGTTCTTCTCATGAAATCTATAGTTTGTTCCTTAGTCATTCCTTCTTTATTAGCTACAGCTCCATTTTCTACAGCGCCATTTTCTTTAATCCATAGACTTAACATTTTTTCTTTATTTTCTACGCAATCTAAGTCTAGGTAAACTCCTGTTGGATTTAAGGCTTGTGGCTCTTTATTATAAGGGGTGTATTTCATGGTTACTGAATCATCTTCTATCAATATACTTTCTTTTAGGATTTATTTGCTCGGCTTCTTCAGCTCTCCATTCATTGTCATCAGATATCATGCTATCTTTCCAATTTTGATCTTGTTTCCATCTTACCTCACTTGTACTTCCTAATTCATTTTTAGGAGTAGGTACTACAACATGGATGTTGGGTTTTACATCTACTAATTCATCTTTTATATCTAAAGATTTTAATCTTTTAACTATGTCGTCTTCATAGTCACTATCATTCTTTAAATCTAGGTATGATTCTACGTTTACTTTTACTTCAGTTTCTATTAGTTCTTTTTCTTCTTCAACTACTTTATTTGCTTCTTCCTTTTCTGTCCAATCGTATAAGCTTAATATTGTAGGTGACATTTTGTGTTCATTTTCTTTAATTAATTTTATTATTTCTTTTTGTCTACTATCTTCTTCAGGGGGTTTTCCTATTACTTCTTCAATTTTTTTATTAACATATTCCTTATTTAATAATATGTTCATTATTTCTAATTGTTTTTTAATTATTTGTAACTGTTCATTTATGGAATCTAATTTATCTGTGCTTATTAACTTCATAAAAACTTGCGTTTTTTGGTTTCACTCTAGGGTTTCTATTTCTGTTTTTAGAATTTGTATTTTACTCATAATTCTAAACTTTGTAAAATAGTATATATCTGGTGTAGAATGTCTTTTTCTGATCCTTCTTTAATATTTAATTTATATTCTATCCAATTTTCCATTTGAATTTTATAGCATTCAGCAACAATTTTTAATTCAAAAAATTCTTTAATACAAAAATCAAACATATCATAGCCTTTTAGTATAGCTTCTTGTTTTAGATCAGAAAAACCTTGTAGTCTGTCGTAATTTTCACTTATATTATCGTTTAATGTCCTTGATCTATCTAGCTTTGATACCATTAATATTTTTGCTTCATTAAACTCATAAGTTACTGGATAAATAGATTTATTTCTTACGGTTGATTCCTGGTCTGCTATTTTTACAACTCTTTTTATTAGATTTATTCTTTCTTTTATTAAATTATGAACTTGTCTTTCACTTCGTTTACCCTTTTTATATTATCTATTATTATAGATATAAAGTCTATAATAGTGTTGTATTCTTTTACTCCTCTATTTCCATATCTCACATTAACAGGGTTTATAAAAATAACCTCTTCTTCTTTTAGATCTAAGTTTTTAAAGGCTTGTTCTAAAGTGAAAGAAGGGATAACTGGTTCTTCTATTTCTTCATCTAAAATTTCGTGCATATTTATTTCATTCATATATTCTTCATAATTTATATTATCTAGGTGATACTCATTATTATCTTCTTGATAATTATCTAAATAACCATTAAAGTCAGAGGATGCTATAGAACTCATTTTAGGTGAAAGTTTCTTACTTTTCGTTAAACTAAGAGATTCCCATGTACAGAGGTTTTACTTAATATTGCAGCAATAACCATACCTGATAAATCAATTGGGCCTAACCACGCCTCCTTTCTGATGATTTTGAAGCTTGCCGTCCACACATCGCCTCAATAAACGCCTACCCGGCTAACAAATGGCGGAGAAGAAGGACCTCGGGCTCTTTTGTCATCTTTGAGAAGTTTTGGCTTTAACCCTTGATTTATGTATTGGAATGGAAAGCTCCAAATTAACTAAGAAACTTGAAGGGAAATCAAAGCTTAAGGAATTTCAGAAACTAGTGTTTCTTTTATTTCATTGTTGATATTTTACAATGCATAAGATAAGTGAAGAGCTCGTATCCTTACATCGAATGGAAATGGGTTTATATAAACCCTTACAAACTGATTACTTTCTTAACTAGGGTATAGAAGTAACTAGGGTTTTTCAACTATAGTAACTTTATATCTGCTTTTCTCAATTGGAATCTGCTTTTCTTGACTTTCATGCTACTTTTTTGTCGTTTATTTACTTTTCTTGTCGGCCATGATCTTTTCTTCTTTTCTTGTCGGTCACGTTTTTATCCTTTATGTCTTGTCTCTGCAATAGCTGCACTTATGTTCTCCACTTGTTTTTACTATTTTACAGAATTGCTGGTGCGTCTCTTTTTGTCCTTGAAAAGTATTTTTCTCAATTTTTTGGGTAAATAATTGTAGGGTCCTTAGTATTCCTGGTTGCTGGTTTTTATCCTTCTTGCATATCACTGTGGCCTTGTCGGTCATAGAGTAGCTCCAAAATTTTCCTTGATCATAGGTTTGCTTCATTACCATTAATAATACATGGAATCCAAGTGCTCTTGTCTTGGTGATCCATTCTTCATCGATTACTGGCGCTTCTTCTTTGGTTGCATACTCTTGAGCACTTATTTCTTCATCGTTAAGAGTTCCTATTTTTACAAAATATACGGCATCCCCTTCTTGATCTGGACTTGCAGTATATATCTTAACAAAGATTGTTCTCTGAGGGTTGACACCTCTTATATATCCTTGAATTCCCAAAATAATAGGTTCTGGAAAATGTTTTAGCTTGGATAAATCGTTTTTTGGTTCAATATAAATTGAATCAATAAAACCGAATCTTAAAAGATCGGGGAGCAGAGTAATGTCTTCCCAATCATTTAGGATTATTAGGACTCTTGGATAAATACATTTATATTCAATAATATAACTGTCGAGGTCTCTTGGGTTTCCTTGGTAAATATAATTGACCAGGTTTTGATAAATTTCTCTGAATTTATCCACCGATTCTCTAGCAGGTGTATTTACTAACCTGTCTTTGAAAGAGCTAATGAATTTTAGCTTTCTTGGTTCTCTTTTTTCTTTTTCCAAAAAACTGGAACTTGGTTTTTCAATTGATTTTTCTTTAGGAGATACTGAGTATTGATGTGAATCAAATACCTTAAGTATTTCCATCTTGGTATTGATAAAGTATTCGGAAAAACTTTCCATCTTGGAGTCAATCTTGACAAAATATTCATCTATTTTAGAGGCCATCAAATGAAATTGATGGTTTATTCCATCAAGTTTGTCGGATATGACATTTTTCTGGTCTTTTTGAAATTGAATTTGATCATCCATCTGGTCTGGATAATTGATCTACAAAACAATTGTCAATTCCTTTTATATATATTACCTTAAAAGTAAATAGGCTTACTTTCATTTGCCATCTAATTCTCCGTCGATTGACAATATTATCTTTGATTTTATTTCCCAAAAAGGCTTTCACATGGGTATTATCAGTTTTGATAATAAAATCCTTTCTAGCTAGCCATCTTTTAAAAGATTCTATCGTGTTTATAACTGCTAGGACTTCTTTCTCGTTAATATCATAGTTTAATTCCGCTCCTTTAAAAGTTCCTGAGGTATATCTAAGGATAATATCATCCTTTTGTCTTCTCAATACTGCTCGCCAGTATTTATCAGAAGCATCGGTTTCTATGTAGAGTTCATCTTCTTCTTTAGGTAAGGGTCGTTTATCAATATTCTTTACCTTTTGCTTGATTTGCTGGACTTGGTTAGTGTCTTCATCGGTCCATTCAAAAACCTTTCCTTTCTTATTCTTATTTTGTAGTTTATTTTTTAATTTTGCACAATTTTTTATAAATTGAGAAGCATAATTAATATGTTCTAAAAAGGATTGAACTTGCTTAATATTTTCTAGTTGGTCTGGAAATTCTATTATTTTTTCAGAAATATGCGATTGAAGTTCTATTACTCCTTTATCTATAATTAAGCCTAGGTAGTCAATTTTTTTTTTGCAATCTCGGCTTTTTTCTTACTAAGAACTAGACCGTTTTCGTAAGCTCTCGTAATAAAAACAAATAAGTGCTTATTATGTTCTTCATGCCTTTGCTATATATGAGAATGTCATCAATATAAATAATAATAAAATCGTAACAATCTTTAAAGATCTTATCAAGTCTTTCTTGAAAAATACCTGGACTGGTTTTTAATCCCATAGGTAAAACATTCCATTCATACCTTCCCTGTGGGGTACTGAAGGCTGTACATTCTTTGCTATCTTCCTCTAATAATATTTGATAGAAACCTGATTTTAAATCAAATTTAGAGAATATCTTTCCATTTTTTATCTTTTCATAAATCATATCCTTTCTTGGTAGGGGATAAAGATAATTTTTTACAATTTTATTTAAAGGTTTATAATTGATAATCATTCTTGGTTCACCTCTCTTTATTTCATTATGGTTAGAAATCATATCTTTTCATAATATTTGATAGAAATCATAATGAAATAAAGAGAGGTGAACCAAGATCTTTAAATGACGTGGTCAGTGGTCCAATAGGAAAGGAACTGTTTGAAAAAGAACAGGAAGATTTCCTTTCAGATCTGAAAGAGATACCAAAGGTGGCTTGTGATCGAAGAGTGAGTTTATTTATTTAAGTCTATCTTGTTTATCATAATAACTGTTTTCCACTAAAGTGAATTTCAGAACTTATCTTTCTTTTGTGGATTATATCTTTTTTGTAAAAACTAATTTTTGTTGGATTTTCTTGGAATCTTGGGTCATTTTGTGCGTATGAACAAATTTGATATCTCATTTTGCTGAATTTCAGTATCCAGTTAAGCACTATTTATATGTTATTTATTGAAGTTGCTATTTGCATAATTTTATGCTAATGTATTCATTGACTAGTGTAGATCAATGAATTTGTAAAACGAGCCCGAGCAGCCAAGATACATGCTTACATTATCAGTCATCTTAAAAAGGAGATGCCTGCAATGATGGGCAAAACTAAAGCTCACCAAAAACTCATTGATAACTTGGCAGGGGAATTTGGAAAGGTATGAATCAGATTGTACATCTGTTTTCCTCACTTCCATGTCTCGTTGATCACATCTACTCTACTGTCTATCTATACCATTTACACACTACCAAAATACCAATCTTATCCTTTTCACTTTTTGACTTTTTCAAACTTTTTCACTTTTTCACACATTTTTTCTATAACACCCCGATAAATTCTAACATATAGAACTACCGAAATGCACTAAATGACATACATCAGAGTAACTTCTTGTTATTGAAATATTGAACACAACTAAAACTTTCGATAATACATATCAAATGGTTCTCTGAACCTCATAAACTTCCTGAAAATGCTTAAGTTTCAAAACTTAAGACTTGTACATTATCCTGGTGTTCAATACTCAAAACATAAAGTAGCGGAAACGATTTTACAAATGAAAGTTATACAATCGGTAACATAGAAACAATAAATGGGACAAAGGTCTAAAACATGAAACTCGGTCTTCAATGACTCCAAGAGTCGCACCGGCTAACCGTGCTTCGTCGCCTTTGCTTTCCCCTGTTTCTCTGTAAAAACCACAAATATGAAGGGTGAGATAAACATTATCTCAGTGAGTCCTATCGAGACCCCTTACTAACTCTAGCGGTTCATTATGCTTTGCTTTGAACTCGTGGCCCTAAAAAGCAACCACGTGGAAATATATTAAGTTCCTGTAACATTTATGCTCATGGCCCTCCTAAGCGACACATGAAGCATACAATCTTTTGTTCCATGTTTTTAGCATAACACCTCAGTCTATCTATTTTATAGGCACTTCTTTGACTTTGGTGAACCCATCCCGCTATTTCTAGTGGGCGAAACAGTCTTGAGTCTAGGTTTTGGGGCTCATGACTTCCCCTCCCCTAGTATGCTAACCTCTAAGGGTCGTCACCCTTTTTCCTCTTGTATTTATTATACATTATATATCCATGTACCCGCAATGGGCTGTTAGTCATTTCAGTCAAGTACCGTGTATCATATCAATCAAGTACCGTGTATTATATCAGTCAAGTACCGTGTATTATATCAGTCAAGTACCGTCTATTATTATTTCTTGACATATGTTCTCTCGCGTTCTCTAAGTACGGTCTTCCATTTTGTTCATAATACACAAGTTTTCTATTAAACATGTTCAATCTCATGACATCGGTATCTTTACATTGTTGGGGGACCTTGGGGAATGGATTAGAAGGGGATTGGAATCATTTGGAATGGATAAAAAGGTATTTTGAATTTGAAGATCAGAAAGTCTCACACGACCCGTGCGCAGTTGAATAAGTTGTAGAAGATTTCCAGAAAGATACGCACGACCCGTGCGACTAAGCGCACGATCTGGGCGTTGTGAATAAAGTTCCAGGAAGATACACACGACCCGTGCGACTTGGCGCACGATCCGTGTGTTTTTTAAAAACTCAGTTCGTGTAATATCAGATGGGGGCGCACGACCCGTGCACAGAGGCACACGATCCGTGCGTCTCTATCAGTTTTCCAGAAAACAGACTTTTCATGAGCAACTCCATTCCGTTCCGATTCCAAAATCTCTTCCGATCGAGACCCAAACTCAAACACACATTGAAACAATATATTATAGCAATCCCAATCAATCCAATCCAGTACACCCAAACAATCAATCAAACAATATATGATTTAAGTCACAATCCTTTTGAGAAAACGGTTTTCGAATAATTTCCTTTCGTTACCAGAAATGCGTGACAAGAGTTTTCGAAAAGTAAAGACTCAGAAACACAACCACATTCCCTAAGCGAGTTATAGAACTCACCTTATCGTGATGACAACCACAGCTCAACTCGAAAGCAAGGCTCCTGAAAGACCGAAATCCCACAAACGATCCCCGATAGGCTCCCAACTTCGAACTCGAACTCACCCTCAACGAAACAGCCTCTGAAACCCTTTCTAATCTACTCAAATACACAATGTGGGTTCTGTTTTACTTCAAGCTAGCCTGGACTTTGACATGCAAGCTTCCAATCTTCTCAAAACTCCATTTTCTCACTTGGAGCTTTGATGTTTCAGCAATGGTGAAATGGGAAAGGAGGTGAATGAGTAGTCATAAGTGGTACCAATGTGAAGAGAACGAAAAATGGAGGAGAATGGTGTGAATATGACTTACATGCAAGCTGAATCCAGAACTTCTCTCCTCTCCCTCTTCCTCTCCCTTGCTCGACTTTCTCTCCTCTCTCTCCTCTTACTTCTTTGCTGTTTTTTCAGAAATGGGGGAAATGAAGTGTGTGGTAGTGGTTTGGTCAGCTGAGGGGTGGCCACTTAAGGTTGAGAAAAGACTCTTCTACCCTCCCTCATTAGCATTTCATTTAACTCACCTCTAATCCAACACTTACACTCAAATCTCTACACTTAGCATAAACTACTAATTATGTTTAAACAAAAATGTTATTTAATTCAATCCTCACCCAATTGAGTAGTTCATGTTAATTTAATGATCTCATAGTTAACATCTCGTGCTGGATCGATTTGGCCTACAATTCGCCCTAACCTTTTCCGTTAATTTAAATAAACTAAATTAGCTAGTTAGGGGATGTTACATTTTCACTCTCCCTCACACTTTTTACTCTCTTCTCCTATTTCTTCTTCCAATTCTCTCATTTCTCTATTTTGCATATTTTTTCACTCTCTCACACACACTTTTTCACTCTCTTCTCATCTTTCTTCCTATAATTCTCCCATTTCCCTATTTTTCACAATATATCTACTTTAATTTAATCTACATGTCACCTTCATTTTTCTTCTTTACTATTTTAAAATTTGAAAAATTTTGACAAAATTTTAATATTTGTTTTACGCTAATTAAATCTGTTAATTTTAAAATTGTCTTCAATTTTCACGGGATAAAGTTCAGACTAATTAAATTTTGTCCGAGTTCATACATTACCCACTACCAAAATATCAATATTATCATTTTTCCAACTAAGCAATTGGAGTATATTTAAGTAATTTTATTTTTTCACTTTTTCAATTTTTTTTACTCTCACACACTTTTTCAAACTAACCATTTACCTACTATCAAAATATCAATCTTATGTTTTCCCCAACTAAATAATTGGAGTATATTTAGGTATTTTCACTTTTTCACTCACTCTCATATTTTTTCACCCTCTCTTCTCCTCTTTGTTCCTCTAATTCTCCCAATTTCTCTATTTTCGCAATATACCTACTTTGATTTCATCTATAAGTCACATTCATTTTTCCTCTTTACTATTTTAAAAAAATTCAAATTTTGACAAAATTTTAAGATCCGTCTATTTACACGGGGTACTATTTAGGCTAATTAAATCTGTCAACTTTAAAATTGTCTTGATTTTCACAGGATAATGTTCTGACTAATTAAATTTTGTCTGAGTTCATACATTACCCACTACCAAAGTACCAAATTTATCATTTTCCCAACTTAGTAATTGGAGTTTATTTAGGTAATTTTATTTTTTCTCTTTTTCAAACTTTTTCATCTCACACACTTTTTCAAACTTTTTTACTATCTTCTCCTCTATCTTCCGCTAACTCTCTCATTTCTTTATTTTTCACGATATATCTACTCTAATTTCATCTACATGCCTCCTTCATTTTTCCCTTTTACTATTTTAAAAATTATCAAAACTTTGATAAAATTTTAATATTCTCTTTTTTTACAGAGGGTAATGTTCAGACTAATTAAGTTTGTCTATTTTAAATTTGTCAAAATTTTCATGTGGCAATGTTCAGACTGATTAAATTTTGAATGAATTCAAACATAAAAATAAAACGACAACACCCGTGCGTAGGCACGGGTATACTGCTAGTATCAAACTAAAATGAGTATATATGACTGTAAAATTTGAAACAGCTGCAAAAGGAGTTCCATTTACCTCCAGGTGACTTTCCAAATGTTGAGCATTTCAGGGAGATTTTGTGCGGTTATAATATTGACAAGTTTGAGAAATTGAAACCGAAAATGATACAAGCAGTTGATGATATGTTAGCTTACGACATATTCCTAACCTCTTAAAAAAATTTTAGGAATCCCTATGATTAAATGTATGAGCACTTGATCCAGTGATTAGTAGATTTAGGCTGAAGTGAAATTTGTAGCATTCTAATAATATGGGTTATTTATGTAGTTAATGCATGTGCATATTGGATCTTTATGTAGTGTGCCATCCCGAGGCCACTCTGCTGTTGTAGCAGGGAGCCCGATCTGATAATAAAATAACATTGTTGATTAGTTAAAAATTGTGATCTAAGGTAATTGGCTTGCACGCCCCAATCAAAAATTCCCACATGTTTTACTTGATAATGCAGTTATCAAACCAATGTCACTCGATTTTAGTTAATTGTATCTAAGTCAGACAAAAGAAGAAAGTTTCTCCTTCTGCTGGAGCTAGTACTCTTGCTCAATTAAGTCTCTCCACATGGAATGTTTTTTTATGTGAACCAGGTATCCTCTGCGCACAATTGCAGAGACTAATCCCTCAAGTCAAGAAGTACCACAATGGGCGGTAAAACTCTCCCTCAAGAGATTTAACAAAGAGATTTAACGTTGCTGTATCCCCAAGGCTGGATCAATTCAGTCTAGAAATAACAACCCTTGAATATTTTTATTTGGAGACCGCAATGCACTCTTTTACCCCAAAATTTTTATTTCTTAGCTTGTCTTGCATTAGTCGCCGAGCAATAAAATATCTGGATGGAGGAATAACACGGTTCCATGGGATGCTTCCCCACTAGATGGGTTGGCCGGGAGGGCTGAGGAATAAGTACATCTGCTAGGAACTTCAAATCCTAAACTTGGCTGCCAACAAATCCATTCACATGATAATTTAATGGATCTTCTAATAAAGTTGTTGTCAAGCAAAACTTGTGAACTTTGTCATCTCGGAGATTACATACATGAGGGGAGATATAAATATGTTTTGCACTCTTTTTCTTTCACCATGATTTTGTCTCATTGAATTTTTTTGGTAAGACTTTTTACGTAGCAGTTATCGCATAAAAGATATAGTATTCTTTTTCCTTGATTCGGATTTTTTCCACTAAGTTTTTTCTTAATAAGGTTTTAATAAGACATATCCCAAAAAGACGTACTATGGGGAGTGTTATGATTAATATTGAATATACATTTTGTCAAAAAAATTATATCAAATATGGATGACAATAGGTACATAGTAAAAAGAATATTATAAGACAATCATCTATGTGAATGTTAATGGGTGTTATTATTCCTTATGGTTTTTTGACAATAGACACTTAGTGCATTTCATTGATAATTAAATTCGAGATACATGTAGGAACATCATAGTAATCTTGAAGACTAGGCGACAACAATGTCACCCCCGCAAGGGAATGAACAACCTTGTTAGCACTCCTCCCGACAAACTCAACATTAAAGTTATGATTAAAAAAAGAAAACAAAAATGCTGATAAATTATCCTAGGAGTGACTTTTTATGCATGCTCCATGTCCTTGTCAACAAACACCGCCAGGTCCTCCATATTGAAGTGCATGACCAAAAAATGGCGATAGATTATCCCCGTATCGAACTCCATAGCAATTAGGGTTGTCATTTGCGTAATCTTGTTCAGCTAAGTATAGTCCATGATCTTGTCTAGATTCATTACGACATGATGGTAGTTGGTTGTCATCTGGAAGGTATCCAGATCCCATTTGAGGATTAGGAGCACCTGCAGGGGTTGTTGTTCTCCCACCCCATCCTACTTGATCAGCTGAATCCATGTTATTGAATAGACCTCAAGGGATATATCCAATTTGTTTACCTGACACAGTCACCCACCAATTAATGTTTGCTTTCCGGGTCCTGAAAAAATCCATAAATTGTTTTAACAAAAATTTATTTTATGATCCTTCACACATAGCGAGCAATTGCTATCATTGTATTTACTAAAAAATTATTTTGTTAAAAATTATACAAGTTGTATGTATAGAACCTTTTCGGAAGAATTTATTTTTGAGCTTATTCAAATAGCTTATTCAAATAAATAAGCTTTGTCAATATAGTTTATGAAAAAACAACTTATGGAAATACAATTTTTAGAACAGAGGAACAACCTGGAAAATCGATGCCGGTATCTCAAACACGTACTTAATATTATGATTGGAAAACAGCAAGAACTACGCCTATGAAATTATACTAAAGTATTGTCCATAAAAATATTGTCATAATAGGATAAATTAAAACTCACATGCCACCCAATGAAGATTTTATTAATGCCATCTCCATTTCCATTTTTAGCCCATATACGAGATTCACTTGTTTGATCCTTAGCAACTTTTGGATTCCAAATACAATTAATTCCACTAACTCCATAATAAGGACCATAAGAAGGGACTGTGACAACATCGGCAACACAAATTGAACACGAGTTTACATTAATTAGTTAAAGAGTGATGCTATTTGTCCCGAAGACAAACTTCCCGAATATATCCCGAATTTAAAATCGTTTCACAATAAAATTCATAGATATCTTACTTATTTTGAGATTTGATGCAGAGTTTTTTTTGGGTAAACCCGAGTATCCTCCACGGCGACTGTGGAGACTAAACCCTCGAGGTACTCGAGTTCATTTAAGGGTTGACATCTCCCAAACGATGTCTCTTCATACACACCGGCCAGGGATCGAACCCCTGACCAAATGCTTAAAGGGCCCAAACAAGATATTGCTTGTGCCACACCCACTTGGTATTTGAAATGATTCTACAACTGAATCTTGGTGAAGTTGTTATAACCAAAACAGAAAGAGAATTGAAGAGGATTATTATTCATCTTGATGAAAAAGAGTTGCAGATCCTAGTTTTTATATACATCAGAGTTAACTAACTAAGAAAATAAAGACCTAAGCTAACTAGAGTTATTTACATAAGAGGCTAACTAGAGTTATTGCTATGCTAACTAAGTCAACCACAAGTTAACTCAACCAGCTAATGTATTAACTGTGTATTACCCCCCCCACAAGCTGAAGATTGATAGATGTCAAGAAGCTTGAGCTTGGTGATGAGATGAACAAAAGGCTGAGGTGCAAGAGCTTTTGTGAACAGAGGGAGGAGTTTCATCAGTCCAGCAGTAACTTTGTCTCTAACAACATGACAGTCAATTTCGAGATGCTTTGTGCGTTCATGAAACACCGGATTCGCAGCAATGTGGAGAGCACTCTTGTTGTCACAAAAGAGAACCGGTGTATTGGGGCAAGTGATGCCCAAATCCTTCAACAAATAACAGAGCCATTGTAGTTCACAGGTGGCAGCAGCTAATGCACGGTATTTAGCTTCTGAGCTGGAACGTGCGATGGTAGATTGCTTCTTGGAACGCCAACTAATGAGAGAATCACCAATGAAGAAGCAATAGCCACTAATGGATCGTCTGGAATCGGGGCAACCAGCCCAATCCGAATCACTAAAGCCATGTAAGTCAAGGGAAGAAGATCTGCTGAAGAAAAGTCCATGTCCTGGAGAGCCCTTGAGATATTGTAGCACTCGTTGCGCAGCTTTAAAATGACAAACTGTTGGTTTGGACAGAAACTGAGACAACTGTTGCACAGGGAATGTAATGTCTGGTCGTGTAGTTGTCAAATAGAGTAATTTGCCAACCAATCGTCTATATTCTGCAACATCATGAAAGGGGTTGCTATCATCAGTATACAAATGAGAGCCAGGCTCCATAGGGGTGGAAACTGGCTTGCTACCAATAGAACCAGAATCCTTTAACAGGTTTAGGCAATATTGGCGTTGACAGAGAGTGATGCCCAATGGTGAATGTGCAACCTCATGTCCAAGGAAGAACTTTAGAGTGCCAAGATCCTTGATTCCAAATTGTGCATCAAGAGTAGATTTAAGAGTAGAGATCTCAGACAAATGGTCCCCAACAAGGACTAAGTCATCCACATAGATGAGAAGAGCCATGTAAGAAGACTCAGTGATACGTGTAAACAATGTGTGATCAGCATGTCCTTGTGTAAAACCAAGTGATAACAGCAAAGTGGAAAGGCGATCATACCATTGCCGACTGGCTTGCTTGAGTCCATAGAGAGACTTGAGCAATTTACAAACCTTGGAGGATGAAGTAGTAGGAAGTCCGAGGGGAAGAACCATATAAACATCCTCCTTAAGTTCACCATGGAGAAAGGCGTTGTTCACGTCTAGTTGGTGAATGTGCCAACCTCTAAGAGCAGCTACAACAATCAAAGTTCTCACAGTGGCCATCTTGGCAACGGGAGAGAAAGTATCAAAGTAGTCAATACCTTCGGTCTGGGTGTATCCTTTGGCTACAAGGCGAGCTTTGTATCGTTCTATGGTGCCATCTGCTTTATGTTTGACTTTGTAGACCCATTTGCAACCAATGGGAGTGACACCGGGAGGTTTGTCCACTAGGGGTGTTCAGTGGTTCGGGCAAATCCAAACCAACCCACAATCCAATCCAAACCGATATGTTTGGTTCGGATATTTTTCGTGTTCGGGTCAAAATCGAACAAATCCAAACCAACCCGTAGTTGTTTGGATCGGGCAACGGATTTTAAAAATCAAATCCGCGAACCCGAACCAACCCATATTACGTCATAACAATTTTGTAATTTTAGATGCACACGATTTTATTTGCTTAGAATTTTTACCTTAATAATTTATGATTAAGTTGTAAAATTTTAATACTATGAATGGGAAGACTATTAGTGGATTTGAGTTTGATTTCGTGTGATTTTCAATTTTTTTAGCTATTTAAAATGTTGGAATATCATAAAAAAAATGTTTTTTTTTTATATTTTAGAAAATTAATATTTTAGTGAATGACCCATGAGCCCAATCCAAACCAACCCGTCCAATATCGGTTCGGTTTGGTTCGGATTTTGGAGGAAAAAATGTAAAATCCGAACCAACCCAAACCGAATAATTATCATTGGTTCGGGAAACGGATTTGGTCAAATCCGATCCAAACCGACCCATGAACACCCCTATTGTCCACAATAGACCATGTCTGGTTAGTTTCAAGGGCCTGCAATTCCTTGTTCATAGCATCAATCCAGCATGGGATTGTACTAGCAGCAGTATAGTTTGGTGGTTCAGTGACAGCATCTATGTTGGCAATATAGGCTTTGTGTGAGGGTGATAATTTGTCATAAGAGAGATAATTATGGATGGGGTAAGGGCTAGAGGTGGAGGCAAGGTTACAGATATAGTCATGAAGGTGGGATGGAGGTCTAGGAATGCGAGTGGATTGTCTAGTAGGTGGGTGAGGGGAAGGTTCTGTTGAAGCCGGAGAGACAATGTCTATGACTGTATCCAGTGGTGTAGTATTTGGGCTAGTAGTGGTGTTTTTGGGAGAGTTTAGATCCCAACAATAGTGAGTAGATGTAGGTGTGTGATAAGGGAAAATAGATTCACAGTGAACAACATGGCGTGAAACAAAAACGTGTTTGCCAATGATATCATAGATCAAGGCACCCTTCATATGATTAGGGTAACCAAGGAAGACCCCCTTACGAGCTCTAGAATCAAATTTAGAACGTCCAGAGGTGAGTGTGGTAGCATAACAGAGACTCCCAAACACTTTAATAGTAGTAAGGTCAGGTAGAGTGTTGTGTAGCAATTGAAAAGGAGAGCAGTTTGATAGAACCTGAGATGGCATCCTGTTGATCAGAAACACGGCATGAGTGATGGCGTAGAACCAAAGGTATTTGGGAATAGAAGATTGCAACATGAGTGCCCGGGCAACAAACAGAATATGCTGATGTTTGCGTTCCACTCTGGCATTCTGTTTCAACACAACTATACTGATGAATGATACCCTGTTTATTACAAATGTCTTGAAGCTGGAACTCGGTACCATTATCACTACGAAATACTTTAATAGCTTTACCAAACTGAGTAGTAACCATGGCAGTAAAATCTAAAACAATCTTCTTAACATCAGACTTAGATTTCAAAGGGAAAACCCAAGTAAAGGGAGAGTGATCATCAACGATTGTCAAAAAATATCTATAAGCATGAATAGATGGCAATGAGCAAGGTCCCCAAACATCTAAATGAACTAAATCAAATATGCTACTTGCTCTACTGCTACTCAAAGGAAAAGAAAGCTTGCGTTGTCTTGCAAAGTGACAAATGTCACATACTAAGTTTTTATTTACAACAATCATAGGAAAATCCTTACACAATGATTCCAATTTGGAATGAGAAGTGTGACCAAACCTGTAGTGCCATAAGGCAGAACCGGGTAAAATAAAACCAGAGGAAGAATCAACAGATATTGATCACAAAATGGCATCGGAGGCCTCATTATCTTCAACAAGATGGATCAATCTACCTTGGACCAGCCCCAAACCAATCTTCTTGTGTGAGGGGTCCTGAATAACACACATATTTCCAGAAAAATTGGCATCAAGGCCACATTCAAGTAGTCTCGGTACTGATATCAAATTGAGGTTAAACGAAGGAATGTATAACACATCATGAATGACAAAATTCTTATTTAGTCTAATTGATCCTACAATTGAGACTATAGCATAGGTTCCATTGGGTAAACGAACATGAATCGGCTTAATTGACCTATGTGAATCAAAGAGATGCAAACTGGTACATACATGGTCGGTAGCACCGGAATCTATAATCCAAGGAGTGTGCACACAACTTGCAACAAGAGGTGATGAATCAAAGGAAGCGGGAACATTACCTTCAGCATCCGTAATGCGAACTTGATTAATGGAAGGTTCCTCAACTGATGTAGAAGCAGTGGAAGAGTCATTGTGAATGTTACATGTAACACCCCTTTCTACCCATTAATTTTAGTAACATCAGAGTGCGGAATTTAAAAAAAAAAAAAACTAAGCATGCAAGGGGCGTCACATTCGACATTTCGCAAATCCAAAAGTTCAAAATCGCCATTTAACAGAAGGGTAATACGTAGTACTTTATAAGTTCGATCATCACGTAGCAGAAATAAAACAACCTCTCAAAATGTCATCTCAAACGTCTCCAATAAAACGGTTTCAAAGGAACATCAAATAGTAAAGGCAACAGTCATAATAAGACAACTAAAAATTAACGTTCGTTTCCCCCCAGGTGCTACGTATCAGAGCAAACGACACGACTCGATAGAGGAAGGAAGAAAAGTCCTTCACACGCGTCTACCTGCACGTTACCCACGTAGAGGTAACATTCAAACAGAAAAGGGTGGGTCTTCTAACAGCATAAAGGCATATATAATAGTCAATATATTAGAGGACAATATCTATAACTACCATAGCACACTTAACGTCGCATTTCAACCATCACAGAACAACATCGGCAAACAACATCAAAAGCACATCAACAAGCAACTACGTCGTCTTTATGCATATGTATGAAAATGCAACCCACGTCGCCAGGTATATGCATGAGGATCCATCACCAAAATAAGCCTTGAGGGCACAATCGTCGCTTTGAGCATAGCTCCGGCCGCAGCCCACATCGTCGCAATAAATGCAGCATGACATGTATGAGACACTATGCATCACTCACCAAATCAATCAACAGCATCAACAAGCCATATATCATGACACAACTTCAT
Source organism: Astragalus membranaceus (assembly GCA_039519185.1). Lineage (NCBI taxonomy): Eukaryota > Viridiplantae > Streptophyta > Magnoliopsida > Fabales > Fabaceae > Astragalus > Astragalus membranaceus. The sequence goes on from CM076849.1 coordinate 179,373,806, forward strand.
CAACGTCGCTTTTGGCCATAATCGACCCAACAATATAATTATCATCACTTTGGTCATAAAGACCCACATATCAACTTCGCATCATCATTTAATCAGCACACAACACACTCACATCAACTTTACATCATCATTTAATCGACACACAACACGTTCACATCACATCCACATCATCATCATAGGTAACTTGGCACAATTGACACGTCGTTATATTTATCATTAGTCATATACATTGGACATCGCAACATAAGGACGACAGAAATTATTGTAACTACAACCACTTGGAGATAGGGAAAACAGCACTTTAAACTATGACGAAACAACACCTTTACATTCAAGAAACAACACCTTTAATTTCAAGAAAATAACATTTTAATTTTAAGAACACAGCACTTTAAATTTGAGTAAACAACATATTTAAATTGAGGAAACAGCATTTTAAATATAAGGGAACAGCACCAATTAAGTTGAAGAAAACAGCTCTTTAAATTTTAAGAAAACAGCACTTTAAATTGTGACAAACAGCACACTTTAATTTGAGGAAACAGCAACACATTCTAGTGCAAAAACAGCACTATTACTTTCAAAAACAGCAACACATTCTAGTGTAGAAACAGCACCATTTATTTCAAAAATATAGCAACATGTTCTGTTATAAAACAGCAATAAAACAACATGAAAACAGTGACATCAATTTGCAAAAACAGCAGCAAAACCGTTTAAAACAGCAACATTAGGTTGCAGAAACAGCAGTAAAAACAGCTCGAAGACAGCAACATTAAATTGCAAAACAGCGGTAAAAACAACACAGCAACAGCAAGAGCATTTTTCTGAAAACAGCACAGCAAGGGCATTTTTTCTGAAAACAGCACAGCAAGGGCATTTTTCTGAAAACAGCACAGCAAGAGTATTTTATAAAAAACAGCAACAGCAACAATATTCTTATACAAAACAGCAGCAGCAACATTTGGAAAACAGCGACTTAGACGGAATTCCTTATGCAACTTGCGACCTATTTTTTCTTTCTCATTTCTTAATGAAATTCGGTGGAACCGGTGCCTACTTTGTAGAGAATTCAGTCTATTTTCTAACTAAACGAGAATCATTCAAAACGGAATTCAATTGAGAACACAAAACTTGCAAAAACCTAACCTATTCACAGATTACTTCCAGAAATTTGACCTAACTTTGGAGACTCGTAACTTAAGCTACACAAATCCAAATTTAACCAAACCAGTGCCAAAATGACCAGAATTAAGTCTATTTCCTAACAAAATATGTCCCATAATTTTTGGACAAACGAAAGGTTTCTAGTTTTAAAAATACAGAACCTATGTCCAGAATGCTCCCAGATTATTAACCTAACTTGTGGAGCCTATAACTAGAGCTACACAAATCCAAATCGAACGAAACCGGCACCAAAACGACCGGCGTGAAATCTATTTTCACGAACAATTAAACACGAAATTTTTGGACTGGCCGAACAGTCCCAGTTTCACGAAAACCGAAACAGTGTTACGCACTACATCTCAACATTTTACAAACACAACAATACACACCAAATCAATCAATTAGACATCCTCAATCATCAAACAAATTTAACAACCAACGACTTTAACAACACATTCAAACATCCTATTTCATTCAAACATAATAACAAATACCTCCTAGGCATCATAGAACTACCCTCCTACATACTAACCATTATATAAACCCTTATAATGCGAGACTCCCCTTACCTTAGCAACTTGGAGAAGATGAAGACCCCCTTCACGAAGCACCACGTACACACAGCAGCAGCTCTTCTCTTACTCGCGATCCCTTCCTTCTCCTTCTTCTCTCTCACGGTCGCGCCCTCTCTTTCTTTTCCTCCACCTTGCGATTTCTTCTCTTCTCTTCTCCTCTCCCTTTCTCACGCTCCCTCTCTTCTTTCTTTTCTTCTTTTCTTCTCTTCTTTCTTCTCTCACGTTTTTCTTTCTTTCTTTTCTTGGTTCTGTCTCTCTCCCTCAGCCGATCCCTCTTTCTCTCTTTCAATTCATTTCTTTTATTTTCATTTAACCCTAGGCCCACTAATGGCCTCTTATTTGCACCCCCCCTCAATTACTTCCACCACTCCCAATCACTTAAACACCTCCTAAATATAATAAAACTCCAAATTAATTAATTCTAATATTTTTCCCACAACTTAATTCCCTTTAATTAATTAAATAATTAGCCAATTATTTTTGGGGCGTTACATTACACCTCTTCAAGAGGTCCATGAGTTGTTGATAATCTTCCTGTGAAATAGCCTGAGCAGAAGCAGGTTGGAAATCCGAATCTGTAGAAACAGCGTTAAGCCTTGGTGTGCTTTCTTTCTTGGATCCAAAGGGGTAACTGTGTTTCTTGTAACACGTATCAACGGTATGTCCTTGACGATTACAGAAAGTACAGTGTCTGGGGCCAGAAGGTTTGCCACGATTAAAGGGACGTTTACCTTCAACAGCATTGATCTGAGGAGAAGGTTCATCTGGTGCAGGGCATAGACCATTTTGTCTCTCGTGTTCAATGACCATGGAGAACGCAGTGGTGATCGAAGGAAGAGGATTCATCAACAGAATCTGAGAACGCACCATTGCAAAGTTGTCATTGAGACCTTTGAGGAAACACATAACGATATCTTCATCGTGAAACAGTTGAGCATTACGCATAGCAGCACAAGAACACCTAACCGCGCAAGTGCAATCGGGACGGGGAGGATAATTGTCGAGTTCTTCAATCAAGATACTCAATTCAGAAAAGAAATCGGTTACAGAGAGGGATTCTTGTTTCAATTGGTAAATTTCGTACTTCAAATCAACCACACGAACACGATCAACACGTTCGAAACGTGATTTTAGGTTTTTCCACGCATCCGATGCAAGTTCTTTATAAACGATGCTTTGAGCAATTTGTGGAGAAACCGAATTGATGATCCAAGAATGAACGAGATTGTTGCATCGTTCCCAGGCATCGTACAACGGATCGAAAGAATCTGGCATCGGAATCGAACCATCAGCGAACTTGAATTTATTCTTTCCAATAAGAGCTTTCTTCATCAATCTTGCCCAGGAATGATAATTGTGTGGTGTGAGAGGTTTCGTTACCAGAGAAATAGCTGGGTTTTCATTGGGATGAACATAATAGCAGCTTGCTGCGTTTGAGGGATCGACGGCGGCCAGAGGTTCCTGACGCGGAGGCATGATGGCGATGGAGGAGAGAGCTATTCAATATTCTTCTAATACCATGAAATGATTCTACAACTGAATCTTGGTGAAGTTGTTATAACCAAAACAGAAAGAGAATTGAAGAGGATTATTATTCATCTTGATGAAAAAGAGTTGCAGATCCTAGTTTTTATATACATCAGAGTTAACTAACTAAGAAAATAAAGACCTAAGCTAACTAGAGTTATTTACATAAGAGGCTAACTAGAGTTATTGCTATGCTAACTAAGTCAACCACAAGTTAACTCAACCAGCTAATGTATTAACTGTGTATTAGTATTTGATGCAGAGTTTGATTCTATATTAAATGAATATCTAAATGAAAAAACAAATAGATCAATGACGATAAAGAACGAAAGGTGCATGCTTGTTATTGAGTAAATCACATTTCATGATATTTTTGGGAAGGATTTTCTCGGGACAAATAGCATTGTTGAAACATTGCATGGAATTAATATAAGAAAATCAAGAACTCTTAAAATGCAGTTGTATATAAGAAAATTTACATAACCATCACAAACCATCTTGAGTTAAGATATGATTATTTTTTAAAGATTTTGCTCGAATAAAATCCTCTTTTGTTGTCCTCCGAATAGGAACGGTTCCTTTTGGACACATGTCTTTCTCATGTCCAATTATGAATTTTGTTGTTGAAATCTCCTCACTTGTTTTTCCATTTGTTGCTTGAAAGCTTGGTTTTCTCTATTACAAATGAAAGAAAATATCAACATTGAAATATGGAATTATATATAGAACCAAACAAAGATTGAACGCTAAAAACTAACCATGTTAAAAGTTGTTTTACCTGTAACTTGTGATTCTTTAGTAAATGATGGTCAAAAGCCGGTTGCTTGTTAATATCGATGCAATCAATTATGTAGCCAAACTTTGTCTATAAATTAAAACCACGAAATCAAACACAAAAATAATCACATCATATATCAAACTACCACTAGTCAAAATTAAACACACAAGTATTGAGTACCTGGATACTCTTCACAGGAGACTTGTTAATAATCTTTAGTTGTCTTTCCAACTCCAAATCTTCTTTCAGTGTTCTATATACCATGAACTCTAAAGCTAGCACTGGTCACCAAACAAAAAGAACAAAGAAAAGTGTGTTGATCATTTTCGCAATTTGCTTAACAAACTAAATCAATTTGTTATTGTTGTCGTTGTTGTTAATTACTATTTAGCATATTGCCTATTTATATATTAATATTGCAAGGACAGATTATGTTGACTACGTGTTTTGTCTTTCAAAAAAGAGAATTTAATTAGTCCAAAGAAATTTAAGAAGGTAAATAATTCTGAAGGGAAGGAATGTCAATTAATTTATTTTAATAGATTGTCTTTTTTTCATTGCCTGCATTTTAATAGTTTGCCTATTTATATTTTTTTTTGACAAAGCCTATTTATATATATATATATATATATATATATATATATATATATATATATATATATATATTAATGTTGCAAGGACCGATATATGTTGAATGTCTTTAAAAAGAAAATTTTAATTATTCCAAAGAAATTTAATAAGGTAAAATAATTCTGAAGGGAAGAAATGTCAATTACTTTATTGTAATAGACGTTTTTGAATGATTATATTTAAATTAAAAAATAAATATATGACATTTTCCTAATAAGTGATAAATTAACTTAAATTAGTATATTTACTATCATTTTGCAATGTTTTTAAAACCGAATTGGAGATCCAAACCGGCGAGACCTTTGTCTGGCTCATAGCAATTTACGCGAAAATGCAAGTTTTGGAAACACTGGTGCTGACGCACGGACCGTGCGCCCCTGGGCACGAGTCGTGCGCCTTAATATGTCAAGGGATGCGTATTTCCATTTTATTCACGAAACACATCACTATTTTTAAATGGCAATCACCACGACGATGAGTGTGGTCATAATCCTGCTGCTCCTGTGCGCAAAATTCTTTGTGTCCTCTCCGCGCTCGGTGGCGAAGATGGTTGCTTCGGGTTCCTGTGTCTGTGTCGAAGCTTGTCCCTGAGCCTGAGCTTGAGCATGAGCATGAGGATGAGCATGAGCATGAGCATGAGCATGAGCGTGAACCGTAGCAGAATATGCATGTGTCTAAGACTGAGCCTGAGCGTGAGCCTCCACTGTTCACCCTGGAGACTTTGGTCTACGTGAACAATCTATATGGCAAAAGGCATAAATAGTATTATGGCAATCACCACGACGTGAACATTGATCTGGGTGACCTGGGTGAATAGTGGTGGGTCTCAAGGCTAGGGTCACCCATATCACTCTTCTCTCTGTGAGCCTCCACTGTTCACCCATGAGACCCACCACTGTTCACCTTTTTGTATTGAACTGTCGTGGTGATTGCCATAATACTATTTATGTTTTTTTAAAAATTAGCGATGTGTTTCGTGTATAAAGTGGATTTGGGTGAACAGTGGTGGGTCTCAAGGGGTGAATAGTGTTGGGTCTCATGGAGACTTTGGTCTGGGGTATTGAAGTGGTGGAATGTCCAAATCTCCACCACTAATACCTGTGAACAGTGGTTGGATGTATGGTGCGGGGCGCATGGGCGGACCTACATATAGGTCAGGGTGTGCAGCTGCACACCCTCAAATTTAAAAATTTGCACCAATATCCCTATGAAAAATATATTTTGACACTCCTAGTTTTATTTTGTGCACATCCTGCTCCTATTTTTTTCTTTTCATTCCTAGTTACTCTTTCTTATTGCAGCTCTAGGAGCGATTGGTAGTGTAACTATGGGGTACTTTTGGCTATCCAAAAATAATATATGTATTTAGATAATTAAGTATATTTTAAATTTAGCTACCCCAATATATGTTATTTAGCTACTCCAACTAACTGTATTTGTCTAAGGAAATAAAAGAACAATAACAAGTCCATTAGTTTAATTAGTCTTATTTGATAAAAAATTCTATTATTATCACAAACAAATATGGTGATTTTTGTTAACTTGGTGATTTTAATATTTTTATTTTACTTTGACAATTTTAGTCCCCATTTTTCTTAATTTCGCAATTTTTTTCCTCAAAATAATATATTATTTGCACTTTTTGTCCTAAAAAATCTTGAATTTTGGAAAAGTAAGGGAATAAAATTGCACAATCCATAATTTTAGCAACCAAAAGTGCAATGAAAAAATCAAAGACCAACATTACCGAATCAAAAGAGCAAAATATGTTTAATTGGTATACACCACTGCTATAAAAACTTTTTAAGGTAGGTGAGATAAAGTCAAACATTTTTTATGATGTGTTGTTTCGTGATTGACTGGCGTTGTAAAAAAATTCTACACAACGATATATATAAATTTTTAAATAAAGTCGTTTGATCACCTTGGACGAGGGTCCAAGATACGCCACTGGCGGGGCGGTTGAAGGCTCGTTCCGCAAAAACCTGCGGATCTCCTTGCACTACGTGGTTACATGGTCCATATGGAACACTAGGAACAAAGTAGTTTTTGAGAAGACAACGATAGATCAGGATCGGGAGTTGTACCAGGTGAAACTAAGATTAGGCTTTTGGATGAAAGGCTGGGAACCAGATTTCCCTTACAAGTCGAGTGATTTGGTCTCAAATCTTGAAGGAGTGTCTTCCTGGCAAAAGGCTGTCAAAAAGAGGACTTTGTCACCGTGACAACCACCGCCTTCAAAAACCTAGAAATGGAATGTGGATGGGTCTGCTAAAGGTAAGTCGGGCGCTGTGGGCATAGGTGGAGTTCTTCGTGATGATAAATGTCATGTGTTAGCAAAATCTGCGGCCTCTGTTGGAATTAGAGACTCCAATGAAGCCAAGTTGCTAGCAGTAGTCTATGCTTTGGAATTATCTCTAGATAAGGAGTAACTCAAGTTAGGAAGCTTAATAGTGGAATCGGACTCCAAAATAGCGCTTGCGTGGGTTAAATCCACATGTCCTTGGCATCTTCGATTCTTTGGTAACAAGCTGAGAAACTTGCTTCGGATCCTAAAGAACGTTTCCCTAGTGCATAGGAATAGAGAATCGAACCATATTGCTGATTGCCTTGCAAAAGAAGGTGCCACTATGAGGGGCGCCTAGGTAAAGTGGTTTGAGTAGGAGCTGGTGCAGTATTCAAAGGCTGGCTTGGGTGTTCTCTGGCCCAATTAGCCCATTGGCTTCATTTAATCCTTGGATCCTCCTACCAAGTGCTTCTTATAAACCCTCTCTTGATCCTTCGGTTGAAGACTTGGTGTATCAACTTGAGGTTGGAAAGGACGTTACGGCTGATATGGCATCATTGAATGGAGTTTGCAAAATGGGATTGATGCAAGAGTGCAGGTGGCTTGCTGGTGGTGCTGATCTACAATGGAGGATTAATCCTAGTGTGCCTATTTCTGGAATGGTCATTTTAAGGTAGGGAAATGCCTTCATTCCCCCATGATGGATTCAATTCAATGAACTTTTGACCCAAGCTAGCAAGTAGTATCGATTTTTCATTATTTACACTTTTTGCTTAATAAATTATTTAACCTACAGATTTAGCCCATCTTTCAAATTTTTAGTCTATGCAAATATTAGAATTTTCATTTTTGTCTTTTTGTTAGTTTCTTCGTAAATAAGACGCTAAGTCGGCACACATCTATCTTCTTTGGCTTTGTCATGCTATTGTTTTTTATTTTTTTTCTTTAAATGCCGACTTGAATAAACTCATCATCAATTCCCAAATTAAATTTGGGTTTATTCATCTTCCTCATCTCCAAAGAATTCCTTACTCAACAACATCAATGCCCATTACATAGATGTGATTCAGGGAGGAACGTGCTAGCCAAATAGTCGCCAACGAATGCGTGACTAGTTGCTGGCCAATTGTAGTGGCTAATAGGGATTAGAACAACAGCGATTTCGCCAGCTAATTGATCATGTAGGTGGTGAGGGGTAAACCAATGACCTAAAACAGTGGGGAGGTAATGGAATGAGTTTCAACCATTCTCGAAAAAGGGAATGAAAGTACCAAATTGGGGAGTGGATTCCCCCATGTTGAAAAAAACATCACGAGAGGTTATATTTTTAATGGAAATGGATCCTCTAGTGTTATTTTCTCTCATGTTGAATCTCAACCACTAATTTAATATGTTTTTTGGTACAAAACTTAATAGTTAAAAGAGAGAAAATGTGTGGATAAAATTTTAAAAATGGAGACAAAAGAATCTAATGATGGAAATTAAAAACCGGAGTGAATTCCCCCGCGTTGAAAAAAATGAGGGGGTTATGTTTTTAATAAGGGGAGTGGATTCCCTCGTGTTGAAAACAAATGAGCGGGTTATGTTTTTAATCTCCACCATTAGATTATCTTTTCTCCATTTTTAATATTTTATACACACACTTTTTCTCTTTGTTTACATATCAAATGAGTGTTGAGATTCAACATGAGATGATCCATTCTCAATTGACAATGATTAGAAAATGTAATAGTATATGTTTGCATGAATCAAATGAAAAAAATCAAAATATTTGGCATACTTTTCTTTCTTCTAGATAGCATAGTTTTTTTTGACAAATTCTAGATAGCATAGTTAGTTACAGTATTTCCCTATACAAGCGAATCTAATGGTAGAGATCGTAAACATAACCCCTCTCATGTTTTTTTTTTCAACATGAGGGAATCCACTCCCTTGTAAATCTTTGGCCACATAATCTACTAATAAAATTTTGCAAATATAACCCAGAGCGTGGGGTCAGTGGTTGGGGATGAACCTCCCTTAACCAAGGGTCGGGGGTTCGATCCCAGCTTTGGGTACGGAGCAGTGTTAAAACTCTTGGCCAGCTGTCCTGCCCTTCGAGACACCTACAATGAGCGAGAGATTAGTCACTGCTGTCCGTGCAGTGGATACCCGAGTTTACCTAAAGAATTTTGCAAATATATTGATCTTAACCTCTATTCCAATATCTCAACCTAACTCAAAGTAAATGGAAATAACACGTCTTTTTGGATTGGCTTATTTGAGCTTATCTACTTATATAAGTAAGCACTTGTAAGGCTGTTTGGGAGAGCTTATGGAAACAACTTATGAGATGTTCATAAATTGTTTTCAGCTAATTTTTATAAGCTCCCCCAAGATAGCTTATGAAAACAGCTTATAACTTATAGAAAAATAATTTAGCGTTATTTTTCTCATTTATTATAGAAACAACTTATGCATAAACACTTATATGATAAACACTTATGAAGTTATGATGTAAGTGCTTAACCAAGCTGTTTATCCTAACTTATCACTAGTTGGCATAATCGAAGCATGTGCCTAATTACTTCCTTTTTTTTTGGTCAAATCTAATTACTTCCTTTATTCATTTTGCCCCCGTACGTATCATCTCGCAAATAAATGGGCCTTTGTGTCACACATTTGGGCCTCAGAACTGGGCTTTCTAGTGAAGTGGAAACTCAGAATCAGCCTTGTTATCAGAGTTGAACTAGTTTTCAACTGTAAGAACTAAAGAGTAGATTAGCCATTGGAATTTGGAAAGCTCAACTTTGCATGCGCGTGTTGAGAGAAAGGACTCCTCGGTTCCCAACACACCCTTTTATAAATATCAAAAATCAAAAAACCATTGATCTTCCGATAGCTAACATATATATGATATATCTATAATTTTGTTGCTTAATTAAAATGGCTTTTGAAATACTACTAACCACTTTTGAACTACAAATTATATGAACACATGGAATAGAGAAAGATTTCAAAAATGGAAGAGAAATTGATAAAACACTACAGTAGCCACCATAAGATACTACTCGTGGGAGAGGGAGATTTCTCTTTCACACTATCTTTAGCTAATGCATTTGGCTCTGCTTCTAACATCGTTGCTACATCTCGTGATTCCAAAGGTACACTCCATTCTATTTCACTTCAATTTAAATTTTTCGATGTAATGTACACTTGCATTTGATTCTAACTTGTTTTTTTTCCTTAATTAGAGTCATTAGTAACTATATACTCAAGAGCTTCAACAATTTTGGATGAACTAGAGAGCCTTGGCTGCACTATTCTTCATGAAGTTGATGCCCATTACACCCACAACCACCCATTCTTACAACATAAATTTTTCGATCGCGTAGTCTATAATTTTCCTCACGCTGGATTTCTTTTGCCCGAGACTAATCTCTACCAAATTGAGTAAGTTTAACAGTATATTTTTTGGATTTAATTTACATTCACTTGTGCTGTATAGACTTTCTACACCGTCAACCAATCACAATTCGACACGTCATTAAATGATTAGGTTTTCTCCCAACTACACAAAAAAGACAACGATAATGTTTTTGTAATTAGTTGATAACTTGGCATATGGGATGACAAAAATATTATTTTGACATTTTCAGGCTTCACCAAGAAGTGGTATTTGGTTTTTTAAAAAGTGCAAGGATGATGGTAACTAGCAATGGTGAAGTTCACGTGACACACAAGAATAATCACCCTTTTTGTAAATGGGAAATAGTAAAGCTGGCAGAAAAGGCTGGTTTACTTTTGCTTGAGACGGCGTCGTTTGAGATATCTGAATATCCAGGTTATGTAAATAAGAGAGGATCGGGAAGCAATAGCAACGGAAGTTTTTTTGTTGGCGATTCCAGCACTTTCAAATTTGCAAAACCGAAAATTGTGGGAGTGGGATCTCCTGCTTTGGGATTATCATTGTTGTTAATGCACCCGGATCCCCTGCAGTTAATTAATCATGTTAGTAAAATTAATATGTTGCCTAAAAATCATAAGGGTCTTAATGTTAGAGTGGATTCAAAAATGGAAGAGAAATGGATTAAGCACTATAGTAGTGGTCATAAGATATTGCTAGTGGGTGAGGGAGATTTCTCTTTTGCACTATCTTTGGCCAAAGCATTTGGTTCTGCTTCCAACATTGTTGCAACCTCTCTTGATCTCATAGGTACGTTATTTAATGACTCTAATATTTTTTGTTAATTTCTTCATGCACACCCACATTCTAATTTTTTTTTTTGCTATTTAGAGTTTGCTTTGGTGGGCAATTTAGAGACTAAAAATTTTAATTTGGTAGTGTAGTTTGGTGACTTTTGCAATTTGGTCTCTAATTTATGGCAAACTCATTTAAAGACCATTGTAGCAACAAGTATGTTGGAAATACGAGTGTTTTAAAACTCGGACCGGTGGCCGACTCGGTGAAGGTATCGGGTCACTGGGTCAAGAGTCGGACCGAAGGGTCGACAGTTGAACCGCATGACCAAAACCGGGACCGCATGACTCGGACCCGGTCTCTATTTCGAGAATTTTTTCAATACCTATATAGTATATAATATAAATTTCATACCTGTAAAATTAATAACTATGTTTATTTTATATCTACTAAAATATAAAAATTAATATTTTAATTTATTAATATTTTTAAATTTATTCATTTATAATATTAATCTATTTTAGATCACACAAATTAATATGTACTCAACAAATATGGTGCTTGTATTTGCTAATAATGCAATAATGGAAAAGAAAAAGATGAAAAAGAGCAAAAGAAACATATTGAACGACGTCGTTTTGATAAAAAAAAAACACAACCCGGTCCGGGTCAACCCGGATCACCGGTTTTCTCAAAAACCGGCCGAGTCACACCGGTTTTCACCGGTTGGCTGCATTTCCGAACCACCAAGCTGACTGGCTCGGTTACACCCCGGTTCCCGGTTCGACCGGTCCGACCGGCCTGGCCGAGCCGGTTTTTAAAACTATGGGCAATACTGGTTGGAAAATTGGTCGCCAAATTTGTCGTTACGAAGACTAAAATTTTTTGATAGCAAAATCAAGAGGTGAATAATTTTTTTTGTATACATGGCAGGTAAGTTGATTAGTTAAATTTGAACTCATTGCACCCGTGAAGTGTGTTTATGAATTGATTTTTTTTTTGACAAAATGAATTGATTTTTTGGTGAATGTTTTTACAGGCTCGCTACAACTGAACTACTCCAAAATTTTTCAGCGATTGAGACAACTAGAGAACCTTGATTGCACCATTTTGCATGGAGTTGATGCCCATAGCATGTACGAACACCCGTTTTTGCAATCAAAATTTTTCGACCGCATTGTCTTTAATTTTCCTCAAGATGGTTCATTTCCTTTTCCAGAAGTTGGTAAGTTAAACTAAACTATAAAATAAAATAAAAATGCGAAACTTGAGAAATATATATACACACTCACATTATTATCTAATGGTAAATGTCTGTCTTTCTACGTTTTTCACTATGCATCATTATGTAAATATTTTAGTGTGTTCAATCTATTGAGATATGCCTTGTAATTCTATTGCTTGTAATTATAGTAGGTGTAGTTAGAAACCTAGTCGAAATGGGCCAGTCGAATGGGCTAGTCGAAATTATGGGTCTGGGCCTGTTTCATTGTATATATATATTGATGTCAGTAGCATGTATATGTGACCGATCTTTATGAAATTCAGTGCAGTTTTTACCTAATATTATATTGCCCTACTTATTCCTTCTGTACCTTGCGCCGCCACTTCCCTTTTCTTGTCCCTTTCACGTTTTATCCCCAACAAACTGGTATCAAGAGCTTGTTAGATCCTCACAAAATCTATCAAGATTCATGGCAGCGCGAGACAACTCTGGTGGAGGTATTCCGGGGAACCTCCCAATCTTCGACGGAAAGGATTATGAACGCTGGTGTGCGCAGATGAAGGTGCTGTTTCGATATCAAGATGTTCTTGATGTCGTGAATGATGGTGTTCCACCCTTGGCAGCAAACGCCACTGAAGCGGTGAGGAACAACCATCATTCGCTGAGGAAGAAAGATGGAAAAGGGCTGTTTTTGATTCACCAATGCGTTGATTCCAACATCCTGAACCTGATCATCGACTGTGATTCAGCAAAGGCAGCTTGGGACATCCTAAAGAACTCGTATGGAGGAGCAGATAGGCTGAAGAAGATACGTCTACAGTCGCTCAGGAAGCAGTACGAGGGCTTGAAGATGACAGATGGAGAATCGATTGGAGAATTCATTACGAGGTTAGTAGCATTAACTAATCAAATGAAAGGTAATGGTGAAACTGTGACTGAAGTAAATAAAGTCGAAAAGGTGCTTAGATCCTTAACCCTGGAATTCGACTACGTTGTTACTGCTATCGAAGAATCCAAGGACCTAGATACATTGAAGTTAGATGAACTTCAGGGTTCCTTAGAGGCGCATGAATTGAGAGTAAGGCAGAGAAGTTCAGAGAAAGAAACTGAACAAGCCTTGCTTTCATACTCCTCTAAGAGAAATTGGAAGGCAGGCAACAAGGAGAAGGGTAGAGAAAAGGGATCAAGCAGTAAGAAGAAAGAACAAGGATCTTTCGACAAGAAGAAGGGAGACCTGTCGAAAGTTCAGTGTTATAACTGTCAGCAATTTGGGCATTATAGGAACAAGTGTAAAAACAAGAAAGTTCCTAGGGATAAAGATGCAGAAGCCAAGTTTGCTAATGATGGTGACTCAGACTCTGACTCAGAGGAGTTAATGCTGATGGCTGTCGAAGATGAGATTCGACTCGATGAAGGAATTGCTGAAAGTAGCGAGCAAAATAGTGGGAACACTTGTATAAGTGGATTCACTTGTGATGCTCAAAATACTTGTGCAATGTGTGTGTGGCAGGGCAGTGGAAACACTGGTGTTGCCTCCAACATTGCCAGCAATGATGATGAAGAATTGTCATTCATGACAGCTACTGACCCAGAATTACTGTTGTTGAAGGCTGATACAAATTCGACTGAAGAGAAGTCTGTCGAATGGTATCTCGACACAGGATGCTCAAATCACATGTGTTGTCACAATGAGTGGTTTGTCGAACTGGAGCAGACAAGCAAGAAGATAAGGTTTGCAGATAACAGTAAAGTTACTGCTGAAGGAGTAGGTACCATAAAGTTCCTGTCGAAAGATGGTAAGTGGTGCTACATCCAAGGGGTATTTTATGTACCAGCTATGAAGAGCAATCTGCTAAGTATTGGGCAGATGATCGAGAAGAAATTCACCGTCGAAATGGGTGATAACAGTCTCAGTTTGTTCGATTCGACCAAGAAGCTGATCCTGAAGGCGTTAATGCAGAGTAACAGAACCTTCAAGATAAAACTGCAAGTAGTCGAAGAACACTGTCTCCAGACCACTGTCGAAGAGGAGCACTGGAAATGGCATAGGAGATTTGGCCACCTCAACTTCAAAAGCTTGAGTCAACTACATGAAAAGAAGATGGTTCATGGGTTGCCTGCAGTAAAAGTACCTGTCGAAGTTTGCAAGAATTGTTGCAAGTCGAAGCAACCAAGAAATTCGTTTAAATCAGAAGTACCTAGCAGAGCAGAGAAGAAGCTAGAGGTGATATTTTCTGATGTCTGTGGTCCTTTCGAAGTATGTTCCTTGGGAGGGAATAAGTACTTTGTCACCTTCATTGACGAATACACTAGAATGTCCTGGGTGTATTTGATCAAAAGGAAGAGTGAAGTACTAGAAATATTCAAGAAGTTTAAGGTAATGATTGAAAAGCAGAGTGAATGTGAAATCAAAACCCTTAGAAGCGATGGAGGTGGTGAGTACAATTCTCATGGATTTGTCGAATTCTGTGAGAAAGAAGGAATTGTGCATGAAGTCACTGCACCTTACACGCCTCAGCATAATGGTACTGCTGAGAGGAAAAACAGGACCATCCTCAACATGGTAAGAAGTATGTTGAAGGAGAAGAAGCTACCTCATAGCTTATGGGGAGAACTTGTAGCCACAGCAGTGTATATTCTAAACAAATGCCCCACAAAGAGATTGACTGGGAAGACACCTGAAGAAGCTTGGCTAGGAAGAAAGCCAAGTGTCAAGCATCTCAGAATAATTGGCTCAGTATGCTACAGACATGTCCCTGAGCAACTAAGAAGCAAGCTGGATGATAGAGCACAACAAATGATTCTTGTTGGCTATCATTCGACAGGAGCATACAAACTGTATGATTCTGTGCAGAAGAAAATAGTGAAAAGCAGAGATGTCGTAGTAGATGAGTCGAAACATTGGAACCAGTTACAATGCTGTCGAACCTTTAAGAAGGTCGCAAAGGGAAAGGCAGAGATCAGTAAGACTAGAAGGATTCGACACTTACCCAGATTCTGCTATTACAGCAGAGGGAGACCTGACACACTTTGCACTAATGGCAGAAGCAGAACCAGTGAGCCTGGAGCAAGCCCTTAGTCACAAGCAGTGGAAGGAAGCGATGATTGACGAGTTGAAATCAATCGAGAAGAATGATACTTGGAAGCTAGTCAAACTTCCAAAAGAAAAGAAAGCCATAGGGGTGAAGTGGGTCTTCAAGACCAAAGTCAAGCCAAATGGAGAAGTGGCTAAGTACAAGGCCAGGCTAGTAGCCAAAGGGTTCCTGCAGAAACCTGGTTTGGATTTCAATGAGGTCTTTGCCCCAGTAGCCATAATCGAAACCATAAGATTGGTAGTAGCATTGGCAAGTCATAGAGGCTGGCCCCTACATCAACTAGATGTAAAGTCAGCATTTCTTAATGGACCTCTGGAGGAGGAAGTCTATGTTTGTCAACCACCTGGTTTTGAGTCGAAGGGTAAAGAGGACAAAGTCTATAAGCTGGAGAAGGCCCTGTATGGGCTCAAGCAAGCTCCAAGAGCGTGGAACAAGAGAATTGATGGATTTCTCTTGGCTCAGAAGTTCATTAGATGCACTAATGAACATGGAGTATATGTGAAGAAGAATGGAACTTCGACTCAGTTGTTGTTGTGCCTGTACGTAGATGATCTACTTGTAACTGGCAGCAATGAAGTCGAAGTCGAAGCCTTCAAGAAAGTGATGATGTCAGAATTTGAAATGAGTGATCTGGGACATCTATCATATTTCTTGGGGATGGAGTTTACCAAGACAAGTAAGGGTATACTCCTGCACCAGTCAAAGTATGCAGCTGATATCCTAAAAAGATTCGACATGAGCAACTGCAAGGAAGTTTCGACACCATCAGACACTAGCAGCAAGCTGTCGAAAGACGACGAAGGGATTGAAGTATATGCCACCTTGTTTAAACAGATCGTGGGCTCCCTAAGGTACCTGTGCAACACTCGACCTGACATTATGTTTAGTGTCGGAATGATCAGCAGATTCATGGAGAAGCCGAAAGGCTCTCATATGGCAGCTGCAAAAAGAGTACTAAGGTATGTAAAGGGAACACAAAGTTATGGTATTCTGTTCCCTAGCAAGAGTGTGTCGAAGAATGGTAATGAAGTGTTTGGCTACACTGACTCCGACTGGAGTGGAGACAGGAGTGATCGAAAAAGCACAAGTGGGTATGTCTTTATGTATGGTTCGACACCCATCTCTTGGTGCTCGAAGAAGCAAAGTATTGTTGCATTGTCCTCCTGTGAAGCAGAGTATGTAGCTGCTTCCTTTGCAGCATGTCAAGCATCATGGCTGAGCATGCTACTGGTCGAAATTGGAGTGCACAGGGTCGAAGCAATGAAATTGTTGATCGACAACAAGTCTGCGATAGATCTCGCAAGGAACCCTGTCGCACATGGAAGGTCGAAGCATATAGAGACCAGATATCACTTCCTGCGTGATCAAGTAAACAATGAGAAGCTGAATCTGGAATACTGCTGTTCGGAACTTCAAGTAGCTGATGCAATGACCAAGCCATTGCAAAAGGGAAGATTCGAAGAACTGAGAACAATGCTTGGAATGATGTCGCTCAGTAATGTGAATTAGGAGGGAATATTGAGATATGCCTTGTAATTCTATTGCTTGTAATTATAGTAGGTGTAGTTAGAAACCTAGTCGAAATGGGCCAGTCGAATGGGCTAGTCGAAATTATGGGCCTGGGCCTGTTTCATTGTATATATATACTGATGTCAGTAGCATGTATATGTGACCGATCTTTATGAAATTCAGTGCCTTGTAATTCTAATTTTTGGTGAATGTTTTTACAGGCTCGCTACAACTGAACTACTCCAATATTTTTCAGCGATTGAGACAACTAGAGAACCTTGATTGCACCATTTTGCATGGAGTTGATGCCCATAGCATGTACGAACACCCGTTGTTGCAAGCAGAATTTTTCGACCGCATTGTCTTTAATTTTCCTCAAGATGGTTCATTTCCTTTTCCAGAAGTTAAACCATATGGAATTTGGTAAGTTAAACTAAACTATAAAATAAAATAAAAATGCGAAACTTGAGAAAAATATATACACACACACATTATTATCTAATGGTAAATGTCTGTCTTTCTACGTTTTTCACTATGCATCATTATGTAAATATTTTAGTGTGTTCAATCGTGTACAGTAAAATTTTTAATTGTTATTTGTGTTTATGGATAACTCAGCTTCAGACATTTTCTTATACATATTAAAAAAAAAAGAAGGTAACATATTTATATTTACAGGCATCACCAGAAGTTGGTGTTGGGTTTTCTGCATAGTGCAAGGAAGATGCTAAGTCGCAATGGTGAAGTTCATGTGACACTCAAGAATCACTTCCCTTTTTGCAAATGGGGAATAGTGAAATTGGCAGAAGAAGCTGGTTTGGTCTTGGTTCAGAAGGCGAGGTTCAAAAGAACGGATTATCCTGGTTACGTTAATAGAAGAGGATCCGGAATTTACGCTACATGGAAGCAAACGTTTCCGGTTGGTTATTGTAGCACCTTTAAATTCTCTAAATCAAGAGATGTGGAATCTCTTGTTTCTAGGAAATCTGAAATACTAGTAGATTCATTGCAGCCAAAAAATAGTAGTGTCATTGAATTGAATGAAAATGAAACTGTTGATGTTTTGACCTCAACAAGTTCGATTCATTCTTCATCGATCCAACACCAAGGAAAATTCCAATCCAATGCATGGTGCACAATTTTGTGAAGAACATTGATCTATATAGAGGAGAACATGTATTTTTGTTAACGTATACTCATTTTGATCTCTATATATATATATATATATATATATATATATATATATATATATATTGTAAAGGAAATGTGTATTTTTGTTATCTAGTGACTAAGTGATTTACTAGTGTTTTTTTAATTTAAGTAAAGCTGAAAAATAATGAGTTTTTAAATTATAGAGGAGATAGAATATTGAATTTTTTTGTTGAAGAGATACAATTTAATAGCTTTAATTGTTATATCTAGTTTATGAAGTATTTGAGAACTTCTATATAGATAGATCCTTTTATTAAAAAAAACTAGTACGTAATCTTACAATTTGGTTTGGGCCTAACTCAATCCTATAAAGGTGAGGTTGAGACCTTATCTCTAGTTGATGTGGGATTTGGGTTACTCCCCATATACCCCTCGCGCCCAGTATTATTGGACTTGGTGCGTGGATAATAATGGTGGGTGGTCCGATGGATTTAAGATAGGCTTTGATACAATATTAGAATTTTGTTTGGGTCAAACTCAACCCTACAAAACTGACTTGTAAGGTGAGTGATACCCTTGATTATATATTTTTTTGAGACCTTATCTCTTTTTGATGTGAGATTTAGGTTTCCCCCAATACGTAACCTGGTGCGATGCACCAGAAGCAATTTCTGTGAATAATATTTAATATAAGTAATTTGGGGGGAAAACACAACATAATTACTAAATAAAAGAATCAAAGAAAAATGCATCTAAATTTAGTAAAGTGCGATAACAACTAATCATGTTAATTGGTTTTAATTTAGTATATATATATATATAATGTTTATGATAAATATAACAAGGTATGATTAGTACAAATTAATAACTTAAGGTATGAGTCAAAAAATAACCTAATATGTTTACTGAGAAAATTAATTGAAATCTAATAATTGGATACACAATCAAATAAACAAAATTTAATTTATATTCAGATTGAAAAGAAAGTTTTTGCTACGATTGCCGTGTTGAAAAAATTAGGCTAAAGTGCTTTCGGGGTCCCTTATCTTTATTTAAAGTAACGATTTGGTCCTTTATCTTTTTTTTGTCCCAAATCAGTCCTTTATGTTTTAAATTTTTGACACATAAATCCTTTTCTGTCCCAAATCAGTCCTTTATGTTTCAAATTTTTAACACATAAATCCTTTTTTTTTGACACATAAATCAGCACTGTAACTGAAAAGGATTTATATGTCAAAAAATTGAAAGATAAAGGACTTATTTGGGACAAAAAAAACATAAAGGACTAATTCGTTACTTTAAATAAAGATAAGGGACCCCGAGAACACTTTAGCCAAAAAATTATGATTCGATATAAATAATGAGAATGAGAATGCATCTTGCTAACAAAGTGAAAATTTCTCATATTTAATTAATAATACATTATGATGATTTTGGAAGGACAAACTCCGCGAAGACTACAAAAAAGGAAGATTAATCAGGTGGCCGTTAAAACTACACCATTACCATCCCTACATAAGGTACATAAAGTCCGAGCAAAACTCATTTTCAGACACATTAACAAGAAAATGGAAGCAATAATAAAACAAATTCAACACCAACTAAATCAGAAGAAAGAGCAGAAAGGAGCTCTTCAACAAAAACTTCGTCTTCTCGAGAAGGAGGAGGAGGAGCTACAGAAAGGCTAAATTGCTCCCGGGATCCCTTATCTTTATTTAAAGTAACGATTTGGTCTTTTATCTTTTTTTTGTCCCAAATCAGTCCTTTTATTTTTAAATTTTTCGACACATAAATCATTTTCTGTCTCAAATCAGTCAATTATGTTTCAAATTTTTAACACATAAATCCTTTTTTTTTACACATAAATCAGCACTGTTAATGAAAAAGAATTTATGTGTCAAAAATTTGAAAGATAAAAGACTTATTTAAAAAAAAAAACATAAACTATTTCGTTATTTTAAATAAAGATAAGGGACCGAGCACTTTAGCCGTACAGAAAACACTCCGGATAATAGCAGGAGTATCAATTCAGAAACATCATCTTCGGAAGATATAAAAGATAGTGGCCGACACCAAGTACAATTATTTGAAAAAATAAAGACAATAATTATACAGAGTGGGTGTGCAGTGATAGGCACTCAGGAGCTTGGGTCCTACATTTTTGCGACACCTCTTGCTCCTCCCATTGTCTCCAATCACCAACAACATTACTTTCATCTTTGTCTATCCCTCAATGTCTCCAATCAGTGTGGATTCGGCCACTATAGTTCTCAGATACAGCTTGAAACAGGGGTTTATTTACTGAGATCCTGTTTGAAAGTAGACTTCAACCTCCGGTCCGATTTGATATGCTCCGATCAGTTTAGTTCTCAAGCTACAGTAAATCTGCTTGATTCAAACCCACCACCCGTAAAGCAGTTCAGTTTAGTGTGATGCGGCCAATTGCGGTGTCGATGCGGTTTTATGGCGGTCGTCAGGCGTGAAATTGATTCACATGGCAATTGCGGCGAGATGCCGTAACGGACCGCATTTTAAAATCCTGCTACAAATTATATGAACACATGGAATAGAGAAAGATTTCAAAAATGGAAGAGAAATTGATAAAACACTACAGTAGCCACCATAAGATACTACTCGTGGGAGAGGGAGATTTCTCTTTCACACTATCTTTAGCTAATGCATTTGGCTCTGCTTCTAACATCGTTGCAACATCTCGTGATTCCAAAGGTACACTCCATTCTATTTCACTTCAATTTAAATTTTTCGATGTAATGTACAATTGCATTTGATTCTAACTTGTTTTTTTTCCTTAATTAGAGTCATTAGTAACTATATACTCAAGAGCTTCAACAATTTTGGATGAACTAGAGAGCCTTGGCTGCACTATTCTTCATGAAGTTGATGCCCATTACATCCACAACCACCCATTCTTACAACATAAATTTTTCGATCGCGTAGTCTATAATTTTCCTCACGCTGGATTTCTTTTGCCCGAGGCTAATCTCTACCAAATTGAGTAAGTTTAACAGTATATTTTTTGGATTTAATTTACATTCACTTCTGCTGCATAGACTTTTTACACCGTCAACCAATCACAATTCGACACGTGATTAAATGATTAGGTTTTCTCCCAACTACATAAAAGAGATATCTATACCGTGATTGTGAATGGTTGTGAGTGTAAATAATTTTTACAAGGATAAGGTTTTTTGTAATTAGTTGATAACTTGGCATATGGGATGACAAAGATATTATTTTGACTTTTTCAGGCTTCACCAAGAAGTGGTGTTTGGTTTTTTAAAGAGTGCAAGGATGATGGTAACTAGCAATGGTGAAGTTCATGTGACACACAAGAATAATCACCCTTTTTGTAAATGGGAAATAGTAAAGCTGGCAGAAAAGGCTGGTTTACTTTTGGTTGAGACGGCGTCGTTTGAGATATCTGAATATCCAGGTTATGTAAATAAGAGAGGATCAGGAAGCAATAGCGACAGAAGTTTTTTTGTTGGCGATTCCAGCACTTTCAAATTTGCAAAACCGAAAATTGTGGCAGTGGGATCTCCTGCTTTGTTACCTAAAAATCATAAGGGTCTTAATGTTAGAGTGGATTCAAAAATGGAAGAGAAATGGATTAAGCACTATAGTAGTGGTCATAAGATATTGCTAGTGGGTGAGGGAGATTTCTCTTTTGCACTATCTTTGGCCAAAGCATTTGGTTCTGCTTCCAACATTGTTGCAACCTCTCTTGATCTCATAGGTACGTTATTTAATGACTCTAATATTTTTTGTTATTTTCTTCATGCACACCCACATTCTAATTTTTGGTGAATGTTTTTACAGGCTCGCTACAACTGAACTACTCCAATATTTTTCAGCGATTGAGACAACTAGAGAACCTTGATTGCACCATTTTGCATGGAGTTGATGCCCATAGCATGTACGAACACCCGTTGTTGCAAGCAGAATTTTTCGACCGCATTGTCTTTAATTTTCCTCAAGATGGTTCATTTCCTTTTCCAGAAGTTAAACCATATGGAATTTGGTAAGTTAAACTAAACTATAAAATAAAATAAAAATGCGAAACTTGAGAAAAATATATACACACACACATTATTATCTAATGGTAAATGTCTGTCTTTCTACGTTTTTCACTATGCATCATTATGTAAATATTTTAGTGTGTTCAATCGTGTACAGTAAAATTTTTAATTGTTATTTGTGTTTATGGATAACTCAGCTTCAGACATTTTCTTATACATATTAAAAAAAAAAGAAGGTAACATATTTATATTTACAGGCATCACCAGAAGTTGGTGTTGGGTTTTCTGCATAGTGCAAGGAAGATGCTAAGTCGCAATGGTGAAGTTCATGTGACACTCAAGAATCACTTCCCTTTTTGCAAATGGGGAATAGTGAAATTGGCAGAAGAAGAAGCTGGTTTGGTCTTGGTTCAGAAGGCGAGGTTCAAAAGAACGGATTATCCTGGTTACGTTAACAGAAGAGGATCCGGAATTTACGCTACATGGAAGCAAACGTTTCCGGTTGGTTATTGTAGCACCTTTAAATTCTCTAAATCAAGAGATGTGGAATCTCTTGTTTCTAGGAAATCTGAAATACCAGTAGATTCATTGCAGCCAAAAAATAGTAGTGTCATTGAATTGAATGAAAATGAAACTGTTGATGTTTTGACCTCAACAAGTTCGATTCATTCTTCATCCAACACCCAAGGAAAATCTCTTGTTTCTAGGAAATCTGAAATACCAGTAGATTCATTGCAGCCAAAAAATAGTAGTGTCATTGAATTGAATGAAAATGAAACTGTTGATGTTTTGACCTCAACAAGTTCGATTCATTCTTCATCCAACACCCAAGGAAAATCTCTTGTTTCTAGGAAATCTGAAATACCAGTAGATTCATTGCAGCCAAAAAATAGTAGTGTCATTGAATTGAATGAAAATGAAACTGTTGATGTTTTGACCTCAACAAGTTCGATTCATTCTTCATCCAACACCCAAGGAAAATCTCTTGTTTCTAGGAAATCTGAAATACCAGTAGATTCATTGCAGCCAAAAAATAGTAGTGTCATTGAATTGAATGAAAATGAAACTGTTGATGTTTTGACCTCAACAAGTTCGATTCATTCTTCATCCAACACCCAAGGAAAATTCCAATCCAATGCATGGTGCACAATTTTGTGGAGAACATTTTTTTTTATAAGCAATGTTTGTGGGGTGAGGGAATGTTAGTTTCCGATGTTTGAACCCGGGACCTCCTTCTTACACTCTTTTGGTGCACTCCTTTGATATCTCTTAGCTCGCCAACTGAGCTACCTACTTAGGATATATAGAGGAGAACATGTATTTTTGTTAACGTATACTCATTTTGATCTATATATATTTTGTAAAGGAAATGTGTATTTTTGTTATCTAGTGACTAAGTGATTTACTAGTGTTTTTTTAATTTAAGTAAAGCTGAAAAATACTGAGTTTTTAAATTATAGAGGAGATAGAATATTAAATTTTTTGTTGAAGAGATACAATTTAATAGCTTTAATTATTATATCTAGTTTATGAAGTATTTGAAAACTTCTACATAGATAGATCCTTTTATTAAAAAAAAAACTAGTACGTAATCTTAGAATTTGGTTTGGGCTTAACTCAATCCTATAAAGGTGAGGTTAAGACCTTATCTCTAGTTGATGTGGGATTTGGGTTACTCCCAATACATCCCTCGCGCCCAGCACTATTGGACTTGGTGCGTAGATAATAATGGTGGGTGGTCTGATGGATCTAGGATATGTTTTGATACCAAATTAGAATTTTGTAACACATGCACGAGCAGCAGGTCACCGTCGTGACGCTGCCTTTCATCTCTACCATCGCCGGAAATGGCGTGAACTCTCCCCTCAGTCACGCCCTCTCTCTTCCGCGTTCTCTCTTTCTCTCTCTCACGGTATTGCTCTCACTCTCTCTCTCCACAATCCTCTCTCTCTCCATTTCTGAAATTCCTCTCTCTCTCTCTCTTGGGTGTGGCTGCGGCCAGTGTTATCAGAACCGGACCGGACCGGCCGGTCGGACCGGGACCCGGTGGTCTTCCCGGGCCGGGCAGCGTGCAGGACCGGATCTGCAGTTGGCCCGGTGATGACGTCATCGGACCGGTTGATCCTCTTTTTTTTTTTTTTAAGATGAACCATTTATAAATTTTGCATGTTTTCACAAAAAAGACTTGGGTGGGGTTCGAACCCCCTCCCTAGTATTCAACATTTCAACTTTTTAACCACTAAGCTCTCTATTATTTGTTGATACTGTCCCACATTCATTAAATATAATCAATTCCGGATATGTTAATTTTTTTTGCACATTCTTTCATTAATAGTTTTGATTAAACACACATTTTTTTGACAAATTGATTCAAGTTCAACACTCATAAACATGTTAGTAAATGTATAATTATAAATAAAATCATAATAAAATTTCTATATTAATAAATGTATACTTTCTTAGTATATATTATAATTTTTTGAATTTATTTAATATAGACCGGGTCATGCCGGTCCGACTAGAGACCCGCGGTCCGACCCCGGGTCTAGTGACCCGGTGCCTTGACCGGGTTGATGGCCGGTCCGGGTCTTATAACACTGGCTGCGGCGCAGCTGATGAAGAAGAGTGAAATTAGGTTTTCCAAAAACCTAGTTTCCCTTTTATACCCTCTCCCATTTTATTTTAATTTTAATTTCATTTTGTTAATCAGAATACTAACCACACCTCTTTGTTTTTATTACACAACACCCCTTGAAAGCCCTTAAATTTGCAGGCCAGTTTCTTTAAAAGCCCAAAGAGCAAAACTACTGCTGTTTACACCTCCTGTTTAATAATACAACCCTTGTTTCTAATTACACCTCTTTTTTACAAAATACAGCCTCTGTTGCTATTCATACCTACCTTTTTAATAACACAACACCCCTATTAATTACGCTTCATTCTTTATTACAACTCATTTTGTTTTTTATCATTACATCATAATGCTTCCAAACTAGTTTTTTTTTTCGAGCAATTACACTCACGTAAAAAGAATAGGATGTTATTAACGGTCACTCTGAGTTTAGCTCGTTTGATCGTTAATAACAAATTTAGTTTTCAAATGGGCTATGAGTGATGACCACTCTGAGTTTACTTGTTTGGTCATTACAAATACCCATCCCGATTTCAAAATACCTGAAAAACACCAACACACAAACTTTTTCTACCCAAGAACTACGTAGCTTTGATTTCTCCATCGCACCTTGGGATACGTAGGAGCAGGGGCCCACTCCTGCCAAGCGTAAAAAACTAAAAAAATTTCATTATGTCTTCGTTTTCAACTTTGCAAATAATAAAAAGGGTAAATTAGAGTGTTTTGTTTGAATTAACTTTTTTCTACACATTAAATTAAAAGGTAACCTTTTTTTTGAAAGGATGTTGTGGGGTGCTAATACCTTCCCCACACATAATTGACCCCCGAACCCAAAAATAAATGTTTTTTTCAATGTTTTTCCTATTAAATAAATATTGATGGCGGCTTCATTTCAAAAATGACGAAGAATCCCTCCTTCGGATTTTTCGGTCACTACACTAATGTCGTGTATAAAATTATTTCTAAAGTCCTGGCTAATAGGTTGAAGGAGGTGTTGCCTAAATGCGTGGTTCAAAAACAATCTGCCTTTGTGGAGAATAGGTCTATTTTAGGCAATGTTATGGTTGCTATTGAGGTGGTGCACCATTTGAAGTGTAAAGTGCGTGGGAAGGTTGGGGAGATGGCGTTGAAGATCGATATTAGTAAGGAAGTAAAATATTAAAGGAAGTGCTTGAAACTTATGAGAAAGCATCCGGTAAATCTATTAATTTACAGGTGCAGGTATCAAGGAGGTACTGGTGGCTAATCCGGGTGTTACTGAATGTATTGGAACCGGGAAGTATTTGGGGCTCCCGTCAATGGTGGGCCGTAGCAAGAAGCAGTTGTTTAGTTACTTGCGGGATAGAGTATGGAGGAAGATACAACAATGGTCTGGTAGACATCTTTCTAAGGCAGGTAGAGAAGTTCTTGTCAAATCTGTGGCTCAGGCTATTCCTACTTATTGCATGAGCACCTTCTTAATTCCTACCTCCTTAGGAGAGGAGATGGAGCGGATGATAAACTCTTTTTGGTGGGGTTCGAATAGAGGTACAAGACGTGGTATCAATTGGTTGAGTTGGGATAAGCTGACAATGCGTAAGGAGTTTGGGGGTATGGGTTTCAAACATTTCACGGCTTCAATTTGGCCATGCTAGGGAAGCAAGGTTGGCGCTTAAGCACCAACAAGGATGCTATTGTAACACGTGTCTTCAAAGATAAATATTTTCCTCAAGGTGACTTTTTGGGGGTTCGTTGGCCCATAATCCCAGTTATGTTTGGCGTAGCATCCACACTTCACAGGTATTGGTTTCTTTGGAAGCAAGGTGGAAAATTGGTAGCGGTTCGGGTATCAATATTTGGCGAGATCCATGGATTAAGGGGGAAGGGAGTGCACATATTCATTCACCGGTGGTTCCGGGCACTAAGAGTTGGACGGTTTCTAATATTTTTAATCCGGTGGACCAAGTTTGGAATCAGGATTTGGTGGGATCTCCTATCATTGAACAATAGAAGAGAAGGATACTCAACATGCCCCTTCTTACTAATCATGGTGAGGATGAATTGGTATAGGATAGGAATAGGAATGGTATTTATTCTGTGAAATCTGCTTACTATGGAGCTATGAATGATCTTATTGATAACACAGAGCTGCGAGTGGCTGGCGATTGCCAGAATTTGTGGCACCTTAAAGTTCCACAAAAGGTCAAGATATTGCTTTGGAGAACGGCTAGAGGGTGTCTACCTTGTAGGTATAATTTGCGCCGGAAACAGGTACCATTCCCGGCGACTTGCCCATTATGTGATTCTTTTGAGGAAAATGAGTGGCATATTTTCTTTGGGTGTAGTTATGCTTTAGAGGTTTGGAGGGAGGCGAGTTTGTGGGGTTTGATGCGTCACCAAGTTGAAGTGGCCGAGGGGTTTAAGTCGTGTTTCTTTGGTCTTCTCCAATCTCTAGAGGATGGTCCTAGGAAGATTTTTGCTATATGCTATGGTGTATTTGGAAGAGGAGAAATGACAAGGTGTGGGAGGCGGTTAGGACTGTTCATGAGAACTAAAAAACTGAACTGAACTGCCGAACCGAACCGAACCGAACCAAAACTAACCGAACTATTACAAACAGTTTAGAACCGAACTGTTATTTTAAGTTCAGTTCAGTAACCGAACTGTTAGGTAAGTTCATTTCAGTAACCGAACTGAACTGTTAAGGACTTATTGTTTTTTTGAATGTTCTGTTTCTGTTTCTGTAGTTGAATGTTCTGTTTCTGTACTCAGAGCTTGGCTTTTTGAACACTTTTTACACTCGTAATTGCTCTAACCTTTTCTTTTGAATCACATTATCAAGTTCTAATTTAAGCATGATATAAAATTGATTTATATAAAGAATCAATGTTCTACCGCAAATAAAAATATAAAAACAACTATTGGCAGTTGTGGTATCATTTATTTATGCTTGTGTGAAAGAAATAACTACTTGTATCCTACACATTTTTTTTTTGTTAGTTTCTGTGCATCACCATTCAGATTCCTTGTTTTCATATGTCATAATATTAATGATATTGCTATATAGAATCTAGAATTTTCCATCCTTTAAACTAACAGTATGGTGAAGATCTTATAATAGAACTGCTAGTGGAATTCAGTTCGAACCAGTTCACTGCCCGAACAAACAGTTCAGTTCGGTTATTAGAACTGCTAGTGCAGTTCGGTTCAGTTCAAGTAAATTGCTCGACCAGTTCGGTTCAGTTCGGTTCAGTTTTCCTTCCGAACCGAACCATGAACAGCCCTAGAGGCGGTTGTGAAACCGGTTAAGATCTCTACTAGCAAGGCAATCCCTTATCTAGTGGAGTGGGAGGGCACTAAGAAGAGGAAGGATGGGGAATTTCATCGCCAAGGGCCTAGGAGCGTGAAGGGGTGGAAAAAACCAGATAAGGATGAGCTTAAGTGCAATGTTGACGCCGCACTCTTTGCGGAGGAGGGGCGTTTCGGGATAGGTATGTGCATCCGTAATGATCTTGGTGAGTTTGTGAAGGCGCAAACCCGATACTACAGAGGTATTCCTACTCCACAAGAAGCAGAGGCACATGGACTGTTAATAGCCATTAAATGGCTACAGTCGTTACAAGTCCAACAAGTTACCATCGAGCTTGATTGCAAAGCGGTAGTTGATGGCATTGGCGGAAGCCGCGGAACGTGTAACTCTGTGACCGAGTTTGGCTCTATTATTCGTGTCTGTACTTCGTTACTTTCTCATTCAAGAAACTTTAAAGTTAGTTTCATTCGGAGGCAGGTCAACCTTGTAGCTCATACGTTAGCTAGAGCTTCAAGGGACTATGCTAACTCCCAAATCTTTGATTTGAGTCCAACTTGTATTACGCAATTGATTATTAATGAAAAGAGCTAAATTTTTCTTTGTAAAAAAAAAGGTTTAAATATGTTTTTAGTCCCTGCAAATATAACGATTTTCTATTTTAGTCCCTACAATATTTTTTTTTAAATAACTCCCTGCAAATATCGACGTCTACTATTTTAGTCCCTCTATTAATTTCTCCGTTAAAAAACGCTGATGTGTCAATGTTTTGTCTTTCATGGCATTTCCATGTCATATTTATTCATTTATTTTAATTGGAAAAGTCCAAGTTGGATTAACCATCTCACTATTGTCTTCAACCTCCAACCCCCAACCTCCATTACCTTTCTTTCTTAAGAGCTTTCCTCTGTTTACTCACCCTCTCTCCTCTCTTTCATTTTCTCTCTGCGCAAGTCTCAAGAGCTAGCCTAGCCTGCCATTCTCACAGTAGCAGAGTCTAATACAAACTGCTATTGGATCCTGACATCCATGTAAAAACAACACATTCTGGAAGAGGAGAATACTAGTGATGAAACTCTATTGAAGTTCTCATTTACATATGTTTGTCTCTCAAGATAGGCTAATAATAGAAATATTGAAATCCTCAGCATATATTCTAATATGGACACTACTTCACCAATCCGCCTCATGAGTCATGAGTAGTATCAAATATCAATATCAACTATTGTAGCGACCGAAAAATCCGGGCGAGGATTCCTCGAAGGTTCAAAAATGAAGCCGCCACCAAAGTTTAGTTTAAGGGCAAACATTGGAAAATCCCTTTTGGAATGGATAAGGGTCCTTGAGACCAGATAAGGGTTCGGGAGTCGGTTATGCATAGGGAAGGTGTTAGCACCCCACGACATCCTTCCTAAGGAAGGTTACCTGCTAATTAGTTGTAGGAAAGAATATTAATTTTTAAAAATGTTTATTTTACCCTTTTATTGTGAATTGAAAAGAAAGGAGACTTAATAAAAATTTTAGTTTTTTGTGCTCGACAGGAGTGGGCCCCTGCTCCTACGTATCTCCAGGTGCGATGGAGAAATCAAAGCTACGTAGTTCTTGGTGGAAAATATTTGTTGGTTGGTATTTTTTAATATAGGGGTTTTAGGACCGCATGATCTGTGTTGAAGGACCACTGGGGGTCTGAAGGAGCGCTGGGGCTCTGAAGGACCACAGTTCACTTATCCTATAACGATGACTAACCCGGCCGTACGGCCGACTTAATCCCCTACTTTGAAAACGAGATTTTTTGATTTTTGAAATGAAAGAGATGTGTTTGTGTTTTTTTTTTATTTAGAAATTATTTATTTTAAATAGGGATTTTAGGACCTGATCCGTAACGGTTCATTAGTGGCCTAAAAAGCAGCCTAACCCGACTGTACAGTCGACTTAATCCCCTATTTATATTTTGAAAATGAAATATTCATCTATTTATTTTTATAGGATTTTTTTGTAAAAAAAGAATTAAGAAAGAAAGGTAATGGAAATTTTTTATTTTTGCGCTTGACAGGGGCGTGGCCCTGCTCCTACGTATCTCCGGGTGGAGAATCAAAGGCTACGTAGTTCTAAGTGTTGTGTTGGATGTTTTTTTTTAATTAATATTTTGATAAAAATGGTTTTTGATGAGTAGTGAGAAATAAAAGGAAAAATAACCAAGAATCAAAATAGGTTGTAAAATAGTACTACAAGATGTGCAACTAGTAGTGGGGGGTACTGTTATAAAAGTGGGGTGCAAATAGCAGAAGGGTTGTATTAGGGAAACAGGGGGCGCAGTTAGCGAGCCCAGTTCGTATTCTGTGAACTGGGCTGCGTTTAAAGGGTGGGCTTTGCGTTGGGGCGTATTAACGAAACAGAGGGGGTGTAAGTATGCATCTGAAACTTAAAATTAAAAAGATAAAATAATTTAATAAATGAATGGGGGTATAAAATGGAACAAAATGGAAACCCTAGCTCTCTCTTTCCCATCCACGGCGCCTCCACCCCTAAAAATGCCCAACCCTAAAATTTCCTCTCTCTCTCCCTCTCTTGGCGCGGCGGATCCACCTCCCCCCCCCCCAAATCATCAACTTCATTTTTCTTCCCTTCTCCCACTGTAGACCGAACCCCTCTCTCTCCACTCCATTTTCGCCTCTTCTTTTCTCTCCACCACCGAACCCTCTCATGGCGCCGTGTTTTCCCTTCTGTTGGTGGTGTGGTTCGGCTCGGTGGTCGTGGTGGCGGTGGGGCTATGGCGAGGCGTGAGGGCGTTAGCCGTTTGCGGTGTTTTGGCTGTGGTGGTTTGGGGAGAAAGGATGAGGGTGGTCACGGTTGGATGAGGGTGTTTTGATGGGTGGCCGTTTGTAGTGTTTTGGGGCGTACGGTGGTTGTTGGGGCGCTGCGGTTGGCGAGGAGAGGGGGAGTGGAACGGCCGAAACGGTGGAAGTGTTTGGGTGGTGCGGCGGAGCCACGGCGAGGCACGGTGACGGGGGTGACCACCGTACGGTGGTCATTCGTTTCTGGTTCGGTTTCCGAGGCCAGTTAGGGGAAGACGACGGCGACGGCACGCTGGGGAGAACGGAGACGAAAGTTTGGCGGAGCCACGACGGCGGTTTACGGCGTACGACCACCGTTTACGGTGGCCGGAGGTGAGTCCCACTGTTTTTTACTTTTCTCTTCCTCTTCCATTTATTTTTTATCCTTTCCACACTTCTGTTCCAAAATAAATCTACCTTCTAAAAGTCTATGTTTTTTTTTACTTCCATTAACTTCCTGATCCTCAAACTAATTTCACTGTTATGCAAAAACGAAATCTTTATTTTCTATGCCTATTTTTGACAATCCCTTTATTTAGGTGCATTCTGGTTTTATCTACTGTTATGAGCTAAACGTATTTTACCTAAACAAAGGAATGGGCAGATTTTTGAATGAACGAAAAATAATGTAGGTGACTGTGTATAGATTTTTCTGAATGAGTGAGTAATGACATAATATAAGGACAATGAACATAATCTAAATTTAAAGTAACTATGCATATATATATATGATCAGTGAATGAATGATTTTTCTGAGATTATACGATTTAGGTGCATACGAAAACAATATGGTATCCTGAGTAAACAAATAAATTGGGAACTAACCTAGTTCCAAACACTTGAAAAATGGAAAACGCCACCCCTACAGCTTCAGCTTTTCTCTAATTCCTGCTCTCTGTTTTTGCTCAAAATAGAGAAGATTTCTGATTCTCAGTGTATTTTTGAAGTGATATCAGTTTTCTATTCTGTTTTTTTTGTTCATGTGACTGAGATTGAATTTATAGGCAAAAATCTGCTTATGCTGTTGCATTGTGAGGTCAAATTGTATCAGTTTCCTCTGTATCATTTTGTTTGATGTTTTCCTTTTTGATGTATGAGACTCTCTGCCCATAGTTATCTTCCCCCAAGTCTCTTATGCATTCATTAATTTAGCCTAGTTTGACCAATATCCAGCTGCTAAATCTTTCTTATTGTGTGCATTATGCAGAGGAAAAGATGCAAAGAAAGAAGAACCTCCCATTTACAGCTTTGGAGCCTATGCTATTGCTGCCACGAATTGGACTGTTCCTATTGTCTACACTGCTGGCCTTTGTCCTGTTGTTTTTTGTCTCTGCTCACTTTTGGGTTGCTGTGGTGTGTCCTTTGTGTTAAGGCCAGCTTGGCCTTTTTGTTAAAAAACATTTCTTTGACCATTGTAACTTTGTTAAAAAGCATTTCTTTGACAATTGTAACTGACAAACTATTATGTAGCCTTTGGCCAATTTGTTATAGTATTATATATTTTTCCAAGCATTCAGCCTTGTGATATGCATCCCTTTTCTTTGTTTGAATTGTATGATGATAAGCAAAAGAGCTACACCACTATATATACGCATACCATTGGACATCAACAGTTTGGGCTTATTGTAAAAACAAAATTTTGGGTTTCATAGAAAAAGGAAAGGAAATGAAATGAATCCAATTATAATTATAATTATAATTACTATTGAACTTGAATAGAACTTTTGTTCGATTTTCTAATAAAAAGAAAATTAAATTACGAAAAGAAATGCGCACAAAATTAGGGTATGACAACTATTCAACTAAGCTAATGTGATAAAGTTTCGAACAACATTTCCTTGTGTACTTTTTCTATTCTCAAGTTACAGACTATGCCAATCAGATCCAAGGTTAATAAGCAGTAGGACATTTGTTCTATAACTGGCATAATGGATTCTTGACACTTTGGACAATATACATCATTATCAATATCATTGTAGATACATTATGAAACCACTTGTCCAGAGATATGGAAATGCTCAGAAGGGAAAATTGATGCACTGATGCACTTGTTTCTGGGATATGACAGATGGTGCCATAACAAGTGCTGGAAAAACTGACGCACTTGTTCCTTATATGTTTATGCTCCTAGAGGTACCAAAAACATAGTTTTGTTTTTGTCTGAAACCAAAACTAACAATAAAAAAAGAAAGTAAAATTCATCAGTTATTAGAGCTGTGAACACGAGGGAAATAACCTCAGAAAAATTCATCAGTTAGAGGACCAAATCAGTAAATTGAAAATCTTTAGAATATTAATCAGAATTCAGTAGTTCCGCTGAGGAAAAAATCGCATGGGCTTAGTGGTTTTATCCTGAAGAATGAAGTGCCAACTTCAGGGTTTTATCATTAACCCGGTAGAAACCTCCTTCATCCTTGCACACTGAGACTAGCGCAGACAGAACATGAAAGAGAGGAGAGAGGGTGAATAAACAGAGAAAAGCTCTTGAGAAGGAAAGGAAATGGAGGTTGGGGGTTGAAGATAATAATGATGATCCAACTCAGCTTTTCCAATTAAAAGAAATGAATAAATATGACATGGAAATGCCATGAAAGATAAAAAATTTGACACACGAGTGCTTTTTAACGGAGAAATTAACAGAGGGACTAAAATAGCAAATGTCGATATTTGTAGGGACTTATTTAAAAAAAATTGCAGGGACTAAAATAAAAAATTGTTATATTTGTAGGGACTAAAAACATATTTAAACCAAAAAATAAACATAAACGTGTACATGGTTTTCTATCCTACGTCTAAAACCAAAAATAATGTTATTGTTTTAAAAGGCTTAATGCCCAACGATGATGGTAAGATCAAAAAAATTGTTAATAATATCCATTGAATTAGTCATATTACTCAATTCCAAAGTTTAAAAATAAGTAGGCATGGCAACGGGGCGGGTCGGGGGCGGGTTTTGCATTCCCCGTCCCCGCCCCTACCTCTATCGGGGTCGGGTTTTGCATCCCCCAACCCTGTACCAAACGGGGACGGGTTACCCGCGGGTACCCGTTTCCGCCACAATTTATAGGAAAAATACAAAAAATATATTTATAATAATTAATAAAATAAAATAATAATAATTATACAATGATAAAATAAATTTAAAAGTATTAAAATAGATTTTTCTATAGGAAATAGATCAAAATTAAAAATAAACAAAATTTATGAAACAAAATGAATGAGTAAATATGCATATAATAAAATAAAATAATTAATTTATGTTTTGTCGAGCGGGTTCGGGGTGGGGACGGGGTGGGTATTGACATCCCCGAACCCAACCCCGTCCCCAGTCAAAGCGGGTTTTCCCCGTCAAACTCAGGGCGGGGTCGGGTGGGTACCCGCGGGTTCGGGTTATGTTGGCATGCCTAAAAATAAGCCAATAAGGGTATACACACACCCTTAACTTCAAAATGAGTCCAGTTACAACTTTTTTTTTGTCAAAGAGTCCGGTTACAACCTAAAACTAATAATAAAAATGAATCACTATAGCGATAGTTATTACCAATAATATATTTTTTACCCAAAAAATATATATGCAGGAAGTAAGCAAGCTAAAAGTAACAAAAGAGGTATGCCAAAAAAAAGTAACAAAAGAGTAGTAATTAGCATCCTATTTTTCTAATTTCTGGGCTTGCGGGCTACCCATGGCCCGGTCAGGCTAGCTCGATGCGGGCTTGGACTTTTCCTGACCGAGCTAAAAACCCGAATACAAAAATGGGCTCAATTTCTTTAGCCCAAGTCCTATGTTTTTTCGGGCTAACCCGGCCCGGGCCATCAGGCCCAGCCCATTTTGCCAGCTCTACCTACCCTTGTTATATCGACCTCCCCCTTGGACCGAATGTAGAGTAAATTGATAGTCATTGGCTCTGGGGAGTAATAAGAGTTTTGCTTAGAGATATGAACGGTATCCTATAACATGACTCCTCTTGAAGAAAATGATATGAGGTGAAATAAATAATCTATTTGTTAAATCATAAGATGGATAATCACTTACTGTGTAAGGCCTGACATAACTGACAAAATTGACGTTATTAGGTTGAACATTTTCCATGGATCGAGTTCAAACTCGAGATCTCTATTTTGCATGCGTGAGTTTGTGATTGATGGTACGCATTCTGTCGACATACCTAAAAATATTGAAATCACTTATTTTCCAACTGATAAAAAAAAGGATAAATAGTCATTATGGTACTTGAATGTGTGAGGCGATTTCTTTATAGTCATTCAGTTAATTGAAATTGCAAACAAGTCCCTAACTGTCTTTTCTGTTAGTAATTTTATGGACTGAAATGACTGACAAAAGATATATTTCAAGACCAAAATGACTAACAAAAAAATATATTTAAGGACTAAAATGACTTACTAAAGAGAAATTTGAGGATGCGTTTGCAATACATTCAAGTGATTCAAGTTTAGATAAAAAAAAAGTTGTTCAAGTGACTATAATAATGAGAGCGTCTCATACATTCAAAGAGCGTTAAAAAAAGGATAAATAGTTATTTTGGTCCTTGAATGTATAATAATTGCAAACACATTTTTTTTTAGTAATTTTAGGGACTAAAATAACCTACTAAAAATCACATTTGAAGACCAAAATGACTAACGAAAAATACATTTGAGGATCAAAATGACTTACTAAAGAGACATTTGGGGATTTTTTTTTGCAATTTCAACACATTTAGGAACAATAATGATAGCGATTCACACGTTCAAGGACTAAAATGACTATTTAACGGATAAAAAAAAAGAATGATAACAACTAACTAAGGGTAGTAAATAGACTATCTTATTACTAGCTGTTTGATTAAATCAACGGACGTGATTATATGACAATTAAAAAAATATCAAAGTTTCAATTCATCTCTTTTTCGAACAGTCAGGTGAGAGACAAATGGTAGCGACGGCAACCTACAACTCACAGGGGCGACCCATTGGCCGGCTAGCCCATCCCACGGCGTGTGTCCTGGTGGTGATGCGGCCATAACCAGTCGTGTGGGAAAGTTCTTGGCGCAGGAGGAGCTAGCGTAGAGAGGAGACAGCGATTGTAACTGCGGGTTCGCGTGAATGGAGAAGATGAAATCGCAAACGGGTTCGCGCCGAGCTGGTGGCGGAGCATGCCGGTTCCAGTCAGTCTTTAGTGCTGCAATATGGCGAATGCAATGGCGGTGGCTGCCATTGATAGTGGCAGAGGTTTCAATGAGTTGCTTATTAATATAGTCATTGAGTTGCTTCATTTTCTATCGCCTACTGAATGAGAGACTTGACAGGAAAAAAATGGCAGAATTAAGAGATAGAGATGGAGGTTATCGGAATGTAGAAACCAAGTGGTGGTGAGAACTGAGAAAGAACGGGTGCGCCACTGCGCGTGAAATAAGGAAGTTTTATTAGTTTTTTATTTTATTATTTTTAAAAGTTTTTTATTTTATTATTATTTGCCATCTCATATCACATCCGTTGATTTAATCTAAGGGTTGATAATTTTGCTGTAGAAAACTGCTGTAGGGAGGAGGTCTTTCCCTTCTCTGTTTTCTGAGAAACACAGCTTCTCATAAACCCTTCTTCCACCGCTTTGAATCTTCAATTCACACCTTATTCTTTTGCCATTCAACTTCTACGTCTATTTCTGCTTCCTACCTCAGCAATGTTCTTCTACAAGGTTTTGTCCCGTGTGTCAGGAACTATTTTCCGAACCTCACTTCTCTCTGCTTCGCAAAGACCCCAACACTTCCCGACCTTCTCCAATCACTTACATTCACTCCTTCCTCAATCTTCCAATAAGGTGCATTTCCCTAATTTCTGATCAATTTTTCATTTTTCGCATTTTTCATGCCGTAGGGTTTTGCTAGGGTTTTAGGTGTTTGTTCAAAATATGACAATTATTAATTTCAATGCAGATTCTTATACTCTTTATTCGATATACTCTATTGATTTGATGGTATTGTGTTTATGGATTATTGATTTTGGTTTTTGTTTGTAGAGAACTCCTAGTAGAGGTTTGAAGTATGAATTATGTTGCCAATAATTTTCAGTTTTGTTTTTCTTTCTTAACTTTAGAAATTGAGGGTTGTGATTTCTTTTGTTTTGGTTATTCATATTTTCATGCAGGTTGGAGTTAGATTAGGTTGTTCAGTGTCACATTATTAGAGAGTAACTAAGCTAATTGTTGTTTTAATACCTATTTTTGGGTTATTAATCTGTTTTGGTAATTCCTTTTGAATTCTTTTTTTTTTGACA
This sequence comes from Astragalus membranaceus, assembly GCA_039519185.1. Taxonomy (NCBI): domain Eukaryota; kingdom Viridiplantae; phylum Streptophyta; class Magnoliopsida; order Fabales; family Fabaceae; genus Astragalus; species Astragalus membranaceus. The sequence goes on from CM076849.1 coordinate 179,410,996, forward strand.
TGCCTTTTGAATTCATATATTGAGTAGAGAAAAAAATCTGAATTTCATTTTCGGGTTTAGAAATATAGCTGTGAAATCTCTTCCGTCATTATGCTGCTGCTGATGATTTATATGATAATTACTATCGTCTTTTACTCTAGGAACTAATTACCTTAAAATGAATTTAGTAATACACTCTAAAATTCTCATTATGTTCCACATATGCTTTCTAATATTTCAGCGGATTCCAGTTCAAGTCAATTTGTTATGTCCATCAATCAATTCCCCATCTCCAAGATTTGGATTTTCCTCATCAGCCTCAACTGAAACTAATGAAAGGAAAAATAATGGTGATTCCCCAAATTATGACACAGCAAAAACAAATGAAGAGGCAAAAGAAGTTGATCAGACTGGACAAGCCAAACATGTAGATCAAACAGAAGAAGCAGATTCTCAATCTCAAACTGTCAAAAGAAGGAGGAGCAGTAAGAAACGGACTGCATTTTCCGATTCTGATTCAGAGAGTGAATTGGATCTATCCAGGGATGATTTGATTAAGCGTGTAGCTGAGAAGGAAAAACTTTTGAGGTTGAAGCAGAAGGAGATTGAAAAAATGCAGGATAAAGTTCTGCGTACTTATGCGGAGATGGAGAATGTCATGGACAGGACTAGACGAGAGGCTGAGAATTCAAAGAAGTTTGCTATACAGGTCTATGTTTGAACCTTTTTGTCCCATAACTTACTCTTCAACTTTTTGCTGAGTGGTTTAAATGTGCTGTAGAATTTTGCGAAGAGTTTACTGGATGTTGCGGATAATTTGGGAAGAGCTTCATCAGTTGTAAAGGAAAGTTTTTCGAAAATTGATACATCGAGTGACTCTGCTGAAGCAGTGAAGCTTCTGACAACACTTCTGGAAGGTGTTGAAATGACTGAGAAACAACTTGCAGAGGTAGACTGTCTACCTGAATTTTGTATATTTGCAATGATCAAAGCTAAATCATATCCAATCTTCCTGTGCTTTCATATCAACATGTTTCCTTGCTATAACCTTATTATGAAAGCATTTCCCCATATTTTAAAATACAATATCGTTTGCTTGTGCTTCGGGGGACAATATAGTGCTTTGGGATATTGTTTTTTGAAGCTTACCGCGTTTACTTACAGGTACTTAGAAAGTTTGGTGTGGAAAAATTTGACCTCACAAATGAGCCCTTTGATCCACATAGGCATAATGCGGTTTTTCAAATCCCTGATGATTCCAAGCCTCCTGGCACTGTTGCAGCTGTTCTGAAGGTAATTTACATAATTGCTTGTGGAAGGACTTTGGGTTTTTCCCCTCAAATTTTAAAATTTGGTTCTACCTGTAAACTGTTGATGTGTTATGTTTTGTCTATGATGTATGAATATTCTACAACTGAAGGGCATTTATATCATATTCATATTCATATATACAATACAATACTTTTGCTTTTTTCTTGGTGTCTTTATAATTTGTCTTTTAGGAAATTCTTTGGTACAAATTTTAGTCATATTCTCATTCATAACTTCCCTTAAAGCATATTCTTAATCCTGCAATCTTTCCCTCCTGAAAATCACCAGAAAGGATAGGGCACATTGGATTCTAGTTGGGGTTATCACAAACTCTTGGTTTTTTTTCATCTCAGTCATGCTGATACTTTCCATTTATGTTTATCCGACAAAGAATTTTAGGACCAGAAGTTTTGCTTTGTTGGATGTTGGAACAAACTTGGTCTTATTATTGGTTATGTTTGCAGGCAGGATATTTGCTTCATGACCGTGTTATTCGTCCAGCTGAAGTTGGTGTAACCCAAGCAAAAGACGATAATCCAGCAGAATGATGGAAAATATAGAATAGCTGATAAGGACACATATGATAAAGAGATTCCTGAGTTGAGTGGATTCTTATTGGATATCATCTAATGTTTCTTTGAAATATGCATCAGAAGCATTACGATCTGCCCTCAATGGTAGTAGTTCTATTTTTCATGCCTGTTACCAGCATGCAACAGACTATTCTTTTCAACTAATCTCATCTCTAGAGTAACATTATACCATAAGATGGGTTTAATTCCGTCATATTTTCATTGTATTGATGTTGTCTAAATCTGTCTATCAAATAATTCATTGGTAGTCTCTTGACGGGAGGTTCCAAGGTTGTTTGTTATTTTTTTGTCAACTCCTCTCTCTTTCTTTCTTTTTTAAATTTTTTTTAATGTTTATTTCTTTATTATTTTATTTTATAATTAGGACATTTTTACTAACATATTTTTTACCTTTATCCCCCACATAAATTATGAGTTTTAGCGTTTTTTTACTATTTTCACCACCATAAAAAATCTATTTATATTTGCATTTCTTCTATTTATTTTTTTAAACCACATTTTTCTTAATCCAAAATATCTACTCATCTATTTAAATAAATGTTAGTAATATTCGCAACAAATCAAGTTTCATTCGCGACAAATCAAGTTTTACTATGCAAATTACAAAGTCGATAACTACACCAAATCTACTTTTTGGTTTAGACATTACACAAATCTAAAAAATCTCAAATAAATTATGACTCAAAAAAGAGTGTACGGCACGTTAATATTTATTTACATGTAGTTTTGACTACTTTTTTGTTTTTTAATTATACCTCCTTTATATTTTTGCCTTACTATTTGGTTATTTATATGTTCATGCAATATCTATATAATAATATCTGTATAGGGTAGCTAATAGAGTAGCTAATGGTTTGGCCAAATTGGGGTTTGATGTTGATGGTGGCCTGATTATTTATGATCATGCCTCAGAGGTCATTAAGCCCTTAGTAGCCGCTAATTTTTAGGAGTTTCTACTCTCCCTCTCATCCTCGTGTAATCTCTTTTCGGGTGTTAGCCCTGTTTTAATTCAAAAAAAATATCTATATAATAATTCTTTGGTGTTTTTCTTTTCAACTCTTCTCTCTCTTTTCCTTTCTTTTTTCAAAAGTTTTAATGTTTATTTCTTTATTTTTTAATAATTAACACATTTTTATTAACATATATTCTTTACTTTTAGCCCTCACATAAATTATAGGTTTTAGCCGGTTTCTTTTACTATTTTCACTAGTATAAAAATTCCTAAGGACCATAACAAGATGGTGGATGCGCTGGCTCATAGTTTTAAAACTCGGACCGGTGACCGACTCGGTGAAGGTATCGGGTCACTGGGTCAATGGTCGGACCGAGGGGTCGACAGTTGAACCGCGTGACCAAGACCCGGTCTCAATTAAAAAATTCTCAAATATTCAGGACATATAAATTTCAAACCTATAAAACTTAATTTGCTAAAATTACACGTCATGCCTAAAAAACTCACAATACTAATATAATAATCCAAAAAAAACACAAAAGTATGATATTTTAATAGGGAAATATAAAAAAACAAAGTTACTAAATTTGAATTAAAGTCGTAAAAAAAAATTTCAATATTCATATATCTCCTCACATTTAGTTCCTATATGTATATAATAATAAGTATCAAACTTTGCAAATATCTAGATCAATTGGTAGTGGAAATGCATTGAGATTGTACTTGAGCCTCAGGGTACAATGTTCGATTCCCACAGTGCTAGGGGTAGTGTTTACCGTGGATTTTGGTAAACACCGCTAGTTTCCAGTTTGGTTTACTTGCGAGATCAACTAGTAAATCCTAAGACAGTTTGGATAAAAGTTGTTTAGAAAACACGAGTTTCTTACGGGTTAAGTTAAAGAAAAGAAAGAAATTCAATGTTTCTTGCGAAACTAATAAATTATTCCAAAAAAGAAGAGAACTACGTAAAACAAAGAAGGCAAAAAATGCAGGAATTGGAAATAAACAAAGTAAAATTGCATTAAAAAGAGAAAAGTGGTACACAATCATACATTGCTTCTCTGGGCTCATTTTTCGCTTTAACTTGGAAGTAGAGCGTGAGAATTTGTGTAATGAGTTTGTCACACGTTTTCCTTATGGAAAACTACTATATATACAAGGAGGAAAACATAAACTGCCTAAAACTGCTAAGAAATTCAAAAACTATAAATGCTATATACAATTCGCCCATGTAACTGCCTACGCCTTCGACAACATCATTGCTCTGGTCTTCGACCAAACTCCTTGGCTTTAACCTGCGACCAATCTTCTTAACTTCTTTCTCGTCGAAAGTTTGAATTTAAACTCTCAGTTTCATTAAGTCTTGGGCATAGTCGAAAATATTCTTCAAAACGCCTTCTCAATGTCAAATATCAACATTTCTTCTTTAAAATGACAAATCAACATCGTTGACTGCATTTAATTGAGCCTGTCGAAAATGCAGGCTAACAAATTGCCCCCCAAAAATGTCGTTTTCGACTGAGGCATAAACGAAGATAGAGAATGACGTTTTTTTTAGAACATTCCCAAACAGTTGTGTCAAATCACTTAACGTCATCATCATCACGTTATTTTAACTTCTTGTAGCATTGGCTTATACATTTTTAAGTACTTGCCATTTATACGCATAATTCGACCATCTGCGCCAATTTCTTCTATTTCATAAGCGCCATTAGAAAAGACTTGTGAAATTTTAAATGGTCCTTCCCAATTTGGTGACCACTTGCCCAAAACTCTATCTTTTTTGTCCATAGGCAAAATGACTTTCCAAACTAAGTCTTCTAAAGAGAAAATTTTCGACTTAACCTTTTTATTGTAGGCTTTAGCCACTCTTTCTTTTTGCCTTGTAAGCGCGTCTAAGGCAGTTAATCTTTCTTCGTCTAGATCAACCAGTCCATCTAACATCATTTCCCAATAATCATCAGATGGAATTTCAACTTGTCTTTGAATCCTGGTTGATTGTAGACAAATTTCGACTGGCAAAACTGCCTCATGCCCAAAAACGAGCCTAAAAGGAGTATAGTACTAATTGACTCCCTAGGAGAATTTCGACAAGCCCATAACACTTGGTCAAGAGTTTTATGCCAATTCTTAGGCTTTTGCCCAATATGCTTCTTTATCAAATTAATGATAATTTTATTGGCTGCTTCGACTTGCCCATTAGCTTGCGCATAGTATGGTGTCGAACCCAACAACTTGTAACCATTTTCAGCAGCAAATTCTACCATTTTCTGACCAATAAACACTGAACCTTGGTTTGTGGTAATGGTTTTTGGAATTCCAAACCTATATAAAATATGGTTTTGAATAAAATTGATCACTGCTTCTTGATTAACATTAGCCAATGGAATAGCTTCTACCCACTTGGTAAAATAATCTATCCCAACTAATATAAAACGATGGCCTTTCGATGGCGTTGGTTTAATCTCACCAATTATGTCTAAGGCCCATCCTCTAAATGGCCATGATTTTATTATTGAGTGTAACTCACTCGCAAGTACATGTTGCACTCCTGCATGTTTTTGACATTCTTGACAACCTTTGGCGAATTCTATGCAATCTTTAAGCATAGTTGGCCAATACACACCCTGTCGAAATAAGAGCCATTTCATCTTGTGACCTGCTTGATGGGACTCACAAGTTCCACTATGAGTATCAGATATTGCCAAGTATGCTTCACTTTCACTAAGGCATTTGAGTAAAACTCCTTCAGGGGTCTTTTTGAAAAACTTATTTCCAATAATCACATAGCTTAAGGCTCTATACTTGGTTATCTGCTTTCGCCAGTCATCGTTCAACATATTGTCAATAGCAAAAACTTCACTAAAATTTTCACTATCACTATTTTTAGAAACTGGAGGTAATAATGCTTCTTCTGCCCCCCCCCCCCCCCCAAGTTTTTGTGTTGACAATTTCTCTAAAGAGTCTGTCGAAATCAATTTCTCTTTAATTTCTATTAACTCTTCGAGTTTCTCTTTGGATATCTTATAACCTGAAGCAATTTGTGCCAACTCATTTGCCTCTTGATTATCAATTCGAGGCACATGATTTATATTCACACAGTCAAAGTGTTTTAACAAAGCATTGGCAACAACAAAATATGTAATTAAATTTTCTTTAATACATTTATATTCTTTTGTTAATTGCTTCACAACTAGTTCAGAATCGCCTTGGATTTCGACATTCTTTGCCCCCAAGTCTAACAAGATCTCAAGTCCTGTTATTAAGGCTTCATACTCAGCCTCATTATTTGAGCAAAGTTCTTTAATTTTAAACTTATATTTCGTTGGTATTTTCATTGGAGAAACAATTAGAATTCCAATTCCAGAACCATTTTTATGACTAGAACCGTCGAAATATAACTTCCAAGGACGAATATCCACCAAATTTAATGTTGCTTCGACTAATGAGTGATCGACAATAAAATCAGCAACAATTTGTCCTTTAATGGCCTTTAAAGGCTGATAAGTTAATGAATATTCTGATAAAGCCAAAGCCCATTTACCAATTCGACTATGTAGTATTGGTTTCGCCAGCATATGTTTAATGATATCGTAATGCGAGTAAACATACACATCAATAGGCTTTATATATTGCTTTAACTTTGTACAAGAAAAATACAAACATAAGCACAATTTTTCTATTGGATGATACCTAGTTTCAGCATCATTTAAACTCTACTAAGGTAATAGATGGCTCTTTCGACACCATTTTCATCCTCTTGTGCTAACATACTACCTATTGACATATCTGATGCTGCTACATACAATTTCATTGCCTTATTTCTAATAGGAGGTAACAAAATAGGAGGCTTCATCAAATATGTCTTGATCTCGTCGAAAGCTTTTTGATATTCTGGTTCCCATCTGAAAACATCTTCCTTCTTCAGTCGAAGTAATGGCGAGAAAATTTGAGTCTTGCTACTTAGATTTGAAATAAACCTTCTAAGGAAATTAATCTTTCCTAGCAATGACTATAATTCTTTCTTTGTCGAAGGAGCTTTTGTTTCCAAAATAGCTTTCGTCTTATTTTGATGGATTTCAATGCCTTTTTTGTGCACAACAAAGCCTAAAAAATCACCTGCACGAACACAAAAGGCACATTTGATTGGATTCATTTTCAATCCATATTTTCTCATTCTTTCGAATGATTGTCGAAGATGATCTAAATGACCATTTTCTGATGAAGACTTAACAACAATGTCATCTATGTACACTTGCATAAAGTTTTCTATAAAATCATGAAACATAGAATTCATTGCTCTTTGGTATGTAGCACCAGCATTTTTAAGACCAAAAGGCATAACTACCCATTCATAAACACCTAATGCCCCGGGGCAAGGAAACGCTGTTTTTGATACGTCTTCTTCAGCAATAAAAATTTGGTTATAACCAGAATAACCATCAAGTATACTTAAATATTTGTAGCCTGCTGCTGAATCGATTAGCATTTCTGCCAAAGGCATAGAGTATTGGTCTTTTGGTGTAGCATTATCTAAATCCCTAAAATCTATGCAAACTCTAAGAGTGCCATTTTTCTTAATAACATGGACTATATTAGCTAACCAATCAACATACCTGGCAGTTCTGATGAACTTGCTCTTTAGTAGCCTTTCAATTTCTGTTTTAATCTTCGACAAGATCTCTGGCGCAAATCTTCTTGGTGTCTGCTTCACTGGCTTCTTTTCTGGCCGAATCGGTAGCTTCAATTCTACTACTTCTCGACTCAACCCTGGCATTTCATTATAGTCCCAAGCAAAGTAATCTCTGAATTCTTTCAATAGTTCGACAGTTTGCACTCTGAATTTCTTGTCGATCTTCGCACTGATATATGTTGGTCTCTTCACAGAGCTATCTCCCAAGTCAATTTCTTCCAAGGGATCTTGTGCCTGTATTCTTTTGGTCGAACCCATTGTGTCCTTTTCAAAACCTAAAGGCTTATCATCATATGCACAATCATGCCTTTGGTCTTCGACCAAATCTTTTTCATTGATTACACTGGTTTCTGCAACCATTTGTTGATTTAATTCAGCTTCCAAAGCCGTTTTTTCTTTGTTTTCGGCCACATAAGTCGTAATTCTATCCCACGTACTGGGCTTAATCATCAAACCATTTAAGGTCCATCCCAACCAGTAGGCTTGACAAAGCCTCTTGGGTGGCTATCTTCATCTACAATCTCCCTCTCCCAAACAAAACTGTAATTTGGGTGGAGTGTGACAGAAGAGAAAACATTATCTTGGTTTATATAACCAGGGTCAGAAGAAGAACATGGCGCAATATTCGCCAATTGTTTGTCGAAGGTCTTTCTGGTTATAGTGTTAACTTCTGCTTTGAAGTAACTCTGGTCACCTTCAATGTTTTCGACCAATCCATCCTCTCTCCATATGATCAATCTTTGATGGACAGTTGATGGAATTGCCCCCACACCATGGATCCACTCCCTTCCTAGTAGCAAATTATAATTTGCTTTCGATGGAACCACTAGGAATAGGGTTAATCTCTTGATGCTTCCCACAGCAAGCTCGACCTCTATGGCCCCAAGTGAATGGCCAGTTTTGCCTTCATAATTTGTCAAAACCACGTTGAGTGGCCTCAAATCAGCATCACATTTGCCAATTTTCCTTAGCAAATGTTGAGGCATTAGGTTCACAGCAGCACCTCCATCGACCAAGATTTTATTCACGCCTATGTTATTCACTTTGGCTTGAATGAACAAAGGTTTGAGATGATTCATCATCTCACAATCTGGTCTTTCGAACATTGCATGTTGTTCTTCGACGCAGCCATTTTTGAGCACATAGTAGCAAATTGGCTTGTATGTAGTTTCTTCATCGAAATCTTCTTCGACGTCATTGACCTCAGAAACCACATCATACTCTACAGGCAGGATCGAGACTATATTACATAAGACGTCGAAATCTGGCTCAGAATCATCGAAATCTGAATCCATGTCTTCGTCCAAGTTTAGGCCTTCTTTGAGTGCAGAAAGTGGAGGAAAAACTCTTTCAGTAGCTGGCTTTCTAGCCATTTCAAGAGATTCTGAAGGAAACTCTCTACCTTTTCCCTTGTCAGCACTTAATGTTGCCCCTGTAGCAGCAGTAACTTTCTTCTGGCGTTGATATCTTCGCCATTGTGTTCTTGTCATAGGGTTTTTACCCCTGTAATTATTACGATAGGCATATTTATTTGCTTCTGATGCCTTATTTTGGGTAATTGTACTAGCACTAGCACCACCCTTAACCATCTTTGCTGGCTTCTGTTGGTTGCCAGCGTTCTTTCCAGCATAATACATGGGATAATACCCAGTACTTCTCCCACCAGAATGAACCAATTTCTCGACAGGAGATTGAGAAGGTGAAACATAAGTTCTAACCTTTTTTTTGTGGGGGTTCTTAATCGAAGAAACCTTGTAAGGTATCCCTCTGTCATTGAAACTGAACTTTGGTCTCTTGTCGACCCATTTCCCCTTGCGTTTGGGTTGAGGTTTGAAACTTTCCAGATCCTTTGCAGCTTCCTTATCGAAAACAGCACTGCATCGTGGACATAGCATCACCTCAGAGTTGCTGACCTTGCAACGATTGAGGAAATCGATCAATTCCTCTTCAGCCTTAGGGTAAACCACCTTCATTTTGTCATCATACTGGTCTTCAATGACCATTTCGACGTCAACCTTGGAGCTTACAATGGCTCTTTTCACACTACCCTTTTCTGCAGTATCACCAGAAACTTCGACCATAGCAATGTCAACTTCGACATACATTGCTTCGTTTGTTGGTTGAGGATCTGCATCAATCTTCATTGGAGGCTTTGACTTGTCTCCAAATTTGAGCCTTTCTTCGTTCAATGCTTTTTGAACCAAATCCCTGAAAAGGACACAACGAGCAGTGTTATGGCCCAAGAAGTTATGAAATTTACAAAAACCTCTTTTCTGTCTTTGTTCCAATGGTGGTGTTTTTAGGCCTTTAGGCACTAAAATTTGACCATCGGCAACTAACAGATCAAATATTTCGTCACATTTAGAAACATCAAAAGTATATGTTTTTGCAACGAATTTATCATTTTTAGGTTCGCCAGGATTTTTTTTTTCCATCTGAAGGCTTTAATAGTTTACAAGTATAAGGAGGTCCAGGTTGTAATTCAGCAATATTAACCTCTTCTTCGACACTTTCATAAGATATGTCGAATTCTTGGTCATTGTCATTAGCATTGACATAGGCAACCTTTTCTTTTTTATTATTACTAAACCTATTAGTTCTAGCCTTTTCATCTTTAAGCCTTTCGACCTGTCGAACTCTATCAGCCAGTTGTGCCTTATCTCTTAGGTGCAAAGTATCTAACTTCTTCTTAATAGAGTAGTCTAGGCCACCAGCAGCCATTTCGACTAACTCGTGCTCAGGTACTTGAGTAAAGCACATTGCCTTGAGAAGTCTAAATCTATTGAGATAATCATCAATAGACTCTGTGATAAGTCTATTTTTAGAGTCTTTTTAATAGTTATTTTATTAAGTCTTTTTAGTATTTTAATTATATTTTTTCTATTTTACTGCAAATGTTTACTTTTTACCTTCAGGTTTTATTTTGAAGCAATTTCGACTGCTTATGTCTCAGAAGGTCAGAATTCGACTGGATCTCCCAGAAATTCGACTGGATCTGTCAGAATTCGACGCATCTGTCTTCCAGATTTCGACTTCGACTGCATCTGTCTTCCAGATTTCGACTTCGACTGCATCTGTCTTCCAGATTTCGACTTCGACTGCATCTGTCTTCCAGATTTCGACTTCGACTGCATCTGTCTTCCAGATTTCGACTTCGACTGCATCTGTCTTCCAGATTTCGACTTCGACTGCATCTGCTATCCAGATTTCGACTGTGCAGTCAAAGTTGGATATTTTTGCCCACTTGAGGATGGCTTTTTGATAACTACCTTGGCCAACTTGATTTGCCACTTTTTCCTCTTTTGGACCATTTTGCCCCTCATATTTTCCTATAAATAGAGGCTTGATCCTCACTTGTAACTAAGCTTGAATTTTGTTAGAAAATCAATGACAAAGGCTCTCTAATGATTCATGACTTCAATTTACTCTTCATGCTTTTTATGATTCTTGTTTATTTACTTTCTTGCCCTTTAAATTCTTGCTATTTATTTTCTTGCCCTTTTTCTTTCCAAGTCATTTACTTTCCTTGCTATTTAATTTCTTGCACCTTTATTTTCCAAGTCATTTACTTTCTTGCCCTTTAAATTCTTGCTATTTATTTTCTTGCCCTTTTACTTTCCAAGTCATTTACTTTCTTGCTCCTTTAAATTCTTGCACCTTTATTTTCCAAGTCATTTACTTTTCTTGCTATTTAATTTCTTGCACCTTTATTTTCCAAGTTATTTACTTTCTTGCTCTTTTATTTTTCTTGCTCTTTAAATTTCCAAGTCAAGTAAACTACTGGCAAGTCAAGTAAATTACTGGCAAGTCAAGTAAATTACTGGCAATTTACTTTTCAAGCAATTTACTTTCTTGTCATTTACAATTCCGCTATTTATGATTTTTGCACTTTACCGCTTTCTTTTATTTTTCGCTATTTAACTTTATGTTTTCTTCTTTTATTTTCTTTTCTCCTCTTTTGTCTACAATGATCATGAGTGAGTAGACTTTACTAAAATATTCCTTCTTTCCAAAAACACTTTCTTTTCAGTTAATCAACTTTGAAAAATTAAATTGGTATTCACTTAGGCTCTCCCTGTGGACCGATACTCTTTTATTACGCGATACGACCCGTGCACTTGCGGGGCTATCAAGTTTTTGGCGCCGTTGCCGGGGAGGCAGTGATATTAATTAAATTTTTCGAAACCGGTTAGACTGAAATTTTAGTTTCTTTATTTTTACTTTTTTCTTCTCTTGTCCCTCGAATGCGAAGAACCAGAAGTTTCGGTGAAACTGTTCAACAAATTCCCGAAATCGAAAGGTTCTTACATAGAAGGAGGAGAGAAATTCCCGATAACCAAATGGCAGCTAATGAAAATCGTGCTCTCAAAGAGTACGCAACACCTTCAGCGGAACCATCGGCTGCCATTGTACATCCAAATGTGGAAGCAAATAATTTTGAACTCAAATCATCTCTGCTTTCAATGGTTCAACAAAACCAATTTTCTGGTTCTCCCACGGAGGACCCAAATCTTCATATTTCAATTTTTTTGGAATACTGTGGGACTCTCAAATTAAACGGGGTACCTCAAGATGCCATAAGACTAAAGCTCTTCCCTTTTTCATTAAGGGATAGAGCAAGAGCATGGCTACATTCTTTGCCTTCGGAATCCATTACCAGCTGGGACCAGTTAAAACAAATTTTTCTTGCTAAGTTCTTTCCCCCGAGTAAAACAGCTCAGATGAGAAATCAAATTACTCGATTTTCTCAAAACGACGGGGAATCTCTTTATGATGCTTGGGAACGTTTCAAAGAAATGTTAAGGCTATGCCCCCATCATGGACTAGAGAAATGGCTCGTTGTTCATACATTTTATAATGGATTACAATATGCAACTAGAATGACTGTTGATGCAGCTGCAGGTGGAGCTTTGATGAACAAAAATTTTACTGAAGCTTATGCACTCATTGAAGATATGGCTCAAAACCATTGTCAATGGGCAAGTGAGCGAGTCATAGCAGATAAACCAGCATCGTCAAAAGAGCCAGGTAAGTATGAAATATCCGCTGTTGATCATCTTGCCTCAAAAGTGGACGCACTTTTTCAAAAATTTGAAAAATTAAATGTAAGTGCCGTTTCACAAACTTTTTCTCCTACTACTCCACCATGTGAATTATGTGGGGTTGTTGGCCATATTGGAGCTAAATGCCAGCTTGAGGCATCTAGTACTGGAAATGAGCATATAAACTATGCTCAAAAAGAAGATCCGTTTTCAAATACTTATAATTCTGGGTGGAGAAATCATCCAAATTTTTCTTATAAAAATCCTCCACCCAATCCAGCACCTAGACCACCTCCTGTCTTTCAAAATCAAAGCGTTTTTAACAACCCACAAAACAGTCCGCAAAAGTCGAACTTAGAATTTTTGATGGAAAAATTTGTGTCATCTCAAACAAAACAAAATGAAGAATTCAAAAATCATACTTGTTATTTGAATGACACACTTATCAAATTAGAATCAAAAATCGACTCTATTGCCACTCACAGTAAGATGCTTGAAAATCAAATAACTCAAGTGGCAACACAGGTGGCTTCATCCTCTAAATCTTCGGGGGTATTTCCTGAACAGCCTGAACAAAATCTAAATGGCCAAATATATGCTGTCAGCCTTAGAAGCGAAAAACAATTAGAGGAACCAAGAGCAAACCAAGAAAAACTTGTGAGTGACAAACATAATTTACCGTGTGAGCAAGAAGAGAAAGAAAAAGAGAAGGAACCAGAAAAAGAAAAAGAGAAGGAACCAGAAAAAGAAAGAGAAGAACCATACATCCCCCCACTACCATACAAACCATCTCCTTTATCTTATTTTTCACCTTCCTTTGTGAAAAAAATAACATTTGATCTGGGGGGAATTGTAAAAAAGATCTTATTGCTTACACAACTTCCATTTTACAAGCCATGCGATCCAGGAGTATGCTTTCATTCTTCATATGTCACTTGGTCTCTATGCTTCAAGCGATGGGACCCAGGAAAAACTTTATAAAAGGAAAAGGTCAAGCTAATGACCATAAAAGAGCGCTGCGTGGGAGGCAACCCACGGCTTAATGTATTTTTCGATTTGTTGAAAAATAAAATACCCCAGGGCCGAGTATCCTGAACCAGACAGCCAGGTGAGCTCTCCTAACCCCTTTTGTTTTATTTGAAAAATCATTGAGGACAATGCCTAGTCCAAGCATGGGGGGGTATTTTATTACTTTTATTAGGAATTTCTTTATTGCTTTGCCGAGTTTTTATCTTTTTTGTACTTTGAGTTGTATCTGCTCCCTCCATCACGAAACTTAGTGAACCCTAAAGCATGTTTTAGATAAGCCTTTTCTGGACAAAAATAATTTTTCAAATTTTTCATTAAGCAATCATCTAGGTGGACTGGTTGGGAACAACAAAATTGTATCATGGTTCGATTTCTACTTCTAGGGCTTTTTCACACACACACTACTGAGACTGTTTTCAGTTGTTAATACAATTAGAAGGACTGAAAAGAAACTAGTAACCTGGTTCTCTTGGTGACATTCACTGGATGCGCGGTTACTGGAGAAAAACGTCTGAGTTGGGGTATTCAAAAAAAAAAAAAAAATTTGCAAAACCAATTCAAAATGCAAAAATTGGTGCATTTTAAATGTCAAAATGAATGGTTAGCATATAAAATCAAAAAGAAAAGAAAAAATGCTTGAATACCCAACGTATAAAGACCCTCCTTTGAGACCCGGTCTTAGTGAATGGAGGACCCAAACTTAAGAATGCTGGGGAACCGGTTCTATGATGACATGGATATCCTCTCTAATGTATTGATACTTTAAATTTGTCTCCCAATTCCACAAAAAGCCCAAAAATAGTAGCTCTCAAACCAAAGTGTTGGAATTGCCCCACAGTTCACTTAAGGTTTCGATATGAAAATAATTTTCCTTCAGAATGGGCCTAAAGATTTACACTGTTTTTTGCTTGAGGACAAGCAAAGGTTCAAGCATAGGGGAGTTTGATAAGTCTATTTTTAGAGTCTTTTTAATAGTTATTTTATTAAGTCTTTTTAGTATTTTAATTATATTTTTTCTATTTTACTGCAAATGTTTACTTTTTACCTTCAGGTTTTATTTTGAAGCAATTTCGACTGCTTATGTCTCAGAAGGTCAGAATTCGACTGGATCTCCCAGAAATTCGACTGGATCTGTCAGAATTCGACGCATCTGTCTTCCAGATTTCGACTTCGACTGCATCTGTCTTCCAGATTTCGACTTCGACTGCATCTGTCTTCCAGATTTCGACTTCGACTGCATCTGTCTTCCAGATTTCGACTTCGACTGCATCTGTCTTCCAGATTTCGACTTCGACTGCATCTGTCTTCCAGATTTCGACTTCGACTGCATCTGCTATCCAGATTTCGACTGTGCAGTCAAAGTTGGATATTTTTGCCCACTTGAGGATGGCTTTTTGATGACTACCTTGGCCAACTTGATTTGCCACTTTTTCCTCTTTTGGACCATTTTGCCCCTCATATTTTCCTATAAATAGAGGCTTGATCCTCACTTGTAACTAAGCTTGAATTTTGTTAGAGAATCAATGACAAAGGCTCTCTAATGATTCATGACTTCAATTTACTCTTCATGCTTTTTATGATTCTTGTTTATTTACTTTCTTGCCCTTTAAATTCTTGCTATTTATTTTCTTGCCCTTTTTCTTTCCAAGTCATTTACTTTCCTTGCTATTTAATTTCTTGCACCTTTATTTTCCAAGTCATTTACTTTCTTGCCCTTTAAATTCTTGCTATTTATTTTCTTGCCCTTTTACTTTCCAAGTCATTTACTTTCTTGCTCCTTTAAATTCTTGCACCTTTATTTTCCAAGTCATTTACTTTTCTTGCTATTTAATTTCTTGCACCTTTATTTTCCAAGTTATTTACTTTCTTGCTCTTTTATTTTTCTTGCTCTTTAAATTTCCAAGTCAAGTAAACTACTGGCAAGTCAAGTAAATTACTGGCAAGTCAAGTAAATTACTGGCAATTTACTTTTCAAGCAATTTACTTTCTTGTCATTTACAATTCCGCTATTTATGATTTTTGCACTTTACCGCTTTCTTTTATTTTTCGCTATTTAACTTTATGTTTTCTTCTTTTATTTTCTTTTCTCCTCTTTTGTCTACAATGATCATGAGTGAGTAGACTTTACTAAAATATTCCTTCTTTCCAAAAACACTTTCTTTTCAGTTAATCAACTTTGAAAAATTAAATTGGTATTCACTTAGGCTCTCCCTGTGGACCGATACTCTTTTATTACGCGATACGACCCGTGCACTTGCGGGGCTATCACTCTGCCCCTTTACGTTGAACACTAGCTAATTCTTTAAGACTAATCTTACATTGGCCCATGTAAAATTGCTCATGAAAGGCCTTTTCTAACTGAGCCCAATTAAAGATAGAATGTGGGGCTAAAGTGGTGAATCAAGTGAAAGCATTCTTAGTTAGAGAATTTGGGAAATATTTCATTCTTAAATTCTCATTATGTGCTAAGTCACCAGCCTCAGTTAAATACCTAGCAATATGTTCAACAGTCGATTCACTGGTTTCCTCAGCAAATTTTGTGAACTTGGGAATTTTCCATCCCCTAGGCAACTCTGTTTGCAATGTGTAGTCAAATAATGGTGATACAAAATTAGGCCTGTGTAAACCTAAGTTAAGGCCATTCTGGGCTAAGATAGTTTCGACCATATTAGCCAAGTCATTTTGTGCTCCAAAATTATTTTTTTGCACTTGCCTAACCACTTCATCAGCATTTTGATTTCTATTGACTAACACAACATCAGGTATTGCCTCTACTCTTGGAGGCTCTTCGACAACCAGTTGTTGCTGTCCCTGATTCATGGGAATTACATTGTTTGTCCTTTCCAAAGGGATTTCGACAGGCCTAACATTTTGTACTTGGGGAATTTGCTGGTTATGCACTGGTGGAGTGCCAAAGAAATCAGCAATTCTTCCCATTTGTGTTGTTAACATTTGGTAACTATTATTGGTATTTTGTATCAGAGGATTGAATATAGTACCAATTTGTTGTGTTAACATGTTAACCATATCGTGATTACTATCATCCATTTGTTGCCTTAATGCCAACACAGATGATGTGGTTAGGGCTGGTTGAACATTTCGACCATAAATGTTCTCAGAAGAACTGTGAGTAGGAGAGAAACCTACTATTGCATTGTCTGCAAATGTAGATGAATTGGTTTGAAGGCCTGCCATTAAGGCTGTTGACATGCCATAAGGGTAACTCCTACCATTTATAGGATTAAATGGCATATTTCCACTCACGGGATTAGCCATGAAAGGGCTTGATGGTCCTAATTCTGGCGGCACATAAGCCATTGCATTGGGTTGTGTTACTGCTGCTGTGGTCATCATAGACACAGGAGTAATTACAGGAGCAGTTACAGCAGTTATGCCCATGGCTGTCGAAGAAGACAACAGAGCAGTTACTGCAGTTACACTCATTGTTGTCGAAGGAGACAACAGAGCAGTTACTCCTATAGCGGTTGCAGCATTTGCATCACTAACTGACGCATTCCTTGGTGAATTTTGCGCATTAGATGAAGAAGCATTGTTATTAGAGCGAGCCATCTCTGAGAGATTTCTACCACTCCTTAAACGCATGCACAAATCACTTTATGCTTTTAAATTCAAGAACAACAAACCCAAAAATGTTGTAAAACAACTTTTAAAATTAGCACAAACGGTCCCACTGGGCGTGCCAATTTGTTTACCGTGGATTTTGGTAAACACCGCTAGTTTCCAGTTTGGTTTACTTGCAGGATCAACTAGTAAATCCCAAGACAGTGTGGATAAAAGTTGTTTAGAAAACACAGGTTTCATACGGGTTAAGTTAAAGAAAAGAAAGAAATTCAATGTTTCTTGCGAAACTAATGAATTATTCCACAAAAGAAGAGAACTGCGTAAAACAAAGAAGGCAAAAAATGCAGGAATTGGAAATAAACAAAGTAAAATTGCATTAAAAAGAGAAAAATGGTACACAATCATACATTGCTTCTCTGGGCTCGTTTTTCGCTTTAACTTGGAAGTAGAGTGTGAGAATTTATGTAATGAGTTTGTGACCCGTTTTCCTTATGGAAAACTACTATATATACAAGGAGGAAAACATAAACTGCCTAAAACTGCTAAGAAATTCAAAAACTATAACTGCTATATACAATTCGACCATGTAAGTGCCTACGCCTTCGACAACATCATTGCTCTGGTCTTCGACCAAACTCCCTGGCTTTAACCTGCGACCAATCTTCTTAACTTCTTTCTCGTCGAAACTTTGACTTTAAACTCTCAGTTTCATTAAGTGTTGGGCATAGTCAAAAATATTGTTCAAAACGCCTTCTCAATGTCAAATATCAACATTTCTTCTTTAAAATGACAAATCAACATCGTTGACTGCATTTAATTGAGCCTGTCGAAAATGCTGGCTAACAGGTAGCCTACTAGAAAGAAAATGGCCCTGGCTGTTATAAAAAAAGTACATTTTTTTTAACAACCTGAGCCATTTTCTTCTCAATACATTCCCACTACCAATTGATCTCTTACGTTGGCCGGTCCACCTTGGCCTCTTTGTGAGCCGACAAGCTAATTAGTGGGTTTGGTAGTCTCTCAAGAACCAACCCTCCCATAATTTTTAGCGAGCCGACTTGCCCGACTCAACCTATTTTGCCACTCTTAAATATATTTATCACGCAAAATCTTAGAGAAATATACTCTCTCTTGTCATAACCAAGGTTTGACCTTTTTATGGGTACTTGTATTTTTTTTATCCCTATCCAATTGAGACTGTAGGGTGGGAGATTGAAGGAGAAGAATGGAGTCTACTGAGTTCCAAATCTTGCTTGAGGATACTTGTATTTGAAAAAACTTTTGAGGTACTTCTATTTAAAAAAGAGAGTGTTTACGATAAAGAGTAGGAATGGCAATGGGGAGGGGTGGGGGTAGGGAGTACTCTCCCGCTCCTCGTCTCCGCCTCCCAAGCTGTCCCCCGTTCCCATCCCCGATCTTCACTTCGGGGAGTTTTCCTCCTCCATCCTCACACGGATCCCCACGGTCCCCGCGGGGACTCCGAAAATTTATTAAAAATTTGAAAAAATATAAATTAAAATATAATAAAATTGAATAAATATACAAAAGTAAGACTAAAAAACAAAACTTTAACATTTTAATACAAAAAATATAAAAGTTAGTCTTACTTTTATATTTTAATATTTAAAAAGTATTAAAGTTAGAACAATTAAATATTTTAAATTAAAAACACGTATAAAAAGACTAAAAAATTAATACTTATAGTATAATATACATCTATAATAAAAATATTTATGTAATATATTTCGGGGCGGGGGTATGATCCCCTTCTCCATCCCCACTTTGACTGCGGGGAGATTTTCTCCCCCGTCTCCACGGGGGAAAACTCTCCGCCCACGGGCCCCGAATCCCTGCGGGAATCCCCACTTATGGGTAGAAATTGCCTCCCCTAATAAAGACCAATTTTACATAACACAAATTTTCAGATAAATGTATTTCATATCCCTTCGAAACAATATAGAAAAGATTAGCATGGTCCTACGCAAGAATGACTCGCACAAATCCATAAATAAATGTATTCCATAATGTTGGTCTTTATGGTAGTTATTTTATTCTTTTTTTTACAAGAGTTATTTTATTCTTTTTAAAAAATACTAATATCATGAAAACAAACTTTATAGAATACACTTTTTTAAATTATATTTCGTAAAGTTTGAATAAATATCTAGTTTTTATTATCCGACCAGCGAGCTCTGTCCGTGAGGTTGATGGCCATGGAGCTGTGTACTCGAACCTTCACAAGTTTCCCTCTTTTCAACCCTTCTTTATCTCTTCCTTTTTCAAATTCTCTTCATCTTCTTCCTACTAAACCCTTCAAATTCAATTCCTTCAAAATTTCCTCTTTCACCCCTCACACTCACCACTTTCAACCATTTCTCTATCATCACACTTCTTCTTCTTCTTCTTCTTCTTCTTCTTCTTCTTCTTCTCCCTTCACTGTCTCAGCTTCTTCTTCTTCATCATCTTCTTCTTCTTCGGTCTCACTCGACTCCGAAAATTACCGTCTCCCTGCAGACTTGAAAGTCACCGAAACAATTGAACCCAATTCCACAGTATGTTCTTCTTCTTACCATTATTCACATACATTCCCCTATGTTCTTCTTATATTTACACACATATACATATATATATATATATATATATATATATATATATATATACATTATTCTTTTTATTGTTATTTGCAGGTTAGATTGCATGTGGAAGTGCCAGAAGTGGTATGTGAGGATTGTTACAGATATGTCATTGCTGAGTTTATGAAGCAAGCAAAGGTGCTATTGATTTAACCTTAATTTATGTTTTATACAATTTTATAATAATATCTTCCTCTTAATCAGGCCAAAAGAAATTGTTTCCACAAATTATTACTGTATTTGAATAAATGCTGTTTTTGTTGTTGTCATGAGAATTTCCAGTTTATGTTTTTTTTTTAATCTAAATTGGAGCCTATAAGCTCTTTACATTGTCTTCCATACAAAATTTGAGGTTACAAATTTCATTTTCAGTGTTCAAATTTTTGTTCGTCATATCATATGACTTGACTAATTCACTCTATTTAACAAATTGGTTTGCTGATTGTTCAAGATTTTCATGGATTTCAGTTTGGGAATTTAAAAGAAGCATGCTATTTATATGGGCTAATTTAGCATTATTTTACATCAATAGGTCCCTGGATTTCGTCCTGGAAAGAAGGTTCCAGAAAGTATTCTTATTGGTTATGTTGGGAGTAAAAATGTTCAAAAGGCTACAATTGAATCTATATTGAGGAGGACACTTTCACATGCTATGGCATCGGTATGTCTGTAATAGGGTTTCGGTTTTCTTATTTTTTGATTTCCTTGCATTCTTTCTTGATGTTAGTCTTTTGGACGATTTTGGTTTCATTGTGTTTGTAATTATAACTTTGAGTGATCATTGTTTGGAAACTCCTGCCAGCAGTCATATTCATCATACTACAGAAATCTAGCTACGATCGACAAGTCTACCAGTTCATATTCATGCACATTGCACCAACACAAACTGATAATCAAGCATTCCTCATTATCAAAGTCTATTATAATGCATTCACCAACAAAAGAAAGTCTATTATAATGCATTTATTACTGAAGTAATAACAATAATAGTAATTTTCTGATCCCTTGTCCAAAGTAATTACTGAAAAAAGTTGATTATTGGATAAAATATTCCTACTTTTGAGCATCTCAATGATCTCATAATCTATAATGTTTTATAGGTTACTGGAAGGGCTTTGCAGGACTCAGTACGTATAGCTACTAAGTTTTCTGATTTGGAGGAGACATATTCTTCTCTTGGATATCTTAGGTATTCTGTAGGTTACTATTTGAAATGCATTTTCTGCATACTAATTTTTTCCTCTTTTGCTGAATCTGTTATACCACAAATATCTTCTCTCATAAAATGAAGAAAGGGAAGGTTGTCATGAAAAATGCTCACACTATCAGCCAATGAGTTATACTAATTATTCTCACTTACTTCACTTCTCCAGATATGATGTCATTGTTGATGTTGCACCAGAAATCAAATGGATTTCTGATGATGCATACAAAAATTTGAAGATTGTTGTTGAGATAGACAGTGATATAGATGCTCATAGAGTATCTGAAAAAGAATTTAGAAGGCGTTACAAGTCAATCGGTGCACTCAAAGTTGTTACCGACAGAGGATTACAGGTGATTCAATTTGATTTATACTAGTCATTTAACGAATTTTCTTTCTCTTCCATTTTTAATATGATTCTTTACTAAAAGTTCCATTCATTTCAAATTTCGTGAATCATTTTATTCATAACACTTTGAAGTTTCACAAAACAAGCATTCAGACCTCAAAAGCTATTCGTGAATCATTTTATTCATAACACTGCGAAGGATTATTCTAGCTTATATATATTTGCTATGTCAAACTAGCAAAATGTTGTCATATGAATACCATTTCCTTTTGAATTATTTAATTCATCTTGAACTATTCATAGTTAATGTTTATATTAATTGATATCAAGTAGTCTACCCAAAATTAACCAGCTGCTACAAGATACTTTTTCCTCTTTATAGGTTGGTGATGTTACTGTCCTTGACATCTCAGCAACAACCATTGATCAAGATGAATCAAATATTAAAAATATTCCTTCGGCTGAAAGTAAAGGTCTGTTTGATGTGCTTGAAATATAATCATTATTAAGTGATAGCAGTTTTGTTGGCTGATATTTCATGATCATTTTTCCATTAAATATTAAACATTGTATTACATATGCAGGATTTAATTTTGATACCGACGACGGTGAAATACTGTTGCCGGGTTTCCTTGATTCTATAATTGGAATTCAACGAGGTGAAACCAAGTCATTTCCCCTTATTTTTCCTGAAACATGGAAGCAAGAAAATCTCCGTGGTGTACATGCTCAGTTTACTGTAAGTTTCTAATGCTAAATCAAAAAATTAATTATATTAGGAACATGAACCAACATAGTAGTTTTCCCTTTTGGTCTTTTGGATACCAACTTGTTCATCATAATTTCTTTTTGGCCATATGTTTTGTGTGAATCATGGTGCATTTTTATGTCTTCTTTCGGATTATTCAGCTTATTGGCTTCTCTTTCATTTATAATAACAGGTGGAATGCAAAGAACTTTTTTACAGAGATTTACCAAAGCTGGATGATTCCATTGCTGATAAGCTTCTCCCTGGATGCACAACAGTGGAGCAGGTGACCTTTTTCCCCCTTAAGTGCATTTGTCAATGGAATATGTAAACTGAAAAATTATAGAGTTGAGTTCAGATTTAAATTCTCCAGCATGATTTGGCAGGTCAAAGACTTAATCTTACAGAGATGCCTAGAGGTGGAACAAACAGCTAAGGAACAAGCAACTGATAATGCTATCTTGGAACAGCTCTCTAAGGTAATATTACTCTGATGTTTTTGAAACACAAATTTCGTTTAATTTGGGTCTCTCTTACTTTACCAATTTGTTACAAATAACTTTTATTTACACATAAGATCTGTGCATATTGTCATTTTCAGATGGTAGAAGTTGATATACCTCAATCCTTGTTTGAGGAACAAGGTAGGCAGCTTTATGGAGCAAACCTATTAGAGATACAGGTATTGGTTACAAGTTGCAATACTTTTAGGGCCAAACAGGGAACTTGGATTCAACAATTTTACATGTTTACGGTTTTCCAGCAAAAATAAAAAATAAAAAATAAAAATCTCCTTCACAGGCACAGTTTTTTTAGTAGTTCTTATATTGGCATAATTTTGGTGCAGACAAAAGTAAAACTAACTGAGCAGCAGCTGGCTACTCTATCAAGTCCAAAGGCCGTGAACGAATATCTTCAGCATCAGAAGGAAAACATAACAAATTTGATAAAACAGAATCTGGCAGTTGGTGACATATATAGGCGTGAAAATCTGCAGGTATGCATATCTGATTAATTTAGATATGTATTCTAGACGAATATTTTCTCAGGTCAAACTCACAACTATTTTTTCGGAAATGGACCCTTTAACTCAGGATTCTCTAGCTTTAGCTAACTTTAGATTTTTTCTATGAGAGAGAAAAGTGAGAAAGGGAGGTAAATAAATTGCGAGTGTTACTGGAGAGAATAGATAGAAAGTTATTGTGCATTTCCCGCCAAAAAATTAGTGAATCCCTATCCAAATTCCCCCTTGTCAAAAGACGACATAAGAGTATTAGGGCCAGTCAATTTAATGTAATTGAAAATAACATTTTCTTTGAATATCACTTTTTTATTTATTTAATTTAATTTAATTGTCTAGTGTATTGGATAAAATGATTTGTGTGAAAATTTCTGTAGCTCGCTACTGAAGACATCGTCAAAGAGGTTGAGAATTCTATTGCTGAATTCAAACGTCAAAATCAAGAATATAATGAGGAACGGGTAAAAGATCAGGTTTGCACCTTACTTTTGAATTTGCTTACTGTTATTTGAATATTTATTTTTATTTCGGTTGATTCATCATTACATTTATGCAAACACAAAATTACAAATATCATGAACCAGCTTCAAAATGAACCATGTAAGGGATAAGCACTTCCTACTTGCATAGTATGCTGATTAACTAAGTATATGCAGTACTTAGACAATTTGTGTTTTGGATTGATATGCTTTATTTGTACTTTCCTGAAGGTTCAAGAAATACTAGAAGGAGCTAAGGTGCTTGAATGGCTGAGAGAACATGCAGACGTTCAATATATAACCAGATGAGAGTGAAATTGCCGGCCCATTTGAAGGATTTTTGTTTCAGCTGATGTAAGTTGTGAGAAAATAAACTATTGTTGAGGTTTTTTTTTTTATAAGAATAAACTATTGTTGATTGAATTTTGTAGAAAGTATTTTATGAATAAAATTATGTAGTTTACGAGTGATGATAAATCTTGGCATTAACAGCTGAAAGCACTAACAAAACCTGTAGAAAGTAGTGTTAGAAACAGAACAGAGAAATTGGCAACAAAACTTTTAACTAATGCATTGAGAGATTGAGGTAATTTACATCAGATACCCAATGTGGGCTTTTACTAACAGCACCACAGACTACAATAGTGGGCCTAGTTACAAGTGAATCAGATAAGGCCCAATGGCCAACAATACAAAGTGAATTACTAACTATGTACAACAAATCCTCCCTTAATCTTAACTATCTTTGATAGCTGAAATTACTAAGAAGACTACAGCAGATCAGCTAGGACAATAGCAACATTATCAGAAACAGAACACAGACAAGCAATCACAGCAGCAGAAACTTTGATCTTCAACAACTTCAAACTACATCAAACTTCAGTAGCGCTGATCATTCCTAGTTCACACCTCTTTCTCAAAACTGTCAGTCTTAAGAGCCTTTGTCATCACATCAGCTAGCTGTTCCTTTGTGTTACAATACACCAATTCAATCACTTCTTCCTTAGCCAAATCACGGAGGAAGTGAAACCTGATATCTATATGCTTGCTCCTCCCATGGAGGACAGGATTCTTGGACAATTTTATTGTGGAACTGTTATCACAGTGGATAACAGTGGTCTTCTTCTGTGGCAGGCTTAATTCCTCAAGGATTCTTCTCAACCAAATTGCTTGACAGGCACAACTGGCAGCAGCAATGAATTCTGATTCTGTGGTGGAGAGGGTCACCACGGGTTGCTTCTTAGCAGACCAGGAAACCGCACCAGAGGCAAGCAAGAACACATACCCGGATGTGCTTCTTCTATCATCAATGTCTCCTGCATAATCACTGTCAGTGTATGCAGTGAATTCAGTGTTCCCACAGCTCTTGTATTGAATGCCAAACTCAATTGTACCCTTTAAGTATCTTAAGATACGTTTAGCAGCTTGGAGGTGAAGTTCAGTAGGGTTCTCCATGTATCTACTCAACAATGACACTGCAAAGGTGAGATCAGGCCTAGTTGCAGTTAAATACATCAAACTGCCAACTAGTTGCTTGAAATTACTGATCTCAACTTTGTTTCCACTTCCCTCCTTTGATAGCTTAGTGCCAGGAACAATTGGACTGTGTACAGGTTTGCACTCTTGCATTCCAAACCTTTCTAGGATTTCAGTAGCATATTTAGCTTGACTGATAGCTATTCCTCCATCATATTGTTTTACTTCCACTCCCAAGAAGTAATTCATCAATCCCAAATCAGTCATGTCAAAGTTATCTTTCATAGAGTTCTTAAATTCATCAAACAATTTCTTGCTGTTGCCAGTAAAGATAAGGTCATCCACATACAAACTTACAATAAGTATGGATCCAAACTCACTGTTTCTAACAAACAGTGTGTGTTCTGAAGGGCATTTGTTGAATCCTTCCTTCATGAAGTATCCTTCAATTTTGCTGTACCATGCCCGAGGAGCTTGTTTCAGCCCATAAAGGGCCTTCTTTAACTTGTACACATTATTCTCATGCCCTTTTTTCTTGTAACCTAGAGGCTGATCTATAAAGACAGTTTCTTGTATCTCACCATGAAGAAATGCACTTTTAACATCAAGTTGATAGATCTTCCAACCCTTGAGAGCAGCTACTGCTATGACTGTTCTGATGGTGTCCCATCTAGCAACAGGAGCAAAGACTTCTCTATAGTCCACACCTTGCTTTTGAGTAAAGCCCCTTGCAACCAATCGAGCCTTGAATTTCTCTATTTCTCCTTTCTCATTCAACTTGGTTTTATACAACCACTTGACACCAATCTTCTTAGCTCCAGATGGAAGATCCACTAATTCCCATGTCTGATTCTTCTCAATGGCCTCAATCTCTAAATCCATGGCCTTTCTCCATTTCTCACTCTTAACAACCTCTTCAAAAGTAACAGGATCCTCCATCTGGCTTATTACTGCTAGATTGAACTCATCAGCTAATTGCCCCTTCAGTATAGAAGTCATTCAGATAAGAGGGTTTCCTTTTTATTCTTCCTATTGGGAATTCTTCTGAGGTATTATTCTCAGCAGTAGACACTGTGTTTGACAACTCTGCAGTGTTACTGCTGAAGGTGTCCACATTCTGGGCAGTGTTATTCCCCACATTTTCAGCAACAGTGGGTTCATTCTCATCATTCCCAGATGCCATATTGTTGGCCTCATTACCAGTTACTTCATCGTTATTGTCTTCTGTCCTTTGGTCATCATCTCCCAGTTCAACCAAATTCTCCCTTTCTTTCTCTTTCCCTTTATTCCAATCCCACTTCTCTTCTTCATTAAACACTACATCTCTGCTGATATAGATCTTGTTAGTTGAGGGATCAACAAGCCATGCCAAGTAGCACACACTTTACACTTCTCCTATCAAGTTTCTTTCTTAGATTTTCAGGGACATGAACATGACCAATGCACCCAAAAACTCTAAGAAAGTGAACTGAAGGTTTGGTGCCACTCCATTTCTCTTCAGGTGTCATTCCTTCAACAGCAGTAGTAGGACTCCTGTTTTGAAGAAATACACTCCACCTTACTGCCTCTGCCCAGTACTCCTTTGGTAGTTCCTTCTCATTCATTATAGCCCCTACCATATTTAGTATTGACCTATTTTTCCTTTCTGCAACCCCATTTTGCTGCGGTGTGTAAGCAGCAGTGAGCTGCCTTCTTATCCCATTTGCAGAGCAGAACTCATTAAACTCTGTGGAGGTGAACTCTCATCCTCTATCAGTCCTCAAACAGCCTATTTTATTCCCAGCTTCATTCTCAACAGCTGACTTGAACACCTTAAAAGTCTCCAAAGCAGCAGACTTTTCAAACAAGAAATACACCCAACATTTCCTTGTGAAGTCATCTATGAAGGTGATGAAGTACCTTCTCTTTGTATTAGACTCAGGTTTCAAAGAACCACAGATGTCAGCATGTATTAACTGAAGCTTCCTCTCTGCTCTCCAAGAGGATGCCTTTGGAAATGGTTCCCTGTGTTGCTTGCTAGCCATACAGTCATCACATACCCTGTTACTGCTTCCAAATTCAGGCAGACCCTTGACTAGGCCCTTTTGGCTAAGTTGACACAATCCATTATGACTCAAATGGCCATATCTACAATGCCATAGATGAACACTATCATCAATTGTCACCTTACAACAGACTGGTTCAACAACAGTAGGCATGATAGGGAACATCCTATTAGAGATCATCTTGGACTTAAACAATAACCCTTTCTTCTTATGAATCACTTCGTAGAAATCATCTTCAAATAGAACTCTCAATCCCTTTTGTTGAAGCTGCCCAACACTTAAGAGATTATTTTTCAATTCTGGGATCCAATATACTTCAGTGATCGTATGAATTACACCACCAATTTCCAGTTTTACAGTGCCCCTCCCCATAACTAGCATTTTTGAATCATCTCCTAGCTTAACACTAGTCTTGTAATTCTCATCTAAGTCATAGAACTATTCTTTGAAAGCACACATATGGTTACTACAACCAGAGTCTAGGAACCATACCTTTCTGATGATCTTCTTGATGGGTTTCTTGGGTTTTATTGGCTCTTCTTTCAGGTCTGCTTGTGTCATCAATAGGACTTCTTCTCCTTCATCAAACTCTGCAAAGTTCATACTTTCTTCAAGATTTGGACATTTTGATCTGCAATGTCCCATTTTTCCACATTGGTAGCATTCAACATTATCCTTGTTCCAATTTTGCCTACCTCGACCTCTTCCACCACGAGTACCGGAACGACCCCTTCCTCTGTTTCCACTTCTGCCAGCATTCGAATTTGAAACTTTCAGCACCTGTTCCTCTTCTTTCTGCCCCTTCATTCTTTGTTCTTCAACAAGAAGGCTACTCTGAAGTTCATCAATACTGAGTTGCGTTACGTCGTTTGAATGAACAATCGAGCAAACGACATAATTGAACTTCTGCGTCAGGGATCTGAGAATCTTTTCCACGACAGTTTCTTGTTGCACTCTTTCCCCAAACAGCTTCATCCGGTTAACGATTGCTAGGGTTCTTGAAAAATATTCGTCGATCGTCTCTCCTTCCTTCATGTTCAACATTTTGAATTCTTTGCGCGTAGCATTCAATTGAGCGTGTTTCACCTTTGAGGAGCCTTCATACTTCTTCTTCATAGAATCCCAGATATCCTTTGACGAATCTTTGTTGAGAATCGTTTCCAAGATGCTTCTATCAATCGCTTGGAAGAGATAATTTTTGGCTTTGAGGTCCTTCAACTTGCTTTCTTCCGCCATCTTTGTTTGCTCCGCCGTAGGGTTTGTCGGTGGTACGAACACACCATTTTCCACAAGATTCCAATATTCCTTCGAACGGAGAAGGTTTTCCATCAACATGGCCCAATGACTGTAATGGCCATCGAATTTGGGTGCAGAGGGTTGCATGTAGTTCGCTTCCTTTTCCGCCATTGATGATGCTTCAAATCTTTCACTCAAATTTCACTTCAAGAATCACTCTCACTCTCAGGCCCCGGTTGAGGCTCTTGATACCAAATGTTAGAAACAGAACAGAGAAATTGGCAACTAAACTTCTAACTAATTCATTGAGAGATTGAGGTAATATACATCAGATACCCAATGTGGGCTTTTACTAACAGCACCACAGACTACAATAGTGGGCCTAATTACAAGTGAATCAGATAAAGCCCAATGGCCAACAATACAAAGTGAATTACTAACTATGTACAACAAGTAGTACCAGAAAGCACCCTTGCTGTGCTAGACAGAGGGTCTGGGCAGAAAGAAGATACATATTCTATTTAATATTCAAATCTTTGCAACAATTATGTATGCATTGGACAACACCATAATAATTCTCGTTACACATACGCTTTAAAAGGAAAATAAGCAGTGTGATGTGCAAGGATCTCTGTACTCACTACTAAATATAGCCAGAAGCTAAATTAGTGGCCACAAAAAGATTCTTTATTAAGCTCCACCATTTGCCAAGAGGGTCATAATCTATGAATGTAACACCAGTTGAAGCATGCTTGGTAAAAATGTACGTAGTGTGAAGTTGTCATGTCTGGATTAGATGCCTTTCTTGTAATATCTGTCCAAGTTTTGTGTATAGAGCTAGCTGCTCTTCAAAACCAAGGTCCCTCATGATCTACACCATAAATGGAAAATGCAAATGATTCACAACAAAACATTTGACCGTTTGGCCTCTGCGTTATGGCCAGAGCGAAAAATACCCTTTTTTTAACCTATAAATTGGGATTCAGATTCTGTACAGTCGGTAAAGTTGTGTAGTCATGCATTCAGAGAATCTGAACCGTTCCATCTTGATCAGACGGTCAAGTTTTTTAACATCAAAAACAGATATAAAACATAAAGTTATAATCTGGACCGTCCGATCAAGATTATTAGACGGACAAGATATGCCGAATGCACGACTGCACAATATGGCGACCGCACAAGATCCACTTCCTATAAATTGCTTAAACATAAAGCTCACCTGGTCTAAAAACACATCAACGGAGTAGTCATGGGGGACAATAAATGACTGATGGTAAATGTAAACAAAAACAGCCATCACCATCTGAAAAGGGCATAACATAGTATAAACACAACAGTCACAACAACAGCACACAATATTTCTTTGCTTTATTGCATGTGGCATCATACTCATTATAAGAAATTCAAGGTTCCTTTTAATGACCATGTGCTAAGCATTTAAATGAGACAGATATCACATGGGTGTTCTTTTAGTCCAGATAATTTTGGGGCCTTATATTTTATATTTTGAGACGGAGGGAGTAAATTGTATTGTGATTTAAAAAATTGCCTATTCAGATACAAACCGAGATTATTCAAGTACATATTATCTATCTATGTGCAAACCTGGCAGTCCATTCTGTCAGTAAATCCACCATGTCCAGGTATACTATCTCCAAAGTCCTGGATTCGTTGGAAGAGATTAATTCTACATTTGAAGGTTTTAAAGTGAATACTAGCAAAATTAACCCTACTATAATGATCAAAAACAGACCTTGATTTTAAAAGCTCTTTTGAAACCACTAGCAAAAAATCCTCCAAATGGTGCTATGATGGATGCAAATAGTCCTAGCCATAAGGCATGCCACTGTACTGGAAAAACTGCTATCTCTTTCCAAGATAACTGCAACATGTTGCAAAATGAAAAACCCAGTCTTTAAAATCATAAGACTGGTAAATATTGAAGGAGAAGGCTGGTTTGTTTTGGTTTATGGTATAAACTTTATACTATATGTCACACTTATAACAGCCTTAGCAAATTCTTTTTGGATAATCAAATTAATTAAGTGCTTATGGCATAAGCGCTTAGTAACTAACTAAAAATATCAAAGAAGTCTCACTTACCCAATGAGAAATAAATCCTGGCAATGGGATGTACTCTGGCTTGAAAATTGGATCAGGGTCACACTCAAGCCAACTAGTTGATAAATCCTGAATTTATTGCACCAAATGATCAACCTTAGAAACAGCAAAAATACTTCATCTAATGTGACTGTACTCAATCAAGATTGTTACCTTCCTTGGACATGTTAGCCATTGGAAGCGACCCAAAAAGTTTGCAAACTGCACAAATAATGGAAATCATACTGTTGGGAAATAATACTGAGAAAATATTACCAAATCATGTATTAGTAATTGATTTATACCGTAAATGCAGCAATCATAGTGGCAACAGATGCTCCAATAAAACCTTCCCATGTTTTCTTAGGAGATAACTTGATAAGAGGTGTTTTCCCAAAAAAGAATCCAAAGAAATATGCAGCAACATCATTCATAGCAATAAGGGATGCAGGGAAAAGAAACCTTCACAATAATGCTAACATGTTAGATTGTTGTACCAATAATGATAATAAAAAATCATTTAAAACATGAAGAATATATAGATTAGCATCATCAATTAATATATAAGAAGTCATGTTACCAGAAAATCCCTTGAAATATATTAGCTACTGTGAAAGCAGACTGGGTGAAAACAACAATAAGTATCATATGTGTCCATGCATACTGCCCAAATTGATACTTGTAATATCTCTTCTTTAATGAAAGAATAAACCACATAAAACCTGAAATCGTAGATATATAACACTTATTCAAAAATAAATTTATCAATTATAATGACAATAACTTGAATAATCATATGTCAACATTCCTACTACTACTACTACTACTACTAGTACTAGTGAAATATTTGAAATTTGAAAGTACTAACCTGCAATATATAAGAAGTAACAGATAACCATCTGATACTTGATCAGATTGCTCACAAATCTATAGAAGAATTTATCTGAGGTCACTGTATTCACTAGGTGTTGACTGAGAATTCGGCCATACACATATAGCATTGCTGTGAAGAAAAAGTGCCTGTACATTGTACTCACAATCTTATCACATGTACATGATCATTTAGTAGGAACCGTAGTAGCATGAGTAATGGGATAACTATTGACACCTCCCATTGTTTCTAACATGCACCCCCCTCCTCAATTTTTTCCTATGAAGCACAAACACAAAAACCGAACACAACACGGACATGCAGACACAAGTTGAAATTTGAAAAATACAAGTAATTGAAGTGTTGGTGTCTGACACAATACGTGTCGGACACCAGACACGTCTTCAACCAGAACTGTCGGTGCTATAGAGATTTTTTGAACTTTAGTCTTCGAGCCCAATTTGGTGTCAGCGACAGAGATTTACTTTCGGAAGGAAAAATGAGGATATATAAAAATTCTTCCAAAAGTTAACTTCCAGATAAAGGGTATTTTGGGAAAAGTTGTAAAAAAAATTCGCGGAGGTGCGTTTTAGAAAAAAAGGGGGTGCTAAAATGCTAATAGGTGATGCTTACCAGTTCAATAGCTTAAACTTGGGGAGACGTTTATCTTGAGTAGCTCTTCTGAGTAGATTGAAGAGTTCACTAGCCATAAATATTTGGATAATAACAATCATAGCCCAAATGTAAAGATGACCCATATATATGATTAGTGAGACACATGCTAGCATCCACATAGATGAATATGCACGGATCCACATTGATCTGTATTTATATTTATCATTGACAAGTAAAAGGTTTCCATTTGATTTGCTTATCTCAGGAGGAATCTGACACCAAAAAGAATAAAAAAAACAATCATCAGTTTGTTTCGCCTTTTCTGCACTGATTAAATAAATATTCATATATTTGTAAAAGGAAAATCTATATCCAACAACGATTTCATAAACTATCATTCATGTTACTACTTTGATCCTATTTATAAGAAAAATATGCAGTTTTAGGTTCATTGAATAACTAATGCATTTAGTCTATAATATATAGACCACATACATCAGTTATCAACGAACCTAAAACACAATTTTTCTTATAAATGGGACCAGTGGAGTAACTGATTAGACTAACCTCGTTTGAGCGTCTTCTTTGTCGAGCATTTGGTGTTCTTGGTGAACTACAGCTATGATCCGCATTCAAATCTCTCATTGTTGAAAATGTTTGTTCAAATATTTTTTGGAGTTATTATATATACATGCATGGACTGAGACTTCCCCTGAGACATCAAATGGAAAATGGTGACATTCCTGAATATTAATTTTTATATACATATAATGAACACAGCATGTATGTATGATATCTGGGAATTTAGCACTCAATTCACTCTCATAATGTTGATAGTAACCTTAACATACTTGAAAAATTGCCCAACGCTTTGAGATATCCTAATGTTACCAATTCATTACTGATATGTCAATTCTCAATTGTTAGGACTTAAGCCCTAAGGAGAGCATCATTATAATGTAAAATGTAAATCCAATTACACGTGCAAGTGCTTAGTTTCAGGAAATTTTGAATCAATCTCAGATATACTTAATTGGTAACATTGTTAATTTCAGTTACAAAATGTTCTGAAACTATAAGCATCTTCACAAAATGTAAATGGATTTCCATTAGAATGGATCATCACATAACATTTATTTCTTGGAAACATTTAGTTATTAGTTATGTTCAGAAAAAGAAATGGGATCGTTTCTCTAATTAACAACGACATGGTAGAAATTAAAGAGTATACATACTGGGAGAAATTTCTTGCTGAAGAGAAGAGATTGAAAATGACAAATGATCAAGGCAAGATTTGGAGGGGTTGATGATGAGGTTGTGTAATTGGATGTGGATTTGCTATGTTTAAGGAAAACGAGAATAACAGAAAGCATAGAAGGACAAGAGACACAGGAGAGAGAGAGAGAGAGAGAGAGAGAGAGAGAGAGAGAGAGAGAGAGAGAGAGAGAGAGAGAGAGAGAGAGAGAGAGAGAGAGAGAGAGAACTAACTACGAGAGATACGTAACTTGATGGTCTTCATTGACCAATGATATATATGTAATTGTAAAACTTTACTTAATTTCACTAATTACAATAATTAAATAGACTTCCCAATTATAATACCTTCAAAAATATATTTCTAGAATAAATTCTCTGATGGCAAATTAATATACTTCCAAAATATATTTTGGATTTAATTTATATACACAAATGTTTTACACTATCGACAAAGTACAACAAGTTAACAACTTAACATGTCATTAAAAAAGTGGATCAACAGATAACCACCTTATGTGTTTGTTAACGCCTAAAAATTGCTAAGTCATTAGCCAAGAGAGCCCTCAGCTGAGAAGGAAGCTTAATTTCACGCTCCCTCGGACTCCCCATTAGCCAAGCGAGCCCTCAACTGAGGAGGAAGCTTAATTTCACGCTCCCTCGGACTCTTTGTTGGGGAGTCCGAGGGAGCAACAACGAGCAAGCCAATGAACCGGACCACCAAGAAACTTGGACACCACATCTCCACCCAAAACCTTAAGGTGTTAGGTATATGGGTCCCCTCTCTTATATATCCTTCATATAACTCATTCATAGCCTATGTGGGACCAACACCTTGATCCAAACCAGGATCCTGCTCACCCGCCAAGCCAAACCATGACTCTGATACCACTTGTTGGAAAAAACAACATAGAGAAATAAAATGAGCACAATCGAACGCAAGGATTTAACGTGGAAAACTCCAAAAACGGAGAAAAACCACGAACCGTTGTCTAATGACAACCATGATACCACTTGTTGGGAAAAACAACATAGAGATATAAAAGGAGCACAATCCAACGCAAGGATTTAACGTGGACAACTCCAAAACTGGAGAAAAACCACGAACCGTTGTCTAATGACAATCAGAGAGTAATACTATGTGAAAATTGTTACAACACATAGACTTCTCTCAAACACTTCATGGCCCCAATGCACTCAACACCCTCCAAAGAAAATGTTTAACTACGTCTCACAACACTCTAAAACAAGATTATAAGAGAAAAACAAGTCAAATACAAACTTAAAGTGTTTCTGACCGGTGCATCTTGTAAAAGAGAACTTGAGCCCATTATATAGCATTGGTCTCCATCTTTCTTCACAAAACTAAGCAATGTGGGACTTTTTCAAGATGTTCAATTCCAATCAACTCCAACAATCTCTATCTTGATTAATTGATACACGAGACATCTTCCACCTTCATTGTCTACACCGACAATCATAGTTCAAAACAACTATCATACTCCACCGGAAAGAGTATACTTCACTTGAAGCTAAACCACCTCAAGAATTTTTTTATGCAGAAAGACATCGACATAACTTCTTCGAGATGCTCAATTCCAATCAACTCCAACAATTAGTGGGACGGTTTTTCGGGGTTTTAGCGCATGATAGACTTAATGTACGTTATTCTTAGCCGAGTAACCGTTTTTTGATCATTGTTAGTTGTAGGCTAGTGATCGTGGCCAATAGAAACCATTGTATATAAATACTCTGTTTGTAAATATTTTAAACACGCGACAATCAATCAAACTCTTATTTTCAAGCATTTTACCTCTCTTTTAGATATGTATTGTCTTAATTTAGTTAAATTTTCTCCCACGCCTAATTCTAACACTATTTGGAATAGTTAGGGAACTCATTGCTGACGAACAGAGTTTCTTCCTCAATGTAGCTGCTTGAAGAAGGGGAATCACAAAGCTCAAGATATTTAGTCGATCCTCATTTAAATTTAAAGTTTGACAACAATGTCAGTAGCTGATACCATAAATTGTTATTGATCGTAAATGTAAAAAAAAAATAGATCAACAGTGCATAGCATTTAAGCTCATATTTTTGAAGTAGATGTATATGTAATTATTCCAAAATTAGAATGGACATCAATTCCATTCCTTTGGCGTAACAACAATGGCACAAATGGCAAAATCAAGAAGTGGGGTCCGCGACAACAATGTTTAATCAGTAAGAAACGACATAGGTACTACATGAGAGAGGGGGGATGAGGGGGGTCACATTTACAAAGGGTGGGTGGTACCTATACTTTAAAATACAAAGCTTGAGAGGTGATGCTATATAATAAATCACTGTTTATGTTACCCAAGATGGTCACTTGTACGATGATTGACAAATTAATTAATAATATTAATTAATAATAATTGATAAAGCAAATGCATGTGACTATATTAGAGATTGTGCATATTTATCTGGTCAATTCAGCTATCGTAAATTCTGAATTTCAAGGTACATTATATATATTATTCCCTGCCTAGGCCACATGTAGGATGGCCACAACAACCCCACATGTGCCCTCACTTGACATCTTCATTGCATGACATAGCTCCTCACTTCGTGTGTGTGCTACTTTATATGTAGTTTATAATATGGGTAAAGTATCCTAAAATTCGTTTTGTACCGTTTTTTTGGTAGGCTTAATTAAGGGGCTACACCCCAAGCAAAAACGCACTAAAACCCATTAGGGAAAAACGTCCTAGAGGAATCTGCCTTAACGATATTTACAACAAAATTAGGAACAGAATAGAGTCTAAGGACGGGCCAAATTTGGCAAAAGAATTAGCAACCTGATTAGCTTCCGAAAAAATATGCAATACTCTCTCTAAATCTCCAACATGACGTTGAATATCCTCAATGATTAAATAATTAGAGCGTTGCGCAGAACACCCAGATAAGAAAAAATTAACTGCAGTCTTAGAGACGGACTTTATGACCAAATCACGAAAACCAAGCCTGAAGGCAATCTGAATACCCATAAGCACAACCTTCAATTCAGCCGTCATCACTGAGCAGGAACCCCATACTAGACGTGCAACCACAAACAAACCTTCCAAGGTCGTCCCTAACCACGCCCCAATTGCAGCCCTAGCACCCAGACTGATCACTGCTGCGTCACAATTCACTTGCAACTTCCCAGTAGAGGGAGGACCCCAGCAAGCCAGCCTTGTCCCCTCCTGGCACACCTCACGACTGATACCACCTTTATCCAATCAAAACATGATGTTTAATTATTTATTCCACGTCACTTCTACATATGTGACCACTCTATTTTTGAAGAAAATGTGAGAAGTTCATGCTCTCCACGTCTGAACGGTCCTTAGTAGTGATTTGATTGGTTGAACCAACAAAAAACAAACATGAATATGAGTCCCTTAACATTAACAAGGTCAATTTTTCTTTTTTTTTTGTCAAATTGCACTACAGGTTAGATTTTGGTAAGAGTAGGAAAAAAAAAACAAAGGAACCAAAAAACAAAAAAATTACATCCTCATAAAGAAGACTCTAGCGGCATCAGATTGAAGAAACAAGCTGATGCCATCAGGGGGGTCTTCCAATTCTTGCAAGCCAACTGAATTGGATGCTCCTTTTTTAGCCAAATAGTCAGCAGTTGCATTTGAACTACGGGCTAGATTGATAAGCTTATCCGCTTATGTAGAACATTTGGGCAAGATATTTACAAGTATATATCATTAATCTGAATAAAAATAAATAGGGAAAAAAAGGAGAATCTTAATTATGGAGGGTTTCCCGTGAGACCTAATAAGGGTGAGAGCTTTTATCTCTTTCTAGTTCTTATTCAAGTTCTTAGCTAACCAATTCAACATACACTATTGTCAAAACCATTCAACATACGCCGATAGGTTAGTTGATGAAAAGAAGAGTAGCAATTCATTATTTGTACGTGATGATGATGATATGTAACCAATCTCTAGAGTCATACTTGTCAATACACAGAAATTGGATAAGATTATTATTAATAAGAAAAGAAATGGTGATATCTAAGTTGATGGATGAAGCAAGTCATTTATCGATGTACTAGTTAAATTGAATATTTGATATAAATAAAATGTTATCCGTAATTGAGATTGTATTAGCCAGTATAAAATCTGAACCGTTCATAATATTTATACTATATCTTACAATGAGTTTGACGAGTACACAAGTAAGAGACTTAAATGTCTCTTTTTTTGAAGGAAAATATTTTTTAATAATGAGTATTAAAGGTACTATTAGTACACATGCGAATGACATAAAATTTGTGAGTTTAACACCCGTTTTGGTAAAAAATTGTGTCATACGTAAACACGATGGCAATTTCGCAATCATCTAAACAATTTTCAATTTAGTGACAAGTTTTTAACACCAATCATTCTAATAATCAGTGTTATAACTATTTTCAACGCGATTGTCTAGAAAACTAATGTTAAATTTTTTTCACAAAAAGGAAAAAACGCAACAATGTCTTACATATAACACCAATCATACACAATAACCAACATTATATTGTACCAAAAAAAGAATGTTATATGTTCTTTCCTCTGAACTATTTATATCCTTCTTCTATCTAACACTTTCTCTCTCACTCTCAGTACCTCGTTCTCTCTATCCAAATTTGTTATTTATTCACTTTTTTCTTCACTCAAACATCTCTCCCTCAAACTCTCAGTCTCCCTCATTCTCTCACTCTAAATCTCTCTCTTTCTCGCCGCCGTACTTCCCTGTGTCGCCTTGGTTTATGCGTTGTGGTCTGCTTCCTCCGTGTCGTCCTCCCCCCTCTATACTTTTTTTTATAATTTTTTTTAGTTTAACCCTATTAGATTTTAGTTTATATTTTGTTAGTTATTTTAGTTTAACGTTATTAGACTTGATATTTTGTTATAATTTCTTTTAGTTTATATTTTGTTAGTTTAACGTTGTTAGGTATTAAGTAGTTAGGTTTATAGATCTTAGGTAGTTATGTTTTTCTAAATTAATCCATGCTTAGGTAGTTATGGTGGCTACTGTTGGTTTCTATGAAGCCCCGCCACTGCGAACTGTGACACTGACACATGCCATATCAAACTTTCTATCGATGTCAAATAACCTTCCTCCGACATTAAGTTGGTGCTCATCTCACTAGCGAACTGTCACACATGCATTTATCATGCCACACTTTTTAATGACAAGGATGTCAAATCATCTGTTATATCAGGTAATTTGGCATCCTAGTCATAAGTGTAACGTTGCAGGTGCTAGCGTGACGGTGTGTCATTTAAAGTGCAAACATGGATATAATTGAGAACCAAAAGTGCAAACGGAGATATAAGTGGAATCTAAAGTTGCAATAAAATTTAGGCTAAATAGCACTTTTGGTCCTTTATGTTTGCTCTAGGTTTCACTTTGGTCATTTATCTTTTTTTTTGCTCCGTTTTGGTCCCTCATGTTTCATTTTTGTTTCATTTTGGTCCCTACCGTTAGTTTTTTCTAACGGATGCCACGCTGGCAGTTAACTGCTGACGTGGCGTCCTCAATTCATTAAATGACGTTAAAGAGAGGGGGGAAAGATAAACGCGAAGGAGGAGATCAAGTTCTGAATGTGAAGGCAGTGTGTATCAAGATGTTTTGTGTTTTGTTTTGTTTTTTTGTTAAATGCGAAGGAGGAGATCAAGCAATTTTTGTTTTTCTTAATTTTGTTTTTGTTAATTTGTTTTTTATTTAAACAAAAGAAAATGCTACGTCATTTAATGAATTGAGGACGTCACGTCAGCAGTTAACTGCCAGCGTAGCGTCTGTTAGAAAAAACTAACGGTAGGGACCAAAATGAAACAATAATGAAACATGAGGGACCAAAACGGACCAAAAAAAAGATAAATAACCAAAGTGAAACCTAGAGCAAACATAAAGGACCAAAAGTGCTATTTAGCCTAAAATTTATTAAGGACTTAAATTGAAAACTTCATATTTATAGAGACTTTTTTTGGTTTAGTGGTCTTTTACCCCCTCCAGTGTCCGGGAAAGGACATATTTATAGAGACTAATAACATAAATTATATTATTTATATTTTGTGACTCAATCCCATATTGTTAATCCCGAGTTTAAATTAACCCATAACTTATTTAATTTAAGAACGATTTTTGGTGTACAAAATAACTCAATCAAAATTTGGAATAAAATTACGATTTATAACTCATTACTCACCCAATATATTGATAGTTATATTTCTTCAATAAAATTCTGAAATGTAGGCCATCATCCCATGAGCAACAATGGTATAGGATAGGCCATATCCCATCCACGATCATATGATAATTGTATACTAATAATGGATGCTTACGTAGAATCATAAGCCATGTTATCATAATATTATGGTCCAAGAAAAGTGATAAAATAATCAGATAAAAATGTCCCTGTTGAAAAGGCTTACTTATTGCACACTAAACAGCAAAAAATTATAGGTGGCTTCACAGGACGCTGTCATTACTAATTTGGACAAAGACGTGTTTGATTCGTGATGACTCATCACGAACTGATGACCTTTGCCTTTGTCCCATATCTGGTTTTCCTTTCCTCTGCTTTTCCTTTTCTTCTTCTTATTTAGGAGTATATTATATTCTTTTATTCCCTAATTACTATTTTTTTAACAAAGGTTGCATTTTGCATTTGTTACCATAAGCCCATATATTTCACGTACTTACAAATACCCCTGTCATTTAATTTAATTACAATATTGGCCTTCTTTACTCTCTTGCAACAGTGACTTCGACTCCCCCGTTTCACGTTCTTATATCACCTTATATATAGACTAGCCTCATTACCCGTGCGATGCACGGGAAGCGCTAGTATTAATGAATGTAATTAAACAAAATTGATATTTGTTAATATCACCGAAAAAACTCCATAATCTGATCATTGTGAGTAAGTGTGCCAAAGAAATTAACATTAACATATTGAAAGTAAATAAAGTAATTTCAATGTAAGGTGCTCGCACCACCAGCAAATACACATGCTTCTTCACATCTCAATGCTCACGCCACTCAACTGTAGGTATTTAAAAGGATTTAGCCTCCTCTATTGTTGACCATTTACCAAACAACACTCCAATTAAGAAAAGTCTTATTTTTGTTTGGCTCGAATTGAGCTCTTGCATCCATGTGCGATGTACACCTAGATATCTTCTCTCTTGCCATTCTTATTGCTACAAAACAGAGATGAGAGTGAACATGTTGTGAGAATAGCAAGTTTTTGATGGTAATGCATACCTTCACACATCATAGAATTCAAAATACAATGTGATAATATTGGAAGTTGAGAAAAAAATTGAAGCTTGGCTTGAAGCTCACCTATGAAAACAACAACCTGTCTGGTTTAGAAGCAAAAAGAACAAAGTGGATAGAAATTGCATTGATTATCATTCTCTCAAGACATCAACATTGATGCAACATTTTAAAAAAATCTGCAAGTAAATGAAGAAGAGAGGTTATAGGTGTAGCAATTATATGAAGCTTTAGAAGAAATTATACCAATAGTTTAAATAAGATAGAGTCAATAATAACATTGGAGATACTATGAAGTAAAAAGGAATTCTTGGAATAAACGATTTTGAAATGATCAAATCTAACACACAATCAATTGGCAAAAACATGAATATTTTTTTTTGACACAAACATGAATCTAATTGCTATCAAAAAGCAAGTTTGAAGCAAACCACATTATGACCTCGAAGAAAGCAAAACTAAAATTCATCTTATCTATCTTAATCACAATGAGCACACCGTAACTCATTCATTCAAAGAAAGCAAAACTAAAAACCATCTTATCCATCTTAACCAAAATATTTATATAGTACTATGACTTTAGAGGAAGAGTATTGATCTAAGACTAAAGATCTAGAAAAACAATATAAATAATGCAACACACAAAGGGTCTTATCCTATAAGGATATGGTCATAGATAGCAGCAATTTTTCTTTTGCCTATGATATAAGCCCCAAGGATAATTCATCTAAGTTAATAATAATACCAAAAGTCTAAAATAATCATCGGACTTAACAATGGGTCAATATGATTAGTTAAAATTACCTTGAAAATGAAACTTGTGAAGGCCGACACCTTTGCCTTTGTTATGGTAATTGGAATTATGAAAAGAGGACCATGCCACATAGCCTTGCAATCCATACCAAAACAAAGGCAACATATATTTGTTAACAAAACAAAACTGAAAAAGTTAACCATCAAAGACATGGTATTGAAGAAAAGAAAAACATGCAAGCAACTCAATTAATCTTTTTCCCATACAAACCAATGCATTATGTTTCATATAAATCCTTATAGATAGATGAACACAACTCAAAATGATCCCAAACCATAAAAAATAATACTATTAATGATGATTAATGTCTTCAGCCAATTATTCCCACCTGTTGAAAGATAATCACAGAAGCCTAGTTCTCATGAGTTCATTAGCTCAAAATATAATTGAACTCAAATACTGAATGTCTAATTTGGTATATACTGAATGTTTAAGATATATGATTCTTGTATATATATGTTGCTGAGTATAATTGAAGTGTGAGTAGAAGAAGAAGTAAATTGAGGAAAATGGGCTTGTTTCTCACAATGACTTCTTTTTGCTTATATAATATATAGGCTTTGGAGGAAGAAAGATTCTCCACTGGGTGCGTTGCTTATATAATATATAGGCTTTGGAGGAAGAAAGATTCTCCACTGGGTGCGTGTGTGCACGCCTTCAAATAAATACAGTCCACATCTTTTGAGTAAATATAACTTAAAGGAAGCCATTGAATTCGTTACCTCTTATATTTACTCCGAAAGCACGCACATAAACCTATCTGCCAAAAAATCAAAATCAAGATAGGTTTATGATTTTTTCAACACTATAATTCCTAAAACGAATTGATCAATCTACAAATCAATGAATCAGAAACATCAAGCAACCTTACAAAGCTTAAATCTAGATTCAGCAAAATCATGAAAAATTTTCAATGATAGTTTTCTTAAGGAGTTCCATTTTTCAAATTCAGAAACACAAAATGAAGATAAAAATAAAGTCGGGACAATTGATATGTACCTGACTCAGTTGACGAAGAAGAAGACCTGTGACAGGATGGAGCTTAATGGAAGAAGCAAAGTATCGTGCTATAAATGGACGAACTGGCTTGAAGCCTCCTCCTGTTAAATTAACCATAAACAAATTTGTGTTACATTTTAATGATATATAATATAGTAGATGATGAATTTTAAGTGAATTGAAACTAATATATATCACCTTATATATAATAGAGTATGTGCTTCTGCCTTCAACTGTTGGTATACAAAATAACAATCAAACCCATTAAACAATGAATGAATAGAGGAATTCCATCTGAGAAGCTAATATGTAAAGGAATGATTTTGGGATTCACAATCCAAATTTCCAACAGATCAAAAGATATCATTTCCGTCGATACTAACTAATTACCTTCATTTCATCTCAGTGATGTACTTCTCTGAATGTAATTGGGTTTCCAGGTTGTGAACTTTATTATCAAAGACTACGACCTTTTGTCTAGTGTACTCCTGTAGTTACCCTATAATTTATTCAACAACATGAGCCATAAACTTAATAGTCAAGTGCTTTAACACCTTTTTTTTCCATTCACCTTCATGTCAATTTATTTCATTATCTAGAAAAGTATATTGTCATATAAAATATTAAGCCAAATAAATTAAACAAACCAGCAAATTCAGAAAACTATATTAATTATGTGACAAATCATGGCCATAACTGCAAAACTAAGCATATTACAAATTATTTTTTCCTTTGTAATTGAATGCTAAGAACCTAAAACATATCCAATGATATCAACATGATGAGAAGAGAAGTGACCAAGAATGATACTTTTAATGTGGTTCATCATGATGAGAAGAGAAGTGAGCAATAACATCTCTTAGCTAGAAAAGAGCCAACCAAAGTCCATCTATACTCTTTTTGGGCCATTAACTTTATATTATTATTAGTGCAGTGTTTCTAAAGAACCAACCAAAGTCCATCACACACACAAAGAGAGAGTTTACACTTACCAATAACAAAGCATTGATGATAGTTCTATGACTTCTATCGATGGGAAAGCCAAGTGACTATGTCCTTTGGATCCAAAGCAAAACATCAACGAAATCACCATGGCCTTGACCAATACTATCTAAAGAACCATTCTCATTGCTGGCTCCTTTACGATTGATATGCTCTTCAATTACTTCCTCCAAAAGATCATCAAATAAGAAAATCCTAGAAAATCGAGGAAGAGAGTGAGATCGAACATGAAAAAAAGAGGGAGTGAGAGTGAAAGTGAAAGAGAACAAAAAAAAGTAGCTTTTCGCCTCCGCCGTGGATAAGCGATTTCCGGCGAGCTCGCTTCGGTGTCCTTCCTCCGTGCACCGTCCTCTCCTTCGTCTCGTTCAATAGGCTGAAGCTGCATATCACATAAGTATCATCCAATCCAAGGCCTGCCTTAGCATGTTCATGAGTCAAAATAATCTGCAAGAAGCAAA
Source organism: Astragalus membranaceus (assembly GCA_039519185.1). Taxonomy (NCBI): domain Eukaryota; kingdom Viridiplantae; phylum Streptophyta; class Magnoliopsida; order Fabales; family Fabaceae; genus Astragalus; species Astragalus membranaceus. Next base: position 179,454,786 of record CM076849.1, read on the forward strand.
AAATATTCCCTTTCTCAGTCAGGCTCATCGTCATTACCATCAGTGTATGTTCTACCATTCCGAAATTTTGAGCTTTGAAACCACTCTTTTACCTTTAGCAGAGAGTTATAAATAAGAATTAGACAAAATCATATCAAACACAACGAAGGAAACTAAGACTATTGAGAACATGGATCTTTGATTAATAAGAACTAAATGACATGAAAAAAGGTGTAGGTATAGAACATGAGTGTGTGAGAAAAGCACAAAACCAGTGTACATTCAACATTAAGAAAACAAAAATATGGATTAATGGTAGGAGATTAGATGACACAACATCTCTTTCACTGTTGCAGATCATATTTTACTACTTTCTGTTATGCCAAACCAAAACCATTCTAAACCTTGAAGAATTGGGAAGTGGTAACCAAGAGGCTTATCCTTTAAGCCAATTTTACAACTTTGTTTTTATCATTACAATTAGTTGTTTGTGCTAATGGCTAAACTGAAAATCACCACCGTTGTGTTGGTGGAGTGCACCTACATAAAGAAAATCAAAGATAGTTAAAAAATCAAAGATAAAACAGAGGCGAGATGGACAACACAAAAAAACAAAACCAGAATGTGTCTCTGCCAAATTGAAAACCAATTAAAATGCTTGCATGTCTCACAAAAAGTAAAAAAAATGAAAAAAGAAAACACGTGAAAGTCTGGAAAAAACTAAACAAATGGAATGTAAAAGAAAGGCATTCATAACCTATACCTTTTGATGGAGATAGAAATTGTGGATGAATCTGCTGAGTGCTTTCCTGGAAAGAGCAAATTGAACTCAGTGAACCAATTCCTCCATTGCTCCTCATCCCCTTTCATCCCCTATTGTCGTTGCTTTGTTTATTCCCAAAATTGCTCCTTTCTTCTTTCAGCTCCGGATCGTGCAAGCATTGCAAAGGGTCTGAAATTAAAGAGATCAAATCAAATCAAAAAAAGCAGAAAAAATAAAATAGTGCAAAATGATTAGAGAAATTAAATAAATGAGTGATGATGAAGAAGAGGTGGTGGAGGGAGAGGGGTCGGAAGGCGGTGGGGAGGAGGAGAAATGCGACGTGAGGTGACAACGGCACCAGAGAGTGGCTCGAGAGACTGGGGAGGAAGGAAAAAGCAAAGCCACGCCTCGGTGACGAACTTTTCGCGTCTCGCTCTTTGTTTCCCCCTTTCGTTTTCGTGACTCCATTTCTACTCTACCGCATGTCTATGGCTATGCATCTTCCATTCTTCTCCACCATGGCTGTTGCTTTTCCTCTCTAGCCCTCACCACCAACCTTGGCTTCACAGCCATCCTCTCTTCTCCACTCTCTCCCTCTGATCGCTTCTTTCAGCCACAGGTTCCTTTTCTCTCTCGCGAACAAAACGTGGCGTTGGTTCCTCAGAAAAGCAAGAGAACGTGTTTGACATGCAATTAGAAATTGAATCAAATTGACAAAAATACCCCTGAAGGTTTGGCGGGAGTGTGATGGAAGGTTGCAATTTGCGCCAAAATCGGGCTGGAGACACTGCCTCCGCTTATATTATTTGATAAATATATTTTGTGCCCAAAATACTTATACCGGAAAAAACATATATAAATGCTTGTATACAAGTGTAAAGTGTTGTTTGTCATGTTGACCAATAGAATAGTTAAGTTTTTATTAATAGCTTTAATTACTTTATTGATTCTTGAATTATTGAGAGTTTCTAAATAGGTTTTTAAACTATAGAAGTTTACCAACAAGGTTGGTTCAAGGGGCAACTGAGTTGGATTCCACCCCAATGTGTTGAGTTCGAAATTTGGATGTTGCGAAAACTCTGTTGGAAGAGGAGAACCACACGAGTCGGCAAAGTCGGATACTCGTGGCTAGTCAGGTTTCCCGATGTAGATTAGTCATCAATAAAGCTGGTGGATACTGCGCACAAATAACATGGTAACAAGAAAAAACCATAGAAGTTTGTAATTTTTTTTTGACAAAATGCATCTAATGCAATTCATTAATAATCAAAGTAGCAATACATGAAGGCACATCAAAGAAATCCTGAGGACTACCCGACATTAAGACCACCCCTACAAGAGAATGAACAACCTTATAAGCATTCCTCCTAGTAAACTCGACATGAGAGTTTTGATTAAAAAAAGCAAATAGAACCTTACAAGTGGAAATTAAAGTTCCAAACTCCCAAATAGAAGGCGTTTGGAATTAAAGGCATCAACCACACACTTAGCATCCAATTCAAAGATCACATCCTTGTGTTCAACTCACGGACCCAATGAATAGCTAGATATAAACCTGTTGTTTTCTCCTAAAAGGACATCCATAAGAAGAGAAAACCAATTAGTTCTAGCAGCAATAAAGTTACCTTCCTCGTCCCGTAAGCACATACCGATTCCTACCTTATTCTCAATCGCAGAGAAGGATGCATCCACATTGCACTTCACCCAACCGATTGGTGGCTTGGACCAAGAATCTGCAGCTCGTGAATTAACTAGCTGAACCGATGGTCCAGCAGCAGTATCACCAGTAGTGACTTATCCCAAGTAGGTAGCTCAGTTGGCGAGCTAAGGGATATCGAAGGAGTGCACCAAAAGAGTGCAAGAAGGAGGTCTCGGGTTCAAACCCCGGAAACTAACATTCCCCCACCCCCCACTAACATTGCTTATAGAAAAAAAAACCAGTAGTCACTTATTAATAGTTTGTAATTAGGACCATAGTAATTTACAAGTTCAAATTATTTACAAAATTAAGGACTTAATTGTGATACTTTTTAAAATTCATGAATCTAATTACAAATTTAGGACAAGTCTAGTGGCCTTATTAATTATAATCTTTTGTAATTTAAAGACCTATTTAAAAATTCTCAAAAATACAGAGACAAGCAAAGTAATCAAACTTAATTAACATGATGTGAACTGTTGAAATATAATAATCAAAATTTGGTATTAAGACTTTATTTTTCAAAAATATTTTTTCATGAAACAAGTACTCATAAAAAATTAAATAAATGAAAATAATAGATTAAAAAATAAAGTTATTCAACAACAAATTAAATATTCCAAATTAGTATAAATATTTATCCTTACCGTCCCAAGTGCACAGCTTAATAATAAAACACAAATAAGTTTTTTTTTACAAGAACACAAATAAGTGTTTTTTTTTTTGACAAAACACAAATAAGTGTTGTAAAGACACAAAGAGCACATGACAAAAAATTATACTTATAAAAGTCACATTGCTAATATTAACCAAGAGTATACCAGAGACAATATTGACCCAAAATCACGCTGCTAATATAAATCAAAATATTTTCTTTAGAAAAACATTAAATTAAAATATTAAGAACTTGTTTGAAATCCCTTTTTAAAAGTAGATTTTAGTTTTTTGAAATTTTTAATGAATAAATTTGTTCTTTGTTAAATTTAAAAACTAGAAAAACAATTTTCCAAACTCAATTCATACAGACTCTAATACTAATACTACTCTTTAATACACAATGAATACAGTAGTTGGATTAATTTGTGTTTACTTTTAACCCATCAACGACCATTCTTTTTTTATTGAAGGATAATTCTTGATGATTTGTAAATGTGTTTAAATCTCAATACAATTCTATTTTTGTGTGTGTGTGTTTGGGGTGAGCAACACACAATCAGAGGTGGACCTACACGGTGTTGTGGGAGTTCACTTGAACCCCGGGGAAAAGCTATGAAACCTGATATTCTAAAATAGGTCACGTATTCGTATCAGATACGTATTTGATATCGATACGTGTCAGATACATCCGGATACGTATCTTGGAATTTATATTTATTTTTAAATTAAAAAAAGACTAGATACTTACCGGATACGTATCCTGGAATTTATATTTATTTTTAAATCAAAAAAAGACCAGATACTTACCGGATACACAATCAGAGGTATTATATTTATCCTGGAATTTATATTTATATTTATTTGATATTTTTGTATTACTATTTGTCTTTGAATTAGAATAGTCCTACTTTGAATTCTAATGCAATGTTTTTTATTTTATTTTAGGTATTATAGTAGTGTGTGGCGTAGTCAAACTTCAACTAGAGTTCCTCCTCATCAATATGGTAACATTTCTAGAGAGAGGAATAAGTGTCTAAAAGGATATTTTGAAGATTCTGAGGAGAGAACAAAAGTTTGTCTAGAATTCTCTGATTTCTCATCTTGTGGTGGTGATTTTGCTTCTTCCGATTCAATTGAAGATAGATGCAAGTTGGATGCAAAAACATGGTGGGTGATGCATGGAGAAGAGGAGAATGACACAGTTAGTGTTAAGTAGTGAATAGTAGGCAATCCTATTGACCATAAACTTCTTTTGCTTATATTTGAGCAATTGTCAATTAGTAAAGTGAAGTATCTTTAATTATGTTTTATATTTTTAAAATTTAATTTAAATTTTTAATGAAGTATCTCTGCCGTATCGTATCTTGATTTTCAAAATTTTCTCGTATCCACATATTGTGTCGTATCATATCCCGTATCTGGGCTTCAAAGGGGAAAAGTACTCTACTTACCTTATTGTATTACATTTTTTTACCCCTTAAAATTTTAAATTTGTAAGGGACTATTTTTAAAATTTTAGGAAATAATTTTACCGATATCACATATCTTTGCGGACTACTTCTTATTTTCATGTACTTTAGGACCTAAATATGAGAGGACGTGTAAACTTAAAGACTAATTTGACAATTTACTCTTAAATAAATTTGGAGTTAGATAACTTGATTCCTTAATTTTAGTAAATTAAATGAAGATATTTCAGGAAAAAATTAACCAATTCTATGAGCCAACATTTTTTGTAATGAAACTTTTTTCTGCACTCCTTGCCCAGGGTCCTAGATCCGCCACCACACACAATTACTACTAAATTTGTGCATAACATATTTTTGATATTTTAACTGTTTTTGTAATGAAATAAAGAATTTGTTAATCCCGTCAAGACAGACAATTACAAATACGTAGAGCCATTTGCTTAATTTACCCTGGAACACGAGGGTCGACCCGATTCTTCTAGGTTCGATTTCTGCAGCATACAAACTCAGTGTTGGCAAACAAATACGTAAAGCGTAGTCTTGTTTAGTGTTTGTTTTCTTTATTTTTGGCGTTTGTAACAAAAAAAAAGACAATTACAAATACGTGATTTTATTTCACAAAAAATAATATATTTAAAAAATAATTGTATATCATTAATCGTACTCATCGAACACGTGATTAGACTATCACATGGGCAAAACTTATCATAATATTAGGGAGAAAGAAGTAAAATCGTTATCACTTTTCAAAACTAACATTAACAGTAAAACTTCAAAGTACTCCTTCATGTTAATTTTGTTAAGTCATCCTAACTGTCTTTTTTTATTTGATGTGGGTGCGTACTTATTTTCAGAATAATAAAATAAAATCTATATAAATTTTATCCAATAATTAAAGTGCGTTTTGTCAAAAAAAGAAAGTGCGTTAAAAAAAAATCAGTTGATAGGGGAAAAAAATGGAGCGAAGGAAGTGGCAGCGAGCGAGGACACAGTGTCAAATTTGTAAATAAGATACAAGACGCGTGGCAAAAAGACGAAATAAACGAGCAGACAAACAGAGAGAGAGATGGTCTTTGTGGGTCCTTTTTCTTCATTTCCCACACTGTACTCTCTCTGTTTTTCTCTTCTGCAACTTCTAATAGTATCTATTATCTAATCTACCACATTTCACAACACTCACCAGTCACCACACTCACTCTTTCTCTTTCTCTTTCTCTTTCCTTCACAAACTCACACTCTGTTTCATTTCAGATCTGAAAAATCTCACAACCCTAAGCTAAGCTAAGCTAAGCTAAGCCTCTAACGGTAAGCATTTTCTCTCGCGATCTTCTTCATACTCTCAAGATCTGCTTCTTTCTCATTCCTTTCTCTGCTTTGAATGCAAGGTCTTTAATCTCAACTAGCTCTTTGAACTTCTATTGCGAGCATTTCTTTTCTTTTTTTTTTGAGGATTGCAATGTGTTCTTGCTACTTGTTACTTATCAATAGGTTAATTTAGCTTTTGATTAGTTGAAGTGAAGTCATTCTATTTTTGTTGCGATCCTTTGCATTGTGAGTTTGATTAACGTAGCAATTCATTGAATTATGCTTATGTATGATGATTGGAGCTTGATTTGTTTGGAATTTGGAGATTTGATTTGTAGATCAATTCGTGGAATTTAACAACTTCGAGCCTTGTTAACACAACTATTAATAGTAGTGTGATGATTTAGATTTTTTTTTGCTTATCTTTACAAAGATCCTTGTTTATTTGTATGAGTAATTTGGGGAACTAGAATTCAATGTTTATCCACAATGAAGTTCGAGCTTGCTTCTACTATGGTTTAGTTGATTCGGCATTCATTGTGTACTTTTTTCCACCTTCTTTTCTCATGCTTCTTCATTTGATTTGTATTTTTCCTTATTCTTTGACTATACAAAGTATTAGTTTTCCGTCTTCATACTATTATGTATTCCCCCTATTATATATTACAAAACATTTGTGCAAGAATTGCAAGAAATGATCAGGTGTCCCTTTTTTAGAAAGGCCAGAAAATGTTTGGGTGAAGTTTGTTGGAAATCACGCATGAATAGCATTGTTTCTTATTTACTTCATGCAAAAAATTTCATAATATTAAGTATTTTCAATTTTCGTCTTTTGTTTTGTATTTTATAATTGTTAACACTAAACTTTTGTCTGGTTAGTAAACACGAGTTTTCAGATATCTGCTTCTTTCTTGATCTTCACAGATTAGATTTTTCGGTTGGGTGGTTGGAGAAAACTTTATATGTATTTCTTTGTGAGGTTGCAGGCTACATTGCTCTGGAACTTCAATGGCAGTAACTGAAGCTCAAAATCCTCTTCTTGGAGAAAACACCTGTGGTTCATTGTTGAAGAAGCTGCAGGTAACTTTATTCAGTTATTCATCCGTGCCACCAAAAATGCTCATGGCCTATAGAGTAATAAGGTTATGTTATCTTTACTCACTGTAGGAAATATGGGACGAGGTTGGTGAAACCGACGATGAACGGGACAAGATGCTTCTTCAGTTGGAGCAGGATTGTTTGGATGTGTACAAGAGAAAGGTTGAGCAGGCTGCAAAGTCAAGGGCACAGCTACTTCAAGCGCTATCGGACGCTAAGCTTGAGCTTTCTACTCTTCTATCAGCTCTTGGAGAAAAGAGCTTCGCTGGAATTGTTCGTAACTACTTAACCATGTCCTTATGTCAGAAGCACAAAACACATGAAATAAGATTCATGATGCATTGGAATAATAAAATTAAAACATATTTTAATAGGCATATTTTATTCTTTTGCAGCCTGATAATACTTCTGGAACTATAAAGGAACAACTTGCAGCGATAGCACCAGTACTTGAACAGTTATGGCAACAAAAGGAAGAAAGAATAAAGGAGTTCTCGGATGTACAGTCACAAATCCAAAAAATATGTGGAGAGATAGCTGGGAACTTGAACCTTAATGATGTTTCAATTGCAGTTGATGAGTCTGATCTGACCCTGAAGAAGTTTGATGAATATCAATTGGAGCTTCAAGAACTTCAAAAGGAAAAGGTAATTAGTTACTGTGTCATATGATATATAAGTTTTTCGCAGTTTTGAAAACTCGGTTTGAGTTCATTCACTAAACAGCACATTGAGAGTTTTGTTGCATTGCTTTGTTTGGCAGAGTGAGAGGTTGCACAAGGTTCTTGATTTTGTGAGCACTGTGCATGACCTATGTGCTGTCCTTGGTATGGACTTCTTCAGTACTGTAACTGAGGTTCATCCAAGCCTGAATGATTCTACTGGTGTTCAATCTAAAAGCATAAGCAATGACACACTAGCTAGGCTGGCTAAGACAGTCTTAACGCTGAAAGAAGATAAAAAGCATAGGCTGCACAAGGTAATGTATTTAGCACACTTTTATTTCATCAAATTTTTTACTCATGTTGGCTAACTATATGCTTTCAATTTTTAGTAATTTTGGCATACTGCAGATTTTGGTTTTGCAAAATATTCATGTATGTTTCAAAGGAATCATCATCAATTCTTACTTTGGCACCCCTGGAAGTGATTTTACCTTTAACATTTTGAATTCATTTCTGCTTGGCTTTTAGTCTATGTTACACTTACCAGATTTTTTTTAACTATGATTTGTATATCCTTTGCAGCTCCAAGAATTGGCTACTCAGTTAACTGATCTCTGGAATCTAATGGATACCCCTCCAGAGGAAAGGAAACTGTTTGACCATGTTACTTGTAATATGTCAGCTTCTGTTGATGAAGTCACTGTTCCTGGTGCCCTTGCTCTGGATCTGATTGAGCAGGTACTAAAGGTTGCTTTCTGAAGCTTAGCAATTCAGGCTCCAATTTTGTAACTGATTGTTATTTTTTATTTTTACAAAGGCTGAAGTGGAAGTTGAGAGACTCGACCTCCTAAAAGCCAGCAGGATGAAGGAAATTGCTTTCAAAAAGCAAGCAGAACTCGAAGAAATATTTGCCCATGCTCATGTAGAAATAGATCCAGATGTTGCAAGAGATAAGATTATGGCATTGATTGATTCTGGAGAGATTGAACCAACCGAATTACTGGCTGACATGGACAATCAAATTGCGAAAGCGAAAGAGGAAGCTTTAAGCCGAAAAGATATATTGGACAAGGTTGAAAAATGGATGTCAGCATGTGAAGAAGAGAGTTGGCTTGAAGACTATAATCGGGTAATCATAATCTCCCTTGTGCAGTTTTTCTATGTGTTCCTGTGGCTGGTGCTCATCTTTGCCGAGAGAGGTGAAAAAGGAAATTTACCCACATGTTAACAAAAGTTGTAATCCTTTAACCTGAGTTAATTTGCATTTGGCTTTATTCTGTCACTGTAGCCTACAAGTTTTCACTTTTCAGTAATATTGATCTGCTATTTGATAGTGTTTTACCCCATTTCCAGAAGTACGTAAGATTTAGCTTTAGCTTTACTCCAAATTTGATCATCCCATAAAATGGTTGCATAATCTTCCCCAGTTGGTGATAATAGTTTTACCGTCTGACACAACCATGTAAAACAGGATGAAAACAGGTATAATGCAAGCAGAGGTGCACACTTAAACCTCAAACGAGCAGAGAAAGCTCGGATACTGGTCAATAAAATTCCAGGTATTTGTGGATGAAACCAGAACCACCAACAGATACTGTTATTATTAAATCAATTCACTGTCAGCGTAAGTCAAACTAAAAGACACCGCATTATTGGAAAATTTGATTTTGTTACTCTTGTTGAAAATGCAGCTTTGGTTGATACACTGGTTGCTAAAACACGTGCTTGGGAAGAAAACCATGGCATGTCATTCACATATGATGGTGTTCCACTTCTAGCCATGTTAGATGAATATGCCATGCTTAGGCATGAACGGGAAGAAGAAAAACGAAGGTTAAAGGTACGTTTCACTGATGTGATGATTAGGATGGCTGATTTTCAGATTAATTTCAAATAATAATACAATGAGCAAAATTGAAGTATCAGCTTGGTCTATTTCTGTTCACTGCACAGTTTTACTGACTGATCATAACTCATGACCTGTGTGGTCTTTGCACTCTATAGGACCAGAAGAAGTATCATGAGCAGCAAAGCACAGAACAGGAAGCCGTCTTTGGTTCCAAACCCAGCCCTGCTAGGTCAGTTAGCGCTAAAAGGGTAGCAGGCCCTCGCGGTAATGGAGGAGCCAATGGTACTCCTAACCGACGACTGTCACTTAATGCTCATCAGAATGGAAACAGGTCCACATTGAAAGATGGTAAAAGGGACATTACTAGACCAGCTGCTCCTGTGAATTATGTGGCCATATCAAAAGAAGATGCTGCTTCCCACGTTTCTGGTACCGAAACCATGCCGGCATCACCCTAATAAGGACATCTTAATTTCCAGCCCCATGATTCATCTTTGTAGCATTGTCATATTACTAGTTACTGCTTTAGGAATATAATCTGTGAGTGACAAGTAATTAGAGAGGAACTGTTATTAGCTGTGTATGCTATATTTGCCATTTGGAGGTTTACTCAATACTACATGTTAGCTTATTCCATTGAAGCCTTTAGGTTTGAAAATATACACGGTGGTAGTTTTGCCTTTTTTTCTTCAAACTTTTAGCTTCTATTCATTGGTTTTGTTGCGCTTTCCGTCTAATATGAATTTCCGAATCTGTTATCTCGGGACATTCCTCAGCACTCAGCACCCCCTTGCTAATCGGAATTTCATAAATATGTTTGGGTAAGGTTTAAGAATAGTCTGGTGTGAAATTCTTGTGGCAAGCACCCCCTCAATGGCTCCATAATCCTTTTAGACCCTTCAAGAACTTTCTTTTATGAAGGTCCCACAAGAACAAGCACGGGGAGAGGTTAATACCTCAAGCAAGTACGCGCTCCTTTACGACCCCGTGAAATTGATCCAATAGCTTTATGATTGTAGGTGGAGAGTGACAAAGATTGGTTCAAAATTTTTGAAGAGTATACATAAAATATGCAATATAATTGTTTTTTGACAACAAAAGATAATACATAAATTAAAAATGGTGTTTAATACATTAATAAAAAATCTGGTGTTCTAACCAACATAATGCGACACAAGTGCTAGATACTTGGGTCCATTAACCATTTTGTCCTGGGTTCGATTCCTAGGTGGTGCGTATGGAAAAACATTTGTTAGGAGAGGTCAACCCTTTAAATGGATCTCAGATACCTCGAAGGATTAGTTTCCACGATCGCCGTGGAGGATACAATGGTTTACCAAAAAAAAATCTGGTGCTCTTTGTCAAAACAAAATCTGGTGCTCAGACCAAGAACCGCGACATAAAATAAATACTAATAGGATAGTTTGAAACATAATTTCACTCACTAAAGTACTACTTTAGCTCTTCGAGTGACTTCAAAACATCAATAATTAAATTCAGCACTATAATTTGCAGCAATCTTTCTTTAAATTCGGACTATTGTGGTATCCGATACCACCCTCCCTTAGATACTAAATTGTTAGTTGATGTTGATGTAATGGGAGTCTTTACTCCTAGATTGATCGCCGTGTAATTCTTTTCTGGGCTTTAAGCCCCTTTGAATCACAAAAAAAGAAACATAACCTTGGTTATATTTTACGAATGTGTCATTTCTCGCTCTCAAGGTAGATAACGCGTACCCATCTAATCATCTTGAATTGTGTTTGCAAAAGGCAATCATTGAAAGGTAGGGGACAGTAAACTTTTAATATTTGCAATTGTTATTGGTTAAATGTGATGAACATCTAAGAATCAAAATATGATAAACAACCAAACAAGCTTATGTGTACTTGACGTGGTATGTAAATTTAAGTGTGGGAGAACAAATTGGTTTAACGAAAGTATGATAGAAGCTGAAGCTGAAGTTTAGGGACTTTCACAGGCCATCAAATGAGCAATTGATCAAATCTAATTTTTTGTGATTTTTGAAATGAATTGTAAACAAGTCATTGACTCTATATGATCGAAGCTATATTTGATGTGTCCGAGTATGATTGCATCATAGAGGAGTGCAAAACCATATTGTCATTATAAAATAACTTTTAAATTGTTTTTTAATAGGTGACAAGCAAATGTGGGCGCTCTCAAATTAGCAAAAGCGTCTATCTTGTATACTCCTCATAGAAATTTTCACTTAGCTAATATTTATATTTGGAACACTATTCACAATGATATGCCATGATTTTGATTGTCTAAAAAAAGAATAATGTCTAAAATTTTACATGAATGATTATTAAACTAATTAAATGCATAATCTTGTTTTATTGTAACAAAAAAAACAAGTTTATAGGTCAAGTTATTTTTTTATCAGTAATTCAATATAGGTCAAGTTATTGATTTTGCTTAACGGAGAAGCCTTTTTCTGTTTCAACTTTCAACTTTTAAGAGACCCAGCGGCAGAAAGCACAAGTGAATAAACGACGTCGTATCGGTTGCAAGACACCTTCTGAGTCTCTGAATTGGGATGGCGAACGAGAACGAGAACGAACCCGCGAAGCTTCTATTACCATACCTTCAACGCGCCGATGAATTGCAGAAGCACGAACCTCTCGTCGCTTATTACTGTAATTATTCATCGTTTTTTTTTCTTTTCTTTGATATTTTGATTTTAGATCGATTCCTATTTTTTATTATTGCTTCGAGTCTTCTTGAATCCGAAATACGCTAATAATCGTTATAATTATGAATTTTATTGGTAAATTTAGGTCGATTATATGCGATGGAACGGGGGTTGAGGATTCCACAGAGTGAGCGCACCAAGACCACTAGTGCTCTTTTTGTTTCCCTCATGAAGCAACTCGAAAAGGTTCTAAATTAACTAGTCAAAATTTAAATTTTCGTTTTTTGTATCCATAATTTCGTGTACTCCTAATCAAAATTAACTAAGAACACTGCAAGACCATTAATTAATTCATGTCTGATAATTTAATTGATCTTATGGATCCCAAACTTGTTTTGTGTTTGATCAAGAAGAATCAAGTCTCCTCATGTTAAATTGAATTGCCTGAATGAATCTGTATTAGCTGCAATCCAAAAATATTGCAGTCACTACATATGGTTGTTGGATGAAGATTGGATGACTTGTATTCTGATGTGAGCCGTTGGATGTCTTGTTTTTATCCAATGACTCTGATTTACTAACTGCAGTTAGTAAATCGTCGATTTGTTTATAAAACACTTATTTAGTTGAATCGTCGATTTGTTTATGAAATTATCTTTCTTTGTATCATTGCTTTTCAGGATAAAAAGTCACTCCAGTTGGGACCTGAAGATAATTTATATCTCGAGGGATTTGCTTTGAATGTGTTTGCAAAAGCAGACAAGCAAGATCGTGCTGGGAGAGCAGATTTGTATGTTAAATCCTTTTTTTAATGCATATATGTAATCATTGTATTCATAGAATGCTCATATTTCTTTATGTCTATTACACAACTTCCTTGGATGTTAATTTTTTTATCTGTGATTGATTTTTAACATGTATTCTCTGACCTTTTGCAGGAATACAGCTAAAACGTTTTATGCTGCTAGCATCTTTTTTGAGATCCTTAATCAATTTGGAGCAGTTCAGCCTGATGTGTGTATTTGAATGCATTGAACCTTTATTTTTTAACCATTTTTTGCATTTGCAAGGATCTCGCTCACTTTTCTTATTTGGCAACAATTTGGGGCAGTGATATAATTTTGTCCAACATGTATGTTTTATGATTTTGTGAGTTTCTTCTGCAGCTGGAGCAGAAACAGAAGTATGCAGCATGGAAAGCAGCTGATATAAGGAAGGCTTTGAAAGAAGGAAGGAAGCCCACGGCTGGCCCGCCTGCTGGTGATGAGGACCTGTCGTTTCCAATGAGTTCTCCTAGTAGTAGACATGTATGATTCAAATTTCAACTCTGGTGTGTTGAGTTTGATTGCATGTAAATTAATAATAAACATAAACAGTTAACCTACAGCTGTTTATTCCTGCAGGATCTTGGGTCTACTGAATCTTCTGTCGATGGTACTGGAACAGAATCTGATTCAACGCCTAATTTTCATAACCCTACGAACTACCCGAATTTGCCAAGCTTTCAGCCGGCACCTAAATTCCATGATACTCTTGATGATCAGCATTCTGCAAACATTCCACAGTTTCATGATAGAGTGGATAACAATAACCATTCGTCTATTGTTTCTCCATCTTCTCACTCTCCTGCAGTTTATCCTTCACAAGACTACCATCCCCCGCCACCTTCCCACGATTACCATCCTCCTCCCCCTTCCCACGAGTACCATCCTCCTCCTCCACCTTCCCAAGATTACCATCATCCCCCACCCGCCCAATCGGGAAGTTCTTATTCTGAGCCCTACAACCACCAGCAATACTCATCAGAGCACTCACAGAATTTAGGTCCCAACTACCCTTCTCACGACACACCCTCTTCTCATCCTTATCCCCATTTTCAGTCTTATCCAAGTTTTACAGAAAGCAGTCTACCATCAGTACCATCAGTACCAATAAACTATACTTATTATCAAGGGTCTGATTCTTCCCAGTCAGCTCCGCTGGCTACAAGCCATTCATCAAGTGCCCAACACAGTTCCAGTAGCAGAAATGGAACTACCTCGGAAACAAAGTCAGCTACTCAAACATACCAGTATGACAGTAGCTACCAGCCAGCACCTGAAAGAATTGCAGAGGCACACAAAGCTGCAAGGTTTGCTGTTGGGGCACTAGCATTTGATGATGTCTCAATTGCAGTAGACTACTTGAGAAAATCACTCGAGTTACTGACAAATCCATCAGTTGGCCAGTAAGATTTTATGTAAAACCCGGTGCTAGTTTCCATGGTGTCTTGTTTTGTAATATATTATATTATATTCATGACGCCTTAGAGTGTGAAGAAATTCTGTAAACATGGCTTGAATGGAAATCATGGATTCTGCCTGGAGTATCTATTTTCATTATTATGGAAGTTATTGAAGTTCGTTTGTTTGTCAAGGGATTATGACATGCAAATAAGATGTCTTGATTGGAACGGTTTTCTTTTTTAATTTTATGGGTTTTTTTCTCTAAACTCAATTTGGGTGCTTTGCTCATCAATCTATTTACCCTTGAGAATTTGAATCTCAGCTGCCAAATTTCTATAGTACGACATAAAACTCGTTGCCTATGAAGTTCCCTTCAGATATTTTGGAACCAAATTGTAGGCAGAGCTAGTTTGGAAAAAAAACTTAATGAACACTTTTAGGTAACTAAAACCTAAAAAGCTTGTGAGTTAATTGTATTCCAAGAGAATAATAATTACTTAAAACATATTATGTTGTCATTTTTTGCGGTATAATGATAAAATATCATCATGAATTTGGTTATTATTTGAGAATTAAGCTCTCAAAGTTTACTTTTTGTATTTTAGAGATTTTTTGGGAGTTATTTTAAATTGTTCATGGGGTGATAACCCAAAGTACTCAATTAAGTGCTCTAGCTTTAATATTTGATGATATATAGTTTAGTGACTGTTTAATTAAAAAATTTAAGTTGTAGCGATATTTTTCGTATGAAAAATTATAACATAAAATGTATAAGTAGTACTGTACTATAAGGAAAACAGAGAAAAGAAAATAGTGAAGCACCGAATAAAGTCTGTTTTTTTTTTTCGATAAACAAAACTTCATTTAACGGAGCACTAGGGGTGCTCGACCCAAACAATCAATTATAAATTGTTTAGACAATGAAGTGGATTGTTCCACCAAGAGGCAATGGATAATGAATGATTATAATTTGCTCTATAAACGACCAACTCCAAGAAAAACATTTAATCCACCTAATGATAGAATCACAGTTTGGTTCCTTGTTATTAAAAATAATCCCATTCCGAGAAAACCATAAGCACCAACACGAAGTCAACCAAATCAAGGGATTGAGATCCTCTCCATTTACCGGACAGTTCCAGTAGGAGAGAGATAGACACATCAAATAAAATAATATTATTTTTAAAATAATATTATTTTATTTCATGAGTCTATCTCTCTCCTACTGGAACTGTCCAGTAACTGGAGAGGATCTGAACCCCAAATCAAGTGCCTTATCTTCTTTGCCTTTCTACCGGTGACAAAATTTCCCAACCATTGCAAGTGATCAATCAAGTCATTGGGAGGATCCGAATCAATACCCATCAAAGAATAAATTTTAGACCACCTCTCGTCAGCAAAAACACAATCCAAGAACAGATGTTGAACTTCTTCGCAATAAGACTTACAAAAAGGGCAGTACGCATCAACCATGGCCGCTATCACTTTACGATGAAAGAGTAAACCACGAGTGGGCAAAGAATTCCGGAGCAAACGCCAACCGAAAATAGAAACCTTGGAAGGGACGAGGCACTTCCATAACGACATTAGCCTTGTTTTTAGATCCTCTTCCAAATTGTTATTATCGTTAAAATTGGCAAGCCAATTATAATACGATTTGACTGTAAAAGATTTAGAAGGATCCAACAACCATAACCAAGAGTCCGGCACGACCTTAGAAGGAGATACACCCTGCAAAATCGCAAACAAATCATCAACCTCCACTGCTGGGAGGTGCTGGCCGAGAGAACCAGCAGCAATAGGCGCTGATGTGCGCTGAACCGATAGCGCAGCAGCAGTACCGTCGGATCGACCATGCTCCATCCAAGGAAGAAACCAACACCAAGAATCACCAAGCCAACAACCAACTTCAGCCATAGATATAGATTGGTACTCACAAACTGCATAAAGTCCGTATTCAATCAACATTAAGACCGGTGACAGAACTCCAATCACTTAAATAAATTAAAGGATGCAAAAACATAAACAATTAAAAAGACACATCAATTATTTCTTTTATTCAAATACAAATATTAAAGGACGCAAAAACATAAACAATTAAAAAGACACATCCATTATTTCTTTTATTCATATATTTAATATAAATAATTAAGCTAAACTTGAGTTGCACGCGCCCGAAATGTTGTTGTTCATGCCTTGAGAGGAGGTCAAGGTGTTAGATATAACCATTGTTTGTATTAGTATTTTGTGGGTGGTGAATAGTATATGGGCTTGGCCCAATATGTACCGTAGCTTTTAGAATGTGGCTAGTCTTAGGCCCAAAATATCTCTGTAATTTCCTTCTGTAATTACTTCTGGTCAAGTATCAGCTCTCTAAAGATAGAAGCTTTGATACATATACCGTAATGTCATCACTTTGCAAAAAATGAGATTCTTTTGATAACAATTGGTATCCAGAGCTATAACAGAATCTCTCACAGAAATCGCACAAATAACCGCAGTTAATTTTTGCGATCGGAATCCTCACCGACGACGACGTCGACGGACGACAAATCGTTCATGCAACCGGCGATCCCAAGGCTCGACGATCATTACGAACACCGGGCGTTTCTCATGGAGAATCTCTTGAGGTCCAAGGAGTATTGGAACCTTGTGGAAACTGGAATTCCACCACTCCCCGCCAACGCCAATCAAGAACAGGTCAAGACGATAGAGGACGCCAAACTGAAGGACCTGAAAGTCAAGAACTATCTGTATCAAGCAATTGATAGAAGAACCATAGAAACAATTATGAAGAAGGGCACGGCGAAAGAAATTTGGGATTCGTTGAAAATCAAGCACCAAGGTTCAACGAAAGTCAAGAAAGCACAGTTACAAGCACTACGAAGGGAATTCGAATTGCTGGGAATGAAAGAAGAAGAAGGAGTGAAAGAATATGTGGAAAGAACGCTTGCAATTGCGAACAAGATGCAAGCACACGGAGACACGATCGATGAATCTGGTGTAGTGGAAAAGATATTACGCTCAATGACAGAAAAGTTTGGCTATGTGGTGTGCTCAATCATGGAAGCACACGACATCTACACACTCTCTGTAGATGAATTGCGGGCAAGCCTCTTGGTTCATGAATTGAGGATAAATGAATACAAGGGAAAGGGTGAAGAAGAACAAGCACTGAAGGCCACAGTTCCCTCAAGAGGAGGCTTTAGAGGAAGAGGAAAAAGCATCAAAGGAAGGGGAAGAGGCAGGAACACAAGCAAGGAATCAATCCAATGTTACAAATGCAAGAAATATGGACATGATCAGAATGAATGTCCAAGCTGGGAAGAAAATGCAAACTTTACTGAATGTGAGGAAGATGAGGAACTACTCCTAATGGCCACCACTGACATGGAAGGCATCATCAAGGACAAGGTATATTTCTGGTTTCTAGATAGTGGATGTAGCAATCATATGACAGGAATTAAGGAGTGGTTCAATAGCCTAGATGAAACCTTTAGAGTATCTGTGAAATTAGGCAATGGCTCCACTATAATGGCAAAGGGTAAAGGGAATGTGAAAATTAAGATAAGAGGCATAGTGCAAGTTATAACAGATGTATTATACATTCCTGAGTTATCTAGCAACTTGTTGAGTATTGGTCAATTGCTAGAAAAGGGATTAGGCATATACTTTGAGGATGATGTGTGTGAAGTTCATCACAAAGAAAGAGGATTGATCATGAGGGCTAAAATGACTGCAAAACGTGTGTTTCCTGTCTCTGTGGTTAATGGTGCTAAGGTAGATTGTGATGAACAAGCCAAATGTTTCAAGGTAGAATGTGAAGACCATGACAGAATGTGGCACTGCAGATATGGCCATCTTGGCATGTCTGGGTTGAAGCTGTTAGCTGAGAAAGAAATGGTGAGAGACCTACCATTGCTTAGTGGAGAAAACAAAGTGTGTGAAAACAAAGTGTGGGAAAACAACATAGAGACAGTTTTCCAAAGAGCACATCATGGAGAGCAACAAAGAAGTTAGAACTTGTACACTCAGACATATGTGGATCATTGAATCCTGAGTCAAATAGTAAGAGAAAATACTTCATTACATTCATTGATGACATGACTAGAAAAACATGGGTATACTTCTTGAATGCAAAGTCAGAAGCTTTTGACTGTTTTAAGAAATTCAAGGCTGCTGTTGAAAATGAAAGTGGGAAAAAAATCATGTGCCTCAGAACTGATAGGGGAGGAGAGTACACATCCAATGAGTTTAAAAATTACTGTGATGAACATGGAATTAAAAGGCAGCTCACTACTGCATATAGTCCTCAGCAGAATGGTGTATCTGAAAGGAAGAACAGGACCATTCTCAATATGGTATGAAGCATGATCAATGATAAAGATGTGCCCAAAACCTTCTGGCCTGAAGCAGTGAATTGGAGTGTGTTTCTCCAAAACAGGTCACCCACTGTGG
The DNA here is from genome assembly GCA_039519185.1 of Astragalus membranaceus. NCBI lineage: Eukaryota > Viridiplantae > Streptophyta > Magnoliopsida > Fabales > Fabaceae > Astragalus > Astragalus membranaceus. The sequence continues at coordinate 179,473,611 of CM076849.1, forward strand.
CAGTACAGAACATGACTCCACAAGAAGCTTGGTCAAGTTTGAAGCCATCTGTTAAGTTCTTTAGAACCTTTGGGTGTGCAGCCTATGCTCATGTGCCTGAAGCACATAGAAATAAACTTGATAATAGAAGTACCAAGTGTGTTCTATTTGGAATCAGTGAAGGATCAAAGGCATATAGACTTTATGATCCTGTCTCACAGAAAATTTTGATTAGCAGGGATGTAATTTTTAATGAAGATGAGAAATGGAATTGGAAAGGGAAAGAAAAGGCATGTGAATTAGAAATACAAGATGAAGTAGAAGAGCCTCAAAGAACAGAAGTGCCTGACCAACACACAGATGGAAATCCTGCTAAAATAACTAATGATGAGCAAACAGTGATCAACAATGATAATAGTGAAGAAGTTGAAGAACATCAGAACCAAGGGAGGATTAGAAGGCCACCAGCATACTTGAGTGAGTATGACACTGCATTCTTAACTGAAGAAGACACTGATGAACAGGTATATGTTGTATTCACTGTATCTGAGGATCCAACCAGCTTTGAAGAAGCTAAGAAAGACAAGAAGTGGAGAGAGGCAATGAATCAAGAGATGGAAGCAATTGTTAGGAACAACACTTGGGAATTAACATCACTGCCTACAGGAGCCAAGGTGATTGGTGTAAAATGGATTTATAAGACAAAGTACAATGAAAGGGGAGAGGTGGACAAGTTCAAGGCAAGACTAGTTGCCAAGGGCTATTCTCAAGAATACGGTATTGATTACACTGAAGTCTATGCTCCAGTGGCCAGGTGGGACACAATCAGAGCTATGCTTGCCATAACAGCAACACAGAGATGGAATGTCTTCCAATTAGATGTAAAGAGTGCTTTCTTGCATGGAGAGATCAAAGAAAATGTGTATGTAGAGCAACCTCAGGGATACTTGAACAAGGAAGCAAAAGACAAACTCTACAACCTCAAGAGAGCTCTCTATGGACTCAAACAGGCTCCCAGAGCCTGGTACAGTAAAATAGATGCCTATTTCCAAAAGGAGGGCTTTGAAAGATGTGACTCAGAGTACACATTGTACATTAAGGGCAACATTAACAATGATTTTTTTGGTGGTGAGCCTGTATGTGGATGACCTCATATTCACAGGCAACTCTCTAATCATGATGGAGCATTTCAAAAGCTCCATGAAGAAGGAATTTGCCATGACTGATTTAGGAAAGATGAACTACTTCCTAGGGGTGGAAGTCACTCAAAACTCACATGGCATCTTCATTTGTCAAAGTAAATATGCCAATGAAGTTTTAAAAAGGTTTGGAATGAGCAACAATAAACCTATTGGTGTTCCTATGATACCAGGTTTCAAACTCTCAAAGCAAGGTGGAGGAGCTAAAGTTGATGCCACATACTACAAACAAATAGTAGGTAGCTTGATGTATCTCACAGCTACTCGTCCTGACATTATATATTCTGTGGCTATGATCAGCAGATTCATGGAAAATCCCACTGATCGAACTCCATATGAAGGCAGCAAAACGAATTATGAGATACTTAAGAGGAACCACAGACCTGGGAATACATTACAGCAAGGCTGAGATGAATCAGTTGTATTGTTTCACTGACAGTGACTATGCCAATGACTTAGATGACAGAATAAGCACTTCAGGCTATGTTTTCCTGCTAGGAAATGGAGCAATTGCATGGGCATCTAAGAAGCAACTGATAGTGACACTCTCAACAACTGAAGCAGAGTTCATAGCTGCAGCATTGTGTGCTTGTCAGGCCATTTGGTTGAGGAGAATTATAGAAAAATTGGGCCATTCTCAAGCTGGAAAACAGTAATAATGTGTGATAACAGTTCCACTATAAAACTGTCTAAGAATCCCACACTTCATGGAAGAAGCAAGCATATTGATATTAGATTTCACTTCCTTAGAGAATTGGTTAAGAAGGAAGTAATTGAATTGTTGCATTGTGAGACTCAAGAGCAATTGGCAGATATGATGACTAAGCCTTTGAAGGCTGAGAGGTTTCAGAAATTTAGAAGGCTAATTGGTATGTGCAAACTAGACTCTGATGCAGTGCAAATTACTGAACAAAGTTGATACTTTGATGCAGTAAAGTTCACTTAACAGAGTTTAGTTTGAGAGAGGAATTGTTAGATATAACCATTGTTTGTATTAGTATTTTGTGGGTGGTGAATAGTATATGGGCTTGGCCCAATATGTACCGTAGCTTTTAGAATGTGGCTAGTCTTAGGCCCAAAATCTCTCTCTGTTATTTCCTTCTGTAATTGCTTCTGGTCAAGTATCAGCTCTCTAAAGATAGAAGCTTTGATACATATACTGTAATGTCATCACTTTGCAAAAAAAGAGATTCTTTTGATAACACAAGGAAGATTAGGGATGAACAATATAACCTGAGAGATTCACGCATCCACTTATACTATTAGCAATCTCACTTTGTAAAATAGACAAAAATTGAAAAAAAATATATTCTAAAGCAGCAAAGAATATTTTCTTATGTGATCTAGGACATGATGTTGAAATCTTGGATATTATTGTAAATGTTATTCTACTCTCTCGAACCATTTTATCAATTATGAAGTAGTAAAAGAATAACATGTTTTTAATTCTTTAAAATATTGCTTTTAGTTGACTTTTATTTGAATTTTATTAACTTTTAATCTTTAATAATTTTTTAAAAATAATGCATTTTATATCTTGAATAAGTTTGTAAAAAAATATCTTCAATAGGGATTAAAATAAACATGTTTTTGAGATTAAAAAACAAACTGTGCTGTTAAATATGTATATGGAACACTATTAAAATTTTAAAACAACATATCGTTAGGATTACAAAATATTATACGATGCATATGTTAAATAGGAGGGAAAGAAAGGAAGAACATTTCTTATGAGAAGTGTTCATATCTTTACAGTGAACATATCATTAGCTCCTTGATTTTTCTAATTAATGCAAATGGTCAAAGACTTATTGTGAAATATTTTACAGAGATTTACCAGAGTTGGATGAGTCTATTGCTATTGCTGATGAGCTTCTACCTGGATGCACAACACTGGAGCAGGTGACCTTTTTTTCCCCCTCAACTGCATTTGTCATTGGAATATGTAAACTGAAAAATTATAGAGTTGAATTCAAATAAAAATGCTCCAGCATGATTTGGCAGGTAAAAGACTTACTGCTATAGAGATGCTTAGAGGTGGAACAAACAGCTAAAGTTAAAGTTTGGACATACGGTTTTTTATTTTAAAACTGGTTTTGGCATTTTAAAACCGGCTTTTGGTACTTGAGGGTCAATGTAATATATCGGGAAAAACTCAAGTCCCTCATTGATTACAGATATGGTTTCAAAAGAGTTTTATTGAAGGATATGGTATCCATGGAAGATAAGAGAGAAAAGATTAAGAGACTCTAATATTCATCAAAATGAAATTGATACAAAAGGTGATTGATTACAATGAGAGTTTGACCTTATATATATAGATCCAATCTCACCTAACTAATATGTAACAAACTAGTAACTATAAAACTAACTCTAACCGAATTACCTAACAAACTAACAATAACTACCAAGCTATATATCTAATAGTCCCCCGCAAGCTAGAAGTTATTCACAACACTTCTAGCTTGACATGAACAATAGAAAAATACATCAAGACAAAAGAAAATTACATCGAGAAATGCCGGAAATACATCGGCGAAAAATCAAAACTATCAATAAACTAACTAGGACATAACCCAAAAAAACAAGTCATGAAAGCTAGAAAGAGGACACTGCAAAAACAGCAGAAACATCATGTGGTAAGCATCCAAAGGTCAACCAGCATTATTGTGTATTGATTGCCACCTGCAGAGATAACTACCCAGAGACTTGGTGACAGAGGGTGTTCTAGGATCCCAAATAAGCAAATATTGATCATCCCAAATAGAACCAATCAAATTGTGTAATTGTGCACTGTAGGCCAAAACTCTCCTCTAGTCTGGTACTTTGGCACGTAAACATATAACAGCTGGTTGCGGAAAATGATGTATCCCAGACAAAAGTAGACCAAGAGAAATGGTAGTATCAGAGGAGCAAGGATGAAGTATATTACACCAAGAAGATCAAAGAAAAGAATCTTGGGAATTTCACAGTGGTAAGGAATTGATGGTGCTTCAAAATCACTTTCTCCACCAAAAATTCTTTTTACATAATTGTAAAAAAATGGAAACAGTTGAAAAAAAGTTCTGATGCTATATAAGTCCATCCAAATGTCACAACATATGCCATAAAGAACCAACACAAATGGCAAAAAACCAAAATCGACTCAATCGAAAATCAAATCGGAACTCCGCTTCAGATCACAGTCATTGGAAATCAAAATGAAAGGAGGACAATGAAGCGAAATCGCAAAACTGATGTGCAAGAATCGCAAACGGAAAAGATGATTACCGATACAAGAATGACAAACAATTTTGTGTCAAACGAATTAGAAATGGAACAAACGAAAGCAAGTTGCACAAACAGAAACTCTCAAAGAAGCGAGAGGAAGGAGAAAAACGGTCAAGAATTGAAGAGATTTTGAACATGAATTGAAGAGCAAAACCTAAGACCGTAACAAAAATAGGAGGAGTTTCGAACCTAAGACCGTAACAGAACCATTTGAGGAGCCTCTCAACCTGACAAAACATATAATATAAGATCTGAAAGTAGATTTTATCGAATGGAATAGTAACTTTTTGGAAAATGCTTATTAACCCGAATGGTTTTTCCCGAACCGTTTCCCGAAAACAATATTAGCCAAACAGATAATCAAAACGGAAGAGAGAATATAATAAATTTGTAATTCGACACTCCATATCACAAGCTTACGGCACTCACCAATTTTTTTTGTCAATTAGTATTTACTCCAATAGTTCAAAAATAAATTTTGGTACTTTGGCTTGTTACATACCAGTACAAATTAAGGTATTATTAACTTATGTTAGGTTAGTACTAAAATACTCTATTTGTGATTGTTTTGAGATAATTGAAGTTAAAATAAAATAGTCTTGCTACAATTTTTTTTGCTACCGTGTTATTAGCGCGCAGTATCCACCGGTTTTTTCGGCGAACCTGACTGACCACATGTATATACGACTTTGCCGGTCCATGTGGTTCTCCCTGCCAAAAGACTCTAAATTTTATGGATGAGTAGATTTTATCAAATGGAATAGTTAATTTTAACTTCTGAAGTTTGTATAATGAAGAAAACAGATGAAATCTTATGTTTCCCTTCAAAATAAAAATTTGCATCTTTTTTATATAATTTTTATTTTGACCTTCATGAATTTAAAATTTCTGCCTAAACCCCTCATTTTTGCAACCTTTGTCAGTTAATAGGAAATTGAAGTCTCAATTTAGTTTCTGAACATGCACGCTCTCCTTTATTTAATCTCTAAAGTATATAAACTAATAAGGCCAACAATCATATTAATCAAAAATCTTGATAGTAATAAAAAATTGTGCCACTATGGATATGAGTGAAAAAAACTAAATATTTCGTTGAAAATGTAAAACAAAGACAAATTGATTTTGCCAAAAGAATAAACAAAATGGAACGGATGGAGTACTAAATAATGAAGTAGATAAAGTTTTCTGTTTTTTTGGTCAAAGTTGATGGAGTTTTCAACGGGGCTGACGAGGATAGGGTTAAAACACATGGCCCAGACCATTTAAAACAGGCTAATTGGGCCTCACTCAAACTGTAGTCTTGTTTTTTTTTCGTTGATGATAAACCAAAGCAACAAATGACCAAAAAAAACCAAAGCAACAAGGCTAATTAGACAAAAGAAGACCATGCATTTAAAATTGTCCAAGAAAAGCTCCTCGATGTAAGTAGAACATCAACACAGGTATTTAAAGGGATTTTTTTTTTGTACCCCCATCATCTCCCAGCTACCCCCACCGACCCTGCGAAAAGACGCAATTGCCCTTAACAAAATTTAAAAATCCCGAACGTATCCTGATTTCATTTTTTTTTTTTGGAAATCGGATTTAGGTAAATCCGATTTCCACTAAAAATTTTAAAAAATTTAAATCGGATTTATTTAAGATGGGTAGATCCGCTTTTAAAAATAACAAATCGGATTTACATTAAGTGGGGGTAAATCCGATTTGTTATTTTTAAAAGCGGATCTACCCCATCATATAAGGTAAATCCGCTTTTAAAAATAACCAAAGCAGATTTACCTTATGTGGGGGTAAATCCGCTTTGTTAACCCAATTAATAAATAAATAAATCAGTTAAAATTTTAAAAACAAATTTCGACCATCTTTTGGTTCTGTTTAGTGTGTAGTTCGTTAACACGTGACGATATTGTACGTCGGGAGAATAATTTAGGCTAAAAAATCAGTTTTCGGGCAACCTACTCAAATTGTAATGAAACCACATTCTTTAAATCCGAAAAATATCAAGGATCAATACTCCTCAAGAAGTGACTTCTTTCAGGACTGGGGACCTCAAAATCCCAAATTCCATCGTTTACTATTTTTTATTAATTTTTTAAATTTTTCATAATCTCCAAAAAATCTGAAAAAATTTGCATAACTTTATTTTGGTTTTATTAGATTTTTAGTGGTGTTTTCATAATTTTTGGATTAGTTTTGGCTGTTTAACGGATTTTTAGTAGTATTTTATAACCTTTTTTAAAAAATTAAATAAAAAACAATTTTTTTAATAACAAAATCGGATTTACCTTAGGTGGGATAAATCCGATTTCCTTTTTTTAGGGAAATCGGATTTACCTTAGGTGGGATAAATCCGATTTTCTCTTTTTTTAGGGAAATCGGATTTATGTACCCACTAGGTAAATCCGATTTCCAAAATAACAAAGCGGATTTACCTCTAGCTAAGGTAAATCCGCTTTGTTATTTTTGAAATCGGATTTACCTATTGGGCACCCCCATATGAGGTAAATCCGACTTTAAAAATAACAAAGCGGATTTACCTCAAATGGAGGTAAATCCGAGCGAATTAAAAATTGGGCAGGGGTATTTTCGGGTTTCACTTTTATGTGGGGGTAAATAGGGAGATGATGGGGGTACATAAAAAAAACCCGTATTTAAATTTAGAAATATGGCAGAAATTAACGTTTTGTGTATATATGGTTCCGGACTGGGCCGAGGACCCAATCTTACCATGGTCCAGTACACAGCCCAATTCGAGCTATACTCACATACAACGGAAAGAGTGTAATCCGTCCTATGGTTCTAGGTGACCCGCGGGCGATCATCGCCAACGGTTCGACCTTGCTCATTGATATTAAATTCAAAAGTATGAGAGCCTATCTTTTTTTTTTGTTAGATCGTATCCATAAAATTCTAATTATCTAAAAAAGGAGATGTACAGATGGATAATATTTATGGTTACTTAAGTTCTATGAAGCCCGGATACGAGATACGATACGACACGCTACGTGGATACGGGAAAATTTTGAAAATCAAGATATGATACGGCAGGGATACTTCAATAAAAAACTAAATTAAAATTTAAAAATATAAATCATAACTAAAGATACTTCATTTTACTAATTGACAATTGCTCATAATATTCAATAGATTCAATAGATATAATCACATTTACAAAAAAGATATTTGTGATCAAAATAAGTAAGCATAGTTAAATGTCTTTCCCCATCCATTTTAAAATATATTCTTCCTAAAATAAGTCACACACTACTATAATACCTAACATAAAAAACATTGCATTAGAATTCAAAATACAACTATTCTAATTCAAAGACAAATAGTAATACAAAAAATATCAAATAAATATAAATATAAATTTCAGGATACTCCCAAGATACGTATCCGATAAGTATCTGGTCTTTTTTGATTTAAAATTAAATATAAATTCTAGGATACTCCTAAGATACGTATCCGACACGTATCGGTATCGGATACGTATCCGATACGGGTACGTGGCCTATTTTGGAGTATCGGGGCTTCATAGCTTAAGTTTCTTTAAGAACCTTAACTGAGTTTTTTTTATATAGCGAGAGCTGAATCCTTCAGCAACATACAATATTTCACATGAAATGGATGCCTGAGATTTTATCTTCACTAATGATGGGAGTTTTCAAGTTTTCATTTAGTATTATTTTATAGTTTGACTCTAATTTATCAAGATATAGTGGACTGAAACTGCACAAGAAAAAATCATACCTTCTACAAGATAATCTTCTATTTTATTACTTTCTTTGATTAAAAAAAGATAATCTTCTATTTTTTTGGACATAAGTGAGGGGTCAAGTGCACACACTCAAAAAATAAATTTAGACTTACTCCCTATATAAAAAAAATATTTTGCACGCCCTGAAAAATAATTTGCACCGAAGCCCCTAATTTTGCTTCCATTTCACATTCAGATCAATTCCCTCCCTGTGTGCATAAAAGACAATTATGAGTTTCATAATTTAATTAATTAAATATAATAAATTTTTTATTTTTATTAATTTTTAGTGATGCGTGATTTAAAAAACAAAAATTGACCCTCTAACCTTGAGTCCTAGATCCACCACCGACATTGACAATGTTAACTGCTAGCTACCATTAGAAATGAAGAATAGGTTGAAGCAATTGAGAAGAAAAAAAACAGTCCTCCAACATTTCAATTATTATTTATCTAATGGTGTGTATCCAACATTAGATAAATAATTATGGTGAGTAAAATCTTCAATAAAAAAAGTGTTCAATTGACAAGGACAACAAAAAGAAGAATGTGAATAAAATCAAATGGTGTATCCAACAACACAGCTTTGTTAGGTACAAAAGTCATAAAGTACATTCCATTCATATAACTTAAAAATATGGACACAATTAATATGGTCTCTGTAGAAAGCAAAATTAGTTCAGATACAAGGGAACACAAGTCAGATAAAAGCATAATAATGTGTAGAAAGTAACTATAGTCACCAATATAACACACAAAACAACACACAAAAGAAAAAGTCTATGTCATTTTACTAGTTATCTTCTTGTGGGGGCCTTTCTAATTTTGGCTTAGTTGCAGTTTTGATTTTCTATTTTATTAAATCCGCAATTTTAGTTCTTCAAATTTTTTTCTCGCAATTTTGGTCTCCCAATTCTATCAAATACACAATTTTAGTCGTCACTTCAAATTGTTATCCAATTTTTGACGAAAATACTCATGAGGCGGTAATATTATGATATGATAGTAATATGTTTATTGCGGATTTGATAAAATAGGAGTACCAAAACTGCAGTTAAGTCTTTAATTTTTTCAGTGAGGAAAAGAAAGTGATGCAACTATGTGAAAGAATTGTAGTTGTTCCAAAAGCTCCTTGGCATGACAAGTGGCTCTATGTTCCACTTTAAGGAAAAGCTCCTCACTAAGCTTGTCACCAATGTGAGCATCAACAAGAACTCCACACACAGTTCTGCAGCTATTGGCTAAAGCTCTTCCTACTTCACTTGCATCATCTGGTTTGTTCACCACAAGGGGGCTTCCTCCTTTGAATACCTCTAACTTGTTTATCACAAAGGAACCATCAGCTTCAACTACCTCTTTGAAATCTTGTAGGCTTGCTGCATAGACTGGAATGTTGAAACTGTCGCGTTTTTCGCGGCTAATTAGTCCCTGACATCCACAATATATAAATTTGATTCACTTTACATTCTAATTTCAATGTATAAAAGATACTATATAGTTGAAAGAGCTTGAAGGAAGTAGTTGATCATCATCATTATTTTAGAACATTGGTATAATTTGAGTCGCGTTAGGTCAACACGTATAAAAGAGTCAAAAGTATCATTTTTTTAGAACACTGATATAATTTGAGTCGCGTTATATTGACGCGTATAAAGGGTCAAAACTACCTTAATGTTTTTTTTTCCTCTCCTAAAACTCGAACTCGAGAGCTCACTTAAAAGGAACGAGACTCTTTGTTACTTGAACCAATAGACAATATTAGAGAATTGATTATCATTCAAGACACAATTGTTGCTAGCACATTACTGCTAATAGCACTCAATTGATCATCATTTTAAACACAATTATTGCAAAATAACTTTTCACATTAGTTGAGGTTAATGGCTACATCAATCAAACTAATCATAGTAACTTATCATAAATATGATGTTTAGGGACTAATTAAATCCAAATCTTTCTAAACAGTTTAACTTGTATGAGTTTCTTTGCTTTTTATTTGTCCAACTATTAGATTATCTTCTAACTAAACAACTCACAAAAGTAATTATTAGAAAAGTGCTTTTAAATAAGAATGTAAAAATGAGCATTATAGCAATAATATGTATGGTAGCAAAATGAAAGATACATAACATAAATTATAGTTTCAAATCCACCTTATAACTTTGAGTTATAAAGTTAGCAAGTGTGATTTGCTTCGACTAATATTTGTTCTAAATACTAAAAACATCTTAGAATTTAATTTGGGCTTAACTCAACTCTACAAGGCCGACTTGTAAAGTGACAGTTGTCTCCCACTTATAAACTCTTTTTATCAGTGTGGGACTCTCAACATACACCCCTCACGCTCAGGACTGGACAACTGGAGCGTCACCTGAGTGGCCAAATATCGGGTGGCGTGACCCGAGTGGCCAAATATCGGGTGGCCCAACAGATTTTGGCTATAGGCTTTGATATCATCTTAGAATTTGGATTGAGTCTAACTCTAACATACAAAAATCAATTTGTAATGTGAGAGATATCTACCACTTATAAACTCTTTAGACCATATCACATCCGACATGAGACTCAGGACAGTTAATTCTTATAATTAAGTACATGTCTTTAACTCGGTTCAAAGACATTGTATAGTCCCATATAGGCTCATATACCATGATAACATGACATGCTGATCAGAAGAATGCAAATCCATATAGTCTAAATGTACATAGCTTTAAGATATAATGATACAGTTTCAGTGTTTGTTTGTTTGTTCTATCCAAAACCTATATATTGGTCAATATTACGGACCACAAAAGCCGACATCATCATTAATAAATATGGATGGTTACATCAACATTAATCAATGACCGGGATCAATTGATCTCCTTTTTGTTTGCCAATGGATAATAGAGGGTAGTCTTATATGGGTGAAGATCCTCTCTAGTTACTCGACAAGTCTAGTAGGAGAGAGAAAAAGATTCATTTTGGTAGGAGAGAGAAAGATTCATTTAATAAAATGAATTTTTCTCTCTCCTACTGAAGCTGTCCAGTAACTGAAGAGGATCCGAACCGGTCCTATATGTGAATTAATGTGAAGTAAACAATATTGTTGATATACACAAAGAAAGTAAAACAAGCATGCATAAAAATGTTTATGAAATAATTACTACCTCTTGGACAAGGTCATCCCAAGCATCTTGAAAGTGGGTCCCAAAAAGAAGGCCAGCACCACCTTGGTCTGTAGGGTCCACCGAAGTTCTTCCTAAACAAACTAAGAACATGGACCCCTCTTTCTTCATTTCCACTGACCTTGCACTAAGGAACCTTGCCAAATCTGTTTGGAATTGTTTCTTGTATGCATTGGTCGTGTACTCATTGGCACCATGGATATACACCTTCCCTTTGTTGTATGCACTTGACCTCTTGTCCACCACACATTCTGGGACCTACCAATGTGATGAGAAGGAGGCGAACAAAGTTTTTTTAATGCTATTATTTTGATTTTTTTTTTCCGATTAGTAGTAAATTCATTAATATGGTCTAACACATGTAATTATTAGGGTTACATTCTGCTCGCTTTCTAAGAAGAGTTGCAAATCAGCACACCTACTCATTTGCTAGCAAAGTAAATAGTGGTAAGTGTGCAACCATTTCGAGGCTGGTAGAACGATATTACACAATAGTATTGTTATTTTTTTAAAAAGACAAAATCTTATTAATTTTTAAATGGCGAGTGTTAAGATATTCAGAATCGATCTATTATTATTATTATTATTATTATTATTATTATTATTATTATTATTATTATTATTATTATTATTATTATTATTATTTGGCTTAAATATGTTTTAGGCCCCTGCAAATATAGGGTGTTTTGGTTTAAGTCCCTGCAAAAAAAAAAATTCGTTAAAAGACCTTGCAAAATGAAATATTTTGTTATAAGCCCTTCTCAACATATCCAGCAATCATAGCATTCCATGTTAAGGCTAACATTTTAGTCATAGAAGGGCTTTTAACAAAATATGTCATTTTGCAAGTGCTTTTAACAAAAAAAAATTTTTGCAGGGGCTTAAACCAAAACACTCTATATTTTCAGGGGCCTAAAACATATTTAAGCCTTATTATTATTATCCAGACTTGAACTCGAAACCATTATTAAGCTAGAAGAAACTAGTGTCGTCTCATTTAAACAATATTGATTAAGTTAGTGCTATTTTATTTTACATATCAAAGTCTATATGCCGGCCCCCAAAAATTATATATTATATATTATGTAATATTTAAATCCAAGAATGCATGAAAGTTGAAGAAGAGGATTGTATATAATATGCTTTGCTATGCATGCATTGAAAAGTACTGTCCAAAACACGTTATTGTTTCCCTGAAACATGGTCTTTTTTCAACCCTATAATGGACCGTGAATTTGTTGCGTTCACTTTTTGACCATATAATACACAAATTAGGCTTTAGACTTCAAATTAATAATGGAAATTTTGTCCTCGGGAAAAGAAAATATATATCCCTTCGATTTTGTCGTAGAAATTACAGCATATATAGACGACAGATACATAGAATCTTTAAATGTTGGTTATTGATATTGGATAGGTAGGTTAAGGTTTGAATTAAAAGATAAGAAGATTTTGCTTCAAAGTTGTTAATAAGTTTCGTAATCGTCATTGAACATTGAGTCTTTTTTCTAGGTTAAGAGATACTGCTTATAGACACAACGTATTTCCAAAATTTAAAATAAATATTAAAATAATAATGTCAATACAACGGGTGCTTCTAGGGTGAGAGAGCAAATCAAATCTCTCACCGGTGAAACACTAAAATTGACCGTTGGATATTGTTTAAAATGCTATGAATGGTTTAGATTGAATCAACCAACATTAAATCTCAACCATTGATGAATTTTTATACTACATCCAATGGTCAATTTTAGTGTTTCACCGGTGAAAGATTTAATTTGCTCTTTCACCCTAGAAACACCCCAATACAACTTATACTATTTTTTATTAAATTTTCAATATAATTTAAATTTTATATTAATTATCTTTATGGAAGCTCTCACTTATAAGAATTATCCACAAACATTTTTGGTACATAAAAGTTGGAAAGATTTATAAAAGATATTCACGGGCAAATAATGATAAAAGAAGAACGGCCATAGAATGATTCGAAATTATTATTATTGTAGGTAATAATTTAACCACTCTAGCCTCTAGCCTCTAGCCTCTAGCCTCTAGGTTGCACACAGAAAATTAAAGAAAATAAATCAGGTTGACAAATTTTAGAAATTAAAATGAAGGTATCTATCAAACAATGCAATAACGACATATTAATAAAAGAGTATAGAAAATAATAATAAGGAAAATTTTAATGAGTGCTGTACTGATTATAGGATCAAACTTAAAAGTATTTATTAAAGTGTAATTATCAATATATTAAATAGTATATTTTTTATGTTATATTATACTATATTTTATCCTTAACTCTTCAGTACAATAATTAACAAAATTTTATTCAAAAACAAAATCATAATAACAAGCCAAAGATATAGTTTACCTGAGATAACCAATGCAAAGAAAAGGCTGAGTGGAAAACATCAATGGACCTGGCCGGAAAAAGTCTCCGGTAGAAAGAACCGGGAACTCCAGCAACAAAGTATGAGCGGTGGTTGTCGGCGGCTAGACATTCTTCCATACTAACACCATAGTTGGCAAGGGGAGGAAGAAGTTGAAAGAGGGTGTTGAAGTCATTGCTAGGAAGGTCAGAGAAAAAGGCTGAAAACTCAGGTGGGTTTGACCCTAAAGCCTCATAACGTTTGATGATGTGCTTGATGATCACATCCACTACATTTATGGTATTGCTTCCACATGAACACCCTAAATCTGCTACCACAAAAGGACTTTCACCATCGCCTAGCTTAACTCTATCTAGGGTTTCTTTCAATAGGTGAAGCATGGACTTGGCATGTATGGCCTGCATGTATTAACATTTTAGGTTATGCGTATCACTTTTTGTATAAATCCAGTATCTTCTGCGTGAAACTGCAGAGACTAATTCTTCAAGCTATGTTATGCATATAATTATAATATCCAGCATGATTATATGATATATATCGTATCATAATATACCAAAAAAAATAATTATTTTGCGGGTGTGTATGTGAATGGATATATTAATTTATTGGAAATATTTAGAAAAAAAAAAAGAGATGCATGTGTGTTAGTAAATGTACCTGTGCTTGGGAATTGTTGGCATAGCTGGCTTCTCCTTTGCCTCCTTTCATGCTAAGCAACTTCTCAAGTTCCATATTGGATACAACAACATTGTTTCCCATAGGAGCCATGTGAGAATGAATGAATAAATGAAATATGAAAAAAAGATAGAAGAGGGTGGGTATATAATATGTCTGTGTAAGATATAGTGAAGCAAGAGGCAAAAGAGTTTATATATATAGAAGAGGAGAAGGCTACTTTTTGTTTTTGGTTCATGGAAAAACCACTTTGGGTAAGAATAGTAAAATATCTTGAAAAATTTCTTGTGTAAATTACTTATTCGGTTGGCTTCTGGGCATAAAAGGCTATCAAATTATTTTTGTAATTTTTATAAATAATAAATAAAATAGTTAACTTTGCAAAGGGGAAAAGGAAAATAAGCACGGAAAAAGTTAAAAGCAGAGAATATGGGCCTCACATGCATGTACGATGGCCCAAGACTATCGCCGGATTTTCATTTTTGTACTAGTAAGCTAGATATTATGAGTATAGATATAGATGTTGTTAGATAAATATTTTATTTTTCACAGAAAATGAGAAATATTTTATTCACCTTTCATAGTAATATCTTCTAGCAGTCCCTATTTTATAGCAGTCCCTCACTGTTGGTTGTCTTGAAAATTTCAACCACATGGGAACGCCAGCTCCCGGATTCAAACTCATGTATGAGTGGTGGTAGTATGTGTGTGGTGTTTATTCTCACAACAGGATATGTATAGCAAATTCTTCTTAAGTTTAGAATCACAACACCTTTTTTGTTTATAAGTAATAGTTGCATTAATATAATCTAGCTTCAACATCATCGCACACTGAGTCTATCTATCTGTTCATGAGTTAGATGACTAATATTCGAACTCTATAAATTAAAATATACTCTTGGAGAGGGAAATGAGTTTTATAGTTCCTCTTAGTATATAGAATCACATCACCTGCACTCGAATAAGTGCAACTCAGTTGACAATACACACCGAGTCTATGAGTTCATGGGTTATATGTCTAGTATTCGAAAGAGAGAAATAGATAAAATTATTGAAATATGTTTGTAATTCAATTGCTTAGATTGTAACTAGTTATATAAGTTTTCGACACATTCATTTCGACTAGCTACATGAGCTTCCGACACCATCGACACTAGCTATATAAGGTGTCGAACCGTTACTGAATAATAAGTTTTTCATTTTTACAGTCTTACAGTTTTCTGTTATTTTCTCTCTCTCTCTCTCTCTCTCTCTCTCTCTCTCTCTCTCTCTCTCTCTCTCTCTCTCTCTCTCCTCTCAAGGAGAATATCCCCAACAAATTGGTATCAGAGCTATAAAAATTCTTCCAATGGCGACACGAGACAACGGTGGGATTCCGGCGAACCTCCCTATCTTCAATGGAAAGGATTACGAACGGTGGTGTGCGCAGATGAAGGTCCTGTTTCGTTTTCAAGATGTACTTGAAATCGTTGATGAAGGTATTCCACCACTGGCAGCAAACGCCACTGAAGCGCAGAGGAACAACCACCATGCATTACGGAAGAGAGATGGAAAATGGCTGTTCTTGATTCATCAAAGTGTTGATTTAAACATTCTGAACCTGATCATTGATTGTGATTCAGCAAAAGAAGCGTGGGATATCCTCAAGAATTCATATGGAGGAGCGGATAGACTGAAGAAGATATGCCTGCAGTCTCTCAGGAAGCATACGAGGCATTGAAGATGAAAGATGGAGAATCGATTGGTGATTTCATCACAAGGTTAGTAGCTTTGACTAATCAAATGAAAGGCAATGGTAAAACTGTATCTGAAAAAAGTAAAGTAGAAAATGTGCTTAGATCTTTAACTCTAGATTTCGACTATGTTGTAACTGCCATTGAAGAATCCAAGAACATAGATGAAATGAAGTTAGATGAACTTCAAGGTTCCTTAGAGGCTCATGAATTGAGAATTAGGCAGAGAAGTTCAGAAAAGGAGACTGAACAAACCTTGTTGACACACTCCTCTAAGAGAAATTGGAAGGCAGGCAACAAGAAAGAAAAGGGAAACTAGAAGGGTAAAGAAAAGGAATCTGGCAGCAAGAAAGATGACCAAGGAAACTCTGATAAGAAGAAATACGATCTGAGCAAAGTGCAGTGCTATAACTGTCAGCAATTTGGGCATTATAGGAACAAATGCAAGAACAAGAAGGTTCCTAGGAATAAAGATGCTGAAGCCAAATTTGCAAGCGATGGAGGCACAGATTCTGACTCTGAATCAGAAGGATTAATGCTGATGGCAGTCATAGATGATGAGATTGAAGAAGACACTCATCTCAATATAACAGTTGCTGAAAGTAATGAGCAGGACAGTGGGAACACTTGTGACAGTGGAAACACTTGTAATGCTCAAAATACTTGTGCAATGTGTGAGGGGCAGGGCAGTGTTGACACTGGTGATGCCCCCAACATAGCCAGCAACAATGATGAAGAATTATCCTTCATGACAGCTACTGACACAGAATTGTTGTTGCTGAAGGCAGATACAAATGAGATCGAAGGAATATCTAATGAATGGTATCTCGACACAGGATGCTCAAACCACATGTGCTGCCATAGGGAGTGGTTTGTCGAACTGAAGCAAATAAGTAAAAGAATCAGATTTGCATATAACAGCAGAGTCACTGTAGAAGGAATTGGCACCATAAAGTTTCTGTCGAAGGATGGAAAGTGGTGCTACATTCAGGAAGTATTCTATGTGCCAAAGATGAGGAGTAATCTGCTGAGTATTGGGCAGATGATTGAGAAGAAATTCTCTGTCGAAATGGATGATAACAGTCTCAGCTTGTTTGATTTAAACAAGAGGCTGATCCTGAAGGTGCAAATGCAAAGTAACAGAACTTTCAAGATCAAATTGCAAGTAATTGAAGAGAAATGCCTCACAACCACTGTTGATGATGAAAACTGGAAGTGGCACAGAAGATTTGGCCACCTAAACTTCAAGAGCTTGAGACAACTACATGAGAAGAAGATGGTTCATGGGCTGCCAGCAGTGAAAATGCCTAGTGAAGTATATGTGATAGCTGATGCAAATCAAAGCAACCTAGAAACTCCTTCAAATCAGAGGTGCCAGGCAGAGCAAAGAAGAAGTTAGAGGTGATATTCTCTGATGTTTGTGGTCCCTTTGAGGTCAGTTCATTAGGAGGGAACAATTACTTTGTCACCTTCACTGATGAGTACACTAGAATGACATGGGTGTACTTGATCAATAAGAAGAGTGAAGTACTTGAAACATTCAAGAACTTTAAGGTGATGATTGAGAAGCAAAGTGAATGTGAAATCAAAACCCTTAGAACAGATGGAGGTAGTGAGTACAACTCACATGAATTTGTAAAACTTTGTGAAAAAAGAAGGCATAGTACATGAAGTCACTTCACCTTACACACCTCAGCATAATGGAATTGCTGAGAGGAAAAACAGAACCATCATCAACAAGGTGAGAAGTATGATGAAGGAAAAGAAATTACCTCACAGTTTATGGGGAGAATTAGTAGTCACAACAGTGTACATTCTGAACAAATGCCCCACAAAAAGACTGATTGGGAAGACACCTGAAGAAGCTTGGCTAGGAAGAAAGCCAAGTGTCAAGCATCTCAGAATAATTAGCTCATTATGCTACAGACATGTCCCGGAGCAACGAAGAAAGAAGCTGGATGATAGAGCACAACAAATGAAATTGTTGGATATCATTCGACAGGAGCATACAAACTGTATGATCCTGTGCAGAAGAAAATAGTGAAGTGCAGAGATGTCATAGTGGATGAGTCCAAAAATTGGAACTGGGATACTCAGAATGAAGAAGGCTATGAAAGAACCGGTATGCTGGACTTTCTTGAGATTCAGGAACCAGATGATCAGAATGAAGCTACTGAAACTGTAGAACCTGAAGCACTTGTTACTTAAGCACCTATCAGAAGGTCACAGAGGGAAAGGCAGAGATCAGTAAGGCTAGAAGGATTTGATACATTCCCAGATTCTGCTATTACAGCAGAGGGAGACCTGAATCACCTTGCACTGATGGCTGAGGTAGAACCAGTGAGTCTGGAGCAGGCACTTAATAACAAACAGTGGAAGGAAGCTATGTTGGATGAGCTGAAGTCAATAGAGAAAAATGGCACATGGAAGTTAGTCGAACTTCCAAAGCAAAAGAAGGCAATAGATGTGAAGTGGGTCTACAAGACTAAAGTAAAACCCAATGGAGAAGTGGCCAAGTATAAGGCCAGATTAGTAGCTAAAGGTTTCCTACAGAAGCCTGGCTTGGATTTCAATGAAGTCTTTGCCCCTGTAGCCAGAATTGAAACCATAAGACTAGTAGTGGCCTTGGCAAGTCATAGAGGCTGGCCCCTACATCAACTTGATGTAAAATCAGCCTTTCTTAATGGACCTTTGGAGGAGGAAGTCTATGTTTGCCAACCACCTGGATTTGAGTTAAAGGGACAAGAAGACAAGGTGTTCAAGCTTGAGAAGGCCCTGTATGGACTTAAGCAAGCCC
Organism: Astragalus membranaceus; assembly: GCA_039519185.1. Taxonomy (NCBI): domain Eukaryota; kingdom Viridiplantae; phylum Streptophyta; class Magnoliopsida; order Fabales; family Fabaceae; genus Astragalus; species Astragalus membranaceus. The sequence continues at coordinate 179,492,587 of CM076849.1, forward strand.
CAAGGGTATGGAACAAGAGAATTGATGGATTCCTCTTGGCTCAAAAATTTACTAGATGCACCAATGAACATGGTGTGTATGTTAAGAGGACTGGAACTGAAACTCAGTTGCTGCTGTGCTTGTATGTAGATGATCTACTAGTGACTAGCAGCAATGAGACTGAAGTTGACTCCTTCAAGAAGATGATGATGTCTGAATTCGAAATGAGTGATTTGGGACACCTATCATACTTCTTAGGAATGGAATTTATGAAGACAAGCAAAGGTACATTTCTGCATCAGAATAAGTATGCAGCAAACATCCTGGACAGATTCAAAATGGATGATTGCAAACCTGTTTCGACTCCAATCGACACAAGCAACAAGCTGTCGAAGGACGGGGAAGAGAGTGAAGTAGATGCCACCCTCTACAAACAGATCGTTGGATCCCTTAGGTACCTCTGCAACACACGACCTGACATAATGTTTAGTGTTGGATTGATCAGCAGATTCATGGAGAAGCCAAGAACTTCTCATCTAATGGCTGCAAAAAGAGTGCTTAGGTACATAAAGGGAACACAAAATCATAGTATTATGTTCCCTAGCAAGACTGAATCCTCTGCTACTGTCGAAGTGTTTGGCTACACAGATTCGGATTGGAGTGGAGATAAATGTGACAGGAAAAGCACAAGTGGCTATATCTTTATGTATGGAATAGCACCCATCTCATGGTGCTCCAAGAAGCAAAGCATAGTAGCCCTTTCCTCCTGTGAGGCAGAGTATGTGGCTGCTTCCTTTGCAGCCTGCCAAGCATCATGGCTGAGCATCTTGCTCACTGAAACTGGATTACACAAGAACTCAGTAATGAAGTTGCTGATAGACAACAAATCTGCAATAGATTTGGCCAAAAATCCTGTTGCACATGGAAGGTCGAAACATATAGAAACTAGGTATCACTTCTTGCGTGATCAAGTCAACAAGGAGAAGCTGAACCTGCAATACTGCTGCTCAGAACTTCAAGTAGCTGATGCAATGACCAAGCCATTGCAAAAGGGAGTATTTGAAGAATTAAAGACAATGCTTGGAATGATGTCACTTAGCAATGTGAATTAAGAGGGAATATTGAAATATGTTTGTAATTCAATTGCTTAGATTGTAACTAGTTATATAAGTTTTTGACACATTCATTTCTACTAGCTACATGAGCTTTCGACACCATCGACACTAGCTATATATAAGGTGTCGAACCGTTACTGAATAATAAGTTTTTCATTTTTACAGTCTTACAGTTTTCTGTTATTTTCTCTCTCTCTCTCTCTCTCTCTCTATCTCTCTCTCTTCTCTCCTCTCAAGGAGAATATCCCCAACAAAAATAAAGTAATAGTTAGTTAAAGGTAGTGTATAGAAAATGGCAAATAATTTCATCACAAGTGGGAAGATTCATTGGTTTTTTTTGGTATGTATGAATAACCTTAAAACGGAGGTTAAAAAGAAACGAAGATAGTATGTGAGTATTCCTCAATGTGAGGAGTAGTCTCATAACCATCACAATTTTTTGAAGTAGCGGTGGTACTTCGAGTAACCACTGATAGAGCTGTCAAACTGGCGCCGAACACAGCCTGATTCTTTGGGCTAAAATGCAAAAGTGTGTTGGGTTAGGCCATGTTTTTGTAGCGCAGCCTAAAACAATGGGCGGCTAGCGGCTCGACCCAATTCAACTTTTACAAAAATGAAACCAAAAAGTGTTCAGAAAACATTTTTTAGCCTAGCATGGCCCATAGGCCAACTAGGCTGGGCCAAAACAACCTAATTCTTTTTTGGGCCTCTGTTTAGCAAGGACTAAAGACTGAAGACTCTAATTTTTCAATTTACCAAAAAAATATCACATCAATAATGGTTGGTTTTTTAATATAATTCATTCGTCCCATTTTATTTGACGGTTTTAGCCAAAAATATTTGTCCCATTTTATTTCTCGTTTTACAATGCTAATGAAGCATTGATACTTTTTTCTTATTATACCCTTGAAGCATTAATGTATAGTTTTTTTTCAATACTTAATTATTAAGAGAGATATGGAGTAAGAAGGAACATATCATGAAAATATGAGATATTTATCATGAATTTTGGACTATTAATTGTTTTTCTTAGTGTCTTGTTGTAACCTTAAACATCAAACAAAATGAAACATAGGGAGTATTTTTTTTTTGTGAACCGGGTATCCTCTGCGCGTAGCTGCAGAGACTAATCCCTCAAGCCGGGTGGGACCACAATATGAGGTAAAACTCTCTCCCTCAAGAGATTTAATGTTGCTGCATTCCCAAAGCTGAACTTGAACCTCATTAATCTCTTGACACAAAAAAAACTTCTCTTGATAACCAAACATTAATTCATTATAAATATGCTTACTCCATTAATCTCTTTATAATTTGATATCCAAACGTCGCATTAATTAATTATCTGCAAAAGAAAGTCCTTGCTAAATCATAAGTCAGTAAGTGCTAAATATTTGCATCATAAAATCTTTTCGATCGCTCTGTATAAAAGCAAAAACTAGCTCAATGCATCAATGATATAATTAGTTAAGAAGATATGCTAAAATATTTTAATGTTAAAAAGCTTTAGATTATTGTATTGGAGATTACGGAGCAATCATACGTAATACTATAACCTATCTAATTGGTGGAAAACAAAGAATTGTCATTTATTAAGGCTACGTAAATTTCATTTCATTTGGTCAAGTTTGCTATCTAAATTTATGTTGATTACTCTTTAGTGAGAACTTTTTCATATTCTAAGTTTATTTTTGTTGGAAGATTAATTACATTTGTCGGTTAGTTGGGGATTTATCATAAAATAATAAGTCAAAGCAACCCATTGAAAGCCAAATGATGATTAATTATTTTATGGTTAATTAAGTCATCACGCCAGAAATCAAGGTTTCGTTTATACCAGGGGGTCTTGAGGACGTGAAGAAGGAGCGACCGTAAAGGGCACCAAAATTTTGTGGGCACCAATGTTTTTTATATGGTATATATATATATATATATATATATATATATATATATATATATATATATATATATATATATATATATATATATATATATATATTACTACATGTTTGGTTGATAAATATATGTATAATTATTTTTCTTATAATTTGTTCTGTACCGTGCTTCCGATCTTGAGGATCGATATTATGCAGTTGGTAGATATTTTGTCCTTGATTCTATCTTTGTCTTCAGGCTTTGAGAGGAAGGTTTTGTTCGACCTGGAGATGTTCGACCTTGAGAGGCGATGTTGAGGTGTTCGATCTTGAGATGTTCGATCTTGGAGGGCGAGGTTGTACCTGCAATGACACTCCGACGCTCAAGTCAGTATTTGAGTGAATGAGTCTAAGTTGTAAAGATCTCCCTCTTTATGAGCATTGAGTGTGGTATTTATAGAGATTGAAGGTGCTTGGCTTGATGCATTTGGGCCGTTCGATCTTGCATAATGATCATGGCCGTTGATGAATGGATTTCACTTCCACGAATGGGCCTCTAAGTAATTGGGCCTTGGGGGTGTAAATAACAAATTCTAATTACCATAACAGTGGCCCCCCAAGTCTGGTCGCTTGAGGAGCGATCTTGACTTGATAAGATGATGCGGTTTTGCGTTTTTGGCTCTTTGAGTAGAAGTTCCTTTAGTCCTGAGCCGATGCCGATCTTGAATTTTAGGACCTCGTTACGAGCTTTATGAATGCTTTTTTAATTCTGCATGTCATGTATGTCGTTTCGCACCCGAGGGACTCGAGGTGGATATGTACGATGTTAGAACGTCGGTAAATGAGGAACTCGATTTACCGGGCTCGAACCTATAGGGCAGTTTACCAGGACTCGGCCCAGATTTAACTCGTCCTGTAGGGGTATCGGCAGCTGTGGCCGATGGTCGTTCTTAGGACGTTTCGATCCTTGAAGACCTGGTCTCTTTGAGATAGTTTACTGAGACTCGGCTCGGATTTAACTGTTTCTCAAAGAGTTTGCGACCTTGGGTGGTCGCTCAGGGAGATCATTTAAGATCGGTCCCAGGTGGAGGAGAACGGGAACCATTCCCTCGTTGACGGCGTGGAGGACAACGATGATCGTCGAGATCGTTATGTTGTCGAGCCGGAGGAGAACGGGAACCATTCCCTCGTTGACGGCGTGGAGGACAACGATGATCGTCGAGATCGTTATGTTGTCGAGCCGGAGGAGAACGGGAACCATTCCCTCGTTGACGGCGTGGAGGACAACGATGATCGTTGAGATCGTTATGTTGTCGATCTTGCAGGGAGAATGATTAAATGGGCTGTAGAACTATCAGATTTTGGAATTACGTATGAAGCTCGAACAGCTTTAAAAGCACAAGTTTTGGCGAAATGATCCCAGCTAACATCGAATCTGATGTACGGATCCTACCTGTCGATGGATTCTCTAACCCAAAAGATTGACAGAACTTGGAACGCGACGAAGTTGAAGAGTTATTTATAATGAAGAAAGGTAATCTTTCCGAGGTTCCACGAATTCTTTCAGTGATCGATGTCGATGCGGGGTTTTGATGGTTCGACATGTGACGATACTTTGTCGATCTTGGCATTCTCTTCTTCGTTGATGAAACACTGGGATAGCTCGAGGAACTCCTGCAAGGTGTTAGGTTCCCAAGTGTTAATATGCTTTCGGAACGAGCTTCCAGGAAGCAGACCTTGGGCCATGAAGAAGATTCGAAAAGCGTCGTCTAATTGTCGAACCTGAAGAGCTTCGTTGTTGAATCGCTCTATGTATTCTCTCAGGGGCTCGTTTCCCCTTTGTACAATGGATGCTAAAACATTCTTGTTTTTGGGTTTGCTCTTGGAATGGGCAAAGTGCACCGAGAAATGTTTCGCTAATTGGTCCCACGAGGAAATGGTGTTCGATCTCAACGTCCGAAACCATTCGGAAGCCATTTTGTCTAGGGTTAATGGGAATATTCGGCATTTCATTTCCATCGGTACGTTCCGGTAATGCATGGTCGTGTCAAACTGATCGAGATGCCTGTCGGGGTCGCCCGTTCCGTCGTAAGTCTTCAGTCCTCCAGGTGGTTTTTCGAGATAACGTGGGACTCGGAAATTATCGATTGCTTTTGTGAACGGACCTTTTCGCCCAGGTTGATTCGCCCGAGATTGTGGTTGGTGTCTGTAATGAGGATCGGGATGTCCGTATCGTCGCGGTTGATTGTTTTGAATGTTGTCGCGGCTCCTTGAACGTCGTCTTGGCGAGGTCGAGTCCCTGTGTGGATGATGTTGAGGGGGGTTATATGAGCCTTCAAGATTTTCGAAACGTCGAACCGGAGGAGGACGGGAACCATTCCCTCGGTGACGACGTGGGGGAGAACGATGATTGAGCTTTCTCCTAGGGGGTGATCGACGAAAGAGTCTTCTTTGAGTTGGGTTTCTTTCCTCAAGGGAGTCCTGCCCGGACGATTGTTGGTCCGGAACGTTCCGACCTTGAAGCCTTGCTACCTCGGCTTCGAGGTTAGTGAAACGGTCGCTTCTTTCTTCGTTTACGGCTTCTTGTCGGGCCAGTAGCTGAATGAGCTGTTGAACAGCATCGGTCAAAGCTGGAAGTAATTGAGGAGGCGGTGGTAAGCTCGCTTCATCTGTGCTTGAATGTACACGGGGCGGTCCTGTGTTGGGATATTGGTTTCGAGCTTGTGATGAATTTGTGAGTTCCTGGACGTGGCCTTCAGGGGTTCGTTGAGGACCGACCTCGGGTTCGGCCATTAGACTAGCCGGTCTTGATTGGCGTGTTGGCGCCATTTTTAAGATCAAGGAGATGGTGGGAAAAATAGGGTACTGATCCTCCCACTGTGGTCGCCAATGTTCTGTACCGTGCTTCCGATCTTGAGGATCGATATTATGCAGTTGGTAGATATTTTGTCCTTGATTCTATCTTTGTCTTCAGGCTTTGAGAGGAAGGTTTTGTTCGACCTGGAGATGTTCGACCTTGAGAGGCGATGTTGAGGTGTTCGATCTTGAGATGTTCGATCTTGGAGGGCGAGGTTGTACCTGCAATGACACTCCGACGCTCAAGTCAGTATTTGAGTGAATGAGTCTAAGTTGTAAAGATCTCCCTCTTTATGAGCATTGAGTGTGGTATTTATAGAGATTGAAGGTGCTTGGCTTGATGCATTTGGGCCGTTCGATCTTGCATAATGATCATGGCCGTTGATGAATGGATTTCACTTCCACGAATGGGCCTCTAAGTAATTGGGCCTTGGGGGTGTAAATAACAAATTCTAATTACCATAACATAATTAATTCTATTGAAATTTTGGTTTGAACTTTTCAAAATTGATGTAAACTTTGACATTTATTCCATAATAACTTATTTTACTTAAGGTTGTATTAAAACAATGAATTTTAATATATACGACTTATAAAAATAGGGCACCACATTCAAATTTCGCACAGGACACCTAAAATCTCAAGCACGACCCTGGTTTGTACTAGTACCTAACAAATAAATCAATATTAGTAAAAAGCAAATAAATTAATAGGCTGGTACTGTATTTCTTTTGTGAAATTAAAATGACCGTTCATAAATCAACATTGTTTGCCCAGTGGCTTAGTTCCGGGTTCGATTCTCGCAATGGACAAACTCAGTGTTAGCCAGTGCGAAATTTGATCCTAAGCACAAGTGGAGAGCGTTTCTTCGCTGCTTTATAGAATCTTTCTTAAGTTTAGTGTTTATAGTGTTATCTTCATTTTTTTGAAACCCAAAATGAAGACTACTCTTGTGAAGGTTAGTTATCAACCATGACACCATCTCTTGTTCCTTTTTTTAGGGATTATTAAAACAAAAGCATTTATTTACTCCTTGATTTTCTCTTCCACTATCTTCTCTCTCACACTCTCACAATTTTATCTGTCACGTTATTTTCATCTGTTATTTTTCTTCTTCTTCTTCTTCTTTTTCTTCTTCTTCTTCTTCTTCTTCTTATTCTTCTTCTTCTTTTTCTTCATGTTACATATATCTTTCTTTATTTTTTCACGCAAAAGAAGCCTAAAATACGCACTCACGCCAAAAATAAGACGCTCACGGGTGTTTAAAAAACGAACTCCGTTGATCCACGCCATTGATCATGTCTCGTTATGATGTTGATGAACATAGGACTAAAATCAGTTTTTCATCGTTACTTGCGCGTAAGTCATATTTTTTATTTGGTTAGATCGTACTAACCGAAGTTATCTTATTCTCTGGCTACAATAGGACTAACCGAAGTTATGTTTTTCCCTGGCTAGAACTATAGTAACCGAAGTTATGCTATTTCATGGCTAGAATTGGACTAACCGAAGTTATGTTATATCCTGGCTAGAAACCCACTAACCAAAGTTATGTTATTCCCTGGCTAGAATTGGACTAACCAAAGATATGTTATTCCCTGTCTAGAATTCCTCTAACCGAAGTTATGTTATCCTTTGGTTAGAATTGTACTAACCAAAAAATATAGCCACCTTACATATGAGTATCTCTCACAAAACCATGTACATCTCACAATGCAAATAATGTATTCAAATAAAATAAAAAGCAATCAATAATACTTTATGCATCTAAGACAATCATGTCGGTTTGATTTTCATGCTGATGCTGACAACCCTGTACTGCAACAACAAAAACAAAAAAGACCACATAAGTACGGAACATTTGTTAATAGACATTAACCAGTGAATAACATAACTTCGGTTAGTGGAATTCTAGCCAGGAAATAACATAACTTCGGTTAGTACAATTCTAACCAAAAGATAACATAACTTCGGTTAGAGAAATTCTAGACAGAGAATAACATATCTTTGGTTAGTCTAATTCTAGCCAGGGAATAACATAACTTTGGTTAGTGGGTTTCTAGCCAGGATATAACATAACTTCGGTTAGTCCGTTAATCAACATCATAACGATGAAAAACTGATTTTAGTCCCATGTTCATCAACATCATAACGAGACATGATCAATGGCGTGCTTCAATGGCGTGGATCAACGGAGTCCTTTTTTTAAACACCCGTGGGCGTCTTATTTTTTGGCGTGAGTGCGTTTTTTAGGCTTCTTTTGCGTGAAAAATAAAGAAAGATATATGTAACACGAAGAAAAAGAAGAAGACGAAGAATAAGAAGAAGAAGAAGAAGAAAAAGAAAAAGAAAAAGAAAAATAACAGATGAAAATAACGTGACAGATAAAATTGTGAGAGAGAAGATAGTGGAATTGTGAGAGAGAAGATAGTGGAAGAGAAAATCAAGGAGTAAATAAATGTTTTTGTTTTAATAATCCCTAAAAAAAAGGAACATTTATTAATTTATTTAATTTAGTAAATTACTACTATAACCCTTTAGTAACTATTACTAAGCTACTAGCTTAGTAGCATAAGTCAGACTCGGTAAACACTCACTTAAACTTCAAAATATACTTTAAAAAATACATCTAGTGATGTATTTCATTGGCAAACAGTTACTAACAGTTAAATGGGGTTTAATTTAACTAACACAACTGTTTAATTGGCCTTAAGAATGAGATAGAAATCCACAGTCCAAATCTAAACGACAAAAGTAAAATGATTTGATTTTGACTCTACTTAGTCTTCCACACTTCCAAAAGGGTGTGGAAAGGGAATCTATTCATAAGAGCATTATTGTTCTACATTGTATTCCAAAAACTCGAATCTTGTGATCTGATTTTAAGCCAAGTAATTGGCCTCCTCCTACTTTTTGAGCTCCAAAATCACCGTGATAGTCGCCGGTTCACGTGAATCTAGGCCGGAGACTATTTTCTTTTGCTACCATTTGTCTGCAAATTTGTCTTATACCAAATGCTGACACATTTAATTATTTTTTGGTATTTGATAAACTATGCATATTTTATTTTAATTATTAGTGTATGAATGTGACATTAATCTTTATGTATCCACATCTCTATGGCCACTATTAAAAGTTACAAGAAATTGGCTTGTAGATAACAGCTTAATTTTGCATAAATTCAAGTCAATACTACCTTTTTTTTGACAAAAAGTTGATAGATACTAATTTCTTCGTCTCATATTACTTGACGTTTTACCAAAAACATTATCTCATATTAATTAACGTTTTACAATATAATGAAGCAGTAATAATTTTCTCTATTATACTCTTAAAACATTAATGTAATTTTTTTCCAATATTTAATTATTGAGAGATAAAATAACAAGGGGTGTATATTAGAATAAACTTCGGCAGAAAAAGAAATTGGTCTAGAAAATTGTTGGCTATAAAATAGGATGTTTAGTGGTTCGGGCAAATCCAAACCAACCCGCAATCCAATCCAAACCGATATGTTTGGTTCGGATATTTTTCGTGTTCGGGTCAAACTCGAACAAATCCAAACCAACTCATAGTTGTTTGGTTCAGGCAACGGATTTTAAAAAACAAATCCGTTAACCCAAACCAACCCATACTAGGTCATACTATTTTGTAATTATTCAAGATTTTATTTACTTAGATTTTTTACGTTGATAAGATTAAGTTATAAAATTTAAATACTATGAATTGGAAGACTATTAATGGATTTGATTTTATTTAGAAGTGTGAGAATATTACAAAAAAAATGTATTTGTTTTGTATTTTAGAAAATTAATATTTTAGTGCATGACCCGTGAGTCCAATCCGAACCAATCCATCCAATATCGGATTGGTTTGGTTTGGATTTTGGAGAAAAAAATGTAAAATCCAAACCAACCCAGATCGAGTAACTATAATTTGTTCGGGAAACGGATTTGGCCAAATCCAATCCAAACCGACCTACGAACACCCCAAGCTATAATACCCGTTTCAGAACAAAATTTGTCTATGTCTCCTATTGATTTGATTAATGAAAATTAATCTTTTAATTCTCTAGGATGGATTGTATTAGGGGTTTTTCGCCATAGCAAGTTAGTGTACCTTACTATTGCTTTGATTTTTTTACCAATGGTATTGATCTAGTCCCCATTTAGAGCTGGCAAAATGGGCTACCTGGCCCGCATCGGGCCGGCCCACATCGGGATCGGGCTTTTACTGATAGGGCTAAAAAGCCCGGGTTGAAATTCAGGCTCATCCTTTGTGGCCCAAGCCCGGCCTTATACGGGCCGCGGGCTTTACGGACTAGCTCGCATTGTACGCAATGCTAATTTTAAAAAAAAATTTAGAAATAAAATAAAAAAGTACTATGTTTATATGTTTTTTTTGACCAAATTATATGTTGTTTTACAAAATCTATGTTTATATGTTAGGTGTTGAAACACTTTAAAATTAAATATCATAATATTAAATCATAAGCGTTAGTTTCAACAAATGGCAAAACAGTGCTTCAATCTTAATTCAAACACCAAAGTAATTCGAAGAAAATATACTCAACGTTGTGTAATAGCATAAAATTTTAACTCAAAATAAAGTTGCTAAACAAATGAGAGGAAGCCGAGAGACAATTACAAAGGGAAGGAATTAAAGAGACACACACTAGGTCTATGTAGACACTGTGTGTATGGTTCGTTTTTATTTTAATTTACATAACTAATTTCGGGTTATTTGATTGTAATACAATATATATATATATATATATATATAATTATATTTGTTTTATTTTTCAACTTGTGGGCCAGCGGGCTACCCATGGCCCGATCGGGCTAGCCCTATGCGGGATCGGGATTTTCTAGGTCTGGCTAAAAATCCCGGATATAAAAATGGACTCAGTTTTGTTGGCACAAGCCCTATGATTTTTCGGGCTAGCCCGGCCCGGCAGGCTCGGCCTATTTTGCCAGCTCTATCCCCATTGGACTCTCTGTCCTCTTTTTTATCTTTTTTAAAAAATCAGGGGAAATACTCTTTTTCGTTCTTAATTTTTTTCATCAAAAGCTTTTAGTGAGACTCCCTTCCTTCTATTCGCCAAAAAAAGGTTTAGGAAAGTAAGAGATAATAATTGTGAATTCTGGATTAATTGTTTTCTTTAGTCTGTTTGTCACAATCTTAAACGTCAAATAAAAAGGAGTGGAGGGAGTAATCAACCAGCATCTTTGACCATTTGATTAGTGGATCGGTCATAACAAAGAACACCTCTTTTTTCTTGGCGTAACCAAAATTGTTATGATTGTCGGCTACCCTAAGTTACTAAATAAGGACATTAACCTAAGAGAATGGTAAACTTTTATTTAGTCATTAATTAAAGAAGAAAAGAGAGGCAGAGTGTTCAAATATATGGTGGCATGGTCAAAAGGTGTTAGTTATTTTGGTTCACTTTTGCATATATGCTTTCTCTGCGTAGTTTTTCTTGTGTGGCCCTGCTAGTTTAGATTTGGATTTTGGAGACATGGTGGATGAGGCCCCTCGTAATTTAGAACAAAAGCTTGTAATGGGAATGTGCTTTCTATGTTGTTTGATGTTTGTGTTTTATTATTTGGCTAAAGTGTTCCCGTGGTCCCTTATCTTTATTTAAAGTAACGAATTAGTCCTTTATGTTTTTTTTGTCCCAAATAAGTCCTTTATCTTTCAAATTTTTGACACATAAATCCTTTTCCGTTAACAGTGCTGATTTATGTGTCAAAAAAAAGGATTTATGTGTTAAAAATTTGAAACATAAAGGACTGATTTGGGACAGAAAAGGATTTATGTGTCAAAAATTTAAAACATAAAGGACTGATTTGAGACAAAAAAAAGATAAAGGACCAAATCGTTACTTTAAATAAAGATAAGGGACCCCAGGAGCACTTTAGCCTTATTATTTCTAGGATCTTTTAACCGAACATCGTGGTTGTGTAGTTTTAAAGAGGGATATTTGGTCTTGCAAGTTAAGCTTAAAGTACTTTTACTAAGTCAACCACGAATTTTCGATCAAACCATAGTGATTCATTATGGTTATAGTATCACCGATATAACATTAATTAACCAAAATTTTATCTAATATTATAAACAAAGTTTTCTAGCTTTCCCACTGGATGCTTCCCTTTATCCACTATGAATTTCTCAATGTGACAATGTCGTCTACTCTCAAACCACTACAAAAGATAAAAATAGAACATGTTACAAAGGATAATCTACTAGGGTTTATTTTGTGAGGAAAAGGGGGAAAACCCCCACCAACAAGCAACTACAAACAAGCTAACCCATTCTTATCCCCGCGAAGGAGACGGTGGATAGGGGCAGTGTCGTTAATCAAACAATTACACGAAAGCGAAAAACTAAACTTAGCTAAAGCATCAACTACCATATTGTGGTCCCTAGGAATCTTTGACCAACTAACATTAACTATTTCTCTAATGTTAACAATGATGAAAGAGAAGTGGTGGAGACCAGCTGGTCCTTTAGTAATCAAATCGAGCGCTTGTTGGGTATCAGATTGCACCATCATCTTATCCCATCCTCTATCTCTCGCTAATTGGATACCCTTGAGCACTGCTAACAATTTAGCTTCCACAACAGAGCATGCTTCTAACTTCATCGAAAATGCACAGAGGAAATCACCATGGTGGTTGCGGATAACTCCACCACAGCCCGCTTTGGTGCCCAAATCCCTAACAAAAACATCAACACTAATAGCCACCGATTCAGTCGGCAGAGGAGACCATCTGAAAGCCTGATTCACCTCCCTATTTCTGTTCAACGGATCAAGAGCTTGGATCATCGTTTTTCCCACAATTGAAGCTTGAACTTGTAATTGAGCTCTGGTCAAAATGATCTTGAAGGAAGAGCTAGTACCCGCAAAAACAACATCATTTCTCGCACGCCAGATGCTCTCCAAGATGAAGGCAAACGAAAGACACCAATTCTGATTCTGGTTATTCTGGTTTCTAGCAAGGTTTGTCTCTAACCACATGTTTCAATTATCAATAGTGAAAAAAGATAAATTGTTAGGGTTATTAACACAATTCCACAGCAATTTGATTCGATTGCAGTCTTTGAAGGTGTGGAAGAGGGATTCACCGTGACCACCACAGATCAGGCACAGGCTACAGTTCGTAAGATGTCTTCTCACCCTTTCAGAATTTGTCATGAGGATACCATGCATAGCTTTCCAGAGAAAGAGTCTTACTCTCACAGGGCCAGACCATTTCCAGACCAAATCGAAGTTGCCAGGGACAATGAAATCATTCTGCTTTTTGACAGATAGATAAGCAGATTTAGTGCTAAAGAGGCGAAAAAGAAACTCTCAGGGAGTACATCAAGTGATTCAACAAGGAAGCCTTAAATGTAAGGGGTTTGGAGAACAAAGTGAGGCTTTTATTCATGAAGGACGGCCTCCGAAAAGGCGGTTTTTTCCAGATCAATATCGGTGTCAACAAGCCACAGGACCTAAGCGAGTTCCTACGCTGATCACAAAAATACATCGATTATAAAGGGGACGACCTCGCTGACCAAGCTCTCTCCGAGCCGACTTATGAAAAGTCATCACAACAGCATGACAACCGACAGATGAAAGACCCAACCCAAGCAAGCGATGCAAAACCTAGGGGCGGGCGATTCACTGAGCATACATTACTCAACACTTCCCGCGCCAAAATCTTGGCCGAGTGCGCAAACACCGAGTTCCGAGATATCAAACAGCCTAACCCGCTCCCACGGAAGGAGGGGTCGAGATCGAAAAAGTACTGTCGATACCACAGGAGTAATGGTCAAGATACTAACAAGTGTTACGCTCTGAGGGACGACATAGAGGATCAAAACTGGGAAAAGTGCAAGAGATCTAAGTCCCCTCGCAAGGGGAAGGCAGTAGTCAACGAGGACGCCAAGGCGGCAGAGTCAGAAGAAACTGACTCGGAGGACGAAAAAGAGGCCTAGAAGCCAAGTTCGAGACCGGAAGCTATGGTCATAACCAGGGGTTTCCGGTTGAAGGCTCAGAGACCATCCGAACGATGAAAAAAATATGGAAGGAAATCTTGAGCATAACCCCCAGCACGGCAACCGACTCCACCCCACAACGACCTCCTCTGACTTTCACCGATGCCAACCTACTCAATCGGAAGCCAAAATCCCAAAGTGTTGGCTTAATGAATCTAGCTTTTTCTACACTCTTCATTAGTTCATTATAAACCAATATGAGACTTCTTTGTTTCAGATCTCACATTTGGATGCCCAGCCCAACACATTATATATGATAAAAAAATGAAATCAACATCATCAAAGCTTGGGTGCCCGACATTATGCATTAAGTAGTAAACGTCTAAACATTTAGTAGAAATGTAGAATTGGAGATAAAACGTAGTAATTATGTGGTTGTTATAGGCAGTGGTTTTTCCTGCTAGGCATATAGGCAACTAAGTTGGCCTAAGCTAAATTTCAAAAAGTTTAAGCAAACCCCATGTGGGTATACAAAGTTTTAAAAGAACAACTTATCTAAAATATTGATTTGTAACTCTAAAATGGTAGGCAAGTTTACACTATGGTGGACGAATTCATCGGATCAAAAAGTTGGAACTCACGAAGCGTTTAATAGCTTATTTAGTATCAGTGAATGATATATATTTGGGTTACAAATGATCTCAACCTTATCGTCATGGTTAAACTGGAACTGTTTGATTGGCATAGCTCATTATTCCTTTATTTCTTCTAGGAGACAAAGCCATAAAATATCAATGTTGCGCAATGGACATTTTTTATTCCATGAGGAGTAAACCCGAAACGAAGGGCTAGGTGGCTATGAAAATAGAATTAGAGAAGACCTATGATCGTTCGTAAATGTTTTTTTTTATATTGGGTATCCTTATTGATATTGGGTTTCCTACTCAAAATTGCTGAGCATATTTGCACAAGGATTGCCAATCTAGTTTACTACACTTGACCATTCCTCACACAATTACACATTTGGAGTTTCTCCTCCATTGAACCACAATACCACCCTTAATAATGAATCACAAAAGAACATGCTATACATAACAAGCTGAGGTGATTGAGAATAAAAACCAATAATTAGGCATACATAATAAACTAAGCTTGTGGCAAATCCAAGATGATATCAACAGGTACACAAACATTGAAGTATAGTCCAACTAAAACAAAATTGTCATTACAAAAGTTGCAGCAATCAAATACTACATTCATCTACTATAATATCAAACAACTTAGATGTTGGTGTTGCCTTCAGGTGCATCAAAGTATCCAAGCACTGAAAAGAAATTATCCTCGGAGTCAAAATAATAATAGTAATAATAATATTCAAAATCACCATCTATAACAACTAAATTCAAAAATCAAAGAGAAAATACACACAAAAAAAAATATGAAGAACAATTACCAGAATTACAGCCATCAAATATGACGATAGCGTAGAGGAAAAAGATGAACCGGTTTACGATACCAACGCTTGGACGGACGCGGCTTCCTCGGATATTTAGGTTTTGTTACTACACACGCACAGAATTGAGATTGAATTAATCATGATGAAACATTCTTAAAACAAATGAAATAAGAAAGAACAATACCATTGAGGGTATGTTTCAGTTTCTGTTTCAGGCGACTCAAACTTTGTTTCTTCTTGGAAACAATTTTTTTGATTTTCTCAGAACCTGTAAATGGATTTAGAGTTGATAAGAAATAGATAAGATAGAGTGCTACAAAAAGATGAACAAATGTGGTTAGTTGTTGTATAAAAATGATTAAATAAAAAATAAAAAAAGAATGAAAAGATGAAAAGAAGTGAAGCAAATTTGTAAGACTCTTGTTTCACACAATAATTCTAATTGAAAGGAAAGAGGAATCAGAAGATGTTTGAATATGTATTGTAGAGTACACTTAACAGCTGTGGCTTGATAGATGTAAACCAGTATAAAGATAAATTAATTTGAAAAAGAATGACAGCAAATTAATGTAAAAATATCAATGAATCAACGGTAATATACTATAAGTGATTTAACAAATCAAATGGACCCTAGTAGCTACATCATGAAATTAGAGTTTACCACCAACAGGTACAACAAGAAAACTAACAACGAGTGTAAGAATAACCTTACGTTTCAAAACAAACTAGGGTTTACGACTGACAGAAGCGAAAAGGGAAATTAGAGATGAAGAGAAAAACTAAAAACCTTTATCGAGGCGTGGAGCAGAGGTGTGGTCAGACATGGTGGGTGGACCTGCGAGAAAGAGTGCAACGAAACGGTTGAGGGTTTAGGAGGAGGAGGAGGAGGAGGAGGGAGACAGAACACGAAAGGTTATTGGCTTTTTCAATTAGGGTTCTCTTGTTCGGTGGTTGTTCCAACTTGGCCTTTTTTTTGGGTACCCCCATCAACTCCCATCTACCCCCATCAAATTGCTAAAACCCGAAAATATCCTTGCCCAACTTACAATTCGCTCGGATTTACCTTCATCAAAGGTAAATCCGCTTTGTTATTTTTAAAGTCGGATTTACCTCAGATGGGGGTAAATCCAATTTCAAAAATAACAAAGCGGATTTACCTTAGCTGAAGGTAAATCCGCTTTGTATTTTGGAAATCGGATTTACCTGGTGGGCACATAAATCCGATTTCCCTAAAAAAAGAGAAAATCGGATTTATCCCACCTAAGGTAAATCCGATTTCCGTAAAAAAAGAAAATCGGATTTATCCCACCTAAGGTAAATCCGATTTTGTTATTAAAAAAAATTGTTTTTTATTTAATTTTTTAAAAAAGGTTATAAAATGCTACTAAAAAACCGTTAAACAGCCAAAACTAATCCAAAAATTATAAAAACACCACTAAAAATCTAATAAAACCAAAATAAGGTTATGCAAATTTTTTCAGATTTTTTGGAGATTATGAAAAATTAAAAAAATTAATATAAAATAGTAAACGATGGAATTTGGGATCTTGATATTTTTCCGATTTAAAGAATGTGGTTTCATTACAATTTGAGTAGGTTGCCCGAAAACTGATTTTTTAGCCTAAATTATTCTCCCGACGTACAATATCGTCACGTGTTAACGAACCACACACTAAACAGAATCAAAAGACGGTCGAAATTTGTATCTAAAATTTTAACTGAGTTATTTATTAATTAGGTTAACAAAGCGGATTTACCCCCACATAAGGTAAATCCGCTTTGGTTATTTTTAAAAGCGGATTTACCTTATATGGGGGTAGATCCGCTTTTAAAAATAACAAATCGGATTTACCCCCAATTAAGGTAAATCCGATTTGTTATTTTTCAAAGCGGATCTACCCCATCTTAAATAAATCCGATTTTATTTTTTTAAATTTTTTAGTGGAAATCGGATTTACCTAAATCCGATTTAAATTTTTTAAATTTTTTAGTGGAAATCGGATTTACCTAAATCCGATTTCCAAAAAAAAAAAATTGAAATCAGGATACGTTCGAGATATTTAATTTTTGTGAAGGGCAATTGCGTCTTTTTGCAGGGTCGATGGGGGTAGATAGGGAGGTGGTGGGGGTACAAAAAAAAAAAACCCTTCCAACTTACATACTAACCAGAACCGGCCCATATTTGATTTCCCTCTGTGGGCTGGATTTTATACCACTTGTTCGGCCCTTTGTTTCCAACAAAAACACTATCTATATAGGCAGGCTGATACATGAAACTCACGAAGCGTCTTCGTTTCCTCCGCCGCTATTAAAGTTATAGATTTTTAACAAAACTATTCTTAAAAACTCAAACTTAATTAACATCCATATTCCATAGTCACATGAATATAATTCCAAAGGATATATTCGGATTCTATTCAGGTTTTTAAAGACAATTTTGGAGTGGAAGAGCTTCAAAAAATTTCTGAAGAAAAAATATGTTGATAATCATAAGAAAAATCACATTCTTTTCACTTGACTTTTTATATTTCCGCACAAGTATTTAATAATTTAAAAATAACTATTTTGTAATTATCAATGAAGTTAAAACAACTAATAAATTCCTCATCCATAATCCAACTTAGATACGAAAGAATATAGTATATATTCATGTAAATAAATAGATATTTGACTGTTACTCGAATAATTCATTACCCAATAACAGCAGATTTGATCAACGAAAGGTTTTCGTCGCTACTCGCACCCCAAGCAAGAAAATTCATTACTGATCGCTGATTTGGTGTGTCCAGTGATCAACGAAATGGCTTTTGTACAAACGAAATATTATACAAATTCCAGCACACTAAGTGACCACTGATAATCTAATTTCAAAGAAAATGTGATCAGTAGGCCTAAAGAGCCTACGTACACAAAAGAATTATACATAATAAATATCTATAAAGGAACGACACCAATATAGCTTTAAACTAAACTAAGCCGCCACAGCTTCAACTACATATTCTACATCCAATGTAATTCACGCTTCCTGGCTACATTTTTGCATGGGGAGGCAATGCTGCTGAGGTGCACTTTGCAATGGGTCTCGAATGAGAATTTTAATGATTGCTCAACTACCCATACAAAAAAATTTTGTTTGAAACCACCCAAATACCTGCATCAACATGGAAGGTAAACCAGATATTCTATTATCCATAACACCAACAAGTTATGCATGCTTCAATTAGTCTTGTTCACTTGCTGTATTTGATTTTATCATTAATACTTAGGGGAAGATGGAAAAAGAAAGAAATAGTATATACAGAAACAGTAAATTCACAACTCAATGTCCCACACAGTGGTAGTACTTTTAATAATTTAAGCAAGTGAGCTCAAGTTTAATACTTTCGCTCTCTCGTCAGTTCTAGGTCAGCCCCGTGCTTGGTTCAACATATCTTTCTCTCAAAAAAGTAAGCAGTACATGGCCCTGATCACACTATTTCTATGTCATGTTTTTTTGTCTAAAGAAATGCAAAAGCAATAACACTAATCTTTTCTTGTTGGGTTTGATACTTTGATCTGCTGTTCTGTTCGTAATGTTCTTTATTTCTATATTTATTATCTCGTTTCCACTAAAAAAAATTGAAAGCATTAGAACAGGAGGCTAATTTCTGTTTGCCTGTTATCCCATTAGATCAATAGGCTGATTTCTGTTTCAAACCACTTGAAAGTCTTATTTGTTTTGATTGTCATCCTAAATTTCCAAATTAATTTCTCTTGTTTGTTCCAATTGATTTTCTGTCGTTTTCTTCATTAATTTTTCAAATGATTATGGACACGCTATTATATTATGTTTGGTTGGCAAGCTTATGAGTTCACAGAGGCTCCAATACGCGGGAAAAAAGAACTTAAACCAAATCCACTGATGTAACCCAGCACCCAATATTCCTACAATCTTATGACGGCGCGCAAGTTATTTACTGGTTTAGATTTTATAGATTCAGTAGATAAAAAAAAGTCAGTTAAAAATTTGAATACATAAAAGGGGTAAAATACTCACCACAAAACGCATTGTGTAGGAATCACAAAAACATGTATCCTTGAGACAGATCAACTGGTAACAGGTTGAAATAACGATTTTATTTCATCATAAAACCACCTGCAAAACCAGCCAAATCATTTTTAAAAATCCAAAACAAGAAAAATTTACAAAGCAAAAATATGAACCCCGTCAAACATGAAGATTCAAATTTTGTCCAGATTGATTAGTGATACAGTCGGCATACAAAAGTAAAATACTTACACTGTACTGAATGTATGAACCTTAAAATGTGAATCAAATATTTGTTTAAAACACCACAAATAGAGCATCTAAAACAGATAAAAATGATGCACTGCAGCATGATGCAGTAAACAAAGGAACGGGAATGAAAATAGAATATCTAATTTTGCATTCCATGCTAACAAATTGAAACACAAATAGAATGAAGAATGCCAATGTGAAATTCTAAAAATTGCAATGAGGTTGAAGTAGTAAAAACATGATATTTTCTTAATGCCTAGTCATATTGGCAAGCAGCATGGAAATGTGTTTCAATTTTGAAATTCTTCACTATTCAACTCTTGTTTTTCATTTCCCCGCTTCTTATTTTTTTCTACCAAGCACACCTGTAAGTTGAATGTGAGGGTTTTCTAACCCTTTCCCCTCTTGTCCTTTCCAATGGAAGTTTTCTAGGTGCATCAAGTATGCATGCATGCATTCCTATGCAGAGTTTCCCATACCCAGAACCTTGACCTTGAAACTTACCCGCATATCAACAGCTAGATAGTTATCATCATATAATAAGCCCTCCTTTCCCCTTTAACCATATGTAAGTAGCTAAATACTACATCATGCAGCGAAGTATAGCTAGTGCAACATCTAACAGCAGCCTCTTCCCATCTTCCAAATCCACAAAATAATAATAGGATTTATGATTCCCAGAACCAAAGCCCAAATTCCTAAGAAAGTAAAAGGAGAAAATAGCTGATTTAATTACTGACAACAACCAAACTAATTCCCCTGATGTAATCTGAAACCAGAGAGCCAATAAAGTTTTGCAGTTGTTCCCAATAAACCAGATCCAAAACCTTCCACACCCCAAGATGATAAGGACATGTTTGGTTTGAGAAAATGTTTTCGGTTTCACTTTCTGAAATAAAATTGGCACCTTGTTTTCACTTTGTTTCCATGTTTTTAAAATTTTGTACAGAAAACATTAGCTCTCTCTGTTTCATCTAAAATTGTTGAAAACAAATGTTTGCTCTGTTTCCTGTACTAATCTTTGAAAACAGAAAACAAACTGCAAATTTTGAAATTAAAAGTGAAAACAAAAAATGAAAACAAAACATTTTCTCAAACCAAACGGGCTATAGCACACTATTAATAACACTAGATTCTACATCCCTGAGTCCCAAATTTCCTATTTTACCATTTTAATTCTGTAATAACTATAATCTCATAATACACATGATTAATTTAATAGTAATTATATTTTTAATTGATACCTACTTAACATATGTGAAAAATTGTACAAAGTGGAAATTTATTATATGGATAAAGAAATAAACCTGCAAAGGAAAATGGGCTGCACTTTAGCATTTGCTTCAATTCCAAATTGACATCGCCTGTCATTTTCTTGTTTAAACTTATCATATGGAAGAACTTCACATGAACCTCGGATAGAGCTAGCCATTTCATTTCTTTCGCTATTAGATTCATAAACCTTCAACAAGAAAAAAGGAGACATATCTATAAGAAAATACCCTATGCAACAAATGATCCTAAATGAGCTAGCCATCTCGTACTATTCGATGTGGGACTCAGGCACCCCATAGTACCCAAGTCCCTATCACACTTTATGGAGTATAAGTGTGTGTATGACCAAAAACAATTTGACTTCGGGTAAAAACTGATAGCTAACATGCCAATGACAAATTTTCACATTTGCGAGAAGGAATTGATATTCATTTAACGAGAAAGACACACCAATTTATATATAAGAAGTATGAATATAAATAAATAAAAACTACCTCATTGACTTCAGAGATACACGGATGCCCAATATTCCCTGGCAAATCATCGGGAAAGTAGCAATTTGTCACCTTAACCCACTTTATCCCTGTTTTGCAATCTTCCCACAAAGACTGCAAATTAAATAGGAATAAGTCTCTTTGTCAAAGTTACATAAAATGAAACAATTCAAAACTAGTGTGCAAACCAATAAAACTAAACAACTATTTTGATATTGTACGCACTACGCAATTTCACACAACTTCACACGTGAATCTTTACAATCATGGTATAACCAACTGCTAGACTACAGTGGAATGCATGATGATTTGCTTGCCTGAAGTTTAGAAGGTGTTAATTTTCCATGGCTGGATGGAAAAAGAGCATGACCCTGCAGTCTATATGTTACTCCATCCACACAGCAAGATTGGTAATACTTTTTCTCGTCTTCAAGGCATACGACATCACCAATCCATTCTACAGCATGTGAGCTATCTGAAGATAGAGCAGAGCGTGCTTCACCTTCAGTGTTAGTTCCAGAACCTTCGACAAAATGTGCATGCACAACATCTTGATCATCACGCTTGATATCATAAGTTGAATTTTCTCCTCCATGAGCTTCCTTTTGTTTACTACTGATTAAATTTTCTCCCCCATGTCTATCTAACGGTATTTCAGCATTGTCTAATGTCACCAGCATCTCAACTTGAGAAACTTGTGATAATTGCAGATCTTCACTTTTAGCTGGCTCATATAATTTAGGAAGAGTTTCAGATTCTAAAGTCTCTTTACAGGTCAAAGCCTTAGAATTTATTTGTTGATCAGAGCTTTCACCTGGCAAGCCAGTGGAAGTACTGGAAGATGCGGATTTCATACAGTTGTTTGGATCAGACTTCTCATCAATAGTTTCAATGCTGGATGAAATGTTGGCACCTTGTGCGTCTCTCATATCCAGGTCCTTTGAGTCAAATGACATCTGAACATTGTTATTGGCAGTGGAAACAGTTGGAATGGAGTTTTCATTTGTTGTTAACATCTGTGCGCTGACCTTTGGATCTAAGCTCCCTGCTTTCATTTCTGAAGACAATTGAATACCACCTGTACTAGGGGAAAAACTTGGTGATGTATTTGAAGATCTCATCACACGACCATATTTGGGAGCCAAAAGCTTCCCACCGCTTAAACTCAAGCACCTTGTGCAGTGCCAATCCACTCTATTATGAATACTTCTTATGATTGATGGCTGCAGGCACTTCATGTGAAATCCCCTTTCACAAGCATCACAGAGGAGTACGGTATCAACCTCATTGACAGTGAGCTCACATGTCTGACATGTGAAAGCCTTATTCATATAATCCCTTGATGGAGGAGTCCATGTGGGATGGTCAGGAAGCTTTGGTTGTAACAATTTCTGGACAATCTTTGCAATATCAGTGTGAGCGGGAATCAAAGGGGGTTGTACAATTTTCACGCTCTGCAATGGCTGGTGCACACTAGGCAAATTTGCAGGCGCTGTTTGAGTAATAAATGGTCTAAAGTTCTGATCCATTGTTATTTGTGGCCCTGCCCTTGATACGGTTACAGCAGACGTTCCTTCAACCTTGGCAGAGTTTTGAGTAGGCACTTTGTTTTCTGATGCGCTTCTAGCTAATGATGTAGATTGAGACTGTATTGACCATGCTGGAGCAGTCACCACCTGTTGATTTGCTGATGGATTTGCTACAGTAAAAAAATCAAATTCAGTTGCATTTCAATCGATGAAATGTCATAAAATGTCCTCATTTGCAGTTAGTTATAAACATAAAATATATGATCCAGTCAAAAAAAACATACAATAGATGAGCAGTTTTTGCATATACTATGGATAAAAAAACAAGCAGAAAATCTGAGTAGCTGGTCAAAACCCTAACCCACACTTGCCCAATTTCCATAACAAATATTAGAAAATGGTGGGAAAAAGATAAGCAAAGGAAGGAATAGGGGAAATCGTTCAGTTTCAGACTTGAAAAACAAGGAACAGTCAAAATTTCGGCTTGGGGACTATATTCTTTCAACAACCTCAAATGGACCTAGATATACACCAATCTAGTGAACACTCGGGTTCATGGTTGTCAAACTCACGCAACAAATCATCGTAGCACACGATCTCACGGATTTCACTACCTTCAACATGGCAGCACGGTGGATCGCTTGATGAGGCGGCACGGCCAACGTGATGAGGAAGAACGTGAAAGTGTAGGAACGACAGTCTTCCCCTGCGCCGGTGGTGAAGGTTTTTGTGAGTCTTCGTGCTGCTCTCTCTTCTCACAAAGATGAAGATGCGGTGTTTTTCTATGCTTGAAGATGCGCCGTTTTTTGTGCTGTTCTCTACTCTCCTCAATGCACTAATAGTGACAAACCCTAAAAGTGACAAACCTGGTTCCTTTGTTAACCAAACAGTTTGGGCTTCACTATGGGCCCATATGAAACTATATCACCCCGTCCCAACAATGAACCAACCGAGAATATTTATGATTCTTTTCCTTTTGGTAATAACTATTAAACGTTCTTGCCCAAAAAATTAATAACAACAAAATGTTTGATACAAATTTTAATAACAAAATAACTATAAAATAATTATCTACTTCTTAACTAATTATATTATCATATTTTTATACTATTAATTATTTTATCATATTTCTATATTAAAATATATTTTAACATTTTTGGTGGGATCTTACAATCCCGCGATTTACGGTCTTTACCTCCCTCCCCAATCTTAAGTGAGATCTCGAGTTTGACAACCATGCTCGGGTTCCTTCAAGCATCATGACATTCCATGTCTGATATAGAAGAAACTCCAGTAAGTGTATAAGCTCAAATTTGAACACTACTACATTTACATCTAGTTAAATTTATGAATCGCAGTAAATAAAATCCAAGACAGCAAGTTCAAACCATCATACGAAGAGAACAGATTGCACTATTAGTCATTCATCTATTAGAAACATAACTCCACCACTCCTTGGAAGTTGGGATAGGTGAGGAGCTTTGGAGGAAATTACCTTGGACTTGCATCACATAAGGAGGCCCATTTAATCCTCCATCAACTTTGAATTGTGGATTTTCAACTCTAGGCAATGCTACTACAGAAGAAGTATTTCTCCCCAAGTGACTGCTAGGGATTACACCAGAAACCACGGGCAACCTCACTTCGCTGCTGGCCGGTTGATATTGCAAAGGTGCAGAAGATCCTGCAGAAAGATGGGGAGGAATAGACACCACTGTACCTGTAGAAGATACAACTGTGTGGCTTGATTTATTAGACACAAAAGCATTTGTGGGCACACGATGGTCAACCATTCCACCAGTGCTGGTTTGCAAGGGCTGAGATGTATATGTTGTAGAAGCTGTAGAGAACTTCTTTGATTCCTCCATCTAAAAAAACCAAACAGACATTAGCAGAAATAAAAAATAAAAAAAGGTGAAATGAACGCGTCAAAATAATTGCAAGAGCATCATTGTGAACTTTACATGCATCCTATAATCACACAGCTGCTCTTCTGTCAAAAAAAAATAATCAAACAGTTGCTCTCACTTGTGCACGAAACACAGTAAAAAGTTTTCAGCTTTTCACATTAACAGAGTTATCCCTTCCACCAAGTGCCTACCCAAGATTAAAATGAATGGCAACAGAAAATTGACTGAAAAATAACCCAATACTCAATTCAAGCAATTAAAATTCAGTAGTATGAAATAACCCTCCATTAAGAAATACAAATAACTGCATAAGAAGCATCCAAGGACCAAACATTCTTATCTACTTTTTCTTAACTCATATATATTCACAAGTCACAACAACCAAGACATATATAATGTTACTTATATGCATCGATTATTCAAAACAAGCAAGATATGCATATGCATTAACAGTTTCAACTTCACCACCTCATTCAACGATATGGGATTTCATTTTATTCTGCATATTTAATTAAATTCAATAAATAATGGAATTGGAAATTTTAGTGTTAATTAAGAGCATTCAACGATAAGGTATCTCATTTTATCAATTGAATTCAATAAATAAGGGAATTGTAAAGTTTGGTATTAATTGAGAGGTTGTGGTTACCTTCCACTTAGCATTGGAATACCTCTCAGCAACGGACATCCTGGGAGTTCGAAACCCTAACCTCTGGTCCTTAATCTTAGCGTTAAATCCAAGATCCTCAATGACGGTACCAATAGCTTCACCGGCGACAATATCCTTGGGAGCAAGCCCCTGACAGAGATTTGTGAGCTTATTCCGAGCCTCCGTCATGAGCTCAACCTCCACATCGGTTGGCTTCCTTCCACCTCGCATCGCCGCCATAGTCGACAAAACCAAAACAATCTCCGCCACTCTCTTCAATTCCCCTTCGGAGTCAACTTCTTCCACCTTCGCCTTCTTGCTGACGGGCTCCTCCTCCGGTTCTACACCTCCGCCATTCTCAATTGGAAGTGGTGGATCCGGCGCGGGTTCAGAGAGGTCATCCATCGGAGAGAAACCCTAGAGAGAGAGGAGGAAAGGGAGGGAAGAGAGAAAAGATTTAAAAAAAGAGAAGGAAAAGAAAAAAGAAAATTGAAGCGGTAATTAAATTATATTGAGTGGGTTTTTTGGCGGGTAACGTGTCATTGAATTTGAGTTTGGGAGAGACGGAAGAAGGTTTTGAGGGTAAATGGGAAGGAATTGGATTAGTGAGAATTTTTTTTTTGAAACAGAACGAAACCTGAAGCGTGCCGTGCCGTGCCCTAGTGAGAGAAAGGTGGATAGATAGAAAGAGAAAGAGACAAAGGTTTGTCTATTATATAACACCGAGTCCTTTTCTCTAACTTCACTTCGATGACTCGTAACGTAACTCTGTGAGTTCCACACTTCCCAACCCAAGTTACGATTAACAGTGGAAATTAAAAATAATAACTGTATATTATTCTTTAATCTTTTAATATTTAAAATACGCTTAAATATCATTTTCTTCCATTCAAATACAACCAATTTCAATTTTGGCCCCAGTAAAAATTTTATTTAAATGGACTTTGCAAAATTTTAAATTATTCATTTTGGTTACTGAGCTCATTTTAAAGTTGATGTTTCACTTTTTTTTGATAGATTTTTTGATCTATTTAGATAAAATGACAAATAAACACTACGAACATACACTATCACTGCTCACACTCGGGTTCGAATCCAAGAGCCGACATCCCCATTTCGTTGAAATTGTCAAGGCAACCAACAGTGAGAGATAGATAATCAGTCACATGGGGAATAGGTGACATGGACTATCAAATTTACAAGCATTAAACTATCAAATTTACTTTTTTTAGTCATTTTATATTGTTGACACCTATTAATTTTTAGGGTCAAAATGATCATTTGGATTTCTTCTACTTTGTTTAACACCTTTCTTTTTCATTACTTTTGATTCTTGATAGAAAACATTACATGTTATCAGAATAATTATTCCATATATTTTATCTCTATAATGTAACTTTTTTGTTATCAATGAATATTTAGCTTTTGAGTCCTCACGAGGAAACATTGAGCATTGCCAATATAAGTTCATTATTTTTAAGCTGACATTGAACATTGAGCATTGCCAATATTATATGTTATCGGTATAATTATTTTTTATATTTTATCTTATAATTGTCTTTATTTTTATAAATGATTATTTTGTTTTTGAGCTTCAACAAAAAAAATACATATTATTGGTGTATTTATTTTTTACTATGCCTTTGTAAATATCTTTATACATAAGTGAATAATAATGTACTTCAGATTTTTAAAAGATAAATATTTAATTATAATATAAAACTGGCTTCATAAGACATATAAATAAATTACTTATACAATTCAAAATCAATTTCACTATCATTCATAGGAATCATAGCAAACAACAAGCGTGATCCGTGCGTATGCATGAGTATACAGCTAGTTGATAACAATTCACTTTGAAGCTTTTATACATGACCGTTTTAACTTATACATAATCAGTTTTTAGAACAAACAAGACAAATATAATTGAATTTGTCAACAAAAAAAGACAAATATAATTGAAAAACACCACTTATCTGTTTTGGTTATGGATCAAAACACGTAAAATTGACTCTCGAATATAATTGTTTTTGTCGAGGACTTCGAGTAGAGTTTTTGGCCTACTAGATAAAATGACAAATAAACACCACACACACACTACCACCGACCACACTCGGGTTCGAACCCGGGAGCCAACGTCCACATGTCGCTGAAATTGCCAAGGCAACCAACAGTGAGGGACGGAATCCAGGTAGAATTGATTCTAAGCATCAATACTTAGGGCACGTTTGTTACTGATTAAAAAATAAGTGGTTTTGTTGTTAAATAATTTTGAGATTAGTTTTTAGAGATTTTTAAGAAAATGAGAAGTTGTTTTGTGTTTGTGTAACATACTGAAAATCACTTATTTTAAAAAAACTATTCTTAAAAAAATGATTTTTATGAGAAGCTACTCAAAACAGCTTCTCATATAAAGCAGTATTTAAATTATTTTTCAGCTTTTCATTTTTTTAAGAATCTGTAACAAACGGACACCATGTCGCATAAGTGATTATTTTTAAAAAAATGATTATTTAAAAAAAACGTAACAAACGAGCTCTTAATTTTTCGGTTGGATAAAATCAATTATATGTGTGAGATCCACAATATTTGATATATTTATATATATCGAAAGTGATGTTACAGTTATCATCTAATTAAAATCAATTCTATCGATGCCACTTTAAAAAAATTATTACCAAACACAATTTTTTTTTTAAAAATGTATTTTTTCTTGATAATCAATTCTATGAAAGTCAATAACAAACGGAGACCAAAAACCCAGAGCGTGGAGTTCAGCGGTTGAGGCTGAACCTCCTTTAACCAAGGGTCGGGAGTTTGATCCCCGCCTTGGGTACGGAGCAGCGTTAAAACTCTGGGTCAACTGTTCTTCCCCTCGAGGCATCTACAATGAGTGAGGGATTAGTCACTGCTGTCCGTGCGGTGAATACCTGGATTTACCCAAAAAACGGAGAGCAAACCGGTAGAGTATGGGATTATTACATAATGTTGTTAATGTTCATAAGTAAATCGTCATATCTATTTCATTGCATTTTTCAGCTAGTAATTATCTCTATTATAGTCAAATACTTTACAACTATACCAAATTTTAAACATATTTAGCTAAATCAATAAGCTAAGTTGTTAGCTTGCCTAAGAATTATATAACTCTCCATGTGAATTGAATATGATTCTATCATTTTTCTGCTCAAAATCAGCTCAAGGGCTACTTTTTTGAATCAACATTCTTCTTGAATTCTCTTTGCTCAGCTAGCTCCAGCCTAATAGAGATATAGATAGTGTATCTAATAAACAAGTGTAATGTCAGTAATTGTAATCAATTGTACAGTTAGTACAGCACCTAACTGTAGGGGATTCTGTTAGTCATATAACAGTGTATATATAGCTAAATGGAATGAAATACAGAATATTCAATTAAACTAATTCTCAATATGGTATCATTCGCTCTACTGATCCTTGGGCACTCTCTCGCATTCCGTTTTTGCTCCGCTCTCTAGCTCTCAATCGCAACTCCATCAATGGCGTCGACACTTGATGGTTCCGATACGGGGTCACCACCGTCGTCACCAACTCCTTCAATTCTTCAGCAACATTCCACGAAAAGCTCTTCGCAATTCATCACAGGTCCAAAGCTTCGCATCAAGCTGGGCGAGAAGAACTTTTTGATCTGGAATCAACAAATTGAAGGTGTTGTGGCAACGCATAGACTCCATCGCTTCCTCATAAACCCTCAGATACCCAATCAATTCGATTCAAGTGAAGATCGCGCCATCAACAAAGTATCTGATGCTTACGATCAATGGTTTGTTCAGGATCAGGCGCTGTTCACCTGGCTACTCGCCACAATCTCTGATTCCATGCTTCCTCGCGTGCTTGATTGTCACCACACGTATCAGGTTTGGGACACTATTCACAAGCATTTCACTGCTCATCTTCGTGCGAAGACTCGTAAGTTGCGTGCAGAACTGAAGAGCACTAAGAAAGGAAATCGCAGCATCACTGAATTCATCTCTCGAATTCGTGTCCTAGCGAGTTCCCTTGCTGCAAGTGGAGATCGCATTTCTGATCGTGATCTGGTTGATGTTGCTCTTGATGGCCTACCAGAGGAATACAACTCCCCGGTACTCTTCGCGTTTGCCAAGCCTGACACTCTAGATCTCATGGAATTGGAGTCTCTTCTGCTTGTTCAGGAAGCACAACTTGACAAGTTTCGTCAAGAACTTGCTACACCGTCAGTCTCTGCAAACGTTGTGCACACTGATGCTCGTGGAGGTCATGCCGGTGGACGTTACTGAAATGTACAAATTGCTTCATATAGTAGGTTTGGGCTATGTTAGTTTAATTTCTTTTTTGTTCAGATGACTACTCACACCCCCTCTTTCCATTAGCACTACCCCCTCAGAAGTCCATTTCTTTTAATAAAAAAAAACGGACCAACTAATCCTGGTCGCTGTTTGTACCCCATGCGTTTATTGATACAACCCCCAGCTCCTCACTGTTTGCACTCTCGGTTTCAGTAATGCGCACTCCCTTTTAAAAATCAGTTTATTCTTTACACCCCTATTTTACTGTTACAACCCCCCCCCCTACATTTTCCTAAATACAACTATTGTTTACACCCCTTCATTTCAGTTTTGCACCCCCCATTTTCTTTGTTTTTGTGATTTATTTATTTCCTATTATTGTTGT
This sequence comes from Astragalus membranaceus, assembly GCA_039519185.1. Classification (NCBI taxonomy): domain Eukaryota; kingdom Viridiplantae; phylum Streptophyta; class Magnoliopsida; order Fabales; family Fabaceae; genus Astragalus; species Astragalus membranaceus. The sequence continues at coordinate 179,522,678 of CM076849.1, forward strand.
TAGTACTTATTTTTATTACTATTATTATTATTATTATTATTATGATCATTATTATTTCTAAAAATGAAAAATAAGCGCTAGTTCTCTTCAAAGTACTTTTTTTCTCTTTTCGCTTTTTTTTCAAAAAAAAATATAATAAAAATAGGGTTTGGCTGAGATGTACATCTTGTCAATCCCGGTTTAAGAGACTTTAGCTGTGCGGCTTTAATCTTAAACCCCTTTCAAAAATTAAAATCAACAAAACAAACAAACATTTTCTAGAAGAACTACGTAGCATTTGATTCTCTGTTTCGGAGATACGTAGGAGCGGGGCTTCCCCGTCAAGCTAAATTAATTTTTTCCAATAAATAATCATTTTTTTCTTTAACACCTATTTTCATAAAAACTAAAAAATGAGCTTGATTGAGATGTACATCTTGTCAACCTCGCAAATCCTGGTTTAAGACGCCTGAGTTGTACAGCTTGGTGATCTTAAACCCCTTCAAAAAATAAAATCAACCAACCAACAAACTTTTTCAGGAAGAACTACGTGACTTTTGAGTTCCTCACTGCACCGGAGGATACGTAGGAGCGGGGCTTCCCCGTCAAGTCAAAATTAAATTTTCTTCAAATGGTCTTATTTTATTTCGTTATAAATAACTACTTTTTATCATTTTTAGGGGTATAACGATAGTTCATTACTCAATAATATTTTTGCACAACCAAATTTAGGGTAACTGTCTTAGGACAGATGTACTAGGGGTGCAGTGGAATTAGGTTTTCGCCCTTCCCTATACATAACTGACTCCCGAATCCAATCTAGTTTACGCAGACCAAATAACTTTAAATGTAGGTTTTTCTCAATTTTTCCTATTAAATAAATTGGGTGGCGACTTCTAAAATTATCAATTTTTGAGCCGTCTACGTCGGGATCACGGTCACAACAGAGGTTGTGGTGAGTTTTGTGAATCTATATAGCATAATATGATTAGACATAGAAATGCATCCGCCCATGGCTTTGATACTTTACTATGTTAAAGGCCTTGTCACAATATAATTCAAATGACATTTATTTTTAAACTTAGTGTATTTTCTGCATTTTAGTTTCATTCATGTCAAATGAACTCGTTGAATATGTGAATCTTTGACAATCTTACAAAAAAAATTTTATGCTTGGACCTATGGGGTTATGTTGTTATTCACCATGAGGAATTTATATCGAAGTTATATTGTGACTAGATAAATTAGCTATGTTAGCCTGGTTCTTCAATTGCTCCGTTAATTTGTGCTTCCAACAAATTTTTACTTTTGTTTTGGTTTCAATGGAGGAAGCTATGTTGGTTTTAGCTTAGGGTTTCTGGTAGTGTGGGTAGCTGAAATTGTTGATTTACTGCTGTGTTTAATGGAAGAACCTATGTTGATAAGTGATGGTAATTTGTCGCTGCATTTCGCCGCATCGTCGTCACCTTATGCTGCCCTGTTGTCGTTGTTCGTCTTTCACCGCTTTGCTGCTACTTTGTGGCACGATTCTTCTTTTTGGTTTGATTCTTCTTTTTCCCTCTTGTTCAGTTTTTTTTCTTTTTGAAGTGTAATATGTTGTTGTTGTTTCTATTGATTTGGATAATTCAATTTTTGTTGCTCAAATGATAAATCTGATGAAAATTATTAAATTGTTATTGCATGGAATCTCAAGAGCCAACATGATATTTCATTAGGTGATAGATAGTGTTTTTGCTAGCATTGTTCCTTTACTAATATACTAGCGGAATGCCCGTGCGTTGCACGGGTTATTAAAATATTTTTTTCTTAAATTTTATGAAGTTAAACATATAAAAATACATAAATTATAATATCTCTTATATAACTTTATCGAATACATATCTATATATTTATATGTTTTATTATAGTGGTACTATATTTTTCATTATATTTTCATGTTATTTATATTTTATATAAATTTTCTAAAAATATGTAAATGTGATATAATTTAAATACATGCATAAAAGTTCAGACATAACTTCGTTGTAGCGAATCTCAAGAATATTATAGTTTTAGTCACTTTTATTGTTAAATAATTATATAAATTAGTTAAATATTACTTAAATATTGAATTAATAATAAATTTAAGTCAAAGTGGAAGAGAAGATAAACAAAGACTTGATAACAAAATTTGTTCAAAACATAAAATAAAAAATCAGTAAAAATTTAATAAATATCACAACGTTTTATATTCAATTGGAATATTTATTATGTATAGTTCATTTTAAATATATTTGAAGCATTTTTCTTAAATGATAATTAGTATTTTTGAGGGAAAATTATAATTAGTATGTAATGTTTTATATAACAACTTCAATATTTTATTTGAATATATTACTCATTTCCGCAAGAAAGAGACAACCTACACTCATTGTGAATTCTAAAATAAAAAAATCATATAAAAAATTTAAGTAAGGAAATGAACTCTTAAAATGAATTGAAAAATTAGCACATAATTCCATAAGATTCATTACAACCCAGATTTAGAGAGAATGTTTAAGAAATGTTCCACCTTTGAGGTATAGAGGGTATTGATGGTAGGCAACATAAAAAAGGTACCACAAAAAATTCAGCACAATAATTTGAGGAATATATCCATGACGCCAAAATTATTTTTAATACTCCAGAGAATAAAGGTACCTAGAAGTTGAAAATTAGAAAAATGCTTCGATTGAAACTAAGAGAGACACAAATGCTTGTAGAAGAACAATGACAATTACAATTGAAAATAACCTATCAAAAGTTGAAACTTAGGTCCAATATGCTAGAGATTCCTTTTTTATCTTCCTATGCATGTAACGTGACTTTCACTCCCTTGACTGCACACTCTAACATTTCTCTCTGCGCACTCTACATCTTCTCGAGTGACCACTCTTTTCTAATGCTCACTTGCACATCCCATTTTTTGTTCTAAACTTTCCACCAAAATCTCTCCCCACAGCATCTAAAATTTTCTTCTATAAATAGTTGTGTCTTATATATTATAACCGATTAAAACTATACATTTTCAACTTATATTTTACTCACTCGTGAATTTATGGAAACTAAGAAATGAATCACATTAATGTGAAACTCTCCACTCTCATTGCATAACACTTACTCCAAAAAAAAATTCAAAGGCCCACTCATGATTTCTTAGTTCAATAAAATTTGATTAAATTATATGTCAATATAATATGTTGAAGTTATTTTGTATAATTACAATAAATATAAAAGCACATATATAAACTTATGAAATATAAGTTAAAGAAACGTATGAATAATTTATTAAAAAAGAAACAAATACATAACTTAAATATAAAAATAAAATACAATAGTTAATAAAAAATTATTTAAATACATGATGAATTAATTAAATCTCTCTCTTTCACTCTTATTATACTAACTCATTCGTTGATTGATAATTAATGAAATAATTTATACTAATTTGAAACTGTAATCTTTCAATAAGTAGACATAATTTATCAAAATATAGAAACTTGTTTACAGATGATATTATATTATACGTAACTATATTGTTAGTTTTTATTATCAACCTCTATATTTTCACTCAATTATGTGTCTCCATTAAAATTAAAACCTTCTTTATGTCAATACGTTAGTGGCAGTTATGTGTCTCCATTAAAACTAAAATCTTCTTTATGTTTAAATTATAAGTAAATATTTTAATACATAAAAACCTTGAGAAGCATTGTGGAATCTCGTTTGGATACAATAAGAAAACATTACATTATAATCGGAAAGAGAATAAAATTTAAATACAAAATGGAACCCAAAGCAATATTAATCCATACCTTATATACATTGTAATAGACAAGAAAGATGAAGAAAACTTACTTACAATCTCTTTAATTGAAATTGCTAGTGTAAAGCTCATCATCATATATTTAATCCTCATACAAAGAACTCAATCCTAAAATCAAAAGCGCCAAAGAATGTTTAAAAAAATCATTACTTTGGAGTGTGAATATTAATTGAAGAATGAATTCAAAAATATATAGGACAATTTTTACCATAGAGTATGCACTAAAAGACTCTCATGTCATCAAACATGGAAGAGTAAAATATCCACGTGTTAAGAGAAATGTATATATATATATATATATATATATATATATATATATATATATATATATATATATATATATATATATATATATTATCCACTGTATTTTAGTGGACTATACATTGATTTGATAAGATATTCACTTAGTTAGTAATCAAAATTGGGTGGATAATAATTTAACGTATAAAGTTTTTGACACCAAAATTCACATGGTGATGTCAAAGTCATCAAATATAACGGTAATTTTATCCGAATAAAAAATTAAGATATATTATTCGTCAAAAAGAAGAAAGCTTAAATAATGAAGAATCAAATATAGATCTTCCAACACAAAAATAAAAATGTCTGGTGCTATCAATTTAATGAAGAAATACAGTAAATTTCTTGAAATAGAAACTATTTTTTCACTCATATAGATCTTTTAGAATTTCCTTTTCTTCCTTTTTTTTATTACTTCATTTTCTTCTTTTTCTTGCACATTACTTGATTCTTCATCAGCCTGCAACTTGAAAAAATTAAAAGAAGAGGTAGAAAAATGAAGTTGGTACCTTGATTGGAGAAATGGGAAATAGAAAATAGCAAACCTCTAAAGTACACTCACTTGAAAGGCTAAAACAATAGCGACACTCTTGTTGAAGTCTTGGTTGGGGGATTCCCTATCTAACAATCGAAAGAAGGAATAGATAGCAACAAAGAATGAGACCTAAAAGTTGACAATGAAAAGTAAGCACGATAATTTGGAAAACCATAGAACCAAAATTAATTTCTAATAACTCAGAATAGTATGAGAACAAAAAGACGACAAAAAAGCTTAAATTGAAACCAAAGGGGTTTAATTAGCAATCTCTTCCTATGTTATTTTGAACTAAGGTAGAAAGTTAATAGACCTGCACCAAAGCAAACAACTACTCGTGAAAATGTCAAACAAAGATAGATATGGTACAATGTCTCTTGAATCACTCTTTATAGCATATAAATAGTTGTAGATAAAATGAATTTGAAGAGTTAAAAATTTTTTTTGACCAAAAATAGTTAAAAGTTTAAAAACCCATTAACATGATAATTAAAACGTAATTACCTAGCCAACTATCCAACTGGATAAATAAATTAAAAGGATTTAATAAAATTAACCAAGCATTAATTGTTCTAAACCTTTTGATATCTAAAAGGCGTGTCAATAGTTTCTTTCATCTAAAAATTGTATCAAGCATGTTTTCAAACTCAAGCATCATGTATATGTATTAAGAGTTCAAGGGTCAGGTGCATGTAATTTTATACAAATAATAACAAATTGAATTAATATATATATGAGAACATTAGGAGGTTTTATGAAACTGTTATATATTATATCATATTATAATCTGTTAAATAATATTATATTTTTTTAATTGGTTTTATCAATTTCTATATTCCAATAAGAAAAATATCATTTTCATATTAATATAAAAATAATTAAATAATATTCCACTAAAATCATCATTAAAGTAGTGCCAATTATGTGCTTTCATTAAAATTAATGTCTTCTTTATGAGTAAATTTTAAATAAATATTTTAATAAATAAATTCATGAGAATCATTGTGGAGGCTCCATTGAGTTTCCTTTACACATATATATATAGATAAATTTGTAGAATTTTGTGGTCTTAAATTACACAAAAAAAAGAATTTTAATAAAATCAGAATAATAAATTAATAGTTTAATAGTTATTAGTGTATTGACACAAAAATGAAAAATTAATTAATAATAGATGGAAGCTGAATAGTTAGCAATTGATTGTTTTCATTAAAATTAAACTATTCTTTATGTCTAAATTATATATACATATTTTAATATATAAAAATCTTGAGATAAATTGTGGAGCTTCCTTTGGGGTTTCCTTTATATATAGATATATAAATAGATGGTGTGGCTATTTAGTGGCTGAATTCTATAACGGTTGTATGAATTAAAGATAAATTATATCAAATAAAAAAATTAATAATACGTAGGATGGGAGAATTTTTTTTTGGGTTAGGTGACTATTCATTTCATGGCCATAACCTTGTAAAGAAAATGACCAAATAAATTATAAAACTGTTTTATTATCAATGCTCATAAGGTCCTTGTTTTTATATATATGTCTTTGGGTTACCGTGAATGCCAAAAGCATTGATTTTTTTAGGGTTCTTTCACAATAACTAATTTATTTTGATGGGATTATAATAACTAAATTTAAAAATTATATATATATATATATATATATATATATATATTTGAAGTTAAATAGTATAATTATAATAAACTTTCCTTTCAACTTATAAATTTTAATAAATATATACAGATTATTTTTTGTGTTTTATGACCTAATTATATAAGAAATAATCTATATATACAATTTAAGTTATTTTAGGTTAATTTTGTAATAACTAATTTTAAAAAATATATGTTCGAACTTAAACTTTAAGATTTCAATAAAGTTTGATTTCAACTTATATACATCAATTTTTGTAATTATACTCCATCATAGTTTCCCTTATTAATATATATTTAAAAAATACATATATAAATTATTAATAAATATTAATACAAATAGAAATAATGAGAAGTATTGTGAGCTTCCATCCAAGAATAATATTCCACTAAATCATCATTCAATAAGTTATAGTGTGTAGTTATGTGTTTTCACTATATCTAATTAAAAGCTAAAATTAAAGTCACCTATTTAAATTATAAATATATATTAATATAAATAAAAATTGTGAGAAGCAATGTGGAGGCTCCATTGGGGTCTCCTTTACATATATATATATATATATATATATATATATATATATATATATATATATATATATATATATATATATATATATAGATTGGCAAAACTTATTATCATGTATTGATAGACTCCTGTTATATGCATTCTTGATCATTTTATTTTTGCAGGTTGCTTCTCTTGGAGAAGGTGTATCCTTGGAAGCCAAATTGCTGAGCAAGTAACTTAGCTTTAAATTCCTTATATGCTTGCTTGTTCTGAAACCATTTATTTTGTTTATTATTTACTAAATGGTTTATGTGGTATTTACTTTTCATATCGGTTTCCATAGAAAACCGATGTTAAAAATCATTTTTTTTTAAAAAAAGAGACTTTTCATATCGGTTCCCATATAAAACCGCTATGAAAAGTCACTTTTCATATCGGTTCCCATGTAAAACCGATATGAAAAGCTAAAACCGATATGAAAAGTTGACTTTTCATAACGGTTCTAGGGGCAACCGATATAAAAACAACTTTTCATAACGGTTCAAGAACCGATATGAAATGTCCCTATTTTTTATATCTCCTTTTTCGGCATCGGTTCGAGAACCGATATGAAATGCCAATTTTAACCGATATGAAATGTCTTTTTTCCATTAGTGTTAGGTTCAAATCCTAAGAATATATATTTTAAACTAATATATATATATATATATATATATATATATATATATGATTCTCTAAAACTAATACCAAATATTTATAGATTTTACCAAAATTTTCCAATATCATAAATCAATAATATAGTTTTTAAAAATTAACCAAATACACTTGAATAAATTATATAAGGAAATTCTAGTTATGCAACAGAATCATAATTTTATTCCAAAGTATATATTGGGCCTGTTTGGATAAACAGCTTAATTAAGCGCTTATGGCATAAGCGCGGCCATAAGCGTTTATCATAAAAGTGTTTATGCATAAGCTGTTTATAAAATAAAAGATAAAATAATGTTAAACTATTTTTCTATAAGTCATAAACTGTTTTCATAAGCTATCCTATGGAGCTTATGGAAATTAGTTGAAAACAGCTTATGAACATGTCATAAGCTGTTTCCATAAGCTCTGCCAAACAGTCCCACGAATGCTTATGCTAGTAGATAAGCTCAAATAAGCCGATCCAAACGGGACCATAATAGAATATGAAATTGATTTATTATGGAATAAAATAAAATCAATTCCTTAATCACACATAAAGGAAGAGAGTTGGAGTACGTATTCCAAAGTGTCAAAAAAAATAGAGATCGAATCTCCGCAAACACAAAAATTGAGAAAACAATATTAAATTTTTAGATTGATCTCAAATTAATTGTTATTGAATACGCGGAATTTTTTTTTTTTGGTATTGAATACGTGGAATTTTCGTCTTTGATTCATCTCAATTATTGTCACTCATTAGTACTAGGTGCTGGTGTTTAGGAATTTGCTCCCCTAAAATTACTCAATCAATATTCATGTACATTAATTACTAGCCATTGTTAGAATTATTAGCAAATTTGAATTGTGAATGAGTTGTGTATATATTGATCTCAATCCCTACTTCGTATACAGTGTAGTTTCCAGCATCACTCACTTTAGTGAGTCTCTATTTTCGTTCGTGTGTGTGCCTGCTTCTATATCCATGTTGATCTCAAAGAACCACACCATAATGGAGATAATGAATAATGTGTCAATTAAGCTTCTGTTCCTCTTCCTATGCGTAGCTGTTTTCTTCTTACTTATTACTTCTGGAGCAAGGGCACTTCAAAGTCAGAGCCGTACTCGTATACCGGGTACGTATTCGGTACCGATACTCAATGGGTATTCGTGGGTCTAATATATATAAATATATGTTTGTAAATTAGAATTTTTATTCGTTATTCGGTGATATTGAAACTTTTCCTATTACATTGTTTATCCTTTTTCTATTTTCTGTTGTATCAATAATTTTTCCAATATTTTATAACCTGTGTAGTCTACGGCTTTCGCTTTTGTAAGAAGATAAAGAGGGAGGCTCCTATTGCTGCAACTATAAGCCAAGAGATCGAAAAAGGGTATTTTAAGGCCTAAATATGAGTACTTTTTTTATGAGTATTTAGGGTTGGATTGAGTACTTGATTCCATTTATTCTTCTTTCTGCATCTTCTCCCCGACATATGCTTCTTTATACTTGTGATTGCAGGACTGTTGAGGAGAAGCAACCATGTGTTTGAGAGTTTATTTTGAAGCAATATATATATTAAGTGTTGGAATTAAATTAGTTAGACTTTTATTTCACTGTTATTTTAAATGGGGTTTTAATCCTTTATCCATTATTAGTTATTATATATGTAGTCTAATGAAAAGTATTTTATTTTTCTATAGTCTACCTTTTGTTTATCTTCTTGCTTTGTCTTCTTGTCATACCCTAATTTTGTCCGGCTTAGGTCAAAACCCTAATTTTCCACAAAAAATAAATAAATTGAAGAATGAAGAGCATCATGCATTGCATTTTGGGTCCTAGAAGTCATTCCAAGGTCTTTAAAATCATTTTCAGGGTTGGAATGCACTTTTTAGGCAAATTAGGGTTTTAGGGTCAAAAAGGACATTTTGGTCATTTTTCGCAAAAAGATGATTTTCTCGCCAAAAATGCACATCCACAAAAAGTACATTTTTATTCTATCAAGGATAATTTTTGTACAATTTTTTAGAAAGAAAACCCTAGTCAAAAATAATTAAAAATGTATTTTTCCATTTTTAGTGCATAGAAAAATAAAAAAGGACCATTAAATATTCCTCAATTATTAAATTACAATTTTTATTGTCATGAATGATTAGAAGGATATTTTATGGTGCCCAAAAAAATGTGACACTTTTTAATAGGTGCACCTTCACTTCCATGCCCAAAATTCAAAAACTCAAAAAAAAAGGAAATGTCATCAATAAGACAAAAGACCAAAAACAAGTTTTTTTTCCTCTCTCTCTCTCTCCCCCCACAATTTCGAAATTCTCTCTCTCTCTCTCCCCCTCACAATTTCGAAACCCCCCCTCTCTCTCTCTCTCCCTCTCACAAAATTCTTCCACACTCTTCTATTGTACTATTATTCCTTATCTTGAAGGAATATGCCTTGTACCATCCTTAAACCTTCTCCTTTGGTGCATATCACCAATTCTCACTCACTCCTATGCCCTCTTTGGTAAATTACCTCACTCACTTACACTAACATCTTCATAAGAAAACACAAATTTTCCTCTTTGAGAACAATCCATCTCAATAATACCCCTAACCCTACCACACATGAGAATTCCATTCCCAAAATAAATAAAAGTTCATTTTTTTTCTTTTATTCTCTCTCCATGCGACACCTCTCCCTCTCCCATACTCTCCATTTTGTGTTTTCTCTCCACCCTCAATCCTTGTGATAAGTGATCTCAACCCTCCATTCAAAATCAAAGTTCAATCCTAAAGCACTTAGTAAGACCAATGACTCAATTGCCCTTAAACCTAAAATAACTCTATAAATACTCCCTCATTCCCACACCTAAGGATCCTTTGGCCTCTCATTCTCCTACACTCTTTTACCCTAGCACACCAAAAACTTCTCCCTCTTCCTCTCTTCCACGAAATCTCTCTCACTCCCTCACTTCATTCTTTTCATCTTTCACCATCAAATCTTCCATTTCTTGCTAGATCATCATCATTCCTTCCATTCTCTTCAAGGTTGCATCATCAAATTGCTAAGAGCTAGCAATCTTTGTGGGTTCAATGTAGATCCAAGTTCATTTTGAGTTTATATCATCTCCTTCTTCATTTCATTGTAGTTTTGAGGTAATCCTTGAAGCTTTGCACCTTATATTTAATTTTCTTGCATAATCTCTCCTCTACTCCAAACTCCTTCTTGATTGTTTGTTTGCTTTGAGGATCCATTTCAAACATTTTGACAAAGACTTAGGGAGCTTTGGGTGTTTGAGATGGGTCCTTGGCCTTGAAGGAGTTATTCTTCTTTGAATAATTTCCCTTGCATCTTTACATATTTTGCACTAGATTTCATAAATAAAATTGTTGTTTATGGGCTTTAGCATTTCGCATATCATAAAAGTTAGGGTTGATATGATTTTGTTGCACTTCCTTGCTTAATCATATGAATCCTTGCAAAAAAATAGATCTATGTTGCTTTGTGTTAATTTTGGTGTTTTTTTTTATTAAATAAAATGTGGATCTATGTTTTCTTTGGTTCGCATGCTTATAGATCTAAAAATATTTCCAAGTTGATTTTGTTGTTGTTCTTTGTTTGGTTGTTTGATCTTGTGTAAATGAATGCAATTGTGTCAATGTGTTTTTTTTATTTTTAACCACTCACTTACTTTTTACTTTACCATTCATTAACTTTTTACCAAAACATAAAAATATTTTACTACTTTGGCTTTTACCACTTCATTAATTTTTTACTAAAACATAAAAAGATTTTACCACTTCCCATTTACCTCATGCATTTTTACTTTACCATCTCATTAAATAATTACCATTTACTTCACGCATTTTTACTTTACTTTTCACTAACTTCTTACTTAAAGTTTTACAACTTATCAACTTGCAAAAATACCCAAAACATTTTCACATTCATGCATCTTCATTCATACTTAGTTTATGTGACACTCTCATGCATCCTCATATGCTTATATCTCTTGCATCCTCTTATGCATCCTTGTATGCCATCCATTCATAAATAAAGTGCTATGCATCCATTCCTTGTACACTCATGCACTTACATGCTTACCTAATCATGCATCCTTGCTTACATATTCAATCATTTAACTTAGAATACTCTATGTTTACAATCAATTGTATTCACTTGTTCTTGATGCCATGTAAATGTCTTGACTTGATTGTGTGCCCTCCTCTCCACTTGTATGACCTCCTAATGGAGACGTAAGTCTACATGCATGTTGTAGCATAGAGCCATTAGGGTAAATACAGTCCTTCTTGCACACACACAATTACTTTGAGAACTTTGTTTTGCATCTTTAATAATTGAATCCTTTGATTGTATGGGCATGTTTAATCCTGGTTAATGAATGATATGTTCATGTTTGCTTGAGTATTATTCATTCATTTGCATTTGGTTATGGATTTAGGATTGACTTGAAATGTTCTACTCCTTTTCTAAAACCCATTTCCTAAAATCATTTCAAAACAAAAAGAAACTTTTACTTTCAAAACAAAAATAAATCAATCGTCATTAAACACCAATCGCGCCGTTGCCGATTAGGTTGTTAATGATGATATTGTTTTCAAAAGGAGTTAGAAGCGAGACCATTCTAACCGTTGTTGTTCGGTCTTCGCAAAAGCTCTATCCCATTTTCGAAAACTTATTCATTTCTCAAAAATAAACCAATTGTCAGTAAACACCAATCGCGCCGTTGCCGATTAGGTCATTAATGATGATTTCATTTTCAAAAGAGTTAGTAGTGAGGCCATTCTAACCGTTGTTGTTCGGTCTTCACAAACGCTCACCCAATTGCGAAAAACCCCTTAAGCCGTTTTCAAAACCAAAAATCGAGAACTACGAAGCTTTGATCCCTCTTCCAGTGAGGGTACGTAGGAGCAGGGTCCTGTCCTGTCAAGCACACTTTTAAAAAAAAAACTTTGTTTTGTTCCGCTTTTCAAAGATACCAAAAATATCCCTTTCCCCCTCGTTTTCAATAAAACAAACTCCTAAAGAAAAGAAAAGAAGTAGAATAAACCGCTTTCAAACTCAAACTTTTGTCCAAACCACACATCAAGTTAATGGTTCCCTTTCGGTAGAAAGGAGGTGCGGGGTGCTAATACCTTCCCCGTACCTAACCGACCCCCGAACCTACATCTCTAGTTTTCAAAAGACCATCCGCCTTGTTTAAAAGACCTTTTTTCAATGTTTTGGTCTTAAAATTAAAATATTGGTGGCGGCTCCAAACTTTTTCCACGTTGTCAAACGAAAAGTCCCAAACCAGATTTTTCGGGCGCAACACTTCTCACGGTTATATTGTTTTTACCTAGTTTTCCAAAATATAGAATTAGCTTCCTACTTGTCTATTTTGTTTGGTGAAGATCATTCTCAAAGAAATGTTTCAATTTTTTATTTAGCAAAAAGAAAGTTAGACCCGTTATTCAAGAGATTTATGGTCCGTTTGTTACGGATTTAAATATAAGTGATTTTTATGATAAGTTACTCAACAAATTCTCATTTGAAGCAAACCCACGTGTTTTGAATACTCTATACAGCCACTTCGTGACACGATCAACAATTTGGTGTAATTAATTTCCTAATTCATATTTGCTATAATTAATTTACAACCACCATCAGCAATTTGCTATAATTAATTTCCTAATTCATATTTGCTATAATTAATTTACCATCAGAAATTTCCTCTTTCACTATTATTCTAATCAATACATCAATTTGAATAGTAAATATTTTGCTCAACCCATTTGTCCTAAACAATATCATATTGTTATGATGAATTGATTATTTAAATGGGGATGAAAAAACCTAACTAACACCTCACATATCAGAAATAGCATAAAGGTAATGAAGGAGTGTCCACAACTGAGGGGAATGCTGAAATTCAGCCTCGAAAATATATGTTTCAAAAATAAAGATGGAAAAACAATTTCATCATCTTGCATGCTTCAAAGAAGTGAGAACACAAAATACTAAGAGCAGATACTTCTTAATTCAACTCGCATAAGCCAAATATAAGGTATTTATTCACCTTCATCAATTTGACTTTTCTTCCTCCTACATTTTCACTCCAAGTTTAACCAAAGAAAGGATATATAGTCAGAAGAACTGGCAAGTCCATTTCAACTAAGCAAGTAGACACTGATTTATGCTCGATGTATTCTTTTTTTTGAATATCATAATTTGACTCACATAACACTACAAGAAAATCGACGATTTCCGACGGCAAAATCCGTCGGAAACGCACTGATTTTCGTCGCAAATTAACATTTCCGACGGACAAATTTTCGTCGCAAAATCGCTCGTCGCAAATCGTTTCCGACGGATATGTTCGTCGCAAATGAGTCAGTCGCAAAGTCGTCGGAAACCCGTCGCAAATTTCCATGGCAAAGTCGACGCAAACACTGACACCTTTTCGTCGCAAATCCGTCGGAAATTTTAAAAAAAATATATAAAAAAAAAATTAAATTATACATCCAAAATAATATTTAATAATTATATCTATACATACTAATTTCATATACAAAGGAACATATACTGGATCCAATCCATCTGATTCCTACTATATTTCAACATGGAATGAATCCATCAAATTTTGATCATCCACACAGCATACATAACAACACCATTTTCAAGCTTAATAAATCTCCCTAGTACAACATCTACCTATGTGAAATGCGTAGCTACTATATCCCTATCCACATCTGACATAGTTATAATTGTCCAGCACTAAACTGAATATCCTTCTGTTGATGTTGGTGAATATCCTTCTGACATTGGTGAGTATCCTTCTGTTGATGTTTCTTCGCGATCTCTAAGTGTCCTCAATATCAAAGTCTTTAGTAAATTCATCACTTGGACAGCATGCATCAGTGCAGTTAGTAGTTAGTGGATCAGACATCTGTTTCAAGAAACAATAATAAAATTGGAATTGAGAACAAACAACTTCGTTTGCAGATATAAATATGTAATCAGAAATCTTCATAAATGGAAAAGTAAATCTTGTTGGTCCACCATTATTCATCAATATTATTAAAAGGAAAGAATAAAACCAGGGGAAGTAGGGTTTGATCAATAGACAAAGTACAGAATTCATAAAAGGCAGTTGAAACAGAATAATATAATACCAAATGGCTCTCAAATATCATCAATGCATAAATACATGGAACTGCTTCCAACAGACAGAAGACCATTAAGATGCCAACATTCTTTACCAGTAAAAAATCTTAAAATTTGTCAACACAGTAAAACAACCAACCTTTCCAACTAGTGTATTTTGGGTTCTATCACAGATTTTGCTACATCCAATTCAATGTTATGGCTATCATCCTTCGGAGATAACAAAGCAAATACTTAAGCAACTCTTATGCTTATCTCTAATACCAAAAGGAGGGAAACAGATTCTTTTCTTAACTTGGCTACTGGAACAGACTTATAAAATTACTGACCTGTTCTTCACTTGGTGCATTTATTTGTACATGACTTTAACAGACATTACACGAGCATGAATTAACAATTATATATCTACCATTCCAACTACAACAATTATATATTTACCATTCCAACTACAATAAAACTCAACTAACAATACTATAAAAAATGTGGCGTGTATTTACAGTAGAGATATCTCAATCAACAACACTACAAAAAACTCATCTAATAATCTCAAAGTGTGTATTTACAATAGAGATATCAACTTATATACAAGAGGAACCAACAATATCTTTTCACATCTTAATTTTTTGTTTATATCCTGCCATAAAGGTGACACTAGATAGAACATTGAGACATAAAGGTGACACAATATCTGTTCCAGTCACTGCATTAGATAGAACATGAAGGTGACACTATAAGGACATGTGATTCCAGTAGCAATAGCAATATCATATGTAAGGAACAAAGGAGAAGAATTTCTACCTGGAGGCAGATAATGGAAGATGATTCAGAAAGCAAGCAATCTAGAATCCTATCATTCTTGGCTAACCATAATTCTTTGAAGTCACTTTCTAGGAGTCCCTGGTTTTGTTCAAAACAAAAGACAACAATAGAGATTAATGACAACAATCAGAGTCAAAATCTTAAGGATAAACCGGGACAGAACATTGCAAGCAAGAATCAAAATGAATATGGAGCATCAGAAATCAAAAAACGAAGATCAATCGATGATAGACAACAATAGAGAAATACCTTCTCGTCACGGGCACGGCAGAGTTGGCAACAAAAGTTACGCCTTTATGTCAAAATGCTGCCCTTGAGAAATGAATAAGAACCACCAGCAACAACAAATGAAAGAGGCAAAGATCATTAAAGCATTTGACATAAATTTGTCACCATAAATTTAATTTTTGTCTATATCTGCACATATGCCTAAAAAGCATGGAAGTAACATGCCACAAGAATTATTAGCACGCATATGTTATCGGCAATAGATAAACAGAACTCTGTAAAATATGTTTTCATATTTTTTGTAAGTCGCGATTTTCCAGATCCAAGGAATAACTTAAAGATTGAAATTTCTTTCTTCTGCAGAAAGTAGAGAGAAGAAGCAATTTTGTTACCATGTTTTACAGCAAGTCCGAGTAGCCGGCAAGCCAACATTTCTTCAGACCCAGCTACAAATATACCACAAACCATTTAGTAAATAATAAACAAAATAAATGGTTTCAGACCCAGCAAGAATATAGGGAATTTAAAGCTAAGTTACCTGCTCAGCAATTTGGCTTCCAAGGATACACCTTCTCCAAGAGAAGTAACCTGCAAAAATAAAATGATCAAGAATGCATATATCAGCAAATTTAGCATACAGGATGGCAGCTATGAATACTATTTAACTTCTATGTTAAGTAGATCTTGTGAATAAAAGCTTAGTGATTGTGCAAAATATGGTATTTAAACTATGATACTAAAACCACTTGTGTTAAATTTCTGTTAGGAACCAGAAAACAAAGCTTACAAGGCTTTCCCTTACAACTAAAAGACTACTTAGTTAACTATTTAGTATTGACTGTTCCAGCATGTGTCCCCATCCGCACAGCTCACGCTATGTAATCTCTAACTGCCTAACTGCTAGTGTAGTTGAATGTAACTAACCCACTAACCCCCTTGCATAAAGCTCTTGCATGATTTCGGATCTCCATTATAATTGAATTGCATCTCTGTTCTACAACAACAACACAACCAAAACGAACACAAGTTGTTAGTATGTAGTGTAGAAGAAAAAAATACAGGAGAAATGTTGAAACAATATATTTATAACAAAAAGGGAAATAAGCATGTGCATACCAGAAACAGATCAAGTAGAAAAGTTACCTCATCTCCCATTTCACGTAGGCGCTTAATGAAATTCTGAAACCGATTTTTGTATCCTGAGACATATCTGCAAAATAGATATGACTATGAACTTTATTGCGGCTATGTCATATGCTTCTGCAGCTTCTTCCTCAGTTGCTGTAAATAAATAGTTTAAAAATTATTTGGATTATATTCAATTAAGTATAAGAGGTGTTGTAATATATTTGGCTTACTGAAAGTTCCTAAGTAAAGATCTTTGTTTCCTGCTACTCTGCCAATCCTAGCTTGCCATCTTCCATGTTGGTGATGTCTGATATATAATCACAGAATAACAATAATAATTAGAGGAAAGAAAGGAGGGAAAATATACATAGGAAATTAACATTGTGGTTCAATACTATACCTAGTGACTCCACGATACATTGATGCACCCCTAGAGAAACCACTGCTTTTTCTGCAGTTCATTGTATAGTGAAATGAATTGATTAGTTTAGAAAAATTAAATTAGATATGATTTATGCATGCTATCTCTCAGTCTCAGTAAGTTGTAACTATCTGATCACCTTCTGATAGCAGCTACAAATTCTTGCCTTGTCATGTGCTTCATATCATCTAATTCCTTCTCATAGTTACCAACCTGTGAAATGATCATGTAACTAACAAGACTATATATAATTATATATATTGTTTGAACTAGACAGTTTGAGAAAGTAAAGTTAATTACTGGAAAGTTGGTAGTGGTGGAAGTCCCCCAGTACTTAAGTGTATACACATGATTGAAAATTCAAATTTGAGTATTTCCAATCTGCGCTTTTTGATCCTCCATACCTCAAATTCTTAAGTTTTAAGGTACCTTAAGCTTGTCCCTTTGATTTGAAGCATTATATATAGTGAAAATGAAGAAAACTTGTGCAATGCAAACAAATTTCTAAATTCAATTAAGTGCTTATAGAAACAAATTATATCCAATACTATCCATGTTTCTTACTTTTCTGTTGATACTCTCCCTTCCATTGTCAGTAACCCGAATGCAGGAGTCTATCATTGCACTTCTAATTGGCTCCTGAAAATATATTGCTTTCATATATTAATTAAGAATTTAATCATTTGCAACATAGGTATGTTAATCATTTGCTTTCATATATCAACTAATGCAAGAGCTTATTGCATAATTGTTACCTGCAACTGAACTACACCTCCAAACAGCTTCCTCAGTGTTCGTCCACCAGATATATCAACTCTACATGATTGAACAGATAATCAACTATATCTCAAGTTTCTAATCAAGGAAATAGGTTAGGAGAAGTCATCTACAAAAAAACATAAAACTTACGCATCGATAAAAATACCCGCATCACTAAAACATTTCCCTTTGGAAGATTTTGGAAACAGGCTTTGAAACTCATCACACTGTATTATGGATGCCAAACCTCCTGCAGAGCATCCAGAGAGAAGGGTCTGATACACATTTATCAATTAGCATCCATGCATATTAAGACTGAATATAACAATATAAAGAAATCTGGAAAACCTGGCCAGCATTCTGCATTCCTTGTGACATTAATTCCTCCATTGCAGCTACCCATATTTTTTGTCCACGAAATTGAATCCCCGCAGCCTGATAAAAGAACCAAATTCACATGTTAAAACCAACAATCATAAATCATCTTTTCTCATGTAAATAATAGTGATTTTTATCATGTAGTTTCACTGATTGACGGTATCTGCAATAACAGCTTTCCATAGAAATGTGAAGGGCTTTTATAGGAACTATTAGGTAAGAGGTCAAAAAATGTGCCCACCTCATTTTCACTATCTCCATTGAAAGATGCTCCATCACAGTACCTTAATTTGACTCTGTTCCAGTTAAAGAAATCTGTGCATGGAAGATTATGTTCAGAAAAATGACAAAACATAAACTTCAATATACATAAGTTGCATCCCCAAAGAGGGAAAAATTTAATTGAACTAGGATCAACAAAAGGTTGCATGTGTAGGGTAAAGGGAAAAACCAGGGTTTTCTTCAGGTTTATTGCTCAATATACATAAGTTTCATCCCCAATTTTTTCTATAGACAGTTTCTGATAGTATCACACTTTTAGAAACATTAACAACTACTGATTCCAACCAAAAAATGGGGTTAGGGTTTCAATTAAAAAATGAAAGACATGGAGCCTTGAAACCTTGAAGAAGCACCACGCCTTGAAGAGTTTGAAGGTGAGAGACGATTTCAATGGTGAGAGCCGATTTCGAGCTTCAGAGACGAGTTTGAAGGTGAGAGACGATTTCAATGGTGAGAGGCGATTTCGAGGGTGAGAGGCGATTTCGAGGGTGAGAGGATGAGAGGCGATTTTGAGGGTGATGAAGATGCTACGGTTCGAAGGTGATGAAGATGCTACGGTTCGAAGGCTCTGAGAAAGAGGGGGAGAGGCACTGAGAAAGGAGAGGAGGAGAGGCGCTGAGAGAGGGAGAAGATGAAGGAGAGGCGCTGAGAGAGGAGAGTGAGAGAGGGAGAGCCTTCGAGGGTGAGAGGCGCTGAGAGAGGAGAGCCTTCGAGGGAGAAGATGAAGGAGAGGCGCTGAGAGAGGAGAGCCTTCGAGGGAGAAGATGAAGGAGAGGCGCTGAGAGAGGAGAGTGAGAGAGCATCGAGGGTTTTACTTTTTTTTATAATTCGTGTCTTATCGTTTCCGACGGATATTTAGTGGGTTCCGACGAAAGTGTCCGTCGGAAATTTGCGACGAAACACGTTTTCGTCGGAAACGTAAGCGGGAATTTAAGCGCCTTTTTTCCTGAACATTTGCGACGACTTTTTTGTCGGAAATCCGTCAGAAATTGCGACGAATAAGTGTTCGTCGGAAAAAATGGCAGGAAACAGCAGTTATTCTTGTAGTGTAATTTGTATAAACATTACCTTTATGCATCATATTGTAGCGACCGAAAAATCCGGAGGAGGGATTCTTCGAAGTTCTTAAATGAAGCCGCCACCAAAGTTTTAGTTTAAGGGCAAACATTGGAAAATCCCTATTGAGTGGATAAAGGGGTCTTGCGGACCAGATTTAGGCTCGGGAGTCGTTTATGCGTAGGGAAGGTATTAGCACCCTACGACATCCTTCCTAAGGAAGGTTACCTTTTAACTAAATGTGTAAATGTTTATTAATTCAAAAATAATGATTTTACCCTAATAATAATAAAAATAGACTCGATAAACGGTTAGTTATTTTTATACTTTTTGAGAAAAATGGGAGAAATGAATTTGAAGGAAAAAAAAAGGTTTTTTTATTAGTGCAATTGACAGAGGTCGGTCGCCCTCCGCTCCTACGTATCTCCTGGTAGAGAATCAAATCACACGTAGTTCTTGGTAAAAAATATTTGTGTGTTTGGTTTTTTTTTATATATGAAAAAAAAAATGATTTTGATGGAATAAAAAAAGGCAAAACACAGTAAGTTGTAAAACAGTAATCAGAAGGGTGCAGTTAGCAGCAGGATACTGTATTTTTAAAAGAGGGGTGCGAATAGCAGAGCCCAGTTCGTTTTCAAAGGCTTTTGGGCTAGGGTTGTTGTAAAAAGAAAGGGTGGTGTGAATATCAATCTGATATTTAAATTAAAAAAAATGAATAAACAATCAATATACAAGGCAAAGAAGCAAATTAGGGAACCCTAATTTGTTCTTTCCAATGCGCCGCAAGAGAGTTTTAGAAACAGAGAAAAGAGAAGAAAGAAAAAAGGAGAGGGAGAGAGGGAGGATTTCGAAGAGAGAGAGAGAGAGAGAGAGAGAGGAAAGAAGAAGGAGAAGGGAAGAGGAAGAAGACGCGACTGAGCGCGGAAGAGGAAGGACTTCGCCGGAGGGATCCATGGTGGTGGCGCCGGCGAAGGGAGAAGGAAGAGGCCGCGGGAGTGGTTCGCGAGGAAAGAGGTGGTGGTTCCAGTGGCTGTCGCGGTTAACGGCGGCGTCTTGGCCGTGGGTGGCAAACGACGCAACGGAGGTTGAAGGCTTGCTCACGGAGGACGGCGATGATCCCTACGGAGGTCCAGGATGAACGGCCACCGTCAACGGTGGCCGGAACCTCAGGTAATCGGAATCTGAGGGTAAGTCTCACATTTTTCTTTTGTTTTTTTTCGGTTCTCCTCCCTACCCTCGCTCTGGTTCTCACCGATCTCCTCTTTCTCTTTTTAGATTTCGTTGTATGGGTGCGTTGGCTGCGGTGGTCGACGGTGCTGTGGTGGTTTGGGGCTTAGGTGGTGGTTCTGTTAGTGGTGGTTATGGCCACGGTTTGGTGGTTGGGTGAGGTTGTTGACGGTTGGGTGAGGCTACGGTGATTAGGGGAGGTGGTTGATGGTTGTTTCGGTTCGTAGGGCGGTTGACGGTGGCGGTTCACGGCGGTGACCACCGCGTGGTGGTCGGAGGAGCTCCTGTTTTCTTTATTATTTTTTTTTATTTCTGATTCTCCCTTTTCTTTCGTGACTGTGTATGCTTTGTGTGTGTTGCTGTTTTTGATACTCTGTTCCCCCTCCTCCTCTTCTGTTTTGTAGCTGTGTGCATTTATACTTGTGCTTGGTGTGGTGTAGGTGTGGTGTGTGGAGCACAAAATCAAAACTCCCAGGGGACCAAGACAGGGACAGCAGCTAGAGAGGAGCAGAGTTGCTGCCAAGTTATGGTATTTTTTGCCTAAAATGAAGATCAAACAAAGAGACAAGAAGAAGGGGGTTTGAGCTCAAAGCTCAAACTGTTGCTGCAACAGCAGCAAGGCCTGGCTACATATTTTTGTTTGACTTTTCTTTATATATTTTTTGTTTGTTTTTTTTTTATGTGTAACAAACAAAAATGTAATTTTGTATTATTTTGAACAATAAAAAAAAACAGATTTAAACAAGCTTAACTATTTGACTATATTTTCTTTTTATTGACAACTACTATTCAACCGATAATAATAATAAATGAAACAAAAAAACAACAAGGCTAAATTGCTAACGGCTTTTGAATAACACGCACAATTGGCTAATCCTCGTATGACAAACGATATATTTTTGCAAATAGAGAAATATTAATTAGAATCAGATATTCACAAAAATACATTTTTATTTGATTTTCAATTAGTCGGACAAAATTAGGGTATAACAGCTGCCCCTCTTTATTTATATTTTACTAGGAAATATGAAGGGTTTCCAAATTTCTCAAGTAAAATAGAAATGAAGATAAAAAAGACACTAATTTTGTCAAGATTATTTTTTAGAAATTGTTGAAAGATAATGGGTTGACATAGGATAAAAGTAAATAAGGATCACCGGGGATCTGAAGGAGCACTGGGCTCTGATGGTCTAATTCGCAGTCGATGCTTGGCGCATTGATTGGAACTAAACTGAAGGACCAATAAGGTCTGAAGGGCATGCCTAAGCCTGATGGACCCATGGGTCTGATGGAGCGCAAACTAGCAACGGTACTAGTAAAACGGTCTGCTTGAGGGGTGGCCTTTTTCGAGCGGCCATGGGGGCAAAGTCAGGTCGTTGACCTGATTTGCGCACCTCGAAGGACGTGCACTGCGTTTTTTAGGCAGACACAGCTAGTCTGAAGGGCCTGGGGCCGGATGATCCGTCGGTTGCTCGATAACGCGACGTGCGATCTGGATTGAAGGACCATTGTTGGTCTGAAGGAGCGCTTGGGCTCTGAGGGACCGCTGGGGGTCTGAAGGAGCGCTTGGGCTCTGAGGAACCGCTGGGGGTTTAAAAGAGTACTGAGATTCTGAATTGTGATATGAGACCAGCATTTGGAGTGCTGACTTTGGGGGAACAAAATATTGGGATTGACAGATGGCGTACTTGCCTAGAACACACCTAATGAATGCATTTACCTGAGAAGGGAAAAGCTATCTATATTTGGTATGTCTAACAATGCAATGAATGATGTATGCGTGCAATATAGGTATGTGAAATGGTAAGTGTTCGATGGGGTGAATGAAATGTGGCAGATGCTGTGAGTTGAAGTTGATGGGACATGCAGATAAAGTAGGAATGTGGTCGTGCTGATTGATTTTGGTGGAATGATGAATGTAATGGAATGCGCAATTTTTCTCTTTTTGCTTTCTTGCTTTTTTTCTTAGTATATAAATGGTGTATGAAATGCAAAGTGCGAGTGTGATGCAAATGTAATGCTTTGATGCGAATGCTATGGTGAATAAAGGAAACAAATGATATGATTGGTGATGTAGAGAGCTTTGGCTGCGATGAGACCGGTACTTGGCACGTCTATCGAATCAAAAGAGTGTTATAGGTATGCAATGCGATGATTGTGCAATGCGATGATTGTGCAATGCGAAAGTAAATGGACTACCAAAAGGCCGTGAATTGTGGGCGCTGGAGTTGGTCGGGAACAAAAACCGATGAGTTGTGTATGCGCATGCCGATAACATGTGAATGCAAATGTACTGATGATTGCATGATGGAATGATCTATGCTTTGGTGGGAGTAACGGGTGCAATGTGGATGATTTTTGCCTTTTTGGTTTTCTCTTGTTTTACCCCTTTTCATGAATAAATGAATAAATGAATGAGTGAATGAATGAATGAACGTGCACACGTAATGCTTAGATGAAGGATTGTGGTAGCCGCCTGAGTTGATGTTGTGTGATGCAATGATTGGATGTTTGTTGGGATGTGAGAGGTTTTTTCTCTTTTTTTTCTTTTCGCTTTATTGTCTTTTTGGTATTTGATGAATGCATGAAATGCGAATGCGAATATGATAGGTATGCAATATTGTGATGCAAACGCCATGGTGAATAAAAGGAAGTGCATGAATGCATGGTGCGATGCTATGATATGATTGATTGGGATGCAGACAGACTTTGGGTAATAATGAGACCGCCATTTGGCATTTTTATTGAAGCGATACATGTTATGCGTGGCTATGCATGCCCGCCTACGCAATGCGTAATGTACAAGAAGCAAAATTGTGTAGGCAAAACAAGTGGAATGTGAATGCATGTACAAGAGTTGTAATGGGTATGATCAGATGCATGGTTTAACTCTAGAATAATGAGGACATGTATAATGCATGATTTGTTGATACCAACACTTTTTGTTTTTGTAAGGATGCAAAATTGTTTGATGTGAAACGAAACTTTTGATGCTGGAAACAGAGAGCTGAACATTTTGAATTGATCGTTCCTTGGAAGAAGAATTTTTGATGGTTTGGACTTGAACTCTGGTAAGCTCAAGATTGTCATCTTGAAAAGTGTGGCTTGCAGCAATGTATTAGTGCTCTCTCTAGAGACTGAGATGTGTATTTGCAGATGGGTTCTCATTTGGTTATGATGACCCATGATGGCTAAGCTTTCAAGTCTAAGATGTTAACTTAGAGGGATTTTCATTATTGTGTGTCTCTCTCTTTGAAGCATTTGCTTAATAAATATGAAAAACAGTGCGAATGCAGATGAATGTGCCAGTTGACTCAGGGTTCAAGAAATGTAGGGTATAGTCAAGCGTGACACATGAGTGGAGTGGACGATGAGGTTTATTGGCTCAAACTTATGAGAGATAAGCTTGCTCCAAGGTAAAAATGTTTGATTGCCCCAATTTTGACTTCAAATAGTGGGGAGTGAAACTAAGGAGGACAATGACAACTAAGGATATAGACTGATTGAGGGATTGGGAAATATGTTGGTATTGAGAGTGACAAGTGGCTAGGAATGAATGGAATGGGAGGCAAAAGGATTCTTTCGGGCCGAGGGATATGAAGCCCCGGTATACAAGAGGACAAGGCTGCCCCAATCCATGAAAGATGAAAATTGCCCCTTCTCGAGTGGGATTGTGACAGGGTGCAAAGTTAGAATAATGGTTTGGAAATTAGTCTGGTATGGCTATATGGGTGTAGTATATGAACGGGATGAAAGATGAAGGTATTTTGGGGATGCTAAAAAAAATCTCCCTGAGTTTGAGTGGAATGGGGGGTGAGGTATTGCCCCATTTCGATATGATAAGTCAAGTAACTGCCTTAGTAGGGATTTGTGGTTTTCCTTGGGAAGGATTCCACAAGCTAAGACAGTCAAGAGTTTTTGGTTCGATGAAAATTCACTTTGTTGGTGATCACTGTTATCTTCTCTTGATGAACTTCAAGCGTGCAAGCCCTTTTAAGTTTATTTTTATTTTTATTTTTTTGTAATAATACTTTTCTCTTTGTTTTTTTTTTGAGCAAATAAATTATTCTGATTATTTTGTCCTAGAAGCTTTGAGAAAAATGGAAGCAACCAATCACTGATCGGAATAGGCCTTAGGATTGTAATATGGCTAATGGCTAATGATTCATGAAGGAAATGATTACTTTGCTCCTGAGAGTGTTCGGGGTTGGTTGAGACAAATAATCTTTTATGCGCTTCATGGTAGAATGAACCTGTTTTAGGGTTGTAGCGCATTTGAGGGTTTACGGAGGATAGGATGCTTAGGCCAAAGGAAGTGTTTGAGGGTTTATTTCAGACAATGATCTTTTATATGCTCGATGGTGTGAAGTGTCAGCTCACAAATTCTACTTTTTTGGTTTTCAGGATTTTTCGATCCTCTTTTTTTTATTTCACTTTTTTGTGATTTTTCTTTTTTCTTTCGAGCTGAGCGAGCTGTTAGATATGGGATTGATCCTTGTCTAAGGTGTTTGAAAGATTTTTGATTTTTTGGCTCGAAGTGGGTAGCAAAGGGCATTTCTCTTTTTTTTTGGATTTTTGGATATAGGAAAATGGCCAAACTCCAATTCAAATCATGATTGCTTATTTTCTCGAAATTGTAACTATAGGACAAAACTTCATCTTAACATATTTGCTTTTCTTTATTATTTTTTTTTATGCCCTAATTTTTGCTTAGGCTGCTCTCGCGAGTTTTCAACCTAACGGGCTTTTTTCTTTTTGGATTTCTTGTGTTTTTTTTTTACTCAAAGGACTTGCACGAGTGTTTAGAATGCTAGCAGAAAATCTTAGTGATCATTACTCTGCCCCAGTATGGAGCGTACAAAGCGTTATTCGTGAAATTTCATCACTGGGGGAAAGCGAATGAAATACTCTTGTGGGGACTGGGCCTTTTATGGATGGTTGGGTCTGGTTTTGGAAGTGGCGAAAAGACAGGGGTAGTATAACTGACTCAAACAACGACAAACACACATGTCAGGCTAATTTATTTTGCAAATGCTTCATAGAGAGTTGACATCGGTTAAGATAGAACAATTTTAATTGCTAAAACCACACAAGTTAACAAAATAGACATTTAAGCTTCTTATCACGGGGGTGAGATTTATGTTGGCTGATGCCCTTGGTGGGGCATGCAGTGGCTAAGGGTCGAGCCTATGGGAGTAGGGGTTTGAGGACGATACAGTCAATATTGTAGTGACTATGATGGGGAATGAGTTATTGGTGAATTCCATTGAATGGTTAAGTGGGTAGGTGGTTTCCATAAGTGTGGTAGGATGAAGAGTGAAGAACTTGTTGTTGGTGAATCAAGTTAGGGTATGGCCACATTTTCCAAGGAAGAGGAATCAATTAAAATATATTTTCAAAAAGGCTTCGTCTCTCATCAAACAGCATGTCAAAAAAACTTATGAGTTTCATTTTTTTATTTTTTGGAAAAATTATTTGAATAAAGCAGAATGCATGAACATATGGATGTTGTACACAGACAATGATGCAGGTGAATGGAATGCATAACGATACCCTAAGCAAGTGTGTGATTTTTTTATTTTTTTATTTTTTAAAGTCCATCTAGAGTGAGAGGCTAACAAAACAATAAAAAAACTATTGGATGATGAATAATGCAAGAATAGAAGAAAATAAAGCGAATCCTAATTTTGTTTTAATGCATGTGAGAGGATTAGCGCCCTTGAGATGGATGTGAAAGGAATAAATGACTTTTGTTTTTTTTTTTTTTTTTTTTTTTCATGATGCATGAAGAGGAGTAATGAAATAATGAATGAATGTAATTTTTTTTATAATATCAAGGCGATATTATTTTCTCATTTTTGGCGTGTGGCTTATGCAAGATGACAAATAAAAAATATGATATTTTGTTATTTTCTAGATGATGAGATGCATGTTGGTACCATGATAATGAAAGCGATGACCGTATTCTATTATGAATGCATGATAATTTTTTTATTTTCTAGTTGAAAGACTAACTATGCTCACGCAACAAGAATAATCAAGTTAAACGCGCCTTGTGTCCTAATGCATGAAGGAACACATGGTGAAAAATGACGAAAATGCAGATGCGAATGCATGAAATGCGTGCATGAATGATCACTTGGAAAGGTCAGTTATTCCAAATGATTTTTGGAGACAATGCGGCGCGTGACCGATGAAGAGCCTCTTTCATGTATCAGAATGAAATGCTAAATACGTATCTATGGATGATGCGAAAATGATGACGATGGGTGGATGAAATGGCGTATGGATGATTTGATGAAACAACAGTTTTTGGATGAGTGAAAAGGTGCGTGAATGCTATGCATTTCATGATGTTGCAAATGATGAAATGCCTATATTATTTGATGATGGAAATGCATGCTAAATGAGATATTCAATCACAATTTTTTTTTAATTGTGACCATGTTTTTTATTCTTTTCTCTTTCGCGAAAAGAAAGAAAAATGCAATGTATGAATGAACGAATAATGTTGCCTGATGCAGATGCGAGGAATGTGAATGAATGATCGCTTGAAAAGATTGACTATCCGAAATGATTTTTCGGACGCAATGCGATATGATGGTGAATAATGCAAGAAAGCGGCATCATTTTATTATTTTTCTTTTATTTTGCATGTCAGATGAATAATGCATTTTTATTTTTCTATGCATGAAGAGGAGTAACGAATATAGTATATTTTGAGTATGCAAGATGATGAAAGTTGGACAACTATGTAGCGTCTTTATTTTTTTTTTTTTTTTAGGGGGATGATATGCATGTTAGTACCATGAGAACGAGACGTATAGGAAAACAAGTTACTCGTTCTATGGTGATTTTTTTTATTTTCTAGCAAAATATAATGCCCCTAATGACAGATATGTATGAAAAATGCGAATGCATGAAGAAAGAAATTGTTTTCGTTTTCTGAGAGGTAGTGCAACATGTATGCAGACTCCTATTTTTTGATTTATTGGATGACAAATGATACAATTGTTATGAAATGATTTTTTTTGTTTTATTTGGGAAATGACTCATGAATATGGAATTGTTGCATTTAAACTAGGATGACCAGATGAGGGAAATGATGTATGAATGTTATGTTTTTTTTTTTAAAATGTAATTCAAGACTCTATGAATGATGTGGTACCTACACTGTGTGATCATGACTTTGAATGATTATGAATGAATGTCGGTGCCTATGATGCTATTGCCTTTTTTTGTGTGCGGGGAAACAAAATGCATGACACTCGCAGCGACTCTTTTTTTTAATGCGTGGAAAAGAGTAATGAACATAACCTTTGTATAATATGGGGGTAATATTCTTTTGGTGTACGGATATGCAAGATGAATGCAATTTTGAAAAAAAATGATACCTTCGCGATGCATGATAGTGCAATAACAATGAAATGCTTATGGAAGAGTGATTTTAATATGAATGAATGGTGATTTTTTTTGTGTTTTCTTTGAATAAAGTATAATGCAGGAACATATGGACGTTTGTTGTACATGAGCAACAATGGCAATGAATGAAATGCGTGATGGTTTATCCCTTTTTTTTTATGCTTCAACTAAAATAAAAAGCTAACAAAATGCTATTGGGTGATGAATGATGCAATAATGAAGAAAATTATAATTTTGTTTTGACGCATGTTGAAGGACTGATGCATTTGAGATGGATAGGGATAAATGACTTTTGTCCTTGTTTTTTATGGTGCACGAAGATGATGCATTTAAAAATAAATTTTTATAATAGCAATGCGATGTATGAGTATGAGAGATGATACAACTAGGATAAAATGATGCATGTAGGGAGAAATTGCGCATTTGGACTACGATGACGATATGAGCGAAATGTTATTGAATGTCTCATGCAATTTGTAATAATGATGTTGCAAATGACAAGATGCCTACACTATTTGATGATTTTTTCGGTATTTATGAATTATGAATATATGATGAATGGTACGGTAGGGAAATGGCAAGGTGATGCATATGATGAAAAAAAAATGATCTTATTTTATGATAATTTTTTGTATGATGAATGAAAGGAATGATGTCGTCTTGTGTGCAGGCAAATGGAGGAAACAAGCATGAAAATGTTTTTTTTTTGAGTGATTTTATTGGTGGAGAAACGCTAAACAGATTAATAGAGAGGGTAAGTATAATGCCCCTGTGTCCTAGGTGGGTCATGTCTAAATTGGGATTTTCAACATGGTCTAGGGTCGCTTATGTGATCAATCTCTCAGGTGGCTCTATTCACTTCCTCACAAAGGTCTCCAGAGCTAAAATCCCCTCCATGATATGGTCCACAACGATAGCGAGCTACCTGGTGTGAGATACCATGAAAGAGCGTACTCTGGTTGAGACTTTCATGAGAGTCAGACAGATAAAATCCAGAATGACTGTCACTAATAATATCCACTCGTCCTAGGTTATTTGCAGACCCGGGTATAGGGCCCCACTCAGAAGTGTGTGCATAAACATGTGTGAGTGACGTGTGTGATGAGAGCAAAATACCTAAACTAACCAAACTGGACAAGATGTACAACAATAATAACAAAAAAAGTCGTCTACCCTAAGGTTCAATAGTATAAATAAATGCTAATAAATAAATAATATAAGAATAAGGGTAAAAACAAAATATTAATAAAATTAACAAATACTTACACATTTAGTCAATTTGGCTTGACTCTCTTAATTGTCCCCAGTGGAGTCGCCAGCTGTAGCGACCGAAAAATCCGGAGGAGGGATTCTTCGAAGTTCTTAAATGAAGTCGCCACCAAAGTTTTAGTTTAAGGGCAAACATTGGAAAATCCCTATTGAGTGGATAAAGGGGTCTTGCGGACCAGATTTAGGCTCGGGAGTCGTTTATGCGTAGGGAAGGTATTAGCACCCTACGACATCCTTCCTAAGGAAGGTTACCTTTTAACTAAATGTGTAAATGTTTATTAATTCAAAAATAATGATTTTACCCTAATAATAATAAAAATAGACTCGATAAACGGTTAGTTATTTTTATACTTTTTGAGAAAAATGGGAGAAATGAATTTGAAGGAAAAAAAAAGGTTTTTTTATTAGTGCAATTGACAGAGGTCGGCCGCCCTCCGCTCCTACGTATCTCCTGGTAGAGAATCAAATCACACGTAGTTCTTGGTAAAAAATATTTGTGTGTTTGGTTTTTTTTTATATATGAAAAAAAAATGATTTTGATGGAATAAAAAAAGGCAAAACACAGTAAGTTGTAAAACAGTAATCAGAAGGGTGCAGTTAGCAGCAAGATACTGTATTTTTAAAAGAGGGGTGCGAATAGCAGAGCCCAGTTCGTTTTCAAAGGCTTTTGGGCTAGGGTTGTTGTAAAAAGAAAGGGTGGTGTGAATATCAATCTGATATTTAAATTAAAAAAAATGAATAAACAATCAATATACAAGGCAAAGAAGCAAATTAGGGAACCCTAATTTGTTCTTTCCAATGCGCCGCAAGAGAGTTTTAGAAACAGAGAAAAGAGAAGAAAGAAAAAAGGAGAGGGAGAGAGGGAGGACTTCGATGAGAGAGAGAGAGAGAGGAAAGAAGAAGGAGAAGGGAAGAGGAAGAAGACGCGACTGAGCGCGGAAGAGGAAGGACTTCGCCGGAGGGATCCATGGTGGTGGCGCCGGCGAAGGGAGAAGGAAGAGGCCGCGGGAGTGGTTCGCGAGGAAAGAGGTGGTGGTTCCAGTGGCTGTCGCGGTTAACGGCGGCGTCTTGGCCGTGGGTGGCAAACGACGCAACGGAGGTTGAAGGCTTGCTCACGGAGGACGGCGATGATCCCTACGGAGGTCCAGGATGAACGGCCACCGTCAACGGTGGCCGGAACCTCAGGTAATCGGAATCTGAGGGTAAGTCTCACATTTTTCTTTTGTTTTTTTTCGGTTCTCCTCCTTACCCTCGCTCTGGTTCTCACCGATCTCCTCTTTCTCTTTTTAGATTTCGTTGTATGGGTGCGTTGGCTGCGGTGGTCGACGGTGCTGTGGTGGTTTGGGGCTTAGGTGGTGGTTCTGTTAGTGGTGGTTATGGCCACGGTTTGGTGGTTGGGTGAGGTTGTTGACGGTTGGGTGAGGCTACGGTGATTAGGGGAGGTGGTTGATGGTTGTTTCGGTTCGTATGGCGGTTGACGGTGGCGGTTCACGGCGGTGACCACCGCGTGGTGGTCGGAGGAGCTCCTGTTTTCTTTATTATTTTTTTTTTATTTCTGATTCTCCCTTTTCTTTCGTGACTGTGTATGCTTTGTGTGTGTTGCTGTTTTTGATACTCTGTTCCCCCTCCTCCTCTTCTGTTTTGTAGCTGTGTGCATTTATACTTGTGCTTGGTGTGGTGTAGGTGTGGTATGTGGAGCACAAAATCAAAACTCTCAGGGGACCAAGACAGGGACAGCAGCTAGAGAGGAGCAGAGTTGCTGCCAAGTTATGGTATTTTTTGCCTAAAATGAAGATCAAACAAAGAGACAAGAAGAAGGGGGTTTGAGCTCAAAGCTCAAACTGTTGCTGCAACAGCAGCAAGGCCTGGCTACATATTTTTGTTTGACTTTTCTTTATATATTTTTTGTTTGTTTTTTTTTTATGTGTAACAAACAAAAATGTAATTTTGTATTATTTTGAACAATAAAAAAAAAACAGATTTAAACAAGCTTAACTATTTGACTATATTTTCTTTTTATTGACAACTACTATTCAACCGATAATAATAATAAATGAAACAAAAAAACAACAAGGCTAAATTGCTAACGGCTTTTGAATAACACGCACAATTGGCTAATCCTCGTATGACAAACGATATATTTTTGCAAATAGAGAAATATTAATTAGAATCAGATATTCACAAAAATACATTTTTATTTGATTTTCAATTAGTCGGACAAAATTAGGGTATAACACATATGACATCAAAAAATAATCATATGACTTTAAGAAATAATTGAATATATGCACATATGAGCGATAACCCAAGAACATTCATTCAAATTCTTGAAATCATACTAGTTAGCTTCTTTTCAACTATAGATTCATATGCAAACAAGCAAAACTTGTACTAGTCTATCAGACTTATGATACTAAAGAATTCTTCAGTAACAATTACTAAATTTTTCAGTGACCATTGTACAACAATCCAATGGTTAGTACATACTAACCACGATTTAGTGTTTGTGTAGTGAGAGTGAGGAAAACACTGGTTAGTACAGACTAACCACAATTTAATGTTGGTGTGGTCACCGAATTTTTTCATTGATGGGGAAATGACTATTATGCCCATTTAGTAACAATTACTAAACTATTGTTTAGTACTCTAAGTCAGACTCATCAAGTAATAATAATTTTTTTTTGTTTACCATGTTTTTGGTGCGCAGTTTCCACCGGTTTT
Source organism: Astragalus membranaceus (assembly GCA_039519185.1). NCBI lineage: Eukaryota > Viridiplantae > Streptophyta > Magnoliopsida > Fabales > Fabaceae > Astragalus > Astragalus membranaceus. The sequence goes on from CM076849.1 coordinate 179,555,066, forward strand.
GCCGATGACTAATCTACGTCAGGAAACCTGGCTGGCCACGAGTATCCGGCTTTACCAGACCGTGTGGTTCTCCCCTCCCAACAGAGTGTTTGCCACACCCAATATTCAAACCTGAGACCTTGGGGTGGGATCCAAGTCCAGTTACCACTTGGACCAACCATTGTTGGTTATAATTTTTATTATTATTATTATTATTATTACTTAGTTTTTTATATATTTACTTGGGGTCTATATTTATTATTATTATTACTTTGTTTTTTTTTTCACCGAAAAACTAATTAATAATAATAATAACTATAAATGTCAATTATAGTGATGCACCAAAGTCACCATTCCACATTAGCATCAAACGAAATGCCTAATTTTTGCATAAAAGTTAAAACGAACTAAACAAACCAAATGCGTCAAACGAAATGTCTCTATGGCTTGAGACAGTAATTTAGTGAAAAACACGGATATATAGCTTGCAGAAAAACCAAAATAGCTTAAAAAAAACCGGCACATATTCTGATATGGACGTGAATCTCAAGCTTTGAGGGTTGAGAACCTCTTGAAGCAGATATCAGAGAAAGAGAGGAGTTTCTTGTATTATTTTCATTAATTCCTCAACAAATGAATGAAGTACAATTTATATAGGGTCTCAATAATAGACTCCTACAACAAACAAACGAAATTATCCTAACTGCACTTCTAAGAATACAAGTAATCCAGCAATTATCTGTACACAACATGATCATCAAACTTGGATGGAAGCCTTTTTGTGCGTTGAAGTCTTGCGCTACTGCCAGGCCCATTATTGTCAGGCCCATTAGTAACTACACCTCCAGAATTGCTGCTGGCTGTATCAACACCTACCCCTTCAAAGACAACCTTGTCCTCAAGGTTGTATGCTTGTTGCAGTTCATTCCAATCCTCCCATGATGATTCTTCTGGTGATAAACATGCCCACTGAACCAGAACTTGGAGTTGTTTTTTGTCATTCAGCTGCACTTCACGCGAAGCTAATATGGCCAGCGGAGAGATGAGAGGGTGGTTGTCAACCGAGTCTGGTGGGAGCAAGTCGTGAGTGTGAGGAGGAGGGCCCAAGTGAGGTTTCAACAATGAGCAATGGAAAACATTGTGAATTCGGGAGGTGGGTGGCAACTCAAGCTTGTAAGCCACCGGACCAATACGCTCTAAAATCCGAAACGGGCCATAGAAACGCTTGTTCAGTTTGTTGTAGCGAACACCAGACAAGGAAACTTGACGATAGGGATGGAGCTTCACATAGACCCACGAATCTATTTCATAATGAACCTCACGCCGCTTAGAATCAGCCTGATCCTTCATTCGGTTTTGAGCTTTGAGGAGGTTGCGTTTCAATATCTCAAAAACAGCATCACGTGAGGCCAGCCATTCATCTGCAGCTAACACCTCTGAAGTTCCAGCAACATATTCAAGTATAGAGGGAGGAGGCTTACCATACACTACTTGGAACGGAGTCATGCCCGCCGATGAGTGAAAGGAAGTGTTATAATGATACTCAGCCCATGGTAAGTAGCGGTGCCAAAGTGAAGGCTGGTGGTGCACAAAGGCACGCAAATATTGCTCAACTGTACGATTGGTGACTTCGGTTTGGCCATCTGTTTGAGGGTGATACGAAGAACTCATGCGCAGCAAGGTTCCACTATGCTTAAACAATTCGGACCAAAACTTGCTGATAAAGACGGGGTCTCGGTCAGACATGATGCTCCGAGGTAATCCATGGAGTTTAACCACAATGTTGACAAACAAGTTGGCGACTTTAGAAGCTGTGAAATGTGCAGGGAGGGAGCCCAAGTGAACATATTTGGAGAACCTATCCACTGTTACAAACAGAACTGTGAAGCCATTGCAACTAGGAAGGCCAGTTATGAAATCTAAGGAGATGTCTTCCCAAACGTGAGAGGGAATCGGGAGGGGCAGCAACAATCCACTGGGCTTACAGGTCTCATACTTTGTCTGTTGACATGTCACACACTCACCAATGAATTTCTTAATGTCCTGTCGCATGTGATCCCAATGAAAATTGGCTGAAAGGCGTTTTAATGTTTTAATGACCCCTGCGTGACCACCAATGGGTGTCTCGTGATACTCTCTCATGAGCAGCTCCTTAAACCGAGATGAAGGAGGGAGCCAGATACGGCCTCGGTACAACAACAACTCATTAGAAATGGAAAAGTCAGTATGAGAAGTAGGATCTATGAGTACCTGCTGATATAGTGACTGATAAGGAGGGTCAATAGCCAAGTCCTTTCTAAGATCTTCAACAAAAAGGAATTGGGGGGCAGAGAGCGTGTGTAGTTCAGCCCCGGGCACCTCGTAACATCGAGAAAGAGCATCGGCAACTACATTAGACTTGCCGGACTTATACTGAATGTCGTAGTGGTAACCTAACAATTTCGACAAGTAGAATTGTTGCTCCGGCGTTTGAATCACTTGAGTTAAGAGCTCTTTCAAACTCCGATGATCCGTTTGAATGACAAAATAATGGCCCAAGAGATATTGTCGCCATCGTTTGACTGCACTTGTAATTGCGTGGAGCTCCCGCACATATGTAGAGGCTTTGGCAAGTCTGGGGCAAAATAGCTTGCTGAAATAGGCAACCGGATGGTTTCCTTGGAGTAGGACAACTCCCATCGCATGACCAGAAGCGTCGGTTTGGACAATAAATGGTAGAGAAAAATCTGGGAGAGTGAGAACAGGTGCTGAGGCAAGTGCCACCTTCAACTGATCGAAAGCTTCTTGAGCTGCAGGAGACCAAATAAAAGCATTTTTCTTTAGAAGAGATGTTAAAGGATGAGCCAAGGTAGCATACCCCTTCACGAAGCGACGGTAGAACCCCAAAAGTCCCAAAAATCCACGCAAACTCTTGATGGATTTTGGGGTAGGCCAATCCACAACTCCCTGAATCTTATGAGGGTCCGGCGCTACTGTTCCTTCAGTCACAATGTGTCCTAGGTAATCAACATGGGATTGGCAAAGTGAACATTTGGAGGCCTTTAAGTGAAATTGATGGAGCTCCAGTATGGAAAATATCTGGGAAAGATGATCCAAGTGAGCCTCGGCAGTCGTGCTGAATACAAGTATGTCATCGAAGAAGCTACTATGACGAATTTGCGGAGGAATGCCCGAAAAATGTCGTTCATAGTGGCTTGAAATGTTGCCGGAGTGTTGCATAAACCAAACGGCATCACACGATATTCATAGTGACCGCCGTGTGTGTGAAAAGCAGTCTTTGGAATATCATCGGGGGCCAGCCTGATCTGATGGAAACCAGAAGTAAGGTCAAGCTTGGAGAACACACGGGCCTTGCCCAATTCATCAAGTAACTCATCAATGGTGGGTAAAGGAAATCGATCCTTAACTGTAAGGGCATTCAATGCGCGGTAATCCACACACATACGCCATGAACCATCCTTTTTCTTGAGTAATAGGACCGGGGAGGAGAAGGGACTAGTACTTGGCTGAATCCAGCCGGTGGTGAGAAGTTTGGTGATTTGGGATTCAATTTCTAGTTTTTGGGAGTGAGGGTAATGGTAGGGACGGACGTTGACAGGGGTGGAGTGGGGGAGTAGGGGAATATGGTGATCGGTGGGTCGTGGTGGTGGGAGGGAAGATGGCTCTGAGAAGAGAGAGCTATGGCGAGTGAGGAGGTCAATGAAGTCAGGGGTGAGATGGGTTGTGTCTGGTAAATTTAGTATGGGTGAAGAGCTTGGGTTAGGTGGGTCATATGGCCTAGAAATGTGGTGGGAAAAAAATTGGGCCTCTGGCTCTAAACGGGCTAGGCGCTGTATGTGGTGGTAACCCACGGTAGTGGGGGAGTCCCTTTTCAATTCCACACAGGTATTGTTGTAGAAGAAGGTCATGTGGAGAGTGGTGTAGTTCATTAGGACTGGGCCTAAACCCTTCAACCACTGGGCCCCTAAAACAACAGTAGCTCCACGCAAGTCCAGTACAAACAGATCCACAGTGAAATAGGCACCTTGCAATAATAGAGGAACACCATAGCAAATGTGAGAGCATAACAATTCTTGGCCACTACCCACCAGTACCTTGAATGGGTCAATTGGGCTCAACTCCAGGCCCAATGAACGAGCTACAGTGGCTTTGATGAAACTGTGGGTCGAACCCCCATCAACCAGGATCCGAACCAGCACCTCATTAATGGTCCCCATGAGCCTGAATGTATCAGCCGCAAAGTCACCGGAAAGGGCGTGGAGGCTAAGCTGGGCTGCCTGACAGCTTGTCTCCTCCGTAGTATTCCCGCCGGGATCAATGGTGGCGGCGGCCATTTCCAATTCACCTGTCAATGGAGAAAAATTATCGTCATTAGTAATCATCAAGAAAGCACGGGCGCCACACTTGTGTTGGCGAGACCATTTCTGGTCACAATTGAAACACAAGCCCTTCTCGCGGCGTTCGTCAAGCTCTGGCCCGGAGAGATGGCGGAAGCGGGGCTTCGCAGGTGGAGTAGGCAAAAGACCCGGCGCAGATTTGGACGGAAGTGAGCTCTTCGTAGTGGACTACAAGGAGGGTCGTGGCCCCAAAGATGATTGCGACGGTGGGAAAGGTCGTGAGCGAGCACCGCGGGCAAGATCGTGCGATTTGTCTTCCTGTAGACGGGCGAGACCGGCGGCTTGGGAGATAGAAGTGGGTTGTTGTGCTACCACCTCACGTCGAATCTCAATCTTGAGCCCGGAGAAAAAACAACTCAGCAGATCGGCTTCGGAGAGGCCTTCAATGCGGTTGGCGATGGCTTCAAACTCCGCAAGGTAGGCTGTAACCGTCGTGGACTGGGTGAGTTTGAACAAATTACCACGGGGGTCATCAAAAGCTGTTGGGGCGAACCGTGTTTCTAATGCCCGCAAGAACTGCGCCCAAGAAACGATTTGCCGATTCCGGTACATCCATTGATACCAAGCAAGAGCAGGGCCGTCTAGGTAGAAAGAAGCAATGGTAATGCGCTCCTCATCCGGCGTTTGGTGGTACGTAAAAAATTGCGAAATCTTGAAGATCCAACCGTGAGTATCGGTTCCGTCGAATCGTGGCACATCAAGTTTTAATCGAGGTCGCTGTGAAGACTCAGCTATGGAACGACCCGAGGATGTACAAGAAAGGGTCAAGGAACCAGGATCTTCCAATCTTTTCCACACAGCGTCTAATTTGGTGGAGATGGCGTCAAACTGGCGAGCAAGTTCATCAATACGATCTGGTGGTGGTGGTGGAGGAGTGACTGGCCGGACCATGGTGGAGAGGGAGGTCAGTCGATGAAAGCACCAATGATATGGACGTGAATCTCAAGCTTTGAGGGTTGAGAACCTCCTGAAGCAGATATCAGAGAAAGAGAGGAGTTTCTTGTATTATTTTCATTAATTCCTCAACAAATGAATGAAGTACAATTTATATAGGGTCTCAATAATAGACTCCTACAACAAACAAACGAAATTATCCTAACTGCACTTCTAAGAATACAAGTAATCCAGTAATTATCTGTACAAAAGTAATCCAGTAATTATCTGTACACAACATGATCATCAAACTTGGATGGAAGCCTTTTTGTGCGTTGAAGTCTTGCGCTACTGCCAGGCCCATTAGTAACTACACCTCCAGAATTGCTGCTGGCTGTATCAGATCTATATATAATACATTCACGAATAAACTCTTTTAATGACTAACTCTTACAATCAATTTCTATTGGTCCAACGGAGCAAAAAAACGTACATGTCATCATAATTAATCCTATTTGTCAAACTCTTGTTTGTTACTCTTAAACACTACATATTGTTGACTAAGTGGAATAAAAATAAATCAAAAATAAATTAAAAATATCATAATTGTCCCATCAAACATTTATTAACTGCAATAACTATAGTTTTAATTGTCTAATTTGAAAATACTACCACCACAAATTGATAAAAAATAAATTACCATAACAACATTTCTTTAAATCTGCTATACAAAGACACAATTTGGAATTTGAAATTGAAAAAAGCATTACGAATTATTTAAAAAAGCTTTCATTGCGATAATATTTATACAATATAATATTTATACTAATATATCGTATATAATATTTTTTTTTTGACAAAGTATATAAATATAATACTTTTAGAAATATTGTTAAGAATTATTTTACATAATACTTTGTATACTTTTTATTCATGTTACATGTCAATGCCATTTGTACATTTTTTGATCAATATGTCATCTGTACATATTGGTTTGACATTAAATAAAAATTTGAATACTAAAAGAAAATCAATAATTTACATTTAATCTAATTAAATGCGCCTGTTATTATAAAATGGAAATGTTATGTAATAATGTGAAAAAATGCTCATTATTATTTAAAATTCAAAAAAACCATTTAATTGGCAGAATAAATTACCATTAATATTTGGTCTCTTTATCTTATCTTTGAAATTATTTGCAATTCAAATTTGTATTTTTCCTGTAACCTACAAACCTCCAATCTACTTTTCTAGAGAACTCCATCTTCTTCAAAATCTTCATATTTTTTCCATACAGCCCTTCTCCCATTTTCTCAAGTTCTCTACTAATATGAAAATTTTGACTAGGTGAATGAAGTCAATGATGAAGACAGCTCCACCTAGAAACATCATGATATATAGCAGCACCTTCTTTGACGACTGATCTATGGAAGCAACCTCAAGTCTCAAATATTCTTGATTGTGAGAGGATTGATCGATGTCACCTTTATGAAAGGATTCCAAAACAAACCCCAGAAAATCTTTAGCAACTTGATCTTCATTCCGAACCACACTTCCATGTCATATTCGGTACTTGCTTAATTTTCATTTCCATTTACATTTTCTAATAATAAGTTAGTAACTAAATAAAATACTCACCAAAGCCTTTATACCCCACATAAATGATATATAGTCTACCACAGTTCACGGATTAAACTGTTTCACATTGCTACTCCATTTCCTTTTACTTTACATGCTTTGTTTTGTACTTTTAGTTTCGAACTTGAGTATTATGGACCGAAAGTAATGTTCTAGCTTATTTAGATTCATATGATACAAATCTCTAGAGCGAAGTTGGGGCCATTATCACGGTTTGGTTTTTTTTATTTATTTATTTATTTAGATTGAAGATAATTTAAGGGTCCATTGATGGGTCTTTTTTTCCTGTATTTGGGATTTTTCATTCAGTTTTTATTGGTTAAAAAAATTCAGTTTTTATGTTCAATCAAATTCTAATTTCCAATACCAACTATTAATTTTTTTTAGTTGGACGTTGACAGTTATTCTTTCTAATGAGCATATTTGTGGTTATTCTTGGCAAATAATCAGGTTATTCATTTTGATATTGTCATTTTTAATAGTCATGTTTGTAATATGATTATATAATAATGCTATTTTTCCATTTGTATTCTCACATATTTTATTCACATTTATTGTCCAAATAATTATCATATTTTATTTGAGGTTGATGCAAGCAACATTGTTTAAGCGTTTCTTTTTGTTCTTTATTATTGTTTTGCCTTCCTTTCTTAGTACCATCTATCTATTCCGTTATTCTTATAAATCAAAATTAGGACTTCTATGTTTCGAGTGAGAAGTAGATAAATTAATTCGTTCATTGAATTGTTTTGTAATTTTATTTATTTTATCATATATGATAAAAGATAGCACTATTGTTGAACTAAGCCTTGATGGATTATTAGCTTCAAAGTTGGGGCAAGTACCAAATTTGTGTAATAGACATTCACACGGTTTAGATGTTGAGGATATAAAAATGGTGGTTGAGAAAAATCATGTGCTTATTTTGCCTATGAGGAGTGAGGACATAAAGGCATATTACCATTGTCCATTGGAGATATTTTTATGAGCTTATACGCATTTATCTATACTCACATGTAAATAACAATATAAAAGAAGAAGACACAATTATTTTAGAATGACCACACACTGGGGCTGAATTTTATTAATAAATATAAATAAGTGTGCATGATACCACCACTTATCTTTTCTTCCAAAGCTAAAACTTAAACGCACAATTGTGCCACGTCAGATTACTACTTCTCTTGATGGCATAACAATTAAATTTTCATTTGAACCAAATATAAACATTTTCACACAATTTTGATGATGTCTAGCACAATGCACACAATTTCTAACTACAATGAATCCCTAATAAGATAGCTTTAAGAAGATAAACACAACTTGAATTAAAAGGTAATTTTATATTTTTTCTTTAATAGATATCACTTTTCTCCTCTATTTATTCTATTTTATTGCTTAAACTTGAATTAAAAGGCAAATTTATATTACTTTTATTCCATTTTCGCATATACTTTTTGTTCCTAAAAGCATAAGCAAAAAAGATCGATAAATTATTATTAAAATGTAAAATATACTTTATGTTTTATACTTTCAATTACATTAAGAGTTTGATTTTCGAAAAAATTGAACAAATAAACTACAAACAGAAAAACATATATGTTTTTTATACTATTAACATAAATCATTTTATTTGTACGCTCAATAAAAACCATTTTATTTATTTAATAGTTTTTTTTTGGTAAATTACTTATAGAGAGATGATACATAGTACCAAGGAAGTTTGACGAAACACGACATATCAATAACAATCACGAAGTGTAAGTGCATAAATTTGAATAAAGGTGAATACTTCGTTATTCTTACAATTCGCTCGGTACCAAAAAGAGAGTTTCTCTCGTTTATTTAATATTTAATTCCCCCCCACCCCCATAAAGATATTTTTTTAATTTATGTAGCATTGTGTCTACCACTTTTTAAATTTATTTTACCATGTTGTCAAAAAAATATAAAATACTACGTGTTGTTGTTTATCAGTTCCCTGCATTGCTTTTTAGTGAAATTTTACTAATTTCATGTATCATCATAACAAATAGATATAAATACTTATGTCATGTTTTTGTATATAAACGAATCAATCAATGTCAATACCAGGTGTCACATTTTTGTTCGTCAACCTAAAAATGCCCTGGTGCTGACCATTTTCTTAAAAAAATGATTCAAAAAAAAATCAATTTCTCTACATTAAACTCTAATTATATGCAAACATTTTTAAAAATAGAAACATATTAAACTTTTAATTTTTGCATTGATCGACTTGACATGAAAAACAGTTCAGCAAAAAAACTCTTGCCTTTTTCGGCTTTGTCAAATTAGTTTTCAGATGCTTTCCAAAAAAGGACCATTACATATGTCTTCTTGATATCATTATCTGAACGCATTGCTAATTACTCCATTTTTTAGATTTGTGACATTAACATATATATTTAGAATTAAAAATTTAAAAATTATAGGAATGATAAATTAGATACACAAATCCTTAAATCCAAAAAGGGATCCATCGAAGTAGTTGTCAATTGTAAATTTAAATGTGCACAACATGATCGAAAATTTAATTAGATGATAAAACTCGCTTCCCACCCTATTCAAATCAGTGTTATTGAATCCGGGCCGAACCGGCCGGTCGGACCGGGAAACAGTTCCTTGCTCGGGTCGGATGGCCATTTGGATCGCACCTGCAAATGAACCGAAGTTGACTCGGTCAACTCGACTTAACTCGGTCAAACCCGGTGTTGACTCGGTAATCCGAGTTGACCCGGCCAAACTTGATTATTGCAGATAAATTCGTAGGCCTTACCAAAACTGATAGTGGAGAGATTCGAACCCCCCCTGCCTGATAAAGTTGCGCAATTTTTCCAGCTGAGCTACCACACGTTGCTGTTATTTTGTTTAACTGCATTTTACTTAAGGCAATTCCAACATCCTTCTTTTTTAGATCAACTCATACATCCTTTATAACAAACGGTAATATATATATCCTCTATTTCATAAGTTAATTCAATTGTAACATAAATGATATAAAACTCTTAAAAAATATATTTTTTAACAAAGTAAATGTTGGCACAAAAATATTTAATAAAGTCTTAAAAAATATATTTGCAATTACTAATATGTTATATTAAAATATATTTTTAAAACTTGTGCCTAAATGTCTATTATTTAGACTATGAAATCAAAAATAATATTAAAAGTAATTTTTGAGCAGTTTTAAGATATGAAAAAAATAATCATAGCTCTGTGATGTGTAATTTTACACGCAGTATATTTATTTTTAACAGTCTTTAGTACTGTTACGGGTCATGCGGGCCAACTAGTGACCCCTCGGTCCGACCCTTGACCCAGTGACCCAATGATCTGACCGAGTCGATCACCGGTTCGGTTTTAATAACATTGATTCAAATAATTAAAAAGTTGATCAATTGGAGCAGCCAATTTTTTTATGACCTATATTAACACCCAATTTTATACCAAAATAATATCTCCCTTACTACACTTATAATCAGAGTTTTCAAACTCAAATTCAAAAAAGGGTGGGAAACCTAAATATTTCAAAATTCCTATGCAATCAATCTCACGTTAAATTTGATAATCACAATACCGTCATTCATAAATAAGGCATTTCATATTTGGTATGCACCTAATTAGCACGGAGGTGTCGATACCCGACCCGAATCATCTCAACAAAATATTAATTATTTTATACATTTGAACTCATTCATTTTATTTCATAAAATTTTTATATGTTTAATTTGATCTATTTTCATAGAATGACTATTTTAATACTTTAAATTTTATTTTATTATTTCATAATTATGATTTAATTTTATTAATAATTACTCAACATTGTATTAAATATTTGCATCATTCATATCCATAATTATACAACTATTATAAAATTATTACTCAATATATAAAGTTTTTTCAACAAGTTGATGTATACCCGTGCATCGCACGGGTCATACGCACTAGTTCAATACAACTTAAGAAGGCAATAGTTGTCTATGCTTTGTGGCATAATAGAGATACAGTATTAAATGAGTGCTTAATCAATTTTAAGGATGGATGAGTATTTAGTAAAAGATTTTTTTTTTAAAAAAAGGACAGGTTGAGGACGAATGGCATCTCTTCTTCAATTGCCAACACGCCGTAGCATTGTGGAATATATTTGGTCTTGGAAACGACATCAGCAACATGGTACGTGATTCAAATAATTTTACTTGCTATTTTTTCCACACTGGTTGATAGCAGAAAAATCTTTGCTATGATTATTTAGGCTCTTTGGAAAAGAAGAAACGAGAGGCTTTGGGAAGGAATTGTTAAGCCTTACGTCGTCTCGGTTAGTCTTGCCATACATCAGCTGCGCAAGTGGGAAAGAGCTAGCGAAGAGTAGCAGCAGCGCGGTACTGCGTCCAGCCAGCAGTAACATCTCGCTTAACAGTGACACGCGATGGCACAAACCAACTGCAGGGAGCTTTAAATGCAACGCCGATGCAGCTGTCTTTGCGGAAGAAAATAAATATGGTATCAGCTTGTGTATTAGAGACGGAAATGGAGCATCCAGAGGAGGATAAACCAGTGTTTTAAAAACCGGCTCGGCCCGGCCGGTCGGACCGGTCGAACTGGGAACCGGGGGGGTAACCGAGCCGGGCACGGTTTTGGATCGGCCATGCAGCAAACCGGTGGGAACCGGTGAGACTCGGCCGGTTTTTGGAAAAACCGGTGACTCGTTTCGAACCGGACCGGGTTGTGCATTTTTTTTTATCAAATCTTTGAATTGTAATTGGGAGGGGCCGCGCGAACACAGGCCCCAACTAGTGATTGCCATCTAGGTAAGTATGTTTCCCATTGACATATGTCTTGCTTTTATATCTCATTCTCCTCCATGTTCCGTCCATTAGTGGGGTTTGAACCCCTGACCTGTTGAAAGCAAATATTGAGCACTACCATGAGGCTACCAATCTTATTAAGGATATTATTCATTTCAAATATATATAATTGGTACCTCTTTTCCAAAAAGTCAAGTACGCTCATCCTCATGGCATTAACTTGTAATATTAATATTATGTTTCAACAAACTTATTTAATATTAAGTATTTTTTTAAAGATTTATTTAATATTAAGTTGTTAACTTATGAAATTTGTTCTAAATATTTATTGAAGCATGATATGAACTTTTAAAATTTATTTAATATATACCAAGCAAATAAAAATAAAATAGGCATGGTGTGTAATTTTAGCAAATTAAGTTTTACAAGTATGAAATATATAAGTCCTGAAAATTTGGAAATTTTTTATATTTTAGTAAATATAAAATAAACATAGTTATTAATTTTACAGGGACGAAATTTATATTATATACTATATAGGTATTGAAAATTTTAGAAATAGAGACCGGGTCCGAGTCATCCGGTCCCAGTTTTTGTCATGCGGTTCAACTGTCGACCCCTCGGTCCGACCATTGACCCAGTGACCCGGTACCTTCACCGAGTCGGTCACCGGTCCGAGTTTTAAAACATTGGGATAAACTATGTGGTTCTTTAGGGTACCTAGCACTAGTGGAAAAAGGACATTAAACAGCACCATTTAGCATCGGTTATTTGAATAACCGATGCTAAATGTGTAACCGGTGGCATTTTTGAAATTAGGAGCAAACATTTTAGTTCACGTTAGACCTTTAACATCGGTTGTTGTTACAGCCGATGCTAAAGTTCCTGAGTTGGACATTCAACATCGGTTGTTTGTAATAACGGATGTTAAATGTCCAACTCAGGAATATTTAGCATCGGCTGTTACAAACAACCGATGCTAAATATATAAACCCTCTTTTTATATTTACCAATCCCACGCACAACCCAGTGTATCTCATTCTTCTTCCCCGCGTCTCTCACTCTCGTCTCTCGCTCTCTGAAACACTCTTCTCACTCTCATCTCTCGCTCTCGTCTCTGAAACTCTCTTCTCACCCAACCTTCTTCCTCGCGAGGCTACGAAACGCTCTTCTCACCCAACCTTACTCTCTCAGTCGCCTTCCAGCTCTCTTCATCTCTTTCTCTTCTGCAACAAAAACCCTATATCTAAATATTTGAAGAACAGCAGCAACGCACACGGCAAACACAACACAGCTTCCTTCCAGTTCCCATCAAGGTTTTCAGAACAACTTCTTCCCTTATTCTCTTCGTTTTCGTTTTCATTTTCTTATTTAACAGTGTTCTCTTTTGCTTTTCGTTTCCGTTTTCTTGTTTTCATGAGAGTCGGATGCGACCACCACGAGCAAGACACCAGGGAAGGGAAGCGAGCAAGAGGGTAACACATTAGGGTTTCTAATCTATTTTTATTTTTTGAGTTTCAATTGCAGAAATTAGGGTTTCTAATCTATTTCTGTTTTTCTGGCTTTCAATTGCAGTGTTTGATTAGGAATTAGCGATATGTATAGCGGAATAGGGTTACAGACCCCAAGAGGGTCAGTCAGGTACCAATGGATACATTCAAAGCAACAAGTTCTTTGTGAGACCCCAAGAGGGTCAGCCCACCTAATTAAGTGTTGTATTGTATTTTGATGTGAATTGTGATGGTTTATTGCTTTTATGCCAGAGAAACAAGAGAAGAAGAGGTCTACTAATACAACTCTCGAAGTAGACAAGAAGAGGCCTGCAAATGCACCTCTCATTGAATTAGATGCTATAGATCTTCCAAGAGGGTCAGTTAGGTACCAATGAAGCAGAAGATTTCACCTTGTCATATTCTCGATTGTGTTCAGTGTATCACTTTGTTTTTAATGTGAAATTTATTGATGTTTGTAGGTAACTGGAAAGGCAGTGATGCTGGATGAAATCATCAACTATGTACAGTCACTTCAACGACAAGTTGAGGTATGGTCGAGCTCTTATCTTCTTATTTTCCCACCAGAGATTCATATTTTGCTAGAATTTCTCATTACCATCTTTGATAAGTACACTATTCTTCTATGTACCTGAAATAATCTCATTTTGAATGTTACTTATGATATCTTTAATGATAACTGTCATCATTCATATTTAGTTAATGCATTACATTTTATTTTTATGAACTTTAGCATTTCATTGATTCAAGTTACTGATAGACCCATTGATTCAAGTTACTGATAGACCCATTGACTCTGACCTAGCTTATGTTCTGACCTAGCCTATGTTTGCTTACTAGCAAGAGTAACTCCTGAAGTGACAAGGGATGTTTGCTTACTAGCAAGAATGATGGCTGCTAATTTGTATTATTCCCAGATAGAAGATCTTATGTTTGAAGTAATTTACAACTCTCCCTTCTTTAGCCTCTTGAAATGATCATTATGGATAGTTTATTATTCTGGCACCATTTTGCTGATTCCCTTTCCTGTATTTTTAGCTATCTATGTGGCACCATTTTGCTGTGCTTATTGGTCTGATGTTTCAGTCTCTCCAATTTCTTAAGACAGCTATATTTGACAAGGAATGTGAGCCATGTATCCTTACAGATGCTAATTTATTTTCTTATCATAATTTATTTGGAATGTACTGATATGTATACTAATCTCGTGTTTATGTTTGTCAGTGATTTGGTTGTGGCTTCTCCAGTGGAGGATTACTTTTTGTACATTGATGATATGGCATATCCAGATAAGGTTAGAATTTTGTTATTGACTTGTTGTATTTCAAGTTGAACTTTTATTCTTCCACAAAGTTGAGTATACCAACAGCATATACTACCTGCACTCATCATAAAAGCTAAAGACAAAACAATTCAAACAGTGAAACATACTTTCCAAGTTACATTAAATTAAATTGTTTTGAAAACTTATGCAAGTTACATGATGCAGGGGGTTATGGGACACTAAAGGAGCTTCTTGAATTTCATTGTGCCTCATATCAAAATGATAAACAAAATATAATAAGAAACTAGACATTTAGCATCGCTTGTTTCAAACAAGCGATGCTAAATGTCTTTTTTTTTATCAAGAAAATGACATTTAGCATCAGTTATTTGAAACAACCGATGCTAAATGTCACTTATTGATACATTTAGTATCAAGTTTTTTCAAATAACCGATGCTAAAAGTCATTTTCAGGACATTTAGCATCGGCTGTTTCAAATAACTGATGCTAAATGTCCTTACTGATGCTAAATGTCATTTTTAAGGACATTTAGCATTGGCTGTTTCAAACACCCGATGCTAAATGTCATTTTCAGGACATTTAGCATCGGTTGTTTCAAACACCCGATACTAAATGTCATTTTTAAGGACATTTAGCATCGATTGTTTCAAACACCCGATGCTAAATATCACTTTTAGCATCGGTTAAATAACCGATGCTAAATGTTCTCGTCGGATAACCGATGCTAAATGTCCAAAACAACCAATGCTAAATGTCTTTTTTGCACTAGTGTAGCCTGGAAGAAGGTGAAGCAGCGAGTCTAGTTCAAGCTCTTATTTTCTTAAATGAGACGAATTACACATCTGTTGTTATTGAGATGGATTTCCTTTTCATAGTGAATGGTGTCAATAATTATTCCACTCCCAATAATGAATTAGGTGTCCTTTTCTCTCAATGTAGGACTCTTATTTCTCAAAGTCAAAGCTATAAGATTAGCTATGTTAGAAGACAAGCTAATCTTGTCGCTCATTCTCTTCCACATTTTGTGACTAGTATAAACCTACTCCATGTGACCTATTCATATAAATATAGACTTTTCATCATAATACAATTTGCACCGAAAACTTGAAGCAAGACCAAGTTTTCATCTTGGGATTGGGCTAAATTTTTTTTTTTTGTGTGTGTGCATTTTCTCAACTAAACATGTCTTGCTTTCGCCAAGTTACCAACGTCATTTCCCTAATTTGCCTCACATGTTTTGTTACAAGTATAAACCTATTTCGTGTGACCTATTCATATATAAAAATATAGACTTTTCATCAGAACTAGTACTTTACTCGTGTATCCGCACGGGTGACATTTTATTTGTTATAATTTGCTATGAACCTATAAATATTTTGAAAATTGTAAAAAGAAAGTCAGTATCTTCTTCTAATCTTAATAATAGAGTCGAAATCAGGAAAAAAGAAAATGAGATCTGATATAAAACATGCACCCCCATTGCCATTCCCATTGCCACTCCCATTGCCGCTTTCGTGCCTGCTTCCGTTCTCGCTCCCCGCTCCCTCTATCTGTTGCCTCTCTCGTTGCCAATCGCATTGCTCGTCTCTCGTTGCCTCCCCCGTTGCCGATCCCATTGTCGGTCTCTCGTTGTCTCCCTGTTGCGGCTCCTATTATCGGTCTCTCATTGCCGCTTCTGTTGCCACTTGTTATTATTGTTTATTTGAAATTTTTGATAGTGGTTAAATTTTTTGTTGAAAAGTTTTAATAGTTAAATTGAATGGTTTTAGTAGTTTCAGTAGACTATATAGTAAATAGTCACAAAATTAATTTTTTTTATGTATTTCGGAAAAAAAAAAACTGGCAGCGCATCGGCTGAGTCGCATTTGCGGTTACCATTTTGCCCCTGAAATGCACACGTTTCAAGCTTGTAGAATGTCCAAAAATGGGATTTTGCTATCACCTGTTTTTTTACTATAGTAGAATAGTAGATTCATTGATAGAATTGTAGCGATAACAAAAATTATAAAATAAGAGATAAAGTTGTGAGTTTAATAAATTCAATTAGTATGAAAAAACCCATAAAAATGAATTTCAAAAAGTATTTTCAAAGAGGAAAAATAATAGAAGAAGTAAATGAGTACCAAAGAATGAAATTTTTTTTAAGAAGAAGCAAGAAATGAGCATATATAGAAAAAGATAAGAAGAAGGAAATAAGAAATGGGTGAGGAGAGAAGAAACGTGAGAGAGAGGGAAGAGGAAGTAAATAAAAAGGAAAAAAGAAAGGTGAGAGGAGAGAGAGTGTGTGAGAAAGAAAAAGTAAGGATATGGGCCCACACCTTGTTAGGTAATAGAAGAAAAGCTGCAAATTTTTGTCATTTTGGTAATATTTTACATTTTTAACCTCAAAATTGGACACATGGCAATTTTGTAGGATGTCTAAATATGAGTTTTTGCTAACACATTGATTTATTATAGTAGAGTAGATACAATCTGCACCGAAAACTTGAAGCAATACGACATTTTCATCTCTTCTCTCTCTCTCTCTCTCTAATTCGTTTCTTTTCATCTAAAATTAAGAATGCTTTTCAAGCCATATTCGAGTGGTCATAGAACCATAAGAGGGTGTATTTCTCGAACGATATTCTACAGTGTAGTAGAACTTCAAAACCGTTGTAATTGGGCAGTTTTATCCCGCTGGTCGATAATCTGCTTGCACAAATTTGAGTAAAGCCGTAAAATATTTTAAAGAGAGCGATCCAGTCCGCGACTCAACCCAATAATTTCCTCAGTGATTGGTTTTCTCTAACAATTTTCGTGAAACTCAAAAACCAACATACACACTATTATTAAGAACTCTAAAGTATTTATTGGTTCAGTAACATAAAAATGTTACTTGATATGATATAATATATTGTATGTTATTGTCAAAATATATATTATATGTTCGAATAGTCGAAAGAGATGTCGGAACCAGAGGCGTTGACGACAACTCCTCCGTCGGAGTCTCAAAGGTCATCGGAGGCGCCGTAGAGGTAGTCCTCTTGGGCGGCCAAAAACAGACCTAAAACCACTCCTTTGATAGGTGAGCAAGAAAGAAGAATAGAGAGATGAGTAGAGAGATAAGGCTAAGAGATGCGGATAAGGTTTGGAGGGGAGGGTGATAAACTCCAATTTAATGCATTTTTAGAGATATTTTTGAGTCATTTTTAGAGTAGTTATTACCAATTAAATAAATAAGTGACTTACTTTACTCCTTATTTTGCAGAAAAATGAAAATGGACTAAGGGAGTAGTAGTTTAACTTATTGAGAGCATCTCATGATTTTAATTGGCCCATGGCCATTTTGGAACCAAAAAAAGGAGCGCTGATTTAAATCAATGAGGATCAGCCCATTAATTGGATTGGCAACAAAAGAAGCCCATTTTTTATGTGAGCACTTGTCAATAGGAAAGCAATGAATTCAAGGATAATAAAACACAACCCTAGGTGAGAAAAATAAGAGAGGAGGCGGCATCACAGGAAGGGAATAAAAAGGAATTAAAAGGATAGAAAATTGGAGAGAAAAAGAACGTGAACAGCACAACGCACAGAAAAAGAGAATTCTTTGATAATTAATTGAATTCAAAGGAATAGAAGAGGAAGCCGCCGCACGACAGTAGCCGGAGAAGAGAGAGTGAAGCTTTGGGTACCTGTTCTTGACACCGTGAGAGAGCTCTGGAGCAGAAAAAGGAGACGAAATTTGCAGGATCAGAAATTTATTTATTCCGGGTTATTTTTATCTCTGTAATTTATGACTCCTAATTTTATTTCATTGTTCTTGAACACTATGGATAGCTAAATCCTCTTCTAGGGTCTAGGTGGATCTTGTTTGATTAGAGACCTTTTTATGTTTTAATTTATACTTTGAGTCCCTAATTTTTATTCCAATTAATATTATCCTATTGCTTTATCACATAATTAGGATTGACAACCCTTTGCATGTTCATAATCAATTAGTTGATCAGCGACCGTACTGCAATTAGTTGGTGGACCTATAGGATAATTGAGACTATAATTAATGAATGACCAAACTTTAATTTAGTCTTCCAATCATTCAACCTTTTTGTACCTTATGCTTTCCTTCGATTTAAATTCTAGCATGACCAAACTAGGGTTAATTTAGGGAAAAGAATATTAATCGCGAATGACCAAACGGGTTAATAGCTTTAGTAAAGGGATTGGTAATTGAATAAAATAAGGGGATTCAGGTAGAATTAGACATAGAGGAATCGAAGCTTGCAAGTGAAACCATGACCCTAGGCTTCTCTCCATTGGTTAAACTTCACATTTTAATTCTTGGTATTTATTTCTTTTTATTTTAGTTTCTATAACAACCAAACATTCGTTCGTCTAAATAATAATTAATCTTAAGTAGTTTGGTACTTGTTAATTAATCCCTGTGGAGACGATATCTTTTATACTACTTCTGCGAGAGAGTACACTTGCTCTAAGTGTGTTTTTAACGCAACAAGTTTTTGGCGCCGTTGCCGGGGATTAATTTAATAATATTAAATGAAAAAGATTTTTTATTGCTTTAGACATTTATTTTAATTCTTGTTTTAATTTAATAAAAAAAATAAAAAATTATATTTAGTTTTATTTTATTAGTTAGTTTTATTTTTATTACTATTACTAGTGCATGCTCACCCGCTCCCAGGAGCCTATTTTGGTTTTTGATCCAGAAATTGAAAGAACTGCTCGAAGGATAAGAAAAGAGACAAGAGTGATGGCTGCCAATCCGAGAAGAACTCTTCGGGACTACTTTACGCCCACATCGAATATCACTACAAGCATAGTCAATCCACCTGTGCAAGCTACTAACTTTGAGCTCAAACCCAGCTTGATTCAAATGGTTCAGAATTCAACTATGTTCAGAGGTGCACCAACAGAAGACCCGCACACCCATCTTAGAAACTTCTTGAGGGTGGCAGACTCAGTAATTTGTAATGGTGTCACTCCTGATGCCATTAGAGTGAGATTGTTTCCATGGTCATTGGCTGACAAGGCATCTGCTTGGCTAGACTCTCAACCTGCTGAGTCCATTACCACTTGGGATCAACTGAAGCAAAAATTCTTGACCAAATATTTTCCTCCAGGTAAAACTACTAAGATCCGAGGTGCAATAATCAGCTTTGCTCAACTCGAGCAAGAATCTTTGCATGAAGCTTGGGAAAGATTTCAAGACTTACTCCGAAGTTGTCCACATCATGGATTTGAGAAGTGGCAATTGCTGGAATATTTTTGCAACAGGTTATCTTCTCAAAATAGGGGAATTATTAATATGGCTTGTGGGGGCTCTCTAATGAATGGGGAACCTGCGACAGTATATGACTTATGTAATACCCTAATTTTGTCCGATCATAATCGAGAGATTTTATTTATTAAAAAAATAATAATCTTTTTTATGTCATGTATTATTTTCTTGTTTTTATTGCTATGAGTTTTAATCATCAAAAAATATTTTAATTAGAAGTGAAGAAATAAAAATAAGCCAAGAAGGAAGTGGGGGGGGGTCTATTAAAAATAAGGTGCTGTCATGGAAGCCCAACCCAGCAAAATAGCTAGCCCAATTCGCCTAGCCCACTCCTCCACCCAACCCACAACCCATATCCAACCCACAACCCATAACCCAACTCATCACAAAACCCTAATTCCCCTCCTCCTAACCCTAATTCGAATTCCCCCCTAACCCTAAAACTTGACCACATTCACTCTCCCCCTTTTACCCAAAAATCAACCACATTCACCCCTATTATCCCATGGTCAAATCCGCCCCACTTCCCCTTTATTCCCTCCTTGGAACTCACATTTCCCACTTCCCCATTTTTCCCTTCCCCATACACTCTTCACTCCCCCCACACGTTTTCCCCCTTCTCTCCCTTCCCACTCCACGCTTTCCCTCTCTCTTCCCACTCCCCAACGGATTCCAACCCCCCTCTCACTCCCACACACTCATTTCTCTTCCACTCTCACACTCAACCCTAGCTCTCTCTCACTCAATCCCTCACATCACTATCTCACCAAACCCTCACACATTCATTTTTTTTTCTCTCTTCCCTCACACCACTCTCCTCCTCTCACGGATCTACCTCTTTCCATCACTCTCACACACTCATCTTTCCTCTCCTCTCTCACACACCCACGCATACAACTCCCTCTCTTTCCCCTCCCACGTTTCTCTCCTCCATTCGCACACATCCATCTTACCTCTCCATGTCTCAATCTCAGTCAAAGCACTGTACAAGGTATGGTAAAAAAAAAAAAGAAGAAGAGCCCCTTCTTTTTCGTATAAATAGGAGGCCATGGCTTTGAAGAGGGGACGTTTTTTTAGAGGAGAAGAAAAGGATTTTTTTTAAAAAAAAAAGGGGGTTCTCAAAAGAGGAAGAAGAAGTTTTCGTAGGCAAAAAAAAGGGGGGGGGGGTAGATTTTTTAGAGTGAGACTTGTTCACTGTTAGTTTCTATTGTTTTTCGTTCTTTTCCTTTTTTCCTTCTCCTTCCGAAATCTTTTTTTTCCTAGTTTAAATTCGTTGTATTGATCCGAAGAAGAAAACTTTCTCTTCAACATTTCCGGATTTTATTAAGGTATTGCAATGTAATGTTTTAGTTAATTATTGCTGTTTTATTTTTTTTAGTTGCCATAATTTCGTTCATGTAAATAAGTATTGTTGTCTTTATTTTATTGCTGTTTTTTTTATTTTTGTCACTGTAAATTCGTAAATTCCCTTTTTTTTAGATTTTATTGTTGCTGTTTTTATTTTATTTTTAATATTGTTGCTGTTTTTTTTATTTTTGTTACTGTAAATTCGTAAATTCCCTTTTTTTAGGTTTTATTGTTGCTGTTTTTATTTTATTTTTAATATTGTTACTGTTTTTTTATTTTGGTTACTGTAAATTCGTAAATCCCTTTTTTTTAGATAATATTGTTGCTGTTTTTATTTTACATTGTTGCTGTTTTTTATTATTTAATTTGGTTGTTGTTTTTATACATATTAAAATGTTGCTGTTTTTCATTATCTAAATTGTTGCTTTTATTTAAATATTAATGTAATTTTCGGATCAAAAATAAACCCTTTTTTAAAAAAAAAAATATATTTTCTTAAAAGGAAATGGTTACTAATGTCACTACCCCTTTTTTTTTAAAAAAAAATATAATAACAAATAACCACTTTTCCAAATAAAAACAAACAAAGTACCCTTTTTATTAAATAGTAACTAGGACAACCCAAAAACAAAAGAATTTTTCTTCATACCGCTTGTTTAGTCTAGGTTTTTTTTTAGGAAAAAGCGCTTCAAGGATCACGTGTTCTAGAGTAGAATAGTAAAAAAGTAAAAAAATCAAGCAATCCTTTTTAGCGTCAAAACGCTATTCGCACCCCGTCAACCGTTTTTTAGCGTCAAAACGCTACTCGCACCCCCAACGGCCGTCTCTAGCGTCAAAACGCTATTCACACCTCCCCTTTTAATATAACTCCTTTATTATTCGCACCCCCCTTTTTACCACCTATTCCGCTTTTATTCACAATGTGATGCTTCCAAATCGTTTTTTTCTTTCTCTCGAATAATCGAATTCGCGTCAAAAAATAGGTTGTTACTAATGGTCACTCTGAGCCTTGCTTGTTTGACCGTTAGGATTAACCTTCCTTTTTTCACAAGTGGATTAGTAGCGGTGATCACTCTGAGGTTACTCGTTTGATCATCGCAAACACCCGCCTAAACTTCATTTTTTTTTCAGTTAATAAAATACAAACATCATTTCGACTCCTTTTTTATCACGCTTCCCGGTAAGCATGTTTTCAAACGAACAAACGCTCAATCACAAACCGGGTATTTACAACAGTCACTCTGGGCTCAGCTCGTTTGACGCTGTGAATACTTTCTTTTTCAAATAAAGTCGTTAGTGGTGACCACTCTGGATTTATCTGTTTGGTCACCGTGATCGGCCTCCCATTTTCGCAAAGTTTTCAATAATTAAAAAACACCAACACAC
This sequence comes from Astragalus membranaceus, assembly GCA_039519185.1. NCBI lineage: Eukaryota > Viridiplantae > Streptophyta > Magnoliopsida > Fabales > Fabaceae > Astragalus > Astragalus membranaceus. The sequence goes on from CM076849.1 coordinate 179,577,587, forward strand.
AAATTTTTTCTACCCAAGAACTACGTAGCTTTGATTTCTCCATCGCACCCGGAGATACGTAGGAGCGGGGGCCCACTCCTGTCAAGCGCAAAAAACTAAAATTTTTATTAAGTCTTCTTTTCCGTTTTTTTTGCAAATAACAAAAAAGGGTAAATTAAAATGTTTTCTTTAAACTATTTTTTCTACACATTAAATTAAAAGGTAACCTTTTTAGGATGTTGCGGGGTGCTTGTACCTTCCCCGCACTTAATCGACCCCCGAACCCAAAAACAAAGGTTTTTTCAATGTTTTCCTAAAAATAAATATTGATGGCGGCTCCATTGTTCAAAAGCAACGAGGAATCCCTCCTCGGATTCTTCGGTCGCTACAGCTGGCGACTCCGCTGGGGATTTTTTTTTTAAGAGGGTCAAGCCTAATTTAGTTAAATGTGTAGATATTTGTTAGTTTAGTACTTTATTTACCCTTAGTCTTTATATTCGCATATTGAACCTTAGGGTAGAAGACTTTTATACTGCTATTGGTTTTCTTGCAAACCTTAGGGTAGAAGACTTTTATATTGCTATTTGTTTGCTCTTTTGCAGTTTGGGTAGTTTAGGTTGCTTATATCACACACATCACCTACACCTATTTATTCACACACTTCTGAGAGGGGCCCTATACCCGGGTCTGAAAAATAAACTTAGGACGAGCGGAGATGATTAATGACAGTCATTCTGGATTTATCTGTCTGACTCTCATGAAAATCTCAACCAGAGTACGCTCTTTCATGGTATCCCGCACCAGGTAGCTCGCTATCGTTGTGGATCATATCATGAAGGGGATTTAGCTCTGGAGACCTTTGTGAGTAAGTGATTAGAGCCACCCGAAAGGATGATCACTAAAGTGACCCTAGATCATGTTGAAAATACCAATTTAGACATGGCTCATTTAAGACACAGGGGAGCATCTTCTTTATTTTATATCGTCTTTTCCCTTACAATAAAGAATTATTATCATGTAGTCATGTGATTGTACCCAATAACAATGCATTCATGCATCATGTTGCTCAAAGGCATTATTTTCTAAAACCAAAAAAAAAAAAAAAAAAAAAAAAAACAAAAAACATGACATTATTCTTTTATTACTGCATCATTTGTGCATCTAATTCTAATTATTTTCCAATTTTTTTTCTAGAAACGTGTCTCATGCATTTCTTATACTCTTTCGCATATAAAAAATGTTCAAACATATCATTTTGCATGCATTTCAAGTACCGTCGGGGAATCATAAAACTTTTTTAAAGAGAACAAGCATTTAGAAGTCAGACCACCTGGATCATACTTTAATAAAAAGCTCACAATTCCCCGACGAGATTAATAAAACCATACATTCGCGTCTCATGCACACTCATTCATTCATATTCCAAAAAAATCAGGGCAAAAAAAAAAAAAAAAAAAAAAAAAAAAAAAAGCAAGTTGGTTCGCCAACACTCATGCATCTGTTAAAATCATGTTAAAATCAGGTCAAGCAAGTTGGTTCGCCAACACTCATGCATTATTTTCTTCCCATGCATAAAAAAAAAAAAAAAAAAAAAAAAAGAAAAAAAAACCACCGCGAGTGTCATGCATTCTATTTCCTCGCACAAAAATAATTTTTAGCTCGCACTACCATTCATTCATAATCATTCACAAAAATCATCATCACGTAATCATTATCATCAAATACATCATTTCTCCCTGCATACATCCTTTCGAAAAAAAAAAAAAAAAAAAAAATCTCTCATGTGTTGGCTTAACGGATAGAATTGCACCTTTGAACGGCGAAGGATAATATCTCAAATTTGTTTGTCGACTACAAATTTGAGATGTTGCTCTGCGATGTCAGGGCACTTTGACCCAGTCACACGTGTTTTATTTTCGAGCAGGAAGTCAAATTGAGTCAACTAATTGTCGAAACGTTTCAGTATATTGTGTGAAGTATTGAGTCAGGATCCACTCAATGTTTCATGCAAGTTACTCAGGGTAACGACAATCAGTTGCCTCATATCACCATTCTTGCATCTCTCATCATTCAAAAAAAGGGGGCATTGGCATTTCGTATCTTGTCTCGCCTCTAAAAATAAAAAAATCAAATCAAAAAAAATCATTTTGAAAAAAGGGGGACATCGTCCTTGCATCATTCGCATTGGCATTCCATATTTTGTCCTGCATTAAAAAGCAACAAAATTATTTAGAATAAGCCACACTTTTCGAGTGGTCATTCTCCACACATTTGCATCATACTCGCATATCATAATTTGTTCATTCATTCATTGCATAAAATAAAAGTTGTGATGAGAAGCGAGACGTTCATACAAAACAACCATCCTTTTGAAAAAGCTTATCCTTACTTGGTTGCTAACTCCGGTTGTTCCAAAGCACTCAGTTTTTTTCAAATCAATAGCTCATTGGCATTTCTTTCAAAAGCACTGCATTCCCATCCATTCCATGACAAAAGACTGAAGCAACTCAAAAAAAAAATGGTAACTCTCTGTGAAGCATTCTTCTAGTGAGCGTGCATACTAGGTGCAGTTTCTCTTGTTCGAGTCAGTCAGTTTCCTTCCTTGCCCTCATCACCCTCCAAGTCTAGTCCCGCCCCATTCGCCCAAAGTGTATACTCTTCCCGTGTTGGTACATAATTGACTTTTGGGTTAAACCCTCTGTGCAAGGGAGCAATTTTGTAATCACATAATTACCTTGTTAAAATTGCTTCCCTTTGATTCAAGTCTAAAATGTTGCATGCATTTGTCCAGTCATTCGTTCTTGGGCTGATAGTATGTGTCCTGTTGACAGAGAAAGGCAAAATTGGACTTGTTCTCTAGCTAGGAACATGGCAACAAATGAAGAACTAAGAGCAGAAGTGAATGAGTTAAAAGCAGAGGTGAATGAGTTAAAAGCAGATGTGAATGGGTTAAGGACGCAGATGTCAGAAATGGTGAGGGTTCTGATTCCTCTAGGTTACACTTTCCCTTCTAACCCAAAAGCTAATCAGGGAGCTGGTCCTGTAGCCATTATTGAGAATGTACAACCGGCATCTATCGGATCTGAAGGAATGATTGGTGAACCTCGGGCTCAGATCCCACATCCTACTGTTATACCCCAGGCTACTCTTCAGAGCTTCACTCCTCAGCTAGCGGCCATTCCACAGGCTCAGGACTTCACGACTGGAAACCCTGCATACCCTCAGATTCATCACTCAACTCCAACTATGGCTCCAACGCTCCAGCTCCCCCATAATGTAAGCAGCTTCCCTCAGGTTTATTCCGCTGAGCATCAGCAGACCAAAGATCAGTTTCAGATACTAGAGGAAAGATTAAGAAGGGTTGAAGGCTTCGGTTCCAGAGCAAGAGAGGCCAGAGATTTGTGCCTTATTCCTGATGTGGTGCTGCCTCCAAAGTTCAAAGTCCCCGACTTCGACAAATACAGGGGCGCGACTTGTCCAAAAAGTCACTTGACGATGTATTGTAGAAAAATGTCTACTTACTCTCATGATGACAGACTGCTAATCCATTGCTTCCAAGAGAGCCTTGCAGGGGCATCTCTCAATTGGTATATGAAGTTAGAACCATCTCAGGTTCGCCGTTGGAAGGATTTAGCCGATGCATTCCTCAAGCAGTACCAGTACAATACGGACATGGCACCAGACAGAACGCAGCTGCAGGGCATGAGCAAGAGGGACAATGAATCGTTCAAGGAGTATGCCCAGCGATGGAGAGCTTTGGCTGCACAATGTACACCTCCTCTTTCGGACAAGGAATTGGTTTCTATGTTTTTGGAGACTTTGCCACCACTATACTATGATCGTCTGATCAGCAGTGCATCCTCCAATTATTCAGATGTGGTGATTGTTGGGGAGAGGATAGAGAACGGACTAAGAAGTGGCAAGATCGCCCAGAGTTCCCCAGATAACACAAGTGTGCACAAAAACCCATCTTCCGGGTTTCCTGCAAAGAAGAATGAAGAAGCTAATCCAATAACAGGCCAAAGAAAGTCGCCTCGATACGACCCTATCCCTATGTCGTATACCAACCTATGCAGATGCCTAATCAGCCACAATTTGATCTCCCCTCGTGAGATGAAGCCAGTACAACCTCCACTCCCAAAAGGATACAACCCACAGGCCACTTGTGAATTCCATGCTGGGGCAATCGGTCACTCTGCCGAAAATTGTTATCTTTTGAAACATTTGGTTCAGGGTCTTATCGATTCAAGGCGATTAACCTTTGAAGAGGGTGGTGAAGGATTTAACCCTCTGAGTTCAGAGCTATCAGGTCAAAATGGCAACAGTTGAAGATGATCAAAATGTTGAAGGCAGCCTCATCTTTCCCATGCATTTCATAGTATTTACGAGTGACTGTTGATTTTTATGTAATTTTTCAGTTCAAAGCAATTATCTGTGATGCAATCCTCCGGCTCTGCCCGAGGCCTTAGGATATTTCAATAAGGGCACATGTTCCTTTTCAATATTGTCATCAATAAAAAGTTGCTTTCCTCACTAAAACCTTTGAGTCCTCCATGCTGGGGCAGTTCTGTGATCACTAAGTTCCCTTGTCAATATCATATTCCTTGAGTGCAAGTCTTTCAAAGGATAATAATAAACAAGAAAATAAGCTCGCTAGGTTGAAAACCCGCAAAGGGCGGCCTAGGCAAAAGAAGCGCCCGGTGGATTGAAAACTCGCAAAGAGCGGTCCAGGCAAAAATCAGGGCATATATAAAAAAAAAAAAAATGCAAAGAAAAGAGCAAACACATATAGATAGGTGAACTGTTGTCATGTTTTACAAAAAAAATAATAAATAAATAAGCAATCGGGATCTGAAATAAAGTTTGGCCATCTCCTCAAATCCCAGAAGGTCCCCCTACCCACCTTAAGCCAAGAAAAACCAAAATACAAAAATCACCCTAGACAAGGATCACCTCAAAATATCAAAAAAGCAGTGCATCACTTTTTACCAGCTCACCCGAGTCAAAAAAAAAAAAAAAAAAAAAAAAAAAAAAAAGGAAAATCAAAAAGGGATTCAAAAATGAAAATCCCAAAACAAAAGAAAATACAAAAGAAATGTAAGTGGTGAGCTGGTACATATTGCTACCAAACACAAGAGACCTTTGTCTCAATAAACCTTCAAACACTTCATCATTCTCATACACCCCTCCTTCCATAAACCGCAAACACTTCCCTTTGACCTTGGCATCCCGCCTTCTACAGACCCTTAGCCAGGAATAAAACTTCCAAACCCCTCATCAAGCCAATTAACCATCATAAATCATCGATTGTCAGCCAATGCCGAACAAAAATCATCCCACCATTAGCCCCAAACACTCCGATAAACCCTCTCATCCATTCACAACAAAACACCATAATCCCGAAAAGTCCACGACCGGTTGCTTTCGTTTTCTCATTTTTTTTTTTTTTTTTTTTTTTTTTTTAAATCTTAGGACAACTAAGTTTATCTGTATACAATGTGTTCGCTCAAAAAAAACAAACGATCAGAAAAAAGAAAGCTGATCAGGAAAAACCCTCAGGAAAAAGAAATGAGGGAGCAAAAACAAACAGTCAGAAAAAAAGGAAGCTGACGGAAAAAGAAAGACTTGCACTTCAAACGCATTCAAGCTGCATTGAAACAATGTTTAGTGATCACCGAGTGAGGCTTTTTTTTTTTACACCAAAGGTCAAGACATTAGTAGAGAACCAAAGATTTGCACTGAGAACACCACTCGGATCTAAAAGTTGGGGTATTCTCTTCACCACTCACCCACCCTGGTCTTGGGAAAGCCTGTTCAGTGTCCATCTCATGTTCACTCCAATTGTCAATATCACCAAACAGGGGCAAGCCTTTCATTCATAGTCACCAAGCCTAGATTGGGGCAGGCCGGCAAAAGCCATTGCCTTTCACCCCTTCACCTGCCATGTCTCAAACACCTGTCTGACATTTGCACTCTTTTGTATACTTACTAGACAATGCTTCAAAGAGAGAGAATACAAGTCGAGTCATCATGGAAAGGAGGAGAAAGAATAAATGAGCTGGTTGATAAATAAAAAGCTTGAGAACACCGGGTTTTGATTTTAACTCAAATGTCTCGAAATAATAATCAAAATTCACCTTCACTGTTTGCATCCAAAGGCTCGCATCTTATCATACGAAATATTCACAAAAATGTTATTTTTCGCCTCATGCATCTAGGTATCTCATTTTTCCCGTAACAACAAGGCATCGCATTCGCACTGGCATCTCATAGTAGAAGCAATAAAGGAAAAGCAAAAATCCTTTCATGTCATTGCATTTGCAGGAATAAAAAACAAAAGTTTTCCATTTCATTCATCATTCAAGTTAAGAAATGAACAACAAGCAAAACAAGAGCATTCCATTCAATAAATCACTACATACATTTGCATACCAAGACAATCCACCATTGCATAAATCACTTGCATGACCTGCACCATCCAAATGCATTGTTAAGTGAATACAGATAAGCACCAAATATTAGTCCTCATGCTTGCTACCAAAAAAAAAAGAACCAGAAAGCTTGGATCCGCTGGTCCCCAGAATTCAACTTTCCAAAGAATCTTCTGAACCATTTGCTTTGAACCTGTTGGTCCCCAGATTATAGAGCTTATGTGCTCGCCCTATACTTATAGAGCTTATATGCTCGCCCTATACTTGTAGAGCTTATGTGCTCGCCCTATACTTATAGAGCTTATGTGCTCGTCCTATACTTATAGAGCCTGTATGCTCGCCCAGAATCTGCTTCCCACATACAGACCGTATTACTAGTACCATAAGCTAGTTGCGCTCCTTCGGACCCATCAGTCCCTCAGGCTTAGGCATGCCCTTCAGACCCCGACGGTCCCTCAGTCGAACTCAAGTCGATGCGTCAAGCATTGATTTTGAACTAGACCATCAGAGCCCCAGTGCTCCTTCAGAGCCCCAGTGCTCCTTCAGAGCCCCAGTGCTCCTTCAGATCCCCAGCGATCCTTCAGATCCCCAGCGATCCCCCAGAGCCCCGATGCTCCCCATTTACTTTCTGTCTAAATCAACCCTGCTTTCATAATTTTCAAAAAAAAAGGAACCAAAAGTCTCAGTCTGGACAAAATTAGCGTCTCGTTATCTTTATTTCTATTTTCCTCGAGAAACTCGAAACCCCTCCGATTTCCTAGCAAAATATAAATAAAGAGGGGCAGCTGTAATACCCTAATTTTGTCCGATCATAATCGAGAGATTTTATTTATTAAAAAAATAATAATCTTTTTTATGTCATGTATTATTTTCTTGTTTTTATTGCTATGAGTTTTAATCATCAAAAAATATTTTAATTAGAAGTGAAGAAATAAAAATAAGCCAAGAAGGAAGTGGGGGGGGTCTATTAAAAATAAGGTGCTGTCATGGAAGCCCAACCCAGCAAAATAGCTAGCCCAATTCGCCTAGCCCACTCCTCCACCCAACCCACAACCCATATCCAACCCACAACCCATAACCCAACTCATCACAAAACCCTAATTCCCCTCCTCCTAACCCTAATTCGAATTCCCCCCTAACCCTAAAACTTGACCACATTCACTCTCCCCCTTTTACCCAAAAATCAACCACATTCACCCCTATTATCCCATGGTCAAATCCGCCCCACTTCCCCTTTATTCCCTCCTTGGAACTCACATTTCCCACTTCCCCATTTTTCCCTTCCCCATACACTCTTCACTCCCCCCACACGTTTTCCCCCTTCTCTCCCTTCCCACTCCACGCTTTCCCTCTCTCTTCCCACTCCCCAACGGATTCCAACCCCCCTCTCACTCCCACACACTCATTTCTCTTCCACTCTCACACTCAACCCTAGCTCTCTCTCACTCAATCCCTCACATCACTATCTCACCAAACCCTCACACATTCATTTTTTTTTCTCTCTTCCCTCACACCACTCTCCTCCTCTCACGGATCTACCTCTTTCCATCACTCTCACACACTCATCTTTCCTCTCCTCTCTCACACACCCACGCATACAACTCCCTCTCTTTCCCCTCCCACGTTTCTCTCCTCCATTCGCACACATCCATCTTACCTCTCCATGTCTCAATCTCAGTCAAAGCACTGTACAAGGTATGGTAAAAAAAAAAAAAAGAAGAAGAGCCCCTTCTTTTTCGTATAAATAGGAGGCCATGGCTTTGAAGAGGGGACGTTTTTTTAGAGGAGAAGAAAAGGATTTTTTTTAAAAAAAAAAGGGGGTTCTCAAAAGAGGAAGAAGAAGTTTTCGTAGGCAAAAAAAAGGGGGGGGGGGTAGATTTTTTAGAGTGAGACTTGTTCACTGTTAGTTTCTATTGTTTTTCGTTCTTTTCCTTTTTTCCTTCTCCTTCCGAAATCTTTTTTTTCCTAGTTTAAATTCGTTGTATTGATCCGAAGAAGAAAACTTTCTCTTCAACATTTCCGGATTTTATTAAGGTATTGCAATGTAATGTTTTAGTTAATTATTGCTGTTTTATTTTTTTTAGTTGCCATAATTTCGTTCATGTAAATAAGTATTGTTGTCTTTATTTTATTGCTGTTTTTTTTATTTTTGTCACTGTAAATTCGTAAATTCCCTTTTTTTTAGATTTTATTGTTGCTGTTTTTATTTTATTTTTAATATTGTTGCTGTTTTTTTTATTTTTGTTACTGTAAATTCGTAAATTCCCTTTTTTTAGGTTTTATTGTTGCTGTTTTTATTTTATTTTTAATATTGTTACTGTTTTTTTATTTTGGTTACTGTAAATTCGTAAATCCCTTTTTTTTAGATAATATTGTTGCTGTTTTTATTTTACATTGTTGCTGTTTTTTATTATTTAATTTGGTTGTTGTTTTTATACATATTAAAATGTTGCTGTTTTTCATTATCTAAATTGTTGCTTTTATTTAAATATTAATGTAATTTTCGGATCAAAAATAAACCCTTTTTTAAAAAAAAAAATATATTTTCTTAAAAGGAAATGGTTACTAATGTCACTACCCCTTTTTTTTTAAAAAAAAATATAATAACAAATAACCACTTTTCCAAATAAAAACAAACAAAGTACCCTTTTTATTAAATAGTAACTAGGACAACCCAAAAACAAAAGAATTTTTCTTCATACCGCTTGTTTAGTCTAGGTTTTTTTTTAGGAAAAAGCGCTTCAAGGATCACGTGTTCTAGAGTAGAATAGTAAAAAAGTAAAAAAATCAAGCAATCCTTTTTAGCGTCAAAACGCTATTCGCACCCCGTCAACCGTTTTTTAGCGTCAAAACGCTACTCGCACCCCCAACGGCCGTCTCTAGCGTCAAAACGCTATTCACACCTCCCCTTTTAATATAACTCCTTTATTATTCGCACCCCCCTTTTTACCACCTATTCCGCTTTTATTCACAATGTGATGCTTCCAAATCGTTTTTTTCTTTCTCTCGAATAATCGAATTCGCGTCAAAAAATAGGTTGTTACTAATGGTCACTCTGAGCCTTGCTTGTTTGACCGTTAGGATTAACCTTCCTTTTTTCACAAGTGGATTAGTAGCGGTGATCACTCTGAGGTTACTCGTTTGATCATCGCAAACACCCGCCTAAACTTCATTTTTTTTTCAGTTAATAAAATACAAACATCATTTCGACTCCTTTTTTATCACGCTTCCCGGTAAGCATGTTTTCAAACGAACAAACGCTCAATCACAAACCGGGTATTTACAACAGTCACTCTGGGCTCAGCTCGTTTGACGCTGTGAATACTTTCTTTTTCAAATAAAGTCGTTAGTGGTGACCACTCTGGATTTATCTGTTTGGTCACCGTGATCGGCCTCCCATTTTCGCAAAGTTTTCAATAATTAAAAAACACCAACACACAAATTTTTTCTACCCAAGAACTACGTAGCTTTGATTTCTCCATCGCACCCGGAGATACGTAGGAGCGGGGGCCCACTCCTGTCAAGCGCAAAAAACTAAAATTTTTATTAAGTCTTCTTTTCCGTTTTTTTTGCAAATAACAAAAAAGGGTAAATTAAAATGTTTTCTTTAAACTATTTTTTCTACACATTAAATTAAAAGGTAACCTTTTTAGGATGTTGCGGGGTGCTTGTACCTTCCCCGCACTTAATCGACCCCCGAACCCAAAAACAAAGGTTTTTTCAATGTTTTCCTAAAAATAAATATTGATGGCGGCTCCATTGTTCAAAAGCAACGAGGAATCCCTCCTCGGATTCTTCGGTCGCTACAACTTAATTGCAGAGATAGCAGCCGATAATGCCCAATGGGAGACAAGTGACAGACACATTAAGAAATCAACTGGGATCTACAAGGTTGAAGATGACACTAGTGTTAACATAAAGCTGGATGCTCTCTCTAAACAGATGCAATCTTTGATGAAGGTACAAGCTCAATCTACTCCAATAATTACCTCCACTAGTGACATCACGAATAACCTCTGGGGAGGCCTAACTGAAGAAGTCAACTATCTTGGTCAGAAGAAAAGTGAGTTAAGGCCTGGTATGCAAGAGGCTTTAGTTAGATACATGGAAAAAGTTGGACACCCGTGCATGGGTGTTTTATCCAATTACATGGACAGGACTGATGAGAGGTTGCAATCCATTGAAGAACTGATAAAAGCACAGGGCCGGCCAACAACTTCAACTGAAGAGGCCAATTATGTTCAGAATTCCAACCGGACCCAAAATGACCCTTATTCAAACACTTACAATCCGGGTTGGAGAAATCACCCTAATTTCTCTTGGGGAGGACAACAAAAGGAGCAAAGCTCGAACTCCTATAAGCCTCCACATATGCAAAGGCAAGAGGAGAAAAAGTTGGATACCAATGATGTGTTGACAAAGTTTATGCAGCAGACAAATGAAGAATTGGGAAGCCTGAAGGGTCAAATCTCAAATCTCATTACTGTGTTGTCTCAAGGGCCTCAAGGCTCACTGCCTACCCAAACTGAGCCCAATCCAAGAAATGAGCATTGCAAGGCTGTCACTCTTAGGAGTGGCAAGGAGCTGGTTCAAGAAAACAATCAAGACGGGCAGGCACCCCAGAAAGAAATACAAGCTCCTGCTGAGGGGAGCACTTCTGAGGAAAGCAAAAAGGAAAGGGAAAAATATGAGCAAGCAAAGGTAAATGTTCCTTATCCTCAAAGACTTAAAAATGAGCAGCATGATAAGCAATTTGCCAAATTTCTTGAAATATTTAGAAAATTGCATATCAACATTCCTTTTGCTGAAGCTATTGCTCAAATGCCTAAATATGCCAAATTTTTAAAAGAAATTATTTCTAACAAAAGGAAGTTAGAAGGCTTTGAGACAGTTAGGCTTAATGAGGAATGTTCTGCTATAGTTCTAAAAAAGTTACCACCTAAGCTTAAAGATCCAGGTAGTTTTACTATCCCTTGTACAATTGGTAATTCTCATTTTGAAAAGGCTTTATGTGATTTAGGGGCAAGTATAAATTTGATGCCTTTTTCTGTTTTTAGAAAGCTTGGTTTGCAGGAACCACATCCTACTAACGTCACTTTGCAGCTAGCTGATAGATCCATTGCCCACCCCCGTGGAGTGGTGGAAGATGTTTTAGTTAAAGTTGATAAGTTTATTTTCCCTGCTGATTTTGTTGTATTGGATATGGAAGAAGATGAGGAAGTTCCAATTATTTTGGGGCGTCCTTTCTTAGCTACAGGAAAAAGCTTAATTGATGTTCAACAGGGAAAATTGACTTTGAGATTTGGAGATGAGGAAGTTGTATTTCAAGTCTTGAACTCGTTAAAAAATCCCTCCTCATTTGCTTCTTGTAATTTTATTCAAGCTATGGATATTAATGATGTGGTTACCTCTGAAAGTTTTGATGATTTTAGAATTCAGGACCCCCTAGAAAAAGTACTTACTTTGCAGGGACTCGGCATATTGCAGGGTGGGGAGGAAGAAGAGTTCTTAATGTTTTTGCAGGCTCACCACCCTCAGAAAAATTGGAGTAACCATAGATTTGAGGAATTGGAATGAGGTAATACTCCAAATCCCAAACCTTCAATTGAAGAGGCTCCTGAGCTTGAATTAAAGCCTCTCCCTTCAAATGTAAAATATGCTTTCTTGCATCCCCCTTCCTCTTTGCCTGTGATTATTTCTGCAGATTTGACAGATACCATGGAGGATAAGCTTTTGAGGGTATTAAGGGCCAACAAAGAAGCCTTTGGATGGTCTATTCATGATATAAAAGGCATTACCTCAACGCCGCCTCAATCCTAACATGAAAGAGGTGGTCAAAAAGGAAGTGATTAAGCTTCTTGATGCAGGTATCATCTATCCTATCTCTGATAGTAAGTGGGTAAGTCCTGTTCAATGTGTTCCTAAAAAGGGAGGTACCACTGTGATGGAGAATGATAAAAATGAATTAATTGCAGTTAGGAAAACCACCGGGTGGCGTATGTGCATTGATTATAGAAAATTAAATGATGCCACCCGAAAAGATCACTTCCCCCTTCCCTTTATTGATCAAATGCTTGAGAGAGTGGCAGGTCATGATTATTATTGTTGTTTGGATGGATATTCCGGTTATTTGCAAATACCAGTGGCTTCTGAAGATCAAGAAAAAACTACTTTTACTTGCCCATATGGAACATTTGCATATAAAAGGATGCCATTCGGTTTATGTAATGCCCCTGCCACTTTCCAAAGATGCATGATGGCTATCTTCTCTGACTTGGTTGAAAAATGCATTGAGATATTCATGGATGATTTTACCGTCTTTGGATCCTCTTATGAGGATTGTTTACATAACTTGAATTCAGTGTTGCAGAGATGCAGGGATACCAATTTAGTGCTCAATTGGGAGAAGTGCCAATTTATGGTACAAGATTGCATTATTCTAGGACATAAGGTGTCCACTAGAGGCATTGAAGTTGATCCTGCAAAGGTTGAGGTAATTGCAAAGTTGCCCCCACCCAATTCTGTTAAGGGGGTCCGTAGTTTTCTAGGCCATGCCGGACTCTATAGGAGGTTTGTTAAAGACTTCTCAAAAATTGCAAAGCCTATGACTGGCCTCTTGGTTAAGGAGGCCACTTTTGATTTTTCTGACACTTGTTTGAAGGCTTTTAATTGTTTAAAGGAAAAATTAATTAGTGCCCCTGTTGTTGTTTCCCCCGATTGGTCGCTTCCCTTTGAAATTATGTGTGATGCTAGCGATACTGCTGTGGGGGCTGTTTTGGGGCAAAGAAAGAATAAGGTATTTTATACCATTTACTATGCTAGTCGTACTCTTGATGATGCTCAAAGAAATTACACTACCACAGAGAAAGAGTTACTAGCTGTAGTATTTGCATTTGACAAGTTTCGTCATTACCTTGTTCTTTCTAAAGTTATTGTTTATACTGATCATGCTGCCATTAGATATTTGCTTGGAAAGCAGGATGCAAAACCCAGGTTAATCAGGTGGATCTTGTTGCTACAAGAGTTTGACTTGGAGATTAGAGACAAGAAAGGCTCAGAGAACTTTGTAGCTGACCACCTCTCAAGGCTTGACCATAGTGTGATGCGGGCCTCAAATGATGGGGAGATCAAGGAGGTTTTCCCTGATGAGAGACTTCTAGCTATTTCTACTATTCCTTGGTTTGCAGACATTGTCAACTACTTGGTGGGTAAGGTTGTTCCTCCTGATTTTTCTTTTCAGCAAAAGAAGAAATTAATTTTTGATGCTAGGCAGTACTTATGGGATGACCCTTACCTATTTAAAGTATGTGGAGACAAGGTTATTAGGCGTTGTGTGCCTATGGATGAGGTAACTTCTATCCTTGAGCATTGTCACTCTAGAGAGGTAGGTGGCCACTTTGGCCCAAATAGAACTGCATATAAAGTTTTACAATGTGGTTTTTATTGGCCTGCTATATTTAAAGATGCTCATGAATTTGTGAAAGCTTGTGATAGTTGTCAAAGGAGTGGCAATATTTCTAGGCGTCAAGAGATGCCTTTAAACAACATTTTGGTTTGTGAGATATTTGATGTATGGGGTATTGACTTTATGGGGCCCTTCCCTAAATCTTTTTCAAATCAATATATTCTTGTTGTTGTAGATTATGTGTCTAAGTGGGTAGAAGCTGTAGCCTTACCCACTAATGATGCTCGGGTGGTAGTGAGATTTTTAAAGAAAAATATTTTTACAAGATTTGGCACTCCCCGTGCAATTATTAGTGATGGTGGCACCCATTTTTGCAATAAACAATTTGAAAATCTTTTGAGCAAATATGGTGTCACTCATAAGGTGACAACTCCTTACCATCCCCAAACTCGTGGCCAGGTTGAAATTTCAAACAGAGAGCTGAAAAGGATTTTAGAGAAGACAGTTAGTGGATCAAGAAAAGATTGGTCTTTGAAACTTGATGATGCACTATGGGCCTATAGAACTGCTTTTAAAACCCCCATTGGGATGTCTCCTTATCGTCTTGTTTTTGGAAAATCATGTCATTTGCCTGTTGAATTAGAGCATAAAGCACTTTGGGCTTTAAAATTTCTAAACTTTGATGCTCAGCTTACAGGTGAAAATAGGTTGCTGCAGCTCGATGAATTGGATGAGCTCCGTCTGGGAGCTTATGAGAATGCCAAGTTATATAAGGAGCGGACTAAAAAGTGGCATGATAAGCGCATCCAGCAGCGTGAATTCCATGTTGGTGAAAAAGTTTTAATTTATAACTCACGTTTGCGTCTTTTTCCAGGAAAGTTGCGCTCAAGGTGGTATGGACCCTACACTGTTACTCAAGTTTTTCCTTATGGAGTGCTTGGGGTATCTCATGAAGATGGTACCACTTTTAAGGTCAATGGGCAGCGTGTGAAGCATTTTGAGGAAGGGCTGAGTCAAGTGAGCTATGTCACTGCCCTCAAGGATTGACTTTAGTACCGTCAGGCTCGAGACGTTAAACAAGCGCTTCGCAGGAGGCAACCTGTGCTTTATTTTCTCTCATTTTTGTTTTGTTTTGTTTTTAGGGATAAGCTCGGACTACAAGCTCTCTCAGGGAAGTCACTATTACTCTCTCTCTCTCATTTATTTCTTTTGGTGTCTATTTGATCATTTTGCATTGAGGATCATGCTTCATGCTAGTGTGGGGGAGGAGAGTTTATTTTTTTGTCACTTGATCTCTATTAATGCACCTACCCACCATATATGTTGATAGCATTTTTTCTGGCTTGTTTTGAATGAATTATGCTAAAAGTTAAAAAAAAATAGAGATTTTGCCTTTAGGGGATTCCATAATTAATTTACTTGACAGACTTGTGCTTAATTGTAACTATGAGGTTGTCCTTAGGAAGCCGATAATTAGCATTTGTCCCTGTTGAGTACTTTTTGTGAATTAGCTTCTAAATGTGAGATCTAAGCCTTCATAAGGGGATTGATACTAAATCATAAATTTTAACCCATTTTCTTTCTATGAGTGTGTTTCCCAATTTGCTACAATCTAGAATTTGTCTTTTGACCATTTCAAGGCGAAAATTGATTTGCATCATGTAAAAAGATTTGGGTAATTTAGGTATTTTTCTGGCCTCAGAGTTGTTTGTTGAATTTATCCCTTAGTTGCCCCCTTTGAGCTTAATTGTTATATTTTTTTTCTTTGGTACCCAGATATAATTTTTCTCTTTTTTTTCATGGTAACCATTGGAAATTAAATGTGGAGCAACTATTGAAAATTACAATTTCGTCCTATATTTTTAGTTGTCTATATTGTTAGGACTGAAATTGTGTCCTATACCTTAATTGTCTATCTTGTCAGAAAAAAAAAAAGAGCGAATCATGCGCTTACAAGAACATTCTCCTACAAGGAATCAAAATATGAGTTTTCATGTACTTACCTTTTCCTCCAAAAAAAAATGAAAAAAAGGAAAGCAAGAAGGAGAAAAAGGCACATCAAAAGAATGAAAGAGCCAAAGGGCAAATCAAAAAAAAAAATGAAAGGGCCTACTCAAGAAAAAAGACAAATCAAAAAGAGTCTACTCAATAGAAAAAGAGTGAAGAAGTAAATGGAATTAATTTGAAGTTTGGGCAAAAATTGTAAAATAGATAGGAGCTCCGTATTTGATTTCAAATGTTACTATTCATTTCCTGGTTTTAGCCCTTTGATTATCCCTTTTTTCTTATTTCCTACCCTACATGAATTCACCCTGGCCCCATTACAACCCTTAACACCCAATCTTTTGCATGCATGTGAACTATTTAGTGGAGATTTGGTCAAATTACAAGCATATGGTAATGTGCATTTTGTGGAAACTTGAGTGTATATTTCCCTAGTCCCTAAACACTTAGAGAGATTGTGAGCGAGTGCCTTTGATCACAGAAATGTATTCTTCAGGGACATGAGCCTCTAATTGGGCAACCTTTTGACACCTCATGTGTGCTATATTGTCTATAGTCTGTCATTGTGCTTCTAATTTAGGGTCCCTTATTTAGCTGTCTCTGTTACTTATTTGAAAAACTTATTGAGCCAGAAAATTTGCTTGAGGACAAGCAAAAGTTAAGTGTGGGGTAGTTGATAAACTCCAATTTAATGCATTTTTAGAGATATTTTTGAGTCATTTTTAGAGTAGTTATTACCAATTAAATAAATAAGTGACGTACTTTACTCCTTATTTTGCAGAAAAATGAAAATGGACTAAGGGAGTAGTAGTTTAACTTATTGAGAGCATCTCATGATTTTAATTGGCCCATGGCCATTTTGGAACCAAAAAAAGGAGGGGTTTTTTTTTATGTACCCCCATCATCTCCCTATTTACCCCCACATAAAAGTGAAACCCGAAAATACCCCTGCCCAATTTTTAATTCGCTCGGATTTACCTCCATTTGAGGTAAATCCGCTTTGTTATTTTTAAAGTCGGATTTACCTCATATGGGGGTGCCCAATAGGTAAATCCGATTTCAAAAATAACAAAGCGGATTTACCTTAGCTGGAGGTAAATCCGCTTTGTTATTTTGGAAATCGGATTTACCTAGTGGGTACATAAATCCGATTTCCCTAAAAAAAGAGAGGATCAGCCCATTAATTGAATTGGCAACAAAAGAAGCCCATTTTTTATGTGAGCACTTGTCGATAGGAAAGCATTGAATTCAAGGATAATAAAACACAACCCTAGGTGAGAAAAATAAGAGTGGAGGCGGCATCACAGGAAGGGAATAAAAAGGAATTAAAAGGATAGAAAATTGGAGAGAAAAAGAACGTGAACAGCACAACGCACAGAAAAAGAGAATTCTTTGATAATTAATTGAATTCAAAGGAATAGAAGAGGAAGCCGCCGCACGACAGTAGCCGGAGAAGAGAGAGTGAAGCTTTGGGTACCTGTTCTTGACACCGTGAGAGAGCTCTGGAGCAGAAAAAGGAGACGAAATTTGCAGGATCAGAAATTTCTCTATTCCGGGTTATTTTTATCTCTGTAATTTATGACTCCTAATTTTATTTCATTGTTCTTGAACACTATGGATAGCTAAATCCTCTTCTAGGGTCTAGGTGGATCTTGTTTGATTAGAGACCTTTTTATGTTTTAATTTATACTTTGAGTCCCTAATTTTTATTCCAATTAATATTATCCTATTGCTTTATCACATAATTAGGATTGACAACCCTTTGCATGTTCATAATCAATTAGTTGATCAGCGACCGTACTGCAATTAGTTGGTGGACCTATAGGATAATTGAGACTATAATTAATGAATGACCAAACTTTAATTTAGTCTTCCAATCATTCAACCTTTTTGTACCTTATGCTTTCCTTCGATTTAAATTCTAGCATGACCAAACTAGGGTTAATTTAGGGAAAAGAATATTAATCGCGAATGACCAAACGGGTTAATAGCTTTAGTAAAGGGATTGGTAATTGAATAAAATAAGGGGATTCAGGTAGAATTAGACATAGAGGAATCGAAGCTTGCAAGTGAAACCATGACCTTAGGCTTCTCTCCATTGGTTAAACTTCACATTTTAATTCTTGGTATTTATTTCTTTTTATTTTAGTTTCTATAACAACCAAACATTCGTTCGTCTAAATAATAATTAATCTTAAGTAGTTTGGTACTTGTTAATTAATCACTGTGGAGACGATATCTTTTATACTACTTCTGCGAGAGAGTACACTTGCTCTAAGTGTGTTTTTAACGCAACAGAGGGTGTGAAAGAATGGATTTATGTGTTTAATGGGGAAAAAATCCCACTAAAAGGAGAAGGGTAAATAGCCAATTTGGTCCTCGAAAGTGTATAGTATCTCGTTGTCAATTTGGTCACTCATTCGAACAAAAATGCAAAAAAGTCCCCTAATGTGTATTCTGTCAATCTCGTTAGTTCTCCACGTTAGTGGCATCCTTAACTCTAGGGGTGTCAAAATAGATGGATTGGATGGATTTGGATTTGGATTATGATGGATAGAATGGAGACAATTCATTTATCCATTTATATCCATTAAAATTGTAACACACAAATCCAATCTGATCCATCGATTTACAAAAATGTCCATCCAATCCATCCATTAGCTACTTTTTTATGAATGGATATCCAATCCATCCATTAATATTTTTAAAACATAATTTTTTTTTAATAAAAAGCTATTTTTATGAGTAAAGAAATATTTTTACACATAATTTTAATATTTTTTTTACTGCAGAATTGTTTTTTAGATTTTTAATATAAATAAATATATAAATATATATATAGTTATATATAATATAATAGTTATATATTATATAATATATATATATATATATAAATATATTTATATATGGAGGTGGTGCTAGGAGGCGGCGGCGGCAGCGGCACGGCAGCGCTCTGGCGACCACACGGCGGCGCTCCGGTGACCCCACGGCGGCGGGCGGCGGCTCTCCGGTGACCCACGGCGGCGCTCCGGCGACCGGTGGTGGCTGATTTATATAATATATTATATATAATATATTTATATATATATATATATATAAATATATTTTATATTATATATATATATATATATATATATATATATATATATATATATTTTATTTAGATTCTGAATTTGAAAAAAAAAATTAATTTTTTTTTAAAAACTGAAAAAAAATTTAAAAGTATTTTTTTTAATCATTCAATGGATCTTGATTTTGTAGTTATTATAATCCAATGGATTTAAAAAAAAAATTGGATGGATCACAACTATCCACAAAATTAAACGGATGGATTAAATCTAATCCATTAATTTTTTTTAACGGATGGATTGGATGAATTTTACTATGGACGGACTGGATATCAATCCAATGAACAAATTGATGATTTTGACACCCCTACTTAACTCCATTTCAATTGGGTGATGTGGCACGCGACATGATTACGTGGCTTTTTAATGTAACATGGCTTATTAAAATTTGGCCAGAGGGACTATTTTGACAGTAAATTCTAATCTTTCACCCCCTTCTCTTTCCCATCTCCATTCTCCATCCCCAAACCTTCATCCCCAAACCCAGTCCAAAAATTAAACTCAAACCAAGAAACTTCAAAATCTAAACCAATGATGAGCAATCATCTTCCTCATCTATTCATATATTCTCCAGAATTACTAATCTTTTTCATATATTCATATCATCGCCTAGGATTGCTCAATTATTCCAGAAAAAAAATTGTTTCAAAATCTTGAGAAACACTGAATCTAAGAAAATCCAAGATCTGGGAACGAAAACAAACTGGGAGAAAAATTGAATCTGAGAAAAGCGAAAACCAGATGAAACGAAAACAAGCAATTTTAAATGAAGACAGATCGATCTGGGAAAACCGAATTAGAAAACCTAATCAAATCATAAAAACGAAACCGGATCATCAAATCAGAAAAACCGAATCTAAAGAAATCGAAAAAACGAAAACAAAAACATTTTGAGCATAAAATAGATCCGGGAAAAACAAAAACAGAAAAAAGATCTGAGAAAATAAAAGCGAAAACGATTCCCTAAGATGAAAACGGATCTGGGAAACCAAAAACGAAAACGAAGATGAAACGAAAACGGATCCTCTGCTGGGTTTTTTGCACTTCTTCTTCGGTTATGAGAGTGGAATGGATCCTTTGCATTCTTCACATTTTATTTTGTTTTATTTTTCTATTTATTTAAAGAGAATTTTTTAATAAGCCAACTAACATTAAAATGCCAAATCAGCACATCCATGTGGCATAAAACGTGCCAAATCAGCCAAATTGACGGAGTTAACGATGTCCACTAACGTGAGGGACGAACGTGATGGATGGAATACATATTGAGGGACCTTTTTGCAGTTTTGCTCGAATGAGGAGGAACCAGATTGACAGCGAGCTACACTTTCAGGGACCAAATTGACTATTTACCCAAAGGAGAAATTACACTTTTAGGTCAAAATACAATTAAAAATCCACCAGATATTTAGCAGTAAGGATTTAATGACACCACAATTAGTATTAGTAAACATATACATGTACAAAGATGAAGGTCAATGGTAAATGACTAGTGCTTAAAAGATCCCATGTTCCCAACAACGTACTACAACTAAAATGAAATATCCTCAAATATTTTAGAGAGAATCTAGTATATATCATGTAAATTAGAATAACAAAATGGGTTAAACAAATTTGTTTAAAGCTGATTTTGAGAAGGCCTATGACTCTATTTATTGGAATTTCCTAATCTACATGATGGAGAGAATGAGATTTGGCTCGGCGTGGATTAAGTGGGTGAGGGCTTGTGTGTGAGGGAAGGTTAGGTGTGAAGGACTTTGAAATGTTTAATATTGCTCTCTTGGCCAAATGGAAGTGGAGGTTGATGTCGAATGAGGGTGCGCCTTGGAGGGGTATTCTTTTGTATAGATATGGTGATTTGGGGTCAATTTTTTTCAATGGTTCAACATCGGTGCATAGAAGGGCGATCTTAGGTGTGTGGGGGAGGAGAGGTTCTCGGTGGGTTGGTTCGAATCAAATGTAAGACGAAGGTTGGGGGATGGTAGCAGAGTGGATTTTTGGCATCATCATTGGCTTGGGCAACGTCCGTTGAAGATTGAGTTTGGCAACATTTTCAACAATTGTAATAATAAAAATGTGAGGCTGACGAATCTAGGTTTTGGCATGATGATCATTGGCAGTGGAACTTTTCTTTTTTCGCAGGTGCTGGATCCGCATTCGGTGATGAAGTTGATGAGCTGTTGACAATTCTGCGTGATGTTCATATGGCCCGTGGAGTTGCTGACCGATGGTGTTGGAGTTGCTGACTGATGGTGTTGGTTTATTGATCCGCTAAAACCCTTCACGGTTTGGTCTTGTTACCAATTTCTTTTGCAAGCCAATCAACTTTCAACCGTGGACAGCAGCAGGCCGGTTTCGACTCTGCAGAAATCTGACTTGATAGCGTTATGGAGGACTCGTATTCCAGCCAAGATCTTGTTGTTTGGTTGGCGTATATTCAACAATTCTATACCTGTTCGGTCTCTGTTACTTAGACGAAATGTTATTCACTCAGAAGAGGATGCGGTCTGCGTTTTGTGTAGGTCTCACATTGAGGATTCTCATCACTTGTTTTTGGCTTGCGATTTTTCTTTGAGGGTGTAGTGCGACATTAGTCGTTGGCTGAATGTTCAAGTGTCTTGCCCATCTACTTTAATTGAACATTTTCTACGTTATGGCGACCTTTGTACTGGTAAGAAAGCGAAGAGGATCAAGCATCTAATTTGGTTGACAACTTGTTGGTGTCTTTGGCTATCTCGTAACGGTGTTTGTTTTAGAGGGGTAGAGCCAAATGTAGACTCGATAGTGGCCCAAGTGAAGTTCTTATCTTGGGGCTGGTTCATTTACGGGGTGGGAAGAAATTCGTGTTGTATTCCATCACTATGGTGGAATAATGCACTTTCATGTATAAACAACTTGTGATCTCATCCTGGTATTTGTGGTTTTGAGCACCCCTAGTGCTCCTATTAATGCAACATTGCTTATCGGAAAAAAATTGTCATTTAATGCGTTGACAATGGAAGTAACTTTTCAAACGTAAATCCGTCTTTTGTTTTTTTAACTAACGGAAGTACGTCTAAAATACATAATTCCGTTTTACAAAAAATGTAAATACGGATTTATGTATTGAAATGATACTTCCGTTAGTTCTAGTTATAGGTAACAAATTTATCCTTTATACACATAAATCTGTTTTGTAAAAAAGCATAACGGATTTATGTGTATAATAGATAATTTCGTTACCTATTATATTAATTTTTATTTACTTAATTATTCTTAAATGTGTTAAAATGAAACAGATATGGATACAGAGTCAAAATTGGTTCCGTTCTCAATAGATACATCAAGGTCATTCATGACGGACACGGTATATTTAATTAATTATTTTTTAGCTATTGTCTATTTTGTAGAATATTAATCAATTAACTAATTAACAATTGTCTATTTTGTAGCTATTTCCAACATGTGATGATGTTGTACGTTGGGTCAGAGATGGTGGGAAGCGCATCGGAGTTGTCGTTATCATCCTTAGATCTGACAAAGCTGGAGGTAAAAGGGGGAACAACGATAAAATTATTTTTGGCTGCGAGAAATATGGAAAATTCACCAATAATTCTAGAGTCATTGGGTCTAAGAAGCGTAATTGTTCGTTTAAGTTGAGAGCTACATATACGGTTCGTGATGGGGGTTGGTCTTTGAGGGTTAGGTGTGGACTCCACGCACATGATCTGCTTAAAACCTCAACCGACTCCTCAATGTTTGGCCGTTTAACGAAGGAGGAGAAGGCTATGGTTGACGAGCACACTGCATCGAGGGTTGCCCCAAAAGATTGTATGAATGCTTTGAAGAAGAAATTTGCGGGTAATGTGACTTCTATGCCCTAATTATATAGGCAGTGTTACATCTTCAGGTCTTCCTTGAAGGGTCCTAGAACTGATATTCAGGAGCTGATGAGATTGATAGATGCTGAGATGTTTTTATGTTGGAGCAGGAAAGTTGAGGGCACAGATGTGGTCAGTGACATCATGTGGGCACACCCCACTTCTATCAAAATATTCAGATTGTTTCCGAAGGTTCTTATTATAGACAGCACTTACAAGACCAACAAATACAGAATACCTCTGTTGGAGATTGTGGGTGTCACTTCAACCGAGATAACATTCTCGGTTGCATTTGCATATCTGGCACATGAGCGTGAGTCTCATTTTACATGGGCATTGCAGATGTTGAAAGATTTGTTCGATATACACGGCCTATCACCTCAGGTGTTCTTGACTGACAGAGATCTTGGTCTTATGAGTGGCATTCATGAAGTATTTCCGTCCTCTGTAAATTTGCTTTGTGTGTGGCACATAACTAAGAATGTCAAAGCAAAGATTAAAGAGTATGTGCACGTGGATAGGCAAGAGTCAGTGATCTCTCTTTGGCACAGTCTTATTGATTCACTTGACGAGGTTGAGTACTCACAGAGGTTGAAGATATTGGATGACTCATGTGTTGATTTTCCCCTTCTCATGAAGTACTTGCTGAATGTCTCAGGTACTCATGTGTTGATTTGTCAGGTTGGTGTTTATCATGTCTCAGGTACTTCTATTCCATTAGAGGAGGTTGACAATCATTGGGAGCGATTTTCCTCTGATGAAGCCAAATTATGGTTGGATCCTTATATGGGGCGTTTCCAACTATGGGTGTCTTTAGTTCCGGTCCTGAAACCACCATCTCATTCGCCAAATACTGTAGACTTAACAGTTGATTCTGAATCTGTTTGACGTTGCACTAATATTTTGGCACTAGTTTTTTGTAATTAATATTCCTTATTATTTTTAGATCTTATATTTTATTTTAGAAGACTGATCTTTTTTTAAATATCGGATTTATCTAATTAATAGATACTTTCGTTAGTTCAAATTAACAAAACGGAAGTACCATATTGATAGATACATCCGTTAGCAAAAATTAACGAAAACAGATGTATCTATCTCTTATATACTTTCGTTATGTAATTTTATTGGTAACAGAATTAGTTTTTTCGACGTACTTCCGTTACACATATTTTCAAACGTACGGATTTACTTAACTAAAAGGTAATTCCGTTTTGTGTTTCTCCACCAAATGGAAGTACCTATTAGTTATGTACTTCCGTTAAATACAGAATGTTGAGGGTATTTTTGGAATAACAGAAAGTGTGGGGTATTAGAGGATATGGTGGGGGTAAAAAAAACCCTATGTTTTATATATTTCTTCTGTGCGGTTATTTGACAAAACTCTGGAAGTGCCGCGATGGTTAATGAAGATGCGTCACCTGTTACTTTGTCCCAGGTTTATCACTTTTTGATATTTCTCTCCTTTCCTTTATTTTTCTAAACAAAGTTCCTTTTTTGATTTATGCTTTCATCAATAGATTATAATTAGATAGCATTGCCTCCATTTTTTTTTGTCTCGTTTAATTGTTTTAGATATAATAATAATAATAATAATAATAATAATAATAATATAATAATAATAATAATAATAATAATAATTGCTTGTAATAATAATATTAATAACTATGATTTAATTTTTTGCATGTGGGTGAAGATTTTCAGGAGGATGGTCAAGGCGTCAATTTTTGGAATCACCATTGTATTGGGCAGCGCCCATTGAAGATGGATTTTTCTAACATTTTTGCAGGTTGCAGCAACAAAAATACTTACATTGTTGATCTAGGTGTATGGAACCAGAGCTACTGGTGTTGGAATTTGACAGGTTTTGGATTCGATTCGCAGCTCCTTAGCGAGGATGGATCGATGCTGTTTGACATTCTGAGAGATATGCAGTTAAATAGAGACAGAACAGATAACTGGAGTTGGTTACTGGAGTTTTCCCATCGTTATTCAGTGAGATCTTGTTATCGTTTTTTGTTGTCAGCTAATTCGGTTACTGCTGTGAACACTAACGGTGAAAGTACAGACTTCAAAGCATTATGGCAAACAACAGTTCCTTCAAAAATCTTGATCTTTGGTTGGAGATTAATTTTAAACGCTCTATCGGTGCGTGAGCTACTAAGAAGCAGACAAGTTATGCGTTCAGAGGAGGGGGGCTTGTGCGTTTTTTGTAACAATCACAGTGAGGATCTCCATCATCTTTTCCATGGTCGTGACCTTTCGAGAAAGGTTTGGAGGGAGATAGAGCGATGGCTTGATGTCCAGCTGCCTATGTCTCTTACCTTATTTCAACACTATATTCATTTTGGCGAGTTATGTTTGGGGAAGAAATCCAAGAATGTTAAATACTTACTCTGGTTGACAATTTGTTGGTGTCTTTGGCTTGCCCGGAATGGAGTTTGCTTTAGAGGGGAAGAGGCCAAGATTGATTCAATTGTCACTCGTATTAAGTTTTTTGTCATGGTGTTGGTTTATTTCTGGTGTGGGTAGAGATTCTAGCTTGTCTTCGCCTCTTTGGTGGAACCATGCTTTGATTTGTAGTAACAATTTCTAAGTTCTTCTTATATTTGTGGTTTTGAGCATCCCTAATGCTCTAATCAATGAATTAATGCTTATCGGAAAAAACTATGATTTAATTTTATTTGTCAATATATTTTAGCCTATTATTTTCTAACCGTGCTTGTTCGCGTCATTTAAATATCAATAATATTTTACTAGTAATATATATAAGTATTTATTAATAGCTAAGTTGCATAAAAAAATTACATTTATATAAATTAATTATAAAATATTTAATTTATACCAAAGGTTTGATAATTTGTTTAAAAATAATAACAGCTTTCAAGTTTCAATTTGCATTTTAGTTCTTCTTGCTATTTGCTATTGTTTCTCATACGTTACTTCGTTAACTTTTTTCCCTTTTAACTGAAACGATTTCTCTTTTGGCAAGTATGAATCCGGATATGAGAAGCTAAGAAAAAAAACTTGAAAAGTTAACTCAATTTCAAACAGAGCCCATTTTTTAAAATTTGAACACAGCCTCCAAATTATTTGGGACGACCCTGGTTGGAGAAATTCATCGCCTTTGGCAAAGTTGCACACGAAATTTACTATCCATTTAATTTAACATAAGTAGTTTTACATGGTGCCCACTCCTCAACAATTACTATATATTATTATTATTATTAGGGTTAAATATGTTTTTAGTCCCTACAAAATCGGCTCCTTCTAAGTTTAGTCCTTACATTAACGAAATAGGCGTTTTGGTCCTCATCTTATTTTGCCGTTTTCAATTTTAGTCCCTCATGACTTTTAATAGCGCTTCAAAACTTTTAATAGCGCTTATAAAACGTCAAAAAGGCGCTATTAAAAGTTTTGAAGCGCTATTAAAAGTCATGAGGGACTAAAATTGAAAACGGCAAAATAAGATGATGACCAAAACGCCTATTTCGTTAATGTAGGGACTAAACTTAGAAGGAGCCGATTTTGTAGGGACTAAAAACATATTTTACCCTTATTATTATTATTATTATTTTATTATTATTTTGCAAGAATATAGTTTTAAAAATATAATACTTGTACTCCCTGTGAAATAAATAGGCACATGTACTCAATGGCTTCAAGCTCGCGCTATTGCAAAATAGATTCTTATGCTGCAATAATTTTTTCTCTACTTAGATAAATTGACAAATAAACACTACACACTACTAATGCTTACACCTGGGTTCGAAAGCCGACATCCCCATATTGCTGCAATAACTTGTGCATATGTCATCCTAAGTAGGTAGCTCAGTTGGCGAGTTAAGGAATACTAAAGGAGTGCTGAACAGTGGTGGACCCAGGACCCCGAGGTCAGGGGTGTCAAATTTTTTAAGGCCAGTGTCAAATGAGTGCAAAACTTGGTCTACTAGTGCAATTTAAAATTTTCAAGGGGTTAAAAATAAAAATTTCAGGAGATTTGGGCTATCTATATAGGGCGGTAAGTGCAATTTTTTTCTAGGGGGTCCAACTGAACCCCCTGGGTACAAGGTACGTCCGCCACTGGGAATGCACCAATGGATTGCAAGTAGGAAGGCGCTATTAAAAGTTTTGAAGCGCTATTAAAAGTCACGAGGGACTAAAATTGAAAACGGCAAAATAAGATGATGACCAAAACGCCTATTTCGTTAATGTAGGGACTAAGTGGGTGAGGGCTTGTGTGTGAGGGAAGGTTAGGTGTGAAGGACTTTGAAATGTTTAATATTGCTCTCTTGGCCAAATGGAAGTGGAGGTTGATGTCGAATGAGGGTGCGCCTTGGAGGGGTATTCTTTTGTATAGATATGGTGATTTGGGGTCAATTTTTTTCAATGGTTCAACATCGGTGCATAGAAGGGCGATCTTAGGTGTGTGGGGGAGGAGAGGTTCTCGGTGGGTTGGTTCGAATCAAATGTAAGACGAAGGTTGGGGGATGGTAGCAGAGTGGATTTTTGGCATCATCATTGGCTTGGGCAACGTCCGTTGAAGATTGAGTTTGGCAACATTTTCAACAATTGTAATAATAAAAATGTGAGGCTGACGAATCTAGGTTTTGGCATGATGATCATTGGCAGTGGAACTTTTCTTTTTTCGCAGGTGCTGGATCCGCATTCGGTGATGAAGTTGATGAGCTGTTGACAATTCTGCGTGATGTTCATATGGCCCGTGGAGTTGCTGACCGATGGTGTTGGAGTTGCTGACTGATGGTGTTGGTTTATTGATCCGCTAAAACCCTTCACGGTTTGGTCTTGTTACCAATTTCTTTTGCAAGCCAATCAACTTTCAACCGTGGACAGCAGCAGGCCGGTTTCGACTCTGCAGAAATCTGACTTGATAGCGTTATGGAGGACTCGTATTCCAGCCAAGATCTTGTTGTTTGGTTGGCGTATATTCAACAATTCTATACCTGTTCGGTCTCTGTTACTTAGACGAAATGTTATTCACTCAGAAGAGGATGCGGTCTGCGTTTTGTGTAGGTCTCACATTGAGGATTCTCATCACTTGTTTTTGGCTTGCGATTTTTCTTTGAGGGTGTAGTGCGACATTAGTCGTTGGCTGAATGTTCAAGTGTCTTGCCCATCTACTTTAATTGAACATTTTCTACGTTATGGCGACCTTTGTACTGGTAAGAAAGCGAAGAGGATCAAGCATCTAATTTGGTTGACAACTTGTTGGTGTCTTTGGCTATCTCGTAACGGTGTTTGTTTTAGAGGGGTAGAGCCAAATGTAGACTCGATAGTGGCCCAAGTGAAGTTCTTATCTTGGGGCTGGTTCATTTACGGGGTGGGAAGAAATTCGTGTTGTATTCCATCACTATGGTGGAATAATGCACTTTCATGTATAAACAACTTGTGATCTCATCCTGGTATTTGTGGTTTTGAGCACCCCTAGTGCTCCTATTAATGCAACATTGCTTATCGGAAAAAAATTGTCATTTAATGCGTTGACAATGGAAGTAACTTTTCAAACGTAAATCCGTCTTTTGTTTTTTTAACTAACGGAAGTACGTCTAAAATACATAATTCCGTTTTACAAAAAATGTAAATACGGATTTATGTATTGAAATGATACTTCCGTTAGTTCTAGTTATAGGTAACAAATTTATCCTTTATACACATAAATCTGTTTTGTAAAAAAGCATAACGGATTTATGTGTATAATAGATAATTTCGTTACCTATTATATTAATTTTTATTTACTTAATTATTCTTAAATGTGTTAAAATGAAACAGATATGGATACAGAGTCAAAATTGGTTCCGTTCTCAATAGATACATCAAGGTCATTCATGACGGACACGGTATATTTAATTAATTATTTTTTAGCTATTGTCTATTTTGTAGAATATTAATCAATTAACTAATTAACAATTGTCTATTTTGTAGCTATTTCCAACATGTGATGATGTTGTACGTTGGGTCAGAGATGGTGGGAAGCGCATCGGAGTTGTCGTTATCATCCTTAGATCTGACAAAGCTGGAGGTAAAAGGGGGAACAACGATAAAATTATTTTTGGCTGCGAGAAATATGGAAAATTCACCAATAATTCTAGAGTCATTGGGTCTAAGAAGCGTAATTGTTCGTTTAAGTTGAGAGCTACATATACGGTTCGTGATGGGGGTTGGTCTTTGAGGGTTAGGTGTGGACTCCACGCACATGATCTGCTTAAAACCTCAACCGACTCCTCAATGTTTGGCCGTTTAACGAAGGAGGAGAAGGCTATGGTTGACGAGCACACTGCATCGAGGGTTGCCCCAAAAGATTGTATGAATGCTTTGAAGAAGAAATTTGCGGGTAATGTGACTTCTATGCCCTAATTATATAGGCAGTGTTACATCTTCAGGTCTTCCTTGAAGGGTCCTAGAACTGATATTCAGGAGCTGATGAGATTGATAGATGCTGAGATGTTTTTATGTTGGAGCAGGAAAGTTGAGGGCACAGATGTGGTCAGTGACATCATGTGGGCACACCCCACTTCTATCAAATTATTCAGATTGTTTCCGAAGGTTCTTATTATAGACATCACTTACAAGACCAACAAATACAGAATACCTCTGTTGGAGATTGTGGGTGTCACTTCAACCGAGATAACATTCTCGGTTGCATTTGCATATCTGGCACATGAGCGTGAGTCTCATTTTACATGGGCATTGCAGATGTTGAAAGATTTGTTCGATATACACGGCCTATCACCTCAGGTGTTCTTGACTGACAGAGATCTTGGTCTTATGAGTGGCATTCATGAAGTATTTCCGTCCTCTGTAAATTTGCTTTGTGTGTGGCACATAACTAAGAATGTCAAAGCAAAGATTAAAGAGTATGTGCACGTGGATAGGCAAGAGTCAGTGATCTCTCTTTGGCACAGTCTTATTGATTCACTTGACGAGGTTGAGTACTCACAGAGGTTGAAGATATTGGATGACTCATGTGTTGATTTTCCCCTTCTCATGAAGTACTTGCTGAATGTCTCAGGTACTCATGTGTTGATTTGTCAGGTTGGTGTTTATCATGTCTCAGGTACTTCTATTCCATTAGAGGAGGTTGACAATCATTGGGAGCGATTTTCCTCTGATGAAGCCAAATTATGGTTGGATCCTTATATGGGGCGTTTCCAACTATGGGTGTCTTTAGTTCCGGTCCTGAAACCACCATCTCATTCGCCAAATACTGTAGACTTAACAGTTGATTCTGAATCTGTTTGACGTTGCACTAATATTTTGGCACTAGTTTTTTGTAATTAATATTCCTTATTATTTTTAGATCTTATATTTTATTTTAGAAGACTGATCTTTTTTTAAATATCGGATTTATCTAATTAATAGATACTTTCGTTAGTTCAAATTAACAAAACGGAAGTACCATATTGATAGATACATCCGTTAGCAAAAATTAACGAAAACAGATGTATCTATCTCTTATATACTTTCGTTATGTAATTTTATTGGTAACAGAATTAGTTTTTTCGACGTACTTCCGTTACACATATTTTCAAACGTACGGATTTACTTAACTAAAAGGTAATTCCGTTTTGTGTTTCTCCACCAAATGGAAGTACCTATTAGTTATGTACTTCCGTTAAATACAGAATGTTGAGGGTATTTTTGGAATAACAGAAAGTGTGGGGTATTAGGGGATATGGTGGGGGTAAAAAAAACCCTATGTTTTATATATTTCTTCTGTGCGGTTATTTGACAAAACTCTGGAAGTGCCGCGATGGTTAATGAAGATGCGTCACCTGTTACTTTGTCCCAGGTTCAACTTTCAGGTTTATCACTTTTTGATATTTCTCTCCTTTCCTTTATTTTTCTAAACAAAGTTCCTTTTTTGATTTATGCTTTCATCAATAGATTATAATTAGATAGCATTGCCTCCATTTTTTTTTGTCTCGTTTAATTGTTTTAGATATAATAATAATAATAATAATAATAATAATATAATAATAATAATAATAATAATTGCTTGTAATAATAATATTAATAACTATGATTTAATTTTTTGCATGTGGGTGAAGATTTTCAGGAGGATGGTCAAGGCGTCAATTTTTGGAATCACCATTGTATTGGGCAGCGCCCATTGAAGATGGATTTTTCTAACATTTTTGCAGGTTGCAGCAACAAAAATACTTACATTGTTGATCTAGGTGTATGGAACCAGAGCTACTGGTGTTGGAATTTGACAGGTTTTGGATTCGATTCGCAGCTCCTTAGCGAGGATGGATCGATGCTGTTTGACATTCTGAGAGATATGCAGTTAAATAGAGACAGAACAGATAACTGGAGTTGGTTACTGGAGTTTTCCCATCGTTATTCAGTGAGATCTTGTTATCGTTTTTTGTTGTCAGCTAATTCGGTTACTGCTGTGAACACTAACGGTGAAAGTACAGACTTCAAAGCATTATGGCAAACAACAGTTCCTTCAAAAATCTTGATCTTTGGTTGGAGATTAATTTTAAACGCTCTATCGGTGCGTGAGCTACTAAGAAGCAGACAAGTTATGCGTTCAGAGGAGGGGGGCTTGTGCGTTTTTTGTAACAATCACAGTGAGGATCTCCATCATCTTTTCCATGGTCGTGACCTTTCGAGAAAGGTTTGGAGGGAGATAGAGCGATGGCTTGATGTCCAGCTGCCTATGTCTCTTACCTTATTTCAACACTATATTCATTTTGGCGAGTTATGTTTGGGGAAGAAATCCAAGAATGTTAAATACTTACTCTGGTTGACAATTTGTTGGTGTCTTTGGCTTGCCCGGAATGGAGTTTGCTTTAGAGGGGAAGAGGCCAAGATTGATTCAATTGTCACTCGTATTAAGTTTTTTGTCATGGTGTTGGTTTATTTCTGGTGTGGGTAGAGATTCTAGCTTGTCTTCGCCTCTTTGGTGGAACCATGCTTTGATTTGTAGTAACAATTTCTAAGTTCTTCTTATATTTGTGGTTTTGAGCATCCCTAATGCTCTAATCAATGAATTAATGCTTATCGGAAAAAACTATGATTTAATTTTATTTGTCAATATATTTTAGCCTATTATTTTCTAACCGTGCTTGTTCGCGTCATTTAAATATCAATAATATTTTACTAGTAATATATATAAGTATTTATTAATAGCTAAGTTGCATAAAAAAATTACATTTATATAAATTAATTATAAAATATTTAATTTATACCAAAGGTTTGATAATTTGTTTAAAAATAATAACAGCTTTCAAGTTTCAATTTGCATTTTAGTTCTTCTTGCTATTTGCTATTGTTTCTCATACGTTACTTCGTTAACTTTTTTCCCTTTTAACTGAAACGATTTCTCTTTTGGCAAGTATGAATCCGGATATGAGAAGCTAAGAAAAAAAACTTGAAAAGTTAACTCAATTTCAAACAGAGCCCATTTTTTAAAATTTGAACACAGCCTCCAAATTATTTGGGACGACCCTGGTTGGAGAAATTCATCGCCTTTGGCAAAGTTGCACACGAAATTTACTATCCATTTAATTTAACATAAGTAGTTTTACATGGTGCCCACTCCTCAACAATTACTATATATTATTATTATTATTAGGGTTAAATATGTTTTTAGTCCCTACAAAATCGGCTCCTTCTAAGTTTAGTCCTTACATTAACGAAATAGGCGTTTTGGTCCTCATCTTATTTTGCCGTTTTCAATTTTAGTCCCTCATGACTTTTAATAGCGCTTCAAAACTTTTAATAGCGCTTATAAAACGTCAAAAAGGCGCTATTAAAAGTTTTGAAGCGCTATTAAAAGTCATGAGGGACTAAAATTGAAAACGGCAAAATAAGATGATGACCAAAACGCCTATTTCGTTAATGTAGGGACTAAACTTAGAAGGAGCCGATTTTGTAGGGACTAAAAACATATTTTACCCTTATTATTATTATTATTATTTTATTATTATTTTGCAAGAATATAGTTTTAAAAATATAATACTTGTACTCCCTGTGAAATAAATAGGCACATGTACTCAATGGCTTCAACCTCGCGCTATTGCAAAATAGATTCTTATGCTGCAATAATTTTTTCTCTACTTAGATAAATTGACAAATAAACACTACACACTACTAATGCTTACACCTGGGTTCGAAAGCCGACATCCCCATATTGCTGCAATAACTTGTGCATATGTCATCCTAAGTAGGTAGCTCAGTTGGCGAGTTAAGGAATACTAAAGGAGTGCTGAACAGTGGCGGACCCAGGACCCCGAGGTCAGGGGTGTCAAATTTTTTAAGGCCAGTGTCAAATGAGTGCAAAACTTGGTCTACTAGTGCAATTTAAAATTTTCAAGGGGTTAAAAATAAAAATTTCAGGAGATTTGGGCTATCTATATAGGGCGGTAAGTGCAATTTTTTTCTAGGGGGTCCAACTGAACCCCCTGGGTACAAGGTACGTCCGCCACTGGGAATGCACCAATGGATTGCAAGTAGGAAGGCGCTATTAAAAGTTTTGAAGCGCTATTAAAAGTCACGAGGGACTAAAATTGAAAACGGCAAAATAAGATGATGACCAAAACGCCTATTTCGTTAATGTAGGGACTAAACTTAGAAGGAGCCGATTTTGTAGGGACTAAAAACATATTTTACCCTTATTATTATTATTATTATTATTATTATTATTATTATTATTATTATTATTATTATTATTATTATTATTATTTTATTAATAATAATAATAATAATAATAATAATAAGGGTAAAATATGTTTATAAATCACTAAATAAAATAAATCCCTAAATAATAATATTTTACCCTTAAATCGATGCCCGCGTTGTCATCGATTTATGTTGTCGGCCGGTGGCCATTATTGTTGAATTGCATTGTGTGCACTCTGTGAGTCTTGCATTGATGGTGTGATGGTCGGTATACGCTGTGTCCGTAAGGGTAGATGAGTGAGGTAGAACCCAGGTCAGCTTATCAGAGTAGCGCAGCGATGTTTTGGCAGGTTATATTAGGAAGGAACTCTAATAGAGTTTTGGGGTGATCATGTGGTACCGGCATGATTGCGCTCAAAAACCCTACCGGTGGACCTGAGGGAGGAGAGGTCTGGTTGATATTTCCGGAGTTACCTGGCCGAGTAAGTGGAAGGGACTGCCGCCCAATCACTTATCGCCGGTAACCAAGGAAATAATGATCAGCTTGATGGATCGTTGGTTTATTAGTGGAGGAGTGTTGGCTTAGGCGGTTAAGTTTTCGAGGACGAAAACATTCTAAGTGGGGGAGAGTTGTAACACCCAAATAATTTAATTAATTTATTTAATTAAATTATTAGGGATTTATTTTATTTAGTGATTTAATTAAATTTAGAAAATAATTGAGTGGGTGCATATTATTATTTAGGGCATGATGTTGGCTTGGAGCGCACATAGGGCTTGAGTTGGATAAGCCCATGACCCAATACCCAACATAGGCGAGTTTGGCTAAGTGAATGGGGTTAGGGTTTGAGGCTTGGCATTGGCGAAATCCCTAGAGAGAGTGGAGAGAGTGAGCCATTTTGGAGAGCAAAGGAAAGGAGAGAAAACGCAAAACTTCAAGAAAGAAAGAAGAAGGAAGGGGGCCTCCATTGTTGCTGAATTTTTGGTGGTGATTTCCTCTCAAGAACTCCTACTTCTTCTAACATAAGGTAATGGGGGATCATCTTTCTCTATAATAGATTGTGTGATGGGTTTTAGGATGGGATTTAGCCTAGATCTATCCATATTATTGTTGATCCTTAATCATTGCTATCTTGATGAGTATATGCGACTTATGATCTTGGTGATTGCTTGATGTTTATGTGTTTTTGATTATATTCGTGTTGATTGAGATTAATGATATGATCATATATGTGTTGTTGAATTCACTGTTTTGAGATGTTCTGACATAGGTTTAGTATTTCAGTGACTGAGAACGTTTTACTAATTGAAAAATTATGTGGTTTGTCATTTCGAAAACTTGATTGAATGCTTGTTAATTTGACGCTGGTTTGGTTGCGTTTAGAGCTGTGAAGATCGAGTTATGAATTCCACAAGTTAGGGTAATATTCTGGAAGCATTCCGGACATAGGTTCGGTATTTTTAAAACTGGGAACTTTCTGTTCGTCAAAAATTATGGGACTTTTTTTTTTAGAAAACAGACTTAATTTTGGTCACTTTGGCACTGGTTTGGTTAAATTTGGAGTAGTGTAGCTCGAGTTATGAGCGTCCCAAGTCAGGTCAAATTTCTGGACTTAAACTAGGTATAGGTTCAGTGTTTCAGGTCTTGTGTCTTCAATTGAACTCTGATTTGAACGATTCTTTTTCCATTAGAAACTATACTCAAATTTATTTTGTTAAGGCTAAGGTTTTGTTCCATTTGGTCAAGTGTAAGTCAGTTTAGAGTGATTTGAAGTGGAGGGACAGAATCTGTCCAGTCTGGGAACCATTCGGGTTGTTTCTAAAAACTGTACTAACTGGCTCATTGTTTTGAAACTTTAAATATATGTTCAGAAACTAAACATCTGTAGCTTTCCGAAGAGGGGTCTTTTGTAATTTTTCGATGTCGTTTACTATTTTAACTAATTCGCCGAATTCTGGCTGCCGTGTTCGCGTAGCCCAGGGTGTCGCTGTTGTTCCCAAATTTGTTTTTCGAATATCTTTTGACTCGGGACTCCGTTTTAGGCGTTTCAAAATGTTTTGGAAAGCTTATTCAGACGCCCATCTGAATATTCTAATTTGGGGTTCAGTAAAGTATTTTCTGGAAGAAATGTTGATGATTAACTCAAACCCTAAAAGTTGTCATTTTGAGAAAATGTCGAGTCGCAATCATTTTGGAAAATGAATCATTCTGAGGAAAAATATGTTAGTTGCTGTTGTATGGACGCCCGTGTGGCTGTCCCGGTTGAATAATGAAATTTTATGAATAAAGTGACGAAAATTCCCTTGGTGGCCAATGTGTGAGTGTCTTGACGATGATGCCCTTAGTGGCTCGTTTTGTTGACAAAAATGCCCTTAGCGGCCAATGGGTGAGTAACATGATTAGCGATGATGTGATATAATTGGCGATGATGTGATATGATTAGCGGTGATGATTAGCGGTGATGATTAGCGGTGATGATTAGCGGTGATGATTAGCGATGATGATTAGCGATGATGATTAGTGATGATGATTAGCGACGATGATTAGCGATGATGATTAGCGATGATGATATAAATACTGATGTGATATTTTTAGCGATGATGGGATATAATTGATGATGATGATGTAATGTGATTGATGCATGTTCATAGTGTCGCATGCATCCATGTGCATTCAGCGGTGATGTAGGCTTCGGCCATGCGGTGAGTAGGCTTCGGCCAAAGCGGTGATGTGCCCTCAAGGCTTATTGCGGTGATGATGGATCCACATGTATATATTGCATTCTCATACATCTACATGCTATAGTGACGGATTGCCTTAATGAGTGACTTTCGAGTGATTATGTGATGACTGTAGTATGGTTGTTCTAGTCCTGTAATTCTAGCCTGAGACTTATCACATGTTCTATTATATGGTTAGATTGAACTCACCCTTTCTCTGTTGAATGTTACCCTACGTGGTACTGCAGGCGATCACGAGTGAAGGTATTCGTACTCTTCACTATTTGGAGTCGGGTCGTCATGCTCTGATACGTAGCACTCAGTGGGGAGGGATGTACCTTAGTTTTCTGATGACTGTTTAACTGTTATGATTCATCGATGATTTAATGATTTTCCGCTGCGTGAATAAATGAGAATTTAAGTGCTATGTATTAGCTTTTCGGAAAATGACGTAATTAAGCTATTAGCGTTTTGACGAAAATGTGACACTCCTCTTGTTGAAAATAAAAGAAAAAGATTTTTGTAAACTCTTGTTTTATAATAATAAATAACGGGTAGAAAAGGGGTGTTACACACCCCCCCTATAAAGTTAGCATAGACTTAACACTGTTAGTTAAAACTAACAGCAGGAGGTAACTATAAACACTTAATATTTGTAATGTGTTTTTTTTTTTAAAAAATTGCAGGGGGTAAATGG
This sequence comes from Astragalus membranaceus, assembly GCA_039519185.1. Lineage (NCBI taxonomy): Eukaryota > Viridiplantae > Streptophyta > Magnoliopsida > Fabales > Fabaceae > Astragalus > Astragalus membranaceus. Next base: position 179,614,462 of record CM076849.1, read on the forward strand.
AAAATGAGAATATTTACAGGGGCTAACATATATTTAAACCTTGTTTTAATTCACGAAACACCGCAAGAACATTTTACTATAACGTGATCAAGTTTACAATGCCGCCAATTTTCTGTCCAAAACTTTGAAACTCACCCTACAAGTTTTATTTTCTAAAAATTTAAAAATTAAAAATGTCTTGATTAGTTTTTTGTAAAAGGTTTTGGCCATGGGCGTCATTTGGGATTTGTTTGGGTGACAAGTTTGGTCGGCGCTAAACGGGTGTAGGTTTTTGAATACTATCGCGTGGACCCGTGTGTTGCACGGGGCAAAAACTCCAGTTTATACGAAATTTTTGTCTTGTTAAAATTTGTTTTTAAAATTGCAATATGAAAAAGTCTCATTTGTTGATCATTTGAATGCTAAGGTATCTCAAAACACACTACTTAGCATCACACTATGTATTTTGTCACGAAATTATATTTTTTTTCCACCAAACCGGTTTTTGAGGCACAAATTTTGCATATTTGAATCATTGGATTTTTTTGCAAACACTAATTAAAGCATCAAAAATATACTATTGCGATCACTAAAGCATCCAAAAACACACTACATGAGAAAATATTGTTTAAATTGAAGGTAAGTATGAATTAAACAAAATATGTAATAAAAAAGGTGATTGCAAACTTTAAAACTAAAATAGAGTGTGTACATATTTGTCACGAAATTATTATTTTTTTCACCAAATCTGTTATTGAGGAATGAACTCTGAGTATTTGAACGGTTAAATTTTTTTTCGCACACTAAGGTACCCCAAAACATGTTGCTTTGCATCACGCTTTACGTATTTTGTCACGAAATTATATATATATATTTTTCACTAAATCGGTTATTGAGACACAAACTTTGCATATTTGAATAGTTGAATTTTTTTTACGAACACCAAAGCATCAAAAAACACTACTTAGCATCGCACTTTACACATTTCGTTTTGAAATGATTTTTTTCACCAAACCGTTCACTGAGGAACAAACTCTGCGTATTCGAATAGTTAAAAAAAATTGATATTGAGGAATGAACTTTGAGTATTTGAACGGTTAATTTTTTTCCAGACACTAAAGTAGCTCAAAACGCAATGCTGAGCATCACACTTTATGTATTTTGTCACGAAATTATATTTTTTTTTCACCAAACCGGTTTTTGAGATACAAATTTTGCATATTTGAATACTTGGATTTTTTTTGCGAACACTAAAACATCAAAAAACATACTATTGCGATCACTAAAGCATAAAAAACCACACTACTTAGCATCGTAGTTTACATAAATATGTTATGAAATTTTTTCTTCACAAAACGGGTTATTTATGAACAAACTATGCCTATTTGAACAGTTAATTTTTTCCCGACAACTTAAGTACCCCAAAATACACTGTTTTACATTGCTATTTCCTTTCAACAAACTTTGCGTATATAAACAACTAAATTTCTTTTCAGACTCTAAAGTAGCTCAAAACACACTCTCTAACATCAAACTTTACATAATTTATCACGAAATTAATTTTTATTTGTCACCAATCCAACTATCAAGAAATAAACTATACGTATTTATAGATCCTATTTTTTTTCTAAATTTTAGTTTACTCTTAAATATTTAAAAAAAATAGATAAAAAAGTGAGGAGAAGGGGAGGAGGGTTGGGGGGGGGGGGGAGTCTTGGCGCCAAATGGAGCTCAAGACTCCACAAGATTTATATATCAAAAACCACAAAAGCATCAAAAACCACACTACTTAGCGTCGTAGTTTACATAAATGTTATGAAATTTTTTCTTTACCAAACAGGTTATTTAAGAACAAACTATGCCTATTTGAACAGTTAATTTTTTTTCCGACAACTTAGTACCCCAAAATACACTGTTTTGCATTGCTATTTCCTTTCAACAAACTTTGCGTATATAAACAACTAAATTTCTTTTCAGACTCTAAAGTAGCTCAAAACACACTGGCTAACATCAAACTTTACATAATTTATCACGAAATTAATTTTTATTTGTCACCAATCCAACTATCAAGAAATAAACTATACGTATTTATAGATCCTATTTTTTTTCCTAAATTTTAGTTTACTCTTAAATATTAAAAAAATGAGATAAAAAAATGAGGAGAAAGGGAGGAGGAGGGGGGGGGGGGGTGGGAGTCTTGGCGCCAAATGGAGCTCAAGACTCCACAAGATTTATATATAAAGATAAGATTTCCCGTTATTTAGTAACCTTGTAATTCCTTGGCTTCATATTCATGTTTGTATCGGGTAATAATAATAGTATTTTTTTTATTACTTAGTTTATTTATACATTTACTTGGGGTTTATATTTATTATTATTACTTAGTTTTTTTTTTCACAAAAAAACTAATTAATAATACTAAATTATATAAATGTCAAGAAACTAAGAGAGAGAGTTTAATTGATCGTGTTGTAGAAAATTTGTGGGGTAGTATACCTATTGATTGGATTGCTTTATCATCGAATGGTCTCTCTGGACTCTGGTGGCTAATTAATGATGTGGAAAAAGAGAATGTGGGTTGTTAAAGATACTATTTCAGGACATGGTTTCATAGGAGTGTGTGTTGAATATAAGTCAAATGTTTTTTTCTTCGTGAATATGTATGCTCCATGTAATGCGGGTGGGAGGAGATTATTGTGGGAATATCTTTGCACTCTGAAAAATCTATCAAAGAATAAACATCCAGAGGGCTTCTCCAAGTAAGCACTCCCACCAAAGACCCCTCGTTTCCCTCCAATTTCCCGGCCACTTGATCGCCGCTATGTGGTTCGTGTTGGCTGCCAACGATTGGTTGTTGTTGCCAACTCATATGCCAACAATGCAATTATATTTTTCTTTTTTGTATAATGCCACTCACACTTCCCCAGTTCCCCCATGTGAACTTGTCAGGTACTCCTGCTATCCCATGTGATGATGTGATGTTGTCACAGTGTGTAAGAGACAAATCACACACGCAATAGTATACTTCCCCCACGCTTTCCCATTCCACTTTTCATCCCTCTAATTCTTCTTTCTCTTTCTCTCAACCCAACATCTTCATCTTCATCTTTCTCTCCTTACTCTCTGAAACTCATTCTTCCCATTCCACGCACCACAAACAACATATTTCTTTGGTAAACAAAATTAGGGTGTCATTCTTCTCCTTCCTTTCTCGGCAGAATGTCCTTCTCGCCGATTCATTCTTCTCCTTCATTTCTTCCTCTTTGATTCACGCTAAAACATAGACTGCGACCATTTTCTCCTTCCTCTACAGCCGTTCTTCTCCTTCCTCTGTTTCTCTTTGACTCACGCTGAAGATGATTTTTTCATTTCTTGGTTGTTTTTGTTTTCAGGTTCTGGATTTAGCGATGAATAAACAAAACACAGAGAGGACAGAGGAAGCGAAAACGCAGAGAAAAAGAGAGCCACCGCCGTGAGCCAGAGTGAGAAGGATGGCCAACGAACCACGTCGTTTGCTGGGCTCCCTATGTGTGAGTCTTCTTTCTAGAAAATATTTTCCCACACTCCTTCCTTAATCTCAGTTAGGGTTTCCCAAATCTCACTTATTCCACAAATCAGATATGTTATTTTCTTGCATTTTCCCAAATAGATTTGTGCCTCTTTTATCTAATTTGTGCATTACCCAGAATTTCGTGTTGAAATGGAAATTTCATCCTCCTAATAAACCATTTAATATTTGTTATCTTGAGCTTTTCTTAATTAATTATTCTGGCATTGTAATTCACTTTATAAATGATGCCGCAATTGATGATGCTTTTTAAGGTCCTTTCAATTTTGAAGCAGCATAGACAAATAGAAGTCTGCCAACTCTGCATCTTAATCTATACAGCTGGACTAAATCCCATCGTAGTCTTGAGGTGGGCCCTCCAACAAGAATTGGCTCCACTTCTCCCCCCTCCCTTTTGGCTCCAATTTTCCCTCCTGTCCCTTTTTTTGTTTTGTTTTTTCCCCAAAAACTCCCTCCCTTATTTTTTGTTTTGTTTCTTTCCCCGAAACCCTTCTCTCCTTTTTTCCCTTTTTATCCCTCTTTTTTTCCATCATATTTTTTTTTAATATAGAGTAATTTATAATACAACAAAAAATGTAATTGTTCAAATATGTGAAATTTGTTCCTCTATAATTCATATTTTTATGTTTTAAGGGTATTTAATAGCCGAAGTTTATTCCTTCATAATCAGATTAGTAAAAATGAAAATTAATTTTTTTACAAATTACGTAAAGTGTGACGTTAGGCAGTGTGTTTTTGGATACTTTAAGTCCGAAAAAAAATTAATTCTTAAAATTATCGAATATTGTTCCTGCATTACCAATTTCGTGAAAAAAATTCTAACAAAATATATAAAGTGTGATGCTAAACAATGTGTTTTGGGTTGCCTTATGATTCAAAAAATAGATGTACAAATACACGGACTTCGTTTTTCTACAATTGGTTTGGTCAAACAAGTAATTTTGCGCCAAAACATGTGAAGTGTGACACTAAACAATGTGTTTTTGGGTGTCTTAGAAAAAGTTTAGATTTTACAGATACACAAATTTCGTTTTAGTAATTGGTTTGGTCAAACAAAAATGTAATTTCCAAAATACATAAAGAACCACGCTATAACGTTCGGAAAAAATTTAACTGTTGAAATACTCAAAGTTCTTTAGATTTCTTCTTCTTACTATTTATAATAAATTTTCAATGTCTTTCAATCTCTCTCAGGGTCCCGTATGATTTTCGTCGTCGTGTGATGCGTAACCAACCACTACCCCTTCGAGTGGAATTTTCTCACCAACATGCACATCAAGGAAACCCTGATTAATCATCCTATTTTCTTTAACTTAGATAATTAGGTGAAGGAGGATGTTAAAATTATGTTTTGCTATGGGTTATGTCTGGATTATGTCTGTACAATTTAATTTAGCTCTTAAGCTCGCAATTGTCTTTTTTTTTTATATATTTAAACAAGACTTTTTCATATTGCAATTTAGCCAATAAATTTTCCTACTTCCACAATTCTGTATCTACTAGAGCATTTACCCCGTGCAACGCACGGGTCGATGCGCTAGTAATAGTATTAAGGGTGAGTGGTGTTTGATGGGGGATTTCAACGTGGTTGCAAATAGAGAGGAACAAACGGGTAGAAGTGTTTATTGGGGATATAAGGATATGGTGATTTTAATGATTTTGTGAGCGACATGAATCTGATTGATCCTCCTTTATATGGGAAGAAATACACTTACTGTTGCTCAGATGGTATTGCTACTAGTAGGCTGGACAGGTTTCTTATTTCAGATGGTTTTTTGAAACAATGGCAAGTGAAAGGTTAGCAGGTTGGTAATCGGGACATATCCGACCATTGTCCGATTTGGTTGGTATGCTCTAATGTTGATTGGGGTCCTAAACCGTTTCGTTTTATTAATTGTTGGATAGACCATGAGGATTTTTTTTTTCATTTGTCGGTAATGAATGGAGCAAAATTCAGATTGAGGGCAAGAAGGCGTATGCGGTTAAAGAGAAGTTGAAAATTATGCGTGATATATAAATTGAAATGGTGGAATAAGGAAGTTTTCGGTTGGCTTGATCTCAACATTGACAAAATTGTGGAGGAAATAAATACTTTAGATAAGGGTGTGGATGAGGGGTGCGATCCTAGCGTGTTGGTTAAGAAGAAAGAGGCATCCTCTTTATTTTGGAAACAACTTATGATGAAAGAGAGCTTGTTGCAACAAAAATCTAGGATGCGTTGGATTAAAGAAGGGGACTCTAATTAAAAAAAAAAATTCATGCTTGCATACAATCTAGAAGAAGGAAAAATCATTTTATTATCATTACAGGTGGATGGTAAGTATGTGGATAAGGTTGGGGATGTGAAAAGAGAGGTGCGTCGTTACTTTGTTGAGGGATTTTCAGATTCTTCTTTTTCTAGACCGGTTCTAGATGGTATTGACTTTCAGGTGTTGTGTGGGGAGGACAATTCTTTTCTTGTCGCTCCTTTTACCAAGGAAGAGATAAGGGAGGAGGTGTGGAGCTGTGATGGTAATAAGTTCCCAGAACCAGATGGATTCAATCTAAGATTCATCAAAGAATGTTGGGAGACGGTTAAGGATGACATTGTTGATTTTCTTCATGAATTTCAGAGTACAGGTGTGCTTCCAAAGGCTATAACTGCTTCCTTTTTGAATTTGATTCCAAAAAATGTTAATCCTCAAATTCTAAAGGAATATAGACCCATTTGTTTGGTTGGGTGTTTGTATAAGATCCTATCTAAGTTGTTGGCATCCAGGTTGAAGAAGGTGATTGGTAAAGTTATTTCACCTTGCCAGTCAGCCTTTATCTCAGGTAGGCAAATTCTTGATGGCGTGTTGGTTGTGAATGAGGTGGTGGACTTAGACAAGAGAAGAAAGGATGAGTGTTTGCTTTTCAAGGTTGACTTTGAAAAAGCTTACGACTCTGTCTTGTGGAGTTTCTTGGTATACATGTTGAGAAGAATGGGTTTTGGGGTGAAGTGGATAGAATGGATGCAAGCTTGTGTGTTGAACAGTTCGATGTCGGTGTTGGTTAATGGGAGTCCTACGGAGGAATTCATTGTCCACAAAGGCCTTCTTGTTTCTTATTGTGGCGCAGGGTTTAGCTGGTATGATACAAAAGGTTGTCCGGGATGGGAGCTTCGATGGGTATATGGTGACCGAGTCGTTGAATTTATCTCTTCTTCAGTTTGCTGATGACACTATTCTGCTTGGTAAGGGGTCTTGGAAGAATTTATGGTGTATAAAAACTATTTTCAAGAGTTTCGAGTTGGTATCCGGTTTGCGATTTAACTTTCATAAAAGTAAGTTGATCGGGCTAAATCTTGGCGATGGCTTCATGGAGGTAGCCTCAGTGTTCCTATCTTGTTGCACTACGGGTATTCCGTTCAACTTTCTTGGTGTGCCGGTTGGGGCCAATCCTCGTCATAAATCTACTTGGCAACCGGCTATTGAATCTATGAGGGCAAAATTATCTTCTTGGAGGGGAAGACACCTATCTATGGTGGAAATGTAACTTTGATTAACTCTGTTCTTTCAAGTTTAGCTTTGTATTTTTTCTCTTTTTACAAAGCACCTAAAGTGGTTATCAAAGAATTAACAAAAACCCAGAGATACTTTCTTTGGGGGTCAAATGATGAGGATAGGAAGATTTGTTTGGTAGCATGGGAGGATGTTTGTAAGCCTAAAAAGGAAGGCGATTTAGGAGTTAAGAATTTGGAAGTTTTTAACATTTTTTTGCTTGGAAAATGGAAATGGCGTTGTTTTGATGAACCCAATGCTTTGTGGAGGAAGGTTTTATCTTTTAGATATGGAGATTTAATTGCAAAGCAATCTTGCAATTTTGGCAGAGTGTGGGGGCGTAATGATTAAACTAATATTTTTCATTTTTTAGAGTATAAACCTATTACCTCACACGTTTTGTGACCAGTATAAACCTATTTAATGTGACCTATTCATATTAATATAGACTTTCCATCATAATACAATTTGTACCGAAAACTTGAAGCAATACCAAGTTTTCATCTCGAGATTGTGCATGGGCTAAGTGAATATTTTTTATCCAATTTTTTTCGCCAAGTTACCAACAGTCATTTCCCTAATTTGCTCTAATTTTGTTAAGATTTATCACTAATTCATTTTATAATTATTAAGATATTCCCTGATTTTCTTTTTTATTTAGAGTACCATATATGAACCATATCTCTCACATATTTTCCATATCTGCATTATATCTGATAGCCGTTCGGATTGACTTATTTTTGAGCTTATAAAAAACAGCTTATGCAAATAAATAAGCTTTTATGTTAATTCATAAGTTCTCACTAACGAAAATTGTATCTCCATAAGCTGTTTTCTCATAAACTACCTTGACAAGCATATGAATAATACATAAAAGCTTATTTATTTACATAAACTCAAAAATAAGCAAATCCAAACGAGTCCTTATTATCCCACCCAACGGTTTGACTCTTGGCAAACTTCTCAAGGAGTAAATCGGTATAATTTACAAAATGTCCAGTCCAAAGCTACACCAATAAGGGAATGGAATACATATGTTGACTCTCAATCATATGATGTAAGTTAGGCATTTTTTAGGACCAATTGTGCAGGGTTTTCATTGTATCACAGTCATTATCTGGGATTTAGTTCAGTTTTAGATAATTGTAGTAGGAAGTTCAATTGTAAGTAATTCCTTCACTTTTGGAGCTAAATGGGACTTGAAGACCTCTTAATTGGTTGTGGCATCTTTCGGCGAACCAGACACTTGCCCGGAAATGCAGCGATCTGGAGGAATTTTGCGAGTCAGAACTTTGTTGTTTTTCGCGTCGCGACCAGGAGGGTTTGCGACGCGATCTGGAGGAATTTGGCAAACCAGAACTTTCTGTTATTTTTCGCGTCGCGACCAGGAGGGTTCGCGACGCGACCTGGAGCAGTTTTGCGAGGCCTGAAGCTTCTGTCATTTGTCGCGACGCGATGGACACGGGCCGCGTCGCGATGGTGCGTGAAAATTAGGGTTTTTAAAGCAGTTTCAGCAAATTTTGAAGGGACTTCGTCTTGGGATCTGAGCCACACTTTGGAGCAGCAGCTGGGGGCGTTTTTGGGAGCTTCTAATCACTTGGGAACAAGGTTTTGAAGACTTCTCATGGATTCCTCTATGTGTAACTTCTCCTTATTTCTATCTTCTCTTTCCTTGATGTTGTCCATGTAGTTTGTTTTGATTAGGGAGAGATTATTCTCCCCAAACCTATCTATTGATTACTTTGTTATGGTTGATTCAGTTGTTTGGTTAATTTATCATAAGTCTATGCCTCTTTGTGTAATGCTTTACTTCTACATATGCTAGTTGTAATGAATTAGGGTTTGTGATCACATAGGGATATGGGTTACATTCTTGATATGGGGTAGTAGATCACATACTTGTGATCACCATAGGAATATGGGATTGGATATGTGAATTCTCTATTTCTTGCGTTTATTGCTTTACCTGTTGGCATGAATCATCTAAGGGATTAGGGTTTCTCAATTAGGTAAAATGGGTTTTGAGGCAAGGGATTGTTCTTAACCTAATTTTGTGAATTGAATCTGGTAATTTAAACAACCAATTTGAGATTAACTGAAGGATCATAGGGTAGGTGAGGGGAGAAGATTCGACCCCTAATCGCTTTTATTTCATTGTTTACAGACGTTTGCTTTGCTTTACCGTTACTTCACTTTCGTCCAACTATTACGTCTAAGGATTAATTTATTTGCCTATTGATAATAAAACACAATCCCTGTGGAATCGACCGGTTACTTACCGTTATTTTATTACTTGCGACGACAATTGGTACACTTGCCAAAGTCCTAACAACATACAATACAAGAAGCTAACCAATGGACTTCCAAATCAAATGCATGTATAATACTCACTCTTCACAGCTATCTTTACCTCCCTAATTATTATGAGAGTATATATTTATGAATTTTGATACATAAGCTGGTAGTTTTTTGAAACTGAGATAATAGTCTCCTAAATAGGAAACATCACTACACACTGCAATCCATGGGTGACTGTACAAGATATTAGCATTCTTAAGGGCAAAACCATTAAGAATTGGCAATGGAAATCCCCTCCTTAGCTGTGAGTTCAGGTACGGTATAAGTACAGTTTTGAGTACAGTTGATGTCACAGACTGCAAATGTTTAAAAATTAAGAGTAAGATTCATATATAATAGCTTAGACTAGACAAGATAATATACAATAACTGGAAATGTTGTAACATACATACTGAAAGTTTAACTTAACATGGTATCTTGAAAAAAGACCAAAACATAAACTTAACACCTTTGATATATACATGCTATGATTGGTTGTCATTTGCTCATTTTATGTGACAAGAAATCTAGCTAGCTTCTATTTCACTGGTTTATGGTAAAGAATTTGGTCCTAAAATTTAATTTCATATCAGAATACAAATCTGCCAGCAGAAAAGATGAATACATTTTATTGATATTTACCTGAATTACATTCATATGAAGTTTCCCTATTTTGCTCCATTTTAAGTATGTTGAGAACTTCCTCAATTTAAGATGACCAGTAAGACTGTTTCTTACAATTTTCGCGTCACATGAAGCACTAATATCCTGCACCAACATGCAAAATTAGTATAATATTTTAAGATAAGATAGTGATCATTTCATCACGGTTACCTCTTTAACTAACAAGTAAAAACAACATCAGATAGCACCAAAAAGGGTGAAAAGCTTGAGTTACATACCACTGATATGCATAGAACTGGTATGACTTCACCAGCTTCCAGAACATCAATTACTATATCTATGAAAATGGTAGCACCAATATCTTGGTCCAACACTTCTATAACTGGTGGAGAAGATAAAGAGATATTAAGATTCATGTCATCATTTGGATATTGCTTGTATAATTGAGGAATGATGACTTTCCATTCAGCGGTATTCAAAAGCGCTTGATTCGGTAGCTCATCAAGAATCCAATGCAAAGTATCAGCCTGAGTGGAAGAACAAAAAGGAAAACTCCAGTTATTGAACTAAGCAATGTTAAACATTTTCATGTATTGAAATCTTCATAAACTTCAAACTTACTGCGAAGTAGACTTCAGAGGCCGATTTGAAAACATTTTCATGTATTGAAATGATTATCATCTTTGGTAAACCATCACTGGAAACAGAAATGTGAGATCCTCTGTGGTAACTTTGAGGTACTAAAACATCATTTCTCTCAGTGAATAAACCATTGATTTGAAGTTCTATAGAAGAATTACTCAGAATGGGATTGTCAACAAAAGAAACATTTAGAGCAGCAGTTTCGTCTAATGAAATTGTGTTTGGTAGAGATTCTAATAAGTAGTCAAGTTTTGATATCCCTTCTCTTATTTTCTGAGAAACTGCTTCTTCAACTGCAGATGCTATATTTCCTTTAAAAGCATCAATTAGCCTGCAATAAAAAATCTAGATATAAATTGACATAGTATCTCTGGGCTGTAATTGTTTGCCAAAGCCTTCCTCACTCATAAATGGACTTAATAGTCAATTTGGTCCCTTAAATTTTAGAAAAGTTCAATTTAGTCCCTGATATTAACAATATTACTTATTAGTCCCTGAGATTTCCAAATGTTATTCAATTTAGTCCCTCAAGTTCTCAATGACTATTTGGTCCCTGACTTTTACAACTTCATATCAATTAAGTCTCTAACTTTTCCAAATACCAAGGACCAAATTGATACGAAGTTGTAAAAGTCAGTGACTTAATTGACATTAAGTTGTAATTGATATTAAGTTCTAAAAGCCAGTGACCGAACAGACATCAAGAACATGAGTGATTAAATTGAATAACATTTGAAAATGTCATAGACTAATTAGTTAATTAGTAATATTGTTAATGTCAGAGACTAAATTAAACTTTTCTAAAATTTGAGACACTAAATTGGCTATTAACTCCTCAGAAATGTGGAACATCAATCAGAAATAGAAGATCAAAATTCTCTGAAATGGAGTATGTGTGAAGAGAGTTCCCATGTGGTTTAAGAAAATTGCTTACACTTGATAAAGCCAAGCTGCTCCACCATTCATTTTTACAGATAATTCTCCAACATCACATTCATAATCCAAGAGAATCAACTTAAGAGTTCCTCCTTGGTTCCTCAACTTTACGGTAAGCCCCACTTCCATATCTTCAACCTTCCAAACACAATTGAGTGAGTGATATTATTGGTTAAACAAATGCAAATTTAGAAAGGAAAAAGAAAGTAAAAGTGTTAGAACAGTAGACAGTAAAAGAAGAAAATAAAGAAACGAAAATGCAAGAACAAAGACATGATCTTGATCACGCAGCTCGGACAAAATATGCCTACGTCTGCGACTATAAAGCAGTTGTGGTTCTGTCTTATTTCAGAATGAAACTAGGGTTTCAGTGTTACAATAGATACTCTAAATATATCCGTCTAGATTACAACAATACCCCTGAACCGTATCGTGGGGGCGTTAACCCCCCGCACCAGCGCACCCCTAAAACAATTTGGGCCAAACCCATGTGGACTGGGGGAGGGAGGTTCGCTACGCTACGCTAGCTCAGCTCTCCCGCCTCCGTGCCATTGATATATGAGCCATACTCAACAAAAAGGCATAGAATATAAATAACAGTGAAGAATATTCAAGATGAATAATAATACCTTAACAGTGGCTGTTCCACTATCTGAAATTCCAATTGGGACTAACCAACTACTAACAGTGTACCTCCAATTCATGTTCAAATTGGCAGTGGCACCTGAAACAATCAAAACAATGCCCGTTTCTTCTGTATTAACTGAAGAAGAACTAACTTTGATATCCTTGATTGTGATATCAGAAAGAATCACATGAGCTTTTCCAACGAGAGGGACTTGAACAGATTTCTCAATTTGTGGCAGTTGAGATTGAATTATTGTGGCAATACCTTGTTCTATTAGAATATCCTTGACAAAGTCAAGCCCCTTAATAGATATGACCATAGAGATGAAACCCTCTTCATGATCCTGATGATCAACACTTAGAACTCCACTGGTTGAGATGAAGAGGAGAGATAGAAGAAGGAAACAAATTCTGAGTTCCATCAATTTGAGCTTAAGCTGTTGTTGTTGAATCTTGGGACGGTTTCGATGATTATTCAGTGAAAGATAAAATTTTGAATAGACCCATGTGATGAAAAACCAAGGGAGACGGTTCTTTTCTTCTTACTGTTTTCTGAGCTTGTAACATCGTACTTTCTGAAAACAACGACCAACAACATAAACAGTGGATTTTTGTTCAATAATTATGTTATGAATTGCGTTGGAGTTGGAATAGTACTAAATTAGTAATCAATTATCAATTATTTATATAAAAAAATATTTAATAGTATGTTAGCTCGAGACCCACGCGACTTGTTATTTATTTCACGCTTCCTATATTTTTCTGATTTATTTTTTTTTTTAATAATGGATTTTTCTGATTCCTTGCTCTTGAAAATGCACGTTGTGTCAAAAAAAAAATGCACGTGTTTCCGGTACATAGAATAGAACCGTCACACTTCAAATTTGTCGTGGTTGGACACTTGTTGGGGACTCCAAACTACTCAGATGCTTTTATTTCTGATTTTTATTGAAGTTATAATATTTTGAAATGAGGAAATTTATCATTAGATCATCACCTGACACAAGATAAAAAAAGGAATGAATAATGCTGAGTGAAGCTCTCTTTAATGTATATTACTTTCTTTCCTTTCTATTCTCCACCGAGGATTCCATGTGATTTTGAAAGACATCAGGAAGTTCTATGCATTTGTAAACCTTTTTTTTTGTTAAAAAGTACATTTTCTTTGATAAGTGAACCTTTAAAATCAGGCAACGCAAGGTTCTGCTACCAACCATGAAGTGTAAAAGTTAAGCAATAATACATCTACACACAATATATAATTGAAGAACATAAAAACTTTTATAACCCAAACGAATATCAAAACTCTGAATAGTGGGTTTTTTTTTCCCACAGGTTATGTGGAAAGTTCTCTCCCAATATTCTCTATCCAATTAATCAAGTTCTCATATATGCAAACGTCATTTGTCCTTCTAAACCCTCTGTCCATCACAATTTCTGAATGAACAAAGGTAAGAACCATATATTGCAAACCACATACTAATTCACAACACATCTATAATCACAAAGATGCATCAAGCAGGCAGATGTGCCTCCAGAACTAATAATCGATTGTCCTTCACTGATTCTTCCCGTGTCAGACAACATCATCTCCATGATTCAAATTTCACATTCATCAATTCAAGCATTCCGAGATAGAAACAAAGAAATCCACTTTATAGGAAGTAATCTGGCGCTGGTTTCTTTGCAGGTGCCCCTCTTGATTCCTGTGTTTCATTAAAATTTGAGAATACGAAAATCAATTTTGAGAAATCAACTAATTAACTTTCTACATGGACCACCAAATGTTTGCCCAAACATGCAAAAATAGTACAATCCAAATGACAATTCAGTTAAGTAAATAAAGTAGGATAACAGCATTCAGTCTAATAGCATTGCAACCCCGAGGTATTAGTAGCATTACTGGTATCTAAGTAATAAGTAGGATGACAGTAACTGATATCAAGTGATTTTGCCAACAAACCTGTGGGGCAGCATCAAATACACGAAACTGCTTATTAAGATTTCCGTCCAATTCCAGAATTGCAGCTACATTACCACATCTGTAACAAAGACGAAAATGTCTTGTTAAAAACATCAGAAGATAAATAATAACAGACATTTTAATAGACTAGTGAAAAGACATTATTATTAACCTGTAGCAATAATTTGGAGCTGACCAGACAGTAACTATCTGGTTATTGAACATCCATTTATATCCTTCCATTACCAACTGATGAGCACGACATATATAATCAATGTTATTGGAGTGGTTAAAAGAAGTAACAACACTGCCACCAAATAGGAAACCAGCACCACGGGGACTCAGACCCCATCCATCCACAATATCTTCAGGATCTGACCAAAGAAGGTCACACATGGCACCATCATGAGGTACCTCTTGCTTTCGATCAATAGTTCGTATCTGGGCATGAACAATAAATAATATATAAGGCTGCCCATTACACGATTCAAAACTTCAGACAGAAATAAAATATGGTAGAATTTCTAACCTGATCTAATGTTGAAATGGCAGGAGAGAGACCACCATGAACACTGAAAATCTTGTTTTCTATTAGGGCGGACAAGCTGCAGTTTATCGTTAGCAAGGTAGGAAACCCATAAGAAGAAGATGCAAGTAAAAACAAGTAAATTTATTTGGCAGGAAGTATAATTTAAACACTCTGCAAGTAAAAGTGACAATTATGGAAAATATTTCAATCATGAATTTGGCAGTTGAAAGATAGCAGAGAAAAATAATCCACAAGACGTTGCCCAGACAAAGAACTTTATTTGCATAAGGGTCATCAAAGAATTTGCTTTGTAGAAAAATCATTCCAAAGAACACAACTTAAGCAACCCCTGTACCCACAAAATAAACAAACACAAAAAGAGAGAGAGGTCCAGTGGTTTTTTCTCCCATGAAATCCGAACCGTTCATTGAGTTTCATTAAATAAGAGAGAGTGTAGTATTTAAATATTTAAAAAGGAAAGGAGTGAGGATCTAATGGTGGAGATTTTCATTGCAGAAAATTCAGTGCCACTGAAGAGGATCCATGCCCGAGAGAGAGGTCGGCAACATCATGGTATGAAAAGTGCAAATTGTGGTAAAATGGTCATTTAAGGAATTATATAGAAAATCAGGCATTTAAGTCTTGTGAAGGGGAAGCTCCCACATGCAGGACTAAAGTCAAGTAATGCTTATATTAATATCTTGATCCGCTTTATGTCATCCACAGAAACACACATGTATCTATAAAATTTTGAGATCTATCAGATAGTAGCAAACCTTAAGTAATCGAATATGTCAGTACAATATCTCCAAACATTGACTGAACCATATTTCCGAAGGCACTCATCATAGAATCCATATACCTGTCAACAAGTGATGAATATTGGATAAGTATTCTGAAGTCACAAAATGTTGAGAAAAACTTCAGTGTCCTTTCCCCCCACTTTCATTTATCATAGCTGTCAAATAAAAATATCTATTTCAATTGATTACATTTCAGTTAATAGACCAACCTGTGTGATCTGACGGCTTTCATGGTTTCCTCTAATGAGTGTTATCCGATCTGGATATCTCACCTGATTGCATGTCATTAATTAGTTAAAATGAATGATATGGAAGAAGCATACATAATAGCTCAAAAAGAATGAGCGATTCAATATCTGATAGAACCTTGTCACAAAACCCGTTTAACTTTTGCTTTTTATTTATAAGACAAATATAAGAATTTATCAAGACAGCCAGCATTAAACTCCATCGAATCTTTATGGTAACAAGAATTTATCTAGAGATAAACAATGAGAAAGGAGTTTCAGGCATTTTCCCTAAAAAAATAGAAGAAAAGACAATAACATAGAGACAAACATAAGCTCAAAAGTGAGCAATGGTCCATCTGCATTATAGACAGAGCAACAACAACAATAACAATCAAGCCTTTTCTCACTAGATAGTACATGGATTAATCCATGCTAAAACACTTTGTCATGAACTAAGTTCATAAATAGATCATCTGTCTCTAAGCCTCTATGGTTTCATCCATAGTTTTTCTCGGTATCCCTCTACATCTAACTATTGGACAGACTACACTCCATCTAGTCAACCCTCATTATAGACAAAGGACTTCCATAAAAAAACCATGATCAGAAACCAACAAAGTGGGTGCCAAACTGCAAATAAAATCCCGGCTTCCAAGAGAGTCGGAGAAACTGCTGAGTCAAAAATCCAGCATACCAATCCATCCAAATGTACCAATTAATAGTGATGTGTAGAATTTCTAATTCACCATGTGCTTTATTAGTTAGTGAGCAGTTTGTTACTGCTGAGTCAGCAGTTAGTTAGTCTACTCAGTTTCGGTTTACAAGTCAGAATGTAAAAATACTGAACTCATAGTTCAAGTGAGCTTCAGAAATCATAATGAAAGAATTCAGTTACATTTCAGTTTTTCAGTTTCTCTGTTTTCTACACCAATGACCAGCCAAAAGAAGAAAAAGAAATCGAAAACACCTCATTAACCTTATCACCAACAAAACCCCAATACCAGATGAGTAAAAGACCACCAATAAAGCTCCTTTCGAAGATTTTCAAGTTTCACAAGCATGCCATCCCAAGCAAAGACTAGTATAATCTTATTCCAATAACAGTAAATTGTGTTCCCAATAAAACTTTTATCATAAAAGGAATAAAGTTCACTCGAACACGTTACACGAACCTACCAATAAGCCACCAACTGGGAAACCTCAAGACCAAATCTATTATATGATAATCATTGGGCAAACTGACAGAAGCATTTTTGAAATTGTAACAATGCATCCCAACACATACAAGATGCATAAAATAAACACTTGAATAACTACAATATTCTCTATCTCTAAAATAACCACGTAACATGCTTTCTAAACATCCAATTTATCAGAACAAAAATCTGCAAGAGAAGAACAACTGTTTATTATTACCTTGAGAGCCAGCAAAAGCAGAAACGTTTCAACCGAGTAAAATCCTCTATCTACAAAATCCCCAAGGAATAGATAGTTTGTTTTGGGGCAATCACCTCCTACTTTGAAAAGCTCTTTCATGTCATAAAACTGGCCATGGATATCCCCGCATATCTACGCGAAGAATAAAACAAACTAACAAAATTAATCAGTTGCAGTACATAAAAAAAACATAATCATTAAGAACCAGAAGATTGATTATTAGTTCAGAAGCTTCTGATTTTTATAAGCTTTAGATTCAAATGGCATAGAATTGTATTCATCATGCAGCAAGTTCAAAATTGACTCTCTAATAACCTTATATGTTACTTAAACCTTATCAATTGATTCTTAGAAGCTTATATTGAATAGATCTTTGGATGAGATTCTGTTGATGAGCTTGCTTATAATAATGAAATGTGTTCAATAAATAACCTTCACAAAACACTGAACTTACATAAGTTATGGTTTGAAAGTAGGGGTTCGATGTTATTCTTAGAATAGCACATTTTGCATGTGATTAGTGTGTCACAACACTTCAATACATTTCTACAGTTATGTTGAGAAGATAATTGAGAGGTGTGGTTTCGGAACAGAAGCTACTTGATGTGAATGCAGTATGAACAGAAGCTTCTTAAGATGAACGGAAGTTTCAAGGCAGTGTAAGAAGTAAGAACTATACAAAAGATAAATAAGGGAAGAGAATGTTGCACAGTAGAAGCTTTTTAAGATGAAAATATGCTTATCAATATCAACTCAACATTGTAAGGATTAAGGATAAGGACTATGCAGAAGCTTCTTCACTTAGGCTCTGCAGGCTTCACCATTATTCTTAACTTAGCCTCTACATACTTCAATAACACCAGTATTTTTTTCACTTCAACCTTTGTTGGCTTCAAACAATAACTCTCACTAACCAAATTAACCCAGCCTAGTAAGTTTCAGAAGGAATATAACTCAGATACAACTACAAGATGTAGATCTTTAGGGCCTGATACACCTTAAAGAAAACAAAAACACAACACAACTTTAATGAAACAAAGCACAAGTGCACAAGCACAACCTTCTTTGGACAGATATTTCTCAGCATTTAAGAACTATACAAAAGATAAATAGGGGAAAGAGAATATTGCATAGTAGAAGCTTCTTAGGATGAAAATCTGCTTCTCAACTCAACAGTGTAAGGACTATGCAGAAGCTTCCTCACTTAGCAATTAGCATCTGCAGGCTTTACAAGTATTAACTTCGCCTCTACTACAGACTTCAATAACACCAATATTTTTTTCACTTCAACCTTTGCTGACTTCAAACAATAACTCTCACTAACCAAATTAACCTAACCTAGTAAGTTTTGGAAGGAATAATATAACCCAGAAAAAACTACAAGATGTAGAGTTTTAGGGCTTGATACACCTTAGACTAAACAAAACACAACACAACTTCAATGAAACAAAGCACAAGTGCACTACATCAGAACAGCCTAGGAAGATTAGTCACTAACTATACTTCCCTATGAAACTTTGAACTTGAAACAAGACAAGCAAATGAAATTTGTAAATTGATAGACATTAAGAAAAAGGCACAAAAGATGACACATTTATTTCATTAATAAATTAAGCCCTAGATAAATGGATATTCGCAGTAAACTAGTTCATAAGTTATGATATATTATAGTAAAATAAATCCAAAGGCAAATTATCACCCTCGTCATTCACTCGCTCCTCAAATTATCATAAGAAACCAGTAAGTAAATCGGGAATCAAAGGAAGCAGAGAAAGTAGAAATCGAACAAACAAAAGGGGGATTGAGTTGAATTGAATGAATTGAAAAGAAAAAGGAAGGTAGTGATAGAGTGACTGACGGTGACGGGAGCGTCGACCCTTTGAACGTTGCTCTCTTCGACGAGGATTTCCATGGCTTTGAGGCATAGGGCTTTCACTTCAGACTCTTTCAGAGGTTCGCATCTCTTCAGTTGCTCTATTTGCCTGTCTAGGTCTGACATCTCTCTCTCTCCCTCTCCCTGCAACTGCAATCCCTCTCCCTCTCTACTCGGTATTCAGTAATCAGTATTTCACTGCATCCTTCTGCTTCTGTTCTTCTCCAACTTGAATTTCTCTTTTTTTTCCAACCTTCTCTGTTTTTCGCAAAGCAGCCTCTTTATTTTCATCTATTTCCAATTTGACCACTTTTTTTAATTATCTTTTTTCTAGATTCACTTTTTTTAATTATTGTTTCTACTTTTTCTACTACAGGGAAATACGGGAAACGAGACACGTGAGTGACTAGATTGTAAAACTAATCCCACATAGGTATTTAAGTTTGCGAGGTAATGAATATTGAAGGAGTGCATCAAAGTAGTACAAGAACGAGGTCCTGAATTCAAATTCAAGAAACTAACATTCCCTCATTCTCATTAATATTGCTTATAAAAAAAACATTGTAAAACTAAAAACCTAATTTATATTAATTTGGCTAAATTATAGTTTTGGTCCCCCTATTTTCAAAAATTCAGATATTTGGTTCCCCTATTTTAAAACTCAGACATTTGGTCCCCCAATTTTAAAAAATCAAAGACATTTAGTCCCAAGATGAATGACCTGACTTATCCGAGACCTCATTAGACAATCTATATCTAACCAGCTCTGAGTGGCCAAAGCCCCATCAAGACGAACCCCCTTGCTCTCCGGAGTACCCAGACTTTTTACCCAAGAAAATAATCTTTTTTTACTTAAAGTAATCTAAACAATAAAAGTTGTAACTTTTTTTTATAAATAGAACCAACAAATTATACAAAAATACTCTTATAATTAGGACCGAAGAAAGTATCGAATAAAGTAAATGGCTTTTATATTTCATGAATATAGCCAAACATGTTTTATTTCCTAAAATAATTATAAGAAGGGGAAATAAAAATTGACAAACCGAAAAATTACTCGTGAAGTATCGAATAAAGTAAATGGCTTTTATATTTCATGAATATAGCCAAACATGTACTAGTTGAAACTAGTACATTACTCGTGGCTCTGCACGGGCTGATCGCGTTACGTGGCATGACTTTTGCTCAAACCGAAAAATTAATTTGAAACCTCATTGTTCTAAAACCGAATGTACAATATAAAAAATGTAATAATTTTGTTGTGTGGAGAAAATCAAAAGTTAATAAAAAACAAACAATTTAACAGTAAAATAATTAGAATAGTATTTAAATTATAAATAGTTTAAAGTTACAATTAAAGTGATAAGTGGGAAGATAATAGTGAAATTGTCTTGCAAGTTTAGAGTAGAGTACTGATGTCGAACTTTTTAGTGTAGAGTACAAATATGTCAATATTCTATGTGGATATTATGCTAGATCTCATGTTGAATTTTACAGATGTGTCATAAACCAATATGTATAAAAGAATTTGAATCTAGCTCTAACTTCCTTTAATCTATGTTCATCACTCTACTCAATCAACTGCTTCACTTTCAGACAACTATACTCTCTTAATCATAGGAAAATCCACTTACGAAAAGCACCTACACATGAATATAAGCATTAGAAATCACATATATGCTTCTCAAAAGTCATTTATCAGTCTCGTTAGCAAGTCGAGAAGGAGACAAAGACAGTAAAAAAAATGAGCTCAACTGATAGATATACAAAGAGACAAAGACAGTAAAAAAATGAGCTAATTCAACATGATACATAGTGCTGAATATCGATACTCAAGCAATAGTATCTTATCCGAAGAAATGACTCTGCAACTGCAAGCCTCTCACTATACATTAAAAAGTGAAATTCAATCACTCACTGAGGATAACAAAAACAATTGAAGCTTAATATAGCGAGAGGCCCCAGTTAAACAGAGGGCAGGCACTAACACCATTCACAAACAGCTTTAAACTTTTTAAATATAATACCAGCAACAACAAAAGCCACATAAGAAATAAAGTGTTAAGAAGTAAGAACCAACCAAATTTTATAAAGAAAATGACTTGACAGAGCTTCAGAACATAAATACTTGCCACATTCCCTTCATAGCCTCTTAAACGATGAGTGCTCATCAATGTAAAAGGAACGGAAAGATGGATTAGATTTAGGGAAGAGAAATTAAGAATGAAGTTGAGAGAAGGGAACAAAAATGATAAAAAGTTACCTGATTATCCGACTAACTTAGAGAATCAACATGTACAAAAACAGTTAATAAACATGCACCACATACATGGTCTTTCTGTTGCTGCAACAACCAACCAAAGAGAATGTTAGGAAGAAATATATCAGAAAAACAGAAATTAATATTGTGTCTCCTCAAGTAAGCATCAACTATGGTTAATAAAGCAACAACTAAATGAAGATGAGGGTTTATACCTTGTTGCAAAAACAGGATGAAGAATAGCTGGAGAAGCTGAAAAGAATAAAAAAAAAATAAACAACATAAATTAATAGGAAATGAAATTAATAGGAAATGTAGCATAGATTAAGCAACATTGGAGCTGTCAATATGTTATCTGCTGCTCAATATGAATATTTCATTTTACTATAGTCACTACCTTATCTCTATACTCCTATATGCACTACCCATAGGGTCAGTATTGATTCTATTAAAAGTAGTCATTGATGAGCTATAAGATTGAATTAACTGAATAACCTTAGCCTTGATGGTCCAAGTTGCTTTGGCAGGTGAAATTGAGAAGGGGACTTGGTTAGTGATTTGGTTGCAAACTGAACAAACTTTTGCGTAAAGAGATAGATAGAAAGAAGTGCAACATTGAATGTGGTTTTTGTTTGGGTTACAAATGTTACTCCATGAGAAAAGGCATTGAATGGTGCTCAGTTTAGAGACAAAGAGAGATCACTTGTTGACATTGCAACTGTTACAACCAGCATAAGGAGTAAGGACAAATATATAGTTGTTTTTTTCTAATGTTATTACTTTTTTTTTTGGTCAAGGAATGTTATTACTTTTAGTTGTTGCACTGAAGGAACCAAACCTTGTATGGCCTTGTTCAGTTGTGTGTTCAAGCGGTTGTTAGTTTTTTTTTTTGGCTAAATTGCAATTTTAGTCCTTTATCTTTGGGGTTGGTGTCAGTCTGGTCTTTTCTCTTTTTTTTTTCTCGTTTTGGTCCCTCATCTTTTTTTGTGTGTCATTTTGGTCCTTTTTTGTAATTTTCCGTCCATGACCTTAACGGACGTCACGCTGGCAGTTAACTGCTGACGTGTAATCGTTAATTGACGTGGCAAAAAAATATTATTTAAATGGAATACCAATTTACACATCATCAAATATGTTTTTTAAAAATAAACAATAAAAACATTTATCTAAATTAAATCTGAAAACAGTAAATTAAAACATGAGAGTGGGATTTCGTTCATCTTCTTCATCTCTTTGTTAATCCTTCATCTTCGTGATTTCGTTCAGATTTGTTTCTTCATCCTCAGATTTCATTCATCTTCATTCTTGACAAAAAAAACCCAAAAAAGGAAAGAATGAAATCTGAGAAAAATCCAGATCTAGAAAACACAGAGAATGAAATCGAATCAGAACCCAGATCGAATCAAAACCCAGATCGATTCTCCTAAACCATTGATCTGCAAACAGATTCGCTTCTCGTTGGTGAGATTTAAAGATCCTGGAAAAATGGGTTTTTATTTTTCTGGGATCTTTTTCGTTTTCGTAATTATTTGAATGAATCGTGATCTTTTTAGTTTTCGTAATTAATCGAATGAATCGTTTTCGTAATGAATCGCGTTCGTAATGAACCGTTTTCGTAATGAATTGTTTCATTTCAAAACCCAGAAGAATCGAATGAATCGTTTTCGTTTCAAAACCCAGATTCGTAAAAACCCAGATTTCGTAAATTGATGAAACCCAGGATATTCACGTTCATGTTCAGAATCTGGATAAATGTTGACAAATCAGAATCTGGACGAAAGCAAGATAGAAGAAGAACACGTTTTTTTTCTGGGTTTTTGTTTCCAGATCCAAGAACACATTGTTTTTCTCGATTTTTGTTTCCAAATCTATTTCCAAATTCTTCTGGGTTTTGAGAGTAGCAAGATGTTACGATGGAAGATGGAAGAGTGGATGAAGAAGATGGAAGAAGATGGAAGAGTGGATGAAGAAGATGAGAGCAGCGATTTCCGGATTCTTAATTTGTTGTGTATATTTATTCTTTTACATTATTTTGTTTTAAATATAAAATAGAGTTTTGTAATTTTAAGATTTAAAAAACAGATTCAGTGATGTGTTATTGGTATTCCATTTAAATATAGAATAGAGTAGCGATTTCCAGATTCTTCCGGATTCTTAATTTTAAGATGAGAGCAGCGATTTCCGGATTCTTAATTTGTTGTGTATTCTTTTGCATTATTTTGTTTTAAATATAAAATAGAGTTTTGTAATTTTAAGATTTAAAAAACAAATTCAGTGATGTGTTATTGGTATTCCATTTAAATAATTTTTTTTGCCACGTCAATTAATGATTACAAGTCAGATGGACGCCACGTCAGCAGTTAACTGCCAGCGTGGTGTCTGTTAAGGTCATGGACAGAAAATTACAAAAAAAGACCAAAATGACACATAAAAAAGACAAGGGACCAAAACGAGAAAAAAAATATAAAGGACCAAAGTGACACCAACCCCAAAGATAAAGAACTAAAACTGCAATTTAGCCTTTTTTTTTAAATGTTTAAAAAACACTTGAGAGCTTTGTTAACGAAAAGTTGCATGTTTATTTTGTTTTTTTTTAGATAAGCAACTGTCATTATAAAAGAGGGCACAAGGGGTGCGCCAACCCTTACACTGACGCGGCCTCATTAAAACCTCCAAGGGCCAAAACCCCCTATTGGGGAAAAAAGACCCGACCGAGGAGGAAAGAGTACCCCCAAAGGAAAAGTAGCCAGTTCAGTTACAAAGATGAGATACACCCCAATGGGCAAATAAACCAATCCGAAAAATTCAAACCACTAAGCCTCCCCCTCCTAGCTATAAACCACCCCCAAGATACATACTTAATTGAATTTACGATGGAGCCAACAGTTACAACCTTATTAGAGAAAATAATGTTGTTTCTTGCTATCCAAATTTGGTACACGGTTGCGGCCCAAAAAATCCTTTTAACCCGTTTTGCGCTTTTTCCTTTTACCAATTCTCCAACCCCTTCATACATGAGGATTATATCATTGTCTACCACTCCCTGTGCATTTAACCAGGAGAACACTCCTTTCCATACCTCCTGCGCTACAACACAATTACAAAAAAGATGAGCATTTGATTCCATAGCATCATGACATAGCACACATTCGGCAGCATTGGAAGAAGAAAAAATGCCTCTGTTAAATAAATTCTCCCTCGTTGGTAGCTTGTGCATCAGCAAACGCCAACAAAAAACCAGCACCTTAGATGGTAAGTCGCATTTCCACAACGATTTGCAAGCCTTTATTACCCTGTCGTCGCTTTGAGGCTCATTATGCACTATTCGGCTACACATCCATTGATAGCACGTTTTGACTGTGAATCCCCTCGGCAAATCGATCAACCACACCCACCTATCTTCTTCGGTTGAAGACAGCTGCGCGCCCTGCAAAAAATCAACAAACGCAGCAATAGCACCCTCACGGTTACTGTTCATATCAGCAGAAAAAACAGCAGCTGTACCACGAGAATTCCATATCCACTTCCATTGAAGCGTATTGGTTCCATTGAAAGAGACGACACCTCGCAAATTGTTACTTTTTTTTTGGCAAATTAGGTGATCCTATGTCTCCATAAATTTATTGAAAATAAAAATAAGAAAAAGTGCAAAAAAACAAAAGGGTGGGGGACGTAAACTAAAACCCAAGCAAAAATAAAAATAAGAAAAAGTGCAAAAAAACAAAAGAAAGGAAGAAATATAAATATCACTTAAACTTGATATTTAATCTTCTATTCGTTCTCATATTAATGATATTATACCTATGAGATTTTGACGTAATTGTCGTGACATTAGAATTATCATTGACGGCTTCATCATTCAACTGCTCTACTGAAGGAGAGTCACTCTCTATGTTATAAATTGTTACTCAAACAATGAGTTACAAATGTGTTTATTTATATAGATAGATATAGATATAGCTATAGATTCATAACTTGAACTACAAATCTAGATGGCCCTTTATGCAATGAGGGCATTGCGATGATATTGTGCCTAGATGACCTTGGATGTGATTATTGAATTTAAGCCTTGATGACGGTATTTTTGAGCCTTAATCACCCAAAATGCAATTGCAAAATGAAAATTTATTTATAATGTAGAGTTGGGAGGGTATATTTGAGTCTTAAGGACTACTAAATGTTTAATAGTCTGAATTTGGGTCACATTTGTTAAAGAATTGAATTGAGTTCAGCTATACATGAATTATCTTAATTAAAACTCGTTTAATAATCTTACGGCCAGATAACCAGGGACGAAGTTGTCCCAAAATGAGTTTTGATTTACAGTGAAAAATGGTTTCTGGTTTTAAGAAACTAGATATTTGAGGTTGAAGATAACCAGGGACCAAGTTGTCCCAAATACGCAGAGACTAGTCTGTCCCTTTTTTAAAATTTTATAATTTGTAAGGCCAGGTACTAATGTGACCCAAAATAATGACTTACGTGGCATTTAATGTGACACCTTTTTAAATATAGTTAGTTGGTTAAGTAGTTAGAGAAGTTTGTTAGTAGTTATAATTGAGTTGTTAGTTGGTTAAGTAGTTAGGAAAGTTTGTTAGTAGTTATAATGGAGTTGTTAGTAGTTAAAGTGTGCCTATAAAAGGCTTGATGTAATCACTTAGTGTATAACACTTTTATCATTTACTTTGATGAACATTAGAGTCTCTTCATATTTTCTCTCTTATCTTCTATGGATGCCATGTTCTTCAATATGGTATCAAAGCAAACATGGTATCCTCCATGAACATTCCTTCCATTGCATTCCGCTAATCGTTCATCTTAATCTTGGTTCGATTTCACATTGAATCGCTCCAAGATTATGCTGCAATTTCGTTTTCGGGTCGCTTTTTCCCTATTTGTTTTTCTGATTCTTGAATTGAACCTGATTCTATTCTTGATCTTCCTCTCGCTTCTTTGAGAGTTTCCGTTTTTGCAATTTGCCTTCTCCAATTCGATTCTCGAAGTCTCAAATTTCTTTCAACTCGATTTGCGATTCTTACAGTTCAGTTTTGTGATTCCGCTTCATTGTCCTCCTTTTATTTTGGTTTATGATGATTGTGATCTGAAGCGGAGTTTTGTTTTCATTTTGGATCCAATTTTGCATGTTCTGGTTTTTTCCTCTTTGTGTGAATCGGTTTATTCATTCTTTTGTGATTTGCGATCCTCTTGCATTTGCGATTCCAAATTCTGTTTCTGTAGTTATCTCTGTTTTCTATTTTACGATTCAATTTCGCTGTAATTCGATCTCTTTCTTCGTTCTCTCTATCTCTGAATTCGTGATGTATTTGATCCGTATTTGGACATTCAGATCTTTACGTTTCTTGAAATTTCATGGAGAAAAAAGAAAGGATTTCATATAAATTTGTTGGCAAAACCAGCATCATCACACATTGTTTCATTGGGCGGTAGGGATTGTGTACATGCTACAAATTAGCATATTGTATTGCGGCATGGAGTGTTGTTTTTCCTTCGCGATCCTGTTGATTCAAATCTGATAGTTGATCATGTGCACAAACATGCTCGCAGGGTTCTGTTGTCTATTGTAGTTTATGGGAGTTTGATTGTTATGCTAGTATTTTTTTTTTCAAGTCAAGCTTGCAATGCGGTTGGCATCTTCCATATTCCCATTTCATTTGTATGTCTTCATCATTGGAACCTATTTGATCTAGATGGTTGTTACTGCTGTTTGAAGCTTTTGTAGGCTAAGGCATGATAACATTTCTCTATAGTATTGCTTCACGCATTATAGTGTTGTCGCTTCCTCCGATTGTTATAGCATTGTTGCTTCCTCCGAGTAGTTATAGTATTTTGCCTTGTAGCTTTGTTTTTTGCCGATGCATTTCTGGCTTCTCACGATGTAATTTTCTTTTGATTTTATGTACCTTTGTATTGTTCATTCCAAGCTAAAAGTATTGTGAATGTTTTCTAGCTTGCGGGGGACTATTAAATATAGTTAGTTGGTTAAGTAGTTAGAGAAGCTTGTTAGTAGTTATAATTGAGTTGTTAGTTGGTTAAGTAGTTAGGGAAGTTTGTTAGTAGTTATAATGGAGTTGTTAGTAGTTAAAGTGTGCCTATAAATATAATCACTTAGTGTACAACACTTTTATCATTTACTTTGATAAATAGTAAAGTCTCTTAATATTTTCTCTCTTATATTCTATGGATGTCATGTTCTTCAATACACTGTGGCACTTAACATAGGATGTGTTGAGTGAGTTGTCAACGACTGAAGGGACAGAGAGGGACTAACGTGTCCAATTTTAAAAATGTCAAAGACTAATGTATCCCAAGCAAATTTGTCCAGAGAATAAATTGTCAGGGACGAATTTGTGTCTTTACTCCTTTTTTTTTAAGCAACAGGCAGAAGGCCCGAATTTATTAAAAAAAAATAGTACAAAAAGCACAAGGGGGGACTAAGCCAATACCCTTGGAAATAAGGACAATAAAGAGAGTCTAACAAAGACCTCTAAACTAAACAACCTTAGACCACAATCGAGTCACCACACTCCAGACCACCGGCGGCGGGACCCTAGCCATCATCGCGAAGTCGTGCCACCGGCCAGCACCGAGACAGCACCTAGCTTGATCGAGGAAGTCGAGCCACCAACCACCACCGCGGTATTGCGCCCCCAGCCAACACCGAGGCACAATCAAGCAGAACCGCGAGCGACAGGGAAAGGGCCCACACCAAAATGGGGGGAGGCGAGACTGCGGGTCCAAATTTCGTGACGACAGCCACCAATGCCAAACCAGAAACAGTCAGCATCTACGAACCAACGCAACAGTCCCAAACCAGAAACAGACAGCATCAATGCAATCCGAACAGCAACGCAACCGAACCCAAACCAGAAACCCACGATCCGAACCCGAACGCAATCCAGAGCTGCAACCAGCGCCGGATCCGAACCAGACGGACGCAGGGAGGAGGCTCAGGCGGTGGCGGGACAGGAGCAACCACCGCAGGGGGAGAGACCCACTGTCGTGACCGTGATCCCGACGTAGACGGCTCAAAAATCGATATTTCAGGGAGTCGCCACCCAATTTATTAAATAGGGAAAATTGAGAAAAACCTACCTTAAAATTAATGGTCTGCGTAAACTAGGTTGGATTCGGGAGTCGGTTATGCATAGGGAAGGGCGAAAACTTAATTCCACTACACCCCTAGTACATCCGTCCTAAGACAGTTACCCTAAATCTGATTGTGCAAATATAAATTACGAATTTATTTGTTTTACCCAAAAATAAAATAGTAGAGAATAATAAGGGCTAATTTAGAAAAGTTTAATTTTGACTTGACGGGGAAGCCCCGCTTCTACGTATCCTCCGGTGCAATGAGGAACTCAAAAGTCACGTAGTTCTTCCTGAAAATTTTTGTTGGTTGATGTTTTTTAATATAGGGGTTTTAGGATTATTGAGCTGTACAGCTCATCCGTCCTAGAACGCTGACTAACCCGTCTGTACAGTCGGCTTAGTCCCCTATTTTCGGAAAATAGAGTTTTTGGAGTTTGGAAAATGATTTGAAGTGTGTTGGTTTGATTTTATCGGAATCGGGGTTCTGGGATTCCTGAGCCGTACGGCTCATTCATCCTAGAACGCTGACTAACTCGTCCGTACAGTCGGCTTAGTCCCCTATTTTGAGAATTTGATTTGTGGGAAAATGTGTTGGTGTTAATTTTAATTTAAAAATTGTTCATTTTAAATAGGGATTTTAGGACATGATCCGTAACGGTTCATTAGTGACCTAAAAAGCAGACTAACCCGACTGTACAGTCGACTTAGTCCCCTATTTATATTTTTTGGGAATTAAGTGAATTATTCATGTATTTCATAGGTTTTTTTGTAAAACAAATTAATAAAAACGAGAAGAGAGGGTGCGATAGTAAAATGGGGTGCAGTTTGCAAAAAGGGAGTTGTATTATTGTTTGCTTGAATGCAAAAGTATTAAGCTCCTTTGTGTCCTAGAGGGGTCCCTTTGGGAATAGATCTAAGGCTTTTTCTATCAAGTGAACCTCTCAAAGGTAGCTCTATAGAGTCCTAAATAAGGTTCCTAGAGCCAACGACCCCAATTAAGAACACTGATCAACAACAATAGGCAAGCTATTAGGAGTGTCAGCATTCTCAAGAGGGACCAAACTCTAGGTGAGACTTTCGTGACCACCCAACAGGACGCACATCCAGTAGGCCATCACTACGCAGTCTCGTTCTAACTTAGGTTATTCTCTAGTCCGGGTATAGGACTATTCTCACATGTGTGCAGAAGTGTGATAGTGGAGTGTGTGTAGGAGCAAAATGTTAAATATACCCCCTAGTTGCAAAACAAACAAACACATATACAGAAAATAATAGTCTTCTACCCTAGGGTTTATATCAAGCATAAAATAAAGATATACAAAAAAAAAACTAAAGAAATAAATAAATAATCAATAAATCAATAAATATGTACATAAATAAATAAATAAATAAACAAATAGATATAAATAAATAAATACAAAACTAACCTCAAGCTGATGAACGCGAGGAACGCCGAACCGGACCGAGCAGTCTGACCAAGTCAACTGCGAATCGGACTGCTTTGAGAACCGAAAAAAACCGATTCAACAAAAAAATTACAAACTAATCAAAGACAGACTTTTAGTGTCTGGACCGCAAAAGGCTAGCCCAAAAGATCACTTAATCTGCCAATGACCCCTCCTCCAAACCTTCACCTCTCAACCTCTTTTATAGTCAATTTCTATAGGGTTGTTGTTTCTTGCAAGCAATGTGGGACTAAAACATGATAGAGAAAACAATTCCCACTTAGAGAACACAATTCCCGTTTTTCTCAAACCTGTCACCGTAAAAGCGCGATTCCGGATTCGTTAACCGTTGGATCGTCTTGGTTTTTTGACAGTAGGTTCGTGAGACATATATCTTCACTTTCACCGTTCGGATCGTCAAAACGAGGTCTGAGGAGAGAGAAATTGCCTTCGCAATAGCTGCAGTTTTTGGTCCGTTTTTCTCAAACCTCTCACCGTAAAGGTGCGATTCCGGATTCGTTAACCGTTGGATCATCTTCGTTTTTTGGACACCAGGTTCGTGAGACATCCCTCTTCACTTTTACCGTTCGGATCGTCGAAACGAGGTCTGAGGAGAGAGAAATTGCCTTCGCAAAAGTAGAAAAAACAACCTCCGAAAATACCCAAAAAGCGACTACTTTTTTTTGTAATAATAATTTTTATTATTGCACCTCCCTTTTTTTATTTTATTTTGTAATTTGTATTATTTCATATCTATTTTATTTTTTTATTTTCGTTTTTTAATTAAAGATATTGCAACAAGAAAAATAAATTAAATTTACTTTGTAATTTTTTGAATTAGCATATATTTTTTTAATTTTTGTTTAACCACTAAAAAAAGTAATAATAACGCAAAATTAGTAAATTAGCGCAAAATGACCTATTCGAGGGATTAGGAATCAAATATACGCGAAAAACGTATTTTTGTGATTTTTTGAAAAAGTAAAAAAATGTACCGGTTAAAATTGGGTGTTCACAGTTGCCCCTCTGTGCTTACTTTCTTACGAGATAATACATAAAACTATGTTTTCTTGTTTTATCAAAGTAAGGAATAAGTACAGATATGAACCTCAATTTTAATCGGTGAAATATGCACAATTGTCTTTTGACTGTTAAAGTTAAATGGGTAACAAGAAATACAAACAGTGCCAGAGCTGAATCGATAGCACGAAGTTTCAAAACAATGTCAGGGCGAAACTAGTAGCATGAAAATCAAAGACAATGTCAGGGCGAGACCGATAGCACAAAATTAAAGACAATGCCAGGGCGAGACCGATAGCACAAAATTAAAGACAATGCCAGGGCGAGACCGATAGCATGAAAATTAAAGACAATGCCAGGGCGAGACCGATAGCACAAAATTAAAGACAATGCCAGGGCGAGACCGATAGCATGAAAATTAAAGACAATGCCAGGGTGAGACCGATAGCATGAAAATTAAAGACAATGCCAGGGCGAGACCGATAGCACAAAATTAAAGACAATGCCAGGGCGAGACCGATAGCATGAAAACTAAAGACAATGCCAGGGCGAGACCGATAGCACAAAATTAAAGACAATGCCAGGGCGAGACCGATAGCATGAAAACTAAAGACAATGCCAGGGCGGGACCGATAGCACCAAATTAAAGACAATGCCAGGGCGAGACCGATAGCATGAAAATTAAAGACAATGCCAGGGCGAGACCGATAGCACAAAATTAAAGACAATGCCAGGGCGAGACCGATAGCACAAAATTAAAGACAATGCCAGGGCGAGACCGATAGCATGAAAATTAAAGACAATGCCAGGGCGAGACCGATAGCACAAAATTAAAGACAATGCCAGGGCTAGACCGATAGCATGAAAATTAAAGACAATGCCAGGGTGAGACCGATAGCATGAAAATTAAAGACAATGCCAGGGCGAGACCGATAGCACAAAATTAAAGACAATGCCAGGGCGAGACCGATAGCATGAAAACTAAAGACAATGCCAGGGCGAGACCGATAGCACAAAATTAAAGACAATGCCAGGGCGAGACCGATAGCACAAAATTAAAGACAATGCCAGGGCGAGACCGATAGCATGAAAACTAAAGACAATGCCAGGGCGGGACCGATAGCACCAAATTAAAGACAATGCCAGGGCGAGACCGATAGCATGAAAATTAAAGACAATGCCAGGGCGAGACCGATAGCAGGAAAATTAAAGACAGTGCCAGGGCGAGACCGATAGCACAAAATTAAAGACAATGCCAGGGCGAGACCGATAGCATGAAAATTAAAGACAATGCCAGGGCGAGACCGATAGCATGAAAATTAAAGACAATGCCAGGGCGAGACCGATAGCATGAAAATTAAAGACAATGCCAGGGCGAGACCGATAGCACAAAATTTTAAACACAATGCCAGGGCGAGACCGATAGCAGGAAAATTAAAGACAATGCCAGGGCGAGACCGATAGCATGAAAATTAAAGACAATGCCAGGGCGAGACCGATAGCAGGAAAATTAAAGACAATGCCAGGGCGAGACCGATAGCAGGAAAATTAAAGACAATGCCAGGGCGAGACCGATAGCATGAAAATTAAAGCAGTGCCAGGGCTGAACCGTTAGCACGAAATTTAAAAGACAAATGCCAGGGCTGAACCGTTAGCACGAGGATGAGAAGGGGAATGCCAGGGCTGAACCGTCGGCATGAGAAGTAAAGCAGTGTCAATGCACGTCTTGCTTTGGAGGACTCTTTTTTTTGTTACTTTATTTACAAAGTACTGAACACAAATGTATGATTCTAATCATGAAGTGGAATGCATGGATGGACATGAAATGTATGCAGACTATGACATGAAATGCATGAATTATGCATGATCTTGAGTTGAAATTAAGATGCACTTGTCTTGAAAGTTGGATTCACTGAGAATTTTTTCTTTTTGTGCAGGCTTTATTTGAAACCAATCAAGCTTGTCCTCATATGGAAGTTTATCCTCAACACAGCTAACTTGCTTAGGCCCTTTTTCTCTTTTTATGACCACTTCTCTCCTTTCAAGCAAATCACCCTCAAATTTGACCTTCTCTCTCTTCTTTTTTTGATTGTCATTAGCTCTCTAAATCACATTACTGATTCCAAGTTGACTATTTTTGAAGCATTACTTAATGAGCATGCATGGATTCACAGGTATTTAAGAGCTGGAACTTTTTGGGTTTGGATTTTTGGTTTGAAAGTGGAGGGTATTTTGGAGGGAAAACATAGGAAAGACAAAGGCGACACAGGATGGTAGGGAAAAAGGTATTATGGCAACCTCGAGTTTATTGGGGATTCCATTTACTTGAGGTGCCTGACTTGCTGGGAATTGGCTGGGTATTGAAAACAAGTTTTACCATAGGGGAGACTTCCAGAGGTAGCAAGCAAAATCTAACTCACGGTTATGCAAACACTTTTGCCCCGGTGTTAGTAGAAGGTATTGCCCCAAGAGAAGGCTACACAGGTGTACCAAACAACGGTTGACTCGTGAAAGGACCTGCAAAGATTTTGCTTCAAACAGCTCAGGTGTGGAAAAGAAACTTTTGACTCATGACGGGTCTTACACAGGTTTTGCCCCAGTACTGGTGAAAGTTGTTGCTCACAAGAGTGCACTTGACGGATGTAGGGTATGGTAAGGATTTTTCCTCATTCTGGTGAAAGACATTGCCCTGAGAGAATACTACCTGATGTAACAAGAAACATTTGACTCTTAAAGGTCTTACGAAACTTGCCCCAGTGTGGGGTTTTCTCGAGACTCTCAAGCTTATCCTTCACAAAGTTGCCCAAATGTACACTATTGTGTGGCCCAAGTAGAAGAAATTTCCCATTGAACTACATAAGCTTCTCATTGTAAGTCTCATTCCCCTTTTGTGCCCTAATTTTTGCCTAGACTGCCTTTGCAGGTTTTCAGTCTAGCGGGCTTTATTTTTCTTTTATTCTCCCTAATTTTTGCCTAGACCGCCCTTTCGGGTTTTCAATCTAGCGGGATTTTTTTTCACTTCCTTTTTTATTAGAGCAAAGAATAATTTAAAAGAAGCAAATGATTTATCTCAAAATTAACATTAAGAAAATGAAAACGATCATTCATCAATCAGAGTGGGATTTTGGAGGCTTGTAATGTGACTATGGGTTATGGGTTATGAAAGAAAGACGATTAGAATGCTCAAGGAAACGTCTTACGGGCATGAGTTATGGGCTATGGAAGAAAGATGGTTAGAAGGTTGAAAGAACGGGCATGAGTAACAGGTTATCGGGATGGATTGATTGGGAGGCTTAAAGGAATGCTTTACAGGCATGGATTATGGGTTATGGAAAGGAAATGAGTAGAAGGTTCAAAGAAATGTTTTGCGAGTATGGGTTAC
This sequence comes from Astragalus membranaceus, assembly GCA_039519185.1. Classification (NCBI taxonomy): domain Eukaryota; kingdom Viridiplantae; phylum Streptophyta; class Magnoliopsida; order Fabales; family Fabaceae; genus Astragalus; species Astragalus membranaceus. The sequence goes on from CM076849.1 coordinate 179,648,748, forward strand.
ATGCTATGGGAGACAAATGAATAGAGGGCTCAAAGAAAGGTTTTAGGTTATGGGTTATGGGAATGGATCAAGGATCTTTAGTGCATTCAGCTTTCTATTGTGTTCCCCAGACCTCATATCATTCACTTTTTTTTATTACTTTTTTTTTTCACCCCATCTGCTTTTTGATCACTCTTTCTTTTTTTTTTTTGCCCTAATTTTTGCCAAGACTGACAATACTTGCTTTCAGTCTTGCGGGCTTTATTCATTTTTCTCTTTTTCTTTTCTTTTGAACTTTTTCCACCATCCCTATAACTTTGGAAAACTGAATGCACTAAATTCTATTGTAGTGTCGATCCTTGTCCAGGGTTTAGTGAAGGGACGTTACAGGCTCAAAGGGGATGGTAAGGGATATATTTTGTTTGGGATAGAGAAAGACGACCACTCTTCATTTGAAATCATGATTCCACGTTTGCAAAATTTTAATTTTGAAATAACATCTACTCTTTTACACATTCTTTGCTCTTCATTTCTTTTGATTTCTTTTTTGTTTTTTTTTCTTTGCTTTTTTTTGGGAAATGGACATTTGATATCCGATATTCGCTCACCGGTTCATCCCTGAATGACGCAACTAAAAGGGCCTAAAGAACTATCACTTGAGGCAAGAACTCAAAAGGGGTCGGTGTTTTAAGGGGACACGGGGAGAAAGGATTGAGATGAGTTTTTAAATCCATGCAAATTCATTAGCATAAAACTTCAACTAAGTCAACTTGGTTTCGAACTACATGATTAAAGAAGTGCTAATGACAATCATCTTTTTCCTTCTCTTTTTGAGCAAAACATAATTACCAACCTTATGTCCCCATTTTTCCAATATGCCCGAGTATTGTGCCCCATGATATCTTTCCTCTCGCATTATTTCTCTACACCTCTAATGATTAATCTTCCCAACAAGTCTTAAGCGAATGATCCAATTCCACGAGTCTAAGCTTGATTGGAACACAAGCACAAAAATTTCAAACTCCTTTTTAATTATTTTCTTAAAGAAAAAATTTATGAGAAGGAGTCAAAGAGACCAACATGTTATGAAATGCATGGTATGTATGCAAGTATTCACCCTAAAATGCAACATGTGTTGTTTTGTAATTTTTTTTCATTGTTTTATGCAAAAAATGCAATGCAATTGCCCTTTTTGAAGGGAATATGCTATGAAAATTTACAAAATGGCAATGATAATTTTTTTTATTTACTTATGCAAAGATTTTTACATACATCGAAGAAAAAAAAATGAAATATGGAGGAATTTTTATGATGAATGATTTTTATATTTATTTTTTTACAAATGAGTATGATGAATGACAATGAAATGGAAATGTGCGCTACATGCAATTATTCTAAGGACATATGCAATGCAAAATGCAAATGAATGACACGCGGAAAAAAAAGATCGATTAAATTTTAGTTTTGTCTTTACATGAAATGAACTTCTAAATGCAACATGATTTTTTTTTTGCTCTTTCATGCACGGAATGCAATATGAGGTGTTTTTTTTATGTTTTTTTTTTTATGCATGAAATGCAATATGATTTTTAATTTTGTAGAAAAAAATGAGTGATTTTCTAAATCCAAAAGTTTTTTATGGGAAAAAGATATTCTTGTTTATTTATGGAAAATAAGGTAAGAGGTAGAGTAGCTCCCTTTGTGACCTAAATTGGTTAGCCTATGCTATTGGGCCCTACAGATCTAAGGTCTTCTATTGTGAATAGTCACTGGGTTAGCAGCTATAACCTAGGGAAATTTTAGGTCTCTAGAGTCAAGTACTCTTCTAGAAGTGTAAACACACCAGGATGTACATCCCAGATGTGGATACCCGCAGAGAAGAATCGTACTCTAGATGAGGAATTCATGGTAGCCACTAGGATGTACATCCAAAATGACTACCACTACACAGCCTCGTTCTAACTTATGTTTTTTTTTAGGCTCAGGTGTAAGCCCAACTCTCAGTGTGTGCTCACAGCGTATGTGTGGTGTGTGAAGCGAGCATAGGAACACTAAAAAATAACAAAAACCCCAAATTGTACCTTATAATTACTTTGCACAAACAAATTAAAAAGGCTTGACTCTCATGTGTCCCCAGTGGAGTCGCCATCTGTCGTGACCGTGATCCCGACGTAGACGGCTCAAAAATCGATATTTCAGGGAGTCGCCACCCAATTTATTAAATAGGGAAAATTGAGAAAAACCTACCTTAAAATTAATGGTCTGCGTAAACTAGGTTGGATTCGGGAGTCGGTTATGCATAGGGAAGGGCGAAAACTTAATTCCACTACACCCCTAGTACATCCGTCCTAAGACAGTTACCCTAAATCTGATTGTGCAAATATAAATTACGAATTTATTTGTTTTACCCAAAAATAAAATAGTAGAGAATAATAAGGGCTAATTTAGAAAAGTTTAATTTTGACTTGACGGGGAAGCCCCGCTCCTACGTATCCTCCGGTGCAATGAGGAACTCAAAAGTCACGTAGTTCTTCCTGAAAATTTTTGTTGGTTGATGTTTTTTAATATAGGGGTTTTAGGATTATTGAGCTGTACAGCTCATCCGTCCTAGAACGCTGACTAACCCGTCTGTACAGTCGGCTTAGTCCCCTATTTTCGGAAAATAGAGTTTTTGGAGTTTGGAAAATGATTTGAAGTGTGTTGGTTTGATTTTATCGGAATCGGGGTTCTGGGATTCCTGAGCCGTACGACTCATTCATCCTAGAACGCTGACTAACCCGTCCGTACAGTCGGCTTAGTCCCCTATTTTGAGAATTTGATTTGTGGGAAAATGTGTTGGTGTTAATTTTAATTTAAAAATTGTTCATTTTAAATAGGGATTTTAGGACATGATCCGTAACGGTTCATTAGTGACCTAAAAAGCAGACTAACCCGACTGTACAGTCGACTTAGTCCCCTATTTATATTTTTTGGGAATTAAGTGAATTATTCATGTATTTCATAGGTTTTTTTGTAAAACAAATTAATAAAAACGAGAAGAGAGGGTGCGATAGTAAAATGGGGTGCAGTTTGCAAAAAGGGAGTTGTATTATTGTTTGCTTGAATGCAAAAGTATTAAGCTCCTTTGTGTCCTAGAGGGGTCCCTTTGGGAATAGATCTAAGGCTTTTTCTATCAAGTGAACCTCTCAAAGGTAGCTCTATAGAGTCCTAAATAAGGTTCCTAGAGCCAACGACCCCAATTAAGAACACTGATCAACAACAATAGGCAAGCTATTAGGAGTGTCAGCATTCTCAAGAGGGACCAAACTCTAGGTGAGACTTTCGTGACCACCCAACAGGACGCACATCCAGTAGGCCATCACTACGCAGTCTCGTTCTAACTTAGGTTATTCTCTAGTCCGGGTATAGGACTATTCTCACATGTGTGCAGAAGTGTGATAGTGGAGTGTGTGTAGGAGCAAAATGTTAAATATACCCCCTAGTTGCAAAACAAACAAACACATATACAGAAAATAATAGTCTTCTACCCTAGGGTTTATATCAAGCATAAAATAAAGATATACAAAAAAAAAAAACTAAAGAAATAAATAAATAATCAATAAATCAATAAATATGTACATAAATAAATAAATAAATAAACAAATAGATATAAATAAATAAATACAAAACTAACCTCAAGCTGATGAACGCGAGGAACGCCGAACCGGACCGAGCAGTCTGACCAAGTCAACTGCGAATCGGACTGCTTTGAGAACCGAAAAAAACCGATTCAACAAAAAAATTACAAACTAATCAAAGACAGACTTTTAGTGTCTGGACCGCAAAAGGCTAGCCCAAAAGATCACTTAATCTGCCAATGACCCCTCCTCCAAACCTTCACCTCTCAACCTCTTTTATAGTCAATTTCTATAGGGTTGTTGTTTCTTGCAAGCAATGTGGGACTAAAACATGATAGAGAAAACAATTCCCACTTAGAGAACACAATTCCCGTTTTTCTCAAACCTGTCACCGTAAAAGCGCGATTCCGGATTCGTTAACCGTTGGATCGTCTTGGTTTTTTGACAGTAGGTTCGTGAGACATATATCTTCACTTTCACCGTTCGGATCGTCAAAACGAGGTCTGAGGAGAGAGAAATTGCCTTCGCAATAGCTGCAGTTTTTGGTCCGTTTTTCTCAAACCTCTCACCGTAAAGGTGCGATTCCGGATTCGTTAACCGTTGGATCATCTTCGTTTTTTGGACACCAGGTTCGTGAGACATCCCTCTTCACTTTTACCGTTCGGATCGTCGAAACGAGGTCTGAGGAGAGAGAAATTGCCTTCGCAAAAGTAGAAAAAACAACCTCCGAAAATACCCAAAAAGCGACTACTTTTTTTTGTAATAATAATTTTTATTATTGCACCTCCCTTTTTTTATTTTATTTTGTAATTTGTATTATTTCATATCTATTTTATTTTTTTATTTTCGTTTTTTAATTAAAGATATTGCAACAAGAAAAATAAATTAAATTTACTTTGTAATTTTTTGAATTAGCATATATTTTTTTAATTTTTGTTTAACCACTAAAAAAAGTAATAATAACGCAAAATTAGTAAATTAGCGCAAAATGACCTATTCGAGGGATTAGGAATCAAATATACGCGAAAAACGTATTTTTGTGATTTTTTGAAAAAGTAAAAAAATGTACCGGTTAAAATTGGGTGTTCACACCCACAACACCCAATAGATCCGACTCCGAACAACAGATCCGAACCAGAGCGCACCGAAGCTAGCATCAACACCAGCCACAGCGTACGGAACCACCCAACCCACGACCTTCGCAGGGGCGACCACCACACGCGGAGCAAACACCGGGGAGAACGCACCGAATCTTACAGCGATTGCAATCGGAACTGACAGATTCGGATCCACCTTCGCAGGGGCGACGACTGCCATCTCCGGAAAAAGCCACTCGTCTCGATACCAAGGGTCTTCAACGGTTAGCCGCCCAGTCAGCTGGAGCAGATCGGCCGGTGCAGGCACAGCGGCCGCTACGGCGTAGGACAACCCATCTCTAGGGTTCGCAACCTCGAGAGAGAGGATCTGTATCATTCTTCTATTCAATAAAATGAATAACGACTTTGTGTCTTTACTCCTTAAAAAGGTATAACTTTTTGTTTTTTTAACCATTTATCCATTTATAATTTCATCTATAAGCACGATATATATAAGTAAAAATAATTTATGCCTTTGCTATTAAAAAATTGAACGAAGGTGGATTATTTCTCGGAGTGAAGAAAACGAGAAAAATGATTGATAAAAGGACAGCGAAAACGACGCCGCAGTGAAGGAATTATTAGAAGGCTTTCAACACCGTGACGTAAACGACGGTGCCGGTTGGTGGTGGTGCCGTCCGCTACCTTCCATCTATCAACATCTTCTTAAAACGACGTCGCATCCATCACCCCCTTCCTCTTTCTCATAGTCACGGTCGCAAGCTTCCCAAAAAAGGCAATTTTCTCTCCGATCAATGCCCCTTTAATTCTCATCCAATTATTCACCGTTATCAACACAATTTTCCTTTTGAATCGTAATCTGCTTGTTTTTCTTCTTCGTCAATTACTATTTAAAGAGAATTGCATGTTTTGGATTGACTTTGAAATTCCTCTTTGTTAGCAGTTCATTTTTTCCTTTTTCTTTGAGGATTTTGAATTTGATGTATCGTATTGATGCCGCCTTTTTCTGTTTCGGTTCTGGTTCAATTGTTATGGAGCATTTGAACTTGTTAATTTTGAATTCTCCCTTTGCGATCACGAGCTCTAAGGGTTATTCACTTTTTTTTCTTCCTTTTAATTTTTATACTAATTATCAGCTTTTTACTTTTTCTTCAGCTTTTGATAGCAACAATTTTGGTTTACACGGAAGAAATTTGTTGATATAAGTAGTAACTAGTAAGTAGTCTGGTTCATATTGACTGTAAGTGTAACAGTTCTATGTCATGTCCTATGGTGCTTTGAAGATTTTTGAGCCTTTCAAGTTCATTGTTTGCATGTAATCTGTTATTTATTGTGTTATTTTTCCATGTCGTTTAATGAAAATTCTATCAAGTAGAAGTTCAATTGATCAATTATTTGATAAAACTACCTTATTTGGTTGGTTATGTTATTTCCTTCAGGTCAATGGCGTCTTCTTCAGACTCATGGGTGAAGGAATATAATGAAGCAGTGAAACTTGCTGATGACATCAGCGGCATGATTTCTGAGCGGAGTTCGCATTCCGCATCTGGACCGGAGAACCAGCGTCACTCATCTGCTATAAGAAGGAAGATTACAATATTAGGGACTAGGCTTGATAGCCTGCAATCTCTTTTGTCAAAGCTTCCTGGAAAGCAGCCTGTGTGAGTGTGTAGTTGTTGATCATTCTGGTTAAAAATGTTCATGTTGTTACCACAGGATAAATAGGACTTGGAACACTATGCACTGCTTAAGTTGTAGGGTGTTCCTCATTAAAGGAATACCAGGTGCTCCATTTGAAATGCCTATTATATTGGGTTGATCGATATGCCATATTAGGTTTACATTGTTATTCTCTGTCATTTACTTTTTACAAAAAATAAATGAACGGTGAGGGAAGGGGGATCACTGGTTTTTTGTTATAATGGGGCGTGCCTTAGATTGTGTCTTCTCTGTGGATGGCTTGAACTTGAGCAATACTAAGTTCTATGCTATGGTACTAGAATAAGTAGCTATGTGTTATTAATAGAAGAGGAAATGTCTTCAATAGTTTAGCTGTGAAGGTGTACAAAGAAGCTGCATTGTTGATTTGTGAAGTAAATGTCATTTCATTTGTGCAGATCTGAGAAGGAGATTAATCGTCGCAAGGACATGCTTACAAGTTTGAGATCAAAAGTCAACCAAATGGCTTCCACACTGAACATGTCAAATTTTGCGAATAGGGATAGCTTGCTCGGGCCAGAACTAAAACCAGATGCAGTGAGCAGAACTGTTGGTCTGGACAACAGTGGACTTGTTGGACTTCAGCGACAAATTATGAAAGGTTACGTGTTTAATTGTTTGACAGTATTATGCTCTGAGTCTGTACTTTGGATCTGATAGCATATCATTATTCATGCAGAACAAGATGAGGGCCTTGAGAAATTGGAGGAGACTGTATATAGCACCAAACATATTGCATTGGCAGTGAATGAAGAGCTGAATCTGCACACAAGACTCATTGTATGTTCTTTTAGGCATCGATTTTTGGTTTTTATTGTTTCGTGTTGGCTATTTTCATCTCATCCTTTCTATAAAATTGGATTCTTTCTTTTTGCTAGGATGACTTGGACGAGCACGTAGATGTCACAGATTCTCGGCTTAGGGTAAATACTCATAGTAACTTCTATTGGGATTTGGGGTCGAATTATGTTTAGCCATTTGAAGATTAAATTATGTTAATATTAGTTATGTTTAATTACAACTTATCTACTTATCTATTATGTTTCTGTTGTGAAATCAGAGGGTGCAGAAGAACTTGGCAGTTTTAAACAAGCGAGCCAAGGGTGGTTGCTCTTGCTTGTGCATGCTCTTATCGGTGATTGGTATAGTGGGTTTAGTTCTTGTCATTTGGCTGTTGGTCAAATATTTGTAATAATGAAATACCAACTTGCCAAGCTTCTCTTTTTATTCATGTTTCTATATGTCTGCTCTGAAACATCGTAACCAGTTTTCCTGATTCGCATGGGGACTTTGTTTATGGAGTGGAGTTTGTTGAGATCTTGGAAGGCTTTGTATTGTAATTGGCATATGCAAGTGTTTATGTTTATATATATCTTGTGCTTTTCTCTTGTAAAAAATATAAATGTTAAAAGCTACTAGTAGCTGGAGTGTAAGTGTGTAACACATTACTCTATTTTAATTATATTGTGCTGAAGTTTTATGTAAGAAATTGTGTGGTTTGGGAGGGAAGAGAAGTTATTCCATGCAATGCAACCCATGTTATGTATCGTCAAAAGACTAATGTACGTTTCCCTTATTCAACATAAAGATGACTTATTTACGTGTCCTTGTTATATTCCATAATTGGGAATTCCATGCTACTTGTTTTATTCCTCTGATAAAATGCGGCCTTTCTTCAATATTGAATATGCATTTGTCCATAGGCTGGAAGCAGAATATGCATCTACCACACGTAAGTTACTATCTGAAGCTTGCAGATAAAGAGCTAAGTGTACTTACGTAAGACCCTAATGTTCCTTTCCGATCTGCATAGCTCTTTGTCTCATCTCCATTTCATTGTGTGCCACAAGGGAAAAAACTTTCTAACGATATTGCATACTAGAATGTAGCTTTGTCGTTCCAAACCTGTGGCCTTTCACAGGAACTGTAATCATCTCACCCATATATGAATTGAGTAGAACTACAAAAGATGGCTACAGCCTAAAGAAGCATAATTGTGCAATTTCAAATATTACTATTGAACTGGATATTGAAGATTATTACACATTAGTTCTAGACGTAGGAAGTTTACTATGCTAACATGCAATATCAGGTAGTGAGCAAACGAGAACATATTCACCCTCAATTTTATAAGTATTATCTTATAAATGACTAGGGGATATAAATAATATACACATTTACTTGCTCACTCTAAACATAAGCCGATACATACATATCCATTTCATAAACAAAAATTGTTTGTGAACTACACACACACAACAAACTTAAGCACGTGATTACATAAACCATGTGAGTGATGATATATCTCAATCATTAAACAGCTGAATGACTACAATAGAGTAATAATTAGCAAAAATGAAAAGGGTAAAATGAATATGCAGCTAAAAAAATAGCTTTCTTGGGGGTGCTCTAGATTCAGCTTTGGAAGATAAGTTTGAGGATTTGAGGGGAGGGGGCATTGCCTTGCTTTCTTGACCCTCAGCCACTTTGTCAAGCAGCTTTGCGGCCCTTGGATCTGCTAGCAGCTTCTTTTGAAAAGACTGTGAAAAGCCAGTAGCAATGATAGTCACATGAATTTCCCCAGTGTAACGATCATCAACAACAGCTCCAAATATAATATTAGCGGAAGGATCAGCCAAACTAGTCACCACCTGTAAAAAATACCCGTATTGAGAACGAGACATATACGAAGAGAAAACCCAGTAAAAATGCAAAAGCAAACCTAGTGATAGGTCTTGGGAGGAAAATAGAACACTACATTAATATGAAGCACAAACTGAAAAGAAAATCAATCTAGAGGAAAACTTTGATTGGGAGGCTTGCTAAAACTTTGATTGAATCTAATCTAGAGGAAAACTTAATTTTCCAACATTATTACAGTAATAAATGCAAAAGTACACCATGATACAATATTTAGTAACTCTACTTGAATTTTGTAACATTTTAGTAGTAGTTTTCAAACTAAAAACATCATGCTAGCAACAATTTCACAGGATCAAATTGTAAACTGTATAACAAATTTTGCTCAAACAAGTGCTGATAAAATCCTCATATACCTGAGACACCCTGTTCACTTCCTGCAGGGTAATGTCCTTTCCTCCAGTAATATTATACACTACTCCGGTGGCGGATTGAATAGATGATCCAATTAAAGGTGCCAAAGTAGCCTGTTCTGCTGCTTCTTCTGCTCGGTTTTTACCTGATGAAACACCTACCCCAAGCATTGCAGTCCCAGAGTCTTTCATCACAGCTTTTACATCAGCAAAATCTACATTTACAAGTCCGGGTATCTGGAAAAAAGCACAACAGTTCATATGATCTAGAAAAAAGAATTACATGAATTAACCCTTGAATACAAGCACATTTACGAAGGAAGAGTGGCACTCAAAAGCATCTTTGCAATTGCAATAACTATCTAATGGGATCAACTGGGAACTTTAATTATGTTCTAGTGACCCCAAAAAACAAAAAAAAAGGGTGTATTGTTTGCCAATCAACTCACTGTTATAATGTCCGATATTCCCTGTACTCCTTGGCGTAAAACATCATCTGCAAGACGAAAAGCATCTTGGAGGGGCATTTGCTCATCAGCTATGTCAAGCAGACGGTCATTTGGAATCACTATAAGTGTATCCACATTTTTCTGAAGCTTTTCAATGGCTTCAAGTGCCTGAAAGAAAAAAAATGAATTACATTTTAATTATAACATACCAAAGGGAGAATTAGCAATATGACAGAAGAAAGAATGGACACCTGCCTGTAAGGATCGTTTACGCCCTTCAAAACTGAAAGGATAGGTAACAACACCTACAGTCAAGTAACCTGCTTCTTTTGATATTTGAGCGACAACTGGGGCAGCACCGGACCCTGTACCCCCACCCATCCCAGCTGTTATAAACACCAAATCTGATCCTTTAAGGGCCTCAGCAATAGCCTCTTTCGATTCCTCGGCAGCTTGCTCCCCCAAAAGTGGATTCCCACCAGTACCTGCATCTCTATCAAGCAAATTCCATCAAAGGCCACCACTCATTTTCTCAATAAAACAAGAAATGATTATGGAGTAAAGCCATATAAGCAAACCACATCATAACCTAAATACGCGCGAGGAAAGTGTCCTGACCTAATCCTCGGGTCAAAAGCTCTCCAATTTTAATAGGGTTCTCAGCAGCAGAATGCAATAGCGCTTGAGCATCAGTGTTTATTGCATAGAAGTCTACACCCTGATTAAAAAAAATGTAGCAAAATTTAACATTTAGCATTAACATTGTAGTAGCATTGTAGCAAAACACAAATAAAATCAAAAGATTCACTTAATGAATAGTCCCCATAAGTGAACAACCATAATAAAACAACTTATCCACAAACAAGTAACAAGCCACTAAAGTTTCTAGATTATACACACTCACACACATAGAAGAAGACAAGAAAAATAACCTATTAAAGATGTTTCAAGTTGAAGTGAAGGGCAAGGTAAAAATGAAAACTTTGTGAAGGAAATGAAAACCCCACCTGCAAACCACTACCAATCATGCGGTTAACGGCATTGTTGCCACCACCCCCAATTCCGACGACCTTAATCTTGGCGTTATCAACATAAGTGAAGGAGCATCTAACTGACCTAAAACGACGACTGAAACGTTGCGTTCTGGAGTTGAGAGAAACTGAGGTAGTTATGAGAGTAGATGGTGAGGTGGATAATGGTGAATTGTGGTAGAAAGAGGAAGCTGAGAGAAGTTCGTTTGGGTTTGTTAGGTATGGAAGTAGCGTAGCCATTTTTCTCCCTTGCAATTGCAGAAGGATATTTCTTTTTCTTTTTGTTAGGGTTTTAGCCTTTTAGGACTCTGAGAACATGAATCGATTTTTGATTTGCTTGGTGGGTCTTTGAATTGGATTGGAAGTTGGAACCGGATGAAGGAACATGGTGACGATTCGTCCTCGTTGAATGAACCAACGACGTCGTTTGGCTTTTTTAATAAAATAAAATAAAAAACAATTACAAATAAATGGGTGCTTCTAGGGGTGAGAGAGCAAATCAAATCCCTCCCGGTGAACCATTAAATATGACCGTGGGTGGGATGTAGTATAAAAATTCATCGATAGTTGAGATTTAATACTGGTTGATTCAATCTCAATCAGTCATAACATTTTACAAAATATCCTAGGGTCAATTTTGGTGGTGCACCGGTGAAGGATTTGATTTGCTTCCCTCGTTCTAGAATCACCCCAAATAAAGTATAGTAAAATACGAGTGCTCCTAGGGTGAGGGAGTAAATCAAATCCCTCACCGGTGAAACCATCAAATATAACCGTAGGATGTAATGTAAAAATTCTTCAACGGTTGAGATTTACTACTTGTTGAATCAATCTTAACCACTCATAGCATTTTACACAATATCCTACGGTCAATTTTAGTAGTTCACGAGTGAGGGATTTGATTTGCTCACTCACCCTACAAACACCCTTTTTTAGGAATACAATTTACAATTTGAAAAATATTAGTTTATTAATTTTAGATTTTTTAAGGGATTTAACCTCAACCTTAGGTGCGGGTGGTTAACGCCCTTCATCTAAAGGGACAAGCTCGGTAAATACTCAAGTTCGATCTCTGACGATAGAAAAAACTGGAGTCAGACTTTACTTATTTTTAAAAATTTCTCTAAAAAATAATGAAAATATCGTCTCATCATATTTTATAGACGCATATATGGCTTTTGTTCCCGCAAATATAATAGAACTTTTGCTTTCTACCCTAACATTTATTTTGTATTTTAGATAAATGTTGATATGGCTGGCATAATTACTTGTCATCATTGTTATGTAGGATGATCATACCATGTGGCAATGCCACGCGAGATGATAATGTCATTTGACATTGTCACATAAGATGATTGTTTGGTGTGGTATTTTGTTGCCACATCAACGCTATAATTTGTTGGGATTTGAAGTGAGTGATAGTCTCACATCAATTAGGAATGAGCTAAATGAATGATATATAAGAGAGGGAATTCATATATAAGGTCGAAAACTAATATTCGAAAAAGACAAAGGACCAAAACAACAAGAAAATTGAGGGATTGGAGAAAAAAAGTATAACATGAAAAAGGCAAATGAGAAATTTTAGTTTAAAGAGATTGTGCTTCCCCATATTTGGATTGCTTTATGAACAACATATCTAAAATTATCTTCAACTATAAGTACATGTGAAGTGTTTGGGAGGGCTTATAAAAGCAGTATATGAGTTACCCATAAGTTGTTTGTCATTTGTTTTCATAAGCTCCTAATATTAGCCTATGGCTGCAGAGTTGATTCTTTTTTCAAGCAAGCCACACATCTTTATCATCGGTGTTTGAAATTGATCCCCTTGATCTCTGAAATTGTAGTATTGTTCAATTCAGTCTTTCACATTATTAATATTTCAAATTGGTCTCTATAGTTATAAAATTTAATCAAGTTCATCCATTCGTCTGAATTCGTTAGCGAAAGCATTCATAATATTATCATAGTATGTACGCCCATGGGGGACGACTTTAATTATCTTTTAGAAATTGCAATAATCTCTTAGGGTATGTTCGAGAGGGAGGGCATATTTTTTTAATTCTAAATTGAGGAAGTTATAAAATATCTTTAACTATTAATAAAGTGTAATTAAAAATATTATATTGTTATCTATAATATTATTCTTTATTTTTTTTTAACATCTTAAATATATATTAAAATATAGACTAATTTTTTTTAGACCATCATCGCCTCTCCTCGCCAAAACCCCTTTCTTTTTTTTTTTGGTCATAAAAGATTTGGCTTTCAATAGAAGAAATGGGCGAAGCCCAACAACAGCAACAGAAAGGAACAACAATTTTGGGCTCAGTACAAACCAGGCCAAAACCTAAAGTCAAACAAGAAAAACAATAAAACAAGAAATCTGAGAGAGACAACATAACAAAAAAAACACAAACGCTAAAAGAAGATAAAGCGACCCTAAAAAGCAGAAAGCGAAAATAGCTCCACCATTTGCATCGACTCCGAGAACAGGGAAGAATTTCAGCAATCAGAACCCATCTTGAACCAACAACAAACTATACACCTCTATGCAAGCAATCTTTTTGAAGGAGAGATCGAAGCACAACCGGAGGGGACAAGATCCAATTAGATGGCAATGCGTTTGTTGAAGCAAGATTCGCCACACAGTCCGCGACGTGTAACACCCCCTTCTAACTTAACTATTATTCAGTATATAAAATCAGAGTTTTCAAAAAATATAAACCATTGAAGGAAGTGTCACATTTCAACGCTTATAAAAATCAACTAGTTTATAATTAAGTGACATGAAGTCAACAAACAATAGCACGATATATAGCACGATAGTTTAGGGACGGGCCCACAAACACCTGTTTTAGTTTACAACGCATAATAAAGTATTCATCAACACAGCGGATGATCTCAAGTCTAGAGTTATACTCAGTACATCACCATAACAGTTTAACACATCAAAATAACAATAAATAGTACTACTACGCCCTCCCCCTGGTGCTACATATCAGAGCTGACAGGACTACTAGTAGAAGGCATAAGAATGTCCTCACTCTCGATTACCTGCAAGTTGCCGACATAAGAAGCAACATAAGGCAGTAGGGTGAGTCTCTTTACACAAATAATAATAATTAAGGTAAGCACTACATTAAGGAAGGGCAGCAAGCAACACTAATTCATAACAACTCACCACATAATCAACAACAATCATCATATTCATAATTCATCCATAAACTCATCAAATGCTTGACTAATGCATGTAATGCAACATGCATGTGGATCCATCATCACCGCTATTAGCCTGGAGGGCACTCACCGCTTTGGCCGAAGCCACCACACCGCTTTGGCCGAAGCCTACACACCGCTTTATGCAACATGAGTCATGTGACGCTATGACTATGCACCACAACACCACACATAAACCATAATAATTATTAAACTCACCGCTTCTTATTTCTTAACTCAACATCATCAACATATAAGCCTTAGGGCATCACACCGCTTTGGACCGAAGTCCCAAACATCATCAACATATAAGCCTTAAGGGCATCACACCGCTTTGGACCGAAGTCCCAAACATCATCAACACATCATCATTAATCAAAGTACTAGCCACCAGGGGCGTCATCGTCATTAACTAGCCACTAAGGGCATCATCGTCCAAATACTCAAATACGGCCACTAAGGGCATTTTCGTCAATACGCTCATAAAACTCTTTTTAATCACCCGGGACAGCCACACAGGCGCCCATCCAACAACAACCAACACCATAATCAGTGGGGAATACCCTTTTTCCAAAATGACACATTTTTCCAAAAATCTCCGAGAACAACAATTTCCCAAAAGTGGTATTTAGGGATCAAACCCACAATTAAATAATTCTTTCCAGAAATAATTTTCATTGGCCAAAACTAGAATATTCAGGTGGCCCTCTGAATAAGCTTTCCGAAACATCTCGGGACGTCTCAATCGGACTCCCGAGTCAAAAGTTATGTCAAAAACGGTGAGAAAACAGCAACCTGCGCTGGGAGGCGCGACTTCAGCGCGACTGGGCAGAAACTTTTGTTTGGCAGCGCAGCGCTCGCGCTTGGAGCGCGACTGCAGCGCATACGAGGCGCGAAATGGCAGGAAGCCTTCACACACTGAAAACATCAAAAACTCAGTATTTTACTCGACACGAACCCATCATCAATCCTTCCCACCCATTACCAAAACACAATTTTACACCTAACCATATTCCTTTCATTGAAGTAGTTAATCAAACAATTCATGTGCACAATTCCTATCATGTTCATATTCACATCACTCCACATACTTCACCAAGATAATTCAACACAACAACATTCAACAATTCAACTAATTCACTATAACAACAAGTCATTAACACAATATTCAACAATTCAAACTAACTCAATATAACAACAAAACCGTAACATAATGTCCACCATTCAACTAACTCAATTCACAACAAGATATTAACACACATTCAACAATCCAACTCCTACAACCTAACCTACATATATCGCATATCTTAAGCATTATCATAGGTATAAAGTAGAGCCCCCTAACCTTGGTGATTGAGGAACTCAGCCACGCACAAGCCACAAAACGAAAAACGCAGCAGCCCCCCTCCTCTCCTCTTTGCGCAAACCGTGGGTCTAAGCTAAAGCCAAGATGAACCAATCTCCTCCTTTTCTCCTTGCTGGTCGCGAGCCCTTCTCCCTCTCACTCTCTCAGCTTTGGCTTCTCTCTCCTCTCTCTCTCTCCTCTCTCACGAGCTCACCCTTCTTTCTCTTTTCTCCTCTTTCTTTCTTTTCTCTTTTTCTTCTCCTTTCTTCTTTCTGTTTCCTCTCTTCCCAGCGCTGATCCCCTTCTCTTCCTCTAATCCCATTCTTTGATTCAATTTAACCCTAGGCCCAATAATGCTTGGGCCCTATTTGCACCTCCTATTTCACTTAATTCCACCACTCCCTAATTACTTATACACCTCTTAAATAACATAACTCCAAATTAATTAATTCACTTAAATAATTATTGTAAGCCCTTAAATAACCTAATTAAATAAATAATTAAATTATTTTGGGGCGTTACACGACGCGATTTCCACTACGATTGACCCAAAGAAAAGCAACAGAGGTAAAGTTCTTATTAATCTCTATAATATCACGCACAATCATCTGAATCTCACCCCTTGATTTGATCCCTTTGCATGTTTCAATTAATTCGAGAGAATCCGATTCAAATTCAACATCGCAAATACTGAGGCTAGCAGCAACCAAAGATGCTTCACGAAGGGCAAGAGCTTCGGCAACAAGAGGGGAAACAGCAAAGATTCTCGAGGTACTCCCTATAACAACTTTGCCATATTTATCTCTAGCAACAACACCTGAAAAACCTTTTCCTGACTTCAAATCATATTGAGCATCTGAATTAAACTTGATAGAGCTGTTTTTAGGAGGACTCCATTTAGGCACAGTTCTCCTATTGCAGCTAGATAAGTTTGAAAGATGAGCTGAAGTAGAAATAGGAGTTAACATTGTATTGCAATTAACTTTAATTGCAAACAGAGTGTCATTAGGAATAGGATTCTTATCCTCAAAACATTTAGCATTTCTAGTTTTCCATATATTCCACAGAGCTATCATAATATCACAAATTAACCTCTTTTTATCTTCACCTGAGCACCAAAAGGCTTGTAATATAGAATCAAACCATTCCCCAAAATGAGTAATATTGTAAGAATTAGGCACAGGACATAGCTGAAGACCAAACCAAACTGGAGTTGTCCACGGACAAAGGAACAAAAGGTGTTCAATAGATTCCTCTTGTAGGTTACAAACTGAGCAGATAGGAGAAGAAGAGATTCTTCTCTTAACCAAATTGAGAGCTGTACTGATAGCATTGTGTTTAAGTCTCCAAACAAAATTCTTAATCCTCCCAGGAACTCTAGCACCCCAAATTTGACCCCAAGCTTCTTCAGAATGAATATAAGAGGTAGATGGATGCATCAGAGAAGCCTCCAAACTAACCCTTATGACTTTGTATCCAGATTTAACACTATAAACTCCATCTTTAGAATATGGCCAATAAAACTTATTAGTAGAATCAAATAGACTAATTGGAGTTTGTAGGGCTCCAATAGCACTGTCTGATGAAAGATTAAGTTTTAATGCATTTAAATTCCAAGCTTTAGGAGAAGAATGAATTAACTCTTGAACATAGGTAACATTACTCCCTGGTTTAGTATTAGCTAACAGACCAGTAGCTAACCATTTGTCATTAGAAATGCTAATATTATCTCCATTTCCAATATTCCATCTCCCTTGATTTTTTAACAAATCCCTTCCATGAAGAATACTTCTCCAAACCCAAGAATTCCCAGCTTTAGGTTTAACAGACCAGAAATCTTCTCTTGAACAGTAAATGCCTCTCAACATAATAGCCCAGTATTCATTTTGACTATGTAAGCATCTCCAGGCTTGCTTTGAAAAGAGAGAAGAGTTCTGACTAGTAAAATCCTTGAAGCCCATCCCACCTTTATTTTTACTACTACATATAAAATTCCAGGATTTCCAATGAATACCCCTAGAGTTAATTTTTGAGCTCCACCAGAAATTTGCCACTGCAGAACATAAAGATTGGCAAAAATTCTTTGGTAACCTTACAATTGACATTATATAGGAAGGAATGGCTTGAATAACAGATTTAATCAAAACCTCCTTCCCAGCCTGAGATAGAAATTGTTCCTTCCACCCATCAGCCTTAGATAACACTCTCTTCTTAATCCAAGCAAGAGCTTGAGTTCTAGAAGTTCCCCACTCAGCAGGAACTCCTAAATACTTGCCAGGAGTATCCCAAATAGGAATATGTAATGCTTCAGATAGTGAATTCTTTAAATGATGAGAAACAGAAGCACCACAAATAAGACCTGACTTCTGTAGATTAATTCTTTGACCCGAAACACTAGTGAAATCATTCAAAATAGCCACAATTTGATAAATTTCATCTAGACCAGCCTTTCCAAATATTAGAGCATCATCTGCAAAAAACAAATGGGTTAGAGTAGGGGCCCTAGGAGCCAATTTAAGACCTTGTGTGAGACTAACAGTGTTTGCCTTAGATAAAAGCCTAGAGAGAACATCAAAGACTAAGATAAATAGGTGAGGAGATAAAGGATCTCCTTGCCTAAGACCACATTTAGGAATAACAGCACAACTTCTAGCCCCATTAACCTGATAAACAAAAGAAACATAAGAGACTAGAGACATAATAATCTTGACCCAACACAAGCTGAAACCAAAGGATAATAGAACCTCTTTAAGAAAAGACCAGTCCACCCTATCATATGCTTTGTTCATGTCAACCTTGATAGCAAAACCATTACTAGGAATAGAATTTTTCTTTTTAAGATAATGAAAAGCCTCTTGTGCTACTACTAGATTGTCTTGAATCAATCTACCCCCCACAAAGGCACTTTGTTGAGGAGAGATAAGAGAGTTTAGAAAAGGTTTGAGTCTAGAAACAATTACCTTAGAGATGATCTTATATATAAAATTGCAACAACTAATTGGTCTCAACTGACCAATTTCCTCAGGATGTGGAATCTTAGGAATTAAGGCCACTAAAGTGTCATTAACTGAACCCCCTAACTGACCAGTAGAAAAGAAAATATTAATAGCCTCAACAACATCTAGCTTAATAATTTCCCAATTTTTCTGATAGAATAAACCATTCAACCCATCTGGCCCAGGAGATTTTAAAGCACCCAGAGAAAATACAGCATTCTCAATCTCTGAAATAAGAATAGGAGACATCAACTTCAAATTATCCTCTTCAGACACTAAGATAGGAACAACATTAAGGCAATGAGATATTATAGGAACAGCAGGGACATAAATAGATTTGAAAAAATCCTCTATAGCCTTAGTAATAGCAAATTGACCCTCCACCCAACAACAATCTTTGTCTTTTAATCTGTAAAGCTTATTTCTATCCCTTCTTTGAACTGTAGTAGCATGAAAGAAACCAGTATTTTTATCTCCCAGCTTCAGGCATTTTAACCTAGATCTCTGTCCCCAATAGTTCTCCTCTTGCTTCCATAATAAATCCACTTCTCTTCTAATCCAGTTAATCTCCTCCAAATTAGAACCATTATTACCAGCATTAGCTAATACTTGTAATCTAGTTTTTAACTTGGATATTTCAACAGCTGCATTCTTAAAAGTAACTTTACTCCAAGATTGCAGTGATCTTTTACAATTCCTAGCTTTAACAGTTAAGCTCTCCCAGCCACCCTCAACAGAGCCATTATTAACCCAACCATCAGAAACCACTTTTCTACAATCATTATGATCCTCCCAATAACTCTCACACCTAAAGAATTTTGGACATTTAATAGGAGGATAGGGGAGAAGCACAATAGGGGAATGATCAGAATTGAGAATTGGAAGAGCAATACCTGTAGCATGAGGATACATAGATCTCCAACCCCAGTTAACCAAAATCCTATCAATCCTTTGATAAGTCACAATGCCATCTCTAGGATTGCTAGCAAAAGTGAACTTGTTACCCTTCAATTCCAAGTCCATTAAGTTTCCAGAGTTCAAGAATTCTCTAAAAAGAGCCATCCTTATAGGAGCCATAGATCTTAACCCATCCCTTTCAGTGATAGAACACATCTCATTAAAGTCACCTATACAACACCGTGGTTCATTTCTCCTTGGCATAAGATTCAACAATTTTCCCCATAAATGTCTTCTCATATCAAAGGTAGGATTACCATAAACACAAGTTAACATAAACATATTTCCAGTCTTTTTTTCCTTTATCACTGAATGAATATAGTTTATAGATGAATCTAAAACCTGAACATCATACTCATTAGTCCAAAATAATGCAAGACCTCCAGAAGTACCTACTGCAGGCACACAAAACAACTTTTGAAACTTCAGCTTCCTTCTAACTCTTTCAACTCTAGCAAGTTGAGCCCTTGTCTCCATAAGGAACATAATTGACGGCTTGTGACACTTCATTAGTTCCTGGATCTCCCTACTAGTCGTGGATGCCGCCAATCCACGACAATTCCAACTAATTGTAGTCATATTACTGTTGGGGGCATGGGAAGACCCGCCTCCTCAGTCATTTCTTTTTCAGCAGTAACTATAAACCCATCAATCACAGCTACCACTCTAGCTTTCTTCACACTATCACTTTTACCACTATCATGATCAGCATTAGTTAAACATAGCTTGTGAACCTCCCTGCCACGTTTAAGATTAAGACCCATAGCTAATCTGTTACTTAAAGCTTCCTCCACCCTTGGTGGAATACTGTTAGAGTCTTCTTCTTTATCTTCAAAATCATCATTAGGTATTTCAACATAGTAAGGATGGTTTCCTTCAAAGTGAGGTAATTCATAGTCTCTGCAATCAAATTTATGGAAAATCACCTTAGCCAAAGGGATAGAATCCTCATTAACATTCATATCACTATAGTTCATATTTCCATCCCTATCTTCATTTGTTGAACAATTAGCTTCATTACTAGCTTGACCCTCTTCATTTGAATTACTCTGATGTTGATAATTTCTCTGCCTTTGACTTCCAGAACCATCATAACTATTTCCCTGAAAAGCTTTTGGTTTAAAAGCAGTGAGAAATTGGCCATATTTAGGTCTATCTTTGTTATTAGCTGCCATTATCACTGGTTTTCTGCATTGTCTGATATCATGCCCAAATTCACCACATTTAAAACATAGACCTTGAAGTCTCTCATATTTGAAATGCACCCATACTCTAGATTCATCAGATTTTTGAATCCAACATCCAGACCATAAAGGTTTTCTTATATTTTGTAGAAACCCTAGCTCTTATAAAATGAGAAGGAGTACCACCTCCAAGCTTGAAGGGATCATCAACCTCAATCACCCTCCCCACTTTCCTCAACAAAATGACAGCATTAGCAGGGTTAACATCTTCAAACGGTAACCCATGGATTTGAATCCAGAATACAACTTGATCAAAGTTTATATCAGCAAAAGCTACATTTTCCTCCCATCTTTGCAGACTCAATACTTGATTCATAACAAACCAAGGAGCTCTCTTGAGCACTTCTTCAGCATCTTGGACAGTAGGAAAAGTAAATAGAAACTTATTTTCCCCCATCTCAGTGATATACAATCCTTTGTACTCTTCCCATGTTTTAAACATTCTACTTCTAAAAGCTTTTTTATTCAGAACTTTGTTAGAAATAACTTGCCCCACTATTGCTCTCAAAGCATACTCAATATTATTTTTTGATGCAGGAACAAGTTTTTCTACTACAACTTCACGCTCATCTTCAGGGAGATTCGAATAAGAAAACTCAGACATAGTGTTTTGAAACTGACACAACGAAAGACTACTACTAAAAGAAGCTAACAGAGACAGAAATGATACCAGATGCAGAGAAAAATAAGGAAACAAGCAAACAGAAAGGATACAAGATGAAGGGAAGAAACTGAAGATACTTAACAGGGATTTTAAACAAGCTGAAGAAAAGATGAAATTTTTTATGAACTAAACTATAGAGAACATACCATACTAGCACTTAAAATCAGTTTCTTCAACAAAGATGAAATGATTTTAGATGTAGTAAACATTGTAATCCTAGAAACTCTATTACCGGACTATGCTCTTTAGCTCTTTTTTGCACTTTTGCTCTTTTGACTCAAAATATATAAAGACTCATTTGCTTATCATGATTATAGGAGACAATAAGATCTTACCAAGCAAACTGGAAAAATTATGGAGAAGAAGATGATCCAGTACTCATGAATCGAAGCAAAACTAAGGATAAGCTTTGAAAAATATCCAATAGATATCCAAACAAACCATCAAATAATACCCTTTTCCAATAGTACTTTCCATTAAAAACTAGAGAGCAATTCAACCATATCAGATATTAGTACAAACCTAGATATTAACCAAAAGGTAATATCCAACCCAAACCCCTTTTTGATAATAAAACCCTAGCGGACCAATATTTCTCTAAAGAGAAAACCGAAAGCTAAAAATTGCCAAAACCCCTTTCAAACGTACCTTTATAAATAACATGGAGGACTAAGTTCCATAATAATCCTACAACTTCAGAGATCTAAGTTCGCTATTTACTCTGCTGTCAAAAAAAAGTTCGCTATTTACTCATTTAATATGAGAGGGGATGTGCAAAATAGAAAAAGAGAGGGGCTAATAACACGTTTCTTCTTTGTCAAAAAAAAAATAACACGTTTCTTCAATGAGTGGGTAAATGTTCAAATTGCGTTATCTTGACCAAAAAAAAATGTTCAAATTGCGTTTAATGCGTGGAAGGTGATCAAATTCTAGCCACACCACCACCACCACCTGGCATCTGCCACCTGCATTACACGTCTTTCATAGAATTCAAGGACGACGACGACCTATCTCAGAGGTAAATTTCACGGCGTTTCATTCTCGGCAACCAAACGCCTCTTTTCACATCTCGTTAACGCCATTTTCGTTTAATTTTCGTTTAATTGGAATCTGCAGGAATTCCAGTTTCTCTGATTCAGGATCTATGGCTTTCTTGGTTACTTCGTTAATCTTTGCGGTGATTGGAATTATCGCGTGCCTCTGTACCATAATTTGCTTCAACAGAGGACCTTCTGTTAATCTGTAAGCATGCTTCCTCTACAATGATTTCTAACTTCGTTAAAATTTCTTAATTTTGGATGCTGTGGTTAATTTAGTGTAGTAATCAAATAACTGGTGTTGGAAATTTGGTGCTATATAATTGTCTTTTGTTTTCCCTTTGGTGGGGGAAACATTCAACTTTATTGTACAAACTTATGAATTGTCTGCTTTATATGATTGATTTAGATAATATCAATCTGAACATCTTTATGGACCTGCTGCTCTATTTAATAGCTGATTTTGTTATCAATTGTTTGTGAAATTGTCACCTTGTTTTGATTCACAATGCAATGTATGTTTATTTTATTTAGTACTGAAGTAGACTTCTAAGGTGATGTAATGTAAGTTTGATCTGAAGAAAACAGTGTTTTTAATTATTCATGAAAAATGAATCCCTTGAATAATTGGTGTTCTCCTATCCTCTCTCTCTCTCTCTCTAACTCAAAGTAGTAGTTGCTTCTCTCAAAGGTATTGTTATTTGTTTGAACTAATATCTTATTATTCTGTTTCAGATTTCACCTTACTTTGGTTCTTACTGCAACAATGTGCTGCTGGCTGATGTAAGTCCATGTTCCAGTCATTTTCTTTTAATTTGCATAATGTTTGAATATGCAGAAACTGTGCATCAAGGCTCATTTCATTTCCCTCACTAGATATTGATCATTTAGAAAAGTTGTTCACTAAATTGATTCACTTGAAGCTGTTTGTTCTAATACCCGTTCTTGTGCTCTCTGACCAAAATTATGATAATAAATTGATAATACTGTCCTATACTCATATGAATGTGGAATGTTATTTAGTCAAATACAGTAAGCAGCACTCAATAAAGGTAGTTGAAGAATAATGAACTATTTTGTAAAAATTAGATATATATTCAAACAACCATCCCCAGGCGTGTATAAGTGCTTTAAAGATTATCTTTTCTTGTTTAGAACTATACCGTGAACCAACAAGTGCTTTAAAGGTTATCGTTTCCGGTTTAAAGCTATATAATATAACTACTTGCTATCATTTTTGTAAGTTGTTGTTTTACAAGACAAAATTGAAAGTACTGCGAGGATGCTTTCTTCCTCATCAATAGAATAAATGTCGTGTGAGAGTATGTCCATAATAATTGAGGGATGATGAATGAAATTGGGCTTTAGATGGTATTGGTGTGATATGAACACGTCACACATTGCTTAGTTGAATTGAAGAATTTTTTGGGGATATGTAGTGCCAAAATCTTCTATCTTTTTTTCAATCAATAATGCGCATTTTATCAGTCGTAGCATTGTGACTTCCAAATATCTAAACATGTCTTCCTTGAGTTAATAAACTTTTGTACATTAGTTATGAGTAGTTTCTTTTGATACCAGTAGTAATTCTAGCTTATGAATATCCATGTCTCGGGGTATTAGATGTCACTAATCTTACTTTGGTTGATTTGTTTTATCAGGTGGGCGATTGTATATCTGGCACAGATGAACCCGCTCATAGTTCCTATCTTGAGTGAAGGCGAATAACTTTTTGTATAATCATATTTATTTCCTCACAAGTAAGAGTGTGAATTACAACATGGCTGCTCTAGAGAGTATGATTTCAGCTCTCACGAATCATTCAGTATTTTCTATGGGTGTATCTATGTATTTCTTGTTGGGTATTGGCATTTCAATTGAATTTTCTATTGCTGCCTGGCATTTCCCATGTATAATTGCTGTATTTGACCCCCGATTCATTTTAGAAGTAGATAAAGAGTGGTGTGTATTTTGGGGAAATTAGTTGGTTAAGGAATATTACTTGGTTTTTGTACTGTATGAAGTAAATAAGTGATGAGGGGGAAATCATTCATGCAACAATATGGGTCTTCTATGTAAGATTGTATTAAAATGAACTTAGCTATGGTCATTAGCGAATAAATAAAATGTCGATTATTCATTATTGATGAGGCATCACATGAAAAATTTGATTATTGTACCGATGATAATGTTTAGGACAAGAAAGCAGGTGGTAGCTACTTGTCCCTGCACCTGCAGCAGCATTCTTTCTCCATATGCAGTTTTAAGAATTTTCAGGGAAACACATACAACTTTACAAGGCTCAATTGGTCAAACTTGAATAGAAGAAGTGATTTTACTTCATGATGCAAAATTTTGTTGTTTTTGAATGACCATTTTGTAACTTATGAAACAAATCCAAAAACAATTTCTTTTAGTTTTAAGTATCTTCTTTTCATAAAGCAACTGATTAATTGTTGTAAACATTCGAATCATGTCTTTCAACTTATTTTGTTAACTCTCAAATAGGTTTTTCTTATGAGTTAAGATCTGAACCATTTCTCAAAAGAAGAAATAGAAGTTCTATTGCTATAGTTTCGTGTGTATTAATTAAAAAAATGCACACATTGAATTCAATCTATTTTCATCCTAAAACCGAATTAGGATCAATGTTGAACAATAGAAAAGTATAATCAATTTGCAAAATCACCTTTATGAGTGTATTTAAGTTGAATGAAGTCAAAGGCGGGTTACTTGAGACATAACTACATGAATGCTAAAAACTGAAAACTCAGAAGTTTTATTCAGTTGAGAACAACAATCACAAAAATAATTGGACCTTTAATTCAGTGGGACTTAAAAATTTCCCACCATACAATCAACTAAATTGCTGAACTCCTTGAGACTTCTCTGGTCAGCGCCACGACGCAACAACGGTGGAAAGAAGAGCCATGACGCAGTAACAACCACAAAGACCACCGTAATGGGCCCAGACAAAGCCCAATGGACTCTCCACTTATACTTATGGCCCAACAAGTTCATAACACCAAACTCCACAACCACACATGCACCATGAAGCACAAAGAAGCACGTGACTTCCCACGTGGGAGGAGCACGTGTGACATAGTAGAACAATAACTCGTGCATTAAACCAGACACCAAGAAAGTTGCAAACGCTCCAGGTAGTGGAGCCCACTGTGGACCCAATCCAGTCTTCGATGAAAGTAATGTTGTCACGGGATTATATACACTGAGTCGCAGAATATATGTTACCATGAGGTTCCATCTTCTTCCCCAAAAATCACGCAAGGAAGTTGATAAATAAGGTTCATTAGACGGCAATTCAAGCTCAATCCCAATTATAGCATTGATCAAAATGTTACATAGTCCCAAAACCACATCCAATAATAGATATACTAAGCTACAATAGAGACCCGTAATAATAACTCTGTGATTGTGATAATGATTTTGATCATTTAAGCCAATAAGAAGAAGACCCAAAAGCAAGGCTTTGATTGGAAGAAGAAAAAGATTCAATTTTGAGGGGTTTTGATGAAGTGGGTATGTTTGTTTTTGGATGATTCTTATTGGGAGACAAGCAAATGAGAGAAAGAGAGGAAGGGATTTTGAATTTGATGAAAGGGGGCCTAAATCAAAAGAGAATAGGAGGAGTTTGAAGTTGGTGAGCCAAGTGATGAAGAAGGCAGTGATACCTGTTGAGAGGACAGTGGAGAGTTGAAGGGGTAGGATGGTAAATAGGTAAAAAATTGGGCACAAGGAGAGAAACCTGAAGATGCCTTTGGGTATATTTGACGAAAGGAAATAAGAGTAAGTTAGAGAGGCTAGAACTGTAAGCCATACCTTGATTAAGCTCTTCAGTTCCCCTTCAACTTCTATGCATTTTGGGTTTGACATGATACTTTCTTCTCTTATGTATAAGCTTCTTGCTCACTCTCTCATGATGATTCTGATCTCAAAATGTATATCTTAACAAATAATTCAACTTCCAAACTCACCCTACGATACATTTTCTATTGAAGTATTTGGCCACTAGCGCTTATTGTTTGTTTTTGTTTTTAAATAGAGTAAAGGCCCAAATTGGTCCTTGACAAATTTTTCGTGGGACGAATTCGTCCCTAACAATTTTTTCGGGACACATTGGTCCCTGACAATTCCAAAACGGGACACGTTAGTCCCTCCATCCATTTTGACGTTACCAGCACAGTAAACGTGTCTTACGTGGCACGTTAAGTGCCACGTGTCACGTTAGATTTAAAAAAGGGACGAATCGGTCCCTGACAATTTAAAAAAAGAGACGAATCAGTCCTCTGTTACTATTCATCGTCTTCTACCTCCAAACCTCCAAATCCCCAATCAACGAAGGTTCCACCCCTCCCCCCTCACCGATCCTCCTCTCTCACAGCTCTCTCTCTGGTTCGCTCTCCCCTCTCCCCTCCCTCTCTGGTTCGTTCTCCCCTCACCGATCCTCCTCCCTCTCTCTCTTCGCATCTCGCCGTTCCCTCTCTCGCCGTTCTCTCTCTCGTCGCTCTCCCTCCTCTCTTCTTCTCCTCCTCTCTTCTATCCCTTTCGTTCCTACGGTGAGGGTTTGGTAAGTGATGGCTTACGGTGGTGAGACGGGAGAGCAAGATCTACGAGAGGCGGTGGTGAGAGGGGGAATGCGATCTGCGAGAGTGAGAAGGAGATGGAGAGGAGGAGAGAGAGAGAGGGATGAGTTCCAGATTTAACGTGAGTGAGGAGAGAGAGATGAGTTCCAGATCTGGGGGGAGGGGTTCACGGTGGGGGGAGGGGCGAACAGTGGAACAGAGGGGGAGGGGGGAGGAAGAGGAACAGTTGGTGGAACGGAGGGGGGGAGGGGTGATTTGTCCCCTTTTCAAAAAAGTCAGGGACTGATTTGTCCCATTTTCAAATTTGTAAAGTCAGGGACTTATTTGTCCCAAAATAAACGTGGAAGTTAACGTGACACGTGGCACTTAACGTGCCACG
Organism: Astragalus membranaceus; assembly: GCA_039519185.1. NCBI lineage: Eukaryota > Viridiplantae > Streptophyta > Magnoliopsida > Fabales > Fabaceae > Astragalus > Astragalus membranaceus. Next base: position 179,676,138 of record CM076849.1, read on the forward strand.
TAGAACACGTTTACTGTGCTGGTAACGTCAAAATGGATGGAGGGACTAACGTGTTTTTGGAATTGTCAGGGACCAATGTGTCCTGAAAAAATTGTGAGAGACGAATTCATCTTACGAAAAATTTGTCAAAGACCAATTTGGGCCTTTACTCTTTTAAATAAATATATTAGCCACCACACCGGCACGTTTTTTTTGTTCAACTCCACCAGCACAAATAAATTAGATATCATTTCGTAGCCACTGGCGTACCGGCAATATAAATATATTCGGCCACTAGCGGTTATTGTTCAACTCCACGGCACAAATAGATTAAGGCAGTTTTTTTGGTATCCCCCCATTATACCCCATTCCCCCTTTTTACCCTAAATCTCCCAAATACCCTTAAGTGTTCGTTAAAAAAATATATTTTTAAAAATTTCTGGATGGGTTTTTGTTGAAAGGATTTCCGAAAATACTGAACACATTTTACATTCCGGAAATACAGTAAAATGCGGTATTTCTGGAAGTCCAAAATATTTGACTTCCGAATTTATCCCACTTTGACGTATTTTCGGAAATTTATTGGATTTCAGGGGTAATTTCGTCTGTTTAGTCAATTTGGGAGGTATGGGGTACCGGGGGGAGGGGGGTAAAAAAAAACTGCCATAAATTAGCTGATCGATTTTCTGTTGAAGTATTTGGCCGCTAGCGCATTGCTAACAATATTATTTGTGACTAGGGTGTCGAAGTGATCGATTTGTCAACTGGATATCCGGTCCATCCATAACAAAATCCATCCAATCCATCCGTTGCAAAAAAATAATATTAATGGACCGAATTAGATCCATCCAATTGATTTGTGGATGGTTGTGATCCATCCATTAACTTTTTTAAATAAAAAAAAAAATACTTTTTTACTAAAAAAATATTTTTTTTTTAGAAATTGTTTTTTTTTTTAAAATTCAGAAACAAAATAAAAACTAATATATATATATATATATATATATATATATATATATATATATATTATATTTTAAAATAAATATCAACCACAACCGTCTCCGCCACCGGCCGCCGGAGAGCTGTCGTCGTCGCCCGCTGGAGTGCCGCCGAGGTCACCGGCCGCCGCCTGCCACCACCACATATATAAATATATATTTATATATTTATATATCGACAATACTATATATATATATATATATATATATATATATATATATATATATATATTGGTTCGGATCATTGTTGGCTACCCACGGAATGATCCCAACGCTTTCAACGAAGGACTAATCTCCGCTCGCTACTTGCGGCAAGGACTTCGCTGGCCAACACGTTTTTTTTGTTGCAGCCGAGAATCGAACACGGGAGCAGACTGTGAAGACCCTCAGTACGAACCCAAGACAGCCCAACTACTGGGCTAAACGTGTTGGTTACTATATATATATATATATATATATATATATATATATATTTGTATATCTATAAATATAAATATAAAAAAAATTATAAATATAAAAAATTAAATTGCTGCAGTATTAAAAAAATATTAAAAAATATATAAATTTTTTTCATATAAATGTTTTTTTATTAAAAGATTTTTTTATGTTATATTTTTTTTGAGATTAAACGGGCTGAAAATGCCCAAACGGATTGGATGGACTTTTTTATGTTTTAAAGATATTAGTGGATGGATTGGATATGTATTCATAAAAAACTGTTTTTTTTACAGCGTAAAAAAAAATTGGATGGATGGATTGGATATATCCATAAAAAATTGTTAATGAATGGATTGGATGAACTTTTTTTGTCAATTGATAGATTGGATTGAATTTTTTTGGTAAAATTTAGGCCATCACTTTTCCCACACTTCTCCCTACTCACCCCACACCCCTTAACTCCAAATATTCCAAAAATACCCTTAAGTAGAGGACGTGTTTACGTGTGATTCGGTTGAAGCCAATCGAATATATTCGGCTAAGGCCAACCGAACGTTATAAAAAAAAACAAGGGTGTGTTGTTCAGCTTTGTTCGTTCGGTTGAGGCCTCCCAAAAAATTTCGGTTGAGGTCAACCGAATAGTGCATTCTTGTTCTGAATTTCATCGAAGCCCATTTTCGTTTTTGATTAATTCTCTCAGTACCCAACTTTTTTCATAATTCATCAATTCAACTTAATTTCTTTATACCTTCAAGTTGGGCTCAATCTCGGTCCCCAAAAGTGAATTGAAGTTTATTGCCAACTCAATCTTTTCTCCCTTTCTTGATTTCTCTATGCGTTGCTCTTCTTGGATCGACGTTTACATCCACCATACGCACGTTTACAGCATCAATCGTGATTTCAATGGCAAAATCAATTCTCCGCATTTATTGTTTGTTGACTGGTACAAATTTCATTTCATTCCTTCTTTGCTCTCTGTAGTTGCAACAGGTAAGCTCGAGAGATAGCAACACATTTTCCTTCTTTTCATTTTATTCCAATGGTCATTCGGTTGAGGCCTCCCGAAATATTTTGGTTGAGGTCAACCGAATAGTGTAAAAGAGGTAAAAGAGGGGTGTGTCTCAAAAAAATACCCGTTCTTTCTTTTCCTTCAATATTTTTTTTTGAAAAAACCCGCATTCGGCTGCCCTGATCCGAATTTGTTCGGTTGGGGTCAGCTGAATCCTCTGAAACAGAAAAAAAGGGGTGTGTACACTGAAAAATACACCTTCGGTTGCCCGTAACCGAATCGGCGAAAAATGCGCGTTTCATTAATGGCCTTTTGGTCATTTCGCAAGGTTAGGGGGTGTGGGGTGAGTAGAGAGGGATGTGGGAAAAGCATGAGCCAAATTTTAATGGATATAAATGTGTAAATGAATTTCTCCAATCCATCTATTATAATCCAAATCCATATCCATCCAATCCATCCATTTTGACATCCCTATCCGTGACACTCTCCCTTCGACCTCACTCAATGATTTGTTGAAATTTAGGCGAGTCCCATTAAATTAATAAGTTCATTTTCTCACCCATATGAATTTCAATGAAGGGGTGCTTCATGATCATGGAGAAAGCAAATTGGGTCAGGAAAAGTGTTTTAAATGGTTTTGAATAGTATCGAATCCACTCATGGTTGCCCATGATTTTCTCCAATTATTTGAATCTAAGTCGAGTCAATTAGCAGATTTCTCACTTTGAATCACAAAATGAAGAAACTCACGAATCGATTCGTGAGCTATATGAACCAAGTTATGCGCGGGTTTTTAGTTGATAAACAAGAACAATTCTTTGATAAGGGCTTTCACACCTATTGCTCGGTCTTTCATGTATAAGCATTTCTTACATTATGGATTCATATGAACTCAACTGAAAATCATTGATGATTTTCGAAGATCATTTCTACATCAATTCTCTGGGGCATCTCATTTTATTGATTGCGATGGGTTTCCAACTTTCCTATAGGCTGTCTTTGAGAGCACTTGGGTTGTCAGATTCCACAACGCACTTTTTCCACTATGTTAGACAAACTTAATGGGGTTAAGTTTATCTGAGCACTTAACTAAATAGGAGAGGGAATGTGAATTTAAAGACTAAATTCAGAGTTTACTCAAATAAAATAAGATCTCTAGCTAATGAAAAATCATAATAAACAACGGCCAAGTATGTACATCGCATTCCTCTTTAGATAACCGATGTACAAGGTGTGGCAAGACTGGTAAAAGGTAATTAAAATTAACAATAAAATAGATGAGTACCTACTCATCAAGCCAACCTACTGAATACTGTTGTGAATATGCAATGTTACGACCAGCTGCAAAGCCTGGCGGCGTGACCCGACATTTTTCGGGACCCAAAGAACTTGTCCCAACATGATTTAAATAATCCGGAGGAGGTGCACATGGAGGAGGTGCACATGGATGATCACTCTCTCTAGAGTTAGGATTCTGAACCTCAAAAAGAACAATTAGCTGCCCTGTATCTGATTCTCTCTGGTCTTTCTCTTCCCCCAAGCTATGGTGTTCTTCGATAGTTGTAACTCGACAATCGGAAAGAGGACTGGCAGCACTTGGGCTTTTTTCAACCCCACGATTAGATTTCCCATCAATTGGATTGGGTTGACTATGGCCAGGTAATTTCTCGGTCATTCCATTCACAACCTGCCTTTTGGCCAATGAAGCATTTTCCTCAACACATTTTCTCTTCAGTAACATCTTGTGGGGACCATCCCCCAGAGCTATGATATTGTGTCTAGTAGTCCAGTCAGGATGGCTCCAGAGGGAGAGTAGAGGTGAATTTGCATTCCGTTGATCTATTTGTCTGTCATTTACATCAACTGACCCAGGTAGATCAAATGACTGGGCAAAAGTAAACAGGACACAGAAAATAACATACAGCCAATTAGCCACTAAAAAGTATGCATCCATGAACGTATAACTTAGATTCACAATAAAAGTGCAATATACAATTGAATCATTTTCTATGCATTAAATTTCATTAATACAATTACATTGAAAGCTTGCACGACGTAAATCAATATTTAAATCAACAGGCATTTGATTGAGTTATTTTATTACAACACATGATATGCTTTTAAATTACAAATAAATGTCAAGTATTAGATTAGAAATTTGAAAATGTCTAAATGATCTTAAATTTGGTATGCATGATCATCACAATATTATGACTTGATTCCAGAGGTTTTATTGCTTATATTCACATTTTACAAAAAAGTAACTCATTAGTGCATGTGGACAAGTGTCACCAACCATGGAATGAGTGGATTCCCCATCTATTGTGTGTGTGGGCGTGCGCGTGTGTATGGAGAGAGAGAGAGAGGGGGGGGGGGGGAGAGAGAGAGAGAGAGAGACCAAGCCTGATAGACAATTCTTATCCTCCCATACAAGATCATATGGCGATAGTTTTTTGTCAAGGCTGTAACAAGTTAGGAAAAAAAAGTTAGGAAACAAATGTGAACAAGCGGAAAGAAAGGAAAAGTTGTTTCAAATTCCAACAAGCTCTAGGGTGGTGTCGGGAATAAGGAGGCTTGATATGGGAGATTGATTATTTGACTCTCCCATCATTGAAAAATAAAAAAGACAAGAAACAGGAACATGCCTCTCTGTCTCTGGAGGTGCTATGAGAATTAGAAGCTTTGGTTTGAACTCAAGAACCTTGTCTAATAAATTGTGAGCACAGGCTGTTTTAAACCCACAAGGGAGGTTGAGGCCCACGATCTGCTCCAGAAAAACAAAAAATAAAATAAATAATAATTAGCACATTGGCCTCGAGGATATGAATATCTCAACCTTTCAACTGAACAACTCTTACCAACTGCGATCCTGTAGGAAACTCCGTTGGTTGAGCAGTCATCAAATCTCTCTTCTCAAAACTAAAATCATTCTTCTTGAAAAAATTCCAATACAGAAATATAATCAGATAATCATAGAAAAATCCTTAACTAGTGTCTGCATTTACCTTCATTTACTAAAACTACGTGCAACTACCACAAACTCGGACCTCAATTAGGTGCAGTCAAAATCTAGGTGCAGACACACAGTCATGATTTTTTCTTCCCAGACATGATTGCTTACAAACTTTCACCGCAATAGTCCATTCACTCAATGAGATGATGAATATTATCAAAGACAACGGGACCCAAAATAAAACAAGAAAGGAAAAACAAAAATATCATGCATACAATGCTGTAAGGTCAAAAGCAAACATGACCATAATCCATAAGCATAATAGTAATATATGTTATGAACCAAGAAATACTCAGATTACCGTACCATTGTATACATTGGAGCAACGACAAAAATAACAGAGAACACAATATAATTGAGAACTGGCTGAATATTCAAAAACTCTGCTAATGCAAAGAAATCAATATGTATAATAGGAACACACTTAAAAAATACAACATTTGAATACAAATAAACCTCTTGATTTCAAAGTAATCGCCACATGATAATAGCATACACAAAAGTTCATGAACAATTAAATATTGAATACGAACTTTTAAAAGTATACCCACCTCTGTTGAAAGTAAATCATAATTTTTGTATGAGCATTTCTTCCCAGTCTTCTCAAGCTTTTTCTCCATAAGGATGCTAAAATCATTAGCACCACAACAGAAGTCCACTAACTGAGCATAAATAACTAAGTCACTCAGGCATTTGACTTCAAATATCAGGAATAAAATAACAAAGTCAAGAATATAAACAGGAAATTCAATGAGACACCATGAAATCTAATCTAATATAAAAAAACAGTAGAAATGTAACAACAAACATCCGAGCATGTTATACAAAATTTGAGATAAGCAGGAATTAGCGTGAAGTTTAAGAAAGATCTTTGCTTTAATAGTTAAATCATAACAAAAGTCGAGTATTCGACTAATGACAAAAGTATGCAAACAGAGATAAAAGACCAAATAAGTGCACAAGTACAAGAGCATTTACCGTATCACCGTTCTGAACATAACAATGTAGTTTATCAACAATCTGCAAATGTCAAACATTTTTTTTAAGTGATGCTTGGTGATAATGTTAGAATATGTAGAAAATATCCCCCCACATCATTATTCTATAATAAAATGTTAGATTATCTCTTGGGAGTAGTTTTCATATTTACTTGTATTATATACCATGAATTTGATTCACTATTCATACCGGGTCATGCAGTTCAATTAATGACCATTCGGTCGGGCCATTAACCCACCAACCCAATACCCTGACCGGGTTGATGACCGGTCCAGGTTTGATAACACTAATCAAGAGCACAGAAATACAATGAAGTTAAAAAAATTAAGGGAGATATGGTTGACTGAAAATATATGTAGGTGCACGTGCACCTTCTGCCTTGTACAAAACATAAGAGAAAATATGAAGGGCACCGAAACACATGGAGTTATAAAGTAATGGGAGATAGACTTGAGTGGATATATACACACACATATATATATAACCTTCCAGCTTTTCCACATGTGTAAAAGTGGATCATAACGATGTCTAACATAGCATATATAATGAATGCGGGATACAGGATATTCACTCGATGAAGTTGTGATAATTAAATTGAAGTTTTTAGAAACAAACTTAAAACCCATTTCAACCATCTATGTACAATGAAAGGAACATTGGACCAGTAATACATCCAATGCCAAAACAAATTACTCAAGTGATTGCTTTTCGAATTATATTATAGGCAGACTGTGTGTATACATTAAGTAGGAGGATGACTAAGTACGTATAAAAGAAAGTGCTGGGACGGTATTTTCTGTTATCTGGTTAGTAATTAGTTGGATAGGTGGTTATGCTTTAACTGCTGTATAAATACTGCTTGTATACAACACAAAATATAAACTGTTCATTTTCTCTCAGTTATCGTTTTGTGAAATTATATATATTGACTTCTTTTAGTTTCAAGTTTTAATAACAATTAAATTACTTAACACAATCTTTCAATTCTTGGGAAAAATCACAACCTTAAGCAATATAGATATGAATATAGATAGTTACGTACATCAACTGAGTCTACCAGCATTCCCGCTGTATTGGTATTCTTCACAACAGTTTCCAAAGTGTGCTTTTCTATTGCACCCTCCATCAAAATTGAGGATCTAGCTTCTTTAGACAAATCCAACAAACTACATGCAAGGAAAACATCCTAAGTAAATAAGTACTTAACAACATAATGTTAAACAACCACATAAAATAATGGCAAATTTAGATTTCAAGTTCCGAACAAGAAATCCAAGAGAACTGCATTGTATTGCCAACTGCCAAACATTAAGGAAAGATGGCAAAAGAATAAATGAATCAATAGCAAGAAAATAAGTAACTCAGATGTCAGATTATACAGACATACCTCCTCTCTGGATCAGCATTCGATGAAGGAAATACAGTTCTAATAGGCTTGGCCAACAACGACTTATTAACAACATCATTGACCAGATCATCACGCTTCATTTGCTCGGGACCTTCATTCATAAGAATACATAATTTCTCACTAGTTTGTTGCTTATTTTCCTCACAGTTAGGCATTTCAAATTTCTCTGAGATTGACTCCTTATTTTCAGTCAAACGACTTCTTGATTTTTCATTCGATTTCAGCTTCCATGAAGTATCTGAACCAGAAATCGTCTTTTTGGATGACTTCTTGTTACCAACTTTAGAGGAAGACAATTTTCCAGGCACTTTGGATCCCTTCGCAGTGCTCTTGCCAGATGAATTATCAATGCCAACAATGTTCTTCGATGTAACTATCTTTTTGGTCGCAGGCTTCATCCTCTTACTAGTGGTATTAATTTCCTGAATAGTAGCTCTAGTATTGGAGACTTTTTTAAAATCTCTTATAGGAGTCCCAAGTTCATCAAAGATCTCATGATTTCTAGTTCAAATAATGGTAAATAAAATTACATAGGGGGTTAACAAGGACAAATCGCAATACAAAAATCCACATAACAATTCAAGGCCTCAAGTAATAGCAAGAAAATGGAGGCAATCATCAAGGAAAAATACCAAAAGAGCAAATAAATAATAGCAAGAAAACAAGTCAGAAGTCAGATTATATGGATATACCTCCTCTCTGAATCAGTATCAGATGGGGGCACTGTATTTTTAATGGGTTGGATCATTGAGGCCTTATAAACTGCATCATCGACCGACTCATCATGCTTTATTTGCTCGGAACCTTTATTGATACCAGCACATAATTTCTCACCAGTTGATTGCTTATTTTCCTCACGGTTGGGCATTTCAAAATTCTTTGGCTTCTTGTTTCCAGTCAAACAACTTGATTTTTCATTCGATTTCCGTTTCCTTGAAGTATCTGAACCAGAAATAATTTTTTCCGACAACTTCTTGCTACCAACTTTAGTGGAAGACAGTTTTCCAGGCACTTTGGATCCTTTCACAGTGCTCTTGCCAGATGATTTATCAAAGCCAGTACTGTTTTTCTTCAATGTAGCTCGCTTTTGGGTTGCAGCCTCCATCCTCTTATTAGTTGTACTAATTTCCCGAATAGTAGCTCTAGTATCAGGGAATTTTATATGATCTCTTATAGGAGTCCCAAGTTCATCAACAATCTCATGATTTCTAGTTCAAGTAACGGTAAATCTAATTACATTTACATAGAGGGTAACAATGACAAATTGAAAAACAAAGGATCCACATAACACTTACAAGCAATATATAAGAATGCGATTGTTTGGCAAAAGACCTTCCCAAGCCCTTGGTTGAATATCTTCATCATCTATGTAATCAAAAACAATCTCCCTGCCAAAATCAACTTGAGGATCAACCTCCTATACAACATCAATTAGATTTATAAAATGAAGATTAGAAACAAAGAAATAAACGAGAGAAATTACCTTGGCAAACATTTGCGATGATATGACTTTGGACAACGGCTACAAACCGCAAATTGTAACTCAGGTTTCATCTTATTTTCTAATCCTTTACAAACGCAGCAATAATGAATGGGACACGTAAAAGAATTCCCATCAGCAATTTTTCTCTCAAGTTCATCTGCAGCATGCTTAACTACCTGGGGAAGTAACTTTGCAACACAATGTGGATGATAAAAAGTGTCACAGGTTGCAGAAGCGCATTTAATGACCTGAAAGAGGAATTCTCAAATTTTAGTTCCATACAATGGTTATCAATAGCGAGAAGTAGTGATATAGCAGAGCAGCTGATGCCGCTACTGGAAGTTTGTAGCGGAGCAGTTTGCTGTAGCAGCCAAAATTGCAGCTGTAGTGACCGCCAAATGCTTCAAGGAAGAAAAACCTTGTTTATTAGCCTTTTTTTAATTTGAATTTTAATGTTTAGTTACTTTTAAGGCTTAAGTTTAAGCCTTATATGCTAAAACTAGTTGGTTTTCTTGACTTTCTTTGGTATTTACTTCTATGTTTTGCTTATGACCTATGACTTCTTATTACTATTTATGAATATTTCATGAACTTAGAGTATTATTTTATTTTTTTCAGCATTTATAAATATAAGTATAAATGATTCAATATGCATTAAAAAAAATCAGAATAGCTATCATCCCACGATGTGCTATACTAAAAGCTCTTTCATCTCAATATAAAATTGGGAAAAACATAATTTGGATGAAAAGGACCAACAAGGATTGCGAGAGGCATCACACAAGTGTGGAAATACACTTAAATGAACTAACCAACAAGAGAAACTTAGTTTATCTGCCAAAGAAATACCTCAGCACCCTTAACTTTATCAGAGGACCCCAGCTTGCCACAAGCAAAGCATTGATGCTGATGATATTCACAATTCTTACAATAAAAGCTCCGAGTCTCCTGCAATTTTAGCAACAAGCAAGCAAATTTCTACATGATATCTGAAGTGGAAAAGGACGAGGAAAATAAATATAAAAAAATACTATTAGCATACATCAACTTCCTTCTGGGTAAAACCAAGGGAGTCACAAAAAGAATCCTGACCATCCTCCTTAGTAGCATGAAATGACCTCATACATCCTCCTTCACAACTGCATTCACCATTAAGTAACCCATACCATTAATAACTTAATCAAATAAACTTGTTAATTGTTGTAAATTTATGATGTATTTAGAATAAGTTCAGATTATCTTATACTCCCTCCGGACTCGATTATTAGCAACAAAAAAGTCATTTATTTTGGTCTAAAATATAGGCAACTTTCCCTACTTTTTATCCCCTTTAATGTACCATTCCAAAAATACCCTTAGTCACCCTTACTTAGCTTTCAAATCAGTCACCCTTCAATCAATTATTAGTGAGGGTAATATTGTAAAAAGTGGTGCTTTTTAACTATCCTCCTTAATTCTTGTGCACCACATTTTTGTTGCTAATAATCGAGTCCAAAGGGAGTATATTGTAGGAGGCAAAAAAATTTAAGTCAAATCGTTATGCAGGATTTGGATTGAAAAGGTTTGTCATTAGACATAATTCATAATAGGAAAATTAGACATTGTTTGGTTCATATAGACAACCCCCTAGGGGGGAAGACTTCCGTTGTAGCTCGTATCCTTTGGGATGCATCATAGAACCAGTTAGTTGTTTAATTGAGGAAGTAACCTTGGGCATGTTTCCTTTTGTTATATTTCTTGATTTGTTTTCGTTTTTAATTATGGCTATTACTTTTAACATATTAGTGGCCTGAGCTTATACTAGTTGCTCTTAATATATTAGTATAAAATAGCACCAGCGTGTTGGTATTTTGTATCACATTATTACACCCCATATCAGTATGAGAAATTATTACTTAGCATCTTTTTTCTTACTACTTTTAACAAAACTTACAGTCAAAGATATACAGAATATTAAGATAAACTAGCCAATATGGAGAAGAATTCATACCATGTAAGGTTACCACCATTGTCACAAAATGCACATACAGAATTAAACAAATTATCCTCTACATACGAGTCTTCATCAGCTTTATCTGTGATATCATTGTCAATATCATCAACTGAAAGTCCAGGATGTGGCAAATCATCAACTTGCTGAAATCATGTAGTAAAATGTTAAATATATTATAAAAATACATGACATTAATTAAAAGAACGAAGGGAAGAGTAAATAAGACAAGATCTTCTTCAAGTGAGGAAAATTGAATCTGTAACAAACCTCATCATATAGTTTCTGATTCCCCGGCTTCTCCCCTAAAACCTTGAGCAAAAGCTGCTTAAATTATCATGTTATGGTCATTAGCATGAAGCAAGCAGTCATGTTAAGAATAAAACAGCTAAGCATCCTAATCCCATAGAGCCTTTACTTGAATGAAAACTAATATTTAAATTTTTATATTAAACTTAGCAAAAAGAACATAGAAAAAGATATCTAAACCCTTACAACAAAATGAAACGGGTATAAATCTGACATAACTAACAGAAAGCAAAACTTAAGAGGTTAAATTAAACACCATTCAATAATTAAAAATGAAACGGGTGTAATCAACCAACATTACTTTGCAATATACAAACTGTAAATGATAAAACAGTATCGAAGATCAAACCCTTATCGAGTTCAATGCTATACGCAATCCACTTCATGAACTTCATATTCTTAAGCTAGCAATCTCATAGATCCATCAAGTAAATCAAAGAACAAAGAAGTGTCATACAGTCTCCTAAAGTTAAATTCAAAGGCGTCAAATTTATTTATTTTCACGCTATCCTCTCCCTCTAACAAAGTAAAGCAATGCTTTACAAACCTACTACCATTCACGAATTACCAAGTAACTTACGTCCTTTGTGAAGTCTCTAAAGTCTTGAGAGACTCCACTCCATCTAAAATCTACTTAAAAATGTAATGCTAGTTTTCTTATATAAAACTAAAATCATTTACTTGAACTTGTCAAAGAATATGATAAAGTAAATCATATGTGATTTTGTGATTTGAAACCAAGAGGATAGTAAGCCACAAACAGCCACGATGGTCTATAAATACAGCTAATTTATTAAAATCTTCTTTGCATCAACTAACACACACACACCGTAAGGAAATTCTTTCCAAGGAAAGTAAAAAACTCAACTTGGTAGCTATTAATTTAAATTATTGGAAAAGTACACACGTATTATGTTAATCTCAAACCATAGTTTGAATCATTAACTTCCAAGAGGGAATGGGGAAGGAGGAGAGGAGAAAATGCTAGTTTCCTACACCAAAGTGTATCATTGGAAAAGAAAATACAAACCTTGGACCGAGCTAGGACAGCATTCCTTTTGGCAGCTTCACCAATCAAAGGCATATGGTCCGATAAATCTTTTTCTGAAGGCTTAAACCCGTAAAAGCTACAAACAATATTCACAAAAAAAGAGTCATGAAATACACTTTAAACATAAATTAGATTCAGAAAATAAAAAATTCCAGAAAAAATACCTCAAATCCGTATCCTTACACAAGTGACTCCAGATAGAAGTGGCAGATAATCGAGAATTTTTCTTCACATAATGCAGAAAGTAAACGGTGATTAAAACGGTCCTCACAGTATCCTGAAAGCTCTTCCTTGGTTTCTGAAGCTTGATCCACCTTTTATCCTTTGATAGCAACGAAATCTCAGGTTTCACACCAGAAAGATCAAATCTCCAGGCAATAACCTGCACGAAAATCTTGCGCAGCCCATTATCGGCTGAACCGTGAAGGAATATTAACCCTTTTTTGGCATCATCAAAACTCTCAGAATCACTCCAATAAATAGGCAACACAGAAAAAGATGTAGGCTCCTCATCGTCATCTTCAAGATGATAATTTGACACAAACAGAGATTGGAACTCAACCTCAGAATCATTTTCATCATCAGAAGTTGCCAATCGTCTCTTCATTATCCAAAAGCCTTATAACCTTATTCTCTACACACAAAAGAATTCAATTGAATTCAAATCAAATCAACGAGTAAAGTGTTAAAATTAAATGCCTGCAATTATGCAAGTATGAATTCATCATAATCGTATAGGGTTTTTCATAATAATAAAACCTTTCCCTACGTTTATTTACCAGATATCAATCACTGTGGCGGTGAAACGGGAAGTGAATGCACGTGGAGAGAATAGTAAAACCCTAACCTTGTATATCGGAAACAGAAAAATCGTTAAGAATTTTTATTTTTGGAAAATAAAATTAATAAGAGTCTGCGGTGCGGTGCGGTGCGGCGTGGTGAGTATGAGGAAGCTACCTTATTTAATTTAAGAAGCTACAGAGAGGGGATGGGAACTGTGAAAAGAAAGAAGAAGATTCAGTTACGGCTGCGGAGGAATCGGTTACGGCGGAGTATCGAATGTAGAATGGGGTTGGTGTAAGTAAGTAGTAAGATAGAGCGGTGGCCGGTGAGTGCAGTGAAGTACCTTCACTTTTGCCCGTACAATTTCCACGTGCTAAATCCTAATCCTAATATTTAAATTAGTTTAAATATTAGCGGATTTTTTTTGATTGAATACGAAATCTTAGCCGATTTGATTGGATTAGATCGTTTTTTTAAGGGAAAAATCATTCAATCCAATTTTATTTTTATGGTTGACACTTTTGTTAACCAATCAGTTTATTTAGTTTTAAAATTAATCTGATCCGATCAGATTTTAGTTCGATTTGGATTCAACTTGATTTCGGTTTTTTATTTTCAAAAATTACTTACGATACAACAAAATTACTAATTTTTTATTTGAGCAAAATAATTTTTTCTAATTCTAGAGTGAAAAATGTGAGACAATAAACAACAAAATTGGATTTGAGTTATTATGTGAGTGAGAGTTGTTGTAAGTTGAAGCCTAAATAGCGTGCCAATCAAGGAAGGTCGTAAGTCATAGGCTTACTTGCGGTTTTGTTTGGTTTGGTTCGGTTGGTGAAACAAAAACTGTGGGCCGAACCAAACCGCGCGGTTGAGTCAAAAAGAAAAGCGATTAGATCTCATAAATATTGTTTTTTTTGCGGTTTTCAGTTTGGGTTGGTTCGATTTGGGGTTTTCTATTGGATTTGTTCGGTTTTGAACACCCCTACCATGAGCATTTGGTACTTTGGTATATTTCTCTCTATCTGTCAATTAACTCATCATTTTCTCTCATTCATAACATCAAAACACCATACACCATCAAATTAGCTAGCTATGTTTTAGAAAACTAATTAAATCATTACAAAAGTCGTGAAATACATAGTAAAAAAATACATTATCAAAATAGCGAAAATAAAAAGAAAACAATAAGAAAAAAGTATATTAATGTGGATAATATTATAATTTTGCCAACGACCGACTTAATCCCCTGTTTTATTTTTTTGTATGAAATGATTTGATTTGAATAGGTATTTTGAAGGTTTGATTTTTTTGAAAACAAAGAGAAAAATGATTTGTATTTTTTTACATTATTTATTTTTAATAGGTATTTTAGGACTCTTAAGCCGTACGACTTATTCATTCTAAAACGATGACTAACCCGGCCGTACGGCCGACTTAGTTCCCTAAAAAAATGACATAACGAGGTGGGTTATGTTAAAGGAAACAGGGGTACAATTAGCAGCGAAGGGCTGTATTGTCAAAACTGGGGGTGCGTTTAGCAGCAAACCAGTGTAAGTTTTTGGGTTTACTGCCTGCGAATTTTGGGCTTTTAGGGGGAATGTATAAAGAAGCAGAGGGGTGCAAAAAGTAATCTGATGTTTTTAAAATTAAAAATTAAATTAAAATTAAAAGGAAATGAGACCATATAAGGCAACAATCTGAATTTTGGGAACCCTAATCTTCTACTTCTCTTCCAGCGCCGCAACACCTATGCTTGGAGAGAGAGAACTACGCATGAGAGAGAGAGAGAGACAGAGAGAGAGAGAGAGAAAATGGAAAAGAGGGAGAAGGAGAACGACGGAGGGAGTAAGGGGGAGGACCACGGCGGTGATGATGGCGACGGTGGTATTGCGGTCTTCGCCGGAACTCAACCGTGGCGGCTTCACGACGTCACACGACGGCGACAGTGCGAACAACGACGACCACCGTACGGTGGCCAGAGGTTAGTTTTCGCGTTGTTTTTGTTATTTCTACTCTTTTATTTATTGTTTCTTGGCTCTTCTTCACCTCTACTATTTCTAATTTTTTTTATTTAAAAAGCCCTAAATCGATTTCCAGGGACTGATAAGGATGTTTGGTGATTTTCTTCTTGAACCTATTTGTATCCTAAAGTTTCTGATTCTACTATTTTTTACATGTATAAAAAATGGGACATGCTTGATTTTAGTTTCATTTACCTATTTACCTACTTATGTTCAACGTTTTTTCTAGTGTTGATTTTTAATCCTACTCAGTTTTCAAAACACTTATATTTACATTTCATATTTCTAGATTACTCTAATAAAATAAAAAATGCGTACAAGAATAAAAAACGAAATACCAACCTGAACTCCTGCTTCTGAATAATCTCCTATTACTCGCTACTATTGCTGCTGCCCTTTCTTGTTTCAGAATTTTTGGTGTTTTGTGATTAGGGTTTCAGTGCGAAAGCCTAACCATTTTTCGTGCTTTTTTCTGAATTTTTTTCTCCTGAATTGGTTCTGTTTTTATAGGCAATTGTTGAGATTTTGGAAATTAATTTCTGATTCTCATTGATTTTGTTTTCCTATTTCAGATATGGGCTTAGGGTTGGAAAACTTGATCACCAAGTTGCTTGCTGAATTAGGGTTGGAGAGGTGAAGCTTGCTCTCCAAGTGAGCTCAAACGATGCGCAGTGTTTGGGCTGATGCGCTCTTATTTCATTTTTTATGATTATCATGATTTTTTGTAATATTAATTTTTTAATTATTGTAAATAATTTTTTTTGTATTTATGTTTTAATTTTTATGGCTTTTTGATTAAAAGTACTAAACTGGGCCTAATCCAAACAAGGAGATTAAACAAACCCAATTACAACAAAAAAACTAAAAATAGGCCCAATTAGAATAAGTTACTCAATTAGAACAAAAGGACTAAACTGGCTTAAGTAGGACAAGTTGCTAATATAGGCCCAATCAAACGAATTATGTTTAGGTCCAATTGAATAACTTACTAGGGTTAGGCCCTATTAAAAAGAGACTACATCGAATGAGCATGAAAATTGTTCTTGTAGTAATAAGACCTGGGACTTAATTGGGATATAATAGCTGCAATTCTTTATTTATATTCTTTAGAAAAAGGCTTAATTACAATTTTAGCCTCCTTATTATGATCAAAATTGAGGGAAAGGAACGAACTTGGTTTTAAAGTGAATCTGAAAACCACGTCGTTAAGAACGAACTTTATTTTCATTTTCTTTTCACACCCTCTTCTTTGAGATCTAAGGCTAAAGATTGATGAAGTTCTTTTATTCCCTTCAATGGCAGCACGCACTGCACCCGCAGAAGACAATAAGCACCAATCAAATGGTCCAAACAATAAGAATGAATATTGTGAAAGTTAGGGATTTAGGAACCATTGTGAAATAGCACCAATCAAATGATTCGATGCAAAACAAGCAGAGATGGATCTGTGATAGGCAAATTTAGGGATTTGATGAGTTGAAGCCGATAATTTTATTTCAAAAACAATAATAAAAATAATAATAATTTGACTAAAAATATTTTATTTTTTTCACAAATTAAAATATTTTGAAAATAAAAGGCCACATGGCATTCCAATGTGTCTTGCCACATCATTTAATTGACCACCACATCAGATTCAATTTTGACTAAAATGGGGGGACTTTGATTTTAGAAATAAGGAAAATAGGGGGACCAAATTCGTGAAAAAAAAGTTGGGAGACTAAAATCGTGATTTGGTCATAATAGGGGGACTAAATCTACTTTTACAATTATAAAAAACAATTACAACACGATATTTTTATACATGCCTAAAAAATAGATGTTTATTGTTTTATAACATTAACATGATTAATTTACAAATATTATAATTTGAATTACACGTGACTAATTTACAAATATTATCTACAATTTACGGGTTGATAATTATATTATGATTTTGGTTTTAAACAACTTTGCGAAAATTGCACGACACCACCCGTAAGCATGCAGAAGTATTTTGCTAGTTTGGCTTTATAGTTAGGTTGAGGCAATAATACCCGTGCGCATGCACAAGCACAAGGCAGTGGCGGACCTACCTTGTATTCAGGGGGTTCAGTTGACCCCCCTGAAAAAAATTGCACTTACCGCCCTATATAAATAGCCCAAATCTCCTGAAATTTTTATTTTGAATCCCCTCAAAATTTTAAATTATACTAGTAGACCAAGTTTTGCACCCATTTGACACTGATCTTAAAAAATTTGACACCCCTGATCCTGGGTCCGCCACCGGCACAAGGTACTTAACTCAAAAGCTAAATTATCTTGAAACAATCAACTTATGATTTATGAACATGTTCTGAATGATTCTCGAAAAAGCTTGATCCGAAAGTCAACTTGTTTATCTCATGCCAAATGCACACCAACAAATATAATTTTTAAATATATCGTACAACATCGGATACAAAATACACATCTAAAAAGAATTCATAGATATATACCACTCTTGATTTTGTTCTCGTCGTGTAAACCCAAGAAGCCAGCGGAGAGTTAAGAATGAACATTGCATAGCTACAAGGGAAAGAATTTGCTCCTTCTAAGTTAAAAAAAAAGGTGGATTACTCATTAAATATGAGGCCAAAATATGTCATGCCACTTAATCCTACTAGAAGAGAAGCCAGCAAAAACCACCTTCTTTTTCTTTCTTTCTTTCTTTTTGGTTTAGTGTTTTGGCAGGAACTGGGAAAATGATTTCTCTCAAATTAAGCAGAAGAAGAGAAGCTACAAACACAAGCACACTGGACAAGAAGAAGCTGACAGTAACCTTAGGCTGTGCATTTCCGGGTGGCGACTTGGTTCCAGCAGCATAGCAGGGCTTGCAGCTGGGGCTAATTTAGCAACAGGAGGCAAAGGTGGATCAAGCACTTCGGATTTGGACAGTGGTGGGAGTGGAGCCTGAGCTGGAGGCAACGAGTCCTTGCTAAGGAGTCCATAAAGACTACCTGCTTCAACAGCTTTCATGTATGGAGGTGTCTTATTACCCAAGTTTAAGCATTTGTTTCCTGCAGTAGAATTTGCAACAACTTACTTCTGTATCTATTAGCAGTTTTAGGGAAGTCTAGCTGTGATGACACCATGCATCAATTCCTGCTCCTTCAATATATGAGTTTAGCTCCACAGTTGCATCTGAGAAGAAATCCCATGCCTGAGATACAAACAAACTCATTGCTGAATGTTTCTACAAAAACTGAAAGGTTAGAAGCCTTTCGCTTTGGCAAAGTTCTTGTAGAGCTTGTAAGGAAACCGACACTTTGAGGAAATAGAGAGTCTTTGTTGACAACCAAGGAACTCTCAAAGCTTTTTATATCCTCAACGGCTGCATTAGCAGCATCACCAACAGTCTCGTCAATCTTGTAGACAAGCTCGTATTTGGTCTTCTCTTTGAACTTCTGCAGTACAGAGCTGTTAGTGGATTGAATATAAACTTTTTGGATCCCTGCTTGGTTTATCAGAACCTGCTTTGCTCAATGCACCAATGACCGCATCACTCACACTTAATCCCTGCTCTACTGCAAGATAGGCCGCATTCTGATAAAAGAAGAATACAACATAATGTTATTCAATAGAAAATTAATTAAAGAATATTAAATTTAAAAAAATTTATTCTGGGGCAGCCTAAAGACCAAAAACAAAACATATATACGCCTGGAATATGCAATTGTTTTTTTTTATCACCCCAATACCACAATATGAACCAAATAGTTTTATCTTTGGTTGAAATAATTCAGAGGGAAGAGTTAATGAAGAAATATTAAATGTTTAATGCACAGTAATATCATTTTTGGGCCGGGCCGTACTAGGAGAATTCCAAACGATGAAGAATGTACTTACTCGCAAGGCGAAACGTACGTACTAGGAGAATTTCAAAGATTGAAAGAAAAAGTATTTTCAAGATCTTTCCATAGTCATTGATTGATAGAGTATATCAATTAGGCATTAATAAATAAATAAATAATTTTGTATTTTAATTTGGATTTTATAGTTTAATTAGTTGAACTTTTATTTGGTGTTATTTTAGTTGGGTAGACATCTGGTGCTTTCGGTGGTATTGACTAGAGGCGGCGGCATCAGAGATGGAGACAGACCTATGAACAGATCTGGTGGTTCCGGCGCCGGAGGTAGAGCACACATCGTCGATGGTGGTGGTGGTGGTGATGGCCGCTGGGGTGGACTGGTGAACAGTGACTCTAACAGTGGTGGTTTTGGAGTTAGAGCTACAGGATTCTTTTCTCCCGTCATGGTTTTGATATTCATCAATTTTTCTAGAGAAGATATTATTAGCTCAGCTTCTTTTTTTTCTTCTTCAGTTTCCTCTGCATTTTCTTCAACAAACTTCTCTTGCAATTTCCCTCTCAAAGCTTTCAATGAACTAGCAAGTTTTTGGGATATTGCTTTTAGAGATTGACTTGAAGATTGGACTGTAGCAAGGTGATGCATGGTGGTGTATAACCATGGCGGAAATCAAGATTTATTGAATAATGGGTGTTGGTGGGATAAAATGGATGAATGTGGTCGGTGGCGGACCCCGGGTTTAGGGGTGTCAAATATTTTAAGGCTGGTGTTAAATAGGTGCAAAACTTAGTCTACCAGTACAATTTCAAATTTTTAGGAGTGTCAAAATTAAAATTTTAGGAGATTTAGGCTATTTATATAGGGTGTTTAGTGCAAAAAAAAATTCCAGGGGGTTACATACCAGGTCCGCCAATGAATGTGGTAAGTATAGAGTGGAAATGAAGCTGTACGAGTGGTGTTGGTGGGGTAACATGGTGGAGTGGAGGAGGAGGAATAAAATGGATCACTCGAGTAAGGATAAGCCACGGGAGGTTTGAAGTTCAAGAATGAAAGAACCAATTCTTAGGAAGTTCAAGCTACCCTAACAAAATTAACAAACTAACGAAAGAAGACAACTAGAAAAATTAAACTACTAAAAATAAAATACTTTTTCAACAATGATGCACGCTATGCTGCCATAGAATGAATGGTAGAAATCACGCAACGAAACAACTATAAATTACTAATCAACAAGATAAGAATACATATCTCAAATCAAAACTAAATATACCTTTTTTCGTATTATTGCTGCCTACGTGAGCAAAGCAATCTGCATAATGAGAACACAAAATCAACATCTACCTAAATAGAGAAAAAAGAATAGCACACACAACAGAGATATGCTCTAAGGTTACAGTTATGTTAATACCCAAGAAAATAATATCAATTGCTTTGAAGACATTTGAAAATATATATATATAAAAGGACCAAATTTTGAGATTCATCCCATATTTGATGTTGAAACACCTCCCCTCAAATGCATAGAAATGCAAGAGAGTCACACTAAGGTGGTCAACTCAAATTCCATGAGCGCAAGATCAGGAAGATAATAGGAAATTTTCACTTAAGTAGCATTAGAGCATTCACAATGGGGACTTATTATCTCTTAAGAGTTGAAATTTAATAGGTACCCTCATTTCATTGTGGAGAATAAAAAGTGGGTACCTATTCGAGTGGAACTCTTATATAGGAAATCCTCTCTCTCTCTTCTGATGTGTGGACCCCAACCTTACTTTTGATTAAAAAACTAATAAAAGAGTGATGCAAAAATATTAGTGGTACCCATTTAGTAAATTTTGTTGGGGTTTTAGGTTGGTGAGATAAAAAAGTGATGTGTAAATTTGGGATCCATTTAAGTACTCAAATGAGAGTTTTTCTATTGCGGATGCTCTTATAGTTGTATGCATGAGTAATGTGTGTGTATATATATATATATATATATATATATATATATATATATATATATATATATATAATTGGAAGGATTTGAGGGGAAGGGATAATAATAGTGAAATTTTTCATTTCAAAATTTATAAACCTATAAACAATGTTCATAATTGCAAATAAGCAATGATTCAAAGGCTACCAAATTCTGCTTATAGTCCTCTGGTCTTCTTATTTCAAAACTCTCAAATAATTAGAATGTTCACATAAAATGTATATTTTCCCTTCCTCTTAAAACTTCATCCAAACATCCCCTAAGCGAACAAGATTTTGATTAAATCAAATGCATTCCATTTGTGGCAAGCCATTCTGACTAAATGGAAAGAAAAGATAAATAACTTACCTATAGCTTCAAATGGAATTATGGGAAAATCAGATAGCACACCATCAACAGAGAAGTCACCATTATCAATGAATTGAAGGTATTCAGCAAGAGGAACATAACTGTAGTTAAAGCTAGCGGGAACATCATTGGCAAAATCTGATGCCCCGCTTTATGTGCATCTGAGACCAATGAGGTATGTTGGTTGTAGATAAAGACTTGCATCTACAAGCCATATGTATCCCTTGGGAACAAGAATTTCAGAAGCAAACATTTTGATAAACGTAAGATTTTTTCAGAGTGAACCTTATGTCTGATTGATCGATGGGTCTGTGTCACCCTGATCCAGAAACCTGAAGACCGGTTTCCTTGTTTTTGGATTGAACTGTGCTGTAATACTTCTTAGAAAACCAGCCTTGGGTGATGAGATATAACTCATTGGCGGACCCACGGACCCACGTTGAGGTGAGGGGGTTCAAAAAAAACAAATTGCACTTATCACCCTATATAAATAATCCAAAATCCCTGAAATTTTGTTTTTGAACCCCCTGCAATTTTAAATTGCACTAATAGACCAAGTTTTGCACCCATTTAACTCTGGCCTTAAAAAATTTGACACCCCTGACCCCGGGGTCCTGGGTTCGCCACTAATATAACTGTCACCTAATCTTCTAGAAGCTGAAAGGACATAGCTTCTCATACTCAAGTTGTGTTGCCTGTAGAATGTGCTGCAAAATATCAGAGAAAGCAAGAGTTAATTTTAGAACAAACAATGAGACTAAATCACGAAAATGGATTATACATTCCATTTACCTGAATATTCAACCACAAATCTTGTGGTCGTGGGGATACTGATTTGACTACATCATTGGGAGTTAGAGTTAGATAAGAATTGCCACCAAACAGGCCTGACCGAGAGAATACTCCCTGAGTCACTGTCCAGTAACAAGAAAATTGTCAGAAACTATAAAAATAAATAGCCTCAAAACTCACAAGTAAGCCAAACAGAGAAAAGACATCAAATCAAAAGGCACAAAACAAAACAAAAAAATCAGTGAGTCCACAAAATACTGATAATCTACAACAATAAAACTATATCTTTGACATGAGCTAAACTTACATATAACATTCGAGATGTCCTAGAAGGTGTAATCTATAGGAAAATAGCCAGTGGTGGGTACGCCGTTAATTACGTAACTTGTAGTTTTATTAGGGAAAGAATCTAAAATGTAAGTAGAATTTTGAAGGTTGGTATTTGGAAGGCAAATCCCAATTTCATCTTTTGTAAGTTGCACATCACACCATAGAGTGACATCAGGTACGCTCAATAGTGTGGCCAAATTATAAGCATCACCATTAGAATCTGGAAATATCCCTGAAAACCCACCATGTGCTATAACCAAGGGTGGACTTCCTGCAAAACAATACAAGAGTGAGTCTCAAGGCACCTAGCACAGAGTAAAAGCTCCTACTTTTGGACAAACCATTAAGTTAAAAGAAAATACAAATAAAGAGTAGAGGAAAGAGAATGCACATGAGCAATCCAAATAGATTTTATAAAATGGAAAATGCTATGAAGCTTTGGGATCATATCAAGAATTATATTCAGGTCCAATTTAGATAAGTTTCTAGCTTATAAAAGCTTCTCAACTAAAGTAAGTTTATGGTTCTTTCTTTCCGTACAAAGAAGTTAAAATTAAACACGAGAGAGCTTATGGAAAAACTTGACATGCAGACATTGATTTTAACTTATATCTCATAATTATTACAAATTCTTTTAATTCGTTAAGTTTATCCAAACTAACTTTTAATCTATGTTTGGCTACTAGTTAAGATTATATGTAGAAGTTCTTGAATCAGCATTCAGCAAAAGAATCTGTTAAACTACACAATCATTGTAACTGAAATTAAAGACTAGGTGGAAGAAAGGAAACTTCATTGAAAGAATAATGAATAGTGAATACAACAGTGGCTGACTTGCAGCTTATATACTACCATTAGTTTAATTAACTATACTACTAACTAGAGTTAGCTTGATCTAAACTTTTAACTATACCTAAAATGACATACAAAATAAGCATAATGTAAATAGGCATAATACAAATAAGCATAGCTTAATACCCCCCCTCAAGGTGGGAGGTATATATCCAACAATCCCAGCTTGCCAATGAGAGAAGAAAACAGAGGTCTAGGGAGTGGTTTAATGAGAACATCAGCAAGTTGTTCCTTGGATGCAACATGAATGAGTTTGATAAAACTGGACTGCACATGTTCTCGCACAAAGTGGCAGTCAATGTCTATGTGTTTAGACCTTTCATTGCTTGTGGGGTTGCTAGCCATTTGGATTGCAGACTGGCTGTCACACAGGACCATAATGCCAGCTGGGACAATGTCAAAGGCACGCAGGAGTTGTTTCAGCCAAAGCAACTCATAAGTGACAGTGGCTAGGGCCCTGTACTCTGCTTCTACTGAGCTGCGAGCAACTGTGACCTGTTTCTTTGATTTCCAGCTTACAAGGGCATCACCAAGGTACACAAAGTAGCCAGTTGTGGATCTTCTAGTGGAAGCACAGCTTCCCCAGTCAGCATCCACATAAGCAGTCAGAGTTAAAGTGGCAGAAGCAGGGAAGAACAGACCAGTTCCAGTGCTTCCTTTAAGGTATCTGAGCAGGTGACGGATAGCTTGCAAATGGGGTTGCTTAGGGTGGCTCATGAACTGGCTCAGTTTATTAACTGCAAAAGCTATATCAGGTCTTGAGATAGTGAGATACATCAACCTACCAATAAGTCTTCGGTATTCTGATGGATTCTGCAGATCATCACCTACAGAAGTGGTCAAAACTGCTCCAGGATCCATTGGAATGTATACTGGTTTAGAGGAAGTGAAGCCAGTGTCAGTTAGAAGCTGAAGAGTGTACTTCTGTTGACATAGATGAATACCTTTAGGGGAATTTGCAATTTCCAACCCCAGGAAGTATTTTAGATCACCTAAGACCTTTAACTTGAAATGTTGTTGCAGCATGTCTTTTGTGGAGGTGATTAAGGCATCATTTGGGCTTGCCACAATGATGTCATCCACATATACAAGGAGAGCAACAAAGGTGGAGTTATTGCCTTTTGTGAACAAGGATGTATCAGCTGAGCTCTGTGTGAAGCCATGTTGCTGAATTGTGGAAGAGAACTTTGCATACCATTGCCTTGAGGCTTGTCTTAAACCATAGAGGGACTTGTTCAGTTTACACACCATAGACTTGTCTTTACAGGGGTAGCCCAAGGGAAGTTTCATGTAGACTTCCTCATGGAGATCTCCATTGAGGAATGCGTTGTTAATGTCAAGCTGGAGAAGTTTCCACTGCTTCTGGGCAGCAATTGTAAGGAGCACTCTGACAATGGTGAGTTTGGCCACTGGAGAGAAGGTCTCAATAAAGTCTATGCCAGCTTGCTGAGAGAAACCACGAGCAACTAGGCGTGCTTTGTGGCGATCAATGCTGCCATCAGCACCATATTTTACCTTATAAAGCCATCTGCAGCTGATGGGGTGTTTTCCAGGAGGCAGGGGAACTATTGTCCAGGTATTGTTGACCTCTAGTGCTGTTATTTCCTCAGCCATTGCTAGACGCCATTCTTCAAACTTGACTGCCTGATGATAAAATTCAGGTTCAATAGCAGCAGCAACCTGACAGATGTATGTTTTGTAGGCAGGGGAGAGCCTGTCACAGGAAGTGTGATATTGAATAGGGTGGACAACATTGCATTCATAATCATGAAGTGCAATTGGAGGCCTAGTGATACGTGTGGATCTCCTAAGTGGAGTTGCTTCAGCTATGGGTGGTGAAATTGCTAGCTCAGTTTCTGATGTTGTGTCTGGATCAGTTTCTGTTGTAGGTGCAGGAGCAACAGGTACTGTTTCAGTGTCAGGGATAGTTGGAGGTGGGTCAGGGATTGACTTTGGGGTGACAGTGTCTGCAAGAGGGTTATATGACTTTGATTTGTGTAAATTGCTAAAAGGGAAAACAGTTTCATGGAAAGTGATGTCTCTTGAAATGATGAACTTGTTGGTAGAGCTGTCAATGGACCGGGTTCGGGCCGGCCCGTCCCGGCCCATCGGGCCAAACAGCGTATACGGGATGGGTCGGCCCGATATTTTGATGGGCTGCAAAATTTACGGCCCAAGCCCGCTCACCACCAGCCCATGGGCCAACGGGCCAGCCCAATGGGCCAACCCAACGGACCACAAATCATTGACTTTTTAGAATTTTGACAAAAATAGTTTTAATGTCTCGTTAAAATATGAAGTTGATACAATTTATGACTTCCACGATGTAGTTTACAATTTCGCAGTACTTTAGTGTTTGCTAACTTTAATTAACCTTTTTCCTTTATTTCATTGGACATGACGGGTACAATACAAACAGAGAAATATTAGAGATTTACACAAAATTGCTTCATTTTCTTAAAAAAATTGCTCTATTTTCTTTACTTTTTTATTAGAGATTTACACAAACGGATGAATATTAGAGATTTACACAAAATTTATTTACTTTTTTATTTTATTTTTACTTAAAAAAATTGCTCCATTTTTTATTGGACCATATTTTAAAATTTTAAAACTAAAACAAAAAAGTAACGGGCCGGCCCGAAGCCCATCGGACCGACCCGGCCCAATACTATCATCGGGCCCATCGGGCCGGGCCAAAAAAGATACCGTTGATTTTGGGCTACTAATTTTAGAGCCCAGGCCCAACCAAAAAATCGAGCCATTGGGCCGGCCCAATGGGCCGGGCCCAAATTGACAGCTCTACTTGTTGGATGCAGGGTCATAAACTCTGTAGCCCTTGTACCCCATGGGATAGCCCATGAAGATGCAAGGGGTGGCCCTAGGGCTGAATTTGGTTCGTGAAGGGGAAGTAGTGGCAATATGACAAAGACAACCAAGTGTTCTAAGTGTTGTATAGTCAGGTGGTTGTTTGTATAGTTTTTCATATGGAGTGATGTTGTGAAGGTTCCTGGAAGGGGTTCTATTGATTAGGAAGGTTGCAGTGGATACACATATCCCCCAATATTGAATGGGAATGGAGGCTTGAAACATTAGGGCACAGGCAACAGTCAGCAAATGTTGATGTTTACGCTCAACCACAGAGTTTTGTTGTGGCCTGTATGGACATGAAAACTGATGCAAAATACCTTTGTCCTGCAGAAAATCTGTTAGAGCTAATTCTTTTGCATTATCACTCCTTAATGTTTTAATGGTGGTGCCAAATTGAGTTTGTACATATGCAACAAACTGTTTTAACAAAGCAGTAGCATCACTCTTGTGTTTTAACAGTGATACCCAAGTAAATCTACTATGATCATCCACTATTGTTAAAAAGTATTTATACCCATCATATGTTGATTCATGATAAGGACCCCACACATCACAATGCACTAAATCAAAAACTGATTGAGAGAAATGATTATTTGAATTGAAAGGTAATCTTTTGAAACTTGAAAGAGGACAAACCGTACAATCATGAGTATTAAACTGTTTTGGATACACAAATTTCAATTGAGGACTGAGAAATTGTAAAACTTGGTCTGAAGCATGACCAAGGCGACAGTTGGCATTATTGTAAGACTGAAATTGAACAGTGTGTGCAGCAACAGGCTGCACAAGGGGAACAATGTGTGTAGAGTGAGTAGACTCTAAACTAGAGTCTCTAGACATGCCTACAATGTGTGCTAGTTTATCAATACCTGCTTCAAACAGATACAAGCTATTGGATGGTTTATCAAGCCCAATTACTTGCGAGTGTCTGTCCTGAATCAAGCAGATATCAAAGAAAAAACAGCTGCAATTAGAATGATGATAAAGAGAACTGACAGAAATGAGATTAACTTTGAATGAAGGAATGTGCATGACATTGTGAAGAGTGATGTGTGGACTGAGCACAACAGAGCTTGTTCCTAAGACTGGAATTCTAGTATGATTTGGCAGAGTGACAAATTTCTTTGATAAAGGTGTGTATGACTCAAATAATGCATAATCATTGCATATATTGACAGATGCACCTGTATCTATGATCCATTTATGTGATGATGCATTAGACACAGATTCATATAGAGAGAAGATCATACCAACTATGGAATCATCCTCAGGTTCAAGTGTGCTGGTGCTTGCCATTTGCTGCTGCAGGTATTGGATCATAGCCTGGTACTGAGGTGCAGTGAGAATGGAAGCATCAGGGGATTGAATGGTAGAGTCACCAACTTGACGAACAACGGGAGTGGTGGTTTTCTTGAAGCTTGGTGGATATCCCTGTTTCTTGAAGCATTTGTCTTCAGTATGCCCAAGTATGTTGCAGTATGTGCACATTGGCCGATCTTTCTTTGGATATGCACGAGGCTTGATCTTGGAATCGTTTCTGCTGATGGCACACGCAAGTTGTTGAGCACTGGTAGTGTGCTTGCTGCCAATTTCTTTCTGTTTAGCCTCTTGAAGAGTCATGGCATAAACCTGATTGATGTTGGGAAACGGATTCATGTTCAAGATTTGACCTCTAAAGGAATTGAAGTCTTCATTGAGTCCCATCAAGAAGGACATAACATGATCCTTTTGTTGATTAGCCATGCAAGAACAACCTCCACACACGCAGGTGGTGGAAGTGTTGACCTCCTGCAATTCCTTCCAGAGTGCCTGAATCTTGGAGAAATAGGTGCTAACAGAGAGATCGCCTTGCACACAGCTAACTAGGTCACGCTTGAGTTGAAAGATCCGAGGACCATTAGGTTGATGAAATTGATCATGAAGAACATTCCACATCTCCGCCGCGGAGGTGGAATAGATCACGTTAGGGATTAGGTCTTTGGAAATGGAATTTAGGATCCAAGATGATACAACATTGTTGTTCTGGAACCACGCTTGATATTGAGGATCTCCTTCATCTGGTTCAGGTAGGTCACCATTGATGAATCCAAACTCGTTCTTCGCGTTGAGTGCGATTGTCATCGATCTACGCCACGAAGAGTAGTTTTCCTCTCCAGTAAGGAGATGAGACACAAGCACTGTGCATGGGTGATCGGAGTTGCCGATGTGAAACGGATTGGCATACGAGTTCGCCGGTGGTGTCGCCATTGAAGGAGCGATGGAAGATCGGTGAAGAACACAGAGGAGGAAGAAAAACGGTTTTGCGAGCGGTTTTGCGGAAATAGAATCAGTTATTCTCTTGATACCATGTTAAACTACACAATCATTGTAACTGAAATTAAAGACTCGGTGGAAGAAAGGAAACTTCATTGAAAGAATAATGAATTAATAGTGAATACAACAGTGGCTGACTTGCAGCTTATATCCTACCATTAGTTTAATTACTATACTACTAATTAACTAGAGTTAGCTTGATCTAAATTTTTAACTATACCTAAAATGACAGTACAAAATAAGCATAATGTAAATAGGCATAATACAAATAAGCATAGCTTAATAGAATCTACCGGCCAAAACTGTCCCGTACAAGCTATTGTTTCATTTTGGGATAAGATTTTCCACGATTCAGCTCAATAACCATCAAACTCTTGTAAATACATTTGGATTGACTTATGAAAGCTTATTTAGGGTTATCTACTGACATAGTCACTTATCAGAATTATCAGAATGTTTGAAAGAGTTTATAGAAATAACTTATGACATATATCCTTTGACAGTTTTCAGCTTATTATGATAAGTTATTTGAGAAAGCTTATAAAAACAAGTTATAGCTGGTATGAAAATAGTTTGACTATATTTTCTCTTTGATTATTTATAGAAATAGCTTATTGTTAAGCACTTCTACAAATCTTGAATTAAGCTGTTAACCTATACCGACTCTATAAGCAGAACTTACAAATGGAGCATGCGAAGCCATTTATTAAATTAACATTCATGAAAAAGCAAATCCCCACTAAAAGCTCAAATAAACCAATCAAAATTTATTCATACACACAGATCTTCGAATTGCTAGCTAATAAATGTTGTTCTACTTTTTTTTTTTTAGATAAGCAAATGTTGTTCTACTTGATAAGCAAGAAAGAGGTGAAGAGAAAATGATGAAACAAACAGAAGCAACGATCCAAGTATAATAGAGTACCGGTGAGTGTTTTCCATTCAGATCTCTGAGAAGAGACCAGAACTAGTAGTAGCGAGTGAAGAAGAAGAAGTAGTACAAAAGCGCGTGGTTTCCACATTCCGGCAACTTAGGCAGATTCCGATCAACTGATTATCCAACTAACTTAACCACAGAGAGAGAGAGAGGGGAGAGGGATTATCTGCAGGTGTGTACTAAGGATAACGATTCACGGCAGTCACACTACCTGCAGTTACCGAAGTCAAGCCACTGCACACCATTCAATTCTTCATTTGTTCCCGATTTTGCCACATCATTTATTAAAATAATGGGTTATTATTTTAGTTGAAATGTGGACCCACTACTCTTTTACCGCTCTAGCTACTCTTTTACTGCTCTAGTTTTTCTTTGACCAATATACATTTCTCTAGTCCCTCTAGTTGAAAAGCGCTGTTTTGTCTTCTTCTCTCCCACAGTTCCACGTTTCGCGCCATAACTTGCAATCGTGTGGAACATATTGAATATGTTTGTAATTCAATTGCTCTTAGTATTGTTAGGTGTAACTAGTAAAACATCCTATGGGCCAATATGTGGCCCAGTCGAAATATAGGCCCAATATGGGAGCTGCATCTTTTGTATATATAACCTTCGACACCTTGTAATCAGGACACACTCTTTCAATACAGTTTTTGAATTACTGTTTAATTGCCTTGCCCAGTTTTTCCCTCTCTTCTCTGCGTTTTCTATTCTTTTCCTTCTCCCTGCGCAATTCTCCTCCAACAGAACAAGGATCATCCAAGAAGGTGCTTCACAACTCCACTTTTAAAAAGGCTCTGTCTTCTACAATTTGGTGCTTTATATTTCTCCTCTACTATTTTTTCCTCTAGTTGCTATGGTGATTTTTGGGTTTTGTTCTATTTTTCTTGTGGTTTTAGGTTTCATTTTTTTTCCTGCAATATTCTACTGCTTCTATTGTTGTTGTGGCTTATTTCTGCTTGTAAAAATCATGACTTTTAAGTTTTAACACTTATACAATATGTGCATTTTTTTTATGCAAATAAGACATAAGTCCTATTTATAGGACATAAGTCTTGTAACCTACAAATGAATTAAGCCTTACCATAACTTGCCTTTAACATATACAATGGAGAACAATTACAAGGAATAATAATCTATATAAATGAGTGTTTTCTAATATTCCTCTACTATGTAACATTTGTAACTCATGGACTTCCACATTACTATTATTCATAACATGAACTTATATTTTTGGTTTATTTGTTTAACTTCCCTTACTTCTTGAATACTAAAGGAATTATATATCTACCAAAATCAACTCCAACAAGGAATTGGATTTGTTGGATTTGTAACTAACAACCTTAATTCAACCACAAGTTCAAATGTTTATCTTCTTTTATATATATATATATATATATATATATATATATATATATATATATATTCCTTTAAGGTTAGTCTACATAGAGAATGTGATTTTTTTTTACTATGTTATTTGTGCGAAGGATCCAATGGGGTTTTGTTGGTGACTAATCAATGTTGGCAGCTTGGATGGCCACGAGTGCACGGCTTTGCCGGTTCGTCTAGTTCTCACATTCCAATAGAGTTTTTGCCACACCCGAAATTCGAACTCGAGACCTTGGAACAGGGTCGGCCCAGCACTTTTTGAAACCTAAATTGAACTCTGAAATGAGGCCTTTTTAAAGTAATAATTATAATAATAATATTTTTATAAATGAATAATTTTGATTTAAAAATTATTTTAAAGTAATAAATTAACAAAAAATATTTTTTGAAAAAAATCAATGTAACTTTTTAATTCTGAATTAAAAGAAATTCCATCAAAAAGAAGAAATAATTTTTGAAATGCATTTAATTATAATTTTATTTTAGTTTCATTTAATTAAATAATATAAAAGATTTTAGAATAAGTTACACATGTCCCACTAGCTATTAGTAGGAACATAATCGACGATAAGTTGTATAAGCCGTAAAAATTCAAGTTAAAAAATCAAAATGGTTTCAGGGGATTGACCTCTACGAATATACTTACACTACTGCTTGTACAAGACTATAGATCATTCAATATTCGGTACACTAAATATAGGTAGTTTTTTTTAGGCCTTGTTTAGGGTGAGACTTTTGTCTTGGGTGAGGGCTAAAGCAAGGGATTATTTACCCCCACTATTACTGGGCCGGTCCTGTCTTTGAGTGGGATCCGAATTCACTTATCGCTTGAAACATTCAAGTTGGTATGATGATTTACTTTCTTAAGCCATGCTAAAATTTATTTTCTTTAAAGAAACCATGCCAAAATTAATTATTCTTTAGCTACTACTAACACGAGTCTTTCTGCATTAATTGATTTATGTCACAAATTAATTAGAAATAAAATTTTTATAACAACTAATTAATAGTTAGAAAACTTAATTTCACGTGCCTATTTTTGTTTGAAGGCGGTTTGTATGTGGCTTAATAGTAATAATGAATCATCAAAGAATTCCACATTAATTGGTGTTTTCTTTTTAATAGTATTAAATATATATAGAATCATGCGTCCAACATGAACATCAATATATAAATAAGCAATAATGTTGTTCGTAATGGTAAATCGATTCAGATTAATTGTGAAGATGATCAATACACTTTTACTTTTCTATGTTCTTTTTTTGGTGGCCAGTGCTAACTTTGGAGTTCATGGTATGCATAGTACTGTA
Source organism: Astragalus membranaceus (assembly GCA_039519185.1). Lineage (NCBI taxonomy): Eukaryota > Viridiplantae > Streptophyta > Magnoliopsida > Fabales > Fabaceae > Astragalus > Astragalus membranaceus. The sequence continues at coordinate 179,708,573 of CM076849.1, forward strand.
GAAGAAGATTTGGGGTTGGAGAGACAACTAAAGCGCATTAACAATTCTTCTATCAAGAGTATTCATGTATTCTAACTTACATACTGGTGTATATTATATATATTGATATTAACTAGTGATTTAGTTTGATATCAATCACTAATCACTATATGATGTGACAACTTTTGTGTGTTTGATTACAGACTAAACTTGGCTACATAATTGATTGCATTGAAATTAACAAGCAACCGGCCCTTGAACATCCTTCACTAAAGAATCACCAATTACAGGTAATAAAAAGAGGTTCAAATTAATTAAATTTTTATTTTTATTTTTATGTACCCTTTTTTGGATGTAGACATTTTCTTTTTATTTGTATCAGAGAAAACCAAGCTTTCAAATGACAAGTGGGGAGATTTCACCAACAAAACTCAAGTTTAGAGTTGAGAAAGAGATTTGCCCAAAAGGAACCGTTCCCATTCGGAGGATAACAAAAGATGACCTCATTCGAGCCAAATCTTTATTAAATAATAATAATAATCAAAATAGTAGTGATGAATCTTATGTATGTTTTCTTTTATATATATACAACTTAATTTTAAAAGTTATTGATTTTATTATTGTCTAAATTGCATGCAATTTTAACTAGTGAATTAAATTTGATCAATATATGTAGGTTGCTGATGTTGTCACAAATGGTGGTGGTCCTTATTATGGAGTTCAAGGAGTTAATAGAATGTATAATCCAAGAGTTTCTAAGGATCAAACAAGCGAATCTCGTATATGGGTTCAAAATGGATATGGAGATGATATTAATAAAATAATCATTGGATGGCATGTGAGTTTTAATTCATCGATCCTAAAATTTGCATTAATCAACTTTATTGTATATATATATATTAACACTACTAATTTGTCATACACATTGGGTGAAGGTATCTCCAAGATTATATGGTGATAATGCAACTCATTTATTCTCAAGGTGGACGGTAAGGAAAGATTTATATATATATATATATATATATATATATATATATATATATATATATATATATATATATATATATATATATTATCTTCACTTATTATGCAAATTGTTATTTTTTTTTTCTAAATTTTTAGTTTTGAGGTTGACTCTAAACAAAAATAGTTTCGTTTCTTCACAATATGACTTGATATTTATTTAAACACAACAACAGTCAGATAACTTCAAGAAAACTGGATGCTACAATACACTATGTCCGGGTTTTGTCCAGACCGATAGAGATTATAATTTTGGTGCGCCTATTGATGCAACTTTCACCAAAATTAAGTTTGAAGTGCGAATGTATATTATTCAGGTTGTTCGATCTCTTGCTTTAGAATTTCCATAAGTTTTTTTTAGACAAATATAATTTGAAAATAAGTAATTCTAAGCAGCTTAAAGCATGAGCTGAAATGTACATTATTATTATTATTATTATTATTATTATTATTATTCACAAAACTTTGTTTATATATATATATATATATATATATATATATATATATATATATATATATATATATATATATATATATATATATATGTTTGTTCAGGATCCGATAAAAAAAGTTTGGTGGGTGTGGGTGTTCAATAAAGTGATTGGATATTTTCCCGGAGCATTATTCTCTAACCTGACCTCAGCTGATCAAGTAGGATGGGGTGGGAGAACAACGACCTCTACAGGTGTTCCTCCTCCTCCAATGGGATCCGGAAAGTTTCCAAACAATGGACACGACTACGATCAAGAATGTTATTTTAGCCATTGTGCTTTTATTGATACTATTGATCAATCTCCAAAATGGCGTGGACCAGATCCAGATCAAGTAGAGACAATTAATGATAGACCTAAATGGTATGGAGTTAAATACTTTGGAGAAGATAATTGGGGAAAGTTTGATCATTCTCTTCAATTTGGAGGACCCGGCGGTGTTTGTTCCAGTAATAACCTAGCTTTTTTTGTATTCATGGCATGTCTTGGCTTTGCTATACTTTTGGGTCTAAGCGTTAAATAGCATCCAACTTGCTGCTATACATACCATCTTTGTTAACAATACATACACCATCTTCTTGTCTTGAGGAGAAAAGAAATGCGATGGTCCACAAATCCTCATATTTTGCTCATCATAATACCAGCTTGTGTCACTTCATTTATTTACTTTTTTGGACTTTACGTTTTTTTTTTTTAGATAAGCAACTGTCATTATAAAAGTGGGCACAAGGGGTGCGCCAATCCCTTACAATGACGGGGCCTCGTTAAAACCTCCAAGGGCCAAAACCCCCCTTGGGGAAAAAAGACCCGAGGAGGAAAGAGTACCCCAAGGAAGAAAAAGGAACAAGTACAATATTACAGAGTTGAAATACACCCCATGGGGCTACAGAACCAATCCGAAAAGCATAAGCCACTACTCCTTCCCCTCCTAGCTATGAACCATCCCCATGAGACATATTTAATGGAAGTTACAATGGAACTAGCGCTTATGGGGTTGTTGTTGAAAACAGCGCTATTTCTTGCCAACCATATTTGATACACCGTCGCAGCCCAAAAAATGATCTTGACCCTACGTGCACCTTTCCCTTTAACCAAGTCGCCAACACCTTCGTACATGAGTAGCAAGTCGTCATGTAGATCTGTTTGTACATTCAGCCAAGAGAGAACACCATTCCATATTTCTTTTATCACTTCACAACTACAAAAAAGATGATCAATAGATTCCGTTTCACGGCGACAAAAAACACACTTTGCATCTTGAATGGAGATGATAATTCCTCGGTTAAAGAGGTTCTCTCTAGTCGGTAATTTCCTCAACAATAGCCTCCAACAAAACACCAACACCTTCGAGGGAATGTCGCATCGCCACAAAGATTTCCAAGCTATTATTACCGGATCATCCCTCGAATTATCGTCATTTGTTACCCGGTTGCACATCCAATTATAACATGAATTTACTGTGAATCCTCTAGCCCTGTTAATCGACCAAATCCACGTATCTTCCTCATTTGCATTCAGCTGGATATCCTAGAGCCGGTAAGTCTGTTAGTTCCAGGTCTTCTAAGAACGCCTTGAATTCTCTCATTTCTGTACTTGAACTATCCGATACTCCCCTTCTTTCATTTCTATTCAGGACTGCGTTGAAATCGCCGGCTACGCACCAATTGTCACCTCCCAGCTCATATTTTACCTTTCGCAAGTCATCCCACAGTCTTCTCTTGCCCGCAATGTTGCAAGCGGAGTAAACATTAACCAAGTGAAAGGTTGAGTCATGTAATTTCGCTGAAATGCAAATGAAATTATCACCAAGAATCGTCGATTCCACTTCAAACAAGCCGCTGACCCATACACACAGAATCCCACCCGAACTACCTATTGCATCTTTACTCAAAAATTCAAACTCCCCTCGGCCCCATATCGACGCCACCATCTTCTTCGTTATACCACTTCTCTTTGTCTCTTGGATCAAGCAGACATCAAAGTTACCTGAGGAGATGCTCTGTTTTAGTCTTCTTCTTTTATCAGCCCTCCCCCATCCTCTCATATTAAGTGACATTATCTTCATCTAGAGCCTTTTGTTGTCCCCTTCCTACTTTTTGCAATCCTGTCTCTTTCTTCCATTGCTCGCAATCTTTCAATAAACATTTCATCATCATCATCATCTGCAGAGACCCCCAAATTTTCTTTTGCTATGCGCCACAACTTTTCAGATTTTGATCTCTCCATTTTCTTCTCAAACCTATTGTTACCCATCATAATGCCGGAGTCACCTACTGATTCAACCTGAGAATTACCGCCTCCTGTCTTCGCTGAAGTCGACGTAGAGGAGCTTGCCCGAAAGTGATTAAGCGGGTTTCGAACAGCAACCTCCTGCACCTGTGTTGCGCTATTTTGAGGTGAGGCTTCAGGTTCTGCATTTTTATTTTCCTCAACAATATTTCCCTGAGTTAGTACTTGGTTTTCTTTCCCATTCTTTCTTTTCCTCGTTTCTTTCTTTTTCCCTTTGGCAGGCCCATCCTCCTTTCTTCTCTTTTTTGTTATTGCTAGGCCCACTCCCTCTTCGGACCCTCCTTCTACTCTAGCACCTCCATCTTCTTGAACTTGGTTTCCTAGCCCAATAATCTGATCATCGCACCTCCCTTCCTTACTCACAGCACCTTGGATTTGAATAGCATCATTATTGACCAGGTTGGTATCTTCTTCAGTTTCATTATTTACCACGCCAATAACTTCAGTATTTTCCACGTTATTCTCGTCATTTACCACTAAGGTAACTTCAGCAATTACCATATTGATACTGTTTGCCACATGGGGTCCACCACCAACACCTATAGTATTACTAATATGTGTCTCTTCATCTTCACAACCATCCACCTCTTCACGTTCAGCCACCCCCTCCTTAAAGGCTTCATGATTTGAAATTTTTTGAGTTCCACGATCAGCATTTAACATAGATACATCTCCTTCATTTTGGCAATCATTGCTTCTACTTTCTTCATTGAGCCCAACAATAGTTTCTTGAACAATGGATATATCATCAAGGCTCGCCTCGGGAACACTCTCCTCCGCGCCATCATCTCTCTCCTCCTCATTATTACTGCACCAGCCATCGTCCACCGTGAAGAGAGGAGGAGCATCACCGTCGTGATCATCATCAGAATCACTAACCGCTCCAGCTTCATCAGTTTTACGGTTTATATTATCAATCCATTGAAGGGGACCGCACCATTCTTCAACAATCTTGACATGGAATAAAGATCCGTTAATGTTAGCCGTCACCACCGCATTAAACACATCGTATCCATTGGACCTCAATCTGATTCTTGCCACATCCATTTCAGACCTTGTTCTAGTCGCTTCGTCGACACCCAGATACACACCAAAGTTACGTGCCAAAGACGCAAAGAAATCTTCATGCCATGCATGTATCGGAATGCCATGACAGCGCACCCAAACCACCCTTTCATTATCCACTACATCAGGCTCCCATCCCCTTATATCATCAAATTTTTCATACATCCATTCCTTGTAGTTTGTCATCAGCTCCTGAAAGACACCTTCCTCCATCTCCTCCATCAATACTTTGTTTGCACCCAACGGCGTGATTTTAAGCGAGAAAAAACCTTGCGCACCGAACCATTCATGGACACTGTATGTGCTTCCAGGAGTTCTTACCGTGCCGACGTACATGTTTTTGAATTTATGCATCTCCTCCTCCGAGACATTGTAACAGACTTCCGCGATATTGTTCTTCCTATGATACACAATTTTTGGTGTACCATTGTTGTAGTTCCCCTTCTTGTTCACCCATTTGTTGTACTGCCGCCTCTCCATATCCCTTGCACCAGTGACACCATTCTCTTTCTTCCTCCAAACTTTTCTTTGCCTCTCCTTATCCCCCCCTGCGACACCACCCCCCTCCTTATTCCTCCACACATATTGCTGTCGTATTTCTTGTTGTCTTCTTGCTTGTGCCCTTTGAGTTGCTGTTGCTTGTTGCTGTTGGATTAGCCTCTGCGTCGCTTCTTGACCCTCTGGCTCTCGTCGTTGCTGGGCTGGCCTAGGGTTAGGGTTCTCCCGCCACTCCCTTTGATATCTTGGGACATTAACATGAATCTTGTTTGCCCCAAAGATTATGTTGTCAAGTTTCACTGCAAACATCCTTGGATCTTCAACATTTCTGAATCTAACAAAACCGAAACGTTTCCCCCTTTTGTCCCTTTTGGGAGGGATTACCACTTCCATAGCTTCGCCATATAATTTAAATGCTTTCAGCATCTCCTTAGCCCCATGAGTTTCTGGAAATTCAGAGAAGTAGAAGGATATGGTATCCTTGTATGATATCTTCCAAGCACTACACGCAACATCCAGCCTTTCCCCACCTCTGCGTGCCTGCTTTTTCTTCCTACTTACTACCTCTTCCCATCCCGTATCTTGCCCTAGCAGACCCTCTCTCTCCATCCTATCTTCTGCTTTTTCTTCCTACTTACTACCTCTTCCTACTTTACGTTTAGTTTAAGCTGGAGGATCAACTTAGGTTAAATAAGAGTAGGGTTAGATTCTGAAATTTGAAAATTATGAGTTAATATTGATAGTATTAAGTAAAGAACACTTAAACAAGCTATAAGGTTTATTTAACTATACACAGTAAATCAAGTCCTTAGAATGACTAAATCACACTTAATGGCAATGAATGGACTTAATATGAGAGCTTAAACATAAGAAGCTCCTTACTAAATCCAGTTTTTTAATTGAAAAGCGCGTCTAGTATTCTTTTATTCATTCAAATTTCTTTATATATATCTTTACATAGGCATGCATATTCCAGAAAAATACATTTAATTATATATATGTCCTTTTAAAAAAGTTAAATAGCATTAATATTTATTTTGGTAATTATAACTTTTCAATTTGAATGTAGTAAATCAATAAACAGTATTTAAAAATAGTAAACTCATAATAATACCGGGTTCTTTCTAATTAAATAGGAAACAATATGATCCTTTAAATATGTTTTTTGGCAAAAACATAACTTTTATTGTTTTAGTATCATTTTGCTCATGAAAACAATTAAAATAGTCTTCAGTGGTGTGGACTATTAAGTGGGTTAATATGTCTTAAGTAGGCGCGCCATGTAAGTTCCCATTTTGGCATAAAACGTGTAACGTAAGCGAAACAAATCTATTATTTATACTATCTTATTGGTATATTTATTTTGTATCTACTATCTACTATCAAATTTCTATTAATGTTTGGAGCTGTTGAACCAGTGTTTTCCCCGATTCAATGACTGGTCCGGTTTTTAAAACATTGTTTTTAAAATTCAAATAACATAATGAGTGACCAAGAGTGACATGCTGCAATTTGTCAAAACCTTCACTACATTTATTTATTTATTTCCTTTTAATACTCTATGTTCTTGAGCCTCATCACATTTTGAGGGAAAACTGCAAATATATTACTTATGATGGACTTGTGAATTATGGAAATAGACCGGCATTAGTCATGCAATCACACTCTTTGCATATCTGAACCGTTCGATCATTTCGACTATGTGTTGTAGACCTGTTTTGCAAAGTCGGAAACTAAAATCGAACAGCTGAGTTATCCCGACTGTGTGATGAACTTTGAAAAAGTAAAGTAAGCCATGAACCACCAAAGGGAAGAGAGGCAGAGGAAACTGAGAAGAAAAAGGTATATTAAGTGGAATGTGAGACAAAATTTCACATAGCCAATGCAGAAGTTCTGTGAAAATTTAAAGTTGGGAGGAGGCAATCAGTGGCGTATCTAGGACCCTGGTTTAGGGTGGTCAAATTATTTAACTTAATAAAATTATAAATTTAATATTTTTAAAATTTAACAATAACATGATGACAATTTAACAATTAATTACACAACTCCCTCAAAAAATTAATTATTCAACAGCAAGAAATTATTAATTTTTATCAAATAAACAATTTAACATTTAATAAAAAGGGCCCCGTACAGTGTTGAAATATTTAAAAAAATCATTGATGTTTTTTTTGGTATAAATCGGGTATCCTCTGCGCACAACTACAGAGACTAATCCCTCGAGTCGGGTAGGAAATGAGCGGCAAAGCTCTCATTCAAGAGATTTAACACTGCTGCATGTCCAAAACTGGATTCGAACCCATGACATTGGTTAAGCTGGAAGAGACCACTACCATATCATCCAAGTGCTATTGAGTGAAAATCATTGATGTTGATAACAACAGATTCCAGTTGTAAAAGAACAAAGGGTTCAAAAAAAACAATTTAGCAATTAATAATTAATAGTTGGTGTTGAAATTTTTAAAAAAATAAGAGAGGAAAGAGAAACTAAGAAAGAGCCGAAAGGGGAAAGGGATTAGGGCATGCGAAGATCAAAATCAGGCTCTGCAAATTTAATAGTTGAGTTGAAGATGTAGCATGTATTGTAAAATGAAAATAAACTGCTAATAGTTGAATTGAAGATTTGTATGTAAATGTCCAAATCGTGTCTATAGGTTATGTAAAAGATGTTGGATAATGGGTATATTTGCAGGGGGGTAATATATATTTAAACCTAATAATAATAACAATTACAAGCAGTAAACTCCCTATATAAGCTAAAGCATGACCAAGCAGTAAACTCCCTATATAAGCTAAAGCATGACCACTCCCTATATAAACTTAAAAGTACTACAACCACAAAATTCCACCAATTCATTAAATTTGAAAATTATACAAATTTTTAAAAGTACAATATTTTTCTTAATGTGAATAAAAACGACTCCACTGGGGATCGAACCCAGAATCTCTGGTTCCGTAGACCAGCGCCTTATCCATTGGGCCATGGAGTCAGATTTACCAGCTGGGATACCTCAACAGATTACATGTTTCTTAATGTTGTCACTTAGAATTTAAAAATCTTCATGCATAAAACTTCACCACTTCTTACTATGTTAAAATTCTCACTGTAAAAATAGAATGTGAGATAGAGGAAAATAGATGAAGGAACAGAGAAAAAGTTCAGCATTAATTGTTTTCATAAAGCTTGTTAAAATAAGCTGAAAACAATTTGTGGTTGTTATCTTCAGCTACTTTTATAAACTTTTCTAAGTACTCATACAAGTGTTTATATCATTAAACTAATTTGATGGTCCTGAAGAATATTTAGAGAAAAATAAATGAAACAATGTAAGAAAATTAACACCTGTTTTTGAGCCGTGAGAACAAATGATCAGCATGCAGAAGGTCATATGTTCTTGGGTAAGTACCAAAGGACTCACACCAATCATGATAGACACCAAAAAGGCCACGTTCAAATATGATCGGAAGCGTATCCGGCGTGTGAACAAGAACTACATTCATCACCCAAACTTTCTGTTTAGAAAGACTTGCAGCCAACCTGCATTTTCAAAAGAGAGTTATTAATTTACTTTTATCCATGATATCTATAAGCTTTAAGACTTTCAAACTGAGTGTAAATTGAAGCTGTTTTGGTGGCATACCCTCCATAGATGGTTTTCATGTCCATTACATTTCTGATATTTGTCCAGTTAATATCCATTCCATTGAGATATGACTTGTTAATCACTTTCTTTGCAATACAGATGCAAAAATTTCTTTGCTTTTAATCACTTTCTTGTTTTTTTATAAGGACTAAAATCAAAGTTGTTTAACATCTTTTTAATTGGAGAGTTAATCCCTAATATTTGGAATAAGATACCAAGTACCAAACATTAACCTTGCTTTAATTCACTCATTTTTTATGATTCTTTGTGGCCTGTTTAGGTTCAAGGAAAAGGCATACTTACTGAAAATAAGCTAGAAAAAGTGTTCCATAAAGTAGGGAGTGGCTTCCCTTGAACAGCCTCACATTCTGCTTCTATATTCAGGTTCTTGTACCTCACTTCCACAGTAGGTAACTTCACATTGACTCTGAAAATAACCAATAAGTCAATTCTTGGAAAAAATAAAAACAATGCACTTATATTGAATTGAAAACAAGTAAAAACCATCCAAATTTAGAACATCCCTTCTCAAGTAAATGCCTGTCCATCCCTTCTCTAAGTTTCTGAAGCAATTGTAAATTATCATTCTCAATATGCTTAATAAGCTTATCAATGAACAAACGTTTTTCAACAGCTCCAAGTTTAGTAACATCAGCAACTCTTTTACTGCTACTTCTTTGCCATGTGCCACTTCCAGTTGCACTTCCATCTTGACTAATTTCATCAACAAAAGAAGTTTTAATTCTTTTGAAAGTTGGAAGTTTTTCTATAGCTTTACAATTACAACTGTGCTTGAAACATAGAAGGGTAAAAGACATTTTAAAAGAAAATACCTTGCTTATAGGATTACCAATGTATGATTCATAGGGACCTTCTTTTGTAGCCAATTCACAAGAAGTTTTTAGAGCATGATAGTATATAGTCTCAAATATGTCCTTGTTTAACTGTTGAGCCTGCACTCCATATCCATGTAAACTATCAAATTGAAGAACATCTATCTACCGATATACATGGATTAACAGAGGACCATTAAGAATTAGCAGACCCATAAATGTTATTTATTGAGGTTTGTTGTCATCATTAGCAGACCCATAAACAATCCAAATCAAACACACACCCTATAGCAAGCAATCAAACACATGAAGTATGACAAAGATGTCCTACCTTTTCTCTTACATATCGTGGCAGTGCAATTGATGCAAGGTTGCACACAGCTGTCTCTGTTGGACTTGTATACTCAATTATCTCAGTGCACAAGTTTGATGATTCCAAAACGAATTCAGAATTTAGAATTTCACAATCAAACAAACAATGAACAAACATAATTCGAAAATCGAATTCAACTCCACAATCAAACAGACAATGAACAAAACAGAATTCCAAAATCGAATTGAACAAAAAACGATGTACTTCAGTTGCAGCTGTAACAACTCTTGATTCACGACCAGTATGGTAGCGATGTAGTTGCAGCTGTGAACTGACCATGTCTACAATAACAAACATCTCATTTTCAACGGTTTTACTATATTTGTTAACAAGATCAAAATCTAACCATCAGCCATATATATGCAATAATCCATAAGGTATGAAATAAAAATGCGAGACAAGAAATGTGCATTTTAAATGATACCTGTTACTGCCTCTGTCTCAGCAGCAGTAGTATATGTTGGGTGCCATATAGTGGATTTTCTCACAATTTTTATCGGCGACTATGGGTCCTTCAGTTGCCCTAGTATCTGCTCCAAGAATGACACCATCCTGAGACAAATTTATTATGTGGGAAGCGTCAACATTGAGTCAGACTATTCAAATAAACATAAAGTAAATATCAATATACAGTTATACAATAATTTATTTGAGTGAAGCAAAATGAGTGAAGCTCAATACTTGAGAAAACAACATAAACAACACAAAAGAGTAACAGAAACAACTATTCAGATCTGGAAAACTAAACCAACAATAGTTGTCCCAGTCTTCAAAAACGAGGGGCCCTTAAGACCATTCTTTTCGAGCATTTGATTTCTTCTGCAAAGATCGAAACTGAAACCACCCTTGGGAGGAAGATCCATTGTCTTAGTCATACTCGAAATCGATTTGAACTCCTCAGCAACCGGCTGAACCGTGCATGCTATAAATCCTCCATGACAGACGGTGTAACATCCTCAAAATAATTAATCGAATTATTTGGATGTTAACCCAATTGAATTAATTTGGTACTTAATTGGTAAAATTATCGAGTGCTAAAATTAATTATTGGCTGTCACAGGATCGTTAACCGAATAATACGGGTCAAGGAAGTTTTGGAATCGAAATAAGAGATTTAGATCAATATGGTAATTGGACCACGTTACCACTTATATATTAATAAATATATATGTGTGTGTGTGAGAGAGAATTAAAAGAAAGAAAGGTACACGAGAGAGAGAAGAGAAACAGAGGAAAAGAGGAAGAAAAGAAGAGAAAGAAGAAGAGGAAAGAAGAAGAGAAAGGAAGAAGAAAAGGTGAAGCCCATCCCTCCAAATTTCAGCACCATCATCATCTACCCTCCATTGTCAAACCCCCAAAGCTTGGTAAGTTTTCATCCATTTTTTCCACAAGTTATGGAGCTACGAATTTTAGGGGTTTTGAGGGAGAAAATTGTTGAAATCTTGGATTAAACGATGAAATTGATGATTGGGTTATGTTTCGGATCGAAGCTAGGAGCGGATTGATCGCGTTGTAAAGTTCGAATCGAAGTTTGGAGCAGTTTGGTGAAATAGGGTTCCGTTCGAGAGTTTTTCAAGTCTTGGCAAATTCGGTTCGATATCGGCTCTCGCTTCAAGGGTGAGTTTTACTCACGTTTAGGTTTATTCCGTTTTGGTATGATTTGCTGCGTCGATTGATTTCGAGTTTTGAGTCAAAAACCGTTATTTCGAAAAATATTGCTTTTGGATGAGAATCCGTTTAGATTGAGTCTTTGATTGAATTGCTTGATTGTTTGATGTTGATTGGACTGGAATATTGCCTGGTATTGTCTGTTTTCGAGTTAGGAATCGATCGGGGCGAGTTTCGAATTGATCGGAAAGCGAATTTTCATGAAAATGGCTATTTTTGCAATGATGTCAAATGCGCACGATCCGTGCGTCCCAGGGGCACGATCCGTGCGCCTGGTTCGGTTTCGGGTTTTTAAAATGCTTAACAGGGAGCACGATCCGTGCGTCCCAGGGGCACGATCCGTGCGCATGCGCACGATCCGTGCGTCCCAGGGGCACGATCCGTGCGCATGGTTCTGTCCAAATTTTTCAAAGTGCCTTAAATGATTCCATTTCGATTCCAATCCTTTCCTAACCCTTCTATAATGATATTAGGCTTTTAATACCATGATTTTGGGTATGTTTCAAAAGGATTTTATAAAATACTTTTGAAGTTGAAATTCTTTCGAAAAGCCGAACAATAGTATACGTGTGCGGATATGTTTTATAAATAACAAAAGCGGACTATGAGTCCTACGTGGTAAAGCAAAATGTAAATGGACTATGGGTTCATATGATTGTAGATATATGTTTGTATATGTATCGAGTTGGGTGACGACCCATGTGTAACATACTAGGCGGGGCAGTCATGATCCCTTACCCTAGGCTCCATGCCAATAGGAGAATGTACTATTGGTAGGGGGGTTCACCGGGGTTTAGCGGTTACGCAGTCGGTGTTATGTTAAAAATTGTGTGTGATACACCGGGGTTTAGCAGTCATGCAGTCGGTGCCGCACTTTGTGATAACACGTTCACCGGGGTTAGCAGTCATGCAGTCGGTGCCGTGTTAAGTTAAAACGAATTTATAACTGAACCGAGAGAGTTAGTAGGGGTCCCGGTAGAACTCACTGAGATTGTATCTCATTGTTTATATGTTGTTGTTTTACAGAGAAACAGGGAAGGAAAGGACCACAGAGGCACGAGTAGGTTGAGCTCGGACTGGTTGTTGATAACTTAGCATTAGGCTTAAGTTTACATTTCCTTTTGTTGTCTATGTACCGCAACAATATGACTTTAGTGTAATATCATTTTATTTCCGCTTTCTTGTAAGATACTGAGCACAATAGTTCGCTGAACTTTACGGTCTTATGTGCTTTGAGACTGCTTGGTTGTTGTCCAGTGAAAACTATTTTGCAGTGTTCAGTATTTATGCAAGAATTTTATATCTCTGATGTGTTACTAATGTGCATTTGGGTATTTTTAGTCAATAGAATTACCGGGGTGTTACAGTTGGTATCAGAGCGGTCCGACCTAGTCAGACTTAGCTGTTAGAGTCTTTTACTTCCTTCAGTCGTGATTTTCTTAGTATGCTATTTGACATTGAGCTTGATCGACTTAATACTTTGTGCATATTTCACAGAATCATGGCCAGAAGAGGTAGAGGAGTCCCTCCCCCTGCTACTGATCCACATTTTGATTGGATGCAAAATGTGATCCAGAACCAGCAGAAAATGATGCAAGACATGATGCTTATGCATCAGCAGCAACAGATCCAACAGCAAAATGCTCAGCAGCATCAAGCTCAAGAGCCACAAGTGAACCCAAGAAGAATTTTTACAAAATTCCTGAAAATGAAACCCTCCGAGTTCAGAGGTGGGCCGGATGTCATGAAAGCACAACATTGGCTAGATGACATTGAAAATATTTTTCTCACAATGCAAGTAACTGATGAAGATAAGCTGAGATTGGCATCCCATATGTTGAAGGGAGAGGCCAATAACTGGTGGACAAATGCTAGGGCCATGATGGAGACCATGGAAACTCCCCAGACTTGGGAAAATTTCCGAACATCATTTCTGGAACAATTCTTTCCCACGGCTATGAGGTTTGATAAAGAAAATGAGATTTTAGCTCTCACACAGGGAGGCTTGACCGTGGGCCAATACACGGCTAAATTTGAAGAGTTGTATCAATTCTTCGGTTTAGCTGGATATGCCCCCAATGACCGATGGAAAACTGACCGGTACAAATATGGGTTGAGAGAGGATATTGCTCAGAGTCTTAGTTCTTTTCCGAAGACCAACTATGCGGCCATGGTTCAACAAGCTTATATTGCCGAAAGTGATTTGGCAAGATTGTATGCAAGTAGGAAGGCGTTCCATCAGAGTAAGAGGAACACTGGGCCATCTAGTTCTCAGATGGGTCCCAAGCATGACTCAGGCAAGGGTGGTAATTATAAAGGGAAGCAGGTGCAAACGGCCGACCAAACGAAGTTTAAAAATTGTCATAAGTGCGGAAGGTATCACTGTGGCGAGTGTCCATCAAGATCTGATCGGTGTTATGTTTGTAATGAAGAGGGTCACTATGCAAATCAGTGCCCAACAAAGAAGAATTTCCAAAGAGCACCAAATGCCCCTGGTCAGGGGCGAATCAACACTTTGGATGCTCGGACCATCACACCTACTGATAATCTTCTGAGGGGTACAGGATCTCTTTTTAATAACTTAGTCAATATATTATATGATTCCGGTGCAACTCACTGTTTTATATCACAAGCATGTGTGGATCGGTTGGGACTAGCATTATCCGAGCTATCCGAACCAATAACTATTTTAACTGCTGCCAAGGGTCGTGTCCAGACCCAATCATTGTGTGAAAATTGCCTACTTGTCATAGGGGACAGGCAATTTGTTGTGAAATTTATTTGCTTGCCTATGAGAAGTATGGATATTGTTCTGGGTATGAATTGGATGGCTGAAAATCATGTGACAATCAACTGTGCCGATCGAACTATTAGCTTCGCCTCCGAATCCGTAGGATTGACACAGGCAGATTCTGAAGCAACGATCTCTTACACCGAAGCAAGCCATACATTATTCCAAGGTGCGGAAGCTATTCTTATTATGTTGTCTGCATCTACTGAAACGGGTTTAGACTTGTCATCTGTGCAAGTGGTAAATGAATTTCTAGATGTCTTTCCAGAAGAAGTTTCATCCCTACCTCCTGACCGAGAGGTAGAATTCTCAATAGAATTGATTCCTGGTACGGGATCAATATCTATTGCTCCTTATAGAATGTCTCCTTTAGAATTGAAGGAATTAAAGTCTCAACTTGAAGAATTAATATCAAAGAGGTTCATCCGACCGAGTGCCTCTCCATGGGGTGCTCCGGTGTTGCTAGTTAAGAAGAAGGACGGAAGCATGAGATTGTGTATTGACTACCGTCAACTCAACAAGGTGACGATTAAGAATAAATATCCATTGCCAAGGATAGACGATTTGCTTGACCAACTTCGGGGTGCCGTGGTATTTTCAAAAATTGATCTGAGGTCGGGCTATCATCAAATAAAGGTACGGGCCTTAGATATTCCGAAGACAGCTTTCCGTACTAGGTATGGACATTACGAGTTCGTAGTGATGCCCTTCGGTTTGACTAATGCTCCAGCGGTATTCATGGATTACATGAACCGAGTCTTTCACACGTACCTTGATCAGTTTGTAGTAGTTTTTATTGATGATATCTTAGTGTACTCTAAGACCATTGAGGACCATGTTCAACATCTCCGCATTGTTCTGAACGTACTCCGAGAAAAGAAATTGTATGCCAAGCCGTCGAAGTGTGACTTCTGGATGCCGGAAGTGAAGTTTTTGGGACACGTGATTTCCCAATTGGGAGTTGCGGTGGATCCCAGTAAAGTAGAAGCGGTGTTGAACTGGGAACGACCAACATCTGTCACTGAAATAAGAAGTTTCTTGGGTCTAGCTAGTTACTACAGGAGGTTTATTCAAGGTTTTTCACAATTGGTTCTTCCACTTACTCGGTTGACTCGTAAGGCCCAACTGTTTATATGGAATGCCGATTGTGAGGAATGTTTTCAAGAGTTGAAGGTTAGGTTGACTTCTGCTCCAATCCTAATTCTTCCAGATCCGTCTTTGGATTTTCAAATTTACAGCGATGCTTCTGGAAAGGGTTTGAGATGTGTTCTCATGCAGAACCAACAAGTTGTAGCTTATGCCTCCAGACAGTTGAGGACTCATGAAGAGAATTACCCGACTCATGATTTGGAGTTGGCAGCTATTGTGTACGCCCTGAAGATTCGGAGACATTACCTGTATGAGTCTCGTTTCGAAGTCTTTAGTGATCATAAAAGCTTGAAATATTTGTTTGATCAGAAGGAGCTGAATAACAGGCAGAGAAGATGGGTGGAGTTTCTGAAAGATTATGACTTCGAATTGAAGTATCATCCGGGAAAGGCTAATGTTGTAGCCGATGCACTAAGTAGGAAATCCATTCATATAGCAGGGTTAATGATGCATGAAATGGAATTGTTGGAGTCTTTCAGGGACCTAAATTTGGATTCAAAGCCAAAAAGGAATCGGTTATTGTTGAGCCACATGAGGATCTCTAGTTCCATAAGAGATTCTATTCGCTTAGCACAGGAAGTGGATGTGAAACTACAATCACAGAAAGTGTTGCCAGATTTTACCGAAGATAGTGACAGGGTTATTTGTTTCAACGGTAGGATCTGCGTGCCTGACGATGAGAGTATTAAAAGGCAAGTGCTAGAGGTAGCACACCGAAGTTTATTTTCCATACATCCTGGGTCCACCAAGATGTATAGAGATTTAAAACAGATGTACTGGTGGCCGGGAATGAAGTTAGAAATTGTTGAATTCGTATCACAATGCTTAACTTGTCAAAGAGTTAAGATAGAACATCAGAAGCCTGCTGGTCTGTTACGGTCACTAGGCGTGCCAGTATGGAAGTGGGAAGACATTTCTATGGATTTTGTAATGGCGTTGCCAAGGTCTCAAGCCGGTAACGACTCCATTTGGGTAGTTGTGGATCGGTTAGAATTTGAGTCGGGCGATCATGTGTTTTTGAGATTGTCACCGACAATTGGTACAGGTAGGGCATTATGGGTAAAGAAACTCAGTCCTCGGTATATTGGACCTTTCCAAATTATCGAGCGAGTTGGGCCTCTTGCATACCGTATTGCTTTGCCTCCACCATTGTCAAATCTCCACGATGTGTTCCATGTGTCTCAGTTGCGGAAGTACATTCCCGATCCAAGTCAACCGTTAGATTTTGAAACGATTGATCTTCGACCCGACTTGTCCTTCCAACCTCATCCAAATTACATCATGGAACGTGGCGAGAGAACGCTGCGGACGAAGACAATTCCCATCGTCAAGGTGGTATGGGATGGTTTCTCCGTCGAGGAAGCTACTTGGGAGTTGGAGGATGATATGCGGACTCGATATCCGTATTTGTTTTCTTGAGGTACGTTGTGTCTAATTTTGAGGACAAAATTCTTTCAAGTTGGGGAGAATGTAACATCCTCAAAATAATTAATCGAATTATTTGGATGTTAACCCAATTGAATTAATTTGGTACTTAATTGGTAAAATTATCGAGTGCTAAAATTAATTATTGGCTGTCACAGGATCGTTAACCGAATAATACGGGTCAAGGAAGTTTTGGAATCGAAATAAGAGATTTAGATCAATATGGTAATTGGACCACGTTACCACTTATATATTAATAAATATATATGTGTGTGTGTGTGAGAGAATTAAAAGAAAGAAAGGTACACGAGAGAGAGAAGAGAAACAGAGGAAAAGAGGAAAAGAGGAAGAAAAGAAGAGAAAAGAAGAGAAAGAAGAAGAGGAAAGAAGAAGAGAAAGGAAGAAGAAAAGGTGAAGCCCATCCCTCCAAATTTCAGCACCATCATCATCTACCCTCCATTGTCAAACCCCCAAAGTTTGGTAAGTTTTCATCCATTTTTTCCCCAAGTTATGGAGCTACGAATTTTAGGGGTTTTGAGGGAGAAAATTGTTGAAATCTTGGATTAAACGATGAAATTGATGATTGGGTTATGTTTAGGATCGAAGCTAGGAGCGGATTGATCGCGTTGTAAAGTTCGAATCGAAGTTTGGAGCAGTTTGGTGAAATAGGGTTCCGTTCGAGAGTTTTTCAAGTCTTGGCAAATTCGGTTCGATATCGGCTCTCGCTTCAAGGGTGAGTTTTACTCACGTTTAGGTTTATTCCGTTTTGGTATGATTTGTTGCGTCGATTGATTTCGAGAATTTTGAGTCAAAAACCGTTATTTCGAAAAATATTGCTTTTGGATGAGAATCCGTTTAGATTGAGTCTTTGATTGAATTGCTTGATTGTTTGATGTTGATTGGACTGGATTATTGCCTGGTATTGTCTGTTTTTCGAGTTAGGAATCGATCGGGGCGAGTTTCGAATTGATCGGAAAGCGAATTTTCATGAAAATGGCTATTTTTGCAATGCTGTCAAATGCGCACAATCCGTGCGTCCCAGGGGCACGATCCGTGCGCCTGGTTCAGTTTCAGGTTTTTAAAATGCTTAATAGGGAGCACGATCCGTGCGTCCCAGGGGCACGATCCGTGCGCCTGGTTCGGTTTCAGGTTTTTAAAATGCTTAACAGGGAGCACGATCCGTGCGTCCCAGGGGCACGATCCGTGCGTTCCAGGGGCACGATCCGTGCGCATGGTTCTGTCCAAATTTTTCAAAGTGCCCTAAATGATTCCGTTTCGATTCCAATCCTTTCCTAATCATTTCCTAACCCTTCTATAATGATATTAGGCTTTTAATACCATGATTTTGGGTATGTTTCAAAAGGGTTTTATAAAATACTTTTGAAGTTGAAATTCTTTCGAAAAGCCGACCAATAGTATACGTGTGCGGATATGTTTTATTAATAACAAAGCGGACTATGAGTCCTACGTGGTAAAGCAAAATGTAAATGGACTATGGGTTCATATGATTGTAGATATATGTTTGTATATGTATCGAGTTGGGTGACGACCCATGTGTAACATACTAGGCAGGGCAGTCATGATCCCTTACCCTAGGCTCCATGCCAATAGGAGAATGTACTATTGGTAGGGGGGTTCACCGGGGTTTAGCGGTTACGCAGTCGGTGTTATGTTAAAAATTGTGTGTGATACACCGGGGTTTAGCAGTCATGCAGTCGGTGCCGCACTTTGTGATAACACGTTCACCGGGGTTAGCAGTCATGCAGTCGGTGCCGTGTTAAGTTAAAACGAATTTATAACTGAACCGAGAGAGTTAGTAGGGGTCCCGGTAGAACTCACTGAGATTGTATCTCATTGTTTATATGTTGTTTTTTTTTTAGCTAATTATTGTTTATATGTTGTTGTTTTACAGAGAAACAGGGAAGGAAAGGACCACAGAGGCACGAGTAGGTTGAGCTCGGACTGGTTGTTGATAACTTAGCATTAGGCTTAAGTTTACATTTCCTTTTGTTGTCTATGTACCGCAACAATATGACTTTAGTGTAATATCATTTTATTTCCGCTTTCTTGTAAGATACTGAGCACAATAGTTCGCTGAACTTTACGGTCTTATGTGCTTTGAGACTGCTTGGTTGTTGTCCAGTGAAAACTATTTTGCAGTGTTCAGTATTTATGCAGAAATTTTATATCTCTGATGTGTTACTAATGTGCACTTGGGTATTTTTAGTCAATAGAAATACCGGGGTGTTACAGACGGCAGCTTTACTAAGTGTACCAATGCATATGTCCACATCCTTCTCACAGTTGAACTCCTCAGCAACACCACTTCAAAGTGGGATCAGCTACAGTCAAAGATTTAACATCAAATGATTCTAGTGATTCCATAACTATACTCTACAAGATAATACCCAACAACACTTCAAAGTTCAATGAAGTATCACTATAATGAGAAAAGCTAAACAATCTTTTTCTCCAAACAACTTTATAGTATTAACAAACTAATCAAAATTTTGGAGGGCATAGTATTAACAAGCTAATGACAACAATTCAATTCATTCATAATATTAAAAAAAACAAAAACAAATGTGATTCGAATAAAACAAAAAAAATACAGCGTTATGAAAGAGAACAATTCTTTCAAGCAAAAAAACAAGCACCTAGATGACAAATTGAAAAACCAGCTCAATTTTTTCTCAATAGTCAAATCAACAAAACCAAGAATGTACGCAAACAATTAAAAACAAGAAAGGAAGGAATTGAAGAACCAAACCTTAGCATCACGATAATTACAATTCCCAAATCACAAACCCTACAACAGTACAAAAATGAAGATTGAAGAAGAAATGGAATGAAAAACGAAATGGAAATAAAATATGGTGGAAATGCACCGACCTTGAGAAGAACTGAAGTGAATATTGAAGAAGGATTTGCGTCTGAGCAGAAGCTAGCAGCGGAAAATCACGGAGCAGAGGCGTTAGCCTACTTCAATGAAAGTTTTCAACACATCTGTAACATCATCGCAAGAAAGAATCGTGAACAGAGCATATAAAAAATTATCAACACAAAAACCCTGAACTGAGCATAAAGGTAACAATCATAGGGAAATATAGCATATCGAAAATGAGGAGAAGATGAATAGTGAAAAAAGCTTGCCGTTCAGGCGGTAGAGGTGAGTGATTGCGAGTTGAGAGTGAGGCGGAGGTTTTGTTTTTTGAGTGATTAGGGTTTGTTGAGTGGTGAGAGAAGGCATAAAAAACAAGTTTTTTTTTTAATGTGTGAGAGATTTTTTTAATATTAATGGGAGGGAATTGAAAAAAAGTACTTTATGGTTAGTGACGGAATAATGATTCCTCGCTAATGGGAGGGAAGCGTTACACTCTGAGCACTTTATGGCTAGTGACGGAATAGTTGTTCCTCGCTATTAGTGAGGAATTCATTTCCTTCTCAAAATCCCTCACTAACAGATCTTTCAATAGTTTGTGACGAATTTAGCTACGAAACTATTAGAGAGGGATATTTTTTGTCTCTATTTTCGTCACAAACGTAAGTCAGTCCCAATTACTTTTTTTCGTAGCTAAATCAGGGATACTAATCCATCTCAAAAATCCCTCTCTAAATACAACTTTTCTAGTGTCGGTTCGAAAGCTAGTGTCGGTTCGACACCTTATATATAGCTAGTGTCGATGGTGTCGAAAGCTCATATAGCTCGTCGAACTGAATGTGTCGAAAACTTATATAGCTAGTTACAATCTAAGCAATTGAATTACAAACATATTTCAATATTCCCTCTTAATTCACATTGCTAAGTGACATCATTCCAAGCATTGTCCTTAATTCTTCAAATCTTCCCTTTTGCAATGGCTTGGTCATTGCATCAGCTACTTGAAGTTCTGAGCAGCAGTATTGCAGGTTCAGCTTCTCCTTGTTAACTTGATCACGCAAGAAGTGATACCTAGTTTCTATATGTTTCGACCTTCCATGGGCAACAGGATTTTTGGCCAAATCTATTGCAGATTTGTTGTCTATCAGCAACTTCATTACTGAGTTCTTGTGTAGTCCAGTTTCAGTGAGCAACATGCTCAGCCATGATGCTTGGCAGTCTGCAAAGGAAGCAACCACATACTCTTCCTCATAGGAGGACATGGCTACTATGCTTTGCTTCTTGGAGCACCATGAGATGGGTGTTGTTCCATACATAAAGACATAGCCACTTGTGCTTTTCCTGTCACATTTATCTCCACTCCAATCCGAATCTGTGTAGCCAAACACTTCGACAGTAGCAGAAGATTCAGTCTTGCTAGGGAAAAGAATACCATGATTTTGTGTTCCCTTTATGTACCTAAGCACTCTTTTTGCAGCCATTAGATGAGAAGTTCTTGGCTTCTCCATGAATCTGCTGATCAATCCAACACTAAACATAATGTCAGGTTGTGTGTTGCAGAGGTACCTAAGGGATCCAACAATCTGTTTGTAGAGGGTGGCATCTACTTCACTCTCTTCCCCATCCTTCGACAGCTTGTTGCTTCTGTCGATTGGAGTAGAAACTGGTTTGCAATCAGCCATCTTGAATCTGTCCAGGATGTCTGCTGCATACTTATTCTGATGCAGAAATGTACCTTTGCTTGTCTTCATAAATTCCATTCCTAAGAAGTATGATAGGTGTCCCAAATCACTCAAAAATCTATTATTTATACTATCTTATTGGTATATTTATTTTGTATCTACTATCTACTATCAAATTTCTATTAATGTTTGGAGCTGTTGAACCAGTGTTTTCGCCGATTCAATGACTGGTCCGGTTTTTAAAACATTGTTTTTAAAATTCAAATAACATAATGAGTGACCAAGAGTGACATGCTGCAATTTGTCAAAACCTTCACTACATTTATTTATTTATTTCCTTTTCATACTCTATGTTCTTGAGCCTCATCACATTTTGAGGGAAACCTGCAAATATATTACTTATGATGGACTTGTGAATTATGGAAATAGACCGGCATTAGTCATGCAATCACACTCTTTGCATATTTGAACCGTTCGATCATTTCGACTATGTGTTGTAGACCTGTTTTGCAAAGTCGGAAACTAAAATCGAACAGCTGAGTTATCCCGACTGCACTACTACAATTTAGGCTTTTCGCATCGGTTAAAAATGACTTTTCGCATCGGTTCCGTGTCCGTTATAGATTCAGGCGATGTTAAAAGTACGCACCTTTTGCATCAGGTACAGACCTGATGCGAAAAGTATTTTTCGCATCAGTTGTATTACCACCCGATGCCAAAAGTCCCTTTTAATTAGATTTTAACACCTTTTTGGCATCGGATTTTCAGAACCACCTGATGCGAAAAGTACTTTTCGCATTAGGTCCTGATGGGAACCGATGTTAAAACTAACTTTTTTTTAAAAAAAAAAAATCTCAACAGCTAGATCTAACAACAGAAGCTTTAGAAAAAAGTTATAAAAATTATCAGATAACCTACAACAAACAAATGAGTTCCTGAATCCAAATGTTCATTATACACTTTCTGAACAATCAAATCTTGTTAACATGGCTGAAGAAGCTCCAAACCAAACAACAACAACAACAACACAAGAATTGGAAAATATTCCACAGCCTGAAAAAACACCACAACCAGAACCTGATGAGAACGTGACTTTGGAGACTCATCTCTTAAAACCCAACACCGAATCTGGTACCTTTAAAGAAGAAACCACCAACCCTTCTGATCTTCTTGAGAATCAGAACAAGGCACTCCAAGAACTTAAACAGCTTATTCAAGAAGCACTTAACAACCGCGAGTTCTCTTCCCCACCCAAACAAGAAGAAGAAAAAACAATCACCAATGTAGTTGCTGAGAATGAACAACAAGCTTCTGAAACTGTTACTGCACCAGAAGTAGAACCTTCTCTACAACCCACAAAAACTGAAGAGGAGAAGGAAGAAGTTGAAACAACAAAGACAGTGAAAGAAACTGTTGATGATGATGGAGCAAAAACTGTGGAGGCAATTGAAGAAACAGTTGTTGCGGTTTCTGCAGTTGTTGACAAAGTTGAAGCCACTGAAGAAGCTTCATTACCATTACAACCAGAAAAAGTACCCATTTGGGGGATACCATTACAACCAGAAAAAGTACCCATTACTTGAAGCCACTGAAGAAGCTTCATTACCACTTGGTTTGAATGAAAATCTCCAACTCCACTATCATTACTACTACTACTACTACTAGTACCTGAATTTGTAAAGTTACAATCCACTTTGTCTCCTATAAAAACATTGTTATCCCTTGACTTCCGGTTTGCAACAAGAGTGTGAGGATCACTTTTATTATTACTAATAATCTGATATCTTGAAGCTGTCTTATTAGACTTTGCTCGCTGTGTTTTAATTCTTTCACTTGATACACAGAGTCTGTCTTCCAATGAGTGAAGTGGTTCACTTGAAGCACCATGGTGGAAGGAAGACCTAGACTTTGTCATTCCTTTGCTTGCTTTAAATCCTTCCTTTGCAAGAAGCTCCTCCAAAGATGAAGCCATTTAATTTTAAACTGAATTCTAACTCTTCCTGCACCCAAAACATTCAAAACAGAATGGTAGCTCTAATATAGATAGATAGAAATAGATATCTTAAACCTATTATCTGACTATAAATTAAATAAAAAGGAAATGAAATGACACTTTATATACCTGAACCTGAGCTTTTTTTTATTGTAAGCTTTGGTTTGAAACCAGACCAAAATCAGTTTAACTTTAATCTAACATGTTGAGTTACCTAAACAATGCAACAATCAGAACCTAAACAATGCAATATATATAATTCAGCAACATTTACAAGAAGATGCAATCCATGCTAGTAATATTAAAATACAATGTTGTTCCATATTCAGTGGAATTGTGGCAACAAGGTGGTTAGGAAGAAGAAAAGATATGGATGGTGAAGTGTGAGGAGATATGGCCATCCATTCTTACATCCATGATTGTGGGAGCTTAACATTGTGTTATTGGAGTTTTTCTCTTCTTATGAAGATGTAATCCTAGAGTTACTCTACCCACACACAAAGGAAATTAGCATTAAAGAAAGTTATTCACAAAGTGTCCCAAATCCAATAATCAAGGATAGCAAACAAGGAATTGCAAAGGCTATTAATTAATCACTGCTACATCAATAGCCTTGACTATGCAGATCATGGAGAATCAACTGCTTATAGCCCTAAAAACAATTTTCTACATAAAAAGGGGAAAAGGGGGGAAATGCATAAAATATGGAAAGTAAATTCAAAATTTGGGGGATTATTCCTCAAACTCAATCAATCTCTCTTCTTTCTTCCTCTTCAATTCAGCTTCATAGTTTCTCAGCCTTTCATTCATTTTTTCCTGCAAGCAGCACCAATATTTCAAACACTAAAAAAGTAACAATCTTTGAAGAGAAAAAGAAAAGGTGTTTCAGATTATGCTACAGAACGTTCACTACGTAGAATCAGAAATCCATAAATTTCTAGAGGCAAGAGTCACCAATGAATGCTAACCTTGTAACTAGTTTCAACACGGTGCATAACATAGAATCCGAGGATGCCTCCGAAGATTGTACCAGAGATGGTTCGAACTCACTCGATTCAATTCAGCT
Source organism: Astragalus membranaceus (assembly GCA_039519185.1). Lineage (NCBI taxonomy): Eukaryota > Viridiplantae > Streptophyta > Magnoliopsida > Fabales > Fabaceae > Astragalus > Astragalus membranaceus. The sequence continues at coordinate 179,733,423 of CM076849.1, forward strand.
TGATAGCTCAACTCAGCACCGACAAACCTAAAAATAAATTGCGCCAGCAAATCAGTATCCAAGCCAGTCAAAGGTGATTCATAATAATAATAATAATAATAACAATTCAAGTTTTGAGAAACACCAAAATAATGAAATCAAAGTTCAAAAACAGCAGAACAAAACAAATTCAATGTTTCTGTCCCTAAAATATCACTACTATAAGGTTACATTAACAAGATATCAAAAGCACGAACGATCTGAATCAACACAGTTACCCAAAATTTAGATCAATTTCAATCCTTCAGTTCGACTCTCTCTGAATGCTAACCTTGTGACTCTATGAAGTGATCAATTAGTTGGAGATGAAGGATTTGAACGGGCGCTGCACCAGAGGCGTCGCATAGAGGAGGTTATCTTCGGGGTTCAGGGGTCGCACAGAGGAGGCTTCGCGCGAGGAGGAGAACGGAGAACGAGAGTTGACAGTGGAGGAGAACGGCGTGGAGGAGGCTTCTCAGAGAAAGAGAGTTGAGAATGAGAACGTTGTGATTCCGGATCTGAGAACGAGAACGAGAGTTTAGGTGAGAGCTGAGAGTTGAGAGCTCAGAGACGAGAGCTGAGAACGTGAGAGCTCAGAGACGAGAGCTCAGAGAAGAGAGCTGAGAACGAAGAGATGAAAAACCCTAAGAGGGAATTAGCTAAAGAGGGGCGCTGGAAATTCTAAAACATCCATTATTAACATCAGTTAAAACATAGCCGATGCCAAAAGTGACTCGTTTATTACAAAATTGCCACCGCATCACTTTTAGCATCGGGTCAATTTGAACTGATGTTAAAAGTAGCCTGTTATTTACAAAAATGCCACCGCGTCCCTTTTAACATCAGGTCAGTTTGGAACCGATGTGAATTTACGATGTTAAATCCGTTTTTTCCACTAGTGCTGTGTGATGAACTTTGAAAAAGTAAAGTAAGTAATGAACCACCAAAGAGAAGAGAGGCAGAGGAAACTGAGAAGAAAAAGGTATATTAAGTGGAATGTGAGACAAAATTTCACATAGCCAATGCAGAAGTTCTGTGAAAATTTAAAGTTGGGAGGAGGCAATCAGTGGCGTATCTAGGACCCTGGCTTAGGGGTCAAATTATTTAACTTAATAAAATTAAAAATTTAATATTTTTAAATTTAACAATAACATGATGACAATTTAACAATTAATTACACAACTCCCTCAAAAAATTAATTATTCAACAGCAAGAAATTATTAATTTTTATCAAATAAACAATTTAACATTTAATAAAAAGGGCTCCGTACAGTGTTGAAATATTTAAAAAAATCATTGATGTTTTTTTTGGTATAAATCGGGTATCCTCTACGCACAACTACAGAGACTAATCCCTCGAGTCGGGTAGGAAATGAGCGGCAAAGCTCTCATTCAAGAGATTTAACACTGCTGCATGTCCAAAACTGGATTCGAACCCATGACATTGGTTAAGCTGGAAGAGACCACTACCATATCATCCAAGTGCTATTGAGTGAAAATCATTGATGTTGATAACAACAGATTCCAGTTGTAAAAGAACAAAGGGTTCAAAAAAAACAATTTAGCAATTAATAATTAATAGTTGGTGTTGAAATTTTTAAAAAAATAAGAGAGGAAAGAGAAACTAAGAAAGAGCCGAAAGGGGAAAGGGATTAGGGCATGCGAAGATCAAAATCAGGGTCTGCAAATTTAATAGTTGAGTTGAAGATGTAGCATGTATTGTAAAATGAAAATAAACTGCTAATAGTTGAATTGAAGATTTGTATGTAAATGTTCAAATCGTGTCTATAGGTTATGTAAAAGATGTTGGGGATATTCTCTTTGAGAGGAGAGGAGAGGAGAGGAGAGGAGAGAGAGAGAGAGAGAGAGAGAGAGAGAGAGAGAGAGAGAGAGAGAGAGAGAGAGAGAGAGAGAGTGAGAGAATAACAGAAAGATGGAAAACTGTGAAATGAAAAAAAAAATCTTATTCAGTAACAGTTCGACACCTTATATATAGCTAGTGTCGATGGTGTGAAAAGCTCACATAGCTCGTCGAACTGAATGTGTCGAAAACTTATATAGCTAGTTACAATCTAAGCAATTGAATTACAAACATATTTCAATATTCCCTCTTAATTCACATTGCTAAGTGACATCATTCCAAGCATTGTCCTTAATTCTTCAAATCTTCCCTTTTGCAATGGCTTGGTCATTGCATCAGCTACTTGAAGTTCTGAGCAGTAGTATTGCAGGTTCAACTTCTCCTTGTTGACTTGATCACACAAGAAGAGATACCTAATTTCTATATGTTTCGACCTTCCATGGGCAACAGGATTTTTGGTCAAATCTATTGCAGATTTGTTGTTTATCAGCAACTTCATTACTGAGTTCTTGTGTAGTCCAGTTTCAGTGAGCAACATGCTCAGCCATGATGCTTGGCCGGCTGCAAAGGAAGCAACCACATACTCTTCCTCACAGGAGGATAGGGCTACTATGCTTTGCTTCTTGGAGCACCATGAGATGGGTGTTGTTCCATACATAAAGACATAGCCACTTGTGCTTTTCCTGTCACATTTATCTCCACTCCAATCCGAATCTGTGTAGCCAAACTCTTCGACAGTAGCAGAAGATTCAGTCTTGCTAGGGAACAGAATACCATGATTTTGTGTTCCCTTTATGTACCTAAGCACTCTTTTTACGGCCATTAGATGAGAAGTTCTTGGCTTCTCCATGAATCTGCTGATCAATCCAACACTAAACATAATGTCAGGTTGTGTGTTGTAGAGGTACCTAAGGGATCCAACAATCTGTTTGTAGAGGGTGGCATCTACTTCACTCTCTTCCCCATCCTTCGACAGCTTGTTGCTTGTGTCGATTGGAGTAGAAACTGGTTTGCAATCAGCTATCTTGAATCTGTCCAGGATGTCTGCTGCATACTTATTCTGATGTAGAAATGTACCTTTGCTTGTCTTCATAAATTCCATTCCTAAGAAGTATGATAGGTGTCCCAAATCACTCATTTCGAATTCAGACATCATCACCTTCTTGAAGGAGTCAACTTCAGTCTCATTGCTGCCAGTCACTAGTAGATCATCTACATACAAACACAGCAGCAACTGAGTTTCAGTTCCAATCCTTTTAACATTTACACCATGTTCATTGGTGCATCTAGTGAATTTTTGAGCTAAGAGGAATCCATCAATTCTCTTGTTCCATGCCCTTGGGGCTTGCTTAAGTCCATACAGGGCCTTCTCAAGCTTGAACACCTTGTCTTCTTGTCCCTTTAACTCAAATCCAGGTGGTTGGCAAACATAGACTTCCTCCTCCAATGGTCCATTAAGAAAGGCTGATTTTACATCAAGTTGATGTAGGGGCCAGCCTCCATGGCTTGCCAAGGCCACTACCAGTCTTATGGTCTCAATTCTGGCTACAGTGGCAAAGACTTCATTGAAATCCAAGCCAGGCTTCTGTAGGAAACCTTTAGCTACTAATCTGGCCTTATACTTGGCCACTTCTCCATTGGGTTTGACTTTAGTCTTGTAGACCCACTTCACATCTATTGCATTCTTTTGCTTTGGAAGTTCGACTAACTTCCATGTGCCATTTTTCTCTATTGACTTCAGCTCATCCAGCATAGCTTCCTTCCACTGTTTGTTATTAAGTGCCTGATCCAGACTCACTGGTTCTGCGTCAGTCATCAGTGCAAGGTGATTCAGGTCTCCCTCTGCTGTAATAGCAGAATCTGGGAATGTATCAAATCCTTCTAGCCTTACTGATCTCTGTCTTTCCCTCTGTGACCTTCTGATAGGTGCTTCAGTAACAGGTGCTTCAGGTTCTGCAGTTTCAGTAACTTCATTCTGATCATCTGGATCCTGAATCTCATCAAAATCCAGTATTATAGTTCTTTCACAGCCTTCTTCATTCTGAGTATCCCAGTTCCAATTCTTGGACTCATCCACTATGACGTCTCTGCTCTTCACAATTTTCTTCTGCACAGGATCATACAGTTTGTATGCTCCTGTCGAATGATATCCAACAAGGATCATTTGTTGTGCTCTATCATCCAGCTTCTTTCTTAGTTGCTCAGGGACATGTCTGTAGCATAATGAGCCAATTATTCTGAGATGCTTGACACTTGGCTTTCTTCCTAGCCAAGCTTCTTCAGGTGTCTTCCCAATCAGTCTTTTTGTGGGGCATTTGTTCAGAATATACACTGTTGTGACTACTAATTCTCCTCATAAACTGTGAGGTAGCTTCTTTTCCTTCATCATACTTCTCACCATGTTGAGTATGGTTCTGTTTTTCCCTTCAGCAATTCCATTATGCTGAGGTGTGTAAGGTGAAGTGACTTCATGTACTATGCCTTCTTTTTCACAAAGCTTTACAAATTCATGTGAGTTGTACTCACCACCTCCATCTGTTCTAAGGTTTTTGATTTCACATTCACTTTGCTTCTCAATCATCACCTTAAAGTTCTTGAATGTTTCAAGTACTTCACTCTTCTTATTGATCAAGTACACTCATGTCATTCTAGTGTACTCATCAATGAAGGTGACAAAGTAATTGTTCCCTCCTAATGAACTGACCTCAAAGGGACCACAAACATCAGAGAATATGACCTCTAACTTCTTCTTTGCTCTGCCTGGCACCTCTGATTTGAAAGAGTTTCTAGGTTGCTTTGATTTGCAGCAGCTATCACATACTTCACCAGACATTTTCACTGCTGGCAGCCCATGAACCATCTTCTTCTCATGTAGTTGTCTCAAGCTCTTGAAGTTTAGGTGGCCAAATCTTCCGTGCCACTTCCAGTTTTCATCACCAACAGTGGTTGTGAGGCATTGTTCTTCAATTACTTGCAATTTGATCTTGAAAGTTCTGTTACTTTGCATTGGCACCTTCAGGATCAGCCTCTTGTTTAAATCAAACAAGCTGAGACTGTTATCATCCATTTCGACAGAGAATTTCTTCTCAATCATCTGCCCAAGACTCAGCAGATTACTCATCATATTTGGCACATAGAATACTTCCTGAATGTAGCACCACTTTCCATCCTTCGACAGAAACTTTATGGTGCCAATTCCTTCTGCAGTGACTCTGCTGTTATCTGCAAATCTGATTCTTTTACTTATTTGCTTCAGTTCGACAAACCACTCCCTATGGCAGCACATGTGGTTTGAGCATCCTGTGTCGAGATACCATTCATCAGATTTTCCTTCGATCTCATTTGTATCTGCCTTCAGCAACAACAATTCTGTGTCAGTAGCTGTCATGAAGGATAATTCTTCATTATTGTTGCTGTTCATGTTGGGGGCATCACCAGTGTCACCACTGCCCTGCCCCCTCACACATTGCATAAGTATTTTGAGCATTACAAGTGTTTCCACTGTCCTGCTCATTACTTTCAGCAACTGTTATATTGAAATGAGTGTCTTCTTCAATCTCATCATCTATGACTCCCATCAACATTAAGCCTTCTGAGTCTGAGTCAGAATCTGTGCCACCATCGCTTGCAAATTTGGCTTCAGCATCTTTATTCCTAGGAACCTCTTGTTCTTGCATTTGTTTCTATAATGCCCAAATTGCTGACAGTTGTAGCACTGCACTTTGCTCAGATCGTATTTCTTCTTATCAGAGTTTCCTTGTTCATCTTTCTTGCTGTCAGATTCCTTTTCTTTACCCTTCCAGTTTCCCTTTTCTTTCTTGTTGCCTGCCTTCCAATTTCTCTTAGAGGAGTGTGTCAACAAGGCTTGTTCAGTCTCCTTTTCTGAACTTCTCTGCCTAATTCTCAATTCATGAGCCTCTAAGGAACCTTGAAGTTCATCTAACTTCATTTCATCTATGTTCTTGGATTCTTCAATGGCAGTTACAACATAGTCGAAATCTGGAGTTAAGGATCTAAGCACCTTTTCTACTTTACTTTTTTCAGATACAGTTTTACCATTGACTTTCATTTAATTAGTTAAAGCTACTAACCTTGTGATGAAATCACCAATCGATTCTCCATCTTTCATCTTCAATGTCTCGTATTGCTTCTTGAGAGACTGCAGGCGTATCTTCTCCAGTCTATCCGCTCCTCCATATGCATTCTTGAGGATATCCCGCGCTTCTTTTGCTGAATCACAATCAATGATCAGGTTCAGAATGTTTGAATCAACGCTTTGGTGAATCAAGAACAACCCTCTTCCATCTTTCTTTTGCAATGCATGGTGGTTGTTCCTCTGCGCTTCAACGGCGTTTGCTGCCAATGGTGGAACACCTTCATCAACGATTTCAAGTACATCTTGAAAATGAAACAGGACCTTCATCTACGAGAAATTGAACACCTCCAATATTTAGTTATTTGTGTAATTCGATCTTCTAGGATGCTTGAATAAAAAATTGAACTGCTGGGATGTTTGAATGATGAATTCTTCGAGAATTCATCATGAATATGGACAAACATGATATTCTTCAAGTTCTTTGTGCAATCCTTCTAAGATGCTTGAATAATGAGTGCTTCTGGAATTTATTAATATTAGACAAACATGATAGTTGTCCTTATGCAATCCAACATGGATGCTTGAATATTGAATTTTTCGGTAATTCATCAAGAATAGAAAATATGATAATTGCGGTAGCTAAATAAAATTCTCAATAAAACTTCTATTCAAGAAATATAGAATATTAACATGATAAAATAAAAGCGTTGAGGAAGAAACCATAACATGATAATAAGTTAGATGAAGATAACTATAGTAAAAGAAAACGTGTCTTGCAAAATAGCCTCTAAGCTGATTAAACTATCATTTTGGTAGAGTTTCATGCTGATAACGTGTTATGAAATTGACCAAAACAAGAGTATTATGATAGACTATAGATGAAGAAGAAATAGAAGAAGAGAATGAGAGAAGAAGAGAGCATTTGCATTCTACTCTTAAAGGTGTATGCTTTACAATGTCATATGAGTCTTATTTATAGGACATAAGTTTTGTAACCTACAAATGAATTAAGCCCTACCATAACTTGCCTTTAACATATACAATGGAGAACAATTACAAGGAATAATAATCTATATAAATGAGTGTTTTCTAATATTCCTCTATTATGTAACATTTGTAACTCATGGGCATCCACATTACTATTATTCATAACATGAACTTATATTTTTGGTTTATTTGTTTAACTTCCCTTACTTCTTGAATACTAAAGGAATTATCTACCAAAATCAACTCCAACAAGGAATTGGATTTGTAACTAACAACCTTAATTCAACCACAAGTTCAAATGTTTATCTTCTTTTATATATATATATATATATATATATATATATATATATATATATATATATATATATATATATATTCCTTTAAGGTCAGTCTACATAGAGAATGTGATTTTTTTTACTATGTTATTTGTGCGAAGGATCCAATGGGGTTTTGTTGGTGACTAATCAATGTTGGCAGTGTAACACCCATTTTCTACCCGTTATTTATTATTATAAAACAAGAGTTTACAAAAATCTTTTTCTTTTATTTCAACAAGAGGAGTGTCACATTTTCGTCAAACGCTAGTAGCTTAATTACGTCATTTTCCGAAAAGCTAATACATAGCACTTAAATTCTCATTTATTCAAGCAGCGGAAAATCATTAAATCATCGATGAATCATAACAGTTAAACAGTCATAAGAAAACTAAGGTACATCCCTCCCCACTGAGTGCTACGTATCAGAGCATGACGACCCGACTCCAAATAGTGAAGAGTACGAATACCTTCACTCGTGATCACCTGCAGTTACCACGTAGGGTAACATTCAACAGAGAAAGGGTGAGTTCAATCTAACCATATAATAGAACATGTGATAAGTCTCAGGCTAGAATTACAGGACTAGAACAACCATACTACAGTCATCACATAATCACTCGAAAGTCACTCATTAAGGCAATCCGTCACTATGGCATGTAGATGTATGAGAATGCAATATATATATGTGGATCCATCATCACCGCAATAAGCCTTGAGGGCACATCACCGCTTTGGCCGAAGCCTACTCACCGCATGGCCGAAGCCTACATCACCGCTGAATGCACATGGATGCATGCGACACTATGAACATGCATCAATCACATTACATCATCATCATCAATTATATCACATCATCGCTAAAATATCACATCTGTATTTATATCATCATCGCTAATCATCACCGCTAATCATCACCGCTAATCATCATCGCTAATCATCACCGCTAATCATCACCGCTAATCATCATCGCTAATTATATCACATCATCGCCAATTATATCACATCATCGCTAATCATGTTACTCACCCATTGGCCGCTAAGGGCATTTTTTGTCACTTTATTCATAAAATTTCATTATTCCACCGGGACAGCCACACGGCGTCCATACAACAGCAACTAACATTGTTTTCCTCAGAATGATTCATTTTCCAAAATGATTGCGACTTGACAGTTTCTCAAAATGACAACTTTTATGGTTTGAGTTAATCATCAACATTTTTTTCCAGAAAATACTTTACTGAGCCCCAAACTAGAATATTCAGATGGGCGTCGGAATAAGCTTTCCAAAACATTTTGAAACGCCTAAAACGGAGTCCCGAGTCAAAAGATATTCGAAAAACAAAATAGGGGAAAAACGGGAACACACAGGGGATCCGGCGCCCAGAACATAGGCGCCCAGGAGCAACACGCAAACTGGCGCAGGGAACAGAACTGGCGCCCTTGGCGCCCAGGCAAGGAGCAACACAGCGCAGCAGGCGCCCAGGGGAGGGGCTCCGAGCAATTTTTCGCAAACGTGATTATTTTTCGCAGGAGCCAAGGCAGAATGAATCCATATAATTATATAAGATTTTCAGAAAAGGGGCGGAGTAAAAATCCAAAGGGAACAAAAATTATCTTGGCGCCCATGGCCTAGGGACCCGACCAATTTTTCACAAAAACGACCAATTTGCACGGGAGCAGGGCTGGAACAATTTAACATCATTAGACAAGATATCCAGTGAAGGGACAGACCAAAACATCAAGGGAAACGGAAAGTAGCTTGGCGCCCATGGATGGGGATCCAAGCGCAAAAACTGGCGCCCAGCCACACAATTGGCAACACAGCGCCCATGTTTGGGACCCCAGCGCCCAGCAACATGATTTTTGGCGCAACACAGCCCACAGCAGGGACCCCAGCGCCCAATACCAAGGAAATCAAGAACACATCACTCATTTTCATCAAAAACATCATGAATGCAATCAAATCACCAACATCAATTTTAAACCACATCAAATCATCAACCACACATATATGATCATATTATTAATTTCAATTCAACATGAATATAACTAAACACACGAACATCAAGAAAACACCAAGATCATGAGGGTAACTCCAAATCAATAAGTCGCATATATACATATATTCATCAAGAAAGCAAACAATCATGGATCTACTATAATATAGAATGATCTAGGCTAAATCCTACCCTAGAACCCATCACATAACCTATTATAGAGAAAGATGATCCCCCCTTACCTTATGTTAGAAGAAGTAGGAGTTCTTGAGAGGAAAATCACCACTAAAATTCAGCAACAATGGAGGCCCTTCTCTTCTCGATCTTTCTTGATGCAATTTGCGCAAATCCTCTCCCTTCTCTCTTGCTCCACGGCGCACCTCTTCTCTCTCTCTCAAGTGCTCTCTCAATTTTTGAAAATCACAAAGAATGAGCCAAAACCCTAAATTTTTAGCTCATATACGCCTAGGGTTATGCCTTAGTGGATCATGGGCTTTTCACTTAAGCCCAATCCCTCTCCATGACGCCCTATATTAATAAAATACACCCACTTGTTATTTTCTAATTTTAATTAATCAACTAAATAAAATAAATCCCTAATAATTTAATTAAATAGATTAATTAAATTATTTGGGGTGTTACAGGCAGCTTGGTTGGACACGAGTGCACGGCTTTGCCGGTTCGTCTAGTTCTCACATTCCAATAGAGTTTTTGCCACACCCGAAATTCGAACTCGAGACCTTGGAACAGGGTCGGCCCAGCACATTTTGAAGCCTAAATTGAACTCTGAAATGAGGCCTTTTTAAAGTAATAATTATAATAATAATATTTTTATAAATGAATAATTTTGATTTAGAAATTATTTTAAAGTAATAAATTAACAAAAAATATTTTTTGAAAAAAATCAATGTAACTTTTTAATTCTGAATTAAAAGAAATTCCATCAATAAGAAGAAATAATTTTTGAAATGCATTTAATTATACTTTTATTTTAGTGTCATTTAATTAAATAATATAAAAGATTTTAGAATAAGTTACACATGTTCCACTAGCTATTAGTAGGAACATAATCGACGATAAGTTGTATAAGCCCTCAAGTTAAAAAATCAAAATGGCTTCAGGGGATTGACCTCTACGAATATACTTACACTACTGCTTGTGCTACAAGACTATAGATCATTCAATATTCGGTACACTAAATATAGGTAGTTTTTTTTAGGCCTTGTTTAGGGTGAGACTTTTGTCTTGGGTGAGGGCTAAAGCAAGGGATTATTTACCCCCACTATTATTGGGCCGGTCCTGTCTTTGAGTGGGATCCGAATTCACTTATCGCTTGAAACATTCAAGTTGGAATGATGATTTACTTTCTTAAGCCATGCTAAAATTTATTTTCTTTAAAGAAACCATGCCAAAATTAATTATTCTTTAGCTACTACTGACACGAGTCTTTCTGCATTAATTGATTTATGTCACAAATTAATTAGAAATAAAAATTTTATAACAACTAATTAATAGTTAGAAAACTTAATTTCACGTGCCTATTTTTGTTTGAAGGCGGTTTGTATGTGGCTTAATAGTAATAATGAATCATCAAAGAATTCCACATTAATTGGTGTTTTCTTTTTAATAGTATTAAATATATATAGAATCATGCGTCCAACATGAACATCAATATATAAATAAGCAATAATGTTGTTCGTAATGGTAAATCGATTCAGATTAATTGTGAAGATGATCAATACACTTTTACTTTTCTATGTTCTTTTTTTGGTGGCCAGTGCTAACTTTGGAGTTCATGGTATGCATAGTACTGTAGAAGAAGATTTGGGGTTGGAGAGACAACTAAAGCGCATTAACAATTCTTCTATCAAGAGTATTCATGTATTCTAACTTACATACTGGTGTATATTATATATATTGATATTAACTAGTGATTTAGTTTGATATCAATCACTAATCACTATATGATGTGACAACTTTTGTGTGTTTGATTACAGACTAAACTTGGCTACATAATTGATTGCATTGAAATTAACAAGCAACCGGCCCTTGAACATCCTTCACTAAAGAATCACCAATTACAGGTAATAAAAAGAGGTTCAAATTAATTAAATTTTTATTTTTATTTTTATGTACCCTTTTTTGGATGTAGACATTTTCTTTTTATTTGTCTCAGAGAAAACCAAGCTTTCAAATGACAAGTGGGGAGATTTCACCAACAAAACTCAAGTTTAGAGTTGAGAAAGAGATTTGCCCAAAAGGAACCGTTCCCATTCGGAGGATAACAAAAGATGACCTCATTCGAGCCAAATCTTTATTAAATAATAATAATAATAATCAAAATAGTAGTGATGAATCTTATGTATGTTTTCTTTTATATATATACAACTTAATTTTAAAAGTTATTGATTTTATTATTGTCTAAATTGCATGCAATTTTAACTAGTGAATTAAATTTGATCAATATATGTAGGTTGCTGAGGTTGTCACAAATGGTGGTGGTCCTTATTATGGAGTTCAAGGAGTTAATAGAATGTATAATCCAAGAGTTTCTAAGGATCAAACAAGCGAATCTCGTATATGGGTTCAAAATGGATATGGAGATGATATTAATAAAATAATCATTGGATGGCATGTGAGTTTTAATTCATCGATCCTAAAATTTGCATTAATCAACTTTATTGTATATATATATATTAACACTACTAATTTGTCATACACATTGGGTGAAGGTATCTCCAAGATTATATGGTGATAATGCAACTCATTTATTCTCAAGGTGGACGGTAAGGAAAGATTTATATATATATATATATATATTATCTTCACTTATTATGCAAATTGTTATTTTTTTTTTCTAAATTTTTAGTTTTGAGGTTGACTCTAAACAAAAATAGTTTCGTTTCTTCACAATATGACTTGATATTTATTTAAACACAACAACAGTCAGATAACTTCAAGAAAACTGGATGCTACAATACACTATGTCCGGGTTTTGTCCAGACCGATAAAGATTATAATTTTGGTGCGCCTATTGATGCAACTTTCACCAAAATTAAGTTTGAAGTGCGAATGTATATTATTCAGGTTGTTCGATCTCTTGCTTTAGAATTTCCATAAGTTTTTTTTAGACAAATATAATTTGAAAATAAGTAATTCTAAGCAGCTTAAAGCATGAGCTGAAATGTACATTATTATTATTATTATTATTATTATTATTATTATTATTATTATTATTCACAAAACTTTGTTGATATATATATATATATATATATATATATATATATGTTTGTTCAGGATCCGATAAAAAAAGTTTGGTGGGTGTGGGTGTTCGATAAAGTGATTGGATATTTTCCCGGAGCATTATTCTCTAACCTGACCTCAGCTGATCAAGTAGGATGGGGTGGGAGAACAACGACCTCTACAGGTGTTCCTCCTCCTCCAATGGGATCCGGAAAGTTTCCAAACAATGGACACGACTACGATCAAGAATGTTATTTTAGCCATTGTGCTTTTATTGATACTATTGATCAATCTCCCAAATGGCGTGGACCAGATCCAGATCAAGTAGAGACAATTAATGATAGACCTAAATGGTATGGAGTTAAATACTTTGGAGAAGATAATTGGGGAAAGTTTGATCATTCTCTTCAATTTGGAGGACCCGGCGGTGTTTGTTCCAGTAATAACCTAGCTTTTTTTGTATTCATGGCATGTCTTGGCTTTGCTATACTTTTGGGTCTAAGCGTTAAATAGCATCCAACTTGCTGCTATACATACCATCTTTGTTAACAATACATACACCATCTTCTTGTCTTGAGGAGAAAAGAAATGCGGTGGTCCACAAATCCTCATATTTTGCTCATCATAATACCAGCTTCTGTCACTTCATTTATTTACTTTTTTGGACTTTACGTTTAGTTTAAGCTGGAGGATCAACTTAGGTTAAATAAGAGTAGGGTTAGATTCTGAAATTTGAAAATTATGAGTTAATATTGATAGTATTAAGTAAAGAACACTTAAACTAGCTATAAGGTTTATTTAACTATACACAGTAAATCAAGTCCTTAGAATGACTAAATCACACTTAATGGCAATGAGTGGACTTAATATGAGAGCTTAAACATAAGAAGCTCCTTACTAAATCCAGTTTTTTAATTGAAAAGCGCGTCTAGTATTCTTTTATTCATTCAAATTTCTCTATATATATCTTTACATAGGCATGCATATTCCAGAAAAATACATTTAATTATATATATGTCCTTTAAAAAAGTTAAATAGCATTAATATTTATTTTGGTAATTATAACTTTTCAATTTGAATGTAGTAAATCAATAAACAGTATTTAAAAATAGTAAACTCATAATAATACCGGGTTCTTTCTAATTAAATAGGAAACAATATGATCCTTTAAATATGTTTTTTGGCAAAAACATAACTTTTATTGTTTTAGTATCATTTTGCTCATGAAAACAATTAAAATAGTCTTCAGTGGTGTGGACTATTAAGTGGGTTAATATGTCTTAAGTAGGCGCGCCATGTAAGTTCCCATTTTGGCATAAAACGTGTAACGTAAGCGAAACAAATCTATTATTTATACTATCTTATTGGTATATTTATTTTGTATCTACTATCTACTATCAAATTTCTATTAATGTTTGGAGCTGTTGAACCAGTGTTTTCGCCGATTCAATGACTGGTCCGGTTTTTAAAACATTGTTTTTAAAATTCAAATAACATAATGAGTGACCAAGAGTGACATGCTGCAATTTGTCAAAACCTTCACTACATTTATCTATTTATTTCCTTTTAATACTCTATGTTCTTGAGCCTCATCACATTTTGAGGGAAAACTGCAAATATATTACTTATGATGGACTTGTGAATTATGGAAATAGACCAGCATTAGTCATGCAATCACACTCTTTGCATATCTGAACCGTTCGATCATTTCGACTATGTGTTGTAGACCTGTTTTGCAAAGTCGGAAACTAAAATCGAACAGCTGAGTTATCCCGACTGTGTGATGAACTTTGAAAAAGTAAAGTAAGCCATGAACCACCAAAGGGAAGAGAGGCAGAGGAAACTGAGAAGAAAAAGGTATATTAAGTGGAATGTGAGACAAAATTTCACATAGCCAATGCAGAAGTTCTGTGAAAATTTAAAGTTGGGAGGAGGCAATCAGTGGCGTATCTAGGACCCTGGCTTAGGGTGGTCAAATTATTTAACTTAATAAAATTATAAATTTAATATTTTTAAAATTTAACAATAACATGATGACAATTTAACAATTAATTACACAACTCCCTCAAAAAATTAATTATTCAACAGCAAGAAATTATTAATTTTTATCAAATAAACAATTTAACATTTAATAAAAAGGGCCCCGTACAGTGTTGAAATATTTAAAAAAATCATTGATGTTTTTTTTGGTATAAATCGGGTATCCTCTGCGCACAACTACAGAGACTAATCCCTCGAGTCGGGTAGGAAATGAGCGGCAAAGCTCTCATTCAAGAGATTTAACACTGCTGCATGTCCAAAACTGGATTCGAACCCATGACATTGGTTAAGCTGGAAGAGACCACTACCATATCATCCAAGTGCTATTGAGTGAAAATCATTGATGTTGATAACAACAGATTCCAGTTGTAAAAGAACAAAGGGTTCAAAAAAACAATTTAGCAATTAATAATTAATAGTTGGTGTTGAAATTTTAAAAAAAAATAAGAGAGGAAAGAGAAACTAAGAAAGAGCCGAAAGGGGAAGGGGATTAGGGCATGCGAAGATCAAAATCAGGCTCTGCAAATTTAATAGTTGAGTTGAAGATGTAGCATGTATTGTAAAATGAAAATAAACTGCTAATAGTTGAATTGAAGATTTGTATGTAAATGTCCAAATCGTGTCTATAGGTTATGTAAAAGATGTTGGGGATATTCTCTTTGAGAGGAGGGAGGGAGGGAGGGAGGGAGGGAGGGAGGGAGGGAGGGAGGGAGGGAGGGAGGGAGAGAGAGAGAGAGAGAGAGAGAGAGAGAGAGAGAGAGAGAGAGAGAGAGAGAGAGTACTAGAAAAATCAAAATTAGAGAAGGAACAAATCCGTCACTAAACCATCAAAAATCCGTCACTAACGATTTTAGCGACGGAATTTGTGATGAACCCAGATTCGTAACTAATTTTGGCGTCACTAAATTTTTAGCGAGGGATTTTGAAATCCGTCGCTAATAGCGACGGAAAATTCCCTCACAAACATATGAAATCTGTCACTAACAAATAGTTCGAAATTGATGATGTAAAGTGTATTTCCGTCGCTATTTGTGAGGAATAAATCCGTCGCTAATAGAAAGGGACTAAATCCGTCGCTAATAGAGAGGGAGACTAAATCCCTCTCTATTAGCGAGGGAGACTAAATCCCTCTTTATTAGCGAGGGATTTTATCCATCTATTACTCATTTTTAATTAGGGACTCATTAGAATTTAATATAAGAGCGTATTTGTTATAGATTTTATACACTCTTTAAAATAAAACATTCTACTAAATCTAAGAATAAAAATTACAAATTTTTTGAATAGCACACAAATATCTTAAAAATAAAGTATATGTTTATCATCTTTGAAATTGAATTATTATTTGCTTAATGGTATGCCACAAGTACTTAATAATAATAACAATTACAAGCAGTAAACTCCCTATATAAGCTAAAGCATGACCAAGCAGTAAACTCCCTATATAAGCTAAAGCATGACCACTCCATATATAAACTTAAAAGTACTGCAACCACAAAATTCCACCAATTCATTAAATTTGAAAATTATACAAATTTTTAAAAGTACAATATTTTTCTTAATGTGAATAAAAACGACTCCACTGGGGATCGAACCCAGAATCTCTGGTTCCGTAGACCAGCGCCTTATCCATTGGGCCATGGAGTCAGATTTACCAGTTGGGATACCTCAACAGATTACATGTTTCTTAATGTTGTCACTTAGAATTTAAAAATCTTCATGCATAAAACTTCACCACTTCTTACTATGTTAAAATTCTCACTGTAAAAATAGAATGTGAGATAGAGGAAAATAGATGAAGGAACAGAGAAAAAGTTCAGCATTAATTGTTTTCATAAAGCTTGTTAAAATAAGCTGAAAACAATTTGTGGTTGTTATCTTCAGCTACTTTTATAAACTTTTCTAAGCACTCATACAAGTGTTTATATCCTTAAACTAATTTGATGGTCCTGAAGAATATTTAGAGAAAAATAAATGAAACAATGTAAGAAAATTAACACCTGTTTTTGAGCCGTGAGAACAAATGATCAGCATGCAGAAGGTCATATGTTCTTGGGTAAGTACCAAAGGACTCACACCAATCATGATAGACACCAAAAAGGCCACGTTCAAATATGATCGGAAGCGTATCCGGCGTGTGAACAGGAACTACATTCATCACCCAAACTTTCTGTTTAGAAAGACTTGCAGCCAACCTGCATTTTCAAAAGAGAGTTATTAATTTACTCTTATCCATGATATCTATAAGCTTTAAGACTTTCAAACTGAGTGTAAATTGAAGCTGTTTTGGTGGCATACCCTCCATAGATGGTTTTCATGTCCACTACATTTATGATATTTGTCCAGTTAATACCCATTCCATTGAGATATGACTTGTTAATCACTTTCTTTGCAATACAGATGCAAAAATTTCTTTGCTTTTAATCACTTTCTTATTTTTTTATAAGGACTAAAATCAAAGTTGTTTAACATCTTTTTAATTGGAGAGTTAATCCCTAATATTTGGAATAAGATACCAAGTACCAAACATTAACCTTGCTTTAATTCACTCATTTTTTATGATTCTTTGTGGCCTGTTTAGGTTCAAGGAAAAGGCATACTTACTGAATGTTTCGACCTTCCATGGGCAACGGGATTTTTGGCCAAATCTATTGCAGATTTGTTGTCTATCAGCAACTTCATTACTGAGTTCTTGTGTAGTCCAGTTTCAGTGAGCAACATGCTCAGCCATGATGCTTGGCAGGCTGCAAAGGAAGCAACCACATACTCTTCCTCATAGGAGGACAGGGCTACTATGCTTTGCTTCTTGGAGCACCATGAGATGGGTGTTGTTCCATACATAAAGACATAGCCACTTGTGCTTTTCCTGTCACATTTATCTCCACTCCAATCCGAATCTGTGTAGCCAAACACTTCGACAGCAGCAGAAGATTCAGTCTTGCTAGGGAACAGAATACCATGATTTTGTGTTCCCTTTATGTACCTAAGCACTCTTTTTGCAGCCATTAGATGAGAAGTTCTTGGCTTCTCCATGAATCTGCTGATCAATCCAACACTAAACATAATGTCAGGTTGTGTGTTGCAGAGGTACCTAAGGGATCCAACAATCTGTTTGTAGAGGGTGGCATCTACTTCACTCTCTTCCCCATCCTTCGACATCTTGTTGCTTGTGTCGATTGGAGTAGAAACTGGTTTGCAATCAGCCATCTTGAATCTGTCCAGGATGTCTGCTGCATACTTATTCTGATGCAGAAATGTACCTTTGCTTGTCTTCATAAATTCCATTCCTAAGAAGTATGATAGGTGTCCCAAATCACTCATTTCGAATTCAGACATCATCACCTTCTTGAAGGAGTCAACTTCAGTCTCATTGCTGCCAGTCACTAGTAGATCATCTACATACAAACACAGCAGCAACTGAGTTTCAGTTCCAGTCCTTTTAACATTTACACCATGTTCATTGGTGCATCTAGTGAATTTTTGAGCTAAGAGGAATCCATCAATTCTCTTGTTCCATGCCCTTGGGGCTTGCTTAAGTCCATACAGGGCCTTCTCAAGCTTAAACACCTTGTCTTCTTGTCCCTTTAACTCAAATCCAGGTGGTTGGCAAACATAGACTTCCTCCTCCAAAGGTCCATTAAGAAAGGCTGATTTTACATCAAGTTGATGTAGGGGCCAACCTCTATGACTTGCCAAGGCCACTACTAGTCTTATGGTCTCAATTCTGGCTACAGTGGCAAAGACTTCATTGAAATCCAAGCGAGGCTTCTGTAGGAAACCTTTAGCTACCAATCTGGCCTTATACTTGGCCACTTCTCCATTGGGTTTGACTTTAGTCTTGTAGACCCACTTCACATCTATTGCATTCTTTTGCTTTGGAAGTTCGACTAACTTCCATGTGCCATTTTTCTCTATTGACTTCAGCTCATCCAGCATAGCTTCCTTCCACTGTTTGTTATTAAGTGCCTGATCCAGACTCACTGGTTCTGCGTCAGTCATCAGTGCAAGGTGATTCAGGTCTCCCTCTCCTGTAATAGTAGAATCTGGGAATGTATCAAATCCTTCTAGCCTTACTGATCTCCGCCTTTCCCTCTGTGACCTTCTGATAGGTGCTTCAGTAACAGGAGCTTCAGGTTCTGCAGTTTCAGTAGCTTCATTCTGATCATCTGGATCCTGAATCTCATCAAAATCCAGTATTATAGTTCTTTCACAGCCTTCTTCATTCTGAGTATCCCAGTTCCAATTCTTGGACTCATCCACTACGACGTCTCTGCTCTTCACTATTTTCTTCTGCACAGGATCACACAGTTTGTATGCTCCTGTCGAATGATATCCAATAACGATCATTTGTTGTGCCCTATCATCCAGCTTCTTTCTTAGTTGCTCAGGGACATGTCTGTAGCATAATGAGCCAATTATTCTGAGATGCTTGACACTTGGCTTTCTTCCTAGCCAAGCTTCTTCAGGTGTCTTCCCAATCAGTCTTTTTGTGGGGCATTTGTTCATAATATACACTGCCGTGACTACTAATTCTCCTCATAAACTGTGAGGTAGCTTCTTTTCCTTCATCATACTTCTCACCATGTTGAGTATGGTTCTGTTTTTCCCCTCAGCAATTCCATTATGCTGAGGTGTGTAAGGTGAAGTGACTTCATGTACTATGCCTTCTTTTTCACAAAGCTTTACAAATTCATGTGAGTTGTACTCACCACCTCCATCTGTTCTAAGGTTTTTGATTTCACATTCACTTTGCTTCTCAATCATCACCTTAAAGTTCTTGAATGTTTCAAGTACTTCACTCTTCTTATTGATCAAGTACACTCATGTCATTCTAGTGTACTCATCAATGAAGGTGACAAAGTAATTGTTCCCTCCTAATGAACTGACCTCAAAGGGACCACAAACATCAGAGAATATGACCTCTAACTTCTTCTTTGCTCTGCCTGGCACCTCTGATTTGAAAGAGTTTCTAGGTTGCTTTGATTTGCAGCAGCTATCACATACTTCACCAGACATTTTCACTGCTGGCAGCCCATGAACCATCTTCTTCTCATGTAGTTGTCTCAAGCTCTTGAAGTTTAGGTGGCCAAATCTTCTGTGCCACTTCCAGTTTTCATCATCAACAGTGGTTGTGAGGCATTGCTCTTCAATTACTTGCAATTTGATCTTGAAAGTTCTGTTACTTTGCATTGGCACCTTCAAGATCAGCCTCTTGTTTAAATCAAACAAGCTGAGACTGTTATCATCCATTTCGACAGAGAATTTCTTCTCAATCATCTGCCCAAGACTCAGCAGATTACTCATCATATTTGGCACATAGAATACTTCCTGAATGTAGCACCACTTTCCATCCTTCGACAGAAACTTTATGGTGCCAATTCCTTCTGCAGTGGCTCTGCTGTTATCTGCAAATCTGATTCTTTTACTTATTTGCTTCAGTTCGACAAACCACTCCCTATGGCAGCACATGTGGTTTGAGCATCCTGTGTCGAGATACCATTCATCAGATTTTCCTTCGATCTCATTTGTATCTGCCTTCAGCAACAACAATTCTGTGTCAGTAGCTGTCATGAGGGATAATTCTTCATTATTGTTGCTGTTCATGTTGGGGGCATCACCAGTGTCACCACTGCCCTGCCCCCTCACACATTGCACAAGTATTTTGAGCATTACAAGTGTTTCCACTGTCCTGCTCATTACTTTCAGCAACTGTTATATTGAGATGAGTGTCTTCTTCAATCTCATCATCTATGACTCCCATCAACATTAAGCCTTCTGAGTCTGAGTCAGAATCTGTGCCACCATCGCTTGCAAATTTGGCTTCAGCATCTTTATTCCTAGGAACCTCTTGTTCTTGCATTTGTTTCTATAATGCCCAAATTGCTGACAGTTGTAGCACTGCACTTTGCTCAGATCGTATTTCTTCTTATCAGAGTTTCCTTGTTCATCTTTCTTGCTGTCAGATTCCTTTTCTTTACCCTTCCAGTTTCCCTTTTCTTTCTTGTTGCCTGCCTTCCAATTTCTCTTAGAGGAGTGTGTCAACAAGGCTTGTTCAGTCTCCTTTTCTGAACTTCTCTGCCTAATTCTCAATTCATGAGCCTCTAAGGAACCTTGAAGTTCATCTAACTTCATTTCATCTATGTTCTTGGATTCTTCAATGGCAGTTACAACATAGTCGAAATCTGGAGTTAAGAATCTAAGCACATTTTCTACTTTACTTTTTTCAGATACAGTTTTACCATTGCCTTTCATTTAATTAGTTAAAGCTACTAACCTTGTGATGAAATCACCAATCGATTCTCCATCTTTCATCTTCAATGTCTCGTATTGCTTCTTGAGAGACTGCAGGCGTATCTTCTTCAGTCTATCCGCTCCTCCATATGCATTCTTTTCTTTTGCTGAATCTCAATCAATGATCAGGTTCAGAATGTTTGAATCAACGCTTTGGTGAATCAAGAACAACCCTCTTCCATCTTTCTTTTGCAATGCATGGTGGTTGTTCCTCTGCGCTTCAACGGCGTTTGCTGCCAATGGTGGAACACCTTCATCAACGATTTCAAGTACATCTTGAAAATGAAACAGGACCTTCATCTACGAGAAATTGAACACCTCCAATATTTAGTTATTTGTGTAATTCGATCTTCTAGGATGCTTGAATAAAAAATTGAACTTCTGGGATGTTTGAATGATGAATACTTCGAGAATTCATCATGAATATGGACAAACATGATATTCTTCAAGTTCTTTGTGCAATCCTTCTAAGATGCTTGAATAATGAGTGCTTCTGGAATTTATTAATATTAGACAAACATGATAGTTGTCCTTATGCAATCCAACATGGATGCTTGAATATTGAATTTTTCGGCAATTCATCAAGAATAGAAAATATGATAATTGCGGTAGCTAAATAAATTTCTCAATAAAACTTCTATTCAAGAAATATAGAATATTAACATGATAAAATAAAAGCGTTGAGGAAGAAACCATAACATGATAATAAGTTAGATGAAGATAACTATAGTAAAAGAAAACGTGTCTTGCAAAATAGCCTCCAAGCTGATTAAACTATCATTTTGGTAGAGTTTCATGCTGATAACGTGTTATGAAATTGACCAAAACAAGAGTATTATAATAGACTATAGATGAAGAAGAAATAGAAGAAGAGAATGAGAGAAGAAGAGAGCATTTGCATTCTACTCTTAAAGGTGTATGCTTTACAATGTCATATGAGTCCTATTTATAGGACATAAGTTTTGTAACCTACAAATGAATTAAGCCCTACCATAACTTGCCTTTAACATATACAATGGAGAACAATTACAAGGAATAATAATCTATATAAATGAGTGTTTTCTAATATTCCTCTATTATGTAACATTTGTAACTCATGGACATCCACATTACTATTATTCATAACATGAACTTATATTTTTGGTTTATTTGTTTAACTTCCCTTACTTCTTGAATACTAAAGGAATTATCTACCAAAATCAACTCCAACAAGGAATTGGATTTGTTGGATTTGTAACTAACAACCTTAATTCAACCACAAGTTCAAATTCAAATGTTTATCTTCTTATATATATATATATATATATATATATATATATATATATATATATATATATATATATATATATATATTCCTTTAAGGTTAGTCTACATAGAGAATGTGATTTTTTTTACTATGTTATTTGTGCGAAGGATCCAATGGGGTTTTGTTGGTGACTAATCAATGTTGGCAGCTTGGTTGGCCACGAGTGCACGACTTTGCCGGTTCGTCTAGTTCTCACATTCCAATAGAGTTTTTGCCACACCCAAAATTCGAAAGAGATCTGAATGTATGGGAAACATGACTGTTTTAGGTCAAATCCCCAAAACTAGAAGTAGTGGTGTTCAAGAAGCATCAATCAACTGCAGTGGAAAAATCAGTAGCAATGGAACGCAAGTTTTCCAAGGTTGGCCTAGAGGGTGTGATCCCTCATTGACCTTGGAACAGGGTCGGCCCAGCACTTTTTGAAGCCTAAATTGAACTCTGAAATGAGGCCTTTTTAAAGTAATAATTATAATAATAATATTTTTATAAATGAATAATTTTGATTTGAAAATTATTTTAAAGTAATAAATTAACAAAAAATATTTTTTGAAAAAAATCAATGTAACTTTTTAATTCTGAATTAAAAGAAATTCCATAAAAAAGAAGAAATAAAAGAAATAATTTTTGAAATGCATTTAATTATAATTTTATTTTAGTGTCATTTAATTAAATAATATAAAATATTTTAGAATAAGTTACACATGTCCCACTAGCTATTAGTAGGAACATAATCGACGATAAGTTGTATAAGCCGTAAAAATTCAAGTTAAAAAATTAAAATGGCTTCAGGGGATTGACCTCTACGAATATACTTACACTACTGCTTGTGCTACAAGACTATAGATCATTCAATATTCGGTACACTAAATATAGGTAGTTTTTTTTAGGCCTTGTTTAGGGTGAGACTTTTGTCTTGGGTGAGGGCTAAAGCAAGGGATTATTTACCCCCACTATTACTGGGCCGGTCCTGTCTTTGAGTGGGATCCGAATTCACTTATCGCTTGAAACATTCAAGTTGGTATGATGATTTACTTTCTTAAGCCATGCTAAAATTTATTTTCTTTAAAGAAACCATGCCAAAATTAATTATTCTTTAGCTACTAGTGACACGAGTCTTTCTGCATTAATTGATTTATGTCACAAATTAATTAGAAATAAAATTTTTATAACAACTAATTAATAGTTAGAAAACTTAATTTCACGTGCCTATTTTTGTTTGAAGGCGGTTTGTATGTGGCTTAATAGTAATAATGAATCATCAAAGAATTCCACATTAATTGGTGTTTTCTTTTTAATAGTATTAAATATATATAGAATCATGCGTCCAACATGAACATCAATATATAAATAAGCAATAATGTTGTTCGTAATGGTAAATCGATTCAGATTAATTGTGAAGATGATCAATACACTTTTACTTTTCTATGTTCTTTTTTTGGTGGCCAGTGCTAACTTTGGAGTTCATGGTATGCATAGTACTGTAGAAGAAGATTTGGGGTTGGAGAGACAACTAAAGCGCATTAACAATTCTTCTATCAAGAGTATTCATGTATTCTAACTTACATACTGGTGTATATTATATATATTGATATTAACTAGTGATTTAGTTTGATATCAATCACTAATCACTATATGATGTGACAACTTTTGTGTGTTTGATTACAGACTAAACTTGGCTACATAATTGATTGCATTGAAATTAACAAGCAACCGGCCCTTGAACATCCTTCACTAAAGAATCACCAATTACAGGTAATAAAAAGAGGTTCAAATTAATTAAATTTTTATTTTTATTTTTATGTACCCTTTTTTGGATGTAGACATTTTCTTTTTATTTGTATCAGAGAAAACCAAGCTTTCAAATGACAAGTGGGGAGATTTCACCAACAAAACTCAAGTTTAGAGTTGAGAAAGAGATTTGCCCAAAAGGAACCGTTCCCATTCGGAGGATAACAAAAGATGACCTCATTCGAGCCAAATCTTTATTAAATAATAATAATAATAATCAAAATAGTAGTGATGAATCTTATGTATGTTTTCTTTTATATATATACAACTTAATTTTAAAAGTTATTGATTTTATTATTGTCTAAATTGCATGCAATTTTAACTAGTGAATTAAATTTGATCAATATATGTAGGTTGCTGAGGTTGTCACAAATGGTGGTGGTCCTTATTATGGAGTTCAAGGAGTTAATAGAATGTATAATCCAAGAGTTTCTAAGGATCAAACAAGCGAATCTCGTATATGGGTTCAAAATGGATATGGAGATGATATTAATAAAATAATCATTGGATGGCATGTGAGTTTTAATTCATCGATCCTAAAATAATCATGACTTTTAAGTTTTAACACTTATACAATATGTGCATTTTTTTTATGCAAATAAGACATAAGTCCTATTTATAGGACATAAGTCTTGTAACCTACAAATGAATTAAGCCTTACCATAACTTGCCTTTAACATATACAATGGAGAACAATTACAAGGAATAATAATCTATATAAATGAGTGTTTTCTAATATTCCTCTACTATGTAACATTTGTAACTCATGGACTTCCACATTACTATTATTCATAACATGAACTTATATTTTTGGTTTATTTGTTTAACTTCCCTTACTTCTTGAATACTAAAGGAATTATATATCTACCAAAATCAACTCCAACAAGGAATTGGATTTGTTGGATTTGTAACTAACAACCTTAATTCAACCACAAGTTCAAATGTTTATCTTCTTTTATATATATATATATATATATATATATATATATATATATATATATATATATATATATATATATATATTCCTTTAAGGTTAGTCTACATAGAGAATGTGATTTTTTTTTACTATGTTATTTGTGCGAAGGATCCAATGGGGTTTTGTTGGTGACTAATCAATGTTGGCAGCTTGGATGGCCACGAGTGCACGGCTTTGCCGGTTCGTCTAGTTCTCACATTCCAATAGAGTTTTTGCCACACCCGAAATTCGAACTCGAGACCTTGGAACAGGGTCGGCCCAGCACTTTTTGAAGCCTAAATTGAACTCTGAAATGAGGCCTTTTTAAAGTAATAATTATAATAATAATATTTTAATAAATGAATAATTTTGATTTAAAAATTATTTTAAAGTAATAAATTAACAAAAAATATTTTTTGAAAAAAATCAATGTAACTTTTTAATTCTGAATTAAAAGAAATTCCATAAAAAAGAAGAAATAAAAGAAATAATTTTTGAAATGCATTTAATTATAATTTTATTTTAGTGTCATTTAATTAAATAATATAAAATATTTTAGAATAAGTTACACATGTCCCACTAGCTATTAGTAGGAACATAATCGACGATAAGTTGTATAAGCCGTAAAAATTCAAGTTAAAAAATTAAAATGGCTTCAGGGGATTGACCTCTACGAATATACTTACACTACTGCTTGTGCTACAAGACTATAGATCATTCAATATTCGGTACACTAAATATAGGTAGTTTTTTTTAGGCCTTGTTTAGGGTGAGACTTTTGTCTTGGGTGAGGGCTAAAGCAAGGGATTATTTACCCCCACTATTACTGGGCCGGTCTTGTCTTTGAGTGGGATCCGAATTCACTTATCGCTTGAAACATTCAAGTTGGTATGATGATTTACTTTCTTAAGCCATGCTAAAATTTATTTTCTTTAAAGAAACCATGCCAAAATTAATTATTCTTTAGCTACTAGTGACACGAGTCTTTCTGCATTAATTGATTTATGTCACAAATTAATTAGAAATAAAAATTTTATAACAACTAATTAATAGTTAGAAAACTTAATTTCACGTGCCTATTTTTGTTTGAAGGCGGTTTGTATGTGGCTTAATAGTAATAATGAATCATCAAAGAATTCCACATTAATTGGTGTTTTCTTTTTAATAGTATTAAATATATATAGAATCATGCGTCCAACATGAACATCAATATATAAATAAGCAATAATGTTGTTCGTAATGGTAAATCGATTCAGATTAATTGTGAAGATGATCAATACACTTTTACTTTTCTATGTTCTTTTTTTGGTGGCCAGTGCTAACTTTGGAGTTCATGGTATGCATAGTACTGTAGAAGAAGATTTGGGGTTGGAGAGACAACTAAAGCGCATTAACAATTCTTCTATCAAGAGTATTCATGTATTCTAACTTACATACTGGTGTATATTATATATATTGATATTAACTAGTGATTTAGTTTGATATCAATCACTAATCACTATATGATGTGACAACTTTTGTGTGTTTGATTACAGACTAAACTTGGCTACATAATTGATTGCATTGAAATTAACAAGCAACCGGCCCTTGAACATCCTTCACTAAAGAATCACCAATTACAGGTAATAAAAAGAGGTTCAAATTAATTAAATTTTTATTTTTATTTTTATGTACCCTTTTTTGGATGTAGACATTTTCTTTTTATTTGTATCAGAGAAAACCAAGCTTTCAAATGACAAGTGGGGAGATTTCACCAACAAAACTCAAGTTTAGAGTTGAGAAAGAGATTTGCCCAAAAGGAACCGTTCCCATTCGGAGGATAACAAAAGATGACCTCATTCGAGCCAAATCTTTATTAAATAATAATAATAATAATCAAAATAGTAGTGATGAATCTTATGTATGTTTTCTTTTATATATATACAACTTAATTTTAAAAGTTATTGATTTTATTATTGTCTAAATTGCATGCAATTTTAACTAGTGAATTAAATTTGATCAATATATGTAGGTTGCTGAGGTTGTCACAAATGGTGGTGGTCCTTATTATGGAGTTCAAGGAGTTAATAGAATGTATAATCCAAGAGTTTCTAAGGATCAAACAAGCGAATCTCGTATATGGGTTCAAAATGGATATGGAGATGATATTAATAAAATAATCATTGGATGGCATGTGAGTTTTAATTCATCGATCCTAAAATTTGCATTAATCAACTTTATTGTATATATATATATTAACACTACTAATTTGTCATACACATTGGGTGAAGGTATCTCCAAGATTATATGGTGATAATGCAACTCATTTATTCTCAAGGTGGACGGTAAGGAAAGATTTATATATATATATATATATTATCTTCACTTATTATGCAAATTGTTATTTTTTTTTTCTAAATTTTTAGTTTTGAGGTTGACTCTAAACAAAAATAGTTTCGTTTCTTCACAATATGACTTGATATTTATTTAAACACAACAACAGTCAGATAACTTCAAGAAAACTGGATGCTACAATACACTATGTCCGGGTTTTGTCCAGACCGATAAAGATTATAATTTTGGTGCGCCTATTGATGCAACTTTCACCAAAATTAAGTTTGAAGTGCGAATGTATATTATTCAGGTTGTTCGATCTCTTGCTTTAGAATTTCCATAAGTTTTTTTTAGACAAATATAATTTGAAAATAAGTAATTCTAAGCAGCTTAAAGCATGAGCTGAAATGTACATTATTATTATTATTATTATTATTATTATTATTCACAAAACTTTGTTGATATATATATATATATATATATATATATATATATATATATATATATGTTTGTTCAGGATCCGATAAAAAAAGTTTGGTGGGTGTGGGTGTTCGATAAAGTGATTGGATATTTTCCCGGAGCATTATTCTCTAACCTGACCTCAGCTGATCAAGTAGGATGGGGTGGGAGAACAACGACCTCTACAGGTGTTCCTCCTCCTCCAATGGGATCCGGAAAGTTTCCAAACAATGGACACGACTACGATCAAGAATGTTATTTTAGCCATTGTGCTTTTATTGATACTATTGATCAATCTCCCAAATGGCGTGGACCAGATCCAGATCAAGTAGAGACAATTAATGATAGACCTAAATGGTATGGAGTTAAATACTTTGGAGAAGATAATTGGGGAAAGTTTGATCATTCTCTTCAATTTGGAGGACCCGGCGGTGTTTGTTCCAGTAATAACCTAGCTTTTTTTGTATTCATGGCATGTCTTGGCTTTGCTATACTTTTGGGTCTAAGCGTTAAATAGCATCCAACTTGCTGCTATACATACCATCTTTGTTAACAATACATACACCATCTTCTTGTCTTGAGGAGAAAAGAAATGCGGTGGTCCACAAATCCTCATATTTTGCTCATCATAATACCAGCTTCTGTCACTTCATTTATTTACTTTTTTGGACTTTACGTTTAGTTTAAGCTGGAGGATCAACTTAGGTTAAATAAGAGTAGGGTTAGATTCTGAAATTTGAAAATTATGAGTTAATATTGATAGTATTAAGTAAAGAACACTTAAACTAGCTATAAGGTTTATTTAACTATACACAGTAAATCAAGTCCTTAGAATGACTAAATCACACTTAATGGCAATGAGTGGACTTAATATGAGAGCTTAAACATAAGAAGCTCCTTACTAAATCCAGTTTTTTAATTGAAAAGCGCGTCTAGTATTCTTTTATTCATTCAAATTTCTCTATATATATCTTTACATAGGCATGCATATTCCAGAAAAATACATTTAATTATATATATGTCCTTTAAAAAAGTTAAATAGCATTAATATTTATTTTGGTAATTATAACTTTTCAATTTGAATGTAGTAAATCAATAAACAGTATTTAAAAATAGTAAACTCATAATAATACCGGGTTCTTTCTAATTAAATAGGAAACAATATGATCCTTTAAATATGTTTTTTGGCAAAAACATAACTTTTATTGTTTTAGTATCATTTTGCTCATATGAAAACAATTAAAATAGTTTTCAGTGATGTGGACTATTAAGTGGGTCAATATGTCTTAAGTAGGCGCGCCACGTAAGTGCCCATTTTGGCATAAAACGTGTAACGTAAGCGAAACAAATCGTCGATTTTTTTGTAGTCAAAATTGAAAACATATCAGTGTCGGATATGATCCGATACCCATACTTCCCGATACGTACCCATAAAGTATCCGTTAATTTTTTTATTCTTTCTAAAATACTTCTCTCGCTACTTCCCGTATCAATCTTTGATATGTGTTACCAACAAAATGCATGGTTGTCATCCGGATATGATACATCTTCAAAAACTCTTAATTACTAAAGACACAGACTTATGTTTTTTGTGACACATTCATAGTAGAAACAATATGGTGGGGAAATATATGTAACAATGTCCACTTGCTATGAACACAAGTATTGTTTTGTACATTGTGATCGTCATATATCTATTAATGATATGCTTATGTGTTAGCCGCTACTAATATGAATCTCTTTTTACAAACATTGCGTGTCTGTGTGTATATGTAAATTTTTGTTCACATATGTTAGCCGTGTGTCATTTTGATTTTTAAAAATTTCCTTATATCGGTGTCATATTGTATCTGTATTATACTAAGTATTTGTATTTCTTAAGAGACCGGCCATCAATGTATGGCCGATATCTGTTCTGTTTTTATGTCACACCATTGCTGGAAAATGGGTGTTTTTAATTTGTCACAATTTCTATGCTGTAGCATATGAAATGAAGACAGGGTGGGCAGCAAAAAAATTGATATCATTAGTTTTTTATGTTCTTACCAATGAACGTTAATCATCCTTCATATTTTGTATCTAATATCCTTTCAGCGACAATCGGAGAGAATAAAGCGTCAGAAGGCACAAGCAAGAGGAAAATACATTATGATTGTGATATGGGCTCTATTACTGGTTATGAGCCTGGCAGAGAGTTGAAAATACATTCTTTATCATGTTAAATCACTTTTTTCTAACAGTTCTATTGAGATTGTGATTTCTCTGTGCCTCTGCACCGTGCAGTAGGCAGCAGAACCGTCGGATTTAGAGAGAAGATTTTCTCTCTCTAAATCCGACGGCTCTGCTGCCTGCTGCACGGTGCAGAGAATCCAAATCCCTTTTGCATCCAGATTCAAGATAACAAAGACGAATTGAAAACTAAACTCAAGGGGATACTTTGTGATAAATCTGATGCATTCAACTCAAAAACTCCTGAAGTGGATAAGGTAAAGCATAAAACACATGTAATTTTGTGTCTGGGATTTTGTTGTTGATATTAATTATTTCATTAATTAATGGTTGAAATTCAATATATATTGAATGAATGGTCTGTAATCGACATTAAATTATATTTTAGTGTTTTTTTTCATTACTAATTTTCCATAAACACTAGTGCGATTAGGCTTTTTGCTGATTATTGTCCCAGAAACTTTTTAATAGAGACACGTATAAGTGAGATCTTATTTGGAATTTCATGTTAATCATGTAGGCAAGTTTCCTATTTAAGAAAATCAGAATAAATTGAAAAAAAAATTAATTAAATATTTAATCCATATTTTTATTTAATAAATGTATTATTCCTTGTAATTTGTGTTTTATTTAATAGTGTATGTGTGGTGCTTGCTCAGAACCTGTTCCTGACTTGTTTCTTCATTGTGTTTTATATTTTCTCCTCTTTATAGGAGGATTAGAATTCCTTCTTTTGCTTTGCCAGTTTACCAGTTATCATGATTTCAGTGAAAATTTCTTTGATGGCAAATATGAAATATGAGATAAGGTGGAAAAACAGGTCAGGTACGGGGAGGATACTGCTCATTTTATTTGCATCTAATCTCTCTAGTCTTGGTGAGCTTAATATTGACTTTAAATTGGGCACTCCCTAGGGGTTTTTCCTGCTGCAAGGTTCACTTTGCTATCTCATTTTTATTTTGTAAATTTATTCTAAAAGTTGTAACTTCTAAAGTTTAAGTTTCTGAAATGTGGAAGTTAGGGTTTATCTGCAGCTCTCATGCACTGCCTGAGCCGTATAGGAAACTTATGACTGATCCAAATTCACCGATTATTGATTTTTATCCAATTGGTATGTATGTCTTTAATTAATTAAGTGTACCACTAAAAACAGCTTTTAGAAGTTGCACTGCATTATGTGTAATGCTTCCCTATTTAATATTTTATGCTGTGTCAGACTTTGATGTGGACATGAACCGCAAACGCTTTGCCTGGCAGGTTTGCTCCTCATTTATATTTGGTTTTTCTTAGGATTTCGTAACACCACGACTACAGTGTTAATAATAAAATCCTTCCTTTTTTAGGGCAAAATGAAGGATACATGTAGATGAATCTAAAATAGATATATTGTGAAAAATAGAGAAATGAGAGTTAGAGGAAAATATATGAGAACAGAGTGAAAAAGTGTGTGAGAGAGTGTAATATAGTTTGATATAATTGTTTTAGTAAAACTGTATATAGGCCAAATGTTTAGAGGCCCATTTGTTGTATGTAGATGTGTTTGTATATTGGGCTTGTATTGAGCAGCCCATGGATATGGTTCTTGGATTCAGGGTGTAGCACACACATGTGTGGAACCAAGGAGTGGTTCGTAGACTTTGGTGGTAGCTTCAGGGAAACTGTGAAGATTGGTGGAGATGGTAGCAGATTGAATGTAGAAGGGGAGGGAAGTGTGAAATTGAGAATTGAAGGAAGAATACAGGTGATTTCTGGAGTCTATTATGTCCCAAATCTGAAAAGTAATCTACCGAGCATAGGGCAATTACAACAAAAGAAGCTGAAGGTTGTGTTTGAGGACGACAAATGCTTGGTATATCACAAGGAAAAGGGGCTAATCATGACTTCCCACATGGCTAGCAACAGAATGTTTGCAGTGAAGGCTGTTCCAATGATATCAGACTCTGCTTGTCTTCAAGTTACTGAAGAAGAAATGGCTGAGCTGTGGCATAGAAGGTATGCACACCTCAGTTACAAGGGCTTGATGCTGCTAAAACAAAAGGAAATGGTCAAAGGGCTTCCCTCCTTGAATGAAACAGAAAGTATGTCCAGATTGTCAAATTGGGAAGCAACACAGAGAAAAGATGTCAAGGCAGAGAGCAACTGGAGGGCTTCAAGAAAACTCGAGCTAGTGCACTCATATATCTGTGGGCCTATCACTCCAGAGTCTAACAGCAAAATGAGGTACTTCATTTCATTCATTGACGATTACAGTAGAAAGGGTTGGATTTATTTCTTAAAAGAAAAATCTGCTACATTTGAAATTTTTAAGAGATTTAATGGTTGAAAAGGAAAGTAACTGTCACATTAGTTGCCTAAGAACTGATAAGGAGGAGAGTTCAATTCAAAGGAATTTACTGATTTTTGTTCTGAAAATGGAATAACACTACTAGAAAAACAGCTTTTAGCGTCGGCCAAAAGCCCACTCTAATAGGCCAAAAGCGGACGCTAACAGTTAATTAGCGTCGGAGTAGCGTCGGCCACGTGTCGCAGCTAAAATGTTCGAAGGTAACTGTAGCGTCCCGTAAATTTAGCCGACGCTAACTGTAGCATGGGCCTGGCCGACGCTAAAGCCGACGCTACTTGCATGGCCGACGCTACTCAGTTATTTAAAAAAAGTCAACGAATTAAGGTAGCGTCGGCCAGGCCGACTCTAAAGTCAACAACAGAATAGTCAACTTAAAGGGTAGCGTCGGCCAGGCCCACGCTAATATAATTTAAAAAAAAAAATTTGAGTGTTTCTTGTCATTCCACACAGGACCAATCTTAGAACTAATTATCCTACTTATTCTTCTACCACTTCTCCTAATGTAACAGAAACTACAAAATACCATAAAATGCTTAATCCCAAAATACCAAATACCATAAAACCGAACAATCTTGAAACTACAAAATATAAGATAGTCTTAAAACTACAAAATATAACATGATCTTGAAACTACAAAATGTTTTGTCATCCAGCAATCATGGCTCCTTGCTCATGGACAAGCACAGTAAGATCTTTGAAAATCTCATTAACTTCGCCAATTTGCTGTTGTATTTCGTGAATGCAATCATTTACTTTTTCCTGACAATCTCATTAACTTCACCAATATGCTGAGGTATAGCCTGGGAAATTTGTGCCAATGATACTACTCCACCATGCACATTTACTTTTTCCTGCAAAATAGCATTTGTTTGAGTACATGGAATAAATGGAGGTTTATGTTCCACAGTACAACCAGTTTAGAGGGCCTACAACAGCATGAAATTTTCAAGACATTCAATCAGAAATATTTGCTATGAGGACTTGACCAGAATAAAACTTTCATGTGACGAGAAGGGACAAAACTCACCGAATTAAGTCCGAGAAGTTTCTGATTTGCAAGTGCCACAACCTACAGAGACTTCAACTGGAACAATTTCCCACGAAAAGGACATTCCCAAAGAATACTTCTTCAACAAGTGATGGATCAACATTGGCCCTTTTAAGAGCAGCTACATAACAACAAAAAATCACATAAGCATATCTTCACATAAGAACACAAACCTCCATTACAAACATACTTCACTGACAATTTCCCAGGCTATACCTCATGTCAAATGCAATCATCATCTGTCGCGTGTCCATATTGTCCACAAAGCGACTATTTGAACCATTCTCATAAAAGTCAGCAGCATTTCCCAGTATACCTACCTGGTAAGTAAACACTTTAGTTCAAACCAAGCATGAGAGGAAAGGTTGACCAGATCATAATCAAAAAACACCAATTATTGATATCCAGCAACTTGGATTGCATAGATCACACATTCAAAGCCAGGAATTATCAGCCCTCTAGAAATTACCATCCCAGCTGTTATCTTTCCTTTCCTACATTCAGTTGCATTTTTAATATTGTTTTCTATTTTAGCATAGAAGTTGCTAACCCAGGTAACTAAAAAAATGATTATTCTGTCTGAAAATAACCTTTTGTTAATCTTAAACAAGCAGACTCTATATCATGTCCTATTATCCGGAACTGATGAAAATTTGAAAACTTGCAACAAAAACAAAATCCCAGGTTTGCTTTGTGACATTCTGTGAGTTTACAGCATAAGTGATGAACAAAACCATCTTTTGGATTGGATCAGCCAAACAACAAAGGTAAACTACAGAAAAGACTGAAAATGAATGAAGAGAAACCACCATTCTGGTTTATAAGAGAATGACAATGCTTACTTTGATATGTCTGTCAACTGGGCTTATATGCACATTTGACAAAAAGAGACTTCAATGGCCCTCTACTGATTAAATACAATAAGAGACTCTACTGGTGAGCGAAGCAAAAGTCCACCTAATTTCAAAAACCATAAAAAATGTTAAATCAAATGCTAAAAAACCTCAAAATATGCTTAATCAAATACAATAAGAGACTCTACTGATCCTTGGAAAGCAAAAGCTTCTTACCAATCTTTTTCTGTAAGCCATTTCAATAAGTTGGTCATATGCAGTTTGCTCAATCTTCCTGCACAGTAAGCACATACTTGCAAGTGTCCATGTTTGGCTCTTCAATATCCCAACATGAAACTTGAGCTTCAGCACTGTTCTCCCTCAAATCTTCTCTGTGCATTGAGTCTTTTTTGGTCAATTTGGCTGCA
Organism: Astragalus membranaceus; assembly: GCA_039519185.1. Classification (NCBI taxonomy): domain Eukaryota; kingdom Viridiplantae; phylum Streptophyta; class Magnoliopsida; order Fabales; family Fabaceae; genus Astragalus; species Astragalus membranaceus. Next base: position 179,767,976 of record CM076849.1, read on the forward strand.
TGCCTTAATCAATTTACTGAAAACCAAATAAACAAATTAACAAATAACAACTAATGAAACCTAAATCAAATAATCAATCACCTTAATCAATTTACTGAAAACCAAATAAACAAATTAACCCTCAAAATTAGAAATCCAGCAGCTACTGATACCCCCACCAGAATCCCCAAATCAAACCTAAATTAAAACCCTTAAATTCGATGTATTGTCACAGATTCCACAACAACAACTAATGAAACCTAGATCAAACCCTAACATCTACTGATTCCAAGTCCAATGAACAATAAAACCCAAAAAAATATGCTTGGAACAAAACATTGGTTGTCTAACTAATTACATAATTGTCTAACTAATCTAATGTTCTCTTCACAGTTTCAAATCAAAAATTAGTTCAAACCAGGAGCATTCTTAAACAACAAGATATAGAGAGATATATAGTTATTACATTTGTAATAGGGATTGACATAACCAAACAGAAGACAATACAAATCATTGCACATGCCGTTAAAAAAGGTCAGTAAGTAATGCTACTTGCCATAGCAATTTATAAAGAATAGAAATAAAAAAATCAAGTAAACTAGGGAGTGATAATTGACACTATTATGCAAATCATTGGTGAGAAAATATGATACTTCAAATTTGGAATAGGAAATAAAATTCTGAAAATGTAATGAACTCTGTTTTTCTTCTTGAATAAACTTCACTACCACTTTTCTTGAGTCCACTTGTACTAAAATTAAGCTAACTAATAAAATAATATATATTCAACTAACCTCGGTGTTCAAAGAATAATTAACCTTGTGATGTTCAACAAACTTAAAATTCAAAGGACTTCTCCCTTTTCTTGTAAGTTGAGTCAGGTGTCTGCATCATTCAGCAAGCAAACAAAGAAAATGTAGTTACTAAATGTGGAAGCTATACATTCAACATACATTCAAAATAAGAGAGCAAGCTTGAAATATAGCAGAGGGGATAGAAGAATAGCTATTGCATATGCCAAATTAAGTGAATTCCCTCTGTTATCTCCAATGATTCAAGCAAATTAACTACTAGGCTATGATTTCAGAGGATGCCAAAGAAATTGCTGACAAATATGGATATGAACTCTGTTGCTGCTGTTGTTATCCTTCCCAGCAGATAATTTATGGTCTGATCCACTACACTATTAGTCTTCAAATAGGAGGAAAACTCCATTTAGAAATTCCATTTTCACACAACACAGAAACAAGACCTGAACACGCATCTCTAATGGTCTAGTCTAGTTAGAATTCACCATCACGATTCACGATTCAGGATTCTGAAAGAAAACATGGATAATCTTCCATTCTAGCTATAGCTACTTTTCCTACCTTGCTCTCTAGCCTCATGGACAAATCACACCAAGGAAGATGAGCCATGTAATAGCAAAACAAAATAGATCCAAGTAATAATAATTTTCAACAGTTGATTCAACTGGATGTGTCAAATTAAAACTAGTATTAACTAAATAACAATTATATGCATTATTTCCAGGCATAGCTGTCTTCTACTAAAACTGAAGTCCTAACTCCTAATACCACAACAGAACCATAACATTTCATATTCATATGTGAGTGACTGAGAAACAGAACATGTCTGCATATAAACACAAGCATTTTCAAAAACAAACAAACATGCACACTTAACAATGTTATTGCCAAATCAAATTTCAAATGCTCTCCACTAATTCTCCATAATGCAGCATACAACCTTCACAAAAATGCTCTTCATTCCAACATCTGGACCCCATAACAAATTTACCTAAATACCCCTTTTTCAATTTTCTTCTTTTTCAAAACACCTTCAAGATCCTCTCTCTTCTCAAACAATTTTTTCCTCACTACCCTTTGATTTTTGTTCTTCTTTCTGACAAAAAAATTAAAAGGGTCGCAGCACAAATCAAAAAGATTTGAACTTGAGAGTTTAGTCGACCCACCAAGGAGGAAGATCAGGTTGTTCAAAATCCATAGCTAATCTAAAAGATGTTATTCATTGAAGCAAAAGACGTTTAGAGAGGCCACGAAAGCTTACCAGCGACGTGATTCAAAACTCGAGAAAACGAAAGCAAAAGATAAAATGAAACGGACAGAAGGAGAATCACAAACTGGAGAAAACGAAATGGAGAGAAGCAGAGCTTACCAGCGATGTGATTCAATGGCAGCGACTAACAGTGAAACGAAATGAATAGAGAGAGCCATTTTAGGGTTTTCGGTGCAAAGAAATTTGCGGGAAACGAAATGAATAGAGAGAGAGAGAGGCGCGTTTTATACAATGAGAGAAAGGGGTTTTGTTTGCCGGATATTTTAGGGTTTTATTCCAAAAAAAAAAGCTAACAGTGATTTTAGCTTCGGCCACGGCAACGCTACCGGTGTAAAAAAAATTTAAATAATTTGCGTCATGCGTAGCGTCGGTCGGGGCCGACTCTAATCCTCATTTTACCAAACAAAAAAAAATGGTAACCTAGCGTGAGCTGAGCGGACGCTAAATGGACGCTACTAGCGTCGGTGTCGTGGCCGACACTACAAATTGGACACTAAATGCCTCTTTTCTAGTAGTGTAAGAAGGCAACTAACTGCTGCATTTACACCACAACAAAATGGTGTAGTAGAGAGGAAGAATAGAACTGTGATGAATATGATTAGATGCCTCCTTAGTGACTCTAAATTGCCCAAAAGTTTCTGGCCAGAGGCAGCCAAGTGGAGTTTTTATGTGCTAGATAGATGTCCAACTGTGTCGGTTAAAGATATAACACCACAAGAAACTTGGAGTGATGTGAAACCCTCAGTTAAACACTTTAGGGTATTTGGTTGTCTTGCATACATGCATATCCCTGATTCTCAAAGAAAGAAACTAGATGACAAAAGTAAAAGGTGCATATTTTTAGGTACTAGTGAGGAGTCTAAGGCATATAGACTCTATGATCCCATCACCAAGAAAATAATGATTAGCAAAGATGTAAATTTTGATGAGGGAAAAGGGTGGAACCGGAAGAGTACAGAGAATGATGTGACTGAATGTGACCTAGAAGATGACACAACTCCAGCAACCATAGAAGAAACAGTAGAAAATAATCCCACACCAGCAACAAATGATAACACAGAGAGCAGTGAACCCGCTCACACCTCTACTCAAACCTTGAGCCAAGAGAGGAGTGAACCTGAGCCTGAGGATGACTCAAGTTTGAGACCTAACTCACCCAGAAAGAAGAAAAATCCTCTGTGGTGGCAAGATTATGAAGTAACTGGTGTACCTGGCAGTAGCAGGGAAATGGATAATGATGAGAATGAACTGCATAGTCTGGTTGTATTTGACAATCCTGCAGATCCTCTAACCTATGCTGAAGCAAGTCAGCATGAGAAATGGAGAAGGGCAATGAACATTGAGATGCAATCCATTGAAAAAAATAGAACTTGGGAACTAGGAGACTTACCATCAAGAGTGAAATGGGTCTTTAAGACCAAATTCAATGAAGAAGGTAAGATAGATAAACATAAAGCACGATTGGTGGCAAAGGGTTACTCACAGAAAGCTGGAATTGATTTCTCTGAGGTGTTTGCCCCTGTGGCAAGATGGGATACCATCAGATCTATACTAGCAGTAGCTGTTGGAAGGGGCTGGCAGGTATATCAATTGGACGTAAAGTCTGCATTTTTACATAGTGAACTAGAGGAAACAGTGTATGTAGAACAGGCTGAAGGATATGTTAAGAAAGGGAAGGAGGATCAAGTTTATAGACTGAAAAAGGCTTTGTATGGCCTAAGACAGGCACCCAGGACCTGGTATAGTAGAATAGACTCATATTTTACCAAAGAAGGGTTCAATAAGTGCCCTTATGAACATACTCTCTTCACCAAGAGAGGAGAAAATGGCAAATTACTGGTAGTCAGTCTATATGTAGATGATTTGACATATACTGGAAATGATTCTCTATTCATTGATGATTTCAGGAAATCAATGAAGAAAGAATTTGACATGTCTGATCTTGGAAGAATGAGGCACTTTCTTGGTGTGGAGGTAATTCAACAACAAGGGAATCTTTGTCACTCAACAAAGATATACAAAGGAAGTGTTAGAAAAGTTTGGAATGGAGGACAGTAAGCAAGTCAGCAGCCCTGTTGTAACTGGAAACAAGCTCAGAAGATGTAAAAATGAGAGAAATATTAATCCAGCAGTATTCAAGCAACTTGTTGGGAGTTTGATGTATTTCAATGCCACTAGGCCTGACATTATGTTTGGTGTAAGTCTAATTAGTAGATTTATGGATAAACCAGCTGATGAACATCTCATTGCAGCAAAAAGAATTCTCAGATACTTAAAGGGATCAGCAGAAGAAGGGATTCTGTATCAAAGGAACAGGAAGAAGAACTGACAGCATTCTGTGATAGTGTTTATGCTGGGGACTTAGATGATAGAAAAAGCACAAGTGGATATGTTTTTATGTTAAATGGAGGTGCCATCTCATGGTCCTCAAAGAAGCAGCCAATTGTGACACTATCAACCACAGAAGCAGAGTTTGTGGCTGCTGCCTACTGTGTATGTCAAGGTATCTGCCTGAAGCGTATTCTGGATGTAATTGGGCAGAAACAGAAGGACTGCTTAAGTATATTCTATGACAACAGTTCAACAATTAAGTTGTCAAGAAATCCTGTGATGCATGGTAGAAGTAAACACATTGATGTGAGGTTTTACTTCTTGAGAGATTTGAGCAATTCTGGCCATATTGATTTGAAATTCTGCTCTTCTCAAAATTAGTTGGCAGACATCTTAACTAAAGGGCTGAAGACTGAAAGCTTCATCAAGATAAAAAGTGAAATTGGAATGTGCAGTGCAGAACAAGTGGAAGACAGCAAATTGAAGCAGAAGACTCTAAACTGAACATTCAACATGTTTAGTTTAAGAGAGGAAATGTAATATAATTTGATATAATTGTTTTAGTAAAACTGTATTTAGGCCCAATGTTTAGAGGCCTGTTTGTTGTCTGTAGATGTGTTTGTATATTGGGCTTGTATTGAGGAGCCCATTATTAGTGTGATCCAATACTTGCTTCGTTTGTTGAAAGCAAGATTGCATCTGAGACTATATGTTGTAATTGAATCAATAAACAGAATCAGTTGTTCACCATAACAAATTCTTTTCACTCTCACAGAATGATTGAAAAAGTAGAAAAGTTTGAAAAAGTAAAAACGTGAAATTACCAAATTATCCTCCAATTACTTAGTTGGGAAAATGATAAGTTTGGTATTTTGGTAGTGGGTTATTGGTATATATAAATAGTAGACACATCTTCTTCTGGAAGTCCGAAAAATAGAAAACTTATTAACAGTACAGCTGCTGTTTCCTTCATTAAGTTTTATTAATGCATATTATTTTGATTTACCATTCCCATTTCCTTCCTCTCACTTCCTGCATTTCCCCATCATATACTGACTTATTGTGTTGATATCCTGTCACTCTATACCAAAAATCAAAGCCAGAAGAAAAGCGCTGAAATGCCATAATGTTTCACTTGCTCTTCGTGAGTTCGTGTCATCCTCTCTCTGCATGCATCAGTACACTTGACAACAGAGTTAGAAACATGTCAAGCAGTGAGCGTGCCGAGGTCAAGGAAACAATCAATCCCATGGAGAGGTTGGTGCATAATGCTTTGCAAATTTCTGAATTAACTATTTGGATGAGAAATAATTTAGGCTAAATTGCTGTTTTTGTAAACACGAAAATGAATCTCTATATTGAATGAAGGACCAATTACAGTATATAACTCTCTGCTGTTTACAACCAAACACGGCAAGAGAGCAAAAGAAGGGAAAAAACAGAAAAATGAATAGTGGGCTCACTATTACTTCTTGGCCAGGCCCATTTACTAAACATAGTTTCAACAATTACTAATACTACTAATGCAATATCTAATATATCCTCCCTCAAACCAGACTTTAATCTGCACATAGTTAAAATTCTGGTTTGCATACACCAAGCAATTTTCTGAATTTCTGAAAACTCTCAGCCTTCAAAGGCTTAGTCATTATGTCAGCCAGCTGCTCATGTGTTCCACAATGCACCAATTCAATGACTTCCTTCTTGACCAAGTCTCTAAGGAAGTGAAATCTTATGTCAATGTGTTTGCTCCTCCCATGAAGAGCTGGATTTTTTGACAGCTTTATGGTTGAACTATTATCACACAACATTATAGTCTTTCCATCCTGTGTGTGTCCTAGTTTCTCCATAATTCTCCTCAACCAAATGACTTGACAAGCACACAGTGCTGCTGCTATGAATTCAGCTTCAGTAGTTGAGAGAGTTACAGTAGGCTGCTTCTTAGATGCCCAGGCAATGGCACTGTTTCCAAACAGGAAGACATAGCCAGATGTGCTCCTTCGATCATCTAAATCATTTGAATAGTCACTGTCTGTAAAACAGATCACATCATTTGTTTTAGAGTTGCTGTACAGAATGCCCAGTTCAGTGGTGCCTCTTAGGTATCTCATGATCCTTTTTGCAGCTTGCATATGAAGTTCTGTTGGATGTTCCATGAACCTGCTGATCAATGCAACTGAATACATAATATCAGGTCGTGTAGCAGTAAGGTACATGAGGCTACCTACAATTTGCTTGTAGAGTGTGGAATCAACTTTAGCTCCTTCTCCCTCCTTCGTGAGTTTGAATCCAGGAACCATGGGGACATTCACAGGCTTGCTATTGCTCATCCCAAACCTTTCTAACACTTCATTTGTATACTTGCTCTGACAGATAAAGATTCCATGAGAATTCTGTGTTACTTCCACTCCAAGGAAGTAACTCATTCTACCCAAGTCAGTCATTGAGAATTCCTTGCTCATGGAATTTTTGAATTGTTCCATCAATTTCTGAGAATTTCCTGTGAATATGAGGTCATCAACATATAGGCTTATTATCATGAAGTCACTGTTGATGCTTCCCTTCACATAGAGAGTGTATTCTGAATCACATCTTTCAAACCCTTCTCTTTTGAAATACGCATCTATCCTGCTGTACCAGGCCCTTGGGGCCTGTTTGAGTCCATAGAGAGCTCTCTTGAGCTTGTAGACTTTGCCTTTTCCCTCTTTGTGCACATACCCTTGAGGTTGTTCCACAAACACATCTTCCTTGATCTCCCCGTGCAAGAATGCACTCTTCACATAAAGCTGAAACACAGTCCATTTCTGAGTTGCTGCTATTGCAAGCATAGCCCTGATCGTATCCCATCTGGCTACAGGGGCATAGACCTCAGTATAGTCAATACCATACTCTTGGGAGTAACCTTTAGCAACTAGTCTTGCTTTAAATTTGTCTACCTCCCCTTTTTCATTGTACTTTGTCTTGTAAACCCATTTCACACCAATCACTTTGGCTCCTTCCGGCAGAGATGTCAGTTCCCATGTATTGTTTTTCACAATTGAATCCATTTCTTGATTCATTGCTTCTCTCCATTTCTTGTCCTTAACAGCTTCTTCAAAGCTGGTTGGATCTTCATTCATGGTAAACATAGCATACACCTGCTCTTCATTCTCTTCTATCAGGTTAAATGAAGTATCATACTCACTCAAGTAAGCATGGGGCTTTCTGATCCTCCCTTGATTCTGACCTTCTTCATTGTTAGATTCATGATTCTCATATATTGCAGTTTGCTCTTCATTGATTACTGCAGAAGGAGGCTCTTCACTGTTATGAGCAGATATTTGCTCTCCCTGTGTTCCCTGTGTACTTTCTTCCTCATCATGTATCTCCAGATCACATGCCTGCTCCTTTCCTTTCCAGTCCCATTTTTCATTTTCACTAAAAACTACATCTCTGCTGATCATAATTTTCTGTGTGGCTGGATTATATAATCTGTATGCTTTGGATTCTTCACTAATTCCAAATAGAACACATTTTGTGCTTCTATTGTCAAGCTTCTTTCTCTGAGCTTTGGGCACATGGACATAGGCAACACATCCAAAGATTCTAAAAAACTTTGCTGATGGCTTTAAATTGGACCAGGCCTCTTGTGGAGTCACATTCTGTACAGCTACTGTGGGTGACCTATTTTGGAGAAATACACTCCAGTTTACGGCCTCAGGCCAGAAAGTTTTGGGAACATCCTTGTCATTGAGCATGATTCTCACCATGTTGAGAATTGTCCTGTTCTTTCTTTCGGATACACCATTCTGTTGAGGACTGTATGCAGCAGTCAGTTGCCTCTTAATTCCCTGTTCATCACAGTAGTTTTTAAACTCACTTGAGGTGTATTCTCCTCCCCTGTCAGTTCTGAGACATAAGATCTTTTCACCACTTTCATTCTCAACAGCAACTTTGAACTTCTTAAACACCTCAAGAGCTTCAGACTTGGCATTCAGAAAGTACACCCATGTCTTCCTAGACATGTCATCTATGAATGTGATGAAGTATCTTCTCTTGCTAGTTGATTCAGGATTCAAAGGTCCACATATATCTGAATGTACTAGTTCAAGCTTCTTAGTTGCTCTCCATGAGGTGCTTTTAGGAAAGGTGTCCCTATGTTGTTTTCCCATCATACAGCTCTCACATGTCTTACTTTCTCCACTCACCATAGGTAGATCCCTTACCATTTCTTTTTCAGCAAGTAACTTTAAGCCAGACATGCCAAGGTGGCCATATCTGCAGTGCCAGAGTCTGTCAGTGTCTTCACATTCCACCTTGAAACACCTAGGTTGTTCATCAAGTTCTGTTTTGACACCATTAACCACAGAGACAGGAAACACACGTTTTGCAGTCATACTAGCCTTCATTATCAATCCTCTTTCTTTGTGATGAACCGCACACACATTATCTTCAAAATATATGCCCAGCCCCTTTTCAATCAACTGACCAATACTCAAAAGATTGCTTGACAGTTCAGGAATGAATAAAACATCTGTAATTATTTGAACTATTCCTCTTATTCTTATTTTTACATTTCCTTTACCTTTTGCAATGATAGTAGAACCATTTCCAAGTTTCACAGAGACCCTAAAGTTCTCATCAAGACTACAAAACCATTCTTTAATGCCAGTCATGTGATTGCTACAGCCACTATCAAGGAACCAGAAACATACCTTATCCCTGTTGGTGCTTTTAGTGTCTGTGGTGGCCATGAGGAGTAATTCTTCATCTTCTTCCCATTCGGCAAAGTTTGCATTTTCTTCCCAGCTTGGGCATTCATTCTGATAATGCCCGTATTTCTTGCATCTGTAACACTGGATTGAGTCCTTGTTTGCGTTTCTACCTCTTCCCCTTCCTCTGGTACTCCTTCCTCGTCCTCTAAAACCTCCTCTTGATGGAACAGATGCCTTCAATGCCTGTTCTTCTTCACCTTTTCCTCTGTAATCATTCATTCTCAATTCGTTGACAAGGAGACTTGCCTGCAACTCATCCACAGATAGGGTAGAAATGTCGTGTGCCTCCAAGATTGAGCACACCACGTAACCAAACTTAGATGACATTGAACGCAACACCTTTTCAACCACACCTGATTCATCTATTGTGTGACCATGAGCTTTCATCTTGTTCGCGATCGTAAGAGTCTTTTCTACATATTCTTTTACTCCTTCTTCTTCTTTCATTCCCAATAGCTCGAATTCTCTTCGTAATGCAAGCAATTGGGCTTTCTTGACCTTCGTCGACCCCTGGTGCTTGATCTTTAACGAGTCCCAGATCTCCTTTGCCGTTCCCTTTTTCAAGATTGTTTCAATCGTTCTTCTGTCGATTGCTTGATAAAGGTAGTTCTTGACCTTTAGATCCTTCACTTTCGCCTCCTCCACTACCTTTCTTTGTTCCTGATTAGCATCGGCGGGAAGCGGCGGAATTCCGTTTTCTATGAGGCTCCAATATTCTTTGGACCTCAGAAGGTTCTCCATGAGAAGAGCCCAGTGTTCATAGTGTTCATCTAGTTTTGGAATCGCCAGTTGCAGAAATCCTCTTTCCTCCGTCGTCGCCATCGTTCGCCGGTGAGATTCCGATCGCAAAAAAAAAGAAAAACTAACTGCGGTTATTTGTGCGATTTCTGTTAGAGATTCAGTTACAGCTCTTGATACCAATTGTAAACACGAAAATGAATCTCTATATTGAATGAAGGACCAATTACAGTATATAACTCTCTGCTGTTTACAACCAAACACGGCAAGAGAGCAAAAGAAGGGAAAAAACAGAAAAATGAATAGTGGGCTAACTATTACTTCTTGGGCCAGGCCCATTTACTAAACATAGTTTCAACAATTACTAATACTACTAATGCAATATCTAATAGTTTTGGCCCTTTATCTTTGGGGTTGCTGTCACTTTGGCCCTTTATCTTTTTATTTTCTCGTTTTAGACCCTCATGTTTTTTTTGTGTGTCATTTTGGCCCCTGCCGTTAAATTTTTCTAACGGACGTCACGCTGGCAGTTAACTGCTGACGTGGCGTCCAAATTGTCCAATCTGACGTGTCTTTGAAGGACCAAATTGAAACAAATTAAAAACATAGGGGTCCAAACTGACACAAAAACTTAAAAACATCAAAATATAAAAAAAAACATATTTCTTCTTCTTCACTAGCACCACCGTAACCCCCCACATCACCACCGTCACCACCAAAGAAACAGATCTGGAAGAATAAGTTTCAGATCTGTGTTGCAATTCGTTCGTTTTCGTTCCTTTGTTGCAATTCGCTCTTTTTCGTTTTCGTTCCTTTGTTGCAATTTCTCCACCAATTCGTTCATTTTCGTTCCTTCGTTCCTTTGTTGCAATTCGTTCCTTTTAGTTTTTGACAGATCTGTGTTTCCATGGACCTTCAATCAAAAAACGAGTTTGATATTCAGAATCGTCACGTCATCCTCTCAAAAAGCCCTAATTTTCTTTTTGTCATTGGAGTACCTTCCACCGGCGACCACCGTCCCGAAGGTCATCTCCGCCGCTTCTGGTGGTGGTGGCTCGCCAGAGAAGAAGAGATGAAGATGGAGGAAGAAGATGAATAGTGATTGATTATGTTTTGTGTTTGTGTCAATTTGGTCCCCTATGTTTTTAATTTGTTTCAATTTGGTCCCTCACTGGCCATGTCATTTAATGAAGACACGTCAGATTTGACAATTAGGACGCCACGTCAGCAGTTAACTGCTAGCGTGGCGTCCGTTAGAAAAAACTAACGGCGGGGGCCAAAATGACACACAAAAAAAGGGGCCAAAGTGACAACAACCCCAAAGAAAAGGGGCCAAAACAGCAATTTAGCCAATAATTTATTTGTATTTGCTTCTGATCATGATGGTAAATGTGTTGTATCTGATGGAGCATCATTGGGTAACGAGTCATGCAAATTTTCTCAGCATTATGATGTTCCAAAGCATGTTGTGCGTGTGTACCTGAGTATCCACTCTGCCTTACACGTGCACATTTATTTATGATGATAAGTTAGAAATATGACTAATAGTGTCTTCCTTTCCTGAGTAGCATTTAGTTAATGATCAAACATAATATTATGTGATGCATTTAGTAACCTTATTATATTGGATTTTAAATTAGTTACATGTTTTTGTTTGCAAATGATTAGGTTTAGAGTTTTTTTGAATAGTTTTTCGATGGAGTTTACAATTGTATATTGAAATGTGTATAGCAGGGACCGGTACTATAGTTTCCTACCTAAACTTTCTCCATTGCCATATCTGCATGTGAACCATAGCTAACCCTCTTAAAAATATGTTCTTATGCATGTAATAGTTAGATATACCACATAATTGTGACATGTGCTAATTTATTATGGTAATGTACTAATGTGAGTGAATTTGGTTGCAAGCTTTTCATGAGGATTGAATAGTAAAGTAGCAATTGTTTGAAACCTCTGATGGTGATATTATTTTTTTGACCAATGACAAGCAGGATGGTAGGTTGCAAATGTAATAGTTTCCACATATATACAGTTATTTTGCTTACATCACAAATTCTATTTACAATGACAAATTTAAGATCTCGCGGAACTATTTTCTGATGTTATTTAGGGATACGTGCAGTGGTGGAATGAATGGATACATATCCTTATGCGGTGGGGAACCTTGCCCTCCTATTTTCAGGTCCCCTGTTGAAGGCATGGAAGATATCATGGATAACCATGTCGTGTAAGTTTTTCAATGCCGTGCGAACTATATTTTTGATGGTGGTTAAAGTGACGAATGCTAACAACGATCTTTTGAGCATACTGTTTGGCACGCCCTTTATGATTGCTCCATTTTGAAAAGTGATGTAACTTTTCTTGTTTGCTGCACTGGTGCTCAGATGTGCGATATATATATAGACTTCCAGATGTGCATGAACGCATGGCCCGACCACCAGAGGGAGTTAAATTTCCAGAGAAGGTATTAAATTTTCTAGCTGCTGGTTTTCTATTTCAAGAAAAATCCCCCGGAATCTATTTCTGGTTGGGAACTTGGAGAGGCAGCGCAGAGACTCGTTATAAATTCTTTACAAATCAAGAATAGGATGGATGGAAATGGATACCATCGTCCCAATAATGGACCAAGGACATCTTCTGGTGCACCTATAGGCCATAGTCCCGCCAATGGACCAAGGACATCTGCTGCACCGTTGGGTCATAGGCAACCATTGCCTCCCTATAACAATTACGAGTCACACCCGGGCTACGTTGTAAGACCTACGCCTTTATCAGCTCCTCCACTTATAGTACCTTTCAACGGTGTCCCTTCTGTGCAGTATGGTTATAACGAACCGTACACACCACCAGTAGTGTATAATCCTCATTATAATCAAATCCTTTTGGAAGAAATGAATATCAACACCCTAGTTCACATCATTATCAAAGAAATAATCATCATGTTGGTGGGGGAAGTGCAAGGTATATATGGATATCCATCATCACGAAGTAATCAGAATCCTCGGTTCATGAATACACAAGGTGCATTTCCCAGTCATCATGATGAAGTCGGTCGCCATAGCCAAAACTACTAGCCGTACAGAGTTTCACACCAGAACTCATGGACTCCACCACCAAATAACCCAAGTGGCCACAGGGAATATGGTCAACGTCCGGCTAATCAATATTCTCTACTAGATAGAAGGGCTGGAAGGAAGCCAATGCCGCCACCTGGTTATAGTCGCAACTAAGTTGATTTCTTGGAATTATTTTACAAAAGAAAATAACAACATTGTTGTACCATATTTTTCTATTTATTGTGCAATTTGTTGGGAAATAGCGGCACCTATTCCCTCCTCTGTGAACGCAAAATGGGCACTATGCGGAAGTGTAAAAAATAAAAGAGTGAAGAGAAGAATAATGACACCAGAATTTTTATGTGGAAAACCCTCTCGGGAAAAACCACGGGACCTAGTCCAGTTAAAAGATCTCCACTATAAAAGTAGGATTACAAAGTGTTTCTCTCAATCTCTGAGGATCTCTCTATGAATCTCACCCTCTCGGATGGTATACAAAACTTTCTCTCTATGGAACTCTCTTTCTCTCAAAGAGGAATACAAAAGAACTCTCTAACTCTCTTAGGATTTCTTCACTTGGATGTGATATGAAACTCTTCACAAGTTCTCCTATTTATAGGAGAAGAATGTGGCTTCTCCAAAAAGAGTGATTAATGGAGGCTAATTAATTTCCACAATTCCAATGGGGTCTAGAAACTCCCAATGCATTCTTCAAAGTTGAATGTGCATGTCTCAAGGTCAAAGAAATGAATTCCAAGACCTTGGAATATTCATCCCCCTTTCCCATGCATTGTGACTAGTGCATCACAATTAAGGAGGGGAATTCCAACAAATCTCCCCCTCCCTGACTTAATTGGGGGGGCACCACAACACCAGCACCTTGGCAACAATCTTCAACCTTCTTGGTTGGCAATGACTTAGTCATCATATCAGACCAATTCAAATATGTATGGATTTTCTCTATCTTCAATCTCTTCTCATCCAACGCTTCTCGTATCCAATGATACCGGATGTCAATATGTTTTGAGCGTGAATGGAACATGGGATTCTTGGCTAGATGGATGGTACTTTGATTATCACAATTCACCACATAATCAACTTGATCATGCCCCAATTCTATTAGAAAGTTCTTCATCCATAACATCTCCTTGGAGGTTTCAGTGACTGCTACATACTCTGCTTCAGCGGTAGACAAAGTCACACATTTTTGAAGCTTTGACTGCCAAGAAACAGCTCCCCCTGCAAAGGTAATCAGATAACCTGATGTTGACTTCCTTGAGTCCACATCTCCTGCCATATCCGAGTCTGAATATCCAATAAGCATTTGATCTCCATTGCTGAAGCATAAGCTTCTTTTGGCAGTTCCTCTTAGATACCTCAGTATCCATTTAACAGCTTCCCAATGCTCCTTACCTGGGTTTGATAGGAATCTGCTAACAACTCCTACAGCATAACCAATATCTGGTCTTGTACAAACCATTGCATACATAAGGCTACCCACAGCAGAAGAATAGGGCACCTTGTTCATTTCTTCTTTTTCCTCTTCATTCTTTGGACATTGAGACTTGCTGAGTTTGAAATGTCCAGCTAATGGTACACGCGCAGGTTTGGCATTGTGCATGTTGAACCTTTTGAGAACCTTCTCAATGTAGTCTTCTTGTGATACCCACAACATTCTTTTGGAACGATCTCTAGTAATTTTCATTCCAAGAATCCTCTTCACTGCACCCAGATCTTTCATGGCGAAAGACTTGCTCAATGCCTTCTTGAGAGCAGCTATTTTTATCTTATCTTTCCCCACAATTAACATGTCATCAACATATAAGAGAAGTATGATGGACTCACCATTTTCATAGTTCTTCACAAACACACAATGATCTGCGGAGGTCTTCTTAAAATTATGTTGGGTCATAAAGGAGTCGAACTTCTTGTACCATTGTCTTGGAGCTTGCTTCAGACCATAGAGACTTTTCTTAAGCCGACACACCAAGTGTTCTTTGCCTGGTTCTTCAAAACCCTCTGGTTGCTCCATGTAAATTTCTTCTTCTAGGTCTCCATGTAAGAATGCTGTTTTGACATCCAGTTGTTCAATCTCCAAGTCTAGTTTTGCTGCTAGACCAAGAATTGCTCTAATAGAAGTCATCTTCACCACTGGTGAGAATATTTCATCAAAATCTATTCCTTTCTTTTGGTTGCACCCCTTCACGACAATTCGCGCCTTATACCTTGGGTTTGGGTTGTTCTCTTCATTCTTGAGCTTGAACACCCATTTGTTTCGCAACGCCTTTCTGCCTTTTGGCAATTCTACCAAATCGTACGTCTGATTCTCCTTTAAAGACTGAATCTCTTCTTCCATGGCTTGCAACCATTTGTCTTTTTCTTCCATCTCAATGGCTTCTGCAAAGCTTTGAGGTTCACCTTCATCAGTAAGATTGATATATTCATCTGAGAAGTACCTTCTTGATGGTTGCCTCTCTCTTGTTGACCGCCTTACTTGGGGTTCGTGTTGAACATCCTCCCCTGATTGATCTTCCATCACTTGGTCAGGTTGTTCTTCCTGAGGTGGTTCTTCAATTGTCTCATCAAGTTGTATATCCTGATCTGGCTCTGTCTGAGGAGTCTCTCCCCCTGATTTGTTCACCACAAGGGGACTTTGATCATAGCTCACCTTGAGTTTTGGTTTCTCCATTTTCTTGATGTCTTGAATTGTCTGGTCTTCAAAGAACACCACATCTCTGCTTCGAACAATCTTCCTATTTGCAGGATCCCATAATCTGAAACCAAGTTCATCTCTTGGAGAGCCAAGATATACACATTCTTTTGCCTTAGCATCAAGCTTTGCCCTTTCATCTTTTGGAATGTGAACAGATGCCTTACATCCAAAGACTCTCAAGTTGCGATAAGAGGCTTTCTTACCTGTCCATACTTCTTCTGGTATCTTTCCATTTAGAGGTCTTGAGGGTGATAGGTTAATCAAATCAACTGCAGTAGCAACTGCCTCCCCCCAGAATGACTTAGGAAGCTTCGCATGAGACAACATGCTTCTGACCTTCTCGGCAATAGTTCTATTGAACCTTTCAGCTACACCATTCATCTGAGGTGTCTTAGGAGGTACCTTCTCATGTCTGATTCCGTGAGTCTTACAATAATGCTCGAACGGACCTCTATACTCTCCACCATTATCACTTCTCAAACATTTCAGCTTTTTACCAGTTTCTCGTTCTACTGAAACATGAAACTCCTTGAAGGCTCGAAGGACTTCATCCTTTCTCTTCAATAGATACACCCACAACTTTCTAGAGTGGTCATCAATAAAGGTAACAAAGTATTGAGCACCACCAAGGGATCTTTCAGACGTTGAACATACATCTGAATGCACAAGATCTAGAATATGTTTTCTTCTTCTTCCATTGTCTGATCTTTGGAAGGATACTCTGCGTTGCTTACCTGCTAGGCAATCTTCACAGGATTCAAGTGGTTGTCCCTTTATGCTTTGGAGATGATCTTTAGCGAGGATTTCTAGACCCTTCTCACTCATGTGACCTAGTCTTTTATGCCACAGCTCCTTACTTTCTTCTTGAGCAACATTTATCTCCCCTTTGCATAGCTTTCCATGCGTGATGTACAAAGAGCCTTCCTTTCTACAGCGAGCAACAACCATGCTTCCCCGGCTAAGCTTCCATTTTCCACCACCAAACTGGTTATTCATTCCAGCATCATCTAGCTTACCTGCCGAGATAAGGTTTAGACGCATCTCGGGTACATGTCTTACCTCCTTCAGCACAAGTTTGTTTCCATTTTCTGTCAACAGAATCACTTCTCCTATGCCAACAATCTTGCTTGTGACATGATTGCCCATCTTTACTTTTCCAAAATCTCCTTTTTGATAAGATGAGAAGAATCCTTCATGAGGAGTAACATGGAAAGATGCTCCAGTATCAACTATCCAAGTGCAATCATCAAAAACAACGTTTAGATAATTTACCTCACTGACAAGGAACACGTTCTCGTCGTCTGATGCAACTGCTGTTGTGGTTTTCTCTTCCAACTTCTTTTTGGGATCTATCACATCAGGATGGACTGTTCCGGCCTTCTGATCTCTCTTCAAGAATCTGCACTCTGGCTTCTTATGACCATCTTTTCCACAATAGAAACAGGTCAAACCTCTAGGGCGAGACTTGGATCTTCCTCGTGATTTCCCACGGCTTCCTTTGCTTCTATGCTCACTCCTTCCTCTATTCTCAACAACATTGGCTTCTGAGTGACTACTCATTCCTCTTTCCTTCCTTCTAGATTCTTCATTTAGCAAACTATCTTTGAAAGTGTTCAGATGCTCGATCATATTCTGGCCGTCAGAGTACTCCAATTTCACCAACCGTCTGACAAGATGAGCTTTGTTCCTGGGAGTTTTCTTTTGAATCATAGATTCAAGCTTCGTCCATAACTCATACGCATTGGTATAAGTTGATACATGCTCAAACAAGCTTTTGTCGATGTACTTCCGAATCATAGCAACAGCTTTCCGATTCAGAACCTCCCATTCTTTTTCAGTCTTCCCTTCTGGCATGTCCTCATTTGTGATTGGCTCATACAAATCCTTGCAGTATAGATGGTCTTCCATCATCGGCTTCCAATAGGAATAGTTATCTGCAGTTAGCTTGAACATATCTCCATCATGAGCGAATGTTCCTTCCATCTTGAGTTGCACAGGACAATGAATTTTTGAACCAACAGCTTTGATACCACTGTTGGGAAATAGCGGTACCTATTCCCTCCTCTGTGAACGCAAAATGGGCACTATGCGGAAGTGTAAAAAATAAAAGAGTGAAGAGAAGAATAATGACACCAGAATTTTTACGTGGAAAACCCTCTCGGGAAAAACCACGGGACCTAGTCCAGTTAAAAGATCTCCACTATAAAAGTAGGATTACAAAGTGTTTCTCTCAATCTCTGAAGATCTCTCTATGAATCTCACCCTCTCGGATGGTATACAAAACTTTCTCTCTATGGAACTCTCTCTTTCTCTCAAAGAGGAATACAAAAGAACTCTCTAACTCTCTTAGGATTTCTTCACTTGGATGTGATATGAAACTCTTCACAAGTTCTCCTATTTATAGGAGAAGAATGTGGCTTCTCCAAAAAGAGTGATTAATGGAGGCTAATTAATTTCCACAATTCTAATGGGGTCTAGAAACTCCCAATGCATTCTTCAAAGTTGAATGTGCATGTCTCAAGGTCAAAGAAATGAATTCCAAGACCTTGGAATATTCATCCCCCTTTCCCATGCATTGTGACTAGTGCATCACAATTAAGGAGGGGAATTCCAACACAATTCAATAACCTACCAATTTTATGTTGATTAGGGAAAGTGTTCAATTATAATCTTTGAATTCAATTTTGATCACTATTTTTAATTTAATTTAATTTAATGGGACATTCAATTGTGTTATGTGTCCGTTGGGCCTCGCTTGTAATGCAATTGCTCTTTTATTTTCGATCTATGAATTCTTATCTTCTGCTGTTTTGGTGCGTAGGATGATAAGCTGGGCATGAAAAAATATTCTTAATGATGCAATTTCTTAAATATCTTGCGTGATTTTAGTTAATCTCATACAGTCTATGTGGTTCATCAAGGTCTGAATGGTAAATTGGTTAATCGTTTACTATGGAATATGATCTTTCTGATACTAAAAGTTCTAATCCAGGACTGTAAAAAATTGGTGATTGGTGATTTAAAAAGTTCTG
Organism: Astragalus membranaceus; assembly: GCA_039519185.1. Classification (NCBI taxonomy): domain Eukaryota; kingdom Viridiplantae; phylum Streptophyta; class Magnoliopsida; order Fabales; family Fabaceae; genus Astragalus; species Astragalus membranaceus. The sequence continues at coordinate 179,786,661 of CM076849.1, forward strand.
ATCCAGGACTGGAGACTGTGAAGCTCATTGTAACTAGGTGTGATTTAAATTGTATGGCTCATGGAAAATCTGTATTTTTTGGTCAACACAAAATCTGTTGTAGCTCAATTTCATTATTTAAGACTTAACTGCATGTTTTTTAGTCTCCTTTTTTTTTGGAAAATTTTGGCCCCTAATTCTTCCAATTTTAAAAATATTGCTTGAGGCAACAATTGTAAATCACTTGGCATTCTTGCTCGAGTTTGTGAAAATGCGTAATTGAATCTTTATGGAAACCCTAATCGCCCAATGAAACACTATAAATATGCTTTTTTGTAGATGGAAGAGGACGTCAAGTATGTTTTTTAACTTTTTGATGGTCATGAAGAAAGTTATGTTTTCTAACATGCACAGTTCCATCACCAAAATTGGTTAATATGGCACTTGCCTATTTGTAATCATCACCATATCATTTTTTCAACCATGGTCAACCGCTAGCAAATGAGAATCAAATATATCCCATTTCTTACGTAACATGAATCACAATATCTCAAATTTCTACCATGTTATAAAATAAACATTTGTATAAGTATTTGAAATTTGAAAGATGTTATAAAAATACTTTTAGAGGGTAATGTAATTTTTGGATAGAGTATTTTTAGAGGGTCATGTAATTTTTGAGTGTAATTAAAATACTTTACTTTATAATATCTTGTTTGGATAATCATTAAACAGAATTGTAAACATGCTAGAATTTTGGGAGGTATTTTGTCGAGACTTAAAATAAGGGAATTAAAATGACACCTGGAGAGAGAGAATTTAGAATCCCTCTCACAGAAGTTAGCGACTCTCTCACGAGCGCGGTCTCTCTCGCTCTTCTCAGTCATGGCGCTTCTCTCTATATCTCCTACGCTGCTCTCCCTTTCTCACTCTCATGGCTCTCGTCCCAGCCATGGATGAACCGTAATCTCGATTTCTCGTTCATTTCTTTGCCCTCGATCTCACCTTTTCAGGTTTGTTTCGTTTTAATTTTCACATTTTCAGTTTTTCTTCCACAACTCCTTCATGAGTTCAAGAGAATTGTGATTTGTTTTCATTTTCTATTTCTTTTGTAAATTTCAGGAGCATGATTTCAGCTCCTTGGGCTCCCTGTGAGAAAAACCATTTTTCCCGCGCTTTATGCGAGTGTATCGGATTCATATGTTAAACAATGCGTATTGCTTTACTGGATTGTTCTTGGGCAACCACATTATGATTTGATTATGCCTTTTGTACTAGTTACTGAACAAATAGCTTAACTCCCATTCTATTTTATTAAGTTGATGATTTTGGGGTTTTCAACTTCACTTCCCTTGTTTCTTCTATTGCAATCATTTGTTTTTGGATTATTGATGTTTATATTTATTTTAGGTGTAAGGGACCCTTCACCCACAAATTCAAAAGCAGTTCCAACCGAGAACATATATAAGATGTAAAATTAGATCCATGAGATATTTTTTAGAAAAACTAGTTTATGGGTACATATATCAGATGTAAAGTTTTAGATCCAATGACTCATTTATAGATACAAGTTGAATAGCTTAAGACTCTTTATCTCAATATATAAGAATCGGATAAATTATTCACTCATTTATCCACTCATTTATTTCATGTGCATTTGATTGATTCTCCCAATACAAGAGGATAGAATAGATACTCTGTGAAAGAAAATGTGTTGTTAGTATATATGAATGAGAATGACATTTTACTTTGATACTCCATGTGACCGTAAATGTGGGATTTTTTTTGAGATTTTACCATGTTTAAACTCACAAGAGTAATTAATCATATATTTAATTGAACGAGGGGAGAGGGAAAAAACTGCGAGTAAAAAAACGAATTGTAACCAATGAGTTTGGTGGATTCATTGGACACCAGCAACTAGTCCCATCATTCTGGGGTTACCTTTCAATATTTTCCCAGCTTGAGATGACAACCAAATTTTATAGGCTATTCGTTTTTCAACACACCTTGAACAAAGTTAAGAAATAGACCAAGATAACATCCAATGCAAACATGAAGTGAAAGCACAGTCTAGTTACAATGTGAAGAGGCTATCACTAGTTCAAATTGGTTTCACTGGAAACAAGTAAAAGCATCAGTCTTTTTTCATTAGGTCCATATATTCACGGCGAAGTCCACTGGCATTTAGGACAACAATTTCAAGCTTATCCCCCTGTTAAAACATACATCCACAGCACGTTAAATTTTTATCCTAATGTCAAATGATAACTAAGTATGTAAACAAACTTACAGTGCAAGTTGTGGATGCAAAAATAGTTTTGGCCAGATCAACTGCTTCTGTTTCAGACAGTCGAGCAACAACATCCTAGAAATAGATCGTATTTTAATGTAGGTGTTAGTAAAAAGAAATTTGAAGAACTGAATATTTCAAGCATAGCACAAATATAAGAACTTCACATCGTCAGGTATTTGGTATTCATGAATAGGGGGCACAATGAGTTCCTCCTGAGAATTATATCCCACCCTCTCATAGGCAGCAGCACAACCAAAATTTGTAAAGACACATCCCTTCCCTATTTCAGGTTGAAGTAGCAGTCAGCAAAATATTTAATGGGATATGAATAAGAATTGAAAGCTAAAAGTTGTGCACCTTTGCTGTCAAAGCCGCCCAAAACAGTGAAAGGAAGATAAGGATATTTGCAAATAAGTACTTTTGAAAGCAGGCAATCTATTTCAGGACAGCTCATTGGCTTGTTGTGTTGATGTTTATATATCTGCATTCAGAATCATAAGACGATATGATGTCATTTCTACCAGAGGCTTCAATTTTTTTTTCATGGTAAACTTCAGATAAGAGAGCCACACAAGGTACATAACAATGCCACAGTTTCCCTAGATTTATAACTAAAATCTAAAAGCATGATTGATCAGCTTATATGCTGATAGAACCAATTGGTATTAGTGCTAGAACATCAGGAAAATCCCCTTAGTACAGAATAATGTTGCAAAGCTCTGCACCACCCAAATGCCTCAAGGCCCCAATTACTCAAATGACTTCTTTCTAATCACTATTTATAAGCAAAATGCCTTACTGGGCCTAACTAACTCCTAAAATACTAACTAGCTAACCCAATTAACTAACCAACAAGGGTTACCTTAATTGATGCAAATGGTATCATCAAATCAATCCAGCATGTCATTCAAATAAAAACATTTTATCATGCATCTTAAGATCAGTGTTGTCGATGGCGGATGGCGGTTTATGGCGGAGACCCAAAAAACCGCCATAACATAAACATATGGCGGATGGCGTAGCGGCATATGGCGGACCAATTTTTATAAAAAATTAAAAATATATATACTAATACACATACAAAAAACACTAAAAAAAATTTAAAAAAATCCAAAAGCCTATCAATAAATGTCAAATTGTCATAAGCAACTAAGAACCACTTCAAATTAGCCATCAAATTGTCATGAGCAACTAAAAAGTAAGAACCACTTCAAATTAAGTTTAAGACATCAGTTCTGTTGGAACTGGAAGTTGCAGCAACACATGGCACCGAAGCATGGGAGGAATTTGGTTGAGACATATTCTACAAACTAAGATTAAAATAGAACAGGAATAAAATTTAAAACAGAACAGATGCATTAAAACACAAAAAAAAACTAAAACAAAAAGAACAGATGCATTAAAACAATGTGTCAAAAAAAAACATAAAAACAAATAAAACAAAAATAAAAAAAATAAAACAAAGAGAGAGAAAAAAAGTGTATGCGAAGGAAAAAAAGTATGCGAATTGCGAACAGAAAAAAAAGAACCTGCGATGATGATGAGCTGCGATGCGAACGAAGCGAGAAGAGAGTCAGAGACGGCTGTGAAACTGGTCGCCGTCGCAGGCGCAGCTGGTCGCGTCGCCTCCTTCGCGCCTGCTGGTGGAGACTGGAGAGAGAAGAACCAGTGAAGGGAGAAGAAGCAGTAGAGAACTGAGAAGGAAATGGAAAACAGAGGTAGAGGGAGAGAGAAGCGTGTGAGAGAGAGACTGAGAATTGGAGAGCGAGAGTGAGACGAGAGATGCGAGAAATTATTAGGGTTTTGGTTATTTAATTTAACCCTTTGATTCGGGTCGGGTACTCGGGTTACGTCCCAAACCCTTGTTTTTTCTTAAATTTTTCGTACCGTCCGCCATAGCCCGCCATTCCGTCACAGGCGCCACGCTCATGGCGGCCGCCATGGCGCCTCCGGCGACACACTGCCATAAATCTGTTTTTTCAAGGCGGTCGTTTTGAAATCCGCCACGCCATAGCGCTATGGCGCCGCCATGGCGGTTATTTGACAACACTGCTTAAGATGCACATTGAACTAATTCGAGAGAGACATTACATTGCAAGGTAATTTCTTAAATGACAAAAAACAGACCGAGCAAAGTCCGACAACTAACCCCCAATTGTTCATTCCAAGAGCCTTTCACCTTCTAGACAGCAATTTAAAATGAATGCAGATTTTAGAAAATAAAAATTGAAAATGTTTTCAAAAAGTAAACACACCGTTAGTTATTATTTGTTGTTGTTAACCTTGGAGGTTACCATATTAGGGCTTTTGGTTACAATATCAATAATAGACCATCAATGCAAATATTCAACCCTTGTTTTGCATAATTAAGAATATTGAGATTTTGGTTTCTTCTTAGGGTATCTATAACCCAAGTCAAACTAATAATCTACCCCAGGGAAGTACTATGGGTTTATTGTTCTGTCATTCTACATCAATTATGTTACAAACACAGGTTGAAAACAAACTGTAACCAAGCAAAGTTCTCTTCCTAACTTAACCAGAAATTTTTTCCAAAGACCTAATATATAGTAATCAACCAAGAGGAATTTTAAGACAGCAGACAGAAAATTAAATACAGAATATAGTTTATCAGTTGCATAGCCATCCTGAAAAAGTTTGAAATCTAAATAGCACTTATGCTGAGAGTCTTCGACTCACCAAATTCGACAAAACCTCTTGCAAAGCTTTCACGTCGGCTTGCAAACCAGAAGAAGCCATCACACTTTTTTCAGTTCTGTTACAAACCCCAAAAATCAAAAATCAATTGAGCTTCAGCAAAAGTTGAAAACGAAAAAAAATAAATTGATTGTGTAGGGTATAGTATGAATTAGCGTACAATTGTGAGATTTTGGTGTGATGATAGCGGGTGTAATCCGCTGCGATGACACAGTAATCTGTTCCGGCAATTGCAACACAAGATCTACAAATAATAATATTGATAATTAGAAAATGAATGGTTAATGTTATATGTACTCAATATTTTCATCGATGATTAAGATTACTTACTCAAATATTTTATATTTGTAAGCAGGCATGGATGATATAGACTCTAATTTTGCATTCTGTCCAGAGGTACCACCATCTTCTTCAGTTATTGCTGGGTAACTAATTACTGAAATATCCCCCAGTTGACCTCTAAACCCTTCGTTAAAACCAGTATTTTCAAACGATAAAACTGTAGTCTGCAATCCTGCATGAGAAAATATGTAAAGATCACTATCAATTACAATGGACACTACTTATTCATTGCACCACGTATCTTGAAAATCGATATATCACAAGTTAAAATTCCAACTAAAAACTATTGAACTTACCAAATGCACCTCTAAAGGCTGAGGTTGTACTCCCAAATGGGCTGCTGCTACCAAATGCAGAACTAGACTGACCAAAAGCCTGAGTGGAGCCAAAACCAAAAGCAGGGGAGCTGGAGGCCCCAAATGGAGAGCTTGAAGTACCAAATGCAGACGTACTTGTTGAACCAAACATCGGGTTATTTGAACCTCCGAATGCTCCCCCACCACTAAAGGGAGCATTTGACACGCCAAATGCACTCCCTGTGCTACCAAAAGCTGGGGTCGAGGTTGAACCAAATGCTGGGGCACTGATTGCACCAAATGCTGGGGTACTTGTAGCACCAAATGCTGGGGTACTTGTAGCACCAAACGCAGGGGTGCTCGTAGCACCAAATGTCGGGGTGCTTGTAGCACCAAAAGAAGGGGCTCCTGTCGAACCAAATGTTGGCTGACTTGATGCGCCAAAAGGAGTTGAGGAACCAAATATACTGCTTCCAAATGCTGGTTGTGATGGTTGGGTGGCACTTCCAAATGGATTTGTTTGAGTAGGAGTAGAGCCAAAACCTCCAAACGCAGGCATCTGGCCAAAACCTGATGATCCTAGGAAGGAATAGAGTTGATTCTCAGATTGAATTAGAAAACCGCAATATAAAATTATGATAAAAAAAAGGAAGAAAAGTACGCAAAAAAATGCTAATGGTTACCATCATTAGATACAAATAATGCAAGGATGTCATAAACTAGTCCTTAAGTTATGTAATCTTCAAGTCTTTAAAGAGATAAGTAGCATTGAATAGAAAGCATATACAGCTGGAAAAAAATCCGATCTCTTCTATAATGTTCTTGTTCTTAAGTGTTTTTTACACGGGACTTTGTTTTGTTCTGTCCTTCCGATGTTATCAACATACTGACATGTCAAAAAAAAAGTAACTTGGAGGGTGGGCTGTGAAGGTGGGGGGAGGCAGGAAAAAATCCATAAACAGGATGCTGCATTATCATACATAGAACAAAATCCCGATCCTTCATAACTCCTTCACAAAGTTTGACATTTTACGAAAATTACGTGAGTTGTTGAATGCCTATCCACTGCTTCCATTCCATAAGTCAGAATACCACCAGCAAAATACACGCAGACACACACAGACACATGATACAATGTGAAATGAAATCAAAAAATGAAATAACAGTAAATAGTAAATTAAGAGTATGCAAAGTGTGTTGGTTGTTTTGCAAATCCACTAAAAAAACAAAACCTTCCTCAAAACATTAGCTAAGCACTACAAAGAATCCCAGACAACTGCTTTATCCCAAAAGAGGGGCAACAGGGAGTATTTATATATAAAATTGGCATTTCGTTGCACTAAAATTCTTTGCTTTTCACACATTACGTAACAGTAGCAATAAACTGGTTTCAAATACTCCCTGTATACTAAAATGAACAACAACAATAACAAAGAATGATAAATTATAAAACAACCACTGTCCAATAAATGACAAGTCCTAACAATTTGCACCCCACTTAACAAATATGATCCAACTTTTGAGAGTGATAGGGAATAATAAAGATCAATTTACTTCAAAAAATTGAGCAAATGGCCTAATAAAAAGCCATTGAAAGGAGACAAAACTTACGGTTTGTTGAACCGAACATCCTTACAACTTTCCAAATACAGTGGTAGCTTGTTGCTCCTTATAGCTGCAATCGACACACATCAAATAATTAGCTTTTCTTTAATTGTTTGTTTTTTATCTTCTTTTCACAGTACGAAGAAAATTGGAAAACGCAAGAAAGAAACACGCAAAACGCAGGTCACCCTACAGATTAATCATTGATTTCTGAAGGTGCAAACAAACAAGGAAAACGGAAATACGCTAACGCTCAAAGGTGACAGAAATAGAATAAATTAGGAATGAAAAAATTGAAAAATAAAAAACTTACGGTTGTTGAATTGGGAAGACAGATTTGTGTTTGACGATTAGGGCACAAAAACTATGAAACAGAATTCAGAATCGAATTCAGAATTCCAAAAACTATGAAACAAACAAAAAAACAGAATTCAGAATCGAATTCAGAATTCCAAAATCGAAACAGTGAAACAAACAATGAAATCGAATTGATTGAAGAGGAAGCGGATCAACTAAGAATTCAGAAATCAGAATTCATAAAAACAATGAAACAAACAGAATTCACAATGAATTCAGAATTCACACGAACAATGAAACAAAATTTAGAACTCCAAAATCGAATCGAACCTTGCTATCGAAAATCGATTGAAGAGGAAGCGCCGCCGTGAAAAGGAACCTTGCTTTAGAAAATCGATTGAAGAGGAAGTCAGGAAGAGGAACCGTTCCTGCTTGCTACGTTGCACTGTTGCAGGAGAAGCGGATGCGTGATTCGCGTGAAGTCGTGAAGAAAAAGAGGAAAAAGGAAGCGTGAACGTGAACCGTGTGGGTCAAGAAAAAGAGGGGAAAAAAATATTAAACCTAAGTGTCTAAACGGCGTCGTTTAGATCTACTTTTTTAAGAAGAAAAAAAAGCTCACACTTCCCGCAACCGACCCCTCACTACTCACTGGACACCCCAAAACTAGTAAAAAGACGAAAATGTCACTAATGAAACACGTGCTCCCTTTTTTTTTTAGTCTCTCAATTATTTTCTAAATAGGAGAGATAGTGGATAGTGTCAGAGACTAAATAGATGAATTTAGAATAGTTTAAGGACTATTTATTATAATTTTTATAATTTAGAGACAAAATTGGAGGGAGGATGATAGTTGATGGACCAATTTGAGGGTTTGATAAACCAAACCAGTCATAATAGCACATGAAGACAAAACCTTGTCGTTCAAAGTCTCAGACTATCCACACAAAAAGAAAACATTAGACCATATAAAACCCGCATAAGCAGTAGAATAAAGTATACACAACCTTATCATAAATACGGAGTTCAGTATTAGGAGGCATTGTAAAAAGAAAAAACCAAATGTTTGGGCCGTCTCAAACTACAAAGTTTAGTATTAGAGCCTTCTCAAACTATTTGGAGGTCCCATTCAAATCTTAAAAATTTGACCCCTAATTATACTATTAGGAGGCATTGTAAAAAGAAAAAACCTAATAATTTCATTTTACGTAGGTTAGGGGCGAGGATGAGCAACTAAAGTTCACAACTAGCCTGCTACATCATTAACAACTGTGAACACCCAATTTTAACCGGTATTTTTAATTTTCTTCTCAAAAAATCACAAAAATATGTTTTACCAATTTTGCGTTGTTATTTCTTTTTTAGTGGTTAAACAAAACTAAAAAAATATAGGTTAATTCAGTTTATTACAAAAAAGGAGAATGTCCATGTACATGACTTGGCCCAAGAATGTCAAAGTTACAAAAATAAAAAATAAACCAAAATACCCAAAACTGCAGCTACTTTGCGAAGGTGATTTCTCTCTCCTCAGACCTCGTTTCGACGATCCAAACGGTGAAAGTGAAGATGAATGTCTCAAGAACATTCTGGAAAAAAACGAAAACGATCCAACGGTTAACGAATCCAGAATCGCACTTGTACGGTGACTGGTTTGAGAAAAATAGGAGTTGTTTTTCTACTTTTGAAGGCAATTGCTCTTTCCTCAGGCCTCATTTCGCTGATCCGAACGGTAAAAGTGAAGATGGATGTCTCACGATGTCAAAAAACGGCGATGATCCAAAGGTTAACGAATCCTGAATCACACTGTTACAGTGGCTGGTTTGAGAAAAACGGGAATGACTTTCTCTGTCTTGTTTTAGTCCCACATTGTTTTGGGAGAAACAAGAACCACCTAACATTTGGCTATAAAAGAGACTGAGAGGCAAAGATTTAAGGGGAGGAGTCATTGGCAGATTAAGTGATCTTTTGGGCTAGCCTTTGCGGTCCAGACACTAAAAGTTTGTCTTTGATTATTTTGTACTTTTTTGAGTCGATTTTCCGGTTCTCAAAGCAGTCCGGTTCGCAGTTGACCTGGTCAGACTGCTCGGTCCGTTCGGCGTTCATCGCGTTTATCAGCTTGGGGTTAGTTTTGTATTTATTTATATCTATTTGTTTATTTATTATTTATTTATTTATGTACAAATTTATTGATTACTTATTTATTGTTTGTTTATTTCTGTATATATTTATTTATTATTTATGCATATATTTATTTAATTATCTTTCCTTTTTAATTATTATTATTATTGTTATTATTATCTATTATTATTTATATTATTATTATTGTTATCTATTTCTAAAAATGAATTACAACATAAATAAAAATGGCTTTGATCGAGATGCACATCTTATCAAACCCGCAACCCGGTTAAGACGCCCGAGTCACTACAATAAAATCGTTCATTTGCGACGGCAATTTCCGTCGCAAATGGGCCTTTTTCTGTGGAAAATGTGCCTTTGCGACGGACTTTGCGACGGACGAAGAGTCGACGCAAAACAGCTCGTCGCAAATCCTTTGTGACGAAACTCCCCGTCGCAAATCTTCTGTGGCAAACTCGTCGCAAATCCGTCGCACATTTCCGTGGCAAAGTCGTCGCAACTCTAACGTCTTTCTGTCGCAAATTTGTGGCAAATCCGTGGTAAATTGTTTGAAAATTCCGTCGCAAATTGTAATAATTCCGTGGCAAATTCAGTATCTACCAAAAAAAATTCCGGCGCAAATTGTAATAACAACAATTAAAAACACAGATCTTCTTTAACAACAACAATTAAAAACGCAGATCTTCTTTAACAACAACAATTAAAAACACAAATCTTCTTTAACAACAACAATTTAAAACGCAGATCTGGAAATCAACGTAAAACGCAAATCCATGAAAAACGCAGATCTGGAAATTTAGTTTCTGTAACAACAACAATTAAAACGTTTCTGTAACAACAACAATTAAACGCAGAACTTCCAAAATACGAGATGATGAATCTGTTTATATTTCGTTTTTCGTTTTCGATTTGATTCTTGTTTATATTTCGTTTTCCAGATTTTTTTTAAGATTGAATCGTTTTCCAGATTTTTGAAGATTGTTGTTTGTTTGGTTGGTTGAAGATGGAAGATTGAAGAAGAAAGCATTGTTGTTTTGAAGAGCTTGAGTTTTGAAGACGGATCTGAGTTTTGGTTGGTTGAAGATGGATATGAGTTTTGAAGATTGTTGTTTTACGAGTCGTAGAAGATGAAGCTTGAGTTTATGGTTTCCAGATTTTTTTTAATTTAATTGCCAATGATGTAATATATATTTGTAGGTGAGTTAATAATCACAAATACTAATTTGGCTCAGTGGTTAGGATGCTGACGTGGCATTCAGTGCCACGTGTCACAGAGGCCCAATAATATGGTGACACGTGGTGCTGACGTCATCACAGTTAATATTTAACAGAAAAGTTAACAGCAGGGGGGTAACTGGAAACAGTTACATTTTGCAGGGTTTGTTTTAAAACTTTTTTTTTGCAGGGGGGTAAATGAATTATGGTGATATTTGCAGGGGGTAAGTGATATTTAAGCCTTAATTAAATCATATTCGTTTAATTATAAGTAAGTTATTTTGTAATATTTGGTAGTGGTTAAAGTTTTTTTTACAATTCTTAGCGGTTAATTTCACTAACTTCATTGATTTTAGGGTCCTCGCTCCCGTTGCCACGTGTTATGACTTATTTTTTTCTATATAATTTAATATTAATTTAATCATATTTATCTAATTATAAAAAAGTTATTTTGTAATTTTTGGTAGTGGTTAAAGTTTTTTTTACAATTCTTATTCATTGATTTTAAAAGAGAGATTATATTAAATAATAAATTTTAGATTACTTAATTATTGAGTATAATATTAATTTAATAATTCATTTTTTTGAAAAAAAAATAATTTTAAGCTTTTGTTAGAGGTACGTCTTTTTTTAACAATAGATAATGGTTGAAATGATTAATTTTATCGTTGTAAAAAAATAATTAACTTTAGTAGTTTTAGTAGATTATAAAAATAGTGACTAAATTTTATTAGTAAAAAAAGGAAAAAAATTATGTTTCCGAAAAAAAACCTTGAAAAAACATTTGAAAAAAAATTATGTAAAAAAACTGTTTTTAAAAGAAAAACAGTTTTAAAAAAAATGTGTTTTAAAAATATTTAAAAAAAATAAAAAAATCTGACTTTTTTTTTGACCCCGACGCCTGTGCAGCTTTTTTGCTATTTTAACTTTTTTTTCCTTTTTTGTTTGCAGCTTTTGCTGCTGTTAGTATATTTTGTTTTTTACTTTTTGCAGCCTTCGGCTGTTATGCAGGTTTGTTGTCAGCCTGTTTTTCCATCTTTTTCTGCAAGAAAGCTGTTAATTTGTATTTTAGCGGTGAAATGACGAAAATGTCCAAAAAATTGGACACGTGGCGGCTTATTGGAATGTCTAAAAAAGTCTATTTGCTAGCATGTGTTTTTATTATATTGAGAGTAGATATTGAGAGTAGATTAAACAATTATTTCTTATTTTTTTCCTTCTTACGACATTGTCCTCCTTCGATGTTAACATCGTTGACGACTTGCTAAGAAGAAATCGCATGTTCCTTTTTCAGAAGAAATCGTGACTTGTGTTGTTATTATTCTTTGAAGCCTGTTTTATTTCCATGTTATTCCTATTTTGCCTTGCTACGGAGAACCAAAATTAGGTTTCAATCATGAATGCTTGGTTCACAAGCCTAGCAGGTCTCAATCCCATACCCCCATCTTTTTTAGGAGTGCACATAGTGTCCCACTTCACAAGATGCAATTTGCAGACATTGTCCTTCTCCCCCCAAATAAAGGACCGACGCCGCTTATCAATTTCATCACAAATGCTTTTAGGTAACCAAGCTGCCTGCATAGTACAGGTAGGGAGGGCTTTCAGGATCGATCTAGTCAAAGTAACTCTCCCAGCCAATGAAAGGTTTTTAGCTTTCCATCCACTTAGCCGAGTTTTGACTTTCTCAATGACATAGTTGAAAGTACTCAGAGTGACCTTGTGTAAAATGGATATCCCTAAGTATTTTCCCAGGTCATCCGTGGAAGAGAAACCAAGAGCATTGTTGATCTCCCTACGACGATCCCAATGAACATTACTAGAGTAGAAAACCCTAGTTTCTCCAAACTCACTTTTTGACCTGAGCTGGCACAAAAAGTGTCTAGAAACATAAAAACATAAAACAAACCAGTTAATGTTACTACAAAGTGTTTAGAATGTCCTTTATGATTAGGACGATGGTCGTCTCACCTTCACCCATTATTATCTGTTTCGACAAAATAGATTCCTAGCTCTAGTTACCAATATAATCCCTTTCACCCAAAAGAGAAGGATCCAACCCAGAGCGTGGGGTTCAACGGTTGGGGCTGATTCTCCCTTAACCAATGATCGGGGGTTCGATCCCCACCTTGGGTACAGAGCAGCGTTAAAACTCTAGGCCAGCTCTCCTGCCCCTCAAGGCACCTCCAATGAGCAAGGGATTAGTCACTGTTGTCCGTGCGGTCGATACCCGAGTTTACCCAAAAAAAAAGGATCCATCAATTGGTGAGAGTATAAAAAAAAATTGAAATTACATTTTTACAAGGAAATAACACAAAAAAGAAATTAAAAAGGAACTTTATTTCTAAAAAAGACACAAAATACATAATTGCCAAAAATACATTCAAATGCAAAAAAAAAAAAAAAGAGTAAGGAACATCAGCTCCCATGTTTCCGTGACCTAGCCGTAATATAAGATTAGGAAAGGTTTTACAAATAAAATTCAAATCATACAAAATCAAGGTTAAAATTAGCCTTAAAGCTAATTGATAATCAGACCATGATTTCCTTCACTATAAACAGGAACGTTCCTTTTCTTTCTTTCCTTAAGAGTAAAAGCTAGCATTCTTCCATAACATATTAAACCTGAAATCAAATCAAATCAAATAAGATAAGAATCAATTCAAATTCAAATCAAAATTAGCATCAATCATGCTTATTGCAATTAATTCATTGATCAAGGAAAAACACTACAAATAAGACTAGAAGTGAGAAAATTGAGGGGAAGAAAAATTCTGAAGTTCACAAATCAAAGATTAGAGGTCTCTCATTGAGACCCTAATCAAAAGAATATATATGCAAACACAATAGAAAAAAATAAGAGAAAATTCGGATTTGGGTAGTAGAGGGTTTTCACAATCAAGTGTCAGAAGCGATAGAAACAAAATCAGAAAAGTCGAAAGATTTTCTTCTCCTTCTTTACAAGCCTTGGATTGAAGGTTGGTGTTATTTGTAATTATATTATCTTTAAAGATGTGAAGGATACAGACTTGGTAGTTTCTTATCACATGCACATACTTTTTTTTACGTGTTTTCATATGCCGATACTCGTTTTGCTGGTTTATGTAGTTTCTATTTAACTCAATACATACGGTTTTATGTCAATGAATGTCTTTATTAAGTTTTTTTTTTTATGATCAGAATTTCTTTATTAGGTAATTAAGTAACAGCTTAAATCTGTGAACAAAAGATGAATACAAATTACAACCAAATTTTAAGCCCAGAATAAGAAAAAAAAATGATGAGTAGGAACTTTTAAGACATTATTATTAGAGTAACAATATTTGAACAAAAATTTCCAACCAAAAATAGTCAAAAACCATTTTACAACACTAATTAACTAACTTTTTAGTCAATGGCCCCCTATTAAACCCATTAAAATTAGGCCCCCAATAAATGGGGCTTGTTTTAACCTCGTTAAAATTAGGGCCCCAATAAATTGTGCCGATAGGTGTTTTCCTTTTGGGTATTTAGAAATCTTTATTTTGTGACTTGTAGTTTGATGTTCTGATAATGATGTGTTAATGGGTATTTGATGGTTATTCTGATAATGATGTGTTAATGGGTATATGAAGGTTATTCTGTCACACACTTTCCTGTTGATGTGTTTGGTTCGGTCACTATGGTGAATAATAAGGTATGTGGAGCTTCAGTTGATTTACTTGTGTGTGGTTTGATAGCATTTTGGTAGGAGTATAATTTTCCCCATATTGAAGTTCTTACAAAGACTTGATGTTGTTATGGAAATGAAGATGATATTGATTGATATAAGATTTCTGGTTATGCTTATGTCAGAAACACGAAACCCAGTTCATGATATAGTTTGCATTTCCTAATTAAAGCTAGTATTGCTAATAAGCAACCCTTCACAAACAGATTATTGAAAAAACAAACAAGACAACTTATTAAAAAAATAAGTCCATGACTAATTAGTATTCTCCTTTTAATAAGTCCATGACTAACTAGTATTCTCCTTTTGTTTAAAAATCAAAGCTTGCAATATACATGAAAGATAGATGAAGTTCATTGTATGATATCTAGTAAGATTATGGTATCTGATTTGATTGTTTTTAGGGCCCATGGGCTAGGCTGGGCCCATGAAGTTGAGTGGGCCTTTTTTAAAAAAAGAAAAAAGAAATTTAAGGCCTATGGGCTGAGCCCATAGGGCTTTAAGGGGCTTGGGTTATTGGGCCTTTGGGCCCATGGGTCTTTTGGCCCAAGGGTCATGTGGGGCTAGAGCTGGCCTGGCCCACGTGGGCCAAATTAATGGCTCTAGGTGTATGTGCTTCCATCATACCATTTCCTGACCACAATCAGGTAAATATGGTAGTTTGTTGTGTCCTCATTCTGATCGATGTACACGATTAGTCTCTTACCTTTAAGTTTTTTAGTTTTTTTTAAAAGTGAGCTTGTTTTCATCAATAGTATTGTTCCCACTACTTTCGGTTACTGAGCTTGCAATTTTTTTTATTTCCGGGGAGGTCACTGCCCATTATTGCTTACCAATTATATGGGGCTTTTCATGACAAAATATATTTTCTTATCTGATGGTGGTTTGCCAATGACAAAATATATTTTCTTATTAATTAGAAAGTTTAAGGATTACAGTATTTTATTTTTCTGAGATAAATTTTTGTGTTGTTTTGATAGTTTGATGATGCCCATGTGTTTGCTGGTGTTTTTAGCAAACAATCACTGGTTTTATTAGAAAGGTTTTGTGAGATTAAACCAGAAATCTCTAAAGCAATTGCCTTTAAACACCACACTTTGTCAACAAATATATTTTAAAAGGGAGACAATTCACCATGAAGATTGAAATAAAAGTAAAAGAAGTGATAAAATGGAACGCAGAAATGTTAAATGACTTGTATTGAAAACAATAAATTGCATTGAATGTAAAGAGAGTGGTGTACAAATTCACATACGTTGTACAAGAATTCTTTTGCTCTGTTTTCGCTGTGACTTGGAAGTTAGAGTTTCAGAATTGTGTGTTTGGTATAATAATTTGCCACCACCCTGATTCCTACGTAAAAACCACTATTTATACAGAAAACAATGACTGAAATGTAAACTGCTACAGACACGTGGCTACATCTCATTAACCAATGAAGGATTTCGTGCCACGTTCGACGCCACAACTGCCCACGTTGTGTTAACCGTAGTCTTGGAATTCGACACAACTGTCTGCTAATAACTGCTTGACGAAATCTTGAATACACTGTCTTGTCAAAAACTCTTCCCTGTCGAAATAGTGAAGACCTCTTCTGTCGAAAACATGCTGAGATGACATAAATGTCATTTATTCTCTTTGAAGGCATTATGAATGCTCTTTAATGAAAAGTCAAACCTTATTAAATAACCACTCAGAAGTCTTGTCGAAATTCTAGGCTAACAAATTGCCCCCCAAAAATATCTTTTTCGACAACACAAATGTTAAGGAAGGAAAAGAATATTTTTGAAGATCTCGAAACGTCACTTCCAACAACTTTGCATTAAATGGTGAGAGGAAATGCCATTATGATTTGCACAGATAAAATGGCGCAGCTAAAATGGCATGAATAACATAAACCGCCTAACTGGGCCACGTGGCGTAGTTGGTGGGCCATCACGTCTTTGAAAGGTCACAAACGTGTGCATTATGGTAATCGTGGGAACAACTGTACACACCAACATATAAAAGCAAATGGGTCGTTTCATTTTCCTCTTCACTCGCTTGAAACCTTAGAACCATTTCTGGAAAACATTTGTATTCTCTATTTCTTTTCTCTCTCATGGCTTCCTCCTCCAACACCGTTCCGAGACTCATCAACGACCCGAAAGAAACTGCCAAACTCAAAGATGTTCAACCAATTGACGAATTTGTTGATGAACCCGCCCTTACTGACGGAAGAGTACTTGATTGGCAAAAACAGGTATTAATTCCTCCTCCTGAACCTTATACCCATGCCTTTTTAGGCCCTCTCCCTAACATCTTGCTCGAAAATGAAGAAATTGAAGACATTTTCCCTAGCCTTCGTCAGCTTCAGCCCAGAATCTTCTTTGAAAAACCTTTCCATTTAGATTTTTTAGTCACTCCTTACAGGGTTTTTAGGTCTGCACCTAGGGTCGACCAACAAATTTATACAGATTGGCTTAACAAAGTAGAAGCCAAGAAAGCCGAAATCTGGAAGAAACAAGGAATTTTCGACCTAATACAGTTGTCGAGGTATGGGCCTAAGTATAACAGCACCTTAATTTTGGCAGCCATGCAATTTTGGGATTGCACCTCCCACAGTCTCCATCTCAAATGTGGTATGTTGTCCCCCACTCTCTTAGACGTGGCTGCCATTACTGGCCTAAAGCCTTTGGGTGAAACTTTCGACCCTAAACTTCCCACTGAGGATTATGGTTTCGATTTCCAAAATGCCGCTTTTGCCCCTTATATTGGTGAACAACATCAAACCGATACTGAAGAAGTATCAGATTCAGAACATATAGCCTTTCTTACTCTTTGGCTATCCATGTTCGTCCTTTGTACTCGTTCCCTTCAAGTTACTAGGTCCTTTGTACCTTTGGCTACTCAACTCCACGCAGGGAAAGACATCAATTTGGCCAAATTGATTTTAGGAACTTTACACCAACAACTTGATAATGCTGTTGAGGAGTTAAAAGAAGATGAATCGACCACTTCCTTCTTGGTCTCTGGTCCCATGTGGTTGTTCCAGTTGTGGCTCATAGCCACCTTTGAATCCAGACTTGGTTTGTTTGTTCCAAAACCAGCTCGACCAAGCATGGAGACAAGAAGGACTGAGGGTGTCCGTTTAGCTCAGTTGAAGTCAAGGGAAACAGGCATTACTGTGGAAGAATCTTTCTGTATTTACTTCGAGATTTTTCTAAACTGCACCCAATTCAAAGATTCTATGGCCCCTTTTCTGGATCGACCTCATGGACCTGCTTGGTTTAGAAGAGCATTCCCCTCCACTTCTCCTGAACATGTCGAAGAAACCAACAGAATTTGGCAAGCATACCTTTCTCCAGCCATCCTTTCGACCAGACTCACTCCCAGCAGGAAGAAAGAGAACTTCGGAATTAGTAGATATTTCCCAAGTTATTTTGCAAGGCAATTTGGCCTTTGCCAAATTCGACCTGCGCCTATGCATCTTCACAGGCGAGAGTTTATGACTCCAGAGACTGAGAGGGATTATGAACGGTCTTTCAAAGAGTTTCACTACAAAGCTCTAGACTTCGAGCCTCTCAACTTCAATCCCAAATTTTCCTGCACTAGACAATTCCATGGCTGGTGGCTTGAGTATTACACTAACGCTGCTGGCGGAACCATAGATACTTTTGATGAAAAACTCTTGAAAAAAGTGAGGTCTGCTCTCCCTTCCCGACACAAAGGTATGTATCTTTTCGACATTTGTATGTCTTTTATCATTTCACTATTTGCAATCAAGCTTAATTATTACTTGCTTTCCAATATTTTCGACATCAGAAAAAACTATAGTCAAGTCGAAAGGAAAAGGGAGCAAGAAAACAACAAAGAATCCCTCTCCGACAATCAAGAAGAAAATTCAAGTACCTAAGGCATCAAGCCCTCTTCAGAAGACGAGACTTCGAGGAAAACTAGTTGTCTCTGCTAGTTCTGAGGTAACATTTATAAACCTCTTCTTTGATTCGAAAACTCTTTCAAGTTCATCACCTATTCTACGGTGTTACCTGCATTGTAAACTGACTTCTTTCTTCAGGATACTGACAGCGAGGACGATATTCCTCTAAAACAGAGGTCAAGGAAAAGACCTCTACTTGACCCTCACAGAGCAACAAAAGGCATTATCATCAAAGAGCCTTCTGAATTTCAAACTTCCCCTTTAGGCAAGAAGCGCAAAGTAAGCATTTCTTTGAATTTTATCTTAAGCTTCAATTGTTTTACAACTATGTTAATTTCGACACTAATAGCGTAACTTAATGTAAACAGGTAGAAAAACCTGTCCAAACTCTTGCTGTCGAAACCTTAACTGAAGTTGCCACACGAGAGCTTTCTTCTGCTAAGCCTTCTTCGCCCACACTACCACTTGATATAATTGTCGAAGAAATTCTCCCAAGTCTTTCAATAGACAACGTGGCCCAAGAATTCGTTGTAACGGAAACCCCGTTGACGACAAACGTGGAAGCCACTTTTGTAGAGGCCATTAACCCACTTGTCGAAGAACAACTCCCAATTGTTGATCTTGACACTTCCAATGTTGGTGATTCTGAACTTAGAATCCTTGCTATGGCTGATGTAGGAGAAAGAGATTTTGGTCAAGCTGAATTTAATACTCCGACCACCTCTGCCAAAGAGTCGACTAGTGGTGCTGTTAGTGAGCAAGAACTCTCTGAGATGAAGAAAAGGAGCCCTTTGGCTGCTTTAAAAATTATGTTGAGTCTCCAAAGTTCGTAAACACACTTGACTAACAGCTCTTCGACCACTTCCTTGGCCTCTATTAACCAAGAATCGACAGAAGACCTGATCCAACAATTGAAGGCTAAGATATTGAATGGGGATCTTGTGACAAGGCTTTCTCAAAGCCCTGCTGAGTATCTTGAGATTAAGACCCTCATTCAGAAGATAAATAGGTTAGGTCCTTCTCAAGAATTTCTCCTTTTCTCAATCGAATTTGGTTCTCTTTTCGAGCAACTTTCTCTTCTACTCAAACAGCAATCTAGTACTCTCAAGAAGAAAGAACAAGAAGTTCAACTCCGTGAGAAGGAGTTGGCCTCTCTTAACGTTGCTCAGAGTAAAATTGAAACTCTTGAGGCGCAAGCAGAGGAGGCTAGAAAAGAGATCACCGAATGGGATTTAAAAATCCAACGTTACGATGAGGAAATGAGAATTCTTCAAACAAAGATGTCGACTGCGAAGTATCAGAGAGGTTTGGTCGAAGAAAGGCTGAGAAGCTCTTCCTCTTCGCAACAAGAAACTGAAGCATTGATAGCCATAGAGCACTTGGAAAACGCCAATCAACGTCAAGTTGCTATTGCTGAACTCGACAAAAACTTGGACCTTCTCGAGACTTCTATCTCTTTGAGTGCTAGCATTCTTGAAAGATGCAAGGCCTCTTTGAAGAATTTTTAAAATTCTGTGATAGTTTTAGAGATTTGATAATGGTTATGTAATTTTCTTTCGTACTTTACATTACCATTTCTGAACAACTTTCCTTTATCTACTTTTTTGTTCAAATTTTTATTTCATTCAGTGTTGGCTTATACTGTTTCAAGTACTTGCCATTTATTCTAAATATCCTGTTTTCGTCACCTAGTTCTTCGACTTCATAAGCGCCATTCGAAAAACATTGCAACACGCGAAATGGACCCTCCCAACTGGGTGACCATTTACCCAAGACTCTATCTTTTTTATCCATAGGTAACAACACTTTCCAAACTAAATCACCTGAATTAAAGGTTTTTAATTTAACCTTTTTATTATAAGCTTTAGCTACTCTTTCCTTCTGTCGAATAAGCATTTCCAAAGCTAATAACCTTTCCTCGTCTAAATCAACTAACTCATCAAGCATCATATTCCAATAATGATCAAAAGGAATTTCATACTGTCTTTGAATTCTTGTTGATTGTAAACAGATTTCGACAGGCAATACTGCATCATGTCCAAAGGTTAATCTGTATGGAGTAGCATTGATAGATTCTTTGGGTGAATTTCTACAAGCCCATAAAACTTGATCTAAAGTGTTATGCCAATTTCTGGGTTTTTTCCCAACATGCTTTTTAATCAAGTTAATAATGATCTTATTGGCAGCCTCCACTTGACCATTGGCTTGTGCATAATATGGTGTCGAAGTTAATAACTTAAAACCAATTTCAGAAGCAAATTCCACCATTTTTCGACCAGTGAAAACAGAACCCTGATCTGTAGTTATGGTTTCTGGAATTCCATACCTATAAATAATATGATTTTGGATAAACCGTATTACTGCTTCTTGATCAACATTGGTTAAAGGTATTGCTTCAACCCATTTGGTAAAATAATCAATTCCTACCAATATATATTTATGACCTTTTGATGATGTTGGCTTTATTTCTCCAATTATATCCAGAGCCCAACCTCTGAATGGCCAAGGTTTCACTATGGCATGCAATTCATTTGCAGGTACATGTTGTATTCCAGCATGCTTTTGACACTCTTGGCATCCTTTGGCAAACTCTATACAATCTTTCAACATTGATGGCCAATATATTCCTTGTCGAAATAATAACCATTTCATTTTATGGCCTACTTGGTGTGAACCACAAGCCCCACTGTGTGTTTCAGAAACTGCTAAATATGCCTCATTTTCACTAAGACATTTCAATAATATCCCTTCAGGAGTTTTCTTCAACAATTCATTTCCAATTATCACATAGCTTAAAGCTCTGTACTTTATCTTTTTATTGGTATTTCCTGTGGGATTTTGCAAGTATTCTACAATAGGCTTTCGCCAATCATCATTGGCCATATTGTCAATAGCAAAAACTTCTGCTAAAACAACTTCATCAACAATGTGATGTTGTTCAATACATTCCTCATCTGTATTTGTTGCCCCCCCAGTTTTTGGTGTTGACAATAATGAGGAAGAAATATCATCGGATACGAGTTTCTCTTTTATTTCGATTAATTCTTCAAGGCTTTGTTTTGAAACCCTATAACCTGATGCAATCTGGGCCAAATCATTCGCCACTTGATTATCAATTCGTGGTAAATGTTCTAAATGAACAAAGTCAAATCTTTTTAACAAGGAATTGGCCATAATAAAGTATTTAATAAGGTGTTCTTTAATACATTTATATTCTTTGGTCATTTGTGTGATAACCAATTCTGAATCACCTTTTATTTCGATACATCTTGCCCCCAGCTCAAGTAAAATCTCAAGGCCTATAATTAAAGCCTCATACTCAGCTTCATTATTTGAGCAATGATTTCGAATTTTACACTTGTATTTCGTTGGAATGTTATTTGGTGAAATAATTAAAACACCAATCCCAACTCCTTTTTTATGACTTGAACCGTCAAAATACAACCTCCAAGGATATGTGTCTACGAAATGTAACGTTTCTTCGACAACAGAATGGTCTACTATAAAATCAGCAACCACTTGTCCTTTAGTTGATTTCAAAGGGTGATAAGTTAAGTCATATTCAGACAAAGCTAAAGCCCACTTACCAATTCTACTATGCATTATTGGTTTCGACAGCATATGCTTAATAATATCAGAATGCGAATAAACACAAACATTAGCTGGCTTTATATATTGCTTTAACTTTGTGCAAGAAAAATACAAACAAAGGCACAATTTTTCTATAGAACTGTACCTAGTTTCAGCATCTATTAAGATTCTACTAAGGTAATATATGGCCCTTTCGACACCATTATCATCCTCTTGAGCTAACATGCTACCAATTGTTTTTTCAGATGCTGCTATATACAATTTGAGCACTTTGTTTCTAATAATAGGCATTAGAATTGGTGGTTTCATCAAATAAGTCTTAATTTCTTCAAAAGCTGCTTGATGAACGGATTCCCATTTGAAAACTTCTTCTTTCTTCAGTCTCAATAATGGCGAAAATGCTTGAGTTTTGCCACTTAAATTTGATATGAATCTTCGTAGGAAATTGATTTTTCCCAACAACGACTGAAGTTCTTTTTTAGTTGAAGGAGCTTTCGTTTCAATTATAGCTTTAGTCTTATTCTGATTGATTTCAATGCCTTTTTTGTGCACCACAAAACCCAAGAAATCTCCTGCACGCACACAGAAGGCACACTTTAATGGATTCATTTTCAATCCATATTTCCTCATTCTTTCGAAAGACTGTCGAAGATGGTCTAAATGACCATTTTCTGAGGAAGATTTAACTACCACATCATCTATGTACACTTGCATAAAGTTTTCAATGAAATCATGAAACATACAATTCATTGCCCTCTGATATGTAGCACCAGCATTTTTTAAACCAAATGGCATTACTACCCATTCATAAATACCTAATGCCCCTGGACAACGAAATGCAGTTTTCGAAACATCCTCTTCAGCAATAAAGATTTGATTATACCCAGAATAACCATCAAGCATGCTGAGGTATTCAAATCCTGCTGCTGAATCTATCAACATTTCTGCCACAGGCATTGCGTATTCATCTTTGGGAGTGGCATTATTTAAATCTCTAAAATCGATGCAAACTCTAAGAGTGCCATTTTTCTTAATTACAGGAACTATATTAGCTAACCATTCGACATACCTGGCAGTTCTGATGAATTTGTTCTTGAACAACCTTTCAATCTCCTCTTTAATTTTAGTTAATATCTGAGGAGCAAACCTTCTTGGTATCTGCTTCACTGGCTTCTTCTCTGGTCGAATTGGTAACTGCAACTCCACAACGTCTCGACTCAAACCAGGCATTTCGTCATAGTCCCAAGCGAAGCAGTCTTTGAACTCCCTCAGTAATGTTATAACTTGGGTTTTCAATGCAACATCCAGGTATGCGCTAACAAAAGTTGGCCTCTTCTTTGAGCCATCTCCCAAATCCACTTCCTCCAATGGATCTTGAGCCTGCATTCGCTTTGTTGAATCTCTAGGATCTTTTTCAAACCCTAATGGCTCATTATCATAAATGCAATCAAGCTTTCCATTCATAATAATGCCATTTTCGTCTTCAGAACCTTTGGCTTCGACAGCCATTGTTTGATGAATTAATTCGGCTTCCATCGCCGCTTTTAACTTATTCTCGGCCATATAAGCCGTAATCTTGTTCCATGCATTAGGAACTGACATAGGAAACATTTCAAGAATCAGAATACCACCCTTCAGGTTGGGCAGTAGCATCTCCTATTATTTGCCTTTCCCAAACAAAACCATAGTTTGGGTGCAAATTAACTGAAGCAAATACATTATCAGCAGGAATGTATGCCTCATTAGAAGATGAACATGGCGCAATGTTCGCCAATTTTTTCTCAAAATTTTCCTTGGTAATGTGATTTACATCAGCACGAAAATAACTTTGGTCTGCTTCAATGTATTCGACAAGACCATCTTCTCTCCACATCACTAGTTTTTGATGTACTGTTGAAGGCACAGCGCCGACTCCATGTATCCACTCTCTCCCAAGCAACATATTAAAGTTTGCTTTGGAAGCAATTACTAGGAACAGAGTGGTCCTCTTGATAGTTCCAACAATCAATTCCACTTCGATGGCTCCAAGAGAGTAGCCAGTTTTGCCTTCGTAATTACTTAAGACAATATTGTGTGGCTTGAGGTCAGTGATGGATATGCCTATCTTCTTCATAAGTACTTCAGGCATAAGATTCACAGCAGCACCTCCATCAACTAACACCTTGTTGATGCCAATACCATTAACCTTAGCTTGAATATATAAAGGCTTCAGGTGATTCTGCATACTCGTATCTGGCCTCTCGAAAGTAGCCATCTGATCTTCGACACAGCCATCATTCATCACATAGTAACACATGGGTTTGTGACAAGCCATATCTTCAGTGAAATCTTCTTCTTCACTGTTAGGCACGGTTATGACATCATACTCCAGTGGCAATATTGACACCACGTTGCAGACGACGTCAAAATCATCATCAGAATCATCAAAACCAGAGCCTACGTCCTCATCAAAATCAGATTGAGGCTCTTTCCCTTTATATGTCGAAGGTGGAGGGCAGATTCTTTCAAGTGCAGGCCTTCTAGGTTTTTCCATCAAGGCATCCTTGCCTTTTGCCTTATTTACCCCACTTGTAGGCTTAGCCACATCAGCACTGGTATTTGCTTCAACCTTAGAAGCCACCTTCTTATCACCCACCTGGACTTTGATTCCAAAGTGACTAGGAACCTTGTTCACGTCTAAAGAAGCTTTTTTCTTCTGGTTTCTCTGAAAACGACGCCATTGGGTTTTAGTCATGGGATTCTTACCTTTATAATTATTCCAATAATTATACTTGCTGGAATCACCTTGATGGACAACTTGAGCGTTTGCATTGTTGTGAACCCATTTTCCAACAGGGGAGTTCATTTGTGGAACGAAGGATTTACCAAACAGTCTTATGGATCCTTTCTTTCCTGGCTCTTGGCTTGTCGAAGGCTTAGTCGAAGCATTAGCCTTGCTAGATGAAGGCTTAGTCATAACATTAGCCTTGTAACCAGGGAGCTCAGTGTTGCCAAAATCAAAAGATGGCCTATTGTCAAGCCATTTCCTCTTTCGATGTTCCTGATCCTGGTACCCTTCAACAGCTTTGGCTGCTTCTTTGTCGAAAACAGCACTGCACCTAGGACATAACATGACTTCAGAGTTATTCCATTTACATCTGTTGAGGAAATCTATCAATTCCTCTTCAGCTTTTGGGAACACAGCATGTAGCTTCCCATCATATTCTTTCAAGGTTATCTCTTGTTTCTTCCCTTCAGCATATATAAAACCTTCCAATTTCTTGGTGGAGGATTTAAGTTTCTTTGGAGGATCTTTCATTTCAGCATCTACCATGTTTACACTTGTTTCAAACGGTTCTGTATACATAGCTTCAGCTTTGGGTAAAGGGTCATCTACAACTTGCATTTGAGTTTTCATCTTTCTATCTTCAAATTTTAGTCTCCCTTCTTCGATTGCTTTTTGCACAAGATCCCTGAAAAGCACACAACGGTCAGTGTTATGTCCCAAAAAATTATGGAACTTACAATAACCCTTTTTCTTTCTCTGGTCAAGAGTTGGTACTCTTAAGCCATTAGGTACCAATATCTGACCATCTTTCACCAACAGATCAAATATTTCATCACATTTAGTAACATCAAAAGTATATGTTTTAGGCACAAATTTGTCATTTTTTGGCTCGACAGGATTTTTCCCATTAGCAGGCCTTAGTAATTTACAAGTATAAGGAGGACCAGGCTTGAGTTCAGCC
Source organism: Astragalus membranaceus (assembly GCA_039519185.1). Lineage (NCBI taxonomy): Eukaryota > Viridiplantae > Streptophyta > Magnoliopsida > Fabales > Fabaceae > Astragalus > Astragalus membranaceus. Next base: position 179,812,489 of record CM076849.1, read on the forward strand.
ACATCTATCTCCTCTCTTTCGATATCACTAAATGGGGTGTCGAATTCTTCTTCGACATAAGCTACTTTTTCTTTTTTATGAAACCTAGTTGACGTAGATTTTTCTTCTTTAAGCCTTTCTACCTGTCGAACTCTGTCAGCTAATTGGGCCATATCCCTTAAATGAGATGTGTCCAATTTTTTCCTGATTGAATAATCAAAGCCACCAGCAGCCATTTCAACAAGTTCATGTTCAGGCACTTGTGTGAAACAACGAGCCTTCAGTAGCCTAAATCTATTCAAATAGTCATCAACAGTTTCAGGCATTTTACGCTGAACACTGGCCAATTCTTTGAGAGTGATCTTAGACTGGCCCATGTAAAACTGCGCATGAAACGCTTTTTCTAATTGCCCCCATGTGAAAATAGAACCAGGGGGTAATGTAGTAAACCAAGTAAAAGCATTTTTTGTTAAAGAATTTGGGAAATATTTCATCTTCAAATTCTCATTTTGGGCTATATCCCCAGACTCAGTCAAAAACCGAGCAATATGTTCGACAGTAGATTCTTTTGTGTCACCACCAAACTTAGTATACTTAGGAACTTTCCAGCCCCTTGGCAACTCAGTTTGTAACACATATTCACACAATGGTGATATGAAATTTGGCCTATGTAAGCCTATATTAACGCCATTTTGTGTCAATATAGTTTCTACTAAAGTGGCTATGTTATCTTGAGCGCCAACATTATTTTGTTGCACTTGTCGAACAACTTCATCAGCATTCTGATTTCGATTTACCAGAACAACTTCAGGGACATGATTTGCCATTCCCTGTCGTTCACCTACATTGACTGGGACTTCGACTGGAATTGTTCTTCGGGTATGAACAGGTAATCCATTATTTACTGTACTAGTATTTGGAGCCCCAAAGAAATCTGCAATTCGACCCATTTGTTTTGCTAACATTTGGTAACTAGTATCAGTATTTTGAATCAATGGATTAAAAACTGTACCAATTTGTTGGGTTAACATATTAACCATATCATGATTGCTCTCATCAACTTGTTGTCGTAAGGCAAACAAGGATTCATTGGTTAATGCCGTAGGATTTCGACCCATTACACTTTCAGAAGAAACATGTACAGGAGACATAGTCGAAATATGTGGCATTCCAGTAGGCATGCCATATGATCCAGAAGGAAATGCAGGAAAACTTACATTATGGAAATGTGGATTTAAACCGCTTCCTATTGCCATATAAGGACTATGAAGTCCCATATGTAACGGCAAAGACATAGGCATAGATGCCATGTTTGACTGCGTTGATCCAACGTTAGTCATTGATACTGAAGGAACGGTTGTTGATGATGATGGGGATATTGTTCCCACAACCACCCCTGCATTTATGTTTGCAGAGTCTACTATTGTTCCCTGTTCTTGTGGAACCACAGGATTAGAACTAGACGCATTATTAGTATGACGAACCATTTTTCCACTTCTTAAGTGCATGCAAATACAAACACATCAAAGAACCAGAAAAATTATGTATTAAAGGCAAACGGTCCCACCGGGCGTGCCAATTTGTTTGCTGGTGTTTTTAGCAAACAATCACTGGTTTTATTAGAAAGGTTTTGTGAGATTAAACCAGAAATCTCTAAAGCAATTGCCTTTAAACACCACACTTTGTCAACAAATATATTTTAAAAGGGAGACAATTCACCATGAAGATTGAAATAAAAGTAAAAGAAGTGATAAAATGGAACGCAGAAATGTTAAATGACTTGTATTGAAAACAATAAATTGCATTGAATGTAAAGAGAGTGGTGTACAAATTCACATACGTTGTACAAGAATTCTTTTGCTCTGTTTTCGCTGTGACTTGGAAGTTAGAGTTTCAGAATTGTGTGTTTGGTATAATAAAACACACAATTCTGAAACTCTAACTTCCAAGTCACAGCGAAAACAGAGCAAAAGAATTCTTGTACAACGTATGTGAATTTGTACACCACTCTCTTTACATTCAATGCAATTTATTGTTTTCAATACAAGTCATTTAACATTTCTGCGAGCGATTGTGGGTTCGAGTCCCACTGGGCGTGCCAATTTGTTTGCTGGTGTTTTTAGCAAACAATCACTGGTTTTATTAGAAAGGTTTTGTGAGATTAAACCAGAAATCTCTAAAGCAATTGCCTTTAAACACCACACTTTGTCAACAAATATATTTTAAAAGGGAGACAATTCACCATGAAGATTGAAATAAAAGTAAAAGAAGTGATAAAATGGAACGCAGAAATGTTAAATGACTTGTATTGAAAACAATAAATTGCATTGAATGTAAAGAGAGTGGTGTACAAATTCACATACGTTGTACAAGAATTCTTTTGCTCTGTTTTCGCTGTGACTTGGAAGTTAGAGTTTCAGAATTGTGTGTTTGGTATAATAATTTGCCACCACCCTGATTCCTACGTAAAAACCACTATTTATACAGAAAACAATGACTGAAATGTAAACTGCTACAGACACGTGGCTACATCTCATTAACCAATGAAGGATTTCGTGCCACGTTCGACGCCACAACTGCCCACGTTGTGTTAACCGTAGTCTTGGAATTCGACACAACTGTCTGCTAATAACTGCTTGACGAAATCTTGAATACACTGTCTTGTCAAAAACTCTTCCCTGTCGAAATAGTGAAGACCTCTTCTGTCGAAAACATGCTGAGATGACATAAATGTCATTTATTCTCTTTGAAGGCATTATGAATGCTCTTTAATGAAAAGTCAAACCTTATTAAATAACCACTCAGAAGTCTTGTCGAAATTCTAGGCTAACACCATGGTACTACTTCCATTGGGATAAAAATTGGTGAGGGTATCATCATAGCGGTAGACACTCGAGCCACTAATGCTGAGGGTATCCTCCTTTCAGACAATGTTGATAAAGGTTATATAGTCTCCACAAAATTCGTTGTCGCATTTGCTGGAAACATTGGTGTTGCCAAAAATTACATAAGTGACTTTGACAGAGAGGTAATCTCTATCTACCCCAATATTATCCCAATATTATGCATATCATTTTTATTTGATTTTTTATATTTATGGTTACAAATGGTTCTCCATATTGTGTAGTGCAATTCAAATGAAATGAGACTTCAAAGAAGCCTTTCGTTGTATGAAGCTTGTATCATGTTTGGACAGCATTTATACCACGAGTTCCGTGGAAATCAGAATCTACGACTGTGTGGTTTTGCAACCCTGATTGCCGGGTTCGATAATTCGGTAATAATTTGAAAATTTCTTTTCAAATTATCTCCATAACAATTTTTAAATAGTTTTTGCCTTCTATAATTAACAAAAATTTGTCTTTTTAGGAGCCGAATCTGTATTATGTTGATGTTCAGGGAACGATAAAGAGAGCAGCTAAATTCTTTTGTATTGGTTCGGGCGCACCATTCGCTACTGCACTTTTGGACGCCAACTACTCGGTAGACATGCCTATTGTAGCAGCTCATGCCTTAGCCCAAAGAGTCATTCGTCATGCAGCTCGTTGTGATCCCTGCACGGGCGGATCTGTTTGCGGTGAGTAATATGACTTAGATTTATTTTTGGCTAAATAGCACTTTTGGCCTTTTATCTTTGCTCTAGGTTTCATTTTCGTCCTTTATTTTTATTCTAGGTTTTATTTTTGCTCTAGGTTTCATTTTGGTACTACATAATTTTTAAAACTAGAAACCACAAAAATTAGATACAGCATACATAATAAACACAAACAGAGAGAGTCTGTCAGGAGTCTTGCACAAAAAATATTTTGCATTGTTAAGTTGCTTTTATCATTTTTATGGAGCAATGGAGATGTCTAGAATCTTTGGGTCAAATATTATCTACTCATTTTAAAGGGTTTTTGTAGCAAAGAATGTGATGTTCTTAGGCATTGTGTTTGGAGCAAAATGCCAGCATTTTCTCCCTTGCCATCTTGTGTGGGACAGAGTGGTTTTCTTGGCTTATATATGGGTGTCGGCTTATAGTTTTTCAACAAACTAGAACACAGAGCACGTCCTAGAAATCTAAAATGTTCTAGCTTAGTTATATAGTAGTAATTAATAAAATTCATGCAATTTAAGTTTAATTGTATTTTTAGTCCTGATTAGACAATAAATGAACCATTGTATTTTGATAAGAATGGGAGGGTGTATGTGAGGAAAGGAAATAGAGGAGCAGGGAAATCATTCCTCTGCTAATGATTGAGAAGTAGTGGGACGCGGGTAGCCTAACTTCCCGGCACATATTATGTGGTGTGTGTGGTGTGAGGAGAGAGAAAGTATGTAATTAAATAGGAAAAAGTGAGTATTGTGGGGTATGCTAGAATTTGGTTGGAAAACCTTGGAGAGAGAGTCCAGGCCCCTCGAAGTGTCTCTATCATTTTTTCTTTCTTTCATTTGAATCAATATCACTATAACATTAACAATAGAATCAGCCTGATTCTATTTGATTTCCTTCATTTCAGTTCAATATATCAGTGACTTTTACTACTCTGTTACTGGTTCTTCCATTTTTATTCCTTTATACTAAATTGATCCTATCATATTTTCTTATTTCTTGTGATGATTCTCATGGGTTTTAAAATAATCCAGTTAAGTCCTTATAATAACAAGCAATTTAAAAGAATGAAGAGAATTATGATATCAGAGTGCTTGGAGAATACATATCTATAATGGAAAAAATGACCACAAAGTGATTAATTAAACATGTCCAAGTCTGTGGTGCGCACATTAGACACTCATTGAATGTTAATAAACAATCGAGTTGTTGATGATCCCGATTTCAAAAGATCTTTCTTAGGAATCAATCCCAAAATCATAATTCTTTTAGGGTATGTTTGGGAGGGTTTTGGAGGGTTTGGTCTATATTTTAATATCTATTTGAGATTTTTAAAAATTGAAAGAATAACATCATAGATAAGGATAAAACATTGTTAATCACACTTCATTTTTGTTTAGAAACATTAAAATAGATATTAAAATAAAGCTAAAGAGCAAAGATAAATGACCAAAAGTGCTATTTAACTTTTATTTTTCATCTTTTTGAAGCTATCTAATAACTCTCATTTCTCATTTGTGGTTTCAGTGTGGTACGTTGGACCAAATATATGCCAACGTTTGTCAAGAGAAAACATTCTTCCAAGCATACGGACGCTTGATGCAGATACTGCAGAGATTGCAGAGAGTATGAAGAGATTGTCGATATAGAGTTAGTGCTTATTGAGGAACGTTATATTGCGAGTTCGATTTCCCACTTTCGAGTGCCTAAATATTTTTTTTGTTATAGTGGCAGCACGGGTTTGTTTGAGTTAGCAAAGATTATATCCTAAAAATTCTTCAAGTAGTCACCGTCTCACCGATTGCTACACTATATAACAACTCAAGAAAAATATAATTAGTTTTTTTTAAGCAATATAATTAGTCAATTATGGTCATATGACAAAGACATTTTATATATGATCTTGTTAGTCCTTGTGTAAGTGGGGGTTCTTAGTGAGTTAGTTTAGGTGGTTGGGGAAGTTGTTATAGTTTGTTTGGTTATTAGGGAAGTTGTTATAATTGAAGGGGTAGTTATTAAGTGGTTAGGGAAGTTTGTTATAAGTGATTGGTAGTTATTAATTTGTTAGGTCTTTCCCTCCTATTCCCCCATGTATTGGAAGCCTATAAATAAAGGCTTCCACCCCCTTTTGGATTATCTTTTGTCATACCTAAAGTTTAGTCGTGACCGGGTGAGGTCGGAGGGCGGAGAGCCTATTCTCCCTATTGTAACCATTTCATATCAATAACATTCTCCTTTCTTTCCCTTTGCATTTCTTTTCGATTCTTGATTGCGTCTAATTCCTAATTAGCTAGCGAACATTAGGTTGGTGACCTAACAATTGGTCCGACCTGCCGGATCTCAACCATGGCTCGAGGCGAGAATGCAAAGCTTACGGCCTTAGAGAAACGGATTGATGACAGATTTCAAGTCATGACCAATGAATTGGAGAATATCAAAACTGATATGGCAACACATTTTGCTGAAATTCTGAAAGCCATCCAAGAACTCAGCAAGAAGATGGGAACAAATAACAACGATGACGGGTCTGTCAACGAGCGGTCAATGGAGAGGACATCAGAAGTGGGTATTGAAGAAAACGAAAGAAAGCTTGAAACAACTCGTTCTTGGGTCGAGAAGGAACAAGAACAACCACCAATGGTGGGAATAATTTCCCATATGAACATCACAAGAAAAGAAGAGGGGATAGTTGTGGGTACGAGCGTCACAACAGAGATGTCAAAGAAAACCAAGCCCAAGAACCAAATATCGGAGGTTGAAGCAGAAGCATGGGCGACGATGAAGTCTGGCGGTGGTCGGAACAAGATCTTAAAGGGGCACAGTGCGGTCGTTAAAGGGAAGAGTCACATGCGACCATGTTTAAGGAGGAGGAAAGAGAAGCACAGCGCGGGGATAGTTCCACAACCACCACCAAAACCATCGGACCGCAACTCACCTGCGACGACGTCCCCACCTACGACTGCCACTGAGTTGTCATTAACCGTCATTGAAGGCTTACTCAAGAAGATGCACCTACTGCTTGACCAAACAGCAGGTTCGCTGTTGTTGACGAGGGAATACCGCGGGGTAGAACCGGTATTTTTTTAAAATGGGCACGTTTGCTAACTTAAGGGGCCTTGCCCAAAGTGATGGTGATTTCTGGACTCAGGTGAAAAGGCTCCTAGATTGTCAAATGTCTTTAAACCCAACGTTGGACAGGTTTAGTGATGAGTTAATGTTGCGTGCCTTTGATGTGAAAATATATATGAAAGATGCAAGGTTAGTGTTTGATAAAAAGCTGGTTAGGGATTTTACTATGATGCGGGGGTATGATAAAGAAAATCCCACTGGAATTGCTATTAACTTTTTTTAGGAAGGACGAATTGATGATGGATATGATGACTGGCAGCACCTTCCTAAGGTATTGATCCCTTTGTGCTTTAAAGAAGTCAACAACAAGCTGCTCCCCAAAGGGAACCGTGAAGATGTTATTTTAGCTTTGAAAATACCCTGGGATCCAGGGGAATTAAATTATTTTTTTTTGTTGACCCAAATTGCTTATGAATGTTCTTGGAGAGATTCTCCCCCAATCTATGGGCTGCTTCAATTGGTATATGATAAAGGAAAGAACAGCGAAACGCCCAGACTTGAGGACAAGTCTAATTTTCAAGGGGGCGGTGGTCCTAGGGGAAGGATGAGGGATATTAAGTGGAGGAAACAGGTGTTGGGATGGCGGCAACACCCAACACAAGGAGCAACAACAGGATGTGAGGAATCCATTGAAGACAAGGCCAAGGATTAGAGCCACGAGCAATCCCTCGAAGCAACACGACAACACCCAACTTGTGAAGAACCCATTGATTACAAGAGAGAGCAATTCTCTAGAGCCAACCTTGCACTACAAGAAAATCGACGATTTCCGGCGGCCATTTTCGTCGCAAATTGACGTTTCCGACGAACTTTCCGACGGACAAAAATCCGTCGCAAAATCGCTCGTCGCAAATCATTTTCCGACGGATTTTTTTCGTCGCAAATATCTCCGTCGCAAATTCGTCGGAAATCCGTCGCAAAGTTTTGTCGCAAATTCGTCGCAAATCCATCACAAATGTTCATCGCAAATTCGTCGCAAAAAACCATTTCCGACCAAAATGTGCGTCAGAAATTTTTAAAAAAAAAAATCATACATCCAAAATACTATTTAATAGTGATATCTATACATCCAAAATACCGGTTAATCACACATCTTCTAATAATAATAATAATAATAATAATAATAATAATAATAATAATAATAATAGATGAGATTTTCATTATCTACCAAGATTTAAAGCACACAAAAGCGCAATTAAAACAAGCTATAAGGTGTAAACAACCATAAACACACAACACAAAACTAGGCGGGAAAGTTATGACTAAGCCAATAAAATAAACTACAGTAGCCACAAATTAGTACACAACAGCTCCAAAGTTTGTCACTAACAAGAAAAAAAATTGCTCATTGCTACTGATATTAAAATTTCAATTAACAACTAATGTTCTAGATCAAATGCATGAAAAATAGAAGAATCATGAAGTGTTTGATAACTCAAACTCTTGAAAACATAACAGCTTAAGCTGGTTTCCACTTTATTGATTCTCCTAGTAGCAATGCATCAAATATACCATGCCAATCTCCTTAACAATACCCATTTTGGTACCCTGCCGATCTACTTAACAAGACCCATTTTTGTACCCTCTGACTTCTGTAAACAATCCTTTTTGAGCCAAAACAAAAAAGGAAATATCAGCATACCTTTAAGCCGGGTATAATACCACGAGCTGCATCAAAGCAGGCACCGGATATTCGACCTTGCTCCCGTAATTCAGGTCTTGGAGCCTCACCCAATCTTCCTACAAGGTTGGATCCAATCACATTAAAGTATCTGGTGATTTCACAAAAATAAAATATCAATAATTACCAGTATAGTCAATTCAAAAATATTATCAAGTTCTCTACTGGTTGGCTGTATTTCAGCCATAATCAGACCCCAAAACAAAATGTATATAAATAGTTCAAACAGCATAAAGTGGGCAGTTTTGTTATGCCAATAAATCCACAAACATAAATCTTTATTTTCCTTTTCATAAATGTCAATATTTCTTTACTCACACAAAGGAGTCTCGAAGCTCTATAAAATCTAATAACCTGACCGCAATATTGAGAATGGGAAAGAGAGGCATAGGGTGCTGCCTTAGTTGGACTAGAATTGACCAAATGGCCCAAAAACAAGAAGAGGGAATGGTTAAAAACATAAAAGTAAGGGCAAAACTGGATTTTAATGAACCTTCCACAAAAGTTGCATTTAATTTACCATCATATTCAAACTTGCTGAACATGAGCTGCAAAGAATTTTGAATTTTAGTTCATCATTAAGAACCAGTGTAAGAGATTGCAAGGCAAAAAGACATAGAAATAGTAAAAAGCAGAGCCATGCCTGCAATGATACAATCTTGCTCGGATCAAATGGTGGAGCATCAGACACTGTTCTTGCTCTAAATACAGGCCTCAGGGAAGAAAATGGCAATCGAATCTGTGAAAGACAAAAGAAAAACACCCTTAAGAGTTGCATTAGATAACATACGCTGCAACTATTGTATTAGATTTTAACTACCGATTACCATTTTCCTTTCTCTGTGTCAATGCCTCCAGTATACCCAAGAGCATCCCAGTCTTAATAAACTGAAATGCATTGAGATCATACTTGCTGTTAAGTGTATAGTGCAGACTCTTCAAAAAATGCATAAATTAAAATTAGCTGAAAACAAATGCATTATTGATACAGATACTATTGAATCTTCTCATCTTTCCTAGTTTTTATTTAAATTATGTATTATGCATAGACATGCAGAAGAATCTAGCCCAAGACACAAACAAAAATACACTATAAGGGACATACATGTTCCATGGCAGGACACTCGGCATAAATAAGTAACCCATAAAATTCGAGAAGCATAAATTGATCAACAAATGATCCATCATCCATGGGTTAGTTATAGCAAAAAAATACAAAGAGATCAAATACCCGATATTTCTACTTGATTCAACAGCAATCATTGTCAAATTTCAATAAATCCTTATCGTCAATACTGAAGTTAAATACTTAAGGTAGAATAGAAGCCATGCTTTTATCCACTTTGATGTAAATAACTGCAGAATGTAAAATATCCATAAAATCACTTCTTTTTCTTAAGTTGTTTAACTTGCTTTTTGGCATTGGCTTGTTCTCTGGTTTTGCGTTTCCTGGTGAGAGCAAACTCCCCAAACTTATGACCAACTTTTCCCTCTGTAATCTTACAACGAATGGTGGTTTTCCCGTTATAAATCTTGACGGTAGAATCAACAAACTCCGGCAATATAGAATAGGTGGTATGAGGAAAATAGTAATATAATGCAGACATGCATGTCAGAAGAAAAGGTATTGATTATAGAAAATGAAAGTACAAGAAGTGGTGCAGACCTGTTAATGGATGAAGGAGAGACATTGACTCTCAGCTGCCTGTGATTGCAATGAAGAGCGCTGCTGGCCAAGCCTAGGATGGGGCAATGTGGGGATCACAAAGGCACTAACTGAGTCAGCCACAAAATGAGGGGAACAGCAGCAAACCAAGTGAGAATGAAACTAAAAGGTTCTGGAAACAACACTCAACAGTTCATAATACTTGTTACAATCATTAATTGTATTTACTATTTTCAAATTGCAAAGAAATGATCATACAAATGAAACTATTGTAAAATTTATACTATGACATTCCAGAATCAATTGCATCTAAATAACCAGTTTGCCATCACGTAGTCAGTAATCCTGTAATATTGTTGATTCAAATTTAACCTCATCTTCAATTACTAAAGGCAAATAGGGTGACTAATCTCTTTGAAACATAGGATTTGATGGAAGTGAATTGGTGATAGATCAGCATAACAAACCAATAATATATTGATGAGAAACAGATTTCCAGGAAAAAGAACTAATTCATACTTGATAAGAGTCCGTGTGAGTTGACGAATATCTTTGATCCATGCTTTCAGAGTAACAGCCTTTCCAATCTAGTTGCCTGAAAAATTACTACTACAAATCAATATATGAAATTATATTGTTGATATTGCAATTTAAGTATTACATCCATTAGCAAATTACTCAGTTTTGGGGATCCAACACTTAATAAAATCATACCCTTCTCAACCTGTGTTCCTTGTGAGTTCAGTGTCTCCACTGCAGCCAAAATATGAAAATTATGAGTTCCAATTCTAGACAAAAGAAACAACAAAGCGGATTGCTCCACATTCTAGAGCAATTTCTTTGAGCATCAATAAAAGTATAAAACTTCTATTCAAGAGGAGCCAGTGCGACACCACAGGAGGAGCCAGTGCAAGCTTCTTGGCAACAACATTTGCCGTGTCATTCAATTACTGGCTTCTAATATTAATTTGACCAAAATATAAATAACTGGCTTCTAATGTTTCTTTTCTTATCTTCAAAATTGGATGACAACATGCATCACACTTCCAACCGGATTCCATTTCGATTTCTTTAGGCTTAACTAAATTCGACTCATTTTTTTATTGAAAAATCATGTCATTTCTGAGTATAGAAGGTACCCTAATTTTAATTATAAGTCAAGAATATTTTTTAACAATAATTATATCACCAAAAGAAAGGAATATTGTCTCTACAAATATAGATACTATCTCCATTCAATGAGTCCAGGAAATTTCTTGCATTGGTGATAATTGTTGTGTTCTCTTTATCAATAGGCTTATGCCTCTGTCTCTGTAGTAAATATCTCTGTCCTTTTATTGTTTTCAAAGCAGTATATTTAATAATTTTATTTTACTTGCATTCTCTTCAATCTAAATACCAAGTTGCATCTTTGCTTAAAGCTCAATCAATTGTGAAAGCTGCGTTTGCTTCTTATCCTAATTTTAATTGTTTATGAACACAGAACACATCTATCTTAAAAAATAACAATAACTAGCCAAAATTAATTCCAAACAGTATAAACAAACACTCACTTTTTTTATAGTAATTACAAATGAATACATACATCATGTAGTATACAAGTGACTCAGCTTTTTGCCTTCAGAAAGAAACAAACCTCATAATAGGATGCAATAATGCAAAAGAGCAAAAGAAAGAGGCTACTTACCTCAATCTTCACTCTTACTGAAGAAAAAAAAATTGTAAGAATGACAAAACTAGTGGACCTAATTCATTCTCTATAATAAACTAATGCTATGTACCTGGCACTGGAATCTTTTATGAATCTCTCTCTCTCTCTCTCTCCAGCTTTGCAAGCCAGGTTTTTCCTCACAAAATACAACTGTGACAGGATGGCTTCACCTCACTAGCCTACACTCACATATACTCATCATCCTCCTTTTCCTTAAAGGTAATGATGATGGACACAAGCCACAAAAAATTGGGCCTACTTGGACAAAAAATAAACAAGAATATGTAATAAAAACAAAAACAAAAAGAGAAAGGCAAACTTCAGTTTTGTTGTCTACCACATTGTATCAAATTAACAGACCATACCAGGATTCTTCCCTCTCCGTTAGGGAACTCCTACTAACTTTTTGTTAAAATTGAAGTGATTCATTGTTGTCCTACCACTGCAGTGGTTCTCATATATGCTTGATTTTCAGCTTGTGGATCAACTCCTATATAATAGATCTGCATGTAGCAACATAAGGAGATGAAGTTCTGCTCTCATACTACCATTTCTATATACTTCAAGCTCCTTTTCTAACTCTTGCTTCTCTTTCTCACTTTTCATCATAAGCTCATTCAAAAGCTGCAAAGCCTCTTGGTCAAACTCAGATTGTTCATCCATCATTCTCTGATACTGCAAAGCTTCCATTTGCATTGCTGCTTTCTCTTCCTGAAGCCTATTAATCATTTCCATTGTCTGATTTGCTGCTACAGCAGATGCATTTCTCTCTTCTTCTAGTTCTGCATATAGAGTTTTTAAGGCCTTTCTTTCAGATTTCAATGCTGATATTAACTTCGCAGTGGTCACTTCACCATATTCTATGTCACTTATGACACTTCCATCTAATGAATCTTCTGTTCCTGATTCTTTTCTCTCAAGCAGAAGTAGTTTCTTGTGTAGTTGATGAAGGCTCTCCAAAGAAGTAGGTGTGTCGGGAACTTTTTCTTCCTCATTCTCATTCAGCTCCAAAGATAATGGCATGTGGTTACTTACTGTTGGCATTCTCACTTCAATGTAAGATACTAATTATCGGTGATTCCGAGAAACTGCTTACTTATAACCCTAAGCACGGCCGTAGGCCTCATTCTTCCTATTCAAACACAAAATTAAATCAGATTCAAAAGCATAACACTAAACAAATCCAACAAAGATGAGGTTAATTTCTCGAGCATGTGGGAAACAGGGATTGTACTAATTTAAATGAAACTTAATAGATAATCATAAACACAAATGGAAAATGACATTCCAATCCTCACACGTTGAAAGAGCCTAACTCGAATTGGCAGCCACACATATGAACACAAACCCTAAAACCATATGCAAATTCATAGCAATACCACTTTTCATTCAAAAAGTCACCTAAACAGATCTCACAGAAGCATTCAAAAAGCAATAGCAGGTAATGAAGTTACAGCAAGGAAGAATCAAGAAACAAATCGGAAAAACCGAAATGGGGACCTGAGAATGAAGTAACCTGAGCAGAAGAAGAAGAAGAAGAAGAAGAAGAAGAAGAAGAAGCCAGAGAGACAAGAAGAAGAAGAAGAAGAAGAAGCCAGAAGAAGAAGCCAGAGAGACACCGCCTGAGGAACGACAGGGGTGGAGGCTGGTGGAGGCAGAGGCGGAGGCGGAGAGTGAAAGGTGAGAGGGAGAGGGAGCAGCGTGAGGGAAGTGAGAGAGAGGGCGACCGAGAGAGAAGTGAGAATGGAATGCGTGAAATGAGAGGTTCGTGGAATAGCATAGCTTCCCTTTAATTTGGGAAATATCCAGTCGGAAATTTGCGATCAAAAACAACTTCGTCGCAAACGTAAGCGGGAATTTTAGCGCCTCTTTTGCTGAACATTTGCGACGACTTTTTCGTCGGAAATCCGTCGGAAATTGCGACGAATAAGAGTTCGTCGGAAAATTTTGTAGGAAACGGGGCTTATTCTTGTAGTGTTGAGGACAAGGTTTGTTTCTCAAGGGAGCGGTATTGTTAGTCCTTGTGTAAGTGGGGGTTCCAAGTGAGTTAGTTTAGGTGGTTGGGGAAGTTGTTATAGTTTGTTTGGTTATTAGGGGAGTTGTTATAATTAAAGGGGTAGTTATTAAGTGGTCAGGGAAGTTTGTTATAAGTGATTGGTAGTTATTAATTTGTTAGGTCTTTCCCTCCTATTCCCCCCATGTATTGGAAGCCTATAAATAAAGGCTTCCACCCCCTTTTGGATTATCTTTTGTCATACCTAAGGTTTAGTCGTGACCGGGTGAGGCCGGAGGGCGGGGAGCCTATTCTCCCTATTGTAACCATTTCATATCAATAACATTCTCATTTCTTTCCATTTGCATTTCTTTTTTATTCTTGATTGCGTCCAATTCCTAATTAGCTAGCGAACTTTAGGTTGGTGGCCTAATAGATCTAATATGTTTTCTTTTGATATGCATTTATTGATACTAGTATTATACTCATTTAGATTTTGTTAATCACCACTTTCAAAATTGACTATTATTAAATAAAAAAGTAAAAATTATTCAATCAAAAGTCTATTATTGAAGTATACGTCGCAATCTCTAACTCATGAATAAATCTTTGTTATTGTCATATAAAATAATTTCAGGCATATTTTTGACATAAAAAAATCAAAATTACATTTTTTACAGAAAAATTACATTTTATTTAAGAATCACAAGATTTTAATTTCTTAGATGAGTCTCTATATTTTGTCAAAAAAAAATATTGAATCTCTACTGTCAAATTAATGTTTTTTTTTAAAATTGTTTTGTTTGTAAATGTAATATTTTTTAATATATTATTTTACTATTTTGGCCCCCTTCAATATTTCACCCAAGCTCCACCAAGGGTAGGAAAGCTCTTAATAAGCGTCCTCCTACTCTCTCTATCTCGTCCCCTGGTGCGAAGAGGCAGAAAGGTTCCTACACCAAAAGGATCTCTGTTGACCTCTCCTTGGAGGACATCGAATCATGCGTCAAGGTCAGCAAGTATGGCAAAGACCTCTTTATCAAAATGAACTCTGAGGCTGCTCACAGGGAGAAAGGTAAACTCCTTGAACTTGAAGCTGACAACATTTGGCTTGATTTATAATCTGTTCTACTACTAATGGTAGCTATTGATATTTAATATATAAGATTCGTTTGCAAATCCTTTTCGAGAAACCAAAATGGTGTAGTGTAACAAGGGTTCTTTCCTCTTCTCTTGTTGGCAAAGGGGAGTGCCCTCAAAATGGATAACCCCGTCAGCAGAGGGGGAATGAGTCGGGGCCGAGTTGGATAACCACGCCATATATTGCTGGCATACAAATTCAATGCTATAGCTAAACTATGAACAATTCTGCTAGCTTGTCTTTTAGAAAAAGCTATCCTATAGCCAATTTGCTAAAATTAATACACTATGCTGTCCCCAGTGGTGGAGCATAGGTAAAATATTGAAGGGTTGAATAAATGCCCCTTTTAGCTAATCTTGATATCTATTTTCCCCTTTTACTAAATTAATGCATGCCTTTAGTAACAAAAATCCAAACAAGCAGTGTTCACGTAACCTATGGTTATAACTTATATTTATGATAAATGGCTAAGATGAAGCGGTACTTTACTTACCGGCTGTCAACTTTTTCTCCAAGCCTGGAACAGGCTTAAGAGAGTTTGTTTATCTGATTCATTTATTTTAAACCTTTACAAATTTAAATTCCCGCCTGATCAGCGGGAAAGAGCCCTCAGAAACATTAAAATACAAGAGCCGTGATCCAACTCGGCCCCGGCTCTTTCCTTATTATTCTAATTCTGAGGGCTCTTTCCTTAATGTTTCTGAGGGCTCTTGTATTTTAATGTTTCTGATAATATTCTAATGCTGATCAGCGGGAAAGAGCCCTCAGAAACATTAAAATACAAGAGCCGTGATTATCAAACAGGTTTCATCTTTCGTTACCCCATAACAATGTTTTTTAATTACCGTATCAAATATTGAGCCTGTTTGTTGGATTTGGATCCTCAACAGCAAATCCACTACAGCAATTTCCTACAGCATCATTCTCAGCCATTGGATGAAATGGAGGGCTCTGATTTTAAAAGATAAATAAGAATAAAAAATTAATAAAAACTGTGTTTATTTGACAATAATAAAAACTGTGTTTCTCTCTTCACTTTCTATTGAAGCACGTAAATGCAAACCATACTGGTTAAAAATGGACAAATCCGAACGAATCAAAATCACAAACAATTTTCCTTTTAAACAATCCAGATTAAAATGGAAGCAACGCCGACGGCAAACATGGCAGATGTGGCGGCGGTGGTCGCCATTGAGATGTTTTCTTATTGGTGGTCGCCAGCGAGTTCCCTCCTAATTTCTTACATCCACACTTCCAAATTTTGTAGAAAGTAAACTGCAAGATTCAAATTGGGTTTTGAGAAGAAGTCGCAATCAGAGAGAACGCTGAAATCAATATCCTTTCCCTTACCTCATTCCTATGGAAGGAACGAATCATACTGGTTGGTAATGAATATTGTTTCGGGGACCTTATTTTGCATAGTGTTGCTGTTGAAATAATTCTTTCTCTCAAAATTGCTGCTGGTTTACATTATGCAGCATATTACTGCTGTTTTGGGACCTTATTTTGCATAAATACAAATTTTTGTGGTCTACAAAATGGTTTACCTGGATTCCAGCTACTTTGAAAGAATGAAGCGAGAAGTTAGAATCAATGAAAGAAGCGGCAAGGAAAAACACTTTTTATTAATTTTCTATTCTTATTTGTTTTATAAAATCAGAGCCCTCCATTTCATCCAATGGCTGAGAATTATGCTGTAGGAAATTGCTGTAGAGGATTTGCTGTTGAGGATCCAAATCCCTGTTTGTTATAGCCTTTTTTTAAATAAAAAAAACAATTTTTTTTTTAAAAAATAATCACTTATGACAACATGTCAGTCGTTTGTTATAGATTTTTAAAAAAATCAAAATCTAAAAATAATCTAAAAACTACTTCAAATGAGAAGTTGTTGAGTAGCTTATTTAAAAATCAGTTTTTTTTCGGAGGAGAGAGAAAATTTGTGTATTCTTTTTAAGGGAAAATTACCCTTATAGAAATTTATTATTCCAACTCTATCCTCAGCAAGGCAACTTGGTTCTTCTTCTTCTCTACAAATCTTCTTGAAATTCTGCAACACCTCTACTAAAAGTTAGAAATTCTGCAACTCGTTTTCTCCTCAACACGTTATCATCACATGTTTTACGACATAATTGTATATGCCTTTACCATGCCTCTGTGTTTGACGTTATCATTGTAAACGATGGAAGGTGATGTAACTGAATCTCTTATTTCAATATTGGAATGATTACAGCTTATATAGTTCAGCTTATACTTTGTTACATTGCAACTAAACTCTAACTATTCTAACTGAGTCAGTTATGACTCTAACAGCTTTACACATCATATGCCACATAGACATTCAGTCAACCAAAGCTACAACTAGTTTGACTAGGACTAATACAACTATTATGCAAAGTTTACACTGATGCTTATACCCTAACATTCCCCCCTCAAACTAAACTTGTGTTGAAGAAAGCACTTTTAGTTTGCCTTTGAAATCCTTGAACAGAGGAGTTGGAAGAGGTTTGGTTAGGATATCTGCAATCTGCATTGCAGCAGGGACATGCTGAATGGTTAGTGCTTTAGCTAATACCTTTTCCCTTACAAAGTGGATATCAAGCTCCAAATGTTTAGTTCTTGAGTGTAATACTGGATTATGAGCAATGGCCACAGCACTCAGGTTGTCACACAACAAAACAGGGGACTGATGCTTTACTTGCAGCTCTCTGAGTAAGGACTGGATCCACAATATTTCTGCAGTGGCATTAGCAAGCCCACGGTATTCTGCCTCTGCGCTGGACCTAGCAACTAATGTTTGCTTCTTTGAGCTCCACGAGACCAAGTTAGGCCCCAAATAGATGCAGGAACCCGAAGTTGAACGCCTGTCATCTGGATCACTTCCCCAATCAGAATCACTATAGGCGCGAAGGGAGACAGGGCTGTTTGAAGGTGCTGGTTGCAGTAACAGACCATGATCAACAGTTCCACTAAGGTATCTAAGAATCCTTTTCACAGTTTTCCAATGGCTCTCAAGAGGTGTGGACAAAAACTGACATACTTTGTTTACAGAAAATGCAATCTCAGGCCTAGTTAGTGTAACATATTGTAATGCACCAACAATAGACCTATAGTTATGAGGATCAGAGGCATAGTCAGAACCCATTTTACTGAGTTTAGTTGTGGAAGCCATTGGAGTAGATATACCTTTACAATCTGTCATAGAAGCTTTAAGGAGCAGATCACGAATGTATTTCCTTTGTGTGAGCAGAACAGCTCCATTCTTCAAGTATTTCAATTCTAGACCCAGAAAATAATCTGGTCTACCCATGTGCTTCAAGGCAAACTGATTGTTGAGTTTCTTGATCAAATCATGAATGAGGACTTTAGATGATCCTGTGATGAGAATATCATCCACGTACACTAAAGCAAACAGCTGAACTCCAACTGATGTGTGAACAAACAGTGAAGAGTCACATTGACTAGGAACAAACCCAAATTGCTTGAGAGCTAGCTTGAGTCTTTCATGCCAAGCTCGTGGCGCCTGCTTGAGGCCATAAAGAGATCTGTTGAGCTTACAAACCAGGTTTTTGTCTTGAGACCCGAAGCCAGGGGGCTGCTGCATGTAAATTTCTTCTTGGATAAAGCCATTGATGAAGGCGTTGTTCACATCTATTTGTTGGATGTCCCAGTTGTTGGTGATGGCAATGGAGAGCAGAATTCTTATTGTTGTGGGCTTCACCACAGGAGCATATGTCTCCCCATAATCTCTGCCAGGTAATTGACTGTATCCTTTAGCAACTAGACGGGCTTTGAACTTGTTGACAGTGCCATCAGGATTTTCTTTAATTCTATAGACCCACCTGCAGCCTATGGCCTTCCTATTTGGAGGAAGAGAGGTGATTGTCCATGTGTTGTTGGCTTGGAGAGCCTGCAGTTCAGCTTGCATGGCTTCTTTCCAATGGGGCGCACTCAGTGCTTGTTTGATGCTGGTGGGTTCCACTTCAGTGAGAAACACCTTGGGTTTTAAAGACCCTGTTTGTGATCTAGTAATCATATGATGAACCTTCTTGGTTGCTGGCTCCGGAGCAGGGTGTGCAGAGGGAGGAGATGGCGCCTGAGGTGGCTGTGCAGAGCTGTTAGGTGGCTGTGCAGAAGTGTCTGAGCTAACAGGATGATCACCAAGAGGAGTCTCAAACACATTAGAGTTCATGTTCACAGGCATATCAGGATCCAGGTTGTTTGTAGTGGACTGAGGAGAGTCACTGTTGGGTGTGTTTGGATGGATGGGAGATGGTGTAGGGAAGCTGGGTATTAACAGAGGTGAAGGTGGATCTGCTGAAGTGGTATTGGGTGAGGGAGTGGTAAACAATGATGAGTAAGGGAAGTTGTTCTCATCAAAGGTAACATCCTTGGAGATCACAATTTTACCATTTGGGAGTAAGCACTTGAAGCCTTTGTGTGAGGGTGAGATTCCTAGGTTGATACATTTTGAACTGTGAAATTGGAATTTGTTTTTGTTGTAAGGTCTAAGATGGGGGTAGCAAGCACAGCCAAAGGTCCTTAGTTGAGTATAGTTAGGTGAGGTATGATATAGGGCTTGGAATGGGGAGGTGGGAGGGGACAGGCCATTGGTAGGTAGTCGGTTTATTATATGAGTGGCTGTGGTAATGGCATGATCCCAATAGCTCATAGGTAAATTAGCATGAGATAACAAGGTTAAGGCCATCTCAGTGAGGTGTCTATGCTTTCTTTCAACGGTCCCGTTTTGATGTGAAGTATAAGGACAAGTAAACCTGTGAACAATTCCAAGAGAAGCCAAATGCTTGGTGAAGGGTAAATACTCCCCCCCACCATCAGATTGCAGAGATTTCAAGTTAGCAGAAAACTGAGTTTTGATAAACTGATGAAATAGTTTAAAAGCAGCAAATGCATCTGATTTTTGTTTCAAAAAATACACCCAAGTAAACTTAGTGTGTGCATCAACAAATGCAATGTAGTAGTAATGACCATGACTTGATGCAATGGGAGAGGGCCCCCAAAGATCTGTATAAACTAATTCAAAAGGATGGTGATGCAGTGTCTGTGAAGTAGGTGCATGTAATCTATGGGATTTTCCAATTTGACATGAGTTACAAAAGGGAAAATGTTTATTAGAATCTTTGAGATTACAATGATTCATTACAATAGAAACAAGCTGAGAATTGGCATGGCCCAATCGAGCATGCCACAAAGAACTAACAGAATTAACAACAGATGCAGATACATCAGAATTAACAGAATTCACAGTAGGAAAAACAGACTTAGCAGATACACCAGAATGATGCACAACAGATGCAGGGCGTTTGAGAATTGGTAAGCCCTTGAAGACATACAGGCCATCAGCACCTAATATGCCTTGCAAGACCACTTTCTTAGATACCTGTGATTTAACCAAACAATACGGTGAATGAAATTCAAAGTAAACATGATTGTCTCGAGCAAATTGAGACACAGATAATAAGTTTTTAGTGATATTGGGGACATGAAGTAAATTATTTAACACAAGATTGAGGTGTGGATGGATTGGGGAACTAAATGCTGATGAGCCTATAGAATTGATCTTAGATGTTTTTCCATTCCCCATTCTAACAGATGATTTGCCTCTATATGATGTTCTATGTTGCAAATTAGATAGGTTGGCAGTGACATGGTGCGAAGCACCAGTGTCCCCATACCAATCCTCATAATCCTCAGGGTTAGGAGAGGGATATTGAATATGTTTACCTGTGGAGTCTAGAGGAAGTGCTTCAGCAAGGTTGACTGTTGGAGTTGCATCTTCAACCTTGGCAGTAGGTGTAGTTTCAGGAATGGTTGAAGAAGCCTGAACCACACTTGGAGGAGGTACGAAAGATTCATCAAAGCGATACCAGCAATCAAGAACAGAGTGACCATAACGGCCACAGAGCTGGCAAGTAGGGCGATTGCCGGAATCACGACCACCACGAGTGGTGTTGCCTCGACCACGAGAACGTCCTTGCCTACCACGACCTCGAGCATTATTGTTACTGGAGTAGTTTCCACGAGCATTATTGTTGTTGTTTTGAGAATGCACTTGAGCAACATTCACCGTTGCATTCGTGACGGCTAATTCTTGACGAAACTTGTCAAGTTGAGATTCTTGAACCAGAAGTAGAGATTCGATCTCCGAGAGAGCCGGAGTACCAGATCGACCAAAAATCATCATGACGAAGGGACTATACTCTTCAGGTAAGCCATCGAGGATAACGTCACAGAGATATGAATCAGTAATTGATTCACCAATTGAAGTTAGGGTATCTGCGAGAGCGTGCACCGCGGTGAGAAATTCTGAGATTGATTTTGAACCTTTCTTTGTGTTCTTGAGTTCGTGACGGAGCTGGCGTGCTTTCGCCTTCAAGTGTGAGAAGTAATGTTGTTGAAGTTTCTCCCACAGTTGCCACGAATGTTCGCAAGTGAGAACGCGGGGAAGCACACTTTCAGACAGTGTAGAAAGAATCCAGGTGAACAGAGTTTGATCTTGTACTAACCAGCTTTCAAACTCATCGGAAACCTTATCGGCGAGGCGATCCGCTTCGGTGGCATACTTCTGTGGAATGATCGGGTTAACAAGAAGACGATGCAGTTTATGCATTTTGACTACGCCTTCGATCTGCTTGTTCCATAGCAGAAAGTTCTTGTCATCGAGCTTTATAGCAAGTTTGGGACCCGTAACAAACTGATTTGAAGAGTTTCCATGTGAAGCGATGTGAAAGACTGACACCGGAGCCGATGGTTCTGGAGGAGAGTTTTCTGTGCTTGATGTCGCCATGAGAAACAAAGATTACGGCGGTGAAGAGAATCAGAGGATCTTGTGATGATGGCGGAAGACGAGAGGATCGGTGGCGAGTGATACCATGTAAACGATGGAAGGTGATGTAACTGAATCTCTTATTTCAATATTGGAATGATTACAGCTTATATAGTTCAGCTTATACTTTGTTACATTGCAACTAAACTCTAACTATTCTAACTGAGTCAGTTATGACTCTAACAGCTTTACACATCATATGCCACATAGACATTCAGTCAACCAAAGCTACAACTAGTTTGACTAGGACTAATACAACTATTATGCAAAGTTTACACTGATGCTTATACCCTAACAATCATCATCATCATCATCATCATCATATGTTTTACGACAGAATTCTATGCCTTTAGGATATTAGAATTGTATGCCTTATGATATTAGGACATTTGGAAAAAGAATATGCAACAGCGTTCCTCACTGATTAGGATATTAAGATTATGAAATTAGGATATTAGGATGACGATTGGAAAAATAATGTGTAGTGAACAAGAATGTGATTAGGATAGTAATTTTGTAAAAAAAATCACTTTTATTGTGTTGTAGCCAAACAAGCTAAAAAAATCATTTTTTAAAAAAAAAGTGATTTTAGTTAAGGTAAACAAACGAGAAATAACTTCTACTTCTCATTAAAATCTCTAAAAAATAATCTCTAAATTATTGAATGTTAAAATCATTTATTTTTTAATCAATAATAAATGAGCCCATTATGTCATTCAGACATTAGATTTGAAAATAATAAGGTTTATTTAAAAGCGACGGTTTAAAAATTGATCTAGAAATCACGGTGTTCTGTCATCTGCTCTCTTCTGCGGGCTCCCTTGTTTGGTAATTGGTGGTTGAACCCTCCATCTGCTCCCGTGGTGCGGCTCGCCGAGGTTGTTGATTCTTCTCTCTCTCCTTGATTCCGTCAATCTCGCAAGCGTATCTAGTTTTTTTTTTGACCAAAAAGTGTATCTAGTTTTGGTCACACACAAGTGTAACTAGTTAGTTATCTCCGCAAGTATTATCCTTTTAGTTGCACCGTACTTGCCATTGTTTTAGGCTACTCGTCGATACGCACGGGTGACACTGTATTTGTTATAATTTACAATGAACCTATAAATAATTTGTAAATTGTAAAATTTAATAAAAAAAAAAGAAACTCGATAAAAATGCTATATTTCAACTTGCTTAAATAACTCATATTGCAGAAAGTTTAAAAAAAAGTAAGTATCATATTCTAATCTTAAAAATGGAGTAAAAATGAGAAACAAGAAAGAAAATGACATCTAATATAAAATATACAGCCCCGTTATCGGTCTCATTGCCACTTCTGTTCTCGTTGCCGCCCTCGTCTTAAAATTTGAAAATTGTAGCACGAAACCTACAAAGAACTCAGTGTTTCAAGAACTAGCCCAGACTGGCCAGTGAGACCGGTTTGACCGTGAACCAATGCCCTGACCAACTCGAGCCATGCCTTGGAACCGGTGCAAAATGTTGAAACTCTGTTGGTTTTTCAAGCAAATTGATCAGGGCAACTATTCCACTTTGTAACACTGAGTTCTTCAATTGTTTACATTTCGCTTCCCATTGCAACTATTCCCCTTTCTACTTCCCAAGCAAGCTTTTATTGCGGTTCCACTTTCAAATTGCAATCTATTTAATTCCTCCCATTACACATTATTGAAAAACTAAAAAGACACAACTGCATTAATTGTAGAACGACCCTATATAATTTCCAATACAAGCTTTAATTGTGGTCCTTTCGTTTCCCATTGCAATTTTTAATAACAATCATTGTTATCGAGGACTGTATTTACTAATATTTATACCATCTTTTAAAATTTGGACAATTAAAATTTTGTCAATATAATTGTCTACCACATTTCATTTATTGCGAAACCACCCCATACAATTTCCAATGCAAGATTTAATTGTGATCATTTCGCTTCCCATTGCAATGTTTAATTGCAACTATTCAACTTCTTTCCTGTTGGAAGTTTAAATTTTGTCCTTGGTTTCAGAGGCATCCATTCGCATTCAATTGATGGCTTCAAATTCGAAAATTTCAGCATTAAACCGTGGAAAATATTAATAGGCATGTAACATTAAGATTGATTACATGAACTTAGAGCATTAAACCAGTGGAAGATTAAGGGTGTGGAAGGTTAGGGAGAAAAGAATGCACATTCAATTTCGGGAATGAAAATACATAAAACATGGTTGGGTGCATTAAGACGCGTTTAGGGTGAAGGGAAAATGTCATCATTGCACATTCAATTGAGTGTATGAAAATCAAAATATTGAGCATTGAACCATTGGGAAGATTAAGAGGGGTTTAGGGTGAATGGAAAAGGGCATCATTGAGTTCCAATTGAGTGAAAGAATAAGAGGCATGGAGAATTGAGTTTGAATTTAATGATTTAATCATGATTGTAGTGGAAATTGAAATGTTAATTTTTGATAGACAATGTTAGTGGGGGGGAGATGGAATGTTAGTTTCCCTGGTTTGAACTCAGGACCTCCTGCTTGCACTCTTTTGGTGCACTCATTTGGGGAGGTGGTTGAGATTCGAATTTCAATGAGTCATGTGGTGAATTGAATTTGAATATATTTCATTAATCATGATTGTAGGGGTTGAGATTCAAATTTCAATGAGTCACTAGAAGATGAAGTGGCAACGAAGGTGGAGGGAAAATGGCAAAAGTATAGTTATAAATACAAAAGTATTATGCGACCAAACCCACATGTGATTTCACACGACCATCTGGTGCAAGTATTGCTCTTGATTTAACAATACTTCACAGAGTTCACAGAGAAATGGCTTCAAGATATACTCTAATTTCTAACATACGCTCGGGCAAGACTGATTGGAGGCACAAGGTTCATGTCTTTCATACATGGAGAGTTCCTGAATTCAAAAATCCAAGTTTCATATCCAGTATTGACATGTTGTTGCTTGATGAGAAGGTAATATCAATACCTTTATTTTTTTAAATAGTATAGTATGTTAATACTTACTCTAACTTTTTAAAGTCGCCACATTTTATTTCAGTGGGAACAAGATTGAATGTATGTTGTGGGAAAGGTTTGCAAAGGAGATTAATCAATTTCTTACAGGTAATGATGCTGAGAGTTCTGTCATCCTAATTCTGCAACTTTGTTGAAGTCGGTCTTGGAATGATATATTTTTTTCTTAACGGTATTTGGTTTAGATGTGTGCATATTTTGATTGTCCTTTGTGTAATGTATAAACTTTTTTTTTTGAACTGAGTGATAGGGCAATTGGGAATAGCAAGTGCCTAGAATGGAACTAAAATTTTTATCAATGCTGACTTAACTAAAGTTGTTGAATATAAGGAGCAGTAAGCATCTAACTTGATATGTTTCATAAGGGCCCCATGGGCGGGGAAATTTTCCCCATGGGGACCGGACGAGCGAGAAAATCCTTTGCGGTCATTTCGGAGACGGGGATGAGGACCATGTCCCCGTGCAGATAGGAGCAGCGAAGGAAAACTTCTCATGACGGGGATCGTGGGTGGAGAAAAGTTTTGGGGATGGGGACGAGACCTACCATACCCCTGAGGGGACAAAGGCGGGGGGGGGGGGGGGGATTTCACATAGTGGGAATCGGGAGCGGGGACAAAGAAAACTTTGTGGGACGGGGATAAGGACCATGTGGAGACATGGACGGGGGAGTAAACCTCCATATGACTGAGATTGGGGGCAGGGACAAGGTCGGAGAATAATTTGGAGTGATGGGATGAAGAGCGGCAGAGTACTCCTCGCCGTTAATATACGTGAAACAACTTTTTAACGTATAACTAACGAAGCCCCAATGATGAATAAATTATGTTTTCAAGCTTTTGATCGCATAATGTGGGACTTGATGAGAGTAGAAAGTGAAGACAACATAAATAAACCAGTTTGGAGGAAAAAAAGTTGTTGTATTAGGTGGGGATTTCAGACAAATTTTGCATGTCATTAGAAAGTGATCAAGATATGAGGTTATCAAAGCAGTTGTAAACTCTTCACCAATATGGAAAGCTTGCAAGGTTTTGAAGTTGACAAAGAACATGCGTTTGTCTGGTCAAGGTACACATCAATCCTCACTTGATATTAAAGAATTTGCTAATTGGATATTAAAAATTGGAGATGGTGTTATGGATACAAATGAATATGGGGAAGGTCAAATTGATATACCACAAGATTTGGACATTTCATACACTGAAAACCACTTGCTCTGGTTGATTTTGTTTATCCTAATATATTAGCAAATTTAGAAAGTACAAACATGTTTCAAGATCAAGCAATCCTTGCTCCAACTTTAGACTCAGTTGAACAAGTCAATGATTTTGTTCTTTCTTTGATACCTGGTGAGGAAAAGCATAATCTAAGTTATGACACACCATGCAGATCTGACGAGGATGATCATATTCAAGGGTGAGTGGTTTACTTCAAAGTTTTTAAATGACATCAAATGTTCTGGTATACCACACCATCGTTTGTCACTCAAAGTTGGAGTCCCTATTATGTTGTTAAGGAATATTGATCAAGCAAGTGGTCTATGTAATGGAACACGATTGCAAGTTTGTGATTTAGGGAAAAATATCATAACAGCAATTGTTATCACTGGAAAGAATATTGGCGAAAAAATATTAATTCCAAGGATGGATCTGGTTCCTTCAGATTCTGGATTGCCATTCAAATTTCAAAGAAGGCAATTTTCTATATGCATTTGTTTTGCTATGACAATCAACAAGAGTGAAGGCCAATCTCTTTCTAAGGTAGGATTGTATCTGACAAAGCATGTTTTTACACATGGCCAATTATATGTTGCTGTTTCAAGAGTAACAACAAAAAATGGCTTAAAGATGTTGATTCGGGATGAAGATGGAAATATGTGTACTTCAACAACCAATGTTGTCTATCATGAGGTTTTCGAAAATCTATAGAAGGTATATTTTATTAAGTCATCAAATTTAATACGTTTAACTTTAACAAATTAATTATTATAGAATTCATAATGTGAGATTTCATTTATCTTTATATAATAATTTTTTATTATTGCAGGAATTTTGCAGAAATATTGAGGCATTTATTTATTTCAACTCTTTAGTTTATTGTTGTGCTACAATGTCATAAATATATCAACGGTCTTACGAATTTATTTTACTTAGTTCCCTTTTGAGTTTCCAAACATTGGATATTACGGTTTTTATTTGAATGTAAACGCTAAATGTTAGTTAAACTTTTTAATTGTCTACCCAATGAAATTTGTTCAACTATATTAATGTGATATTGAAATATATTAACAATATCATTTGATATCAAACAAAATAAATTTTCAACATATTTTGTCCCCGTCACAAAACTAGTTAGGATGTTTTTTTTTTACCCCTCATTAAACCCCATACCCCCGTATTTGATTTTAACCAAAAAATACCCTTTTATTTTTACCAAAATCTGATCAGGCCCCACAAAATTGTAAGATTATCGGAAATATCTAAAAAACTGTATTTCTGGAAATATTATCAGTTCCAATTTCCAGAAATAGAGTATTTCCGGAATACAAGTTAACCTTCTGGAAATACCCACTGTTAGGTATTTCCGGAAATTCAAATTTTTAACCTTTTGGAAATACCTTTTCTTGACGTATTTCCGGAAAGTTTAATTTTTTAAACTTCCGGAAATACCTTATTTTCGGTATTTCCGGAAATTGATTTTTTAGCTTTTTTTTTACCAATATGGCTACGACAGATGGCAGAGGTCCATTTATGGATTTATCGGATGCGTTTACCACATCACAGGTTTTTCCTACTCGGGATATTGTTACCCGTTGGGCTAGAGATATGCGTTTACCACATCACGAGTTTATATTATATTAAATTTTATTCCACGAATTTTTTATTTGACGGTCTAGATTTTGCCGACACTATTTAACGGTCTAGATTTTGCCGACCACTTTTCATCCAACGGTGGAAATTCATTTTAGGGTTTCAGATTTTCCCTATAAATAGACCAATTGGGTTTCACTTCTTTCATACACACAACACAAAATGATGATGGCGATGGCCAACGAAGAGGCTTCCCTCAGTATCATTTTTACCGATCAGGGCCTCATTGATCATCAAGGCCTCATCATCAACGAAGATGATGATGTCTGTTTCGAGGGGCGAGACACGTTCCAGTGTAGGTTAAAACACAGCATAACATTCGCTGCCCTGAAAGAGAGACTACTGCGTAAGGTGCAACTGGAGGGCGACGAGCATGAAATAATTAGTATAATTTATCGGAAACCAGCTTGGGTTAATGGACGTGTGCACTGGTCTGCAATGGATGTCAACAACGACGTCCAAGCCATGATGGCCATTCATGTTATCTTTAAATGGAAGAGTTATCTGCATTTATACGTGGAAACCAGAAGGACCGTCGCTGAGATCCTTCGTCGTTTCACTCCACTATCTCAGTAGTTTCTATTATGTTTTCGTTTTGTTTGTTGTTGCAATCTGTTATTTTAAATCAATGTAGAAGGAGTTTTTCATTAATCAAATAAATGTTTCATTTTTTATTTTTGCACTCCAGAAACACCAAATTATATGATAAATTCGGAAGGCAATTTTAAGGGATTTCCGGAAATACATCAAATTGGGATAAATTCGGAAGACAATATTGAGGGATTTCTGGAAATACCTCAAATCTAGATAAATCCGGAAGTATGTTTTTTTGATTTTCCGGAAATATCACATTTTACGGTATTTCCGGAATGTAAAATGTGTTCCGGAAATACCGTAAAATGCGATATTTCTGGAAAATCAAAAAAACAACCTTCCGGATTTATCTGGATTTGAGGTATTTCTGGAAATTTTGTGAATTTAAAGGGTAGTTTCGTCTGTTTGGTCATTTTGAGGGGTAGATAGTATAAGAGCGGGTAAAAAAAAAAACAGTCAACTAGTTATAGACATTGAAATGTATTACGTGTGCAGATTGGGTTTTCCATATTAACTCATTAGTTTCCGTTTGTTTCTGCATCTTATATTCAGCAATGAAATTACCCCATATTCGGCAATGAAATTACCCCGGAAACCCCACTAACATTTACTTATTAAAAAAACCAATGAAATTCAAATTTAATTTATTCAAGCAGCTCAGTTTTGTTTTTTTTTACCGGTGAACAACAATCTCCATTGCATCGGTAATTGCAAATTTAATTTGTACTTTGAAATTGAGGATTTATGTTTAACACAAATCTTTAACAATTATTTTTGTGTGGCTTTCCTCCGTCTTCATTGACTTCTAGGTAACCATATTTTTTCCCTCTTAGGAAATACGACAATCTCTCTATCTTGCATAGTTGCATACTATATTTTGAAAGGCGTATTGCCGATAGTCGATGTTTTTAAAACCGGACTTGAGATTGAATCGCAGAGACCTCTGGGTTATGGTTCAATTGGTTCACTCGGTTCAACCATGATTGAATCGGATGAGTAATTATTAAATAAAAAAGTATTAAATTTTGGAGAAAAAAGTAAATCAAAAAATCAAAAATTGAATTTCGGGCGGTTCAATCCGGGTCAATTGGCGGTTCGAAGCGGTTGAATCGCGGTTGAATTTGGTCCAAACCGGTTCTAAACAGTTAAATAGGGTTGTGGTTCAAATGGGGTTGAACCAACCGCCGAACTGTCCGGTTCTCGATTGAATCGTCCGGTCCGGTCCGATTCTTACAACATTGCATGTAGTAGTTCCATTGAGAGTTGTTGTCAATGCTATGCAAAAGGTGAAAAGCCCCATAGGCATTGAAAGAATTCACGAAAGAAATAAAACGAACTTGTAAGTTGTGGCTTGGTTAGTAAGAAGTTTCGAATTGCTTATAACTCTGCTTAGAATTTAAGTTATATTATGTGAATTACCTGATACAGACTAACTGTAATAACCAAACTACATGACATTATATTGATAGTTGATTTTTGGGTAGAGTTGTTATACGCTAGGAAATAAGTCATCAATTCTGGAAAGGTAGACAAATAATGGAGATTTGTCTTAACAAAATGAAAATTTTATTTGTGTGATGTAATATTGCTCCATCGATATACCTTCATTGGGAATTCACATTTTGGTATACAAATTTTGAAGGCCACTTAAGCATTTTACATTTACCATCTTACTGATATTAGTTAAGTGTCTTACCTAGAGTAATGGGAACATACATGTAGGAAGCTTCCTATGCATTTTCGTAAAAGGTGATGTTGATCACCAAGTGGGGCATGGTACCACATGGGAATTCAGGTTTTTCTTATTTATAACAGAGAGTCAGTCATGATTGGAAAGAAGGTCTCCTCTATCACGTGATCACGTTTTTGTGGGTAGGGTCTTCATATACATACCCGTCACGTTTTTGTGGTCTGTTGCAAACTTTATTGCAAACCCTTAAAAAATAAACAAATATATCGTGAGTGACGTTATTGTCCTAAATACCACACTTCTTAAAACAATCGCTAATAGGCCAACTTTGAAGCACTACTAGTCATTTGGCCATTGACTTGAATTCATCTTTGTGCATGTATGTTTTACTAAGTCTTCACTGGCAGTATTATTAAGCAAGGGAATGAATGAATGTTCAGTATCTGTTGCACATCCATCTTGGTCCAAGAAGATATATAGATTGAAGAATGCTGAAAGACTTGAGAATATATTACATGTATATTCTATTACTTATATTTAGAAAAATAAAAAAGTATCATGCAGTTAGTTAGTTAGTTGCTGTTACAAAAGGTTATTCATTCATTAGGCCAATGTGCATTATAAAGGGATACATACAGGATCATATTCAATAATAGATAAGTTCACATGTCAAAGTTAAGGCATAATTCAATAATAGATTAGTGAAGGTATTCTCAAATTATCAGATACTATGCAGCTTCAAAAATGCATAAACAGAGTCCTAGGGAGAGCTCGGGGGCGGTTCCCTTTGATGGCCCAAGCTAACAATGTGAGTCACATCGAGCGAGTTGCTATTAATACTCTCCTAGTCCAGGTCCTTCCTTAATTATTTCAAATAGACGACGACGACTACTACTACATTAATGTGTCCCCTTTGGTTCTTAGCTATTTCCTCTCTCACTATCAATATCATCAAGTGTGATATCAACATGATGCCCAAAAATATAAACACATGTAATTTTGGACCCATTTACTAACTCTAGTCTTATTAACTCTTCTTTTTTATATAAGAAAAAGGTTTAAAAAGGTTTGCACCGTTGATTTACACTTTGAAAAAAAACTTATTCAATCTTCCCTACTCACACACTCACCGTGATCAAAATGGACGGAAGTGATTCCAACTCCTTCAAACCCCAAAATAGAAACGCATGTAATTTGGACCATTTACTAAATTGAAAAACAATGATTCAAGCTTAACTGATCAGGGTTATAATCGGGTTAAAAATTAAAAATTTTAACTCTAGTCTTACTACCTCTTCAACTATCTTCAACTATATAAGAAAAAACTTTGACAGTTCATTTACACTTTGAAAAAAAACTTAGCTTTCAAGCTTCCCTACCCACACTCACAGCGATCAAAATGGATCCCCAACTTATACATGGTATGCTCTTGCCGGTGTTGCGATTTCGAACATTTTTTGAAAGTGTGCAACTTCCTGACCTTCCTTTACGATAGCTATATTGCTGATTCGTCTGAGTCTGAGACCCAAAACATCAACCACAGCCATACACTAACCCATACCGATACCCATACCATAGCAATCGATGAAGAGGAGAGTGACAACACCACGACCGCTCCGCCGCCGCTGGAGAGTGTGTCCGTGGCAGCACCAACCTCCTCCAATGAGATCCAAGAGATCAACTCTGCTATTCCGTCGTCGGCGCCTACTATAGAGACTTCCGTCGTTACTGCTGTTGCTGAGCAATCCACATCTTTTGTTTGGAGATTCATGCATATTTTCTCCATTTTCTCCGGTGGTAACGGTTTCTCCGGTCCCGACTTGTGTTGAAGACCGTGGTTTGTGGTTCGATGGTGAAGGAAAGAGCAGAAGAAAAAAAAAGAAACATAGAGGAGAAGAAGAAGAAAGTAGTATATGAAGAAAGAAGGTAGGTATTATTAATTATATTAAGTTAGTAGTGTAAAAAAGTTTGCTTTTTTATTTGAAACTAGCGGTATACCCGTGCCTACGCACGGGTGTTGTCGTTTCATTTTTATGTATGAACTCAGTCAAAATTTAATCAGTCCGAACATTACCATGTGAAAATTTTGACAAATTTAAAATAAACAACTTAATTAGTCCGAACATTACCCCGTGTAAAAAAACAGAATATTAAAATTTTATCAAAATTTGACAATTTTTAAAATAGTAAAAAGGAAAAAAGAAGGAGGCATGTAGATAAAATTAAAGTAGATATATCGTGAAAAATAGAGAAGTGAAAGAGTTAGCCGAAGATAGAGGAGAAGATAGTAAAAAAATTTGAAAAAGTGTGTGAGATGAAAAAGTTTTAAAAAAGTGAAAAAAAATGAAATTACTTAAATAAACTCCAATTGCTAAGTTGGGAAAATGATAAGATTGGTACTTTGGTAGTGGGTAATGTATGAACTCAGACAAAATTTAATTAGTCAGAACATTATCCTGTGAAAATCAAGACAATTTTAAAGTTGACAGATTTAATTAGCCTAAATATTATCCCGTGTAAATAAATGGATATTAAAATTTTGTCAAAACTTGAATTTTTTTAAAATAGTAAAGAGCAAAAATGAATGTGACATATAGATGAAATTAAAGTAGGTATATTGTGAAAATAGAGAAATGGGAGAATTAGAGGAACAAAGAGAAGAAGAGGGTGAAAAAATGAGAGAGAGTGAAAAAGTGAAGAAATGTGAAAAATGAAAATACCTAAATATACTCCAATTATTTAGTTGGGAAAATCATAAAATTGATATTTTGGTAGTAGGTAAATGGTAAGTTTGAAAAAGTGTGTGAGAGAGAGTGAAAAAGTGTGTGAGAGAGAGAGTGAAAAAAGTATGAAAAATAGAGAAATGAGAGATTTGGAAGAAGAAAGAGGAGAAGAGAGTAAAAAGTGTGAGAGAGAGTGAAAAAGTGTGTGAGAGAATGAAAAAGTTGGAAAATGTGAAAAAGTGAAATGACCTAAATATCCAATTATTTAGTTAGGAAAATGCTAAGATTAGTATTTTGGTAGTGGGTAAATGGTATAGATACATAGTAGATGATTTGAAATTCAAAGTGGAAAGAGATATGTATTATGTCATACAAGATACAAATGAAAATTATATTGAGTCGAAGAAAATAAAGGAGAATGACAATCAGAATTACATTGATCCATAATAATGTATTTGGACATTAGAGGTAAAATATGCATTCCCGTTGACACTCCCGTTTGCATACTCGTTGACCCTCCCGTTGGCACTCCCGTTAGCGCTCTCGTTACCTCTCTCGTTGGCGCTCTCATTACCTCTCTCGTTGCCACTCCCGTTGCAGCTCCCATTGCCAGTCTCTCGTTGCCACATGTTAACTCATATTATTCTATATGATTTAATATTAATTAAATCATATTAGTTTAATTATAAGTAAGTTATTTTGTAAAGTTTGGTAGTGACTAGTTGTTTTTATAAAAATAATGATAACCGTTTTTTAAAAAAAAATTAAAAAAAAGTGTATAAATTTTTGTTTAAAAAAACTGGATTGGTATTGTAGCGCGCCAGAAACGTCACTGTAGCGTACTGTAGAGTGACATAAGCGGCACTGTAGCGCACTGTAGTGATCCTGTAGCATTTTGTCTTTATGTGGTGAATTGTCTATTTTACCCCTAAATTGTGACAAATGTCAAAATTTGGTGATGTCTAAAAATGTAAATGTGCTAGCATATGTTTTGATTATATAGAAAGTAGATAATTATTTTATTAATTTTCGTAATTTGAATAGATTATAAAATAGTGAAAATTGATTTATAGTGACTAATTGTTTTTATAAAAATAATGATAACCGTTTTTTTTTTAAAAATAAAAAAAAAAGTGTCTAAATTTTTTTGAAAAAAATCAGTTATTTTTTTAAAAAAAAACTGTATTGGTATTGTAGCGTACTGTAGAGTGACATAAGCGGCACTGTAGCGCGCCAGAAACGTCACTATAGCGCACTGTAGTGATACTGTAGGATTTTGTCTTTATGTGGTGAATTGTCTATTTTGCCCCTAAATTGTGACAAATGTCAAAATTTGGTGATTTCTAAAAATGTAAATGTACTGACATATGTTTTGATTATATAGAAAAGCAGAAGCGTGGAACTTTGGTCTTCTTCCCTGTTACCAGTAGTACCACTATCAGGTCTTTTATTATTAATTAAAATTTTACTGTAGTTTTTAAGAGGTATTACAGTTCCCCATGTTATCTTTAGCATCGTACTTTTGAGTTTTGATTTTACTACTACTTGCCAGATGCCATCTCATTCTTTACTAGTATTTTACCCGTGCATACGCACGGGTGATACTATATGGTCGGTGTATTGCCATGAAGTCATAATAGTAATTTGGAAGATAATTATAAGTTGTGAACAATGTCGAAAATGTATGATTTGAAATTCAAAGTGGAAAGAGATAGGTATTATGTCATATAAGTTACAAAGCCATAAGGGGCACCACCCACGTCGGCGCTCTCCTTGTCTCTCTCGTTCCCACTCCTGTTCCCGTTGTCACTCTCATTGTCGATTCGATTGCCAGTGCCGCATTGCCGCTCTCGTTGTGTTGCAAATTTTGTCTTTTAGCGGTGAATTTACTAAAATAGTTGTGTTGCAAAAAGTTAAAACAAAGCCGGTATCTTCTTATAATATTAATAATGGAGTAAAAGGTAAAATATGCGGCCCCGTCGCTCTCGTTCCCTCTCTTATTGGCACTCTCGTTGGCGCTCTCGTTCGCTCTCTTGTTGGCACTCCTGTTGCCGATCTCGTTGCCAGTCTGTCGTTGCCGCTCCTGTTGCCACATGTTTCTCCTTTTTTTCTATATGATTTAATATTACAATTGTTAGTGGTTAAATTGATTTTATTTATTACATGAAAAATTTGATTGCTTTTAGTAGTTTTAATAGAGATTATAATAAATAGTAAATTTTAAATTATTTAATTATTGAGTGTAATATTAATTTTATAATTTTTTTTTTTGAAATAAATAATTTTGAAACTATTGTTAGAGGTATGGTTTTTTTTTACAATTGGTAGTAGTTAAATTGATTAATTTTAGTAGTTTGAGTAAATGATAGAAATAGTTAAAAAACATTATGCTTTTAGTAAAAAAAACAGACAAAAACGTGATTACTTTATGGAAAGAAAAACTGAAAAAAAAAGTTGTTTTTAAAATTCTGCTGTTTTTTGTCCTTTTGCCGCGTCTGTTGCAGCTTCTGATTGCAGTTTTCAATCGGTTTTTTGTCTCTCGTTTTGTTTTCCCTCTATCGTTGCCACTCCCTGTGGCATTTTACTCCTTTTTAGTAATTATAAAATAGTTATTTGGTAATTTTTGGTAGTGGTTAAATTGATTGATTTTAACAAAAGTAGTTAAATTGATTAGTTTTAGTAGTTATTTTGTAATTTTTGGTACGGGTTAAAGTTTTTTACAATTCTTTTTTTGACAATAAATAGTGGCTAATTGATTTATAGTGACTAATTGTTTTATTAATTTTAGTAGTTTGAGTAGATTATAAATATAGTGAATAATTGATTTATAGTGACTAATTGTTTTTATAAAAATATTGACAAACGGTTTTTAAATTTTTTTTTAAAAAAAACGGTGAATAAAAAAAAATTAAAAAATTCATTTCTTTTTTTTTTTAAAATATATTTTAAAAAAAAGTCAGTTTTTTAAAAATCAGTATTTTTAAAAAAGCAGTTTTTTAAAAAAAATAAAAAAACTGTATTGGTACTGTAGCGCGTCAGAATTGGTACTGTAGCGTACTGTAGTGCGTCAGAATTTGCACTGTAGCGTACTGTTGCGGCACCGTAGCGTTTTGTCTTTATGTAGTGAATTGTCTATTTTACCCCTAAATTGGGACAAATGTCAAAAATTTTACCCCTAGATTGAAAGTAGACTAAGAGTGACTCCATTGCCCGACTACCCCACCTTTCCTCACATTCACTCACGCCTCACCACGTCAATTACGTATTCCAAGTGCTTGAAACTTGGTGTGAACACACACACATTGATATTGAATTCCAACACATAAATCACAAATCTTAATTGGTGTGAATTATTTCTTTTTAGGCTTAATTACAGTTTTGGTCCCCTTAGTTTCACCAACTTACGATTTTGTCCCCCAAGTTTTAATTTGACGAATTTGATCCCCCTATTTTCCCAATTTGTAAAGTCAAAGTCCCCATCTTAATTTGGTCAAAATTAAAACTGTATTTTGACTTATTATCCTACGTGGCAGTCCACGTAGGCAGGCATACACTGTTCCTCTTCCTCCCCCTCCCCCCTGTTCCACTGTTCCTTTTCCTCACCCCTCCCCCCTTCGTGAACCCCTCACCCCTCCCCCTGTTCTCTGGTCCACTGTTCCTCTTCCTCACCCCTCCATGAACCCCTCCCCCCTCGCCCCTCCCCCGCAGAGAGAGAAAACGAAAGAGAAAGAGAACGAGGGGTTGCGATGGTGATGGCGCCGACGTTTGAGAGAGGGAAAACGAGGGGGGGGGGGGAGATGCGAAGAGAGAGAGAGAGAACGGAGATGGGGGAGATGCGAAGAGAGAGAGGGAAAACGAGGGGGGAGATGCGAAGAGAGAGAGAGAACGGTGAGGGGGGGATGCGAAGAGAGAGAGAGAACGGCGAGAGGGAAAACGAGGGGGGGAGATGCGAAGAGAGAGAGAGGTCACGGATTGTAGAGGGAGAGGGGTCGTGGCTGTGGGGGGTCACGGTGGCTGACGGAGGGAAAAGGAGGGCGGTGGTTGTGGGGTGGCCGTTGGTGGCTGACGGAGGGAAAGGAAGAGGAAACAGTGAGCTGAGTGGGTAGGTGGTGGGGGGAGGGGTGAGGGAGGAAGAAAGAGGAACCAGAGAGGGGGGGTTGGGGGTTGAAGAGGAAGATGAACAGTGCCCCTACGTGGACTGCCACGTAGGATAATAAGTCAAAATACAGTTTTCATTTTGACCAAATTAAGAGGGGGGCTTTGATTTTACAAATTGGGAAAATAGGGGGATCAAATTCGTCAAATTAAAACTTGGGGGACCAAAATCGTGAGTTGGTGAAACTAGGGGGACCAAAACTGTAATTAATCCTTCTTTTTAATTACAAATGCAACCAACAATGAGCACCTCTGAATTGCTAGTGTGCTTAACTACTTGTAAATATTTTGATGTCAAAATTCATTTGAGCTTAGAAGTGGTGATGTATGAATGAAAGCATATACGCGTCTCACATTACATGTGATATGTCACTCATGTTATAACCATCTTAGCTTGTTTGGAGCGGACACTCAAAAAATGAAATTTTTTGTAGATGTTATATGACTTAAAGGACTAACCCCGTTAAAAAAATAACTTAAAGCATCTCGCGAGCAAGCAATTTTGCCTTTTGTTTATATATTTCCACTTATTTATTAGAATTAATCCTCTTGATAACTTTCAATATTTTTCCATTTCATTTTTCTTAATTTTAAGTTGCTCATTTAATACACAAAATTCAGCGGCATAGGATGTTGGCTCCCGGGTTGGAACCTGAGTATAACCGTGTAATAGTGTGTACGATGTTTATTTGTCATCTCATATAACCGTGTTCATAAATTATAATCCGCATCCTCATTTTGAGAAATTCATTTTGCATTAGAGAAAAAATGGTTGAGATAGTGATCACCATGGCAACTAACTATAAATTAATGCTTAGGATTTGCAATATTAGTCCTTGCTTCAAGAAGCATAATGGTGTTAGGGGTCTCTACTCAATTTGAAACTTGTGGTGACCTATAAACTTATGTATTCAAAAATTAGTTTTAAAAATAGTTTTACACAAATTTTCATTCTGTATTTTATTCATTTCAAAGATTTTAAAATTAATGATTTTACATGGAAAAATATATTTTAGATAAATCTGTATATTTATTACAAATTAAGGTTAAATCAAAGATACTTAACGTAACCCATAATAAATGGGTGGCTTGTATAGTAGCATAAGCATTACTACTTACTAGTTACTAGCAAGAAAGTGAAATGTTAAAAAAAAAAGTTCTCTGTAAGAAAAAGGAAATTAGAAACAGGTATACCTATTTTGCAAATACCTGATACATAGACACAAAGCATAACAAGTAGTTCTTCGTTCATCTAGATAATTGAATATTTAATTCATTAAATCAATGGCTCAAATCATGCACAACTTTGTTGCTTTCCCATATGATGCGCCACAACACACCATGGAGTATGCCTCTAAAGCTTCGACTTTTTGGCGAGATACTAGTGATAATTGATATATCAACGGAGACAAGAGTATCTTTAATTTCAACATCAACTAATCGTTCATACAGGCAAAGTTTATTAAAATGAAATAGTAATTTTGTAATAAAATACGTAAAGTACAATGCAAAACGGTGTATTTTAGAGTATTTAAGTAGTCGAAAAAAATTAATTGTTCAAATAGGCATAGTTTGTTCTTCAATAACCTATTTGGTGAAGAAAAAAATTTCATAACATATTTATGTAAAGTACGATGCTAAGTAGTGTGTTTTTGAATGTTTTAGTTATCACAATAGTATGTTTTTTTTTTATGTTTTAGAATATGTTTGGGAGGGGGTTTTAGGAGAGGAAGGGAGGGGAGAACATATTTTTCAATTCTAAATCGAGGAACTTATAAAATGTCTCTAAACATAAATCAAGTATCATTAAAAATGTTATATTGTGATC
Source organism: Astragalus membranaceus (assembly GCA_039519185.1). Classification (NCBI taxonomy): domain Eukaryota; kingdom Viridiplantae; phylum Streptophyta; class Magnoliopsida; order Fabales; family Fabaceae; genus Astragalus; species Astragalus membranaceus. The sequence goes on from CM076849.1 coordinate 179,851,097, forward strand.
TATCAAATTATTTTTTTTATTTTTTTAAAATATCAAATATATATTAAAATACAGACCAATCTTTTTCAAGCCCTCCCCCCTTCCCCTCCCAAACATAACCTTAGTGTTCGCAAAAAAATCTAAATATTCAAATATGTAAAATTTCTGCTTCAAAAACGGGTTTGGGGAAAAAAATATATTTTCGTGACAAAATACAAAAAGTGTGATGTTAAACAGCGCGCGTTTTGAGATACTTTAGTGTTCGAAAAAAAAAATTTAACCGTTCAAATACTCAAAATTCATTCCTCAATATCGATTTTTTTTAACTATTCGAATACGCAGAGTTTGTTCCTCAGGGGTCGGTTTGGTGAAAAAAATCATTTCAAAACAAAATGTGTAAAGTACGATGCTAAGTAGTGTTTTTTGATGCTTTGGTGTTCGTAAAAAAATTCAACTATTCAAATATGCAAAGTTTGTGTCTCAATAACCGATTTGGTGAAATAGTAAAGTGAGATGCTAAGGAGTATGTTTTGGGGTACTTTAATGTTCGAAAAAAATGTTAACCGTTCAAATACTTAGAGTTCATTCCTCAATAAATGATTTGGTGAAAAAATAATAATTTCGTGACAAATATGTACACACTCTATTTTAGTTTTTAAGTTTGCAATCGCCTTTTTTATTACATATTTTTTTAATTCATAGTTACCTTCGATTTAAACAATATTTTCTCATGTAGTGTGTTTTTGGATACTTTAGTGATCGCAATAGTATGTTTTTTTTATGTTTTAGTGTTTGCAAAAAATCCAACTATTCAAATATGCAAAATTTGTGCCTCAAAAACCGGTTTGGTGAAAAAAATATAATTTCGTGACAAAATAGTTAGTGTGATGCTAAACAACGTGTTTTGAGGTACTTTAGCATTTAAAGGATTAACAAATGAGACTTTTTCATATTGCAATTTTAAAAACAAATTTTAACAAGACAGAAATTTCGTATTAACCGAAGTTGTTGCCCCGTGCATCGCACGGGTCCACGCTAGTTTCACTAGTGCCTATTTTTATTTTTTTAGGAGTTTACCATCTTATATATTGATTATTATTTTTCTGTAGAAAAGTAATGATGTCTATATAGTTAACTATTTTACATATATATATATATATATATATATATATATATATATATTAAATAATCATATAATACAAAAGACTTTTTTTAGAAAGAAGCATTAGAATAGTAAAATATAACCAACAATGGGTGGGTCCGAGAGGTAGCAAAAACTCTGTTGGGAGGGGAGAACCACAACGACCCGGCAAAATTGTATACACGTGGCTAGTCAGGTTCCCCGAAATAGATTAGTCACCGGCAAAGCCGGATACTACGCACCACGAACTATATTAGTCACCAGTAAAGTCGGTAGATACTGCACACTAATAACACGGTAACAAAAAAAAATAAGCTCGTCTGCTACACGCTTCTTTCTCTTCTCTCTCCCTCCCTCTCTCTCTCTCCCCCCTCTCCACCCTCTCTTCTCTCTCGTTAATTAATCATATATTTGAAGTGCATTAACCATTTAAATTTGTTGTCAAATTTTGATATCAAAATAACACAGCTCTTATTGTTGTATCTGATCCCCATTAATTATTACATACGCAAGAGGGAGTTGAGAACATCTATGAAAATAATCCATTCATTAACATGAACTTGACCTTGATTGTGTTATGTCAAATGAAAACTTAAAAAAGTAGATTAGGAATTTAGAAGTGGTAAGCAATTTCTGGTGTATTGAATTTGGATATTTATAACTTAACACTTTCTCACATCAATTTATTTTTTTGAGGGATCAGCCATTTAGGATACAGATTCTGAACTGTCCAAGTATACATTAGTGATTAGTCTATGCAGCATATGATTATATTTGGTATGTATATGAGCATGAATAAGAGCCCATTAAAGGGTCGTTATTATTTTGGTTGCATAGTAACGTATTGAATGAATACAAATTTAGCAGTGGAACTGAACCTACTTATAAAGAAAATTGGAGCAATAAGGGACCCCTTATTGATATATCTCATTTGTTTCTCCTATAGGCCTTTTTTTTACTCTCATTGAGCATTCCTCTCCAAAGAACAAGAAATTTTTGTACAGATTATTCACATCTATTCTATACATATAGGTTTGCACAATTGACATGTTTTGCATTGCATGTAGCTTATGACCGTGGTAGCTATATATATTTTCTGGCTCTAACAAAAACATTTCAGACTCAAAGTGATAGCTCATCAGACTCAAGTTGTGAAGAGACTGTTGTTGTGTCAGAGATGGTCTCATCAACACTCAAGTTGGAGAACTCACCACCAAGTGAGTAGCTTTCATCTTCACCGCAAACTGAAGGAGCAGGGGATGCTTCAGGTGTAGTGGTAGTGGCAGTACTTGGTGGTGAAGGAAATGAATCTGCACCATCTTCACTTTGTTGTTCCAAGCTCCAATACATTATACTTGCTGCAAGAGTCAGAATCATTTTCTGATTAACCTGCCATAAGTTAAACAAAAAATTAAACACATCAGTAAAGTCTATATGGAATGTGTAAACTAAAACTTGAGTATAAAGTTCAGTAAGAAATATAAATGAAAAACTCTGGTGGTGGCAACCTTACCTCCATAATATCCTCGGGTAACAAGAATATGGAACAACCTAGCTTTCGCGCAACACTGATTGTGTAGGTGGCATTCAACTTTTTCTCATCATCTATAATTACAATTAAAAAATATCAAACCAATTAAATATAGATGATAAAAATAGAAAGGTAGTCCAACTCAATGGTGACCAATGAAAGAAATCATACCACTTTCACCCTTGGTGACAAGGTTCCAATTGACAACCCTAGGCTCTACAGCACTTAGAAGCTCAAGGAAAAATAGTCCACTTGACAATCTCTTATCCTGTACAAAGAATCACATCCAAAATTGCGTAACCAATAGTCTATTGTTGCACATTTTGAACGAGAAATATGAGATAAATTGCTCTTTTGAGGGAAAGAAAACCTTGAAACTATCAATGTGAGAAGTTCTGCCAATGCTCTTCACTTTTCTGTTTGCCCATTTCAGGATATCTGTGTCGCTAACCTCCTTTCCTTGGGAATGAGATCTCAAGTTTTTCAATAATTGAAGCATTGTGAATCTCATCAATTGCCATAATAAAGCTGAAAAATAGAACAAATTATCTTTAGACCATAAAGACTGAGTTTGTGTGTGTGTGGTCTTTACTTGTCATTTCATCTAAATAAAGACTGAGTTTCTCTTTCAGGACAAACACAATGCGATGCTAGCCAATGTTTTGATTTTGGACAAAACTTGAAATACACACTTTTAGCAGAAAATTTGCGGCATACGTTTATACGAGTTGTGTTATTTGGAGATATGATGATCACATCATTTGAACACCTAAAATTTCCGACACCCACGACACTTGGTTAATGCAGTTCAAAACTGTAGTTAATTCAGTTTAGTAGGTAGTTGATAGGTGGGTAATTCATTAAGTGTCAACTGAACTGAATTAACAACGAATTTGAACGTAAACAAATCTACAAGTAATTGAAAGCTAACAACAAATTAAGTTCATGTGGAAGCTACATTGAGATGAAAGGGTTACCAAGAATGAGCTTCTTATTTCCTTGAACAATGTCATTGCCAGCTACATTGACTAGTGAAAATCTCAGTTCTTTACCAACTTTTATGACCTGATTGCAGTTCTCTACTTTTCTGAATGGCATTCTAATCGGAGGCCTTGTTGCATGTTTCCAATTAACTGATCCGGGAAAAATCTTGTCTAGCACTTCTAGAAGTATCCATCTACATGCAAAAAATAAGATGACATTAAGAACTTGGTAAGTTTATAAATTAGCTTTGGATATCACAATCATCTCCTTTTCACAACATGTGATAGTAGGTAAATCATCATAATGTTGAAAATATTCATGAAGATAGCTTTAAATTTTGACGATGTAATTTAAGAGAAGGAACATGATATATACCCATTTCTGACATCCTCAAATAGATTGTTTACATGGGTAGAAATTCCAAGACTATTGATCCACATTCGGAAGCATCTCTCTTCTTTACATGTCTGCACATCCTCCGTCATCATCTCAGCATAGGACATCTTCTTAGTATCTGTTGATAAGCCACTCCTGCATTGTGTGGGGCCCTAGTTAAATAACTTAAGAACTTACAGGGAAAAGGCAGATCCAGAAATAACCATAACAACTGCTGCAAGACCAAACTATTTTCTGACGATTCAGAAAATAATTTTGGATTTCCCACGTCAATTATATTCAAGTTTGCAATGTCCAAATAAAAGTAGAATATTTGACCCTCTATCTCAATAGAAAACTCAATATTGTGTGTGCCTTTGTACCCGAGAGGTACACATTAATAGGTCTATAATCAGTACATGAGTAGATGAGTTAGTTTTCAAATTCAATTAGTTTTTCTAGTTGGACATCGAGGGGTGATAGTAAGAGGAATAAGGCAGGTGCTTATAAATTGTCAGGCTGAGAGGAGGGTACTATCTTGTCATTTGGCATTGGAGGCGGGGCAGTAATAAAATACCAGTTCCTATCAGTGTCTTCATGTATATAAACATAACAAATACTATACGATCACCAAAAAGCTCAAATGCTTCACTTCTAAACAGATTATTGCATTACAAAAATCACAGCTTAACCTACCTCCTACCTCTTAGAAGCATGACAATAAAATGATGATAATACCAAATAAAACAAAAAAGGGAATCTTTTACTAAAGAACATTGTACATGCATAGACATTTCTTTAAATTACATTAACAGCATAAAACTAATTATTTATACAATTCATTTCGTACCTGTGATGAAATAATTGTGCTACAAAAGCAAGATTCAGATTTGAGGTGCCTTCCGTAATGTCCCTTGGGCTCAAGTATCTTTTGCAACCCATTCTCTCTGCATGCTCAAGCACAAGATTTGCTCTTTCATTGGCATCTTTAGTATCCAAGGTGGCCGGACTGCAATGTTCAGGAGCAAGGACATTAAGCAGATAAGCATAAGCCTCTCCATCCTGTAGATTTATGGGATAGAATTACATAAGGATGTGGATTGATGATAGCTTGATTCAATTTCAAATTATATAACCAGATAAGCATAAGCCTCTTCAGTAGCGTATTTATGACACTATTGGCTTAAAAATCTGGAATTGTAACAGGACGTATGCACAATATGAATAGTTATTACATTTTTTAAGACAATGATGTCATAAGAACCAATTATTTTGAATATAGGAACCCAGTATTACTGATTTGTGTAATATTTTGTTTTCTTTGTAAGACAATAATATGGTGTAGTATAGCATATCTAGCATACACTATCCCCTGTAACTACCCTTGTAACTAAGTAACTAGCTGACTGACAATCAGGTAGTTGGTCCATCCCTGCCCTGCCCAATACTGAATTCTATAAATAGAATTGTGTAACAGAAAATGCACTGAGATCTACTTTCAAGGAATCAATGAAAATACATTTCAACATCCGTAAAACATGTTTAAGGAAAGAACTACCTCTTTTTACATTATATATCTCTTAGGTAAGTTTAAGGTGGAAGTTCAGTTGTTTAACATTCTTCAAAGTCTACTTAATTTAAGAATTTGAATATTTAAAAGTATATTCTATGTTGCTTAAAATTTTGGATACCACCCAATTTGAAATTCCTCAAAACTCAGATCTTGCGATAGAATAGATTTCACAATGGTACATGCAGGAAAGAAGAAAAAAAAGAATGCTAAAAATGTAAAGACATTGAACAAATTTATACTTATCAATACTAAAACTAATTAAAGAAAAGATCACTTCCTAGAATTACAGATATCTAGTTGCCATGGTATACACAAATAATTACAAACAAACCAAAAAGTTATAAAATGTTAAAAGAGTACAAAACATTCCTAACCATAAAATGTTATAAAAAAGAAGTGCTCATATACCTTCAAATCAGAAGAATAATTTTTGACAGTTTTCTGGTAACCACCCCTCTGGAGATGAAAATTCACCCATTTTAGCAGAACCTTTTCAGGAGACAAACTAAGAAGCTCTTCAATATCCTGAGACCAACAAAAAACAAGACTAATCAGTTACCCTACAACAGATTTTGCAAAAATAAAACAGTAAAAATTGATTTAATTGGAATGAAATAAAAATTAAAGAAGAGGAAAAAATGAATATCTCATTACCTGGCTATCATCAACCAATTCCACAAGCTGAGGTGTCTTCTTAAGGTTGAGATCAGCTAGAAGTTGGATCTGAAATTACCAAGAGAATGGGAGAAGAGGAGTAGAAATGAGTAAGTTATCATTTCTAAAGTCAAAAGATCTATTGGGCCATTAAGTAAACAAATGAAGTTAACCTACAAGCAAATTCAAATTACTATCTAAGATGATACATAAGGTTCTAGTATTTACCTTTATGATTTGGGAAATCAATCCTAAAACAAGATGAGGCTGCAACATAGACAACCAAACAATAATGTCACAAAGACCAAACATTAGGAACTTAAAGATCCCAAGTAAAGGTCAATAAAAGATTATAGGGTGCTCAGATTTCTACAACTCACTCTTCCTTCAACTAAGTCCTGTGCACCAATGTTGACCACTGTGCAGCCAATAGCCTTAGCAGAATTGAGACAAAGAGTATGGTTCTCATTTCTCTCCCAAAGAGTGAGATTTCGTTTTGCATTGATGGCACGCTCATCTATAGTCCCAGGCACAGCAACATTGATAAGCTTACTGCATTAACCATTACATATATTAAAGCCAATAGATATTAAAGACTTGTACACTCACGAACAAGTAAAATGCAAAAATAAGCAGACCCTGCTTATATACCACAGAAGAATGCCATCTTTTGACAGATCAAATATATCATTTGTAGCTGGGTCCAAAGGAAGAAATTGCTTCAGAAATGGATCATCACCAAGGTAGCTGTTTATGTGAGCAACATAGCAGCCCTTTTCTGATTCACTGATCGTGTGAAGAAGCGTAGTTACGGTTTCGTTAAGGAACGATGAGGAATGCTTTAGACCACCCCTTTTCTTTGTAGCTTGGCTTCGCAAATTCAAATATACCTGCATGAAAAATGTAATAAATTGAAAGGTTACATTTACATACAATGTCAGTAAGTAGCATAGCATGCATTATATTCAATGCTCTGAGTCTGTACGAACACTGGACACGATATGGGCATTGCAACGCCGCTAATGTCCAAAATATAGGACACCGCATATATAAGTCATTATAAAGACAACTAAATCGATTAACACAATCACATATATGATCAGCATGATAGAAATCTAAATTGAAAATTAAGATTTATCTATTCACCTTTTAAAAACAAAGTTGAAAAACTTTACGAGGATGTTTTGAAGATAAAGGTTTTATATCTTAAGAATAAGTAAAACAATTTCAAACTATCAAGAAGTTGAATTTCTTTTTTTTTCAAAAGATTATGATAAAATTGTCATATAAGCGTCCAAACGGTTTCTAAGAAGTGTCTAAGTCAAAAAATTATTATTTTAACCGAGGGGTGTCCAGTGCATGTTGTGTCTGCGCCGGACGCCGACAAGGCATTCCGAAGAGGTGTCTGTGAAGAACATAAATTGTTTCTTATTGCAACTAATTTAAACGCAAAAAAGTTATCTAATAACATTGAAAAACTGAAGAGTTAATAAAGCCGTGAAATTACTCACCCTTAAGAAGGCTTCAAAATCAACATCACTGGTGAAGTCAGTGCCTGAGTCACCCAATATCCCCCTAATCTCATCTTCACTATACATCTCTGTAAATGCCTTTAGCTTCTTCATTAAAGATGGCAAATCTCCAAATGTAACTTTACCATTCTGGTTTTTAAAAGAGATAAACTACAACACCAGAAAGAAGAGCCACATAGGTGGAAAAATACAAAACATGTAAGACATCCAAATTTAACAGTGGATCAGAATGTGGGAAGCAATAAAATAAAATGAACTTACTTTTGATTTCAGGCTGCGAAGTTCAACCTGCGTGAACTGGCTTTGAAGCAATTGATCAGAGACAATAACTCCCTCAAACTTTGACATCTTGATGAATCACTAATACGAGAGAGAGAGAGAGAGAGAGAGAGAGAGAGAGAGTGCCAAATGCAGCAGCTATAAAATGTATCGCCCAAACTAGAAAATTTCCCAGAAAAGCTAACCAATATTAACAAAATGAAGAATAACAATGTGGACTATTCAACAAACAGATGGTGGACGGCAATTTACATGGTCAAAATGAAACACAAAGACGAAATCTAAATTCTAGAACAAAATCAAAACAAGAAGTAGTTTAGTTCCTCTCCTGTAAATCACCAACCAACCTGTCCAAGGTTAGACAAACAAAAATATAAGCTAAAAAAAGAAAAAGAAAACAAACATAACAGAGAAGAGGAAAAAAAAGAGTTAGTTAGATTAGTTATGAAAAGACACCATCATCCAGAAATGACCAAAAACTAATTCATAAGAAAAAGGTACTATGAATTATGATAAGTCATTACATCTAAAATGTTGTTTTTTGTTTTACCAGATTATAATGTGAGAAAAAGTCAAGTGAATATGGAGCAAAAGAAAACAAGTTGAGTAAGAAGTTAATGAAGAAAATAAATGAGAAGATACCTATACATAAAAATCAGATATGAGTTGTTTTAAGGCTCAACTCAACTGTCCGCATTATTCATCCCAGTGGTAGGCAACACATTGAATGAAGGAAGTAGAGAGAGAGAGAGAGAGAGAGAGAGAGAGAGAGAGAAAAGAAAGAAGTATCAAATTTTCTTGATGGGGTGGCAACGTGAGAAAGAAGAGAAGAAGAAGCCTTGGCAAAGAAAAATCACCTTATGATCTGACTTTGTTTTTTGTTGTTTTGATTTTTTTTTCATCCACGTTGCGCGCGTGCACGCTCTACGCTTCATACACGTAATTCTCGTTCGGGGGTGTGATAACAATTTTGGTGTTATCTGCAATGAAACCAACCGAACCGACTATGAATATGAATATGATCTCTTTTCAATTTCATCATCATCGTGCGGTGGTGCTTCTCGCTCGCAACAGCTGGGATTATATTTGGGACCAATTACGCAATCTAATATTAAATTATACACAGTACGCCATCAGATCTCGTGTCCCCGTTTTTTATTCAACTCAACTTTATAATATAACCTCTGAATCTTTACTAGATGTGTCATTTTTGCACAATCCGATAAGTCGGCTCAATGACCCAGTTTTCTGAGCTAGCCTGCCCAAATTGGTCCATAGGCTAAACTAGACTTGTTTTATGTTGTTTAACATATTTTGTGTATTTCTTTGTTAAAAGTTGTGGTTTAATGTCGCAGTTTTGAATGCACTCTTTTATATTGATTGAAATTCATGAGTTTGATTAAACTTACACGAGACATGTGTGATTTAATAGGGTCTATTTGAAATTAACCGACAAGAGGATGTGTATTGGAAAATGAGTGTTATGAGTGCTAACAACTAATCGTAGGTGAGATGTTAGCACTCGTAACACTCATTTGATCATGGAAACACGTGTTGCTTATGTGAAACTGATTACTCTTTGGGAGAGAGAGCTAACTATAAGAAGATGGTTGTTGTTGAAGCCAGAGGCCAATCTGGGGTTATTTGGATTTTGCAAAGCACAGGTAGTATAGTTGGTTGCTCAATTGTCGATGTTTATGCGGATGCTATTATTCTTGAGTTGACCATTGGAGAGGAGTCTTGGTTCTTAACAGGTATTTATGTTAGTCTTGTTTATTCCATGTGCTTGGAGCTTTGGAACCACCTTTCTAAGTTGAAAGATCGTATTCTCGGTCCTTGGCTTATGATGGGGGATTTTAATGATATTATCAACCCAAATGATTAGAGAGGAGGTAAATTTAATCCTACTAGAGCTAGGGAGTTATCAAATGTCTTGGATTACTGCTATATGACATATATGCCTACAATTGGGGGTGACTTTACATGGCATCGTAATTGTGTTGGTCAAAGAAGGGTTGCAAGGCTCTTCAGCAGCCATGCTTCTGTGCATGTTAACAACACTTGGGCGCCAAATGTCATGGTCCCTAAACTTAGCACCCTGGCAGTGGATTCGCTTATCAGGTTTGTCACTTCAGAAGAGATTTTGTTTGCGCTAAAAGGTATTTTAGTCCTGAGATTGCTGCCACTTTGATTGCTCTTATTCTTAAAGTGGACAATCCTAGAACTACAAAGGAGTTTCAGCCTCTCAGCCTATGTAACACCATATACAAGCTCATTACCAAGGTTCTAGTTAACAGGTTGAGATTTCACCTGGATCATATTATTGGTACCAGTGATAATGTTATAGTCCCCTCAGGAGGTCATCCATTCTATGCTCAAACCGAGAAAGAAAAAAGGGATGTTGTTTACAAAATAGATTTGAAGAAGACTTGTGATAATGTCGGTTGGGACTTCCTCCAGTCTTGTTTGATTAAATTTGGCTTCTCTCCCATCACTGTGAAGTTGATTATGCACTGTGTTTCAGCGCCCGACCTCCCTCTCTCTCATTTGGAATGGTAAGCGGCTTCCAACTTTCGCTCCAACAAGGGGTCTTCGGCAAGGTGATCTCCTATCTCTTATTTATTTGTCATTTGCATGGAGCGCCTTTCCCATGTCATTATGCAAGCAGTTGATGAGGGTAATTGGAAACCCGTTAAGTTATCCCGCAATGGGCCTGCTCTTTCCCATTTATTTTTTTGCAGATGATGTGTTTTTATTCTCTAAAGCTACTGCTTCTCAAGCTAAGCTTATAGTCGAGACATTCATGAATTTTGCAAAGATCTCCAGGCTTAGTGTTAATGTGGCCAAGTCATGGGTCCTCTTCTCTAATACGGTTCCTCGCACCAAAAAGGATAAAATTGTGTCTATTACAGGTCTCATAAGTACCACCTCCTTCGATAAGTACATCAGTTTCCCTATGCTCCAAGGTAGAGTTAGAGGGTCTGATTATGATTTTGTTGTGGAAAAGATTCAGAGTAGACCGGCTTCTTGGAAAAACAAAATTCTTAATAGGGTGGGGAGAATTACTCTAACCATGTCTGTCTTAAATTCTATTCCTGTGTATTATATGCATATCAGTTGGTTGCCATAGAATGTTTGTGGTCAAATTGATAGGATTACTCAAGACTTCATTTGGAAGGGTAATCAAGATCATGGTATTAATCTTGTTGGCTGGGACACTGTTACTTTTCCAAAGTCTCGTGGCGGTCTTGGGGTGAGGACTGCTCACAATGCAAATACTGCAATGCTTGGTAATTTAATCCGGGACCTCCAGACTAAGGCTAGAGGTATCTTAATTGATGGGTATGAGTCAGAGTTCGTCAGTGCTTCATTTGTTTGGTAAGCTCCCTTGACGAAATATGATCCCTACACAATACATAGACATCCATGACTCCCAGTTGACTAGTGTTTGGTGGATTTGGAGAGCTAGAAATTCCAAGTGTATTGTCAAAGAGGAAGTTCCTAGATATTAACTCAAGCTCTAACAATCCTCAACTATGCTATTCTCATTTTGGACTGCATTGCGAAGCCTGGAACTAGTCAAAGAGCTCCTCGACTTGTTTCATGGAACCCTCCTAGAGATCAAGCCATTATTTTAAATGTGGATGGAAGTAGTTTGGGGAACTCATGACCTTTGTACTTTGGTGGGCTCTTTCGCAACAATGGTACTTGGATTATGGGTTTTTCTAGTAGCATTGAAGTCTCCAATAATCCTCATGCCGAGCTTCTTGCCCTCTTTCATGGGCTCACTATTACATTGAAGTTCCCAGACATACGCTCTGAGAAGGGCATGGTTGTGCGGATTTTATGGCCAAGCTCAGCGCTCACAATGATAGAAAGTTGGTTACCTATAATGATCCTCCCTCTGGCCTAGACGTGCTCCTGCTGGGTGATGAGATTGGTGCTCAATTTGTAAGGGAGTAGTCCATTCTCCCCTTTTTGTTTTTTGTTTTTCTCTTTATGTACAAAAAAAAACTCACCCAAGCGAGACGCTTTCTAATACTCATTTCCCATCTAACACTCTCTTATGACTTGAATTTCAAAAGGGTCCTACTAAATCACACGAGTCTCCTATAAATTTGATAAAATTCATACGAATTTAAAGGATATAAAAAAAATGTTGTTCGAAAGTATGTTATAGAGAGTGCAACGTAGAGATTTCTCGTATTGTTTTTGGAAATCCATTTAAAAATAAGTTGCTGGTTAATAGGATTTTAAGAAACAAAACATAGAATTTATTGGTTGTGCCCAAAAGTGATGTGTTAGGTGAGTGCCTATCTAAGAATTAGTCCATGGTGATAGTATTACGTTATATTTCTTTTGACCGTAAAATGGTCAAATAATAATTTAACTAATTGTGTCAAAAAAAATTAACTAATGACTACATAATTTAACTATCAATTTTTTTAGCTATATGGTAAACTAATAATTTTAGAAATAGGGAGAAGTAATTCTACTCAATGCAGACGACGTATTCTTTACTCTTTTTTTAAAACTTTACCTTCTTTCAATATGTCTAAAACAATTCACTTCTGTTTATTATATTTGAAAAAATATACTCAATGCATACGTATACTTTACTCTCTTTTAAAAAAAAACTTACCTTTAAGATGTCTATAATTGATTCACTTTTGTTTATTAAGTTTGAATAATGTTATTAAGCATCATTTAGAGTATCTTTGTTGTCTACTTGGTATGTCCTATAAAATAATAAATAAAAAATCTTCTCAATACAAAACAAAAGTAATCCAGGTGATAATATTAATTTAAAAGTAACTTTAGATGTGAGGAAATCAAGAAAATGGAGAAAATGGAGTTTAAAATGAGATAGTCTTGTAATTAAAACACTTAATTTAAATGATGTTATTTTACTCGAGTATGTGAAAAGTGAAAGAAATATATATACTCTTAACGAGACCCCCTTGTAGTTGTTCGGGTTGGAGTACCCCTTGTCTCATTTTTCAATAAATTTTTTGCTTATCTAAAAAAAATACAAAAGGATTGTCCAAGAAAGTCATATTGGATGCGTTGAGGGGGATGGGCTTAAAGTCTTGACTCTTGAGTGGAGGAAAATATGATAGAGACTCATTTGTGGTCGAGCGAAGCCATATGAATACTTATATGCACTACACTTCCCATCCCTTTGGCGTGTGATAGTGTTTTACGTGAGGTTGGGCAAAAGTTGAGGTTGGGCAATGAGCTTTTAATCCATACATAGTTCTTGATATGAGTGTGCTATACACTTGATGTATCTACTATTTACCTACTTGAGAGTGAAGATATAGACAACCTTATATGAAAGAATTAGAGAAACTTTCTAGAGTAGTCATGAATAACCTAAGGTAATAGATTCCTCAATTATGGTGAGAATATTTTACCGCTGAGTCATCGCAATTTTAAAGACAAAAGTGTGTGTTGTGGGGTCTCATCTCAAGCCCAATTAAGAGAAATTCACTTTCTTCGACATAGGTGTTATCTCACTTCACTAGGTGTTAATTTAATCCTAACGATTTTAACACCTAAGCACAAAAGTCTTTTTTGCCAATAAAATATTTTTTTTCTTTGCTTACCACTAGTGGTGGATTGTTTTTTTTGTTACACTAATGGGGGATTGTTGATATAATGTCATCCAAAACTAATCTAATTTATCAATTTTATAAAATCACTTTTTACTGACTTGTAACTCATGGTTATAACTGTTTTCGAGGATATACCTATTGGTGGATTCTTTAGTTACCTAGTTTTAATTACAATTAAGTCAATTACTAGTATCCATTGGAAATGATTTTTTTCATATTGAAAGGAAAAGTATTGTTTTCTTTAAGATTTTGGTTATATTCTAAGCATTAATTGTTTGTGAGGTTTCAAAATAAAACCGATCTCGATCAAATGCGGGAATGGATTTCAGTACTTCGGGAGATTAGTCTCTGTAATTACGCGCGCAGGGGATACCTTAGTTTACCAAAAAAGAATGCGCGAGTTCAAAAATGACATTGTTGAGGAGCAAATCAAAAATTAGGTTACAAAGAAGGTCTACTAAAATTTCCCTTCAAGATAATGATTTTTGTCACGCCACAACAATTTTCTCAGTCAATTTTTTTTCAAATAGCGTTATTTTTGTCACTATTTCCGACGGTTTCCCTCCTCCTATCTCCCCTTCCCCACTTTCATTCACCTCCAACCAAACACTACATTAATCTTAGCAAACAAACAATAATTAAGAATGCAAGCGATTTACTTACTTCCATTGTTTTCTAATTCGATCATTTTCAGAAATTTTGTATATGAAGAAAATTGCTTCCATTGTAGTCTCTCAAAGTATATCGTTAAGAATGATAGGATCATACATGCATAGGTCGAATCCATAAGAGATGTAGAGAGCATAAAAGTACTCATAAGACAAAAGATGTAAAAATTCATCATAAGAAATCATATTGAAAAAAGATACTAAAAGTGAGTACATTTTTTTTACAGCTAAAAGTGAGTACATGATGCTATAGAGCTTATAGTAGGATCAACAAACTAACTAAAATGCTAACTAATTCCTAACAAACTTGTAACCATAAACTAATATCTAACTAATTCTATTTTCTTAATATATATCCAAAAAAAATATATATCCAAAAATTTCTTACATTTATAGGACAAGACAACGAAAACATGCCGAATTCACAGAATAATTCATGAATACACCCACAAAACAAATATTTTATCTTACAAGAAGGTAAATTTGAAAGGAAAAAGTTCAAATCAGAATGAACGCAACATTAGAATATATAAAACATAAACTTCCAAATAAAACATTAGTAATATGATATCTTGTAAATTCTGTTGATACTAGTGTTCAGGCAGCAACAGCCAAACCAACCGATATGTGTGGTCGGTGCAATCAGTCCACCATGGTCCATGACAATGATATTGCTCATGTGTCATGTCATGTCATGTGCTCCCACTATATATCATATCAATATCATCATATAATTCATATAATATAATTAATAAGGAAATCTCATATTATATCAACTTCTTTAATACTCATCGAAAAAAGTGAGTAGATCGACTACAAAAACCGTCAAAGTGGGTTGCAGATCTATTTTTTTTCCCTTTTCGGTACCCCCACCAGGTATATTTCTTCTCATTTTATCCCTGTATATTTGGTAAAACGGATTTATCTAATAAATAGATAAATACGTTTTGTAAAAGTTTCAAAACGGATTTATCTATTTATTAAATAAATCCATAGTTAAATATTTAAAAACGGATTTATCTAATAAATAGATAAAACTGTTTCGTTCAATTTGAATATTATAGTTAAATATTTAACTACAGATTTATCTAATAAATAGATAAATCCGTTTTATATAATAATTAATAAATTAAATTCAACATTAAATTATAATTTTAAGGCAAATAAATCTAATACATATAAGGAATATTATATACAAAAATTATAAAAACTAATCTAAAAATTATAAAAAAACACCACTAAAAATCTAATAAAACCAAAATAAGGTTATGCAAATTGTTTTAGATTTTTTGGAGATAGTGAAAAATTCAAAAAATTAATAAAAAATAGTAAATGATAGAATTTGGGATTTTGAGCCCTGCATTTCCTATAAAACTCCCCCTTCTTGGGTGTACGAGCCCTGATTTTTTTGGATTTAATGGCTGTGATTGCGGGACAATTGGAGCAGGTTGCCCGAAAACCGATTTTTAAGCCTAGATTATCTAGCCGACGTACAACATCATGGCGTGTAACGATTATCTACACACTAAACAGAACCAAAAGATCAATGATATCCATATCTATTTTATTTTTAAAAAATAATTAATTATAATTTTTTAACAGATTTATCAATTTTATTTTGAAAAACGGATTTATATATTTAATAGATAAATCCGTTTTGAAAAATTGCAAAACGGATTTATGTATTTAATTAATAGATTAATCAGTTTTGCAATTTTTTCAAAACTTATTCATCTATAAAATAGATAAATTCATTTTGAAAAATTCCAAATCGGATTTATCTATTAAATCCGTTTTTAATTTTTTTTTTGCAAAACGGATTTATCCTGAAAATAGATAAATCCGTTTTACATTTTTTTAAGGGATAAAATGTGGATAATTTTTTTTGAGGGTATAGTGTCTGATGGTGGGGTACAAAAAACACAACCCTATTTTTTCCCTTTGGACAATGTTGTTTTTTTGTTGGTCCATTTGAACTATGTTGTTGATCTCTGTTGAATAGCCCTAATCCAGTTTTAATGGGACTGGGCTAAGAAAAATGATTTTTTGACTTTTTTTTACTAACAACTATCTTTCATTTGTAGAGTTTTGAGTTGACAAAAATAGTATACCTTCAAGAATACAGTTGTGGGATTGCTAATTGCACCCCTTTTTCTAATGCACCTCCAGTGAGGCTATTCCTTTTTTTCTCCAAAATATCTATATGTGAAAGTTAACTTTCATACTGTGCTGAAACCTTACTTTTTAAATTGTACTCAGCACCCTATTTCAGTATTTCCTTATTTTCTTCTTGCTCTAACTATTTCTCTTGTAGGAAGGAAATGATTTCTCTCCTATTAGTTAGGTTTAATTTCTTTTGGTTGATGGATTGATTTTCCAATTTTCTTTGAATAGAGTTCATTTTTTTAACAAATTTCTCCTCTAGATATAGGTATCGCTAAGTTGTTTGGGTAAGGTTTATGTCCCCAAGTGTGCTCGTATTCATTATTTTTCGTTTTTAATAATACTATGGATTGTTGCAGATTGCTACACAATTCATTTTGCCAAAAAGAAAGTTATTTCCCTAGAGAGGCGGCATCTCCTCACTCCGTCTATTTTCTTCCTCTTTCAACATTTATTTTGCTCTCCCTTGTTGAATCATTCTGATCTTTTTCATTCTTCGTCGCCGTCATTCTTCTTTCTTTGCGTAAGTTGCACTCTTTTTCTTTTTCCTCAAGAGTTGACCGTCTTTAAAAGTGTACTTTTGGTTTACCTTTTTTTTTTTTAAATTATACTTGAACGTATACTTATAAACAATGTTTTAGCAAGCAAATAGAAGATTGAATCGGAAAAAACTATAGATCATGGTTCAACTTCTTTAAACCAATTGCTTTAAAACACTACTTATTGGGGGAGGGGGGATTTTATGACTCCTGAAAGTATACCTCTAGATCCCATTAAGTGAGTTTAGATAAGCATAAAAATAAGTAATGCACCTATACAAATTTAGTTCATATACGTTTATGTGAGCTGAGTTCACAAATAAGTTATACATGTATGTAAACTTAATTCACGTATATTTGTGAAAACTCAATTTACGAATAGGTCGTATAGAGAATAGAGAGGAGGAAGTTATTAAAAACTACATGTATTTTTGTCTTTTAATTTTTTTAATTTAATTAAGAAATATAGGTAGTTTCAATTGGAGTGTTAATAGCCCCAACCTAAATAGTTTTATCACCTATAATTTGTTCTATAGTTTCAATTGGAGTGTTAATAGCCCCAACCTAAATAGTTTTATCACCTATAATTTGTTCTATTTAATTAGTATGTAACTTATTTCCCATAATTGCAAGATTCATCCTATCCCACAAATGTTTCATTATCAATTTTTAATTTTTTCATCAAAAAATAACTATTTAATTTATTTTATTTTACATAATATGATTTGATTGTAACAAAAAAAAATATAATATGATATGATGATGACACTTAAACCACTACACACCTTCACGGGATTTCTTTGACACTTGAAACAGTTTAAGCTAAGCTTAACATTAATTCTTCCCTTGTTTTGGCAAAGAAAAACTTGGTGGGGTGCACAAATAATTACCTTTAGATTCCAATCACTTGTCAGCTACTGATTCCTCCTTAACTCATGAATTAAAACTAAATAAAAAAATTATAAGTTTCATTTCTTTATTATTCAACTTTTGGCATCACAGTCAGACAAAAACAAACGTATAGAACAAAACAATGTGGCATCACAGTCATTTCTCTATTTAAGATTGTTTTATTATGATTACAATTCACTATTCTAATGTTAATCAATCTCGTGAACTCACATATGGATTCACATGACACACTGAAACTAAAATAATGCAAACAATTATTCCAAACACCATTATAAATTAACTTTGAGGCAACAGAACATAGTAAACTAGATTCAAGTCTCAACTAGCAAAGCACCTGATTATGGCAAAATCTAGTGGCAAAGCTTTGATGCAGTGGATGGTAGCATTACTGCTTATTGCTATGTTGGGTGCTGCTCAAGCTACTGTATTATGTAACATAGATTCCAGTCAGTTAAAGTTATGTCGTGCAGCAGTTACCGGTCAAAACCCGCCGTCTCCGGATGAAAGATGTTGCGCTGTTATTCGCCATGCCGATCTTCATTGCCTATGCACATACGAGTATCTCCTACCTTCACTTGGAATAAACCCTACTAATGCTTTAGCTTTGCCTGGTAAATGTGGTCTGAAAACTCCTCCTGGATGTCATTAAGGTAATCGAATTAAACCATAAACAGTAGACTATGAGTTTTTTTTTTATCTACTTAGATGAAATGACAAATAAACATCACACACACACTACCACTGATCACACCCAGGTTCGAACCCGAGAGCCGACGTCCTCATGTCGCCGAAATTGCCAAGACAACCAACAGTGATGACAGACTTTGAGTTTGAATGTATATATAAACTACTTGTGCTTATATTGGAATGTATATATAGACTTCAAGTTTCATGACTGTTACTGTCTTTTTTGCAGTGAGGTGAAGGTCTTGTCCATTAAAAGCACCTCTTCATGTGTTTTGTTAACACAAAAGAAGCTTTAAGATTGCATTTGATGCCTCTCAAATAAAGGTGTAGTTCATTTTCATTGGTGTGTTTCGCCCTTAAGTTTGCAAGCAGATGTGTTGTTTATCAGTGTCTGATGATGTAGATGTTGCAAAGGTATTTTGATGTACAAGAATGCATGTACCAATTCCTCCAACTGCAACATGTAATCTGTTTAATTAAATGTTTCTTCCTTGCTTCCTCTGAGTTCTGAATTCAATGCGGAAAAAGCATTAAATAACTTGGGACAGTAGCACCAAGGTTGCCACTTTTAAGGCTAAAAATATAACATTGTATGAAATACAACACCCAGGAGCGACAGCTAACCATGACGAAACTCGATAATATCTAAAATAAGATATTTTGACCAGATACATCAAGTTTCGTTGACCAATTTTTACTTATATCGGGTAAGATATTTTGAGTAAATCATCCTACTTGCTCATGAAGCTAAATCAATAATACCAGTGACAGTGAGCACATACCTTAATCATCAATTTTTGCAAGAGTGAAAGCATGGCTTTGCCCACAACACTTAAATGAATTTCATGAAAACCATAATAGATCAAACAATGTTTCTTGTCGACCAACAAAGTTTAGAATGACAGACTTTTTAGTCAATTTCCCGAGCAGAGCAGGTATAAATTTGATAGTAACTAAATTGCCCTCTGTCTCCCACAAAAACCCACATCACTCACTTATTGTCTACACACTCTTCCATCTCAATAATGACCCTCATTTCTGTTACTCCTCAAAAATCTGTTGTTCATTATTCATTATTTTTTCTATTTTAATAATACTATTGAGTTGTAGAAATGATATGCAATCCATTTTAGCAAATAAAAAAAAACAACTACTTCTCTAGATTACCTTTAGATTACTTGTAAGCTATTAATTCTTCCTTTACTCAAGAATTACAAGTAAATAAAAAATGATCAGTTTCATATCTTTATTATTCAAATTTTGGCGTCACTATCAGGAACACGCGTATGGAACAACACAGTGTGTAACTTCAATTTGTCTGAAGGGTCATGAGAATCAAATACAAGGAACCCTTCTGGCACTATGAAAAGCCTTTTGTTTTCTACAAGTAATGGCTCTGTTTAAGCTTGTTTTGTTATGATATTCACTATTCTAATGTTAATTTATCTCGTGAACTCACAGATTGGATTCACATGACACGCCTAAAAGCCAATGACATATATTGAAACTAAAATAATGCAAACAATTATTCCAAACACCATTATAAATTAACTTCGAGGCAACAGAACATAGTAGACTAGATTCAACTAGCAAACCAACTGGTTATGGCAAAGTCTAGTGGTAAAGCTTTGGTGCAGTGGATGGTAGCATTACTGTTCATTGCATTGTTGGGTGGTGCTCAAGCTGCTGTAATATGTAACATAGACTCCAGTGGGCTAAGCTTATGTCGTGCAGCAGTTACTGGTCGATCCCCGCCACCACCAGATGCAAGATGTTGTGCCATTCTTCGCCGTGCCAATCTTCAATGTCTCTGCACATACAAGTATATGCTAATTACAGTTGGAATAAGCCCCACCAATGCTTTGGTCTTGCCTAGTGAATGTGGTCTGAGAACTCCGCCTGGATGTTAAGGTAATCAAATTAAACCACAAGTAATAGACCTTGAGCTTGAATTAAAAACTTTGTGCTTATATTTGATGACTCTTACCATCTTGTTTGTAGTGAGGTGAAGGTCTTGTCGATTAAAAGCACCTCTTCATGTGTTCTGTTAACACAAAAGAAGCTTTAAGACTGCATTTTGATGCCCCTCAAATAAATGTGTTGTTCATTTGGATCGGTGTGTGCGCGTGTGTTTGTTTCCCCCCTATGTTTGCAAGTAGATGTGTAGTTTATCGGCGTTTGATGTTGCAGACGTCGCAAGGGTATTTATGTACAAGAATCCATGTATGATGTATCAACTCCTCCCACTGTAACATTCATAAAATGTATGATGTAATCTGTTTAATAAAATGTTTCTTCCTTACTTCCTTTGTGTTCTGAATTCAATGTGGAAAAAAAACAATAAATAACTTGGGACAGGAGCATCATGGTTGCCACATTTAAGGCTAAATATAAGATAGCATCATTCAGGAGCATCATGAAATTTGATAGCAACTATATTGTCATCTATCTCCCACAAAAAGCCACATCATTCACTTATTGTCTACACCCTCTTCCATCTCGATAATGGCCCGCATTTCTAATACTCCTCAAAAATCCGCTGTTCCTTTGGATCTCAAAAGAAAAATTGGGATTAAGATAACACCTGATAAATTTAATAATATCCAACAACAGTGAATCTGACATGCTCAGTATTTCATGCTTCTCATCAAGCTCCATGTTTAGTATATCATCTAAATCTTATATATTCCTATCCTGCAAGAATCATGACTAAGAACATATGCACTTCCTTTCAGCTTTATACATAGTTCAAAATCCTGTACGATATTCAAAAGCCAGCTAGTAGATAACTTACTTATATCTGCATGACTTCTGCATCCGAGATTGTCGTATCAAATGCTCATGGAAGCTAGGATGCAAACATTTTTTCATGATACTACCATGTCGGCTTCCTTAGCCCAGATGCTCGACAACAAGCTCATAATTGGCTTATGCGAGGATCAAACTTAATAACATTAAGCCTATTGACATTTGGGTAAATTTTCATAAGTTTCCTTTGGCTTGACAGAATGGAAGTTTTGGCTCAGAGCAGACTCCAACCAGCTTTCTTTCCCAGCAAACACCTTTCTTTCATCGTTCTTCTCACATTTTCTGCTTCTTCCCACCTCCCAATAGAGCTATACAGATTGGCCATCATTATATAGTACCCATCATTTTCTGGTTCAGAGTCAATAGCATACTTGGCAATTCTTATTCCAATTTCAGTATGATTGTATGTTTTACAAGCACTTAACAGAGCTCCCCACACACCACCATCCGGAGAAATGGGCATGGATAAGACCAGTGCTTCTGCTTCTTCTAGTTTACCTGACCTTCCTAAAAGATCTACCATACAAGTGTAGTGCTTTAAATTGGGTTTCATGGAAGAGCTCTGCATTTTAGCGAACAAGAATTTCCCTTCTTCAACAAGCCCGGCATGGGCACATGCTGAGAGAAGAGAGAGGAAAGTAATTCCACTTGGCCTAACACTTGATTCTTCCATGAGTTGGAATATCTCCACAGCAGATTCTGCATATCCATTCATTCCATAGCCTGAAATCATTGCATTCCAGCAAATTACATCCTTCTCCATCATTGAGTCAAATATCTTTCTTGATTTTTCTAGCTGGCCACACTTAGCATACATATCAATCAAAGCTGTGCCAAGAGGTAAATTGATTTTAAAACCTCTTTCATTAATGTAGTGGTGAACTTTTTCTCCTTTCTCTAGAGATGCAGAGTGAGAACAAGATGAAAGCACTGCCACCAATGTGGCTGTATTAGGCTGTTGCTCTTCCATAATCATTTTATCAAATAAATTTATGGCTTCTTCGTGATGCTTGACATGAATATGAGCTGAAATCAGAGCGTTCCACGCGATGACATCCTTCTCCGACAAATTAAATAGTCTCCAAGCCAAGGTCATCTTATCGCATTTTCCATACATATCTATGAGTGAGCTGGTGACCAAGACATTCTCATCCACAAATCCTTTTATCATGTTGGAATGAATTGACATTCCCAAGTTGATTGCTCGTAACTGGGCACATGAAGCGATTGCCGAAACTACACTGACTGATTCAGTATGAATACCTAAATATTGCATCTCCCTGAAGAGTTCAATACATTCGAAATTCTTGCCCATTCTACCATAGCCAACAACCATAAAGTTCCAGCACTCTATGCTCCCTTGAACCTGGTTGAACAGCCTCTCTGCAAAACTTAACATTCCAAACTTGCAGTACATAAACAACAAAGAATTATCAACCATCTCATCAGGCACATAATGTCTCCGTATGATTAATCCATGAAAGGTTTTCCCTCCAGATACATCCATAGTATTACCAAAACCCGAAAGGATACAACCAATAACCACTCCATCTGGGTGTATTTGGTTTTCCTGCATATTCCAGAAGAATCTCATACATTCACTCACCATCCCAAACCTTGCATAAACACCAATGATGGATGTCCAAGACATAAGATCTTTGTTGATCACTTCACAAAAGGATTGATAAGCATCTCGGGGAACCCCACACTTGCAATACATAGACAAAATCGAAGATTGTATAACTTGTGAGCATACAACCCCGTTTTTGACAACCAAACCATGTAAACACATGCCATCTAACAAAGCACCTAAATTCCCACAGGCAAGAAACCCACCTTCCAATGTTCTAGAATTAGGCTTCTGAGCATCATCACCAACCCCATGCATCTCACGGAGACACCTCAAACCCTTGTCACTCTCCCCATTTTGCACAAACCCAATGATAAGTGCAGTCCAAGCAACAACATCTCTAACAGGAATTTCATCAAACACCTTAAAGGCATTGTTCATTTGGCAACACCTTGAATAGAAGGACACAAGGGAAGACCCAACAGCTGAACTAGAAGGAAAAAAGCCAATTTTGGAAGCCAATGCGTGAAGGGTCATCCCATGAGGGAGGAGAGTCAAGTGGGCATAGGAAGAAGCAAGCATGGGGAAGGTGAAGTGATTAGGCAAAACGTTAGAAGAGCGCATGAGGGAGTAAAGGGAGATAACTTGAGGGAAAAGGGAGCGAGAAAAGAAGGTTTTGAGAATGGAATTCCAGAGAAAAATGTCTTTGGAAGGAAAGGAGTGGAAGATGGTGGAAGAGGAAGTTGGGTGGTTGAGAGTGTCATAGAGAGAGATGAGCTTCGCAGCGATGAAGGGGTTGGTGGAGTTGCCGGTGGTGACTGTGACGGCGTGAAATTGAAGGAGGGAATCGAGGGCTGTGATGCGCTTCGAGAGAGAGATGAGTTCGACATGATCAACTTTCAGTAAAGATATGCGCATCACCATTCCCTAACCCCAGCTTTTTCCAACCGTTCATGTTCATGTAACATGTTGCATCATTGCATGCTCGTTCAAGGATTACACTTTATTAAGTTTATTTTAACTCACCTTAAAAATTTTCGATTTAGATCCGGTGCAATTAAATTTGGCTTTTTTTTACCTCGTTGACTTGTAGCCCATGTTAATTTTTATCCCCAAAATACCCCTAATTTTTCTAACAAGATTTAAATTGAAATTTATTTTTTTTAAGAATTTCCAGAAACACCTCAAAAGAGGTATTTTTGGAAGTTATTTTTGTGTGTTCCACTATCAAAAATACAAAACTACCATTTTTTAAACTTACATTTTTTTCTATCTCACTTTTTATTTTTGTGGGTCCCACTTTCTCATCAAACTATACATTTAATCGATTATCAACTATTAACTATATCTTTAATCAAAACACTCACTACCAAAAATACCAAACAACCCTTTTTTTAAACTCACTTTTTATTATTGTGGGTCCCACTTTCTAATGTACTATACATTTTGTAACATCCCCAAAATAATTAGTCGAGTTATTTGGATGTTAACCCAATTAAATTATTTTAGTACTTGATTAGTAAAATTATTGAGTGCTAAAGTTAATTATTGGTTGTCTTAGGATCGTTAACCGGTTAATACGGATCAATGACGATTTAGAAACGAAATTAGAGATTAAGGGCAATGTGGTCATTTGACCACGTTACCACTTAATATATAAGAAAAGAAAGAAAAGAGAATTAAGAAAGAAAGAAAGGAAACGCAAAACAGAGAAGAGGAAGAGAAGAGGAAAGAATAAAGGAGAAAGAAGAAGAAGAAGTGGAGCCCAAGCCCCAAGTGCATCATCATCATCATCTCCCTCCATTTTTGTTTCCCAAGAGCTAGGTAAGCTTCTCACCCATTTTCCCCCTTTTTGTGGATTTCGAATCTTGAGGGTTTTGGGAGATGATTTTGGTGTTTGAGATGATTTTGATGGTTTACACATGATTAGAAGCGGATAGAGCTGGCAAAACGGGCTACCCGACCCATATCGGGCCGGCCCGCTACAGGCTCGGGCTTTTAAGGGTCGGGCTAAAAAGCCCGGGTTGAAATTCGGGCTCACCCTTTATCGCCCAAGCCCGGCCCTATGCGGGATGCGGGCTTTTCGGGCTAGCCCGCATTATGCGTGATTTTTTAGCGACACTATCATGTAACCGGACAAAATGATGCACAAAACTGTAACTCCAAAACTGTAACTCAATTTGCTGGGAATATGATGATCATATGTTGAGCAATGAATGCCAATGCACTATATGGTTATTTACATTAGTTGACTACGAGAAAAAAAAAACGAGATTGTGGAAGTCTATAATGAGAACTATCTAAAATGGTTCTTCAAGGATGGTTGGAACATATTCAACAACCAACGCTTTTCTCCTGTTTTATGGTGTCGGCTATATAGATGAAAGTCGTGAAACGACGCCATAATTGTTGAAACATATTCAGTTTGAACACAATGCACGATACACAGAAAACTTCAATCAAATCAGAAGAAGAATCAATAGCTCAATTCAAACACTTTCGTCATTGTTGAGAGGTAAACAAGGAAAGAATCAGCATAATAACTAGGTAAGGAAATTGATGAGTTTGCTACATATAGAACAGGTAAGGAAATTTAATACAAGAGATAAACTTGATATGGGGTGAAAGAAGGATCCTTTTGTGATCCCAATTTTTTTATTCACGGGCTTGCGGGCTACCCATGGCCCGGTCGGGCTAGCCCGACGCGGGGTCGGGCTTTTGCGGATCGGGCTAAAAAGCCCGGATGTAAAAACGGGCTCAATTCCTTCGGCCCAAGCCCTCCCATTTTTCGGGCTAACCCGGCCCGGCGGGCCCGGCCCATTTTGCCAGCTCTAGAAGCGGGCCCAAGGAAGATTGAAAGCGGATTGAAGCTCGATTCGAAGTTGGGAGCGGATTGGTGATTATAGGGTTTCATTTGGGGATTTTGAGACTTCGGTGACTTCGGCTCGATAATAGCTCACGCGTCAAGGGTGAGTTTTACTCACGTTTAGGATTGTTTCGCTTTGAAAATGAATTTTGTGTTGATTGGTTTCGAAAGATTCTGACTCAAAAACCGTTATTTGGAAATATGTCATATTTTTATAAAATTCATTTAGATTGAGTTTTTGATTGATTTGATTGATTGTGTGATATTGATTGAATCTGTTTTTCTGGTTGTTTGGACTGTTTTCAATCGGAACAAGAATCGGAATTGAGCGGAATAGCGAATTTCGCGAGAAACCGCAAAATCTGCACTTTCTCAACACCCATCGCGTCGCGAAACGCATCCATCGCGTCGCGACCCCTTCCTGAAATTGTTACAGATTCGTTTCTGTCGCTTTTCGCATCGCGGCGGAATCCGTTTGCATCGCGACGCTTTGCAGTTTTTCAGTAAAAGTCACTGATTTTGTTTTCGCGATAACTTTTGATCCGGGAACCCAATTGAGGTGTTCTCAGGTGCGCTTGAAAGCTTATTGAAAGGCCTAATCAAATATGTAATTTAAATTGTATAATGCACTGTTTTTGAAGTTATAAATTGTCTCGAAAAGCCGAATAATAGAACACGTGTGATGTCATGTTTTATCGAAAGGAAAACAGACTATAAGTCCTATGTGGTGTTCTATAACTGAAGCGGGATGATTATTATTTAATCATCTAAACCGATCTATGATTCACGATATATAAATTATATCGAAGATAGGAGTTAGCCCAAATGCGGGTGGATATATATATATATATATATATATATATATATATATATATATATATATATATCGAGTTTGTGTGACGACCCATGAGGTTAACATACTAGGCGGGGAAGTCATGATCCATTACCCTAGGCCCGTATACCATTAGGGAAAGTACTATTGGTAAGGGGGTTCACTGGGATTACCAAAGCTGGGGTCGGTGTTATGTTATAGTTATAAAACAGTTCATCGGGATTACCAAAGCTGAGATCGGTGCTGTAATAAAGTTATGATACGGTTTACCGGGATTACCAAAGCTGGGGTCGGTACCGTGTTAAAGTTAGAAAGAATGGTCACCGGGATTACCAAAGCTGGGGTCGGTGTCATTCTAAAGATATCAATTGTATGGTTACCGGGATTACCAAAGCTGGGGTTGGTATCATACTATGTTGACTAGTACGAGTCACCGGGATTACCAAAATTGGGGTCGGTGTCGTGCTAAATTAAAAGAATGTAGTTTATAAAGTAAACTACGAATGTATAAGAATTCATAAATGAACCGAGAGCGTAGTTAGGGGTCTGGGTAGAACTCACTGAGATTGTATCTCATTGTTTATATGTAGTTGTTTTACAGAGAAACAGGGACAACGGGAATCCAAGAGGCACGAGTAGGTTGAGCTCGGGCGACTGTTGATGACTTAGCGTTTATGCTTAAGTTTACAGTTCCTTTTGTTGTGTATGTACTACAACTCTATGTCTTAGTGTTATGTCTTTATTCCGCTTTCTTGTATGATATTGAGCACTATAGTTTACTGAATGTTATGGTCAGGGAACCTTTTTGGTCTTATTTGTATTTAAGACTGTTTTGTTGTTATTCAGCGAGAACTATATTGCAGTGTTCAGTATCTATGCAGGAATTTTATATCTCTGATTTTTAGGGATGGTGCACTAGGGTATTTTTACTTATTAGAAATACCGGGGTGTTACACATTTAATCAATCAACTATTCAACTGTCAACTATCAACTATATCTTTAATCAATCAACTATATCTTTAATCAAAACACTCACTACCAAAAATATGAAACTACCATTTTTTTAAACTTACTTTTTTTTCGATCTCATTTTTTTTGTGTGTGTCCCACTTTCTCATCAACTATACATTTAATCAATCATCATCAACAATATATTTAATTAAAACACCCACTACCAAAAATACTAAACTACCCTTTTTTTTAAACTCACTTTTTATTTTTCTGGGTCCAACTTTCTCTTCAACTATATATTTAATCAATCAACTATTCAACTATCAACTATATCTTTAATCAATCAACTATATCTTTAATCAAAACACACACTACCAAAAATACGAAACTACCATTTTCTATATCTCACTTTTTATTTTTGTGTGTCCCACTTTCTCATCAACTATACATTTAATCAATCATCAGCTATATCTTTATCAACTATCAACTATATATTTATCAACTATCAACTATATCTTTAATCAAAACACCCACTACCAAAAATACCAAACTACCCTTTTTTAAACTGACTGTTTTTTCAGTTTCAATTTTTATTTTTGTGTGTTCCACTTTCTCATCAATTATACATTTAATCAATCATCAACTATATCTTTATCAACTATTTAATCAACTATATCTTTATCAACTATATCTTTAATCAAAACACCTACTACCAAAAATACTAAACTACCCTTTTTAAATTCACTGTTTTTTCAATTTCAATTTTTATTTTTGTGTTCCACTTTCTCATCAACTATACATTTAATCAATCATCAGCTATATCTTTATCAACTATTTAATCAGCTAGATCATTAATCAAAACACCCACCACCAAAATTACAAAGCTACCCTTCTTTAAACTCACTTTTTTCTATCGCACTTTTTATTTTTGTGTGTTCCACTTTCTCATCAACTATACATTTAATCAATCATCGGCTATATCTTTATCAATCAATCAACTATGTTCAACTATATCTTTAATCAAAACACTCACTAACAAAATTACCAAACTACCCTTTTTAACTCACTTTTTATTCTATCTCACTTTTTATTTTTGTGGGTGCCACTTTCTCATCAACTATATATTTAATCAATCAACTATTTAACTATCCACTATCATCGGTCAACTATATCTTTAATCAAAATACCCACTACCAAAAATACCAACCTACTCTTTTTTAAACCCGCTTTTTTTTCTATCTCACTTTTTGTTTTTGTTTGTTCCACTTTCTCATCAACTATACATTTAATCAATCATCAGCTATATCTTTATCAACTATTTAATCAACTATATATCTTTAATCAAAACACCCACCACCAAAATTACCAAACTTCCCTTTTTTAAACTCACTTTTTTTCTATCTTACTTTTTATTTTTGTGTGTTCCACTTTCTCAACAACTATATATTTAATCAATCAACTATTCAACTATCCACTATCAACCGTCAACTATATCTTTAATCAAAACACTCATTACCAAAAATGCTAAATTACCCTTTTTTAAACTCACTTTGTTTTCTATCTCACTTTTTATTTTTTGTTTATCTCACTCAACTATACATTTAATCAATCATCAATCAACTATCAACTATATTTTTATTTTTATTTTTTTAATCAAAACACCCACTACCAAAAATACTAAATACCCTTTTTTTAAACTCACTTTTTTTTCTATCTCACTTTTTATTTTTATGGGTCTCACCTTCTCATCAACAATACATTTAATCAATCATCAACTATCAATTATATCTTTTTTATATTCTGATTTTGAATTACAACGGAGAAACACTACATGTTGTTGGTATAATTTCATTACTGATAAAATATTGTAATTCTTTGTTTTATTTAAAAATACTTTAAAGATATTTGACTAAAAGCATATAAATTAGCTTTACTATTCAAATTTATATTTAAAATATTTGGTGGAACGTTACACATTGTCAGAATAATTATTTTATATTCTACTTTTGAGTTACAACCGGAAAATGTTACACGTTGTTGTAATAATTTCATTACCGAGAAAATGCTGCAAAATCTTTGATTTTATATTCTGCTTGAATTACACCTTTTAGTATATTATGTATATTTATCTGCTTGAAAAATTTATTTTAATCGCGCCAAATATATGTATTTTACTCTTGATGTAAATTTATAATTTGACATTAAATCTTATAATGTATCATTGTATGTGTGAACTAATTTTCTGACTCTATTTATACAAACAACACAACGGCACCCGTGCGTATGCACGGGTATACGGCTAGTCACTTCTAACAACTACCTTCAATATTTGTTTTAATGGTAAACCTTTTAAGAACTCACTTTGAGTTCTACAACTACATCCAATATTTGATTCACTTATTGTTTACCACTCCCTCACTTATTTGTTTATGATAAGAATGAGTTCTTTAGGAAGAACTCAAATTCACCTCTCTCCTTCAAATTGGCCAACTCCAATGGTGAACCCAAGAAAAAGTAAGTTCTTACATCCATAAAACCAATAAAATCTACCATTGAAGATGCTTTAGGTGCGGTAAACATTTGCTGGATAAATATTTGTGATGTCAGTTTTATTTTTCTTTCTTTTTTTTAACTAAAAAATATTCACCAATACAATAATTACTTACTCCACTCAACCCAAATTCAAATCTTTTTGGGTGCTTTTATCGTCACCTCCAATGTGGCTATCCACATAGCGTTAGTGAAATAATACTTTAAAATGACAAAAATACTCTTAAATGCATACACTTTTTTATGTGAACTAAGTTCGTACACATACAAAAGTTAGTTTCTCACGCTATGTGAGTTGAGTTTGCACATACGTATGTAAAATGAGTTCACTAACGTTTGTGTGAACTCAATTCACATAAAGGGGTGTATCGAGTTCACAGGACAAGTGTGAATTAAGTTTACAAATGTTCAGAACTTTTATTGAGTGTTTAGGGAAATGTTGTAAACTTAGTTCACATATGTTTGAACTAGTATTAACTGAATTCACATACATTCAAAATCAATTATTAAGCATATGAGCTCAATTTCACATAAATGTGTAAAATGTGTTCACAGACGTTTAGAAATCAGACATAAACGTGCGTAAATTGAGTTCACTTAAACTCATAAATAGGGTTTTTACATATGTGAATTCTGTTCACATACGTTTGAACTTAGGATTTGCACATATGTGACCTCACTCACATATGTTTGTGTGAACTTCAAAAATAATTTTTAAGTTCACATAAACATATAGTTTATAAGAGAATTTTAGTTAGGGAATTTACTTATTTCACGCAATAAAGGGGTATAGATCAGTGTTTTAAGACTCGGACCGGTGACCGACTCGGTGAGGGTACTGGGTCACTGGGTCAAGGGTCGGACCGAAGGGTCAACAATTGAACCGCAGAACCGGTTTTTAAATAATATATAGCAATATTTGTAAGGTTATATCAACAACTACAACATAGCCTAGTGGTAAACTCGCTCATCTATTCTAGGAGGTCTAAGGTTCGATCCTCATAGCATATATTTTGGGTTCAAATTGATTCATCATTTAAAAATTCAAATTTGAAATCTTTCAGCACACTTGGGGAGGCGCACAATCTTTGCTTGGAATTTGCACATGCATTAAAATTTTCGATATTGGAAACCTAATTAATGTAATTAAACAAGTAAATAATAAATAGCACCAATAACTAAGAAAATTAATTGGAAAATGGAAATCTAATGAGATAGTTAATAAATCCGATCCAACCGAGCCAACCGGATTTAACCGAGTCAGACCGAGTTTCAACGGGTTTGACCGAATCTCAACGAGTTTGACCGGGTGACATGCAAGTCCGATCCACAACCTGATTCGATTCGGTGACCCCCCCGATTTCCGGTCCGACCGGCCGGGCCGAGCCGGTTTTCAAAACACTGGTGTAGATAGCCACTTTGGGGTGAAGATAGAACTATCCAACTTTTTTTCCTTAAAACATACACAGAAAAAATGTATTCAATAATAAATATTTTTTATATTTTTTGAGAAACATATTTTTCATATTAAAAAGGTAACAATTAGGAGAACACCTGAGTGTAGTTTCATAAGTGTGGAGTGTGGTTGGTGTTATCTTATTGTCACAATATAACACGTGAACTAGTCTATTATCTATTACTCGTACCGATAACTCTTATTTATAAGAGTTATTTATGCATTCTTAAGCCTAATTCATTGCATGTTCTTAATTAATTAGTTGTTTGGCTTAATTACAGTTTTGGTCCCCCTATTATGACCAACTCACGATTTTGGTCCCCAAAGTTTTAATTTGACGATTTTGATCCCCCTATTTTCCCAATTTGTAAAA
Source organism: Astragalus membranaceus (assembly GCA_039519185.1). Classification (NCBI taxonomy): domain Eukaryota; kingdom Viridiplantae; phylum Streptophyta; class Magnoliopsida; order Fabales; family Fabaceae; genus Astragalus; species Astragalus membranaceus. Next base: position 179,883,139 of record CM076849.1, read on the forward strand.
TCAAGGTCCCCCTTCTTAATTTGGTCAAAATTAAAACTGTATTTTGACTTTTATCCTATGTGGCAGTCCATGCGGCACTGTTCCTCTTCAACCCCTCCCCCCACGTCGACTGCCACGTAGGATAAAAGTCAAAATACAGTTTTAATTTTGACCAAATTAAGAAGGGGGACCTTGATTTTACAAATTAGGAAAATAGGGGATCAAAAGCGTCAAATTAAAATTTTAGGGACCAAAATCGTGAGTTGGTCATAATAGGGGGACCAAAACTGTAATTAAGCCTAGTTGTTTTATGTTTGTAAATAGCATCCTGGAAGTGGAATTGTGCGGAATCCTTCACGGGTTACAGATTGCGTGGAGCAAGAATTTCAAGAGTATTGTTGTAGAAACAGATTCATTGGATGCGCTGGAGCTGATTGCTGGTGGTCATCAAGAAGCTGCTCACATTCAACGCTTGGTGGTTGATATCATCGAGGTTGGTGGTGGAGAAGCTGCTCATAATTTTTGATTTTATCCCTGACTTTTTGGTCAATTCGCTCGCCTTGGATAACATTGGGCTAGCTGGAGCAAGGCTCCATTAGTGTTGTTGTTCGTAGGCCTTTGGGCCTTTTCTTTGTAAAAAACCCAATTTAACCAAAACCTCCCTACATACATTGGAAAGTTGTTTGCCCGGTTTATAGACTTAAAAGAAAGTATATTCACCAAAATTAAAGCCTCACTATCAATTGAGAATCATATTAGGCCATCACTTTTTCCACACCCCTCCCTACTCACCCCACACCACCTAACTCTAAATATTCCAAAACTACCCTTAATGAGAGGACGTGTTTACGTGTGATTCGGTTAAGGCCAACCGAATATATTCGGCTAAGGCCAACCGAACGGGTCTTTTTTTGAGACACGCCCCTCTTTCTTACCATTCGGTTGACCTCAACCGAATCCTTCTTTTATCTTTCGGTTACAATATGTCCTCTCACCCCTCATTAAATCCCGTCAACTTTTGATTCTGCGACAACGAAAGATAACAGAGAGATGACGGGATAACGGAGAATGGTGATTCGGTCGAGTGAGCAGGTGATGCAGGAGAAGGAGGAGCGGGGATCAAGTGCGGTGAGGTTCCAGGTGGAGAAGAAGGGCTTAGTTGGTGAGACATCGATGAGAGTGTTTTTGATGGAAAGAAGTGCTTTTAGATCCAAAGGGTTCATTTTGGTTTGTTGAAGTTGAACAGAAGGGGTTGCGAAGAGAATAACAAGTAGAAAAAGAAGAAGAACAAATGTTGCCATGTTTATTCTAATTCAATGTGAGTGTAAGAAAGAATAGTGAAATTGAGTGTGCGGAAAGTGTGTTTGAAAGGAGAAGATGGTGAGAAATTGTAGTGAGGACTCATGACTAGTGTGATAATAATGGTTGAAAGGAGGAAAATGGCAGTTTCTTAGATTTGGGATTAATGTTTATGTTGGTGTCGGTGACAAGTGGGACTGGGAGGAGAGGTTATATTATATATTTAGTGAGGGAGGGGTGTTCGGTGGGGGTGCCCCGAACCCTCTAAAAATTGATAAAAAGGGCGTGTCTCAAAAAAATAATCGTTCGGTTGCCCTTGGTCGAATAAATTCGATTGACCAAAACCGAATCGGTGAAAAATGTGCGTTTCATTAATGACATATTGGTTATTTCGCAAGGTTTGGGGTGAGTAGGGAGGGATGTGGGAAAAGCATGAGCCTCATATTAAGGCAAAGATTATGCTATTCTTTCTAATAGGCCAGCTCAATAGCCATCATAACAACCATAAGCTCCTCTATCAGACTCTCACATATGTTATAACAAAAAAAAAGACTCTGACATATGTTTATACAACAAATCAACCGGTTCTATAAGAGAGTCGTCTCTATTTAAGGCCCGTTTGGATAAATAGTTAAATTAAGCATTTATGACATAGATGTTTATTATATAAGTGCTTATATATAAGTTTTTTCTATAATAAACGATAAAATAATGTTAAATTATTTTTCTATAAGCTGTTTTCATAAGCTATTTTGGGGAGTTTATGAAAATTAACTGATCTCATATGTAACACCCCTAGTTTTGTTAACTGCGGTTTACAAAATTAACGCATGATTGATTATTCGATTAAATGACAAATCGAGCTTCGGAAACGGGATATTCGAGGAAGCTTTGCATAATTGTAAAACAATAGGATTAAAATACTCTAGTGATCAAACTATGTGGTCATTTGAACTAAGGATGAACCTAAATGGATATTAACGAGCCAAGGGCATTTTGGTCATTTCGCCTCATTTAAATGACCCTCAGCTTATATCACCAGCTGATCCTATTTCTTTTCCTCTCATTCAGCCATTTAGAAATAAATAGGAAGAGAGGAAGTGAGAAGTGGAGTGTAGAAATGAGAAGTTGAACATAAGGGCAAAATGGTAATCTCTCATTCAATTAAAACTCTCACCAACTTACCTCACTCAGCACATTCTCACTCACTCCACTGAGCTTCTGAAACAGAAAGAAAGATAGGAGAAAAAGGAGGAGGAAAACGTGAGGGATAGAGGAGGAGAGAATGTGGAAGAAAACATGGGATTCCCATTGCATGTATGATTTCTTCCCATCATCCATCTCCATTTGTATTCCTCTTTCCATTGATACTAATCTCATTCACTCAACCTTTCTCTGGCTCCATTCACCACTTTTAAACCTCATAGCTTTCAAGTAGCCAAAAATGGAGTTTTGAGTTTGTCATACCCCAATTTTGTCCGGCTTAGGTCAAAACCCTAATTTTCCACAAAAAATAAATAAATTGAAGAGCGAAGAGCCTTATGCACTGCATTTCGGATCCTAGAAGGCATTCCAAGGGTCTTGAAATCATTTTTAGGGTTGGAACGCATTTTTCGGGCAAATTAGGGTTTTAGAGTCAAAAAGGGTATTTTGGTCATTTATAACGGTTTTTTTTTTCTCTCGCTTTCAAAAAGGCTCAAAAATATGTATAATTAAAAATAGAAATCTGAAATCAAAATATAAAAATGAACAACAAAATAATATTGGATGCTTATTGTATTTTTAGAATTAGGGCTAATTCCTTTTAGGTGCTTTTTGCTTTTATCCATTTTTGGCTAAAGTAAGCACTAGTTTTGCAAGCAAACTACCTCCCTCACTCCATCCTCAAGCTCCACACCACCCCTCACTTCAGCCCCCATCAAGTTCACATCACAAAAGCCTTTCATCATGACAAGCACACCTTTGAGTCCAATAACATTCAATACACAACATATTTTTACCTTCCTTCTCTCTACACCACTAAATACACACTAATTTCTTTACCTCCCTCACTCCATCCTCATGCTCCACACCACCCCTCACTTCAGCCCCCACCAAGTGCACATCACAAAAGCCTTTCATCATGACAAGCACACCTTTGAGTCCAATAACATTCAATACACAACATATTTTTTACCTTCCTTCTATCCACACCACTAAATACACACTAATTTCTTTACTTCCCTCTCACAACTTTAAACCCATTGGATCTTTGAAATTCAATAAGAACAACTCACTCCTCTCCTCCCAAAAGGAGCCAAAAAATTCGTAGCCCCTCTCCTCTCCCTCACTTCCTCTTGTTTTTCTTTCATCCCAAAGGAACCTTCCCATTTCTCCTACACCAAAAAACCCTAACAAACAACTCACCTCATTTGCACCCCTCTTTCACATACTCCCTCCATTTCTCATTCAAAGTTCAAGCATCATCATCAAGTGGGTACTTCTTTGAAGAATATTGGAGTTTTGTTGATTTGTGTCTAGCTTCATCTTCTCACCTCACTTTCTAGCTCAAAGCTAAGGTAATCCTTAAAACCTTGCATCATCTTTGAGTATTTCCTCAAAAATATAAAAAGCATTCATCCTATCATCTTCATATTCTCATATAGTTGATTGTTGTTGGTGAGAGGTGTCATAAGCACTTTGACAAGCACTTAGGGAGGCTTGGGTGCTTATGGTGCTTCTCACCCTTTAATAAATGTTGATTTGTGTTGATTTGGATCTTAATCCTTGCCTTTCATGAAATAAAAGGTTGTTTTATGGCATGTTGTATTTCGCATACTCTCATAAAAATGTGATTTGCTAGTTGTTGTGTTTTCTCACATTTCCTTGCATATTCACTCTTGTTTGCATAACTTTCACAAAATAAGAAACCCATTTCAAGCATGATAACATTCGGCCATGGGCCTAGGTTTAGGGTTCTTGAATGCTTTTGTTTATTTCATGATTTGGGGATGAATAATAGTTGATTTAGGGTATGTATGCTCCTAGGTTTTAACATAAATTTTAGGGTTTGGGTTTGCTTTAATAAACTTGTTTTTGTTGATGATTGGCAAGGTGATTCGCACTTGTGCACTTGTGCACTTAATCTTAAGTGTGAGGATTGACCAAAGTGATTCAACATTCTTTGATACTTTGGTTGCTAAATAATTTGCTTGCTTATGCTTGCCTATGATCATGATTGAGGCAATTCTTTTCCTTAAGCTAACAATTTCATTGTCCACTCTCATATATGAATATCATCAACACTTAGATAGGTCAATTCCTTACATTGCATCTTCCACTAGATGTGCATTTAGATTCCCTTGCGTTTTGTAGAAATATTTGAGTATGGTTCTCGCCTAGCATCTTCCATTAGATGTGCATTTAGGTTCAATCTTGCCTACTCTCGCATTTTTGCTTAATGCCCAATTCAAGTTCCTTCTTTGCCTATTTATGTGTTGTGGTTTAATATGTGTAGTCTAGGCTAGTGTTTGCTCAAGAATTCAAATGAGATTAATTGCAAGTTATGACCATGTTGTTGTTTGCCTAAGGATTCGATTTCAATGATTGTGCCATGCTAGAATCTCCAAATCTTTTTGCATTCGTTGTTTTCTTTTCTAAATAGCTTAGCATGAAAATGGTAATTAGTGACAATCACCCATAACCTTTGTTAGTTTGATTGTCCTTGTTGCACCCCAAAAAATCCGGTTCGGACTTCTCATTGTACAACGTGGAAAAGGTATGGAGCCGCCACCAATATTTTAATTTTAAGACCAAAACATTGAAAAAAGGTCTTTTAGACAAGGCGGATGGTCTTTCGAAAACTAGAGATATGGGTTCGGGGGTCGGTTAGGCATGGGGAAGGTATTAGCACCCTGTACCTCCTTTCTACCGAAAGGGAACCTTTAATTAAATGTGTGGTTTGAAGTGTTGATTTGAAAATGCTTTTATTTTGCCTCTTTATTGAAAAGGGAGTGAGAAGACTTAATGAAAATTTTTATTTTTGGCGCTTGACGAGAGTTGGCCTCTCGCTCCTACGTATCTCCTGGTGCAATGGAGAATTCAAAGCTACGTAGTTCTTGGTTGTCCTAAAAAGGTTTTTGTTTTTTAGTCTGTTTAGATGAGTTTTCGCAGTAGGAGTGAGGATTCGCGATGACCAAACAACAACGGTTTAGAGTGGCCGCGCTACTAACTCTTTTGAAAATGAAATTATCATTAACAACCAAACGGCAACGGCGCGAGTGATCATTAACGATAATCGGTTTTGCTTTTGATTCGAGTGTTCGCGACGACCAAACAACAACGGTTTAGAGTGGCCGCGCTACTAACTCTTTTGAAAATGAAATTATCATTAACAACCAAACGGTAACGGCGCGAGTGATCATTAATGATAATCGGTTTTTATTTTAGATGATCAAAAAGGGCTTTCGCAATCGAATTAATTTTGGTTTGTTGTGCTTGACGAGGACGTGGCTCGCTCCTACGTATCCCAAATGGGAATCAAAGCGACGTAGTTCTAACTTCTTTAGTTTTGAAAAGGTTTTTGTTTTTTTATCTTCTTGGTGAGTTTTCGCAATAGGACGAGCATTAGCGAGTGATTAAACTAACAAAGGCTATGGGTAATCACTGCTAAATACTCAAAAAGAGTTGTTACCTCTAGTCAGACGAACAAAGGCTCTGATTGACTATTAGTAACAACTTGCTTTTATTATATTTTCGAAAAGGTTTTCGAAGTAGGACGAGCATTAGCGAATGATTAAACTAACAAAGGTTATGAGTAATCATCGCTAAGTACTCATGTGAAATTGAAGAGTGTTCATAGAGATCAAACTAACAAAGGTTATGGGTGACCTCCACTACTTGCTTATTTTTGTTTATTGAAAATGCTTTGAAAATTAATTGGTTTGGAAAAGAGTTTTTAGAAAAATAAATAAATCATTTTCAATCGAATTCTATGTCCAAAACCAAATGCAAAATGAATGAATGAAGTTCAAACATATTCAACTAATCAAGCAATCATGAACATGTTGATTATCAACTAAGATTAAGCATGCCAATATAATCAAGAGATTTAATTGTCATAGATGCAAGACAAAGTTCTCAAAACAATAGCGTTTGTGTGTGAAGGGGAATTGCTACACAAGTTGGAAGCAATCTCAAGAGGGGCACATATGCCTCTATGCTACACATGTTGGTAGCCTTATAAGGGCACATGATTGTGTAAAAGGGTTTGTGCACAATTAAGTCAAGACATTCAAATGGCATCAAGAACAAAGGAATACAATTGATCATAGGCATAGAGTATTCTAGGTTAAGTGAATGAACATGTGAGCAATGATGCATGATTTGGCAAGCATGTGAATGCATGAGCATACAAGAATGAATGCATGAATGAGTAGACAAGAGGATGCATGAGCATACAAGAATGCATGAGCATTTGAGTATGATTACATTATGCAAGGCATAAATACTCGAGAATGCATGAGAGTGTCGCATAAATAGGGATGGATGAAGATGCATGAGGGTGAAAATGTTTTGGTAAAAGGTTTAGGTAAGAAAGTGGTAAAATGTTTTTGGGTTTTGGTGTTTTGGAAATGAGATGAAATGTTTTTGGTCTTGAAAGTGGTAAAAGTATTTTGGGGTTTATTTTATAAAGTTGAAAAAGTATGAAATGCAAATGAGAAAATGTTTTGGGGTTTTTATGCAAAGATGTAAGTGGTAAAATGTTTTGAATGAAGGTGAAAATGTTTTATGTGATGAGATAAAAATGTTTTGGTAAAAACTAAGTGAAATGGCAAAAACCAAAGTGGTAAAATGTTTTTATGTTTTTTTGGTAAAAAGTTAATGAAGTGGTAAAGTAAAATGGTAAAAAGTAAACAAACACAATGACATAACTTGCATTTACTCAACCACAATCAAAATGACAATCTTCAAGCAATCAAAGGGGTAAAAACCTAGTCATGGCCGAATGCATACAAGCATGGAATCATCAACTTATTTCATGCAAAAATTGACAAATTAACACACAAAACAACATAAAAAAAGAGGACCTAATCTATCATGCAAGTTCCTAAGACAAACATCAACCAAATCATGCATTTATTCACGCAAAATCAAAGGAAACAAAACTAGCAAAATGGGTATGAGAATGGGTTTTTATTTGATGAAAATTATACCAACAAGGTTTAAAATACAATAAAATGCAAGAAGACACAAGAACAATTCCTTCAAAGCCAAGGAGCCACCTCAAACACCCAAGCCTCCCTAAGTGCTTGTCAATAATGTTTGAGATGGCTCCTCAAAGCATCAACAACAATATATGAAGGAGTTGAGATGAGGAGAAGAGAGATTACATAATGAAAATTAAAGAAAATGCAAGAGTTTGTGAGCTTACCTCTAGATCTTGCTTGAAATGAAGAAGAAGATCAAAATAGAAACCAAGAACACTTGAACCTCCTCTTGAATCCCACGAAAATCACTTGATATTGAAGGATTTGATGATGAACTTTGAAGATAATGCAAGATTAGAAGTGGATCTAGTGTAGGAATCAAGAATAATGAAGTTTGGGTGGTTGAAAATTGAAGAATTGGTGGTGGAAATGGTGGGAGGTGGTCTTGGGTTTGAGAGGGGAGGAGGAGAGGAATTGTGATCTGATTGTGTGCTAGGGTAAAATGAGAATCCCCCCCTTTGGTTTCTTATTTTTGGGTTTTATATGAGGTGCAAAATTAAGGGTATATAGGACATTGTGCTTTTGCCAACCATTGAGATTTGAGATAGAATTTGAATCAAGGGCCAAGATTGCAATGCACATGGATTAGGGACAATGAGAAAGCACAAATGGAAGGGAATGAGCTAGTGTCATATGAAATTGAAGAGTTTTTTGTACACAAAAATTGTTGGGGGCAATTAGGTCAATTTGCACATAGTTGTAGCCTAGGATTTGATCTAGAATTTTAATCAATGGCTAGGAGTACAACTCACATGGATTAAGGGCATGAAGAAACACAAAATGAGGTAAAAATGGGCTGGAATTCGCAGCCATGAGGAGGGAAGGAAAAAAAATGCAAGCTTGCACAAAATAGTACATTTTGTCTTATTGAGGACACTTCCCTTTTTTTGAGTTTTTTTGAATTTGAAATTTTGGGCATGGGAAATAATGGGAATGCAACTATTGAAAATGTGGCACATGTTTTTGGGCACCATAAAATATTCCCTCTAGTCACCCATGACAATAAAAATTGTCACTTAAGAATTGAGGAATATTTAATGGTCCTTTTTATTTTTCTATGCACTAAAAGTGGAAAAATACATTTTTAATTATTTTGACTAGGGTTTTCTTTCTAAAAAATTGTACAAAAATTATCCTTGATAGAATAAAAATGTACTTTTTGTGGATGTGCATTTTTTGCGAGAAAATCATCTTTTTACGAAAAATGACCAAAATGCCCTTTTTGACCCTAAAACCCTAATTTGCTTAACAAGTGCATTCCAACCCTAAAAATGACTTTTAAGACCTTGGAATGACTTCTAAGACCCAAAACGCAATGCATAATGCTTCTCACTCCTCAACTTATTTATTTTTGTGGAAAATTAGGGTTTTGATCTAAGCTGGACAAAATTGGGGTATGACAGCTGCCCCTCTTTATCTGGATTTTAACGAGGAATATGATTTGGCCGAAACATATTCCGAGGCAAAATAAAGATAAAGAATTTAGAAATTATACCGATTTTGTCTACTTAGGGAAACCCGATTTTTCCTTTTTCCATCTCTCTAGTTTTTTCTGTTTTTGTTAATGTAAGGTGAAAAATGAAATTGTAATGCATGCGAGAATAGAGTTTTTTTTTTTTTTTGATAAATGGACATTAGCCCGAGATGAATGCAGTGGATGAAGCGTCAGCCCTCAGTAAGCCAACAAAAGCAGGAAATAGATTGGTGCTAGCCCTCGGGCAGCAAAAGCTGGAAATAATTTGAGAAAAGCGGTAAATTGGGAATTCGGAGGCTGCCTAAAACCTTCTAACGGACTCTTGTCGAGTCCGAGCTCTGGGGGGTGGCCTTTTCGAGCGACCGATCAACATCAGGTCCGGAACTGATTTGATCAATGGATTTACGCTATGCCTTAGGCTGACACAACTAATCCGAAGGACTTGACGAAGTCTGATGGATCCATTGCGTGCTCGTACACAATGTTGTGATCTGTGGAAGGAGTTCACTAACTCGGTGGGAGTTCACTAACTCTGTGGGAGTTCACTAACTCTGTTGATGGAGTTTACTAACTCGGGGTTGAGGGAGTTTACTAACTCAGGGTTGATGGAGTTTACTAACTCGGGGTTGATGATTTTCTAAAAATGAGATTTTTGGGACTCTCTGGTCCGAAGTAACTTTTCTCTTGGATGATGCATGAAATGCGTGCACTTGGATGTTTGGGGTGCACATGAGTGCAATGATTGACTTTGGTGGGATGCCTTTTCTGTTTGATTTTTCTCTTCTTTTCCTTTTGTTATTCTTTCGCTCTTCTGAGATGCGAATTTGAAGGCGTAATGTACTGTTTGATGCCATGGAGTGATGACTGGTATGGATGATATGAGAATGATGAATGATATGAAGATGTTGTGTTCTTTTATGTTCCGTCTTCTGTGATTTTCTTCTCTCCTTTCTTATTTGCTCTTTTTTTCTATGGAATGCAGATATCTATGTAAATGGAGTGTGAATGTATGTTATGCAAAGTGTATGTGATATGATGATTTCAATGGAATGATGGATGCTATGAGATACTATTTTTGATTTTCTTCCTTTTTATTTTGGTTAAGGATCAACACTTCAAGTGCCTACAAGGTAACATCCTAATCCCCAAGGATTAAGGTGAGCACCAAAGCCCTACAAGATAACAACCTAATCCCTGAGAATCCAGGCGAGCACTAAAACCCTACAAGATAACAACCTAATCCCTAAGGATCCAGGCGAGCACTGAAGCCCTACAAGATAACAACCTAATCCCTAAGGATCCAGAGCACTGAAGCCTTACAAGATAACAACCTAATCCCTAAGGATCAAGGCGAGCACTAAAGCCCTAAAAGATAACAACCTAATCCCTAAGGATCTAGGTGAGCACTAAAACCCTACAAGATAACAACCTAATCCCTAAGGGTCCAGGCGAGCACCGAAGCCCTACAAGATAACAAACTAATCCCTAAGGATCCAGGCGAGCACTGAAGCCCTACAAGATAACAACCTAATCCCTAAGGATCCAGAGCACTGAAGCCTTACAAGATAACAACCTAATCCCTAAGGATCAAGGCGAGCACTAAAGCCCTAAAAGATAACAACCTAATTCCTAAGGATCTAGGTGAGCATTGAAGCCCTACAAGATAACAACCTAATCCCTAAGGGTTAAGGCGAGCACTAAAGCCCTACAAGCGGCCAACTTTAGGCGACCCCCTCATGTGCTGAGATAGCTGGTTAAAGAATTTTTCCTATTTGTCTTTTTGCTATGTGAGGATGCAAATGCAGTATTTTGATGCATGATATGACAAAATTTTTGGGGTATTCAAATACTTTTTTGTGAATACTTTCATAATGATGAGACGCGAGACTTTGGATGCAAAAGTGGGGGTGAATTTGATCATCCTTTTTCTTTGGAAAAACTAGTTTTGATTTAAACCGCGGTGTTCTCAAGGTTATTATTTACAAGCAAACCCATTTATGTTTTCCTCCATTCCATGATAACTGAACCTTCAATAACAATCTTGTGCTTTCTCTATGAAACATTGCCAAGTGAACACACATGAATATGCAGACGCCAGGTGAGTGTTTAGGATGAATGCCAGACTGCCCCAATTCAGGCCTTCGGCGACTGTGAATGAATGACTTGCCCCTGTCCGGAGTGTGAAAGGAAGCGGAGTGAAAGAGCAAATACGCAGGAACTAGTGCCATGGCTGACACCGGGTGAAAGGATGAATGGCCATGGATGGACACTGAACAGACTCTCCCCGGACTAGGGTGGGCAGGTGGTGAAGAGAATACCCCAACTTTTAGATCTGAGTGGTGTTCTCAGTGCAAATCTTTGGTTCTCTGTGAATGTCTCAACTTTTGGCATGAAAGAAACCTTACTTGGTGATCACTAAACCTTGTTTTAATGCAACTTGAGTGTGTTTTGGAGTGCAAGTCCCTCTTTTTTTTATTTTGTCAGCTTTCTTTTTTCTGACTGTTCGTTTTTGTTTCCTCAGTTCTCTTTTTTTCTGAGGATTTATTCTTTCTTGATCAGCTTTCTTTTTTCTGATCGTTTGTTTTTTCTTTTGAGCAAACACATTGTACGTAGATAAGCTTGTTCATCCTAAGATTAGAATCTGAGAGAACAAAAGCAATCGGTCATTGATCGGAATGGACTTTTAAGGATTGTGGTGTTTTGTGGAGGAAGGATAGTTAGGCTTAATGAAATGTTTGGGGCTAATGGGAGGATGAGTTTTGTTCGGCGTTGGTTGACGGTTAACAGTCTATGAGGGGGATGGTTATTGGGCTTATTTGGGCTTTGTTAAGGCAAATTTGTGTCTCATGGTAGAATGGCTGAGGGGTTTGGTGTTGGGGCCAAAGGAAGTGTTTGAAGGTTTATGGAACCAGGTGTTGGAAGATTTATCGAGACAAGGGTCTCTTGTGCTTTGTGGCAACATGTATCAGCTCACAACTTATTATTTTTTGTCTTTTTGATTTTTTTTGACTCATTTGTTTCATTTTTCGGACTTTTCTTCTTTCTTTGCTTTTGAGTTGAGTGAGCTGATGCACTATTTTTGTTTTTGATATTTGAAGTGATCCTTGTCTAGGGTGATTAGAGGGTATATTTTTGAGTTTGGTTTTTCTTGGCTTAAGGTAGGTAGGAAAGGGACTTTCTGGGATTTTGGGTTCTTGAGGGTATAGGGAGGTGGCCACACTTCATCTCAAATCCCAATGGCTTATTTATTTTTGTAAAACAAGATAACGGTTCATTTATCTATATGTGTTTGCTCCTTTCTTTGAATTTTTTCTCTTTTTTTTTTATGCCCTAACTTTTGCCTGGACCGCCCTTTGCGGGTTTTCGATCCATCGGGCGCTTTTTTCTGCCTAGGCCGCCCTTTGCGGGTTTTCCACCTAGCGAGCTTATTTTCTTGTTTATTATTATCTTTTGAAAGACTTGCACTGAAAGAATATGATATTAACAAGGAAAATTAGTGATCACAGTCTTGCCCCAGCATGGAGGACTTAAAGCGTTAGACTGAACTAAAAGTCAAATATGCACTGATGGACTTATGATAAAACAGGGCAATGACGATCTTGAACAAAAGTGACTGAAAAGGGTAACTTTTATAGATGACGATGCTGAAAAGGAAACATGTGCCCTTATTGAAATATCCTAAGGCCTTGGGCAGAGCCAGAGGATTGCATTACATAAAATTTGCTTTGAACTGAAAACTACATGAAAATGCATGACGAAGACACAAATGCTTGACGATCAACACCTCGATCCTCTTCAACTACTGCCATCCCGGCCTGACAGCCCTGATCTCAAAGGGTTTAGTCCTTCACCTCCCTCATCAAAGGTCAACTGTTTTGTATCAATAAGATCCTGAACCGACTGCTTCAAAGGATGACAATTCTCAGTAGAGTGACCAATTGCCCCAGAATGGAATTCACAGGTAGCCTTTGCATTATACCTTCTTGGGAATGGAGGTTGGACTGGCTTCATCCCACGAGGAGAGATCAACCTATGGTTGATTAGATAGCTGCACAAATCAGTGTACGACACGGGAATGGGGTCGTACTGACGTGACTTTCCTTGTCCCACTATAGCATTGATTTCTCCATTTTTCCTTGCAGGCAAATCACTAGCATTGTCGGCGCCAGTAGGATTGTAGGGGATTCTTCCTCTCTTCATCCCGACTTCAAGTCTTGCCCCTACTTTGATCACATCTGAGAAGCTTGAGGACCCACTTCCAACCAGACGTTCATAGAAAACAGCTGGGAGAGTCTCCATAAACATGTACACCATCTCCTTTTCAGTCAATGGTGGCTTCACCTGAGCAGCTATGCTCCTCCATCTTTGAGCATATTCCTTAAAGGACTCATGATCTTTCTTGCTCATATACTGCAGCTGAATCCGATCTGGAGCCATGTCTTTGTTGTATTCGTACTCCTTTAAGAAAGCTTAAGAAAGGTCCTTCCAACTGTGGATGTCGGAAGGCTGCAACTGCATGTACCAATCCAGAGATGCCCCAGTTAGGCTGTACTGGAAGTAGTGGATGAGCAGTTTGTCGTCGTGATTGTATGCGGTCATCCTTCGGGCGTACATGGTTACATGTCTATTTGGGCAGCTGGTACCACAATATTGGTCAAAGACTGGCACCTTCATCTTTGGGGGAATAACCAAGTCTCGAACAAGACATAGATCACGGGCGTCTTTAGCTTTGGTCTTTGAATCCTCTATGGCTTTTAAACGCTTTTCCAGCTCATGCAACTGATCTCTGGGTTGAGAGTTCTCAAATAGGTGACCTTGAGGATCACTATCCATATTGAAAAGAGAAACCTCATGTGGATCAGCACCTCCCAGGGCGTGAGCAGGATAATTAACCCCAGATCCCGGATGGGGAATAGCAGTCACAGCTTCAGCGGGTCCCGAGGTAGGAAGGATGGTTGCGGCCCCACCTGGGTTTACAACAGCAGTATCTTCGGTAGTGGTTCCGTTTTTCAAAGCTTGCAGGGTGCCCATCATTTCAGTCATCTGCATTCTTATCGCATCCATCTGCATTTCTATCACCCCGACTTTATTATTTAACGCCTGATTCTCTTGGACTAGTGCCTGATTCCCTTGGACTAGCTGCTTGAGGACTTCCATAATCGGATTATCTAGACCTGAATTTCCGGGATTCTCAATCACTAGGTTTCCTTGATTGGTCGCCATGAATCTTGAGTCTGAAGCGGATATCGGCAAACCAGTTGGCCTCTTTCTAGAGATAACAGGGCACACAACATAAGCGCAAGAACGAATGACTGAACAAATGCATGCGACACTTTAGGCTTTACGGGCGGGGCTAGACTAGGACGGGGAATGATGATAAAGCAGGGAAACTGACGGACACGGACAGGGGCGACTGCACATGGCATGCATGCCTAGAAGAATGCTTCACATGATAGAAAAAATTTATGAACAATTTTAATCTTTTATCATGGGATGGATGAGATGCAAAAATTTTGAAGTTATGTGAATGAGCTGCTGACTCGAGAACTGGGTACTTTGGAACACCTTGAGTTTTTTTTTTTTTTTTTTTGGGGAATGACTATTTTGCAAAACCGTCTCGTCTCTCATCAAAACCTTTATTGTACAGATCATGATATGCAAATGCATGGAAAAATGACCACTTGAGAAGTGTACTTATTCTAAAAAATAAAAAATAAAAAAAAAATAAAAAAAAATTGTTTTTTTTTTGTGCAAGATGAAATACAAAATTTCAATGCATTTTTGAATGCAAGAATGATGCTTTTTCAAAATGGCTTTTTTCATTTGTTATGCTTGACGGGGCGGACCCGCTCCTACGTATCCTCACTGTGATGAGGAATCAAAGCGTACGTAGTTCTACCATGTCCTTTCTCTTCTTTTTTGCATGATGCCCATGAGGTTGACGCTGAAATGCTATGCAAATGATAACCCCTTTTGTTTTCATTTTTCTTATGCAATGTATGATGAATGTACTTTTTCAAAATTGGAGTTTTATTTAGTGCAAATGATGCAAATGCTGTAATGATGCGATGTAATGCAATGATGCAATGCAAGATGCTTCTTTTTGGTATTTTTGCGTAAAGAGGGTATTCACAGGTGGAATTTTGAAAATTTACACTCTATATGCTCCCCCATATAGGTGTTTATTTGAAAGGGAAAAGCATATTTTTTTGATTTTCAAAAAAAAAAAATTTGAGGGAAAAAGGTTGACTAAACTGAATGCAACAATGCAGCACACAATTTGGAAAGCCCTTGTGACCTAAAAAGAGGTGAGACCTACGATCTAGGGCAATTTAAAGGGTAATCCTCCCATGTGGCTCTATTCACTCCCTCGCAAAGGCTACCAGAGCTAAATCTCTCTCATGATAACACCCACAACGATGGAATGCCATCTGGTGTGAGGTACCATAAAAGAGCATACTCTGGCTGAAACTTTCGTGAGAGCAGAAGGACATCGGTCCAATTGGCAGTCACTACTCGTTTCCACTCTCCTAGGTGTTTTTCAGACCTTGGGTTTTAGGCCTTTCTCAAAGCACATAATCATAAGGGTGTGAGTGTGTGTGGTAAGGGCGTACCACTTAAAACTACCCGACACATATTACCCCACCTGCAAGTGAGACGCCAGAACAGTCCAGAAAAAGCAAGGTAACAACATGTCGTCTACACTAGGGTTCAATATCAAATAAGCTAGCCTGGGGTTTCAACAACAATCAGGTACATTGCTTACCTCAAGAAAGGGAGCCAAGAAGGGGGGATCCGGATAGAATTGGGGAGAAATGCATGAGCATAAACAATAAAAGAAAAGGAGATAGGGAACAAACATAGAAGAAGACAAATGCGTATGCCTACAATTAATGATAAGAAAGAAAGGAAAAAGAATGAAGGCAAACAGGGTATCAGTCAAATCAACAATACATTAAACCACACATCTTAATTAGTTAGGCTTGACCCTCGTCTTTTTTTTTAAAAAAAAAAGGTCCCCAGCGGAGTCGCCAGCTGTTGCACCCCAAAAAATCCGGTTCGGACTTCTCATTGTACAACGTGGAAAAGGTATGGAGCCGCCACCAATATTTTAATTTTAAGACCAAAACATTGAAAAAAGGTCTTTTAGACAAGGCGGATGGTCTTTCGAAAACTAGAGATATGGGTTCGGGGGTCGGTTAGGCATGGGGAAGGTATTAGCACCCTGTACCTCCTTTCTACCGAAAGGGAACCTTTAATTAAATGTGTGGTTTGAAGTGTTGATTTGAAAATGCTTTTATTTTGCCTCTTTATTGAAAAGGGAGTGAGAAGACTTAATGAAAATTTTTATTTTTGGCGCTTGACGAGAGTTGGCCTCTCGCTCCTACGTATCTCCTGGTGCAATGGAGAATTCAAAGCTACGTAGTTCTTGGTTGTCCTAAAAAGGTTTTTGTTTTTTAGTCTGTTTAGATGAGTTTTCGCAGTAGGAGTGAGGATTCGCGATGACCAAACAACAACGGTTTAGAGTGGCCGCGCTACTAACTCTTTTGAAAATGAAATTATCATTAACAACCAAACGGCAACGGCGCGAGTGATCATTAACGATAATCGGTTTTGCTTTTGATTCGAGTGTTCGCGACGACCAAACAACAACGGTTTAGAGTGGCCGCGCTACTAACTCTTTTGAAAATGAAATTATCATTAACAACCAAACGGTAACGGCGCGAGTGATCATTAATGATAATCGGTTTTTATTTTAGATGATCAAAAAGGGCTTTCGCAATCGAATTAATTTTGGTTTGTTGTGCTTGACGAGGACGTGGCTCGCTCCTACGTATCCCAAATGGGAATCAAAGCGACGTAGTTCTAACTTCTTTAGTTTTGAAAAGGTTTTTGTTTTTTTATCTTCTTGGTGAGTTTTCGCAATAGGACGAGCATTAGCGAGTGATTAAACTAACAAAGGCTATGGGTAATCACTGCTAAATACTCAAAAAGAGTTGTTACCTCTAGTCAGACGAACAAAGGCTCTGATTGACTATTAGTAACAACTTGCTTTTATTATATTTTCGAAAAGGTTTTCGAAGTAGGACGAGCATTAGCGAATGATTAAACTAACAAAGGTTATGAGTAATCATCGCTAAGTACTCATGTGAAATTGAAGAGTGTTCATAGAGATCAAACTAACAAAGGTTATGGGTGACCTCCACTACTTGCTTATTTTTGTTTATTGAAAATGCTTTGAAAATTAATTGGTTTGGAAAAGAGTTTTTAGAAAAATAAATAAATCATTTTCAATCGAATTCTATGTCCAAAACCAAATGCAAAATGAATGAATGAAGTTCAAACATATTCAACTAATCAAGCAATCATGAACATGTTGATTATCAACTAAGATTAAGCATGCCAATATAATCAAGAGATTTAATTGTCATAGATGCAAGACAAAGTTCTCAAAACAATAGCGTTTGTGTGTGAAGGGGAATTGCTACACAAGTTGGAAGCAATCTCAAGAGGGGCACATATGCCTCTATGCTACACATGTTGGTAGCCTTATAAGGGCACATGATTGTGTAAAAGGGTTTGTGCACAATTAAGTCAAGACATTCAAATGGCATCAAGAACAAAGGAATACAATTGATCATAGGCATAGAGTATTCTAGGTTAAGTGAATGAACATGTGAGCAATGATGCATGATTTGGCAAGCATGTGAATGCATGAGCATACAAGAATGAATGCATGAATGAGTAGACAAGAGGATGCATGAGCATACAAGAATGCATGAGCATTTGAGTATGATTACATTATGCAAGGCATAAATACTCGAGAATGCATGAGAGTGTCGCATAAATAGGGATGGATGAAGATGCATGAGGGTGAAAATGTTTTGGTAAAAGGTTTAGGTAAGAAAGTGGTAAAATGTTTTTGGGTTTTGGTGTTTTGGAAATGAGATGAAATGTTTTTGGTCTTGAAAGTGGTAAAAGTATTTTGGGGTTTATTTTATAAAGTTGAAAAAGTATGAAATGCAAATGAGAAAATGTTTTGGGGTTTTTATGCAAAGATGTAAGTGGTAAAATGTTTTGAATGAAGGTGAAAATGTTTTATGTGATGAGATAAAAATGTTTTGGTAAAAACTAAGTGAAATGGCAAAAACCAAAGTGGTAAAATGTTTTTATGTTTTTTTGGTAAAAAGTTAATGAAGTGGTAAAGTAAAATGGTAAAAAGTAAACAAACACAATGACATAACTTGCATTTACTCAACCACAATCAAAATGACAATCTTCAAGCAATCAAAGGGGTAAAAACCTAGTCATGGCCGAATGCATACAAGCATGGAATCATCAACTTATTTCATGCAAAAATTGACAAATTAACACACAAAACAACATAAAAAAAGAGGACCTAATCTATCATGCAAGTTCCTAAGACAAACATCAACCAAATCATGCATTTATTCACGCAAAATCAAAGGAAACAAAACTAGCAAAATGGGTATGAGAATGGGTTTTTATTTGATGAAAATTATACCAACAAGGTTTAAAATACAATAAAATGCAAGAAGACACAAGAACAATTCCTTCAAAGCCAAGGAGCCACCTCAAACACCCAAGCCTCCCTAAGTGCTTGTCAATAATGTTTGAGATGGCTCCTCAAAGCATCAACAACAATATATGAAGGAGTTGAGATGAGGAGAAGAGAGATTACATAATGAAAATTAAAGAAAATGCAAGAGTTTGTGAGCTTACCTCTAGATCTTGCTTGAAATGAAGAAGAAGATCAAAATAGAAACCAAGAACACTTGAACCTCCTCTTGAATCCCACGAAAATCACTTGATATTGAAGGATTTGATGATGAACTTTGAAGATAATGCAAGATTAGAAGTGGATCTAGTGTAGGAATCAAGAATAATGAAGTTTGGGTGGTTGAAAATTGAAGAATTGGTGGTGGAAATGGTGGGAGGTGGTCTTGGGTTTGAGAGGGGAGGAGGAGAGGAATTGTGATCTGATTGTGTGCTAGGGTAAAATGAGAATCCCCCCCTTTGGTTTCTTATTTTTGGGTTTTATATGAGGTGCAAAATTAAGGGTATATAGGACATTGTGCTTTTGCCAACCATTGAGATTTGAGATAGAATTTGAATCAAGGGCCAAGATTGCAATGCACATGGATTAGGGACAATGAGAAAGCACAAATGGAAGGGAATGAGCTAGTGTCATATGAAATTGAAGAGTTTTTTGTACACAAAAATTGTTGGGGGCAATTAGGTCAATTTGCACATAGTTGTAGCCTAGGATTTGATCTAGAATTTTAATCAATGGCTAGGAGTACAACTCACATGGATTAAGGGCATGAAGAAACACAAAATGAGGTAAAAATGGGCTGGAATTCGCAGCCATGAGGAGGGAAGGAAAAAAAATGCAAGCTTGCACAAAATAGTACATTTTGTCTTATTGAGGACACTTCCCTTTTTTTGAGTTTTTTTGAATTTGAAATTTTGGGCATGGGAAATAATGGGAATGCAACTATTGAAAATGTGGCACATGTTTTTGGGCACCATAAAATATTCCCTCTAGTCACCCATGACAATAAAAATTGTCACTTAAGAATTGAGGAATATTTAATGGTCCTTTTTATTTTTCTATGCACTAAAAGTGGAAAAATACATTTTTAATTATTTTGACTAGGGTTTTCTTTCTAAAAAATTGTACAAAAATTATCCTTGATAGAATAAAAATGTACTTTTTGTGGATGTGCATTTTTTGCGAGAAAATCATCTTTTTACGAAAAATGACCAAAATGCCCTTTTTGACCCTAAAACCCTAATTTGCTTAACAAGTGCATTCCAACCCTAAAAATGACTTTTAAGACCTTGGAATGACTTCTAAGACCCAAAACGCAATGCATAATGCTTCTCACTCCTCAACTTATTTATTTTTGTGGAAAATTAGGGTTTTGATCTAAGCTGGACAAAATTGGGGTATGACAGTCCTAAGAGCCTAAGTTTCAAAAAAGATGTTTTCATATGCATGAGCTACTAGTGATAATCACCCATAACCTTTGTTAGTTTGATTATCATGAATGCTTTCAATTTCAAAAGATATTTTCCCAAGCATCAAAAATCATGGCAAGTGCCAGTAATGATCACCCATAAACTTTGTTAGTTTGATCATTATGAGCATCCTCCACTTTTCCAAACCTAAGCAAAAAGACTTTCACTTCCGAGGCTAGTTAGAACTACGTCGCTTTGATTCCCATTTGGGATACGCGAGTCACATTCTCGTCAAGCGCAATCATAAAAAGTTTAGCATTTGCATAACAAAAAGAAAAGAGTTATTTTCATAACAAAAAAGAATCACTTTTGCAAGCCAAGATCATTTTCAGAACAAATACTTTTTCCTTTCTAAAATCGTTTTCAACCCATGGTCGCTAGTGGCTAACCAGAACCTTTGTTCGTCTAGCCATTGGCGGCGATGTCTTTTTCCCAAAAGAATAATAAATGATGATCCATCATAACCTTTGTTAGTTTGATCGTCGTGCAAATCAATCTCTTTCGAAAATCACTTTCAAAAAAGATAATAAAAACGAGTCGCTACTAATAGTCAATCAGAGCCTTTGTTCGTCTGACTGGCGGTAGTGACTCTCATTTTCAAGTGTACTTAGCGGTGATTACCCATAACCTTGGTTAGTTTAATCATTCACTAAATGCTCGTCCTATTTCGAAAACTCACTAAAAAGGTAAAAGACAAAAACATTTTTCAGGATAAAGAAGAACTACGTAGCTTTGAGTTCTCCATCGCACCGGGAGATACGTAGGAGCGGGCCATGTCCCGTCAAGCGTTTTTTTCTAAAAAACCTTTTTTCCCCCTTTTTTCATAATAAATAAAGATGTTCATTAAGAATTTTTAAATAAAAAGTAGAGAGGCAAAATTAAGTATTTTCAAGTCAACACACTAAAACCACACATTTAATTAAAGGTTCTCTCTCAGTAGAGAGGACGTGTGGGGTGCTAACACCTTCCTTGCGCGTAACCGACCCCCGAACCCTAATCTCTAGTTTCGCAAGACCAATCGCTTTCCAAAAAAGGTTTTCCTAATATTTTCCTTAATAAATATTGGTGGCGGCTTCATTGTTTTAAAAAGTTGTGAACGAGGAAGGTTCTCCCTCGGGGACTTTTTCGGACGCAACAGAGTTCCAATGGTCAAAACTTGATGTTAACTTCATTGTATGTGTTTGAAACCCGTATGACCTACCTTCATTGTTTTCATCGTATCTTCCTGTATTCAACTCTTCTGTTCATGATTTTTGTTCCTCTGGAAACTAGACACAAAATGCTTCAATACGAGCACAAGAACCATCAGATTTCATTTGTAAATGGGGGAGCTATTGTGTCCACAAGTTTCGGTTATGAATCTGGCCCAGTACTGAACTAGTCCCCTTGTTTCGGTGATATCTCCCAAACTACTGGTTGCATGTGTGTGAATCTTCAACCATCAGAAAGTAGACAAAATTCTCTACAGATTAGGCACTTGTTTGAGGGTTTTTGGTTACGGATTGACTGAGTTACACTTGTTGCAAGTCAGTACAAGGATGCTGGATTTTGAATTGAGTATGAAAAGAATGATCAAGCAAGGTCTTTGGTGTAGCTGTTGTAGTTCAGTTTGAGGACAGTGGTTGAAGGAATATTAGGAGGGTAGGTGTTGTTGGGATTCAACTCGAGTGGTGGAGGTTGCTGTATCGAAGTTTGATCAAGTTCGGAGCGTGTTCGTGATTACGGGGATTGTTCGAGTGGTTAACGGTTCGATTGTTCGAGCGAAGACGCGACTTCTCGGGGATTCGTCATATCGGTGAGTTTTACTCACGATTAGGAACATTGCCATATTCTGAACTTGTTTCGTTTTGGGTTCAATGCGAAAATTCGACTTTCAAAACATTTTATCGAGTCAAAAACCGTTTTCGGAAAAATAGTGTTTTTACGGTTTTTCGGTGAAAATATATGTTTTTATGGATTGTTGATTTTAATGCTTTCGCTAGGATATGGACTGAATTGCTAGTTATAATGTCTATTTTTAAGTCTCGATGGTCGGGAAATGTCTCGGGGTCGAATAGAAAGCGAAACGGTACAAAACGGGTTTTCGAAATGCTGTTTCAACCAATTCTGGCTCCCATCGCGTCGCGACGGAACCAGTTCGCGTCGCGACGCTTTGCAGTTTTTCAGCAAAACACACTGATTTTGTTTTCGCAATAACTTTTGATCCGGGAGTCCGATTGAGGTGTTCTAAAATGAATTGGAAAGCTTATTCAAAGACCTAACTATATATATGTAACTTGAATTGGAAAACACACTGTTTTTGAAAGTCAAAGCTTTTTTCAAAACCGAATTGTAGACCGCGTGTGAGCATATGTTTTTGAATAACAAAACGAATAATTCGTCCAACTTGGTACCGTACTATAATGCCGGATGTCTAACTTTGAATTCATCAAAATGGGTTATAGAACAACAATAGATATAGAATATCTAGAACTTAAGTGACGGCCCAATGCGGGTGCGATATATAGATTATATTGAGTTGGGTGACGACCCGATGAAATAGCATACTAGGAAGGGATGTCATGAGCACTCACCCTAGGCCCTGAAACGTTATGGCGTGGTCTAACGTGGGTTATCGGGATTGTGGGTGTTTGCACAGCCGATTTATGCTAAGATAGGTTCACGAATCATCGGGATTGTGGGTGTTTGCACAGTCGATGCTTCGCTTGGTAATATCGGGATTGTGGGTGTTTGCACAGCCGATTTATGCTAAGTTATGTTCTCGACTCATCAGGATTGTGGGCTTTGCACAGTCGATGTTTCGTTTGAAAAGCTTGTAATTATAAATTAATAGACAAGGCTTAAAAATATATAATGGAACTTCATTTACCGGGATTGTGGGCTTTCCACAGTCGGTAATGGGCTAGGTATATATTGATATAAATAGTTATGAATTTAACTATGTTGCAACGGTTTTATAAATAAACCGAGTGATAGTGAGGGGGCACGGTAGAACTCACTGAGACAAGTTGTCTCACCCTATCATTGTTGTTGTTTTTACAGAGAACAGGAAACAGAGAAGAAAACGGGATGGTCAGTTGTCACGCTCGAGGAGGAGATAGAAGATTGACTCATTCCTAGCTGTTTATATTTTTCTGCCGTAGTCTCTGTATTTGATATCATGACTCGAATTTGAGCTATGTTATGTTTTAGTTTACGCTGTTTTCTTGCAACGATGTATATCTAAGCAGGAATTTTTATACTCTGATGTAAACCAAATTGTATATTTAGGTATTTCTTTGTTTTAGAAATACGGGGTGTTTCATCATAAGTTTTTCATAAGCTCTCTCAAACAGTTTCACAAGTACTCATGTCAGAAGATAATCTAAATAAGCCGATCCAAATGGGCTCTTAATCATGGCTATTATTAAATTTTTTTTGAAGCCATTATACAACAGTTTATTAGTATTTCTTTGGGTAAACTAATGAAGTCATCTCATGTAGGGGTGTTCGCGGTGCGGTTTGATTCGGTTTTGAGAGAAAAAGTGAACCGAACCACAAGGTAAAACTACATGCGGTTTGGTTTGGTTTTGTTGGCTTCCTAAAAAAAAACCAAACCAAACCAAACAAATGCGGTTTGAATTGGTTCGGTTGGTTCGGTTTTTTTCGAGATAAAACATAATTTAAAACAGAGTTAAAATTAACTAAAATAAAAAACGGCTAACATAAATCTTTAAGAAAAAATCTTCTCAAATATATGTAGTATATAAATTATTCTCTTCTAATTCTTTTAAGATAGCTACAACCATGATTAAAAGAATTTGAATTAAATATTTTATTGTAATTTTTAAATATTTCATAACAATATGGATTGTTTGTAAGTGAGTCAATGAATCAATTGGATTTGGGTTAGTAAGTGAGTGAGAGTTGGGTTTTAGTTGCATTTGGGCTAATAAGTTAGTAAGAAATGCTGTAAGTCAATAAGCCTTAGTGTTACTTGCGGTTTCGTTTGGTTTGGTTCGGTTGGTGGAATAAAAACCGCGGGCCAAACCAAACCGCGCGATTGATTGAAAAAAAAACGAATAGTTTTTGCGGTATGTGATTTTTTGCGATTTTTAGTTTGGGTTGGTTCGGTTTGCGATTTTCTATTGGGTTCCTGAAAGTTAGTTTCAACATCAATATAATTTTTTTTGGTGAGCTCAACATCAATATGTCACGACGGCACGGTTGGACTATTTATGCAATTGGAACATTTGGATTATCAAGATATACTAAAAATTTCAGTAAAAAAAACATATACTACTAAAAATTAAATTAATGTATTTGGATCATTTGTGCAATTAGCTAGATCATCAACGCAATTTAAAATTTAGTAATAAAAACACAATTTAAATTAGTGATCACAAACACATTTTCGGGACATGCATTTTGTTGGATAAATTAAAAATTAGAATAAACTTACAAGCCACCTAAACTCCAAATGATTATTCTATGAAATGAAATACCAGTAAAGCAAATTGTTTTACATTTTCATCTGAAAGTAAGTGCAAATATTAAAATTATTTATAAAAAAAAAAACTAAACTTGGACTCTAAGGAGTTATATATATATATATATATATATATATATATATATAACTTATAATTACTTTTTTTTAGAAAAAAATAATTTCATATGATTAAAAATTAAAGTTACCGAAGACGATTTAAGGAATATTTAAAATGAAATTACCCTAAACATATTTTATGGAATCTCAAATGCGCATATAATAAAATACGTAAAGAGATGACCAACTAGTTAACTTGATGTTAAGACAAATTTGACATATATAGATTCTTTTTTTTTCTTCCGACAACTAGCTGACAACAAGACCACCATTGCTAAGGTATGAACAACCTTGTTAGTATTCCTCTTAACAAATTAAACATGAGAGTTACAATTGAAAAAAGAAAGAGACATAGACTCTCTTTGATAGGTGATAGGCTAATTTTTAACTAAAAAACTATAGGTGATGACTTATAGTTGATAGTTTTTTTAAGGTAACTTATAGTTGATAGCTATAGATTATAATTGGAAATTTTGTTGATTGAAAGTAAAGTATTTAGTAAAATTAATTTTTGAAAAACTAACAAATATTAATTTAAATGGGTATAGGTTTTTTATTTATTCATGTTAGTTGTGTATCTGTATGTGTTATTCATTTAAAAAATCATCTATGTTAGTATTTTAATTATTTTCACATGCATTATTTTAAAAAATTAAAGTATTAATTTTTTAGTCTTATTCTTGTTTTTTTTTATATTTATTATTAAAATTTATAGTTAGATATATATATATATATATATATATTGACATTATTATTAAAAATACAAGTAGGGTTTGCTTGAAAATATAAATATGTATGATTTAATTAGCACATATATAGTAACCGATTAGGTGGAATAAAGAGGAGAGTATGTAGACACCACAACAGAATAGGCCATCAGGGGCGCTTTTTTTTTATCCATTTGGGGCGTTTTCGGGCGCCCCTAAAGCTTGCGCTCCTGTAGGTGGTGACCAACTGGAGCGCTTGTAAGAGGCGCCCCTGATGGCCATAGCGCAGGTGACCAACTGGAGCGCTTGTAAGAGGCGCCCCTGATGGCCATAGCTCAGGTGACCAGCTGGAGCGCTTGTAAGAGGCGCCCCTGATGGCCATAGCGCAGGTGACCAACTGGAGCGCTTGTAAGAGGCGCCCCTGAATTTCAAAGGACAAAGGACATCAGGGGCGCTTTTCCTAAGCGCTCCTGATGCTATATTTTTTTTTTAAATTCTTTTTACCAAATCTAACCAGTTCCAAATCTAACCAGTTCCAAATCAAACCTGCAGCAACACCTTTTGATTCTGTTTTTCCCAATCCCATGCGAGCAACTAATTAACTCTTTTGCATATGTCAAATTGGGGTTTGGGTGTCCCCCTCCAAAGTCTTCCTATATTCATGAAAGTCATCCACAAATCAAACACAAGCTATTGCTATAAAACTCAGACTACTCAAAGCTTATCATTAATTAGTATAACCATATATATAAGAGAATAACACCTTTGGTACACAGTTCAGTAAAGAGGTTTCTTGTGCCCCAAGCTCATCCACAAAAATGCGCTTTGCATAAGCTCCAGCAACTCCATGTAATGCATCATAACTTCAATAAAATTATAGAAGGTCGCCTTCATATATCTTATCAGTAAGTCCCTCTGGTGCAGGTCCACCATTTTCCATATTATATTTAATCCCAAAATCCTGCATAATGGAAACCAATTGACATTAAAAATCACTAATCCATTGATTATCCATGCTGAAAATGAAGGAAAATACAAAAAAAAAAGTATCATGCAATTCCATGAATCATGCATAACTACATCTAAGAAATGTAAATGTAGGCCAATCTCAACATTTCAATTGCTTAAGCTAAAGGCAAAATGTCAGCCAACTCAATACAGACTTCATAAGTACATTGTCGGGGAGGTCTAAACATTACATCATATCCCATAATAATTATCAGACTTAGTAATCAAATCTAATTCCCTCCTAGAATAATTAAAAGTAAAAACATGGCAATACCAACTCACCTCATGTTACAGTACCTATATTCACGAGCAATCATGTTTAAATACTAAAGACCAGAAAACTGAAAACACTAACAAGCTATGGTTAGAGTTCTCCATAAAGAGAAAGTAATCTCTAGAAAAATGGCATACAAAAAATAACCAATAAAAGTCTAGTATAGCTAATTAGCTATCAATGATTCAAAGGCACATAAAATCCACAATATGTTATGACCTGGAAGTAATAAAAGCATTGGAAACCACCAAGAAGGCCCAGTTATAAGTTCAAACATATAGATGGTGTACAAAAGCTACCCAGAAGAGATACTGCATTATTTGATATACAAATAATAATAATAATAATAATAATAATAATAATAATAGCTAGGTTAGGAAATATATTTATAACCGCTTGCTACAAAGGATGCAGATTCCCCACTGTAACAAAAGCAGACAGTTACGCGCAACAAGCAATCTCAGTCATCCAACCTCAATCTAATGGTTTACATTATAACTTACCAAAACAACTTTAAAAGGAAAATGAGAGAAGAAAGTACCTAGTATCTTCTCCTTCTTGTAGAAAACAGAGTTCTCCTTGTATCTTTTCCTTCTGGTAACTCGCGTAACAGAGAGAGAGGGAGAGACAGAGAGAGCGAGCGTTCTGCGTTGACGGCGAGAGAATGAGGTGTACCGTGGAACTCGCGTATCTTTTCCTCCTTAGGATTAGTGCAGATGGCGAGAGAAGGAGGTGTGAGGAGTGGAGAAGGGGCAATGGGAGGTTCTGCGTTGACGACGACGGTGGCGTTGACGGTGGCGGTGCGCTTCCGTTGTGTTCTTAGGAAGAGAGAGTGAGACGTTGAGTGTTTAGGTTTGGAGAGGGAGAGTGAGTCGTTACGGTGGAGGGAGTGAGATCTGAAGAGGAATGTAGAAATTTTAATATAAGGCATCAGGGGCGCTTCTAAAAAGCGCTCCTAAAGGCCCTGCGTGTTTTGGCCTTCAGGGGCGCTTTTCTAAAAAAGCGCCCCTGAAGGCCAAAACACGCAGGGCCTTCAGGGGCGCTTTTTAGAAAGCGCCCCTGATGATGACGCCCTTTTTTAACAATTCTGTTGTAGTGAGAGAGCGGTTAGTTTTTTTAACAAAGTATAAAATGGTAAGAAGTTCATATGTTTTCTTCAAGTAGCATTTCAAAAAAAGATGTAAACTAGCTAGTGTGATAAAATTGTTTATCAAACACACCTCCATTGTGAAAACAAGTTTATAAACTAGTTGAATGAGCTATATACTAGTATATTAGTCCTGTTAAACACAACCTTACTAAATTTGACTTACCATCTAAAATAATGGGAAACATTTTAGGCAAATTCAAGTTGATTCTCGTTCACTTGGGTTGAGATAAACTGGTTCACATATCAACATTTGTGAAGCCAACAAAAAACTTCCTATGCAACGTGAGTGGAATGACTCTTCTGAGGGGCCTCGAGTTATCATTGAGATTCCATTCAAGTGGAGTTGGAATTTAACCTTGTGTCAGGACAATAAACCAAGGAATGGCCTC
Source organism: Astragalus membranaceus (assembly GCA_039519185.1). Lineage (NCBI taxonomy): Eukaryota > Viridiplantae > Streptophyta > Magnoliopsida > Fabales > Fabaceae > Astragalus > Astragalus membranaceus. The sequence continues at coordinate 179,911,298 of CM076849.1, forward strand.
AGTTAGATAGTTTTTATGTGGTGTACGTAGGTCTCTCTAAAAGGTAACACAAGCGTGCGAGGCAAATAGAGATTGGAGCTCAATTCAAAGACAGAAGGGAGAATGAATGAGAGATTAAGACACCCTGTTGAAGTTGAGTGAGTCGCATGCTAGGACATAGTAGAACCACACATTCTTTTTTTTTTGACATGATAGAACCACAACTTCACAATCGCATTCTCACGTTTCTTCTTCTCCTTCAAAGGGCGGTGTGGAAACGCTGCCGTTTTGACATTCGCTGACATTAGGAAAATATCCAATGAGAAACTGCCACGCGTACACGTGCCAGAGAGTGACAACCATGTTGTGGACCCCAGTCGCACACCACAAACACTAGTCAAAACCGCGGTTTATGCTCAATCCAGCTTGTCCACTTCCAATATTCATATCATTAAATTTAAAAAAATCAAATAATAATGTACACATATTTTTTTTGGCAAAGAATAATGTACACATATAAAATTAGAAATACTATATAACTATAGTATATATATTTTTTTGTAATAAAGAAAAGAAAAAGCCAAAATGTTTCTGCTTCTGCGTTCATTCTGCGTTGAGTTAATACTTATAGCTCATTAACACACACCTGCAGATAATCTCTCTCTTTCTCTCTCTCTCTCTCTCTCTCTCTGGTTAAGGTAGTTGAGTAATCAGTTGATCGGAATCTGCCTAAGTTGCCGGAATGTGGAAACCACGCGCTTTTGTGCTACTTCTTCTTCTTCTTCTTCACTCGCTACTACTAGCTTTGGTTTCTGCTCAGAGATCTGAATGGAAAACACTCACCGGTACTCTATTATACTTCGATCGGTGCTTTTGTTTTTTCATCATGTTCTCTTCACATAATTCTTACTTATCAAGTAGAACAACACTTATTAACTAGCAATTCGAAGATCTGTGCTTATGAATAAGTTTTGATTGGTTTATTTGAGCTTTTAGTGGGGATTTGATTTTTCATAAATGTTAATTTAATAAATGGCTTCGCATGTTTCATTTGTAAGTTCTGCTTATCACCAAGTTAAGTTGTTTATGGTTATAGAGAGTTTAATTGAAGGTTTATAGAATAAGTGCTTAACAATAAGCTATTTCTGTAATTAATCAAAGAGAAAATATAGTCAAACTATTTTTATATGAGCTATAATTTGTTTTCATAAGCTTTCTCGAATAACTTATTAAAATAAGCTGAAAAGTGAAAACAGTCGAACAATAAGTTATTTTCATAAATTCTTTCAAACATTCTTATAAGTGGCTATGTCAGAAGATAAACCTAAATAAGCTGTCCATAAGTCAATCCAAACACATTTAAAAGAATTTGATGTTTATTGAACCGATTCCTGGATCCCAAAATGAAACAATAGCTTGTTTGGGACGGTTTTGGCCCAGTAGATTCTTTTGCTGAATGCTGATTCATGAACTTCATATAATCTTAACTAATAGCCAAACATAGAATGAAAGTTAGTTTGTGTCTGCATCTCAAATTATGATTCATGAACTTCTTGAATTAGAAGAGTTTGTAATAATTATGAGGTATAAGTTGAAATTAATGTCTGCATCTCAAATTTTTCGATAGGCTTTTGTGTTTAATTTTAACTTCTTGGTTGGGAAAGAACCATAAACTTACTTTAGTTGAGAAAGCTAGAAACTGATGTATACTGGACCTGAATATAATTCTTGATATGATCACAAAACTTCAAAGCATTTTCCATTTTATAAAATCTATTTGAATTACTCCTGCACTCTCTTTCCTCTACTCATTATTTGTATTTTCTTTTTACTTGTTGGTTTTTCCAAAAGCACGAACTTGCACTCTGTGCGTTAGTTAGGTGCCTTGAGACTCACTCTTGTAGTTGTTTTGCAGGAAGTCCACCCTTGGTTATAGCACATGGTGGGTTTTCAGGGATATTTCCAGATTCCAGTGTGGATGCTTATAATTTTGCCACAATATTGAGCGTACCAGATGTCGCTCTATGGTGTGATGTGCAATTGACAAAAGATGAAACTGGGATTTGCCTTCCAAATATCAACCTTCAAAATTCTACTTACATTTTTTATTCTTTCCCTAACAAAACTAAAAGTTACGTAATTAACGGGGTACCCACCACTGGCTACTTTCCTATAGATTACACCTTCAACGACATCTCGAATGTTATCTGTAAGTTTAACTCATGTTAAAGATGTAGTTTTATTGTTGTGTTGTAGATTATCAGTATTTTGTGGACTCACTGATTCTTTTTAATTTGTGCCTATTGATTTAAGGTCTTTTCTCTGTTTGGCTTACTTGTGAGTTTTGAAGTTATTTATTTTTATAGTTTCTGACAATTTTTTGTTACTGTACAGTGGCTCAGGGAGTATACTCTCGGTCAGCCCTGTTTGAAGGCAATTCTTATCTAATTCTGACTCCGGATGATGTAGTCAAATCAGTACCCCCACGACCACAAGGTTTGTGGTTGAATATTCAGGTAAATGGAACGCGTAATTCATTCTCGTGATTTAGTCTCCTTGTTTGTTCTAAAATTAACTCTTGCTTTCTCTGATATTTTGCAGCATGATGCATTCTACAGGCAACACAATTTGAGTATGAGAAGCTTTGTACTTTCAGCTTCTAGAAGATTACACGTCAGTTATATATCATCACCCGAGGCTGGTTTTCTTAGAAGTATTACAGCACGCTTCAACCCAAAAACAACGAAACTGGTCTTCAGGTTTCTGAATCAGGATGACACAGACCCATCGACCAATCAGACTTATGGTTCACTCTTAAAAAATCTTACGTTTATCAAGACGTTTTCTTCTGGAATTCTTGTTCCCAAGGGATACATATGGCCTGTTGATGCAAGTCTTTATCTACAACCACATACATCATTGGTCTCAGATGCACATAAAGCGGGGCTGGAAGTTTTTGCATCAGATTTTGCGAATGATGTTCCAGTTAGCTTTAACTACAGTTATGATCCTCTTGCTGAGTACCTCCAATTCATTGATAATGGTGTCTTCTCTGTTGATGGCGTGCTAACTGATTTTCCCATAACTCCATCCGAAGCTATTGGTAAGTTATTTATCTTTTCCCTCCATTTTGTCTGAATGGCTTGCCATAAATAGAATGCGTTTGATTTTAACAAAAATCTTGTTCACTTAGGGATGTTTGGATGAAGTTTAAGAGGAAGGAAGAATATACATTTTATGCAAAACATTCTAATTATTTGAAATTTTTTGAAATAAGACCAGAGGACTATAATGCTACTAAAGTGAAATTTTCCTATTACCTTCCTGATCTTGCGCTCATGGAATTTGAGTTGCCCACCTAAGTGTGACTCTCTTGCATTTATACACATTTGTGGGGTTGGGTGGGGTGGGGGGGTGTTTCAATTTCAAATATGGGATGAATCTCAAAATTTGGTCTTTTGATATATATATATATATTCAAATCCCTCTCAAAGAAATTGCCATTATTTTCTTGGGTATTAACATACTTACAAACTGTAACCTTAGATCATATCTCTCTGCTTGTGTGTACTATTCTTTTTTCTCTATTTATGTAGATGTTGATTTTGTGTTCTCATTATGCAGATTGCTTTGCTCACATAGGCGCCAATGCTACGAAAAAAGGTATATTTTGTTTTGATTTGGAATATCTATTCTTATCTTGTTCCATAGTAATTTCTAGGTGTTTCGTTGTGTGATTTCTATCATCTAATGGCAGCATAGTGTGCATCATTGATGACTCGCCTCTCGTTTTTATTATGTTTCAGAAAATGCTTTGATTATCTCAAAATTTGGAGCAAGTGGAGATTATCCAGCTTGTACTGACTTAGCATATAAACAGGCCATATCAGATGGCGTGGATGTTCTTGACTGCCCTGTTCAAATGTCAAAGGATGGAACACCATTTTGCTTAAGCTCCATTGATCTTCTTGAGAGTACAACAGTCGCCCAATCAAGATTCAGCACATATGCCATGACTATCCCTGAGATCAAATCTGGCACTGGCATCTTTACATTCAACTTGACGTGGGCTGATATAAAAGGCCTGACCCGTAAGTCAAAGAGACTTCCATATTTTTTTTAGTTATTTCAGTGGTCTAATATTCTTCTGCATTTGCATATTTGCATGGAGGTAACCTAGACTTGTCTAATTGTAATTGATTTGATACTTTAAATAAGCTCAAATTCAGAATGAGAGAGATATGCACACATCAAAACAAACCATATCTTTAGGAATATCAGGGGAAACTAGGTTACAAGTTATAGCTTCACTTTATGGGATAATCAATGTTTCACTGATGATTTGCTATGGCGAACTTTTCCCTCCCCTATCTTTCAGTGTTTTCCACTTTGCTACTTGCTGTTTTTATTGTTTTATATTGTGATGAAGAATTAAAATATATAAAGTGTCATAAATGTATTATTTGACATATTTTTCTGTTCTCTATTTTCCCTGCAGCCTCAATATTGAACCCTTTTTCAAAATACAGATTATTCAGGAATCCAAAAAATAAGAATGCTGGGACACTTATTACATTATCCGATTTCTTGTCCTTGACAAAAAATCAGACTTCTCTATCTGGTGTCCTGATCATTGTTGAGGTGCGTTCTTCCATGCCTAATATTCATGTATAGGATTCATTTTATCAGCCGTTATTCAAACACAAAACTTGATATAATTTGGAGCAACATTGTATGAAAAAGGTTTAGCGCCACTTATTCCATAGTTCATATGACCGGTTTATGGTTTAACCTTGTTGCTTTGAAAGGCCTAAATAATCAAGGAAATAAAACAATGATAGGAAATATTAAAACTAGCATGCATTATCTTGGCAATGTTACAAGATTCGCATCACATATATTTGTTAGACATACATTCCTTTCAAAGTTCTGTATGTATGACTATGAAAAGATCTTGAAAATACATTTTCTTTCAATCCTTGCGGGTAGTACATTCTTCATCGTTTTTGGAACCAAAAAGAAAATGCAAGTGACTGCCCAGCCTGAAAAGGATATTCCTATGCATTAAACATTTAATATTTCTTCACCAACTCTTCCCTCTGAATTATTTCAACCAAAGATAAAACTATTTGGTTCATATTTCGGCATTAGGGTTATAAATAATAATTGCACATTTCAGGTCTATAAGTGTTTCGTTTTTGGTCTTTAGGCTGTCCCAATATAAGAAAAATGTTTTTAATTTAGTATTCTTTAATTTTCTATTGAATAACATTATGTTGTGTTCTTCTTTTATCAGAACGCGGCCTATCTTGCAGAAGAGCAGGGATTGAGTGTGACTGATGTGGTCATTGGTGCATTGAGCAAAGCAGGTTATGATAAACCAGGGACCCAAAAAGTTTATATTCAATCCACTAACAGCTCTGTACTGCAAAAGTTCAAAGAGAAGACCAAATACAAGCTTGTCTACAAGATTGACGAGACTGTTGGTGATGCTGCTAATGCAGCCGTTGAGGATATAAAAAGCTTTGCTAGTTCCGTGGTTGTCAACAAGGACTCTTTATTTCCTCAAAGTGCCGATTTCCTTACAAGCTCTACAAGAATTTTGCCAAAACTAAAAGCTTCTAACCTTTCAGTTTTTGTAGAAACATTCAGCAATGAGTTTGTATCTCAGGCATGGGATTTCTTCTCAGATGCAACTGTGGAGCTAAACTCATATATTGAAGGAGCGGGAATTGATGGTGTCATCACAGACTTCCCTAAAACTGCTAATAGATACAGAAGTAAGTTCTAGCAAATTCTGATGTACCATGATTGCATGAAGTCTATGTTATTGTTACCTCTCAATTACTGACATAATTGTTCTCCATTCTACTGCAGGAAACAAATGCTTAAACTTGGGTAATAAGACTCCTCCTTACATGAAAGCTGTTAAACCAGGTAGTCTTTATGGACTCCTTAGCAATGACTCATTGCCTCCAGCTCAGGCTCCACTCCCACCATTGTCCGAATCCGAAGTGGGCGAGCCACCTTTGCCTCCTGTTGCTAAATTAGCCCCAGCTGCAAGCCCTGCTACTGGAACCAAGTCGCCACCCGGAAATGCACAGCCTAAGGTTAATGCCTGCTTCTTCTTGTCCAGTGTGCTTGTTTTTGTAGCTTCTCTTCTTCTGCTTTGAGAGAAATCATCCTCCCAGTTCCTGCCAAAACAACCAAAACGAAAGAAAGAAAAAGGTGGTTTTTGCTGGCTTCTCTTCTAGTAGGATTACTAAGTTGCATGACAGCTTTTGGCATCATATTTCATATGAATAATCCACATTTTTTTTAACTTAAAAAGGAGCAAATTCTTTCCCTTGTAGCTATGCAATGTTTATTCTTAATTCTCCACTGGCTTTTTGGGTTTACACGATGAGAACAAAATCAAGAGTGGTATATATCTATGAATTCTTTTTAGATGTGTATTTTGTATCCTATGTTGTAAGATATATTTATAATTTTTATTTGTTGGTGTGTATTTGACATGAGATAAACAAGTTCAGGTTCGGATCAAGCTTTTTTGAGAAATCATTCAGAGCATGTTCATAAATCATAAGTTGATTGTTTCAATATAACTATTTAGCTTTTGAGTTAAGTAATATGTGCATGCGCACACGGGTATTCTTGGCTGATGATGACATTCCCATTGCCTCAACCTAACTATAAAGCAAAACTAGCAAAATACTTGTGCATGCCTACGGGTAGCGTCGTGTTATTTTCACAAAGTTGTTTCAAACCAAAATTGTAATATAATTATCGACTCGTAAATTGTAGATGATATTTGTAAATTAATTACGTATCATTCGAATTATAATATTAATTTGTAAATTAATCATGTTATTGTTATAAAAAAATAAACACCTATTGTAAAAGTCTATTTATTTTTGTAACTGTTTGTTATAAATGTAAAAGTCTATTTACACTAATTTCATGTTATATTAAATTAGACATGGAGACATTTATAACAAACTTGAGACATTTATATATTAGACATTGTTTACACAAATTGATATTTCTCATGTGATTAAATAATGCATGTGATCATAACGATAGTTTGCATCTATTATAAACATATGGTTTGCGAATATTACAATCCCAAATAAAATCCTACAAAATTAATAAATAAAAAATCCCACAAAAGCTAAATATACCGTAGTCTACATATAGTTTGATAAGCATTGATGGACCAAACCGGATTCTGCAATGACGACGTGCTTAAGTAAAAGAATGAATAAACGAACGGAAAACTGAGTACCAGAAGCTAAAAACTAATGCCACATCAGCATAGTTAATGACTTATTAAGCATATTACAACAAGACTAACACAACAAAATGTGTATGTCAGTTTAATAGAACATCACCCCTGGATTTTATTGTTATCCTTATGGTTAATGTATGAGTCTACTTTTTACCATTAACTAGCATAATATTTTTATTGGTTTGGTTAATAAGCAATACAGCGATAGTTATAGTTTGTAATAAAATTGCATAATCACGTTGGTGTTGGTCAGATTTGATTCATAGAAAGCCAGCAGGCTACAAACAAGCACACAGAAACAGAACATCCCTTCTATTTCACCAACAAACTCTAGAACATTTCAAAAGAGAAAGTGAAAACGAAAGCAACAATGAAATTTCAAAAGAGGAACATCCGAACATCCCTTCCATTTCACCAACAAACACCAAACGTGAGTGAGTCTGTAATGAATGTCTCAAAGTTTTGGTAGCTCCACCTCCCTCTCCCTCTCTTTCTGTCCATTAAATAACTTAGAGATCCGTTCACAAATTTGGATAAGGATGTAACCGAGAATAACTCCAACACCAACTATCACAGCTTTTTTCCATGCTTCCATTTGGAGTGAGGAGCAGAAAAGTGAGTGATTATAGCAGAAAAGTGAAGTGTGAAGAGTGAAGTGTGAAGTGATTATATGGGTTTGACACACACCCAGAAGAAGCGTGGTGATTAGAGAAGGTATATATATAATTCCATTATTATTATTATTTTAATTAAATTCCCTTATGCACTTCAACTATCTATGCTTTCTTAATACATTTTTGCACATTTAATTCATTAATCATTAATTAATTAATTAACATAGTCCTTTTCTGAAATTAATGCATGCAGTTCAAACAATAATTCCACAAAGGTTTGCATCTTGTATTTGTTTGGGTAAAACATCTATCTTTGTATTGGTAAGTAAAACTTCTGTTGTTGCATCTGCTACAAAGTACCAGTGCATGCATCTCAAATACCTTTTTTTATACTATGAAGATCTGTTGCAGCAAAACGATGGAGCCAAGTGGTCAAACTCAACTAAAGAAAACTATTATTGGGAATTTGGGATCACATCTAATTGTTTTTAAACCGTATAGATCAACATAAATTAATTAATGGAAACCAAAATCACTTTCAACAATGCTCAGGGATACCGGAGGAGTGAACCAAATGAGTGTAAGAAGGAAGTCCTGAGTTCAAACTCCACTAACTTGCCTATAAAAAAAAAACTTGCAACAATGCTTCATCACAAAATTTGTTTTGTTTAAATATCAACGATATGACAGGATCAATTTTTTTATTTGACAAAATCAATTATCACTATCTAACAATATCAATTAAGAATACAATATCACAATTAGCTATCAATTTTCTCTTAAATATTTCAAAACGTGTTTTATACTAAAATACTAAAAAATATGTGAATAATAAACTGCCAATTTAAACGTGTTTTATATATTTATTTTTTTATAAGCAATATTAGTGGGGGAGGGGGAATGTCAGTTTTGCGGGTCAAACTCAAGACCTCCTACACCAAAAACCCTAACAAACCGTTACTTCAGAGACGAAATCACGAGATTTGTTCCTTTTTGCTTGTATTTTTTGTAGTTTAAAAGAAAGATTGCAATGCACTTTCGATTGGCGTGACTTTCTGCACGTCCAATTTCTATATCAATAAAAGTCCAACTTTTCTTTCATATGTGTGCTTTTCGTGTCTCTGCTTTCATCTATTCAGTTTCTTTCAAAATAATAACTTTTATGATTGATGAAACCGAATTGCAAAACATGTGCACATTCAGAGCATTACAGGATCATTACGAAATCTTTGAAAAAATACGGAAAGAAGTGATTCCCCAAGTGAATAAAATTGCAGAAAAGACAGTCATGACGAACCAGTGTGCAATCCTCGCGGGATCGTCGTCCTGAAACAGCCTTCGCCCGGCAGATCGATTTAACCAGCAAAAAAAAGTGCCAAAGAAAAAAACAAATAAGCTGAAAAAAGAAAGCTGCTTAAAGAAAACAAATAGAATAAACAAAAAACAAAAGAGAAAATCACAGAAGACGGAACATAAAGGAACACAACATTTTCGCATCATTCATCATATCATCCATACCATTCGTCACTCCATGACATCAAACAGTGGTGCGTTACACTTTCAAATTCGCATCTCAGAAGAGGGAAGAATAACAAAAGAAAAAGAAGTGAATGAGGAATCAAACAGAAAAAGCATCCCGCCAAAATCAATCATTGCATTCATGTGCATCCAAATACCCAAATGCATGCATTTCATGCACCATCCAAGAAATTACTTCGGACCAGAGAGTCCCAAAAATCTCATTTTTTAGAAAATCACCATCAGCACCGAGTTAGTAAACTCCATCAACCCAGAGTTAGTAAACTCCATCAACACAGAGTTAGTGAACTCCTCCCACAGATCACAACATCGTGTACGAGCACGCGATGGATCCATCAGACTTCGTTAAGTCCTTCGGATTAGTTGTGTCAGCCTAAGGCATAGCGTAAATCCATTGATCAAATCAGTTCCGGACCTGATGTTGATCGGCCGCTCGAAAAGGCCACCCCCAAAGCTCGGACTCGACCAGAGTTCGTTAGAAGGTTTTTAGGCAACCTCCGAATCCCCAATTTATCGCTTTTTCCAATTTACCGCTTTTTCCAATTCACCGTTTTTCCCAATTTACTGCTTTCCCGTTAATGCGACAAGTGTTAGCCCCCCTTTTCTCAAAAGGAAAATAACAAAAAGAAAATTTGAGCTTTTCTGGAGCGGACAAAATTAGTGTTATTTCTATATCTTTATTTCCATTTCACCAACAAATATGAAAATGCCAAGTCATATTTCTTGGCGAAATGTGAAATAAAGAGGGGCAGCTGTAATACCCTAATTTTGTCCGATCAAAAATGAAAGATTTTATTTATTTTTAATAAAAATAATATTCATTTTTAGGTTCATGTCATGTATTATTTTATGTTAGTTTGCTACAAGTTTTAATCTTTGAAAAAATAATAATTAGAAGTAAAGAAACAAAAATAAGCAAAGGAGGAAATAGGGGGGTTTGTAAAAAATATAGAGGTGCAATCAAGATTGGGCCATTTAAAGCCCATTCCTCCACCAAACCCAATCCAACTCCTTCCCAACCCAACACCCAACTCCTTCCTAACCCAACACCCAACTCCTTCCTAACCCAACACCCAACTCCATCCAACCCACTCCAACTAAACCCTAAGTCGAATTCCACCCCTTCCAAACCCTAAAAAATTCGGCCACCCCCCCTTAACCCTAAAATGTGGCCACATTCACTCTCCCCCCTAGCCCCAAAAAATGTCCACATTCATCCCCAAATCCTAGCCTAGAAATCTGCCCCTACCTTTCCCCCTTTTCCTTCCTTGGAACTTGCAACTTCACTCTTCCCACACACTTCCCACTTCCCCACATCTCCTTTCCCCATACACTCCACCCTCACATCACTCCCTCCCCAACGGCTCTCTCCCTTCCTACGACCCCTTTATCTCTCTCTCATACACTCCCTCCATCTCCTTTCTCTCACACAACCTCCAAAGCACTACTCCCATCATCCCCATCAAACCCTAGCCGTCCCCTCCCTCTCTTCTCTTCCTTTCACGTTTCCTTTCACCACCTCTCACGGAATCACCATTTTTGGTGCCCCCCCTTTCTCTCCTCTCTCACGAAATCGCCATTTTTGGCATCAACACACAAGTTGCTGGTGGTCTCTCCATAGTTCGTAGGTCCATCCAAAGGAAACATGTTTTCCATCTCGTTTTTCTCAAGGATAGCACACAAACGGATATATACACAAGGTTTGGTGAAAAAAACCGAAAGACAAAGCACACCATTGGAAGTTCTTTTTTTTAGTATAAATATGGGTTATAGTTTTGTGGAAGGGGACGGTTTTTTTGGAGAGAGAAGAGTGTGGGGGGTCGAAAGCTTGAAGAAAATCCAGAAGCAAGAGGAGCAAAAACGGGTTCTGGAGATATTGGAGTGAAAGAGTGAGAGAGGGAAAATTTTCGTTTTTCTTTTTCTAAATTTATCATACAGATTTTATTTTTTATGATTCTTGTTGGTGAGATTTGAGAAGAGAATTCCTTGTCCAAGGTTTGTTGTATATTTTACTCTTTTATTTTATTTTTTTGAATCTTTTATTTGATATTCCGTTCATCTTCATGTATATGGTTTTTTTTTTATGTTGAATGTTCTATTATCTTTCTTTTGAGTAAAAGAATAGAAGAGCATGCATAGACTATTTAATATGTTTTTTTGTAAAGGATTCAGTTTATTTTGAATGTCACGTTCAATTTTATTTTTTCCTATACCTTCCTAAATAAACAAATCATGTGCATAACCATGAGTAATGATAGGTAGTTAAAGGATTTTCTTATCAACAATAATCATCATCATCAAAATAGTAATAATGAGAATCAAACATTTTTTTTAAGAAAGATCCAAAGTAATACCTTATAAAAAGTAATCACTTGCTTTATGTCAAATTCTCTTTTAGTAACACTGTCCCTATTAATCAAGATTTTTATTTTTTTTAATATCAAAGAAGGATCTTTTGACTTCAAAAACAAAAAAAAACATCTCCTAGTAATTAACAAAAAGGGGGTAGTTAACCCATTTCTTTTACTATTATTAAGTAAACAAATAAACTGATTTTTATGTTTTTCTTTTATTTATTTATTTATTCGCTTTTTATTTAATCAGAAATGAACAAAAGAAAAAAAAACAAAAAAACTTTTCCCTAGTAAAAAAAAAGAGTGGTAAGTAAAACATTTTTAAAAAAAACAAGTAAACTGCTATTTACACCCCCAGGCTCAAGGATAAGGCCCTTTTTGTCACTTAAGCCCAGTTTCGCTAACTGGGCCCTCCCATGCGAACTGGGCTTCTTTTTCACATCCCCCCATTTTGATAATTTAACCCTCTCTGAAAGAGCCCAGCATTTACACAGCCCATCGGAATAATTTCCTAATTTCTGCACCCCCTATTTTAAAACGCAACCCTTCTCACTGTTTACACCCCATTTTTAATAATACAGCCCTCCTTTTATTTGCACCCTCATTTTACTATTGCATCCACTGTTTCTCCTTTTTAAAAAAATATATTTCCTTTCCCTAAATAAATATTTGCTGACATCGAAAACAAATATTTTCAAAACGTCGAAATCAACGAAAACACTTTTCAAAAACAAATCTTTTCAAACGTCGAAATCAAAATTAATTATCACTAATGGTCACTCGCGCCGTTGCCGTTTGATTGTGGGTGATGATTTCATTCCTGTGGGAGCTAGTAGTATGGCCACTCTAAACCGTTGTTGTTTGGTCCTCACAAACGCTCTCCTTCAATTGTGAAAACCTTTTCAATGCTCAAAATAAAAACCGATTATCATTAATCATCACTCGCGCCGTTGCCGTTTGGACGTTAATGATAATTCATTTTCATAAGAGTTAGTAGTGCGACCACTCTAAACCATTGTTGTTTGGTCACTGCGAACGCTCAACCTCTTTGCGAAAAACTCCAAAAAGATTAAAAAAGCAAAACTTTTTTTAAAAAAAAACCAGAACTACGTAGCTTTGAATTCTCCATCGCACCGGGAGATACGTAGGAGCGGATATCCCCCGTCAAGCACAATAAACTAAAAACATTTTTTTCTCTTAAAAAAAAAACAACAACAAACACTTTTGCCAAAAATAAAAATTTTCATTAAGTCTTTTCATTCTCTTTTCGAAAAAAGGGCAAATTTAAGTATTTTCCGAATCCGCACTTAAAACCACACATTTAATTAAAGGTTCCCTTTCGGTAGAAAGGAGGCGTAGGGTGCTAAAACCTTCCCTATGCCTAACCGACCCCCGAACCCAAATTTTTCGGTTTTCCAAAAGGCCATCCGCTTTCCAAAAGGTTTTTCTTCAATATTTTCCTGCTAAAAAAATATTGGTGGCGACTTCATTGATTTTCAAAAAAGTTGTAAACGAAGAAAGATTCCCTCAGGGACTTTTTCGGGCGCAACACACTCATTTGGTGCATTCATTCTGTATTGCTTAGCTCGTCAACTGAGCTACCTACTTGGGATAACGTGTTTTGTATTTAAGCAAAAGAAACAAATACACATTATCTATATCTTTAATTTTTGGGGAGTCTCCCACTCAAATTACAAAAAAATTAACTTTTTCCCACGGAGAAAAATCGTCACTAAATGTTAAATATCCGTAGGTAAAAGTAATTCCGACATTTCCCAACGGCCACTTTTTCGTTAGAGAATATATAACATCTAACCACGCATATGGCCTTATTCTATGTTAGTCTTAATTGATGGATGCCCAAAGGATAAAAGTTACTGCTTGTACACCTTAGCAACAGAAAATAAAATGGAAGAAAAATAAGGATGAAAATTTTACTCTTTTATTGAAAAAGGCAACGTCATTTATAATAAATACCAAATGATATATATGATTAAATATATTTTTCCCTTAATTAAAACTAATTGATATGATTTTCTGTTTTGAGTTCCAATATCTTGGAATTTTTTAATTTGAATTCCGATCTATATATATGATTTTTTACAACTAATGATACTATAATCTTGATAATAACTAGCAGACCAAAATAAATCTTGGTAATAAATTCACATATATTTGAACTTTTTTCTGGTACAAAATTGGTTCTAATTGTAATAGACCTTGATTTTGACAAACCTTACGAAGCAAATTACATGTATTCTTAATAATGACACTACCCTAAATACATAAATTTTTTCCAATTAGTTAAAATTTTAGGATGATTGGATGACGTCACAATCCAAAGCAAAAAAGACTCCTTCGGGCTCTTTGAGTATATACGAAGGTAATTACAATTACCCCACCTCAAGTGGATGAGATTTGAACCCAAGACTTCCCGGATACAAATCGTAGGGTTAGAACTATACATAAAATGATTACAAATTAACGTATGTAATTTTTTGCTTCTGCCATGATCAATTCTACTTACACAGCCAATAAGAACATAATATCGACACACAACTTTAAAATTATTAAAACTAAAATAATAATAATAATAAAAAGACAAGAAGGCATATAAAGTTAAATCAAGAAAACACTTGGCTAGAAATAGTCATATTCATAATCTTTAATTAGCTTGCAGACAACATAAAATAAAATAAGACAAACTTGGAAGCTAGAAATTCAAAATATAGTCATATAAAATGCCAGTGACATTTTAAAGCACTCAATAAAACCCCAGTAGTAACATTGTTAACAATATTGGAGGAAAGGGAAAAGCTTAGAGGGCGACAGACAACGTTGATAGACTCACTGTCCCCATCTCTCCTTATCTTAGCCGAAAGAGAAACCCCAAAAGTGACCAATCCTCCATGCGCACGTGCAGAGGCGATGTTGTTTGCTATATCGTTACGAACGAAGTCATCAACGACTTGGAATCGTAGATGGAGTGTGGTTTGGTTGCAAGCTTGTTGGGAGAATGGTGCTAAGAAAGTAGTGACAAGATTGATCTTGTTATCGTTTATACTAGCAGAGTAGAAGATCGTGGCAGAAACGTCGTCGTATGAGTTTTGTGATAACAAGTTAGAATTTAAAACGGTGAGGGGAATGTACCATTCCGCGTTGAGTTTAGAAGAATCATCGTTGGTCAAATTGAAGGAAGCATTCCAGCGGACACCAAACTCAGGATCATTGTTGTCAAATAAAAGAATGAATGCCATCACTAACACTATGAAGAAGATCATAGAGCCGGCAATCCACATGACCGTGATGTTTCTTTCTACAACTAAATCTTAAACAATGTAAAATACTAGGGTTACATACTAGTACTACTAGTATATATAGAGAACAAATCCGGAGAATTAAATGCCGTCAATGTGGAAAATCCCTAAGTCTATGCCTAGTCAAAAGAATGAGTTAAATAATAACTCCAAGATTATAGGAGTATGTTGAAACTTGAAAGGTAAACTTGGTTTGGCTCATTGGACTAATCAAGTGTTAGGCCCATTGAAAGGTAAACTTGATTTGGCCCATTAATTTACAACTAGTAGGGTTACATTCTAGTAATAGTATATATATAGAGGGAGACATACGGGAATTTGCTCCTTGGGTCTTTTCCCTTTTTGGGTATTTTTCCCACCGGGTTTTGCTCCAGAGATGTTTTAATGAGACCCTTTGTATATGTAAGGGTTGGGTACCCCTAATACTCTTTTTTATTAATATATAATTTATTTATATTTAAAAAAATACGAAAATTTGCTCTCGATCTCTTGATTGACTTTCTTTTGTTTTGTTTTATGACAAGATTCTGTCTATTTTTTTTAGGCAAAATATCTCCTGGGGTCCCTTAACTTATTTATTTCTAACGAATAGGCCCCTTAACTTTTTTTTTGTAACGTATATGTCTAGGGGTGTTCAAAACCAAACCAAACCAATAAAAAACTGCAAACCGAACCAAACCAAACCGAAAAATGCAAAAAACCGCTTCTTATTGGCTCTGTTTTGTTTTATGACAAGATTCTCTCTTTTTTTAGGCAAAATATCTCCCGGGATCCTTTAACTTATTTATTTGTAACGAATAGGTCCCTTAACTTTTTTTTGTAACACATAGGTCTAGGGGTGTTCAAAACCGAACCAAACCAATAAAAAACGGCAAAACGAACCAAACCAAACCGAAAACCGCAAAAAACCGCTTCTTATTGGTTCTGTTCGGTTTTTTTTTTCATTGCACTGCGCGGTTCGGTTCGGCTCGCCGTTTTGATTACAGAAACCAAACCAAATCAAACCAAACCGCAAGTAACACTAAGGCATATTGACTTACAACCTTCCTTACTTATTAGCCCAAATGCAACTAAAACCCAACTCTCACTCACTTACTAGCCCAAATCCATTTAATTCTTTGACTCACTTACAAACAATCCATATTGTTATGCTATATTTAAAAACTACAATAAAATATTTAATTCAAATTCTTTGAAACATTGTCTTAGCTATCTTAAAAAAATTAAAACAGAGTAATTTATATACTACATATATTTGAGTAGGTTTTTTTCTTAGAGATTTATGTTCGCCATTTTTTATGTTAGTTAATTTTAACTTCGTTTTAAATTATGTTTTGTCTTGGAAAAACCGAACCAACCGAACCAATCCAAACAACATTGGTTTGGTTTGGTTTTATTTTAGGAAGCCAACCGAACCAAACCAAACCGCATGTAGTTTTACCTTGCGGTTCGGTTCACTTTTTGTGTCTAAACCGAACCAAACCGCACCGCGAACACCCCTACATAGGTCCCTTAACTTTTAAAAACGTTGCACCGTTGCCCCTTTTAATGTTTTTTTGTTAACACCGTTACAAAAACGCCTAATTGGCTCACTACAAGAAAAACTGTTTTTACCGGCCAGGACTTTTCGGCAGATTGACATCCGCCGAAAAATTTCCAGCGGATTTTAGGACTTACCGGTGGATTTTATCCGCCGAAACATTACCGACGGATTTGTTGGTTTTTCCGGTGAATTTTTTTGCTCCGGAACATTTCCGGCGGAATTTTAGGTATTTCGGCGGATTTGAGTCTACGATTTTTTTTTTAAAAAAAACATCTGCCGGTAAGGTTTTTTTCGGCGGATTTTTTTGAAAAAAGCGCAGGGTAAATCCGCCGGAAACCCCGTAAATCCGCCGGTAAGGTATTTCCGACGGATTTTTAGCTATTTCCGGCGGATTTTAGGTATTTCCGGCGGATTTGGGTCTACCAAAACATCCGCCGGAAATACCTAAAAATCCGTTGGAAATACCTAAAAATCCGCCGGAAATGGCGAACCGACTAAAATCCGCCGGAAACGTCATTTCCGGCGGAGTTTTTGAAAAGAGCGGGGAATTTGATTTTTGAAAATCCGCCGGAAATCCCCTAAATCCGCCGGTAAGTGACATTTCCGGCGGATTCTCCTTTTGTCCGTTGGACTCGGTTCTTCTATATTATCCCTTCTCCATACTCCACTTCTTCACACCTCTACCAATACCCTCATTCTCTCTACTAAATCTCCTCTTGAAATTCTCTCTTCTTCTCTCTACTAAATTCCTCCCTTCCTTTTTTTAGTGTCTAAATTTTTTTTACCAACTTTAGGTCACCGTAAAATTTTACCCACATCGATCTTAATAATATCGATTCGATTAGTGCTTTTCTTGCATCTGATGATACCTATTATCAGGGTGATGAGTCAGACCAGCAGCCACCCCAATAGCTTTGGATTATTTTATTTTGTTGTATGAATATTTTTTTATTGTATGGATATTTTTGTTGTTGTTATTTGGATATATATTTATTTAAATTAATGATTAAATTTCATTCCTAATTTTTATTTTTTTAAATAGTAAATTAATTAATTATTAAATTTTATTTTTTATCAATAATTAAAGTTTTTAATAAAATAATCAATTAAATTTTTTAATAAAATAATATTAATTTTTTAAATAAAACGATTTTTAATTTTTAATTTTTTTAAAATAATGAATTTTTTTTAAAAAAAAATGGTTTTTCCGGCAGATTTGTGGACTTTCCGGCGGATAAATTCATACGAATTATTTTTGGATTTTCCGGCGGATGTTTCGGCGCCACGAAATCCGCCGGAAACCGTTTCCTGCGAGCTGGCTACCGACGCCAAAAATCCGCCGGAAAGTCCACATTTTCGGCGGATTTTTGGCTTTTCCGGCGGATTTTGCCCGCCGAAAAGTCCAATTTTTCTTGTAGTGGCTTTTAGAGTGATTATGTGACTTTTTTTTATGCTTACTTGGAAATTTTATATGCTGACTTGTTATTTTAAATTATTTTTTAATTAAAAATTAAAAAAAAACCCTGAAACATGAAAATTACCGAGTTAACAACCCAGAAATCCAGAAACATGTAAACTACCCAAAAACATGAAAAAAAAACCCAGAAATTTGTTGGCTTTCGATTTCATTTTCAGGTTTTCCACTCTTCATTTCATGTTCAATTTCGTTTTCAAACGGCCCCTCTTCATCTTCGTTTTCAGATCCGTTTTTGTTCGATTTCGTTTTCAGCATTTCATGTTCATTTCATGTTTGATTTCAGATCTATTTTTGTTCGATTTCGTTTTCATCGTTTTCCACTCTTCATTTCATGTTCGGTTTCAATTTCGTTTTCATCGTTTTCAAAACCCAAATCCGTTTCAGATTCATTTCATTTTTATGATTTTTATGATTGTAGTAATTCTGGTTGGCATTACCATTTCAGATCCGTTTCGTTTTCATCGTTTCCACTTTTCATTTCATGTTCGATTTCATTTTCAGATTTGTTTCACGATTTTCATGATTCTGGTTGTTTCGAACATAGATTGAAAACGAACACAAATGGGTTTTAGTTCTGAGAATTGAAGAAGAGCATTGCTGGTGAAGAAGATGTTGTTGGAAGAAGAATGATGTTCTGGACTAGACCAAGAGGTCCATTTAGCAAAACCAGGGGGTGCGTCTAGCAATTGGATATGGATCAGCCCAATCGATTCGGCCCATATCCACTACATACAAGCCCAACTAAAGCCACCACGCTTGGATGGTTCAGATCGATTCTGATAATCCGACGGTCCACAGACGAGCATCGATTTCCTATAAATACCGGTTCGCATAGCCATTTATACGGAACACACTCTTCCCTTGCAAATTCACTAGCCTATTCTCTTACTAACTTGAGCGTCGGAGTGGCTTTGCAGGTACCCCCTCGGGCGCTCACTAACCTCCTGTCAGGGTAGCAAGAGACCTACCAACAGCAGCCACCAAAATACTGCTAGGTACAGAACATTGGCGACCACAGTGGGAGATATCTATCTTTCACATCATCACTACTCAAACTTTTCTCTTGCTACTCCATGGCTCCCAGAGGCAGACCCCCGATTCAAAGCATTGCCGTACCGGCATCCCGACCAGAGGATACTCCGGAAGGCAGCGTCGTAACCCTACCTGACGAGGGTACCAGTCAGCCGGCCCAGCCTTCGAATGTGAGTCAGCTTTTGGATCTCCTGGCCAATCGCACTCAAGCTATGCTGCATCAGGAAGACCAGCAGAGTGCTAAGGACATGCCCAACTCGGCACCTAGGAGGGCACCTGGCCGGGCGCCAAGACAGCATCAGACAGCACCCATGAGGGCGCCTGGCAGGGCGCCATGGCAACATCAGGCAGCGCCCATGAGGGCGCCTGGTAGGGCGCCAGGGCAGCATCAGACATCCCCCATGAGGGCGCCTAGCACCCATGAGGGCTCCATGGCAACATCAGACAGCACCCATGAGGGCGCCTGGTAGGGCGCCAGGGCAGCATCAGACAACGCCCATGAGGGCCCCTGGCAGGGCGTCATGGCAACATCAGGCAGCGCCCATGAGGGCACCTGGCAGGGGAACCCTTCCTCCAACAACGGTGACTTCGAGGCACCATCGTTCTCCCCCTCATGGAGGATCAGGCTCACCTCCAAGGGACCCCTCCATCCCCTCCGGATGATACCTACCAGCGTCACGACTCCCGCTCCAGGACCTCCTCACGCGCATCCCTTGATACTCGAGAGAGGTCAAGGAACCGGGTTGACACCCACCGGAGGCACCACCGAGGATCGCCATCGAGGAGATCCCCCGATCGACGCAGGCATCAAAAGTACATGGACTATGAAGAAGACAACATGGCCTACCAAGAGGAGGCCAAGGTTGGCAGCATGAAGGCTGATCTGACTTGTTATGGGCATAGTACCAGCAAATGCAGCACCCCCAGGGATGACATTGAAGAAGGGAAGCTCGCCCAATACGTGAATGAAGAAGAGGATGAAACTCGCGACTCCGAATAAGGAGTAGAGCATCAGGACTCGAGCCTAAGGCTAGGCCTAGTTATGAATTTTGTTGTTTGAGCACAAAAGCAGAATATCAAGAAAGAAAAAAGGTCCAACTCCAGAATCAGGAGTGGGGCGAGACAAGTTTGAGACCCAACATACCATGCAGGGAGGGACTGCCTGGATTGTAGGGGGAAACCTCAACATTAACCTAAAGCCAAGATCATTTCTCCAAGTATGGGAGTCAAGGGTGTCATGGCGCGCTCATCTTCCTATAGCAAAGCAGCCAAGATCACGGCACCCACCCGGCGGGGATCCAAGGTATGAGACCACGGTGTATTGGGTAGCAAGCGCTAATAAAGGCGCGAAAGTCAAGCAAATGACGAGACAATGAGGTCACAGACACCAGAGATACCCACCTACAAGGGTGATGTCTAGTCTGCATGCCATAAATTCATCTGTGTTTATCCGATTGAGGCGTGTAAGCATGTGTTGGAAAGCTAAGAAGTAGAGCTACAATTCTCATGTTAAGCTCGAAATCCAATTCATACGTCTCTGCACCCAGGAAGGGAAACAATCTGACGGCACCATGGCAAGCCAGCACCCAAGGCCCCCAGGAGGGCGTCAAATCCTGTTACGGAAGCAGCCAGCGTGGCACGTAAGAAAATTAAAGGATGCATGAGCATGTGAGTGCATGAGCATGTAAGAAAATAAAAGAGTGCATGAGCACATAAGAAAATTAAAGGATGCATGAGCATGTGAGTGCATGAGCATGAAAGGAAATAAAAGAGTGCACAAGCACGTGAGCAAAAAAAATATTGCACGAGCACGTGAGCAAAAAACATAGTGCACGAGCACGTGAGAAAATAAAATAGTGCACGAGCACGTGAGCAAGTAACATAATGCGCGAGCACGTGAGAAAATCAAATGATGCATGAGCGTGAGAGGAAATAAAGTAATGCGTGAAGTGATGGTGTCATTCTGCTCGCCCTCACACTCTCCTCCGCTCGCCCTCACACTCTCCTATGCTCTCCCCTAGGTGCAATGTAATCGGCCAAGAGGAAAAGAAAATGTGGTGTTGCTCGCCCATACTCACCATCAATCACCTCGATCAAGGCAAGTCAGCAAAAAATATCAATAGACGAGCAAGATAATTGCTGTGATCCTCTGACAAAATTAGCAGACCCGACGACGGCACGACCCGTAAGGGCAACCTAACCTACGAGGGCATCCTAAACGACAACGTCAAGTCAAGACCATCCCCCAGGATAATCTCGACTTGGGGGGCAATGGTGCAACCAGGTCAATATCCACCAGAGGCACCACCGGGGATCGCCATCGAGGAGATCCCCCGACCTACGCAGGTCAATATCGAACTTTGCCACGAGGCACGAAGCAACTTTAAACGTGTCACAACCTCTGACGGGAGTTAAATTCTGATCGATTCTGATAAACTGCCCCCAGAGTCCCACAAGGTGCGAAGCGGCTTCAAAAATGGTCGCAACCTCTGATGGGCGAGTTAAATTCGGATCGATTCTGATAAACTGCCCCCAGAGTCACCACGAGGTGTTAACTTTGCCACGAGGCACGAAGCGGCTTCGAAAATGGTCGCAACCTCTGATGGGCGAGTTAAATTCGGATCGATTCTGATAAACTTCCCTCAGAGTCACCATGAGGTGTTAACTTTTCCACGAGGCACGAAGCGGCTTCGAAAATGGTCGCAATCTCTGATGGGCGAGTTAAATTCGGATCGATTCTGATAAACTGCCCCCAGAGTCACCACGAGGTGCGAAGCGGCTTCGAAAATGATCGCAACCTCTGATGGGCAAGTTAAATTCGGATCGATTCTGATAAACTTCCCCCAGAGTCACCAGGAGGTGTTAACTTTGCCACGAGGCACGAAGCGGCTTCGAAAATGGTCGCAACCTCTGATGGGCCAGTTAAATTCGGATCGATTCTGATAAACTGCCCCCAGAGTCCCACGAGGTGTTAACTTTGCCACGAGGCACAGAGCGACTTTAAACGTGTCGCAACCTCTGATGGGCGAGTTATTATTTAGATCGATTCTGATAAACTTCCCCCAGAGTTAACATTGCCATGAGGCGATATGAGATTATACATTCAGATGCGCAAGGCGATGACCAGCGCCCGAGGCCACCCAACGCGTGCCAGTTACAATTATAAGGAACAAGCTAGATAAAGAGAAAGCTTGGATGTTTCAAAATGCAACATAAAAAAATCAGGGGGCAATGACATCGAAGTCAACCCCGCTGGGTCTGTATGTGACAAGCCTCCCGGCCAGAACCTCTTGATCAAATTAAAAGATCATGGAGATGTCAAACAGATAATGGTGAAGACGGAAGAGGCAATTCCCCTCGGCACCAAGCAAGCCCTGAAATTTCATCAAGAAGAAAAGCAGGCTAAGAGACAGGATGGGCAACAAAAAAGCAGAGTGCCAAGCACACGTCCACACAAGCCAGCACCCAAGAGGGCGCCTGGCAAGGAAGCAACCAGCGCCCATGAGGGCGCCTGGCAAGGAAGCAACTAGCGCCCATGAGGGCGGCTGGCAGGGCGCCAAGCACCAAGGCAGTGCCCATGAGGGCGCCAATACAGAAGCAGGCAGTGCCGATGAGGGCGCCTGGCAGAGGGCGTCTGGCATGAGGGCGCCGGGCAGAAGGTGGTCTGGAAGCAAGTCCTTCATGTAACAGCCCAGGTCCAACGCATTGGCCACCCCAGCACTGTTACATCACGGTCTTTTCTACCCCCCTTGTAGAATTTTTGCCTTCCGTGAGAATCGAACCTTGCACCTGAGGCATAAGTGCAAGTTAAACACACCTCCCACTACCAATTGAGCGCGCGCTCAATTGGTAGTGGGAGGTGTGTTTAAACAGATCTGAAAGAGAAATCAACAACCTTGTGCTTCGACGTCGTCGGAGCTACAACTTCAATACAGATTTGGAGCAAACCTAGATGTACACCAAATTCACATATTTCTTTTATTTTTAATTAAAATTATTATAAAATAATGATTCAGCAAATAAAACTAACACACAAGCAAAAAAAACAGCCACATAAGCACCTTAACAATCACTTAGACATTATAGTATCAGAGTCAAACTAAAATTGTGAAAGAAGTTAGTCTAGACTTTTGATTTTACTAGCTTCTTGACCTGTGCATTGCACGGGATAAAAACTCTAGTTAATATAGAATTGTTGTTGGGTAAAACTTGTTTCTTAAATTGCAACCAGAAAAAGTCTTGTTTAAATTGAAGGTAACTATGAATTAAAAAACTTTGTAATAAAGAAAAGTAATTGTGAACTTAAAAACTACAATAGAGTGTGTATAAATATCATTCAGGTGAATTGTTTCGTATACATAATCCATTGTAACAGTAATGGTTTATAAAATATATAGTCTAATATCTGTGAATTAAAGCTAAGCTATAACTATAAATTAAATAAGAAGAATATAAATTTGAAATTGGCTATCAATAGGATACTAAGAAGAAAGGAATTCAATAAATGAATTGGTAGTGACCGAACTAAATGAATTTAATAAATATTTCGGGCTCAGAAAGATAAAGAGAAGATGTATAAAAATAAATTATTTTTTTAAGATTCAGAAAAATACGGTCCTAAAAAATATAAAGAAAAGAAGTATAAAAAGAAATTGATTTTTTAAAGTGGTGGAATCACTAAAAGGGTGAGTTGTACGGGTCTGTGTCACAAAATTATTTTTTCACCAAATCAGTTATTGATGAATGAACTTTGAGTATTTGAACGGTTAAAATTTTTTTTGAACACTAAAGTACCCCAAAACACGCTGCTTAGCATCACATTTTACGTATTTTGTCACGAAATTATTTTTTTTCCCACAAAACCCGCTATTGAGACACAAACTTTGCATATTTGAATAGTTGAATTTTTTTGCGAACACTAAAGCATCGGAAAACATACTACTTAGTATCGTACTTTACATATTTTGTAATGAAATTATATTTTACCCCACACCGGTTACTGAGGAACAAACTTTACGTATTTGAATAGCTAAAAAAATTTCGACCGATAAAGTACCCCAAAACACACTGCTTAGCATTGAACCTTGCGTATTTAATTACAAAATTACTATTTTCTTTAACAAACCGGTTATTGAGGAACAAACTTTGTGTATTTGAGCTGTTCAAATTTTTTTGAACCTGAAAATACATTGCTTAAAACATGTAAAAGGAAAAGAAAACGTATGTACCTCAAAACACACTACTTAGTGTCGCACTTTACGTATTTTTAGATTGAGGAACGAACTTCATGTATTTGTACATCTAATTTTTTTTGAATTCTAAACTACCCGAAAACACACTGTTTAGCGTCACAATTTACATATTTTGTTACAAAATCAATTATTTTTGACAAAATTGGTTATCGAGGAACAAACTTTGCGTATTTGAACTA
The DNA here is from genome assembly GCA_039519185.1 of Astragalus membranaceus. NCBI lineage: Eukaryota > Viridiplantae > Streptophyta > Magnoliopsida > Fabales > Fabaceae > Astragalus > Astragalus membranaceus. Next base: position 179,935,872 of record CM076849.1, read on the forward strand.
CCCCAAAATACACTGGCTAGCATCACACTTTACTTAATTTATCACGAAATTAATTTTCATCTTCATTAATTTATAGATCTATTTTTTTAAAATAAAAATATGAGAGAGAGAGAGAGAGAGAGAGAGAGAGAGAGAGAGAGAGAGAGAGAGAGAGAGAGAGAGAGAGAGAGAGAGAGTGGGGGATAGGAATTTTGGAGGGAAAGTGAAGTGGGAGACTCCCTAAGATTTTATGTCACATCTGTTGGTTGATTTGGGGAAAAAATATCTCACTCTCCTTGTAAGTCCTAATGTAAAATGGAATGTACCTTAAAAAAAATGTAAAATGGAATGTATGAACGAATTAAAATAAGAATATATTATTAGGCTCTTTTTTTGGCAAGTCTGATTCGCTAGCAAATACCAACATTTAGTATTTTTTGGATAGTGTTTATCATTTTTTTTAAACGCTACTTATAGCTAGCGTATAGTGCCTCACTTTTTTTTTATCATTTTTACCCTCATTATTTTTCTTAAATTCATTCTCTATCCCAATTAAAATAATATAAAGAATTTTAAATCCCTAATTTGTTTATGCATAGATTATCTTTAATAATTTCCTAAAAAAATTATCTTTAATTTTTATTTTAATTATATTACTACTTTTATCTTTTTTAGGAGTTTACCATCGTTATATGTTGATTATTATTTTAGAATACATAAATAATGGTATATATAATTAACTATTTATATATATATATTAAATAATATAATTTTTTTATAATAAGGTAAATAAAAATATTAACATAAAAAAATATAAATTTTAACTTCTAAATAATTTAATGTTAAAACCAACTAGGCATGGCAACAAAACTTGTACTCATAGGTACCAACCCGAACCCTCCCCGATTTGATGGGTTTTTCCTGCTTTGACTGGATTTGGGTTTGGGATTTCCCCAATATCAAAACACGGGGACGGGGCGGGTAACAGGGATATAGGTCCCCACCCCGAACCCGCCCCGAATGTACAAAGTTACAATATTACTCCTCTTATATTAGAAACCCTCCACATCTCAACTAAACCCTAAATTTCTTTGTTAGAGCCAACTCCCTTATATTAGAGGCTTTGATGTGTGCAAGAAGTTGGTTATAGAGTAACGAAAACAGCGGTATGATTTTAAATTATTTTTTCAATTTACATATCTTAAGAAATGACAAATAATTATGTATATGTTAACTAATTACTATTTGTTGTCCTGGGTCAAACTCTTAGGTCCTAGCCGTGGGTTCGGCCAGAGGTTTGAACAAGTGTTTTGATTCCTCTGTTCTTCAAGCAATTGCGCCAAGGAGGCAACTCTGCTCATTGACTGTGGGTATCCTAACTCCTCTAGAAAGGGTCAAGTTGAGTGAATGGGATGCGAGGGTTGGATTATACTACTGGCTAATGCATGAAAATAAAGATAAAGTGCGATAAAAGCAGATAGATAAAATAAAATGTAGAGTTTTTGATTGATTGGTGTGTGTCTATTTTGTACAATTGCTCTTCTATTTATATACATAGGCCCTCGTCGACCACTAACATAGCCAACATTTGCCCTACTGATAAACCCCAATTTAGTGCATTTTTAGAGATAGTTTTAGGTCACTTTTAGAGCAATTATTACTAATTATATAAACCGTTGACTTAATTTGCTCTTTATTTTGCAGAAAAGAAGGAAATATGAAAAAGAATGAAAATTCAAGTTAGAGCCACTTAAATGTAATATATATATATATATATATATATATATATATATATATGGCTAACAAATAAAAGAAAGCAAGTCCAAGCCCATTAATGCAAGAATGCCCACGGTAATAAACAGAAGAAGATCCTCTTGGTGATTTCAATTGAAACTGATGCACATGTGACTTCGAGAGAAAGAAAGAGGCATGGAGTGGATAGCAAGCAACAAATATTTAGGAAGTATCAGAATCCTAATATTTAGGGATGGAGATAAAAAGGTGCTCTTGCAATTAAAAGAGGAAACAATCTTGACTTGAGGAAAAAGGAATGACACACTACCCTAGCTTGGAGAGAAAGAAAATGAACTAATATAAAAGGAAGGCTTCACTTGTGAGTGAGGGAGAGCCGCATGCACTAACACAAAATTAGGAAAAAAGCGGTAGTGACGGCAACACAGAGGAGAGGAGAAAAAGAGTTTTTCGGCACCGTTCTTGACACCGTGAGAGAGCTTTGGAGTAAAAGAATGAGATTGAAGACAAAGATTAAGACTTTCTCTATTTCCGGGTTATTCTTATCTCTGTAATTCATGAACCCTATTTTTCTTAAATTGTTCTTTATTATTATGGAAACCTAAATCATCTTCTAGAGTCTTAGGTGGATCTTGCAAGTTTAGATACTTTTATGTTCTAGTTTCTTATTTGAATTCATGTTTTTATTTCAATTAATATTGTCCTATTGTTTTTATCACATAATTAGGATTAGCTACCCTTTTCATGTTCATAATCAATTAGTTGATCAGCGACTGTACTGCAATTAGTTGGTTGACCTATAAGATAATTGGGGCTATAATTAATTCATGACCAAACTTTAATTTAGTCTTCCAATCATTCAACCTTTTTGTTCTTTATGCTTTTCTTAAATTTAATTTCTTGCATGACCAAACAAGGGTTAATTTAGGAAAAAGAATATTAATCACGAATGACCAAACGGGTTAATAGCTTTAATAAAGGGATTGGTAATTGAATAAAATTAGGAATTCACGTGGAATTAGACATAAAAGAATCGAAGCTTGCAAGTGAAACCGTGACTATAGGCCTCTATCCATTGAATTCATTCTTGCATTTTATTATTGTTATTTATTTCTTTTTTATTTGTTCCATTACAATTCAAATATTCGTTCGTCTAAATAATAAATAATCTCGATTAGTTTGGTACTTGCTAATTAGTCCATGTGGACACGATAATCTTTTATACTACTTCTGCGGTAGAGTACACTTGCTCTAAGTGTGTTTTTAACGCAACAAGTTTTTGGCGCCGTTGCCGGGGATTAATTTAGCAATATTAAACAAAAGAGATTTTTATTGCTTTAGACTTTATGTTATGCTTTAGTTTTAATTTTGTCTTTTTTTATTAAAAAAAATATTGCTAATATTTTCCCAAGAGATCGTTGCAATTCACATTGTTTTGCAGAGAAAAGTCTAAATCATGGTTAAAACTCTTGGAGATTACATTAGAGAAACACGGGAACAAAGGAATTTAGAGACGTCAACTTGGTATATACCACCTCAATGTCAAGTCCCGATTCCTCCCCCTCCTTATGAGCCTTATTCAGACTATTGGGATGACTTTGAGCCACCCCCATTGAAAATTGGTGGGAAAGACACAAGGACCCAAAACGGTGGGAAAGACACAAGGACCCAACTCTAGATGAATACATTAGTGACTTGAACAAGACAATCGAGCAAAAGAGTTTAGAGTTTCTGACTTGGGTCCCTAAAGAGACAATCTCAACCCCTCCTCCTTGCGCCAATGATGTGTTGACAAGGTTTATGCAGCAGACAAATGAAAAATTTGAAAGCTTGGAGGGTCAAATTGGAGCCATGAACAACGAACTTGGAAGCCTGAAGGGTAAAATCGTAAGTCTCATTGTTTTGTTATCTCAAGAGGCCCAAGAAACACCTTCACAAACTAAGTCTACCCAAAATGAAGAAGCTGAGCAATACAAAGAAAGTATTCCTTCGAGAGATGAAGGTGTCTCTATGGAATATAATCTGGAGGAAGAAGCTCTCAAGAAAGATGAGGAGACTCGTACTGAAGGGAGTCAAATCAAAATAGTAGCTTCTATTGAAGGGAGTCACATTGAAACAAAAGATTCTACTAAAGGGAGCATTAATTGTGAGGTGATAACTCATATTTAGATGAGTTATTTATACTTATTCAAAGTTAAATCATGCAAGTTCTCTGGCAATAGTAGGCTGTTTCTATTAAGTTTCTGTCAGTTTATTGCTTTTTAGTTAGAAAGGGGCTAAATTATAAGTTCTAGGCATATTGGTGCCAATTGGCGCCTTTGTGAGCGTTTTGATGCTTCTTGTGTTTGTGCAGTAAACTGAACGTGGCAACGTCCCTCATCACGTCTGAAGAAGGGCAGCAGAGCAAGAAAGAAATATCTTATTTTTGGCGCACAAGAAATGATGGCCAAAGATCTAGAAGTGCAGAAGATCTTCTCTCTCCTCAGCGCTGACGCGGCTGACGCACTGTAGCAGTGCGGTGTCACTTCAGGGCAGAGTCAACTTGCAAGCAAGCTTGGAAGGTGGGGAATGACATCAGCAAGCATGTGACCCTCTTTTGACCATGGCTATTCTCTCTCTACAAAAGGAAAAGGGGGCATCATGCGAAATCATCCACGAATCCATTCATCATCCACCTTCCTCCATTTTCAGAGATAGTTTTTCTAAAAGAAGTTCTGGACACAGACTTCTTCATTTTAAATTTTCTCAAGCTCCAATTTTTATTTCCATTCGCAACCATTACTGTGAAGCTCAGACGTTGTAACGTCTTTACAGCGTGCATGAAGGAAGGCTACTTAGGCGTATCTTTTGCGTTTAGTCTCCTTTTCTCCATGTACGGTACTTGGATTTTAACTCCTCTTATTTCTGTAAGGATGCTCAGCATGAGCTAAACATTTGTAGTTGGGTTGTTGTTTTGCATGTAATGAACCTCTAGTTTAATGCTATGAAGTATTGATGTTTATGCGTTTTAAATCTTTGCATGTTAATATTTCCAAACTTGTTTTGAACTTGGCCACTTAAAACAAGTAGATTCATAGGTACAGACATGGTCTATGAAAAGAACTCAAAGATTTATGTGAATGAAAAGATGCACTAAAGACATTTAGGCATTTTTATCTAAGTCTAGACATAGAATGGATAATAGTTCATAGGACATTGCTGTGGGTACTTAAAATACAGGAGTAGGCCTACTTAGAACCTAGACATAGGAATTCTAGTACTTGAAGCTCTGACGTTTTGTGACTGAAAAGCACAGCTCTTTTGCAACAGCGTTCAAACGTTATAACGTCTATACAACATAGCATTTGTACGTGTTAACGTGTAAACGTTATAACGTCTGACTAGAGGAGATTTATTTGCATGCAGCAATCCAACTCATACTCTTCCATATTCACAACCACTTCTTGTTTACTTGCTTGATTTATGTTACTAGTCTTAATACCAACTTTTAGTGCCGATTTATTACTTATTTCACTTGTGTTTTAAAGACTTGAACTTTGAAAGTAAATCAATCCTCGTGGGAATGACCTCTTACTTTTTATCCACTTTATTACTTGTACGACGTGTATACTTGCACTAATATTGCGACTATAAAACACACGAGCGCAACATGAGGATAGTGAGAAAGATCCCATGGTTATTGATTTGGAGAAAAATGAGATAGTCCCAAATTTTGGGCAAATTATTTTAACCATTGGTGATGCTGTAATTGAGGTTCATAGGGGAAAGGTAACATTAACGAGTGGTAAAGAAGAGGAGGTGATTAAAGCTTTAAATTTCAATGAGGAGGAAGGCACTCTGATGCTCTAGAGGTGGACGCACTCCAAGAGGAGGAAGCCACTCTGATGCTGGAGGTAGAGAATGTGGCCGTGGACCACAGACTCATACAGAGACATATGTTGATGATGAACACTGGCAGAGACAGCAACTCATCAATGCAGGGCCACAAGACATGGTCAATGACAGAGACAGGCCTATGCGTGATTACGCCGTGCTCAATCCTGCCCATTTACAAACAGGCATTGCAAGACCACCCATTCATACTGGTCACTTTGAATTCAAGCCAATGATGTTCCAAATGCTGCAGACTGCAGGGCAATTTGGTGGTTTCCCTCAAGAGGATCCCTATGCACATCTAAGGCAATTTTTGGATGTGTGTAGTAACTTTGTCATCCCTGGAGTCTCAGAAGATGCCTTCCGATTGAAGCTATTTCCATATTCTCTCAAGGATAAGGCCAAGAATTGGTTGAACTCCTTAGAGCCAAATTCAATTCACACTTGGGATGAGCTAGCTGAGAAATTTCTTGGAAAATACTTCCCTCCCAACAAAAATGCCAAGTTAAGAAATGACATCACTTCCTTCAAACAAAGGGAAGGCGAATCATTGTTTGAGGCTTGGGAGAGATGGAAGGAATTACTAAGAATGTGCCCACACCATGGTATACCCGTGGTTATTCAAATGGAGACTTTCTATAATGGTTTAGATCAGCCTACCAGGCTTATACTTGATGCTTCATCCGGTGGTGTCATATTGAACATGTCTTTCTCTGAGGCATGCAGGCTTATTGAAGACATAGCCACTCATAATGCCCATTGGCCTTCTGAAAGATTCACTCCCGGAAAGAAGGCTGGTGTCCATGAGATAAGTGAAGTAACTGCCCTTTCTGCTCAGGTTTTGCTTCCCTGACCAACATAATTAAAAACTTGAGTACTCCAAACGTGGCAACGTCTGAAAGACAGACTGCTGCAGCTGTTGAACCAACACCATCTGGGGGAGTAGTGTGCGTCTATTGTGAAGGAGGACATATCTACGAAGAGTGTCCCCATAACCCTCAGTCTGTAAACTTTGTATCCCATAACAAAGGTAACAGTCCTTTCTCCAACTCTTACAATTCAAATTGGAGAAATCACCCAAATTTTGGTTGGAAGAACAACAATTCTTTGAATGCTAGCGATACTGCTCCTGCAATACCCCCAGGATTTCCCCCTCAACAACAAAAGCAGTATACGCAGAATAACAACAACAGCAATTTGGAAGCCTTGATGAAGACTTTCATAAGCGATTGTAGGGCAACCTTACAGACCCATGAGTCTTCAATCAAAACCTTGGAGAACCAAATTGGGCAGATAGCCTCAGCTCTTACTCAAAGACAGAATGGATCTCTTCCATCCACAACTGAAACACCATCTTCATCTAAGTCAAATGGTAAAGATGTGGTGAATGCACAGGTAAATGCTATCTCTTTAAGAAGTGGAACTGAGTATCCTGACCCATCTATGCCTAAGGAACCCAAGGTGCCAGAAGAGGAAAAGGACAATAACAGAAGTGGAGAAAAAGAGAAGATTATTCCAGATACTGTGCTATCTAAGCCAGACGTTACAACGTCTAGTTCTGAACCAGGAATCAAGACTGTTCCTAAGCTTGTACCTGAATATCCTCCTCCACCCTACCCTCAAAGACTAAAGAAAGCTCATGAAGACAAGCAATTCAGCAAGTTCATGGAGATGCTCAAACAGCTACACATAAACCTTCCCTTGGTTGAAGCTCTACAACAGATGCCAAACTATGCCAAGTTCCTAAAGGATATCATCACCAAAAGAAGAAGGCTAGGGGAGTTTGAAACTATTGCTTTAACTGAAGAATGTAGCTTAATTATGCAGAATAAACTCCCTAGAAAACTGAAGGATCCTGGCAGTTTTACTATACCATGCTCCATTGGAGATTTTTACCTTGGCAAAGCTTTATGCCGACTTGGGGGCAAGTATTAACTTGATGCCCAAGTCCATTTATGAAAAACTTGGTATAGGAACTGCCAGACCTACTTCTTTAAGTCTTACCTTAGCTGATAAAAGTAGAGTTTATCCTGAGGGCATATTAGAAGATGTTTTGATTAAAGTTGACAAATTTGTTTTTCCAGTGGACTTTGTTATTTTAGATTTCGATGTAGATAAGGAAGTTCCTATCATCTTGGGGCGACCATTTCTAGCCACTGGAAGGACACTCATTGATGTGCAAAAAGGAGAATTAATCATGAGGGTCAATGACCAAGAAGTCAAGTTCAACGTCCTCAACGCACTCAAGTATCCAGAACCTAACACAGAGGAATGTTCCTTTGTGGTTGCCCTTGACCATGTGGTTCAAAAACAATTCAATAAAGATAATGACCACTTGGAGAAGATTCTGGGAAATGATGAGATTCAAGAGTTGTTAACAGAAGAAGTTGTTCTGCAAAACGTTACAACGTCAACTTCAGACGTTGTCACGTCTGACTCCCCTGTACCCAAGGCGTGGACAAAGAAGTATGAATCTTTGGGGCAAGAAGACTCCAATCTCAAGAAGATAGTTCCTTCCATTGAAGAGCCACCCAAGCTGGAACTGAAGGTGTTACCTGATCACCCGAAGTATGCCTTTTTAGGGGAAAATGATTCTTTACCTGTAATCATTTCTTCTAATCTCTCACAAAAGCAGGAAAGTGATCTCATTAGCACCTTGAAAAGACACAAGAAAGCCATTGGTTGGCAAATGGCAGATATCAAGGGTATCAGTCCCACAATCTGTATGCACAGAATTGTCTTAGAAGAGAATGCAAAGAACAGCATTGAAGGACAAAGACGATTGAACCCGATAATGAAAGAGGTGGTCAAGAAGGAAATCATCAAATGGTTAGACGCAGGAATCATCTACCCAATCAGTGACAGCTCATGGGTGAGCCCAGTTCAATGTGTTCCAAAGAAGGGTGGAGTTACTGTGGTGACCAATGACAAAAATGAATTGATTCCAACAAGGACAGTGACTGGATGGAGGATATGTATGGACTACAGGAAGCTGAACAAAGCAACCAAGAAGGACCATTTTCCTCTGCCATTTATTGACCAGATGTTGGATAGACTTGCAGGCAAAGAATTCTATTGTTTCCTTGATGGTTACTCAGGATATAACCAGATAGCTATTGTGCCTGAGGACCAAGAGAAGACCACATTCACTTGTCCTTATGGTACCTTTGCCTTCAGAAGGATGCCATTTGGGCTGTGTAATGCTCCTGCAACATTCCAGAGGTGTATGATGGCTTTATTCTCAGATTTTATTGAAAAATCCATGGAAGTTTTCATGGATGACTTTTCAGTCTATGGAGACTCATACAAGGCATGCTTGGATAACTTAGAAGGAGTTTTAATAAGATGTGAAGAGACCAACTTAGTACTCAACTGGGAGAAATGCCACTTTATGGTTCAAGAGGGAATTGTTTTGGGGCATAAGATTTCAAAGAAAGGGTTGGAGGTTGATAAAGCAAAAATTGATGTTATTGACAAATTACCTCCACCTACCACTGTCAAAGGTATTAGAAGTTTCTTAGGGCATGCTGGTTTTTACAGAAGGTTTATCAAGGATTTCTCAAAAATTTCCAAACCTTTGTGTCTGCTGCTGCACCGTGATAACGTCTTCAATTTTGATGAGCAATGTCATGAAGCCTTCCAGAAATTGAAGACTGCCCTTGTAACAACTCCTGTGATAGTCACTCCTGACTGGTCCAAACCATTTGAATTAATGTGTGATGCGAGTGACTACGCTGTGGGGGCTGTATTGGGTCAAAGGTATGGCAAAATTTTTCACTCTATCTATTATGCTAGTAAAACCTTAGATGATGCCCAATTAAATTATACTGTAACTGAGAAAGAGTTACTAGCTGTTGTATTTGCTTTTGACAAATTTCGATCATACTTGGTGGGTGCAAAAGTCATTGTTTTTACTGATCACTCAGCCATCAAGTATTTGATTGCTAAAAAAGATGCAAAGCCACGACTCATCAGATGGGTTCTCCTCCTCCAAGAATTTGACTTGGAAATTCATGATAAAAAGGGGGTGGAGAACCAAGTTGCTGATCATCTTTCTAGGCTTGAGAATGTTGATGCAGGTACAGGTGCAGAAGAGATAAAAGAAAATTTCCCTGATGAAAAACTGCTGACAGTAGCCACAGTAGCTGAAGACGTTACCACGTCTATGGCAATTTCTTCAAATGTTATAACGTCTGATGCTACTGCACCCTGGTATGCTGATATAGTCAACTTCCTAGTCAGCAAGATTGTGCCTGTGGATTTCAACCATCAGCAAAGAAAAAAGTTCTTCCACACCGTGAAGCACTATTTTTGGGATGAGCCCTATCTGTATAAGATGTGTCAAGATCAATTGCTTAGGAGATGCCTTGCTGAAAGAGAACAACTTCATGTGTTACAACAATGTCATGCATCACCTTATGGAGGACATTTTGGAGGAACCAGAACTGGAGCAAAGGTGCTACAGTCAGGATATTATTGGCCAACACTCTTCAAAGATGCTCATGAATTAGTGAAAAGCTGTGATAAGTGCCAAAGAACTGGAAACATCTCCAACAAGCAAGAAATGCCATTGACAAATATCCTTGAAGTAGAGCTGTTTGATGTGTGGGGAATGGACTTCATGGGGCCATTTCCTATGTCTCATGGAAACTTATACATTTTGGTAGCTGTGGATTATGTATCAAAATGGGTGGAAGCCATTGCATTGCCCAATAATGAAGCCAAATCAGTCAGCAAGTTCCTTAAGCAAAACATCTTCACAAGATTTGGTACTCCAAGAGCTATAATCAGTGATGAAGGCTCTCACTTCTGTAACAAGCTAATTGAGAATTTATTGGCTAAATACGGAGTGAAGCACAAGATTGCTACAGCTTATCACCCACAAACAAGTGGTCAAGCAGAAATTTCCAACAGAGAAATTAAAAGAATACTTGAGAAGATGGTTGGTCCAAACAAGAAAGATTGGTCCCTGCACCTTGATGATGCATTGTGGGCGTACAGGACAGCATTTAAGACACCACTGGGCATGTCACCATACAAGCTAGTCTTCGGAAAAGCTTGTCATCTGCCTATTGAACTCCAACACAAAGCTCACTGGGCACTGAAGCAACTGAACTTAGATCATTCAAAGGCTGGAGAAGCAAGACTCCTTCAACTAAATGAGCTAGATGAATTCAGGCACACTGCCTATGAGAATTCAGTAATCTATAAGGAGAAAATCAAGAAGTGGCACGATCAGAAAATTCAAAGAAGGGAGCTTGTAGAGGGACAACTAGTTTTGCTGTTTAATTCAAGGTTAAAGTTGTTCCCTGGGAAGCTAAAATCAAGATGGTCAGGACCTTTCAAGCTGGTAAAAGTCTATCCTCATGGTGCTGTGGACCTGTTTGATGAGAAAACTAATTCCATTTTCAAAGTCAATGGCCAAAGAGTGAAGCATTACCATGGAGAACATGTGGTTAGGGACAAGACCACAGTGGCTCTCAACAACCCCTGAATTCAAAAGGGAATAGTCTGGCTGAAGACTCTTAAAGCAAGCGTTCCTGGGAGGCAACCCAATGGTTTTAACTAACCAGCAATTTTGTGTCTTTAAATTTTTTGTTTTGTGCAGGAATGGGAGCTGAAGTATGGTAAACGTTATAACGTCTTTGCGTGTCTAGGATGTTGTCACGTTTGCTGCCTGGGTAAAGTTTTAAATGAAAAAAAAAAGAAAATGAGTCAAGCAGTTTTCAAATGAAATTTTTTTTTTTCAAGACGTGACTGCCAAAGTGACCATGACGTCACTTCCAACGGTTACCCCTTTTTCCCAAGCCCACGCCACCACCTACTTCTCAACTTCCCATAAAACCTCCCCAATAAACACTCACCAGTTACAATCATCAAAACCACCTTCAGACACTTTCAGAAACCGCAATCTTATCCCTTCCCCCAAATCTCAAATCCCCCACTCTCCAGAAAACTCATTCAATCACCATGACAAAAACCAAGCAAGCTGCAGTAAAATCATCTGGTAAAGGAAAGAATGTTAACCCAAGTTCTTCCTCTGTTCCAATTCCAGAAATCCCCATTCCTTCAAAGAAGAAAGCTTTGCTACCAGAAAGGGGCTTCAGCTTGGAAAACCCAAATCCTGATTTTCTCGCAACAGTGGCAGCATTAGGATGGCAGAAATTTGTAGTTCACAGAAAGGAATACATTGCAACTCTGGTGCATGACTTCTACAAAGGAATCGTTGAAAGAACCGATGGAGAACTTTCAAATACCTCCATCGTTCGCGGTGAAGAAGTCAAATTTGGTGTAAGAGTCATAAATGACTACTTTGGGCTGGGTTACTATGGCAAGGCAGTTGAGGTAAAGCAAAAGACTTACGGAGTGGCAGAGATGACTGAAATCAAAGAAAGGATTTGTGTTGAAGGAGCTGTTTGGGAGCGAAGAGGCGACCATGGGAATGAATTCAAAATTTTGAAAAGATACCTTTGTGATGAGGCCAGTGCTTGGTTTCATTTCATTAGGCACTGCTTGATACCCACTTCTCACACTCTCTGGGTTGATAAGGAGAGGCTGATTGCTATTGATGCGATTATGTCAAGAGATAAGATTGAGGTGGGAAAGCTCATCAACAGGGAGATAAACAAATGGCAGAACAGGAAGGATGGATACCTATACTTACCTTGTTTAATCACTGATCTCTGCATGGAGGCTGGAGTGGAGATTGAAGCATCTGAGCTAAGAGAGGAACCCCAAGGGGCATTCTCTACAAAGTTCAAAGCTAGGCAGAGAGCTGCAGATGCTACCACGTCAGTTGATGCACAGACGTTACAACGTCTGGTGGACCAGCAAAACAGCCTAGCCAAGTTTGTAAAGGAGCAGTTTGAGTGGCAAAAGAAGGTGAATGCACAGACAACAAAAGGCAAGATGGTGATTGAAGAACCAGTACTTCCAGATTGGATGCAAGAGGAAGATGAAGACAACATACCCTTATCAACAATGAACCTCAGGGCAGTGAAGAAGGAAAGAGTTAAGAAAACAAGAAAACCAGCCACAAAAAGAAAGAGCCCAGCAAAGAAAAAACAGAAGAAGATAAGTAGTGAGGAAGAAGAACTCAAATCAGCCGATCTGGATAGCATCAGTGAGAGTGATGCAGAGGAATCAAAGAAGGTGAGCAGAGAAATCCTAAGCGATGATGAGGAAGAAACACATTCAGAAGAGAAAGGAAGCTCCAGTGATAAGACTGATATTGAGGCTGACTCTCCACCAACCCATGCACTCAAAGAACCAGCCCAGCCCACACCTCCATCACCAAAAGCCAAACAACCCCAACCCTCAGCTAAAGAACAATCCACCCATGACCAAAACATCCCCAAAACACCACAATCTGAACCTCAAGATCAACCCATTTCAAAACCAACCCCCACTCAACCTGAACCAACTAAAGAGCCATCACAACCATCCATTCCAGAAGTAACCAGTGCAGACGTGGCAACGTCTGAGCCTACTGCTGTTGAAAGTAACCCAGACCCACAACTCATTTCCCCACCCAAAAAGCAAAGATTCAAGACTGTACCCACCCAGAGTCCATTTGGGAAGAAGAAAAGGCGTGAATTAGCTGCTGCAAGTGAAGAAACAAGACATGGTGAAGAAGAAGAACAACTAGCTGATGCTCCTGCAACCAAAAGGCAAAAGTTGCAGGTAAGAAAGAAATCTGAAGCTGCTAAAGACAAGCCAGCAACAACTACTAGTGCAGCATTTGTTGCTGCTAGTGGTTCAGAGAATGCTCCTGCTGTTGTTACTGAAGATAAAGCTGCAGACGTTACAACGTCTCAAGAGCCAGAGGTTGAAAAAGCCCAGGGGGACCCCAAAGAGCAGCAGCAGATTAATCCTGCAGAGCTAGAAAAGCAGAAAGCATGGGAAGAAGCAAAGAAAAGAGTTGCTGAGAGCAGTGCAAAGATGCCCCAAGAAACTGAAGTCTCATTTGATGCTGGTGATGGTGAAGGAGAGAAGAAGAAGAAGGAAAAGAAAAAGAAGACTGTGCAAGCAAGCATCCCAGCCAGACAGAGTGGAAGGCCCAGGTCTGGTGCTCTGAACAAGTAAGTTAGCCCTCTTTTTAGCAGTAGTATAGTTATAGTTTGTAATTTCAGTACAAATAAATAGCTGTCCAGACGTTACAACGTCTAGAGAGTTAGTAGTTAGTAGTTTGTTTTGTTTCTGTTGTGTGTGAATGTTCCTCTCCCATTTTTCAAAATCAGTGAGCAGTGGGGACACTGCTCATCTTTCTGTTTGGGGGGGGGGGGATCATTTTTATGTTTTGTGTATGCAAAAAAAAAAAAAAAATCAAATGCAAAATCAGTTTACTTCCCTACTCTAGTAATCATCAAAAATGTTTCTCTTTGGGCTAAATCTAGGAATGACTATGTGTGAATTTGTGTGAATAGCTGATGCATGCTTAGATGAATAGAATTGATTACTGGTTCCACACAAACTCTGTTTTAAGGAAAACCTAGTTAGCTAAGGACTATGTGATCCAAAAGCTAGTTTTGGTTGACTATGGTGATGGTAAAACTTGATTAAAAACTTAGAGTAGCAGTAGAAACTAAGTTTGGGGGTATATCAGGTTGTACTAAGGCTGGGTGCAAAGACTGTAGGATGATTAGTGCTTGTGTAGTGTGAGTGCAACGTTGTAATGTCTACCCGTAACGTTATAACGTATGCCGTGTGTGTTTTCGTGTTGTGTTATGAAACGTTGTAGCGTCTCACCTATAAACGTTATAACGTCTACTCCAAAAAGACCAAAAAGAGTGTGTTGTTTCAAATAAGTGGAAAAATCCACATGTCCTCTGTGTTGGCTGCAATTTCCCGAAACAAATGCTGGGCACCCCAAATATCTCAATCCTAAATTGTCAAATCCAAAGGATCAAAAAAAAAAAAACTCCAAACCAAAAGTAAAGTGAATCAAATGAAGGTTGCTCAGTAATGAGGGGTTGCAGTCGTCTGTGTGTTTTGTGTTGTGTGAGTCAGAAAAGTAGTTGCACTAATCTAGTCCTAGCACCCAAGTTAAGACCCTTTGTCGTGCTTCAAATAACCCTCATGCCTTATGTGGAAATGTTAGCCTACTCTCTGTTTTGAAAGATGTTATACTCTCACCATATGGAAACCACTCTTTCATAGGCTAGGGTAGCTTCTGAACCTAGCTAGGAACAGAATTGATACAGACATCACACACTCACTTTGGGCAGTAATGAATCTAGAATATAATTGTGCATTGGTGCGTGAGTGTATAGTGAAAGTATGAAGGAATTAGCCCCTTGAGGAAAATTTTTGATCAAATGGATAAGCGGGGTGTAAACTGCTGGTGTATTTAATTTCTTGCATCTTGTCATATGTTGTATTTCAATTGCTTGAGGACAAGCAATGGTCTACGTTTGGGGGTGTGATAACTCATATTTAGATGAGTTATTTATACTTATTCAAAGTTAAATCATGCAAGTTCTCTGGCAATAGTAGGCTGTTTCTATTAAGTTTCTGTCAGTTTATTGCTTTTTAGTTAGAAGGGGGCTAAATTATAAGTTCTAGGCATATTGGTGCCAATTGGCGCCTTTGTGAGCGTTTTGATGCTTCTTGTGTTTGTGCAGTAAACTGAACGTGGCAACGTCCCTCATCACGTCTGAAGAAGGGCAGCAGAGCAAGAAAGAAATATCTTATTTTTGGCGCACAAGAAATGATGGCCAAAGATCTAGAAGTGCAGAAGATCTTCTCTCTCCTCAGCGCTGACGCGGCCGACGCACTGTAGCAGTGCGGTGTCACTTCAGAGCAGAGTCAACTCGCAAGCAAGCTTGGAAGGTGGGGAATGACATCAGCAAGCATGTGACCCTCTTTTGACCATGGCTATTCTCTCTCTACAAAAGGAAAAGGGGGCATCATGCGAAATCATCCACGAATCCATTCATCATCCACCTTCCTCCATTTTCAGATATAGTTTTTCTAAAAGAAGTTCTGGACACAGACTTCTTCATTTTAAATTTTCTCAAGCTCCAATTTTTATTTCCATTCGCAACCATTACTGTGAAGCTCAGACGTTGTAACGTCTTTACAGCGTGCATGAAGGAAGGCTACTTAGGCGTATCTTTTGCGTTTAGTCTCCTTTTCTCCATGTACGGTACTTGGATTTTAACTCCTCTTATTTCTGTAAGGATGCTCAGCATGAGCTAAACATTTGTAGTTGGGTTGTTGTTTTGCATGTAATGAACCTCTAGTTTAATGCTATGAAGTATTGATGTTTATGCGTTTTAAATCTTTGCATGTTAATATTTC
Organism: Astragalus membranaceus; assembly: GCA_039519185.1. Lineage (NCBI taxonomy): Eukaryota > Viridiplantae > Streptophyta > Magnoliopsida > Fabales > Fabaceae > Astragalus > Astragalus membranaceus. The sequence continues at coordinate 179,951,778 of CM076849.1, forward strand.
CAAACTTGTTTTGAACTTGGCCACTTAAAACAAGTAGATTCATAGGTACAGACATGGTCTATGAAAAGAACTCAAAGATTTATGTGAATGAAAAGATGCACTAAAGACATTTAGGCATTTTTATCTAAGTCTAGACATAGAATGGATAATAGTTCATAGGACATTGCTGTGGGTACTTAAAATACAGGAGTAGGCCTACTTAGAACCTAGACATAGGAATTCTAGTACTTGAAGCTCTGACGTTTTGTGACTGAAAAGCACAACTCTTTTGCAACAGCGTTCAAACGTTATAACGTCTATACAACATAGCATTTGTACGTGTTAACGTGTAAACGTTATAACGTCTGACTAGAGGAGATTTATTTGCATGCAGCAATCCAACTCATACTCTTCCATATTCACAACCACTTCTTGTTTACTTGCTTGATTTATGTTACTAGTCTTAATACCAACTTTTAGTGCCGATTTATTACTTATTTCACTTGTGTTTTAAAGACTTGAACTTTGAAAGTAAATCAATTCTCGTGGGAATGACCTCTTACTTTTTATCCACTTTATTACTTGTACGACGTGTATACTTGCACTAATATTGCGACTATAAAACACACGAGCGCAACATGAGGATAGTGAGAAAGATCCCATGGTTATTGATTTGGAGAAAACTGAGATAGTCCCAAATTTTGGGCAAATTATTTTAACCATTGGTGATGCTGTAATTGAGGTTCATAGGGGAAAGGTAACATTAATGAGTGGTAAAGAAGAGGAGGTGATTAAAGCTTTAAATTTCAATGAAATTTTCTCTTCTTTAACTTCTCCTTGTTTTTATGATGTGGTTGAAACTAACATTTCAGTGATTTAGAGATGCAGGGCTTTTTGGAAAAAAATTATTTTGCAGGATCCTAGCATAGTGGTGGATGAAGATAAAATAAAAATTTCACCATCCTTCGAAGTTCATCCACCACGTGGAAAAAGAAAGAACAATGTCAACCACATGGTTAGAAAGTTAAGGAGGTGTACTGCGTTAGATGGTTAAAACTCTTGGAGATTACATTGATTGAAAAGTGGATTACAACAACGGAAACAAACATAAATACTAAAACATGACAAAAACAAATACAGATTAATTAAAACATTGAACTACTGTGATGGTGGAATTAAACGACGAATGATCTTGGCGACACTCCTTGTGGTTTCGAATAAATGCATAGGACTGAGACATCGAAAGGCGTCGTAGATCTCGATCATGGCTTGCAGGTCATCGTCGTTCTTCACATCCATTGCGGACCAGCAAACACATCCATTATTATCCCGTTGAGGTTTGCGATAAATGATACGTTTGACCTCTCGCTCGTCACCTTGAGGAATGAACTTTAAGTATTTAAATGGTTAAAAATGTTATTGAGGCACACTTCTTAGCATCGTATTTTACATAAATATGTTATGGATTTTTTTTTCACCAAATAGGTCACTAAGAAACATGTTCTGCGTATTTGAACAATTAATTTTTTTTCGACCGCTAAAGTACCCCAAACACACTGTTTTGTATTGCACTGTACGTATTTTATTACAAAATTACTATTTCCTTTCAACAAACCAGTTATTGACGAACAAATTTTACGTATATGAACAACTATATTTTTTTTCAAATTCTAAAGTACCGACATTTATATTCTTAAGAGGGGTCACTCTTGTTCTTGTAAGATTCATTCACATCCATACCATGGTCTTAAAAACAATGAGGAAATAATCCGAAAAAACCAAATTGGTAAGGGATGTTTGTTATTCACTCCTCACATTGCAAAGGATCCAGAATCAGAAAAGCAACTTCCATAGGATGTTCACCTTCAATGATTGGTTCACCTTCAAAGAGCATTGTACTAATGCCATCATTTTGGAATGATGTGTGCTCAGTCTCAAAGCCATGGCATGCATGGGACCACTTGTGTGCACGTACTAACTACTAAGGCTTGTTGACAATGAGAAAAAGCTTGTAATGGGTTACATCTATGAGGCAATGAATATGACCTTACTCTATGTTAGTCTTAATTGATGGACACCTTAGTGCTTGTACTGTTGACCAAGTGACTTCAAACACAAGAGGGGGGTGAATTGTGAAATTAAAAATTGTGATTAAAAATAAAGTTTTTAAGAGATTTTTATCAAATAAGATGCTTGAATTTAAATACCTGTGATAAAGCAATAAAATAACTTGCAAGTAAAATAAAGGAGATGAAGGGAAGAAGATGACACAAAGAGATTTATACTGGTTCGGCCAAACCACAGGCCTACGTCCAGTCCCCGAGGAATGCTCCAAGGGATTTCAACTAATCACTAGCTTTTAAAACAGGTTCAGCTAGAAACCTTTACAATCAAGAACTTACAACACCGGGATATCACCTCCCTGAAAGAAAACCTTCAAAACCTAGAGATATCACCTCTCTAGAAAACACCAAGAGATATCACCTCTCTTGAATACCTTGGGATCTCACCCAACAAATGAGAAGAAAAAAAGATTTGATAGCACACTCAGTAGTGTGGATAAAACAAGTTGAAGCACAGTAATACAATATCAAACTATGTGAATTATAAAGCTCTCAACAAATAAAATATATGCAAGTGAAAGAGTAGTATGAGAGTGATGAGAAGAATAATAGATCTCAGATGCAAGAGTGAGTCGTTGATTGAAAGTGAAGAGTGAGACTGCTATTTATAGGCGTATAGAAAATATGATCGTTGAATGAAATGAAGAGATGTAAAAATCGATTGTGTGCCTGATTTGCCTAAGATGCATAATCGATTTCATGCTTGATTAGATCTAGGATAAGGAATCGATTATGTACTTAGTTAAATCATGAAAGAATCGATTCTTTGCTTTGTTAAACCATGAGAATCGATTTGTGAGCCTCAAAAGAAAAGGAAAGGAATCGATTATGAAGTAGAATGAAAAGGAGAAGGAATCGATTCTTAAGTAGAATGAAAAGGAAAGGAATCGATTCATGTTTTAACATATGATTTAAGAAATCGATTCTTGGCTTTTAAGAGAGCTTGAAAATCGATTTCATGCTTTAACATATGATATAAGAAATCGATTCTTGGCCTTTTGAGAGAGCTTGAAAATCGATTTTATGCTTTAACATATGATATAAGAAATCGATTCTTGGCCTTTTGAGAGAGCTTGAAAATCGATTTTATGGCCATTTGAAAATACTATAAATCGATTATATGCTTTCCAAAAATCATTTTCATATCATGTGTGCTTGTCCTATTCAATTATGCATGCATGGGATTTGTTTAAAAAATATTTTCATGCAAAATTATTTATATGAAAAACATTTGTGAGTGTGTGATTTATTTTATATTTGAGAGCTTTATTTTCACTTACAATAATGTCCTAAACACACACAACAGTAAAATAATTCTTGACTGTCGCTTGATTGCATTTTTCCGCTTTTTGCAGTCTTGACCTTTTTGACCTTCTTTTGTCAATCATCAAAACCAGATTATTCTTGTCAAGGCATATATTCACATGTACACCTTAACGTGTTTTATATATTTATTTTTTTATAAGCAATATTAGTGGGGGAGGGGGAATGTTTGTTTTCCGGGTCAAACTAGGACCTCATGTTTGCACTCATTTGGTGCATTTCTTTAGTATTGCTTAGCTCGCCAACTGAGCTGCCTACTTAGGATAACGTGTTTTGTATTTAAGCAAAAGAACCAAATACACATTATCTATATCTTTAAATTTTGGGGAGTCTCCCACTCAAATTACAAAAAATTTGACTTTTTCCCACGGAGAAAAACCGTCACTAAATGTTAAATATCGGTAGGTAAAAGTAATTCTGACATTTCCCAACGGCCACTTTTTCGTTAGAGAATATATAACATCTAACCACGCATATTTGCCCCTGGATAAAAGCTAGCCCTACGACCAAATACTTTTACCTAAGGTGCTGCCCATCCATATCATGATCTTAAAAACAATAAGAAAATAAACCGAAAAGACCAAATTAGTAAGGGATGTTTGCTATTCACTTCCTCGCATTGCAATTTGCAAAGGTTGCACAATCAGAAAAGCAACTTTCATAGGATGTTCACCTTCAACGATTGGTTGATCTCAAGTGTATCTAAGGAATCTAAAAGGAAAAGGACAGAGAACATTGTACTAATGCCATCATTTTGGAATGATGTGCTCGGTCTCAAAGCCATGGCATGGGACCTCTTGTGTGCACGTATTAAGAGTTACAAACTCTATATTTCAATAGAATATAAATTTCATTTAAAATGGATTGTGAAGTAAAAACTTAATATAATATGAACAGGTAATCACTATATGTAGTGCACCTTCTAGTGAAAGTAAATACAAAATTCCAACTAACTAACTAATTGTGAAAAGTTGTTACAACTAAAAACTAATTTTAACTAACTTCTAAACTAACTTTCTAATACTCCCCCTTAAGTTGGAAGAGAGATGTCAAGATCTCCCAATCTGAACGGAACAAACACCATAACAAGACGGGAAAACCAAACTACGTCGCACAAGACGACGAACACAACAGCGGCGCCGCACAAGACGACGAACAAAACAACGGCGTCGCACTTAGACGACGAAATCACACAAAAAAGCCCAAAACTATGTGAATAACACTTATTTAGATGAAAGAAGAGAAAAACCGATGTAGTGGGGTGCGGGTCGAAAAATGACCCAAAATCACCCCCTCTCCAATAGATGAAGAAGAAGAAAAGTTAGAGAGAAGATGGAGGAAAACTAGGGCCGACTAGAGAAAAGAAGGAAAACTTAGGAATGGTTAATATGGCCTCATTCTATGTTAGTCTTAATTGATGGATGCCCAAAGGATACAAGTTACTCCTTGTACACCTTAGCAACGAAAAATAAAATGGAAGACAAATAAGGATGAAAATTTTACTCTTTTAATGAAAAAGGCAACGTCATTTATAATAAATACCAATTGATATGATTAAATATATTTTGCCGTTTATTAAAACTAATTGATATGATTTTTTGTTTTTTTAGGGAAACCCGGGTATGCACCGCACGGACAGTAGTGATCAATCCCTCTCCCTCGCTCATTGTAGGTGTCTCGATGGGCAGGACAGCTGGCCCAGAGTTTTAACATTGCTCCGTACTCAAGACGGGGATCGAACCCCCGACCCTTGGTTATGATTTTTTGTTTTGAGTTCCAATATCTAAGAATTTTTAATTTGAATTCCAATCTATATATGATTTTTTACAACTAATGACCGACTATAATCTTGATAATAAATAGCAGACCAAAAAAATCTCGGTAATAAATTCACATATATTTGAACTTTTTTCCAGTACAAAATTGGTTCTAATTGTAATAGACCTTGATTTTGACAAACCTTATGAAGCAAATTACATGTATTCTGAATAATGACACTACATAACCCTAAATACCTAAAAACTTTTTGATTAGTTAAAATTTTAGAATGAGTGGATGACGTCTCAATCCAAAGTAGGAAAAACCTATTCGGCCTCTTTGACTACTTACAAAGGTAATTACAATTACCTCACCTCAAGTGGACGAGGTTTGAACCCAAGACTTCCCAAATACAAATTCTATAATGATCTACTAAACCAACCCTTACAGTTAGAATTGTACATAAAAAGATTACAAATTAACGTGTGTAATTGTTTGCTTCGGTCATGATCAATATTCTACTTACGCAGCCAATAATCGATGCACAACTTTAAAATTATTAAAATTAAAATAATAATAATTAAAAGACAAGAAGGCATATATAGTTAAATCAAGAAAACGCTTGGCTAGAAATAGTCATATTCATAATCTTTAATTAGCTTGCAGACAACATAAAATAAAATAAGACAAACTTGGAAGCTAGAAATTCAAAAAATAGTCATATAAAATGCCTGTGACATTTTAAAGCACTCAATAAAACCCCAGATGTAACATTGTTAACAATATTGGAGGAAAGGGAAAAGCTTAGAGGGCGACAGACAACGTTGATAGACGACTCACTATTCCCACTTCTCCTTATTTTAGCCGAAAGAGAAACCCCAAAAGTGACCAATCCTCTATGTGCACGTGCAGAGGCAATGCTGTTTGCTATGTCGTTACGAACAAAGTCATCAACCACTTGGAATCGTAGATGGAGTGTGGTTTGGTTGCAAGCTTGTTGGGAGAATGGTGCCAAGAAAGTAGTGACAAGATTGATCTTGTTATCGTTTATAGTAGCAGAGTAGAAGATCGTGGCAGAAACGTCGGCGTATGAGTTTTGTGATAACAAGTTAGAATTTAAAACGGTGAGGGGAATGTACCATTCCGCGTTGAGTTTAGAGGTATCATCGTTGGTCAAATTGAAGGACCATTCCGCGTTGAGTTTAGAGGCATCATTGTTGGTCAAATTGAAGGAAGCATTCCAGTGGACACCAAACTCAGGACCATTGTTGTCAAGTAAAAGAATGAATGCCATCAACACTATGAAGCAGATCATAGAGACGGGGATCCACATGACCGTCATGTTTCTTTTTACAACTAAATCTTAAACAATGTAAAATACTAGGGTTACATACTAGTACTATTAGTATATATAGAGAACAAATCCGGAGAATTAAATGCCATCAATGTGGAAAATCCCTAAGTCTATGCCTAGTCAAAAGAATGAGTTAAATACTAACTCCAAGATTGTAGGAGTGTGTTGAAAGGTAAACTTGATTTGGCCCATTGGACTAATCAAGTGTTAAGCCCATTTGATTTTAGCGTTCTAGTCTAAAGAAGATTCTAGAGAATAGTAGAAAAAGATGTGGTATAGAGAGAAGTGTGTAGATCTCTCTCTTTGAGTGTCTAGAATATTCTTTAGTCAATGTTCTAATTTTAAAGAGATAAGATGGTCGTGAAATGGTTGTGAAATCACATGATAGTTTGGTTATCGAGTATTTCACCTTGTCGACATGTGATGCGGTGCTTGTGGTATTGTATGAGGAGGGAGATGGAGGAATTGGAGATGCGTGCAGTGCTTGTGGTGATTGGACGTAACAGCAACTGGTGGGTGCGATGCCACGTCCATGTAGAATTAGGAGTGAGAAAGAGAAATGAACCGAGCCATGTCATATTCGGGAGAGACTTCGGGATGCTTTTTCCGGGTAAAGTAGCATTTTCCTATATATATGATAAAGAACACTACGGTATATGATTCATGAAAACAATTTTTTAAAGGCCCTCCAAAAAAATAGTATATGATTCATGAAAACAATTAATATATAGTAAAAGTATAATCAATGACTCAATTTTTAATATTTTAATGTTGTCTCTAAATTGTTTGAGACCGTCAGTGGCGGACCCAGGACCCGGGGTCAGGGGTGTCAAATATTTTAAGGCCAGTATCAAATGCGTGCAAAACTTGGTCTAATAGTGCAATTTAAAATTTTCAAGGGGTTCAAAATCAAAATTTCAGGAGATTTAAACTATTTATATAGTGTAATAAGTGCAAAAAAAATTTTCGCTGGTAACAAGCCAGGCCTGCCGATCACCTAAATCTTCTCATGCACTTATGGCATTCATGATCACCCAAATCTTCTCCTGCACTTGTTGCCCAAATTTTTAACTTGACCATGTTGCATAATAGCTAATCAATAGTCCACATGCATATTTACAATCACGACACAAAGAGTTAATCCAATAACAGCCCGAAATTCAAATCATTTCTCAAACCTAAGAGAAATCCACCCGATTCCAAAAGCATATTTACAATCACCAAAATCGTCAAATGGAAACAAAGTGCATAGAGCACAAATAAATAGATTTGAAAGACTTGACATGTTTCTACAGCTGGGTTTGAGTATATACAAAAAACTAGTATTTTACCCGTGCATACGCACGGGTGATACTGTATGATTAGTGTATTGTCATGAAGTCATAACAATCAAAATTACATTAATCCATAATAATGTATTTGGACATTAGAGGTAAAATATGCATCCCCGTTGGCTCTCCTGTTTGCATCCTCGTTGGCCCTCCTGTTGGCGCTTCAGTTGGCGCTCCTGTTGGCGCTGAGGTTCCTGCTCTCGTTGCCGCTCTCGTTGCCCCTCCTGATCGGCGCAGGAAAAAAAGAAAATGAGATTTAATTATTGATTTTTTTAGGAAAAATATGCATCCCCACTGACCCTCCTGTTTGCATCCTCGTTGGCGCTCTCGTTGGCGCTCTCGTTACCTCTCTCGTTGCCACTCCCTTTGCCTCTCCCGTTGCAGCTCTCATTGTCAGTCTCTCGTTGCCGCTCTTGTTGCCACATGTTAACGCATATTTTTATTTTTTTTGAAATTAATTAAATCATAATCGTTTAATTATAAGTAAGTTATTTTGTAATATTTGGTAGTGACTAAAGTTGTTTGTTTACAATTCTTAGTGGTTAAATTGATTGATTTTAATAGTTTTAATAGAGAGATTATAGTAAATTGATTGATTTTAATAGTTTTAATAGAGAGATTATAAAATTACAATCAACACAAAACATAAATGGATAAAAGCGTAAACAAATATTTAACTTTGAAAGGGCCCAATGGACGGTTTTGTGAGATGATGAGTCCTCTTCCAAAACCAATATAACAACCCAAAATTCAAATCATTTCCCAAACCTAAGAGCAACCCACCCGATTCCAAAAGCATATTTACAATCACCAAAATCGTCAAATGGAAACGAAGTGCATAGAGCACAAATAAACAGATCTGAAAGAGAAATCAATTACCTTGTGCTTCGACGTCGTCGGAGCTACAACTTCAATACAGATTTGGAGCAAACCTAGATGTACACCAAATTCACATATTTCTTTTATTTTTAATTAAAATTATTATAAAATAATGATTCAGCAAATAAAACTAACACACAAGCAAAACATACTACTTAGCATCGTACTTTACATATTTTGTAATGAAATTATATTTTACCCCACACCGGTTACTGAGGAACAAACTTTACGTATTTGAACAGCTAAAAAAAATTCGACCGATAAAGTACCCCAAAACACACTGCTTAGCATTGAACTTTGCGTATTTAATTACAAAATTACTATTTTCTTTAACAAACCGGTTATTGAGGAACAAACTTTGTGTATTTGAGCAGTTCAAATTTTTTTGAACCTAAAAATACATTGCTTAAAATATGTAAAAGGAAAAGAAAACGTATGTACCTCAAAACACACTACTTAGTGTCGCACTTTACGTATTTTTAGATTGAGGAACGAACTTCATGTATTTGTACATCTATTTTTTTTTGAATTCTAAACTACCCGAAAACACACTGTTTAGCGTCACAATTTACATATTTTGTTACAAAATCAATTATTTTTGACGAAATTGGTTATCGAGGAACAAACTTTGCGTATTTGAACTACCCCAAAATACACTGGCTAGCATCACACTTTACTTAATTTATCACGAAATTAATTTTCATCTTCATTAATTTATAGATCTATTTTTTTAAAATAAAAATATGAGAGAGAGAGAGAGAGTGGGGGATAGGAATTTTGGAGGGAAAGTGAAGTGGGAGACTCCCTAAGATTTATAGATAAGATTTTATGTCACATTTGTTGGTTGATTTGGGGAAAAAAAGCAAGGAAAAAATATCTCACTCTCCTTGTAAGTCCTAATGTAAAATGGAATTAAAATAAGAATATATTATTAGGCTCTTTTTTTGGCAAGTCTGATTCTCTAGCAAATACCAACATTTAGTATTTTTTGGATAATGTTTATCATTTTTTTTTAAACGCTACTTATAGCTAGCGTATAGTGCCTAACTTTTTTTTATCATTTTTACCCTCATTATTTTTCTTAAATTCCTTCTCTATCCCAATTAAAATAATATAAAGAATTTTAAATCCCTAATTTGTTTATGCATAGATTATCTTTAATAATTTCCTAAAAAAATTATCTTTAATTTTTATTTTAATTATATTACTACTTTTATCTTTTTTAGGAGTTTACCATCGTTATATGTTGATTATTGTTTTAGAATACATAAATAATGGTATATATAATTAACTGTTTATATATATATATATATATATATATATATATATATATTAAATAATACAATTTTTTTATAATAAGGTAAATAAAAATATTAACATAAAAAAATATAAATTTTAACTTCTAAATAATTTAATGTTAAAACCAACTAGGCATGGCAACAAAATTTGTACTCGTAGGTACCAACCCGAACCCTCCCCGATTTGATGGGTTTTTCCTGCTTTGACTGGATTTGGGTTTGGGATTTTCCCGATATCAAAACACGGGGACGGGGCGGGTAACAGGGATATAGGTCCCCACCCCGAACCCGCCCCGAATGTAGAAAGTTACAATATTACTCCTCTTATATTAGAAACCCTCCACATCTCAACTAAACCCTAAATATCTTTGTTAGAGCCAACTCCCTTATATTAGAGGCTTTGATGTGTGCAAGAAGTTGGTTATAGAGTAACGAAAACAGCGGTATGGTTTTAAATTGTTTTTTCAATTTACATATCTTAAGAAATGACAAATAATTATGTATATGTTAACTAATTACTATTTGTTGTCCTGGGTCAAACTCTTAGGTCCTAGCCGTGGGTTCGGCCAGAGGTTTGAACAAGTGTTTTGATTCCTCTGTTCTTCAAGCAATTGCGCCAAGGAGGCAACTCTGCTCATTGACTGTGGGTATCCTAACTCCTCTAGAAAGGGTCAAGTTGAGTGAATGGGATGCGAGGGTTGGATTATACTACTGGCTAATGCATGAAAATAAAGATAAAGTGCGATAAAAGCAGATAGATAAAATAAAATGTAGAGTTTTTGATTGATTGGTGTGTGTCTATTTTGTACAATTGCTCTTCTATTTATATACATAGGCCCTCGTCGACCACTAACATAGCCAACATTTGCCCTACTGATAAACCCCAATTTAGTGCATTTTTAGAGATAGTTTTAGGTCACTTTTAGAGCAATTATTACTAATTATATAAACCGTTGACTTAATTTGCTCTTTATTTTGCAGAAAAGAAGGAAATATGAAAAAGAATGAAAATTCAAGTTAGAGCCACTTAAATGTAATATATATATATATATATATATGGCTAACAAATAAAAGAAAGCAAGTCCAAGCTCATTAATGCAAGAATGCCCACGGTAATAAACAGAAGAAGATCCTCTTGGTGATTTCAATTGAAACTGATGCACATGTGACTTCGAGAGAAAGAAAGAGGCATGGAGTGGATAGCAAGCAACAAATATTTAGGAAGTATCAGAATCCTAATATTTAGGGATGGAGATAAAAAGGTGCTCTTGCAATTAAAAGAGGAAACAATCTTGACTTGAGGAAAAAGGAATGACACACTACCCTAGCTTGGAGAGAAAGAAAATGAACTAATATAAAAGGAAGGCTTCACTTGTGAGTGAGGGAGAGCCGCATGCACTAACACAAAATTAGGAAAAAAGCGGTAGTGACGGCAACACATAGGAGAGGAGAAAAAGAGTTTTTCGGCACCGTTTTTGACACCGTGAGAGAGCTTTGGAGTAAAAGAATGAGATTGAAGACAAAGATTAAGACTTTCTCTATTTCCGGGTTATTCTTATCTCTGTAATTCATGAACCCTATTTTTCTTATATTGTTCTTTATTATTATGGAAACCTAAATCCTCTTCTAGAGTCTTAGGTGGATCTTGCAAGTTTAGATACTTTTATGTTCTAGTTTCTTATTTGAATTCATGTTTTTATTTCAATTAATATTGTCCTATTGTTTTTATCACATAATTAGGATTAGTTACCCTTTTCATGTTCATAATCAATTAGTTGATCAGCGACTGTACTGCAATTAGTTGGTTGACCTATAAGATAATTGGGGCTATAATTAATTCATGACCAAACTTTAATTTAGTCTTCCCATCATTCAACCTTTTTGTTCTTTATGCTTTTCTTAAATTTAATTTCTTGCATGACCAAACAAGGGTTAGTTTAGGAAAAAGAATATTAATCACGAATGACCAAACGGGTTAATAGCTTTAATAAAGGGATTGGTAATTGAATAAAATTAGGAATTCATGTGGAATTAGACATAGAAGAATCGAAGCTTGCAAGTGAAACCGTGACCGTAGGTCTCTCTCCATTGAATTCATTCTTGCATTTTATTATTTTTATTTATTTCTTTTTTATTTGTTACATTACAATTCAAATATTCGTTCGTCTAAATAATAAATAATCTCGATTAGTTTGGTACTTGCTAATTAGTCCATGTGGACACGATAATCTTTTATACTACTTCTGCGGTAGAGTACACTTGCTCTAAGTGTGTTTTTAACGCAACAAGTTTTTGGCGCCGTTGCAGGGGATTAATTTAGCAATATTAAACAAAAGAGATTTTTATTGCTTTAGACTTTATGTTATGCTTTAGTTTTAATTTTGTCTTTTTTTATTAAAAAAAACATTGCTAATATTTTCCCAAGAGATCGTTACAGTTCACATTGTTTTGTAGAGAAAAATCTAAATCATGGTTAAAACTCTTGGAGATTACATTAGAGAAACACGGGAACAAAGGAATTTAGAGACGTCAACTTGGTATATACCACCTCAATGTCAAGGCCCGATTCCTCCTCCTCCTTATGAGCCTTATTCAGATTATTGGGATGACTTTGAGCCACCCCCATTGAAAATTGGTGGGAAAGACACAAGGACCCAAAACGGTGGGAAAGAACACAAGGACCCAACTCTAGATGAATACATTAGTGACTTGAACAAGACAATCGTGCAAAAGAGTTTCGAGTTTCTGACTTGGGTCCCTAAAGAGACAATCTCAACCCCCCCTCCTTGTGCCAATGATGGGTTGACAAGGTTTATGCAGCAGACAAATGAAAAATTTGAAAGCGTGGAGGGTCAAATTGGAGCCATGAACAACGAACTTGGAAGCCTGAAGGGTAAAATCGTAAGTCTCATTGTTTTGTTATCTCAAGAGGCCCAAGAAACTCCTTCACAAACTAAGTCTACCCAAAATGAAGAAGCTGAGCAATACAAAGAAAGTATTCCTTCTCCTTGTTTTTATGATGTGGTTGAAACTAACATTTTCAGTGATTTAGAGATGCAGGGCTTTTTGGAAAAAAAATTATTTTGCAGGATCCTAGCATAGTGGTGGATGAAGATAAAATAAAAATTTCACCATCCTTCGAAGTTCATCCACCACGTGGAAAAAGAAAGAACAATGTCAACCACATGGTTAGAAAGTTAATGAGGTGTACTGCGTTAGATGGTTAAAACTCTTGGAGATTACATCGATTGAAAAGTGGATTACAACAACGGAAACAAACATAAATACTAAAACATGACAAAAACAAATACAGATTAATTAAAACGTTGAACTACTGTGATGGTGGAGTTAAACGACGAACGATCTTGGCGACACTCCTTGTGGTTTCGAATAAATGCATAGGACTGAGACATCGAAAGGCGTCGTAGATCTCGATCATGGCTTGCAGGTCATCGTCGTTCTTCACATCCATTGCGGACCAGCAAACACATCCATTATTATCCCGTTGAGGTTTGCGATAAATGATACGTTTGACCTCTCGCTCGTCACCTTGAGGAATGAACTTTAAGTATTTAAATGGTTAAAAATGTTATTGAGACACACTTCTTAGCATCGTATTTTACATAAATATGTTATGGATTTTTTTTTCACCAAATAGGTCACTAAGAATCATGTTCTGCGTATTTGAACAATTAATTTTTTTTCGACCGCTAAAGTACCCCAAACACACTGTTTTGTATTGCACTATACGTATTTTATTACAAAATTACTATTTCCTTTCAACAAACCAGTTATTGACGAACAAATTTTACGTATATGAACAACTATATTTTTTTTCAAATTCTTAAGTACCGACATTTATATTCTTAAGAGGGGTCACTCTTGTTCTTGTAAGATTCATTCACATCCATACCATGGTCTTAAAAACAATGAGGAAATAATCCGAAAAAACCAAATTGGTAAGGGATGTTTGTTATTCACTCCTCACATTGCAAAGGATCCAGAATCAGAAAAGCAACTTCCATAGGATGTTCACCTTCAATGATTGGTTCACCTTCAAAGAGCATTGTACTAATGCCATCATTTTGGAATGATGTGTGCTCGGTCTCAAAGCCATGGCATGGGACCACTTGTGTGCACATACTAACTACTAAGGCTTGTTGACAATGAGAAAAAGCTTGTAATGGGTTACATCTATGAGGCAATGAATATGACCTTACTCTATGTTAGTCTTAATTGATGGACACCTTACTGCTTGTACACCTTAACGTGTTTTATATATTTATTTTTTTATAAGCAGTGTTAGTGGGGGAGGGGGAATGTTTGTTTTTCGGGTCAAACTAGGACCTCATGTTTGCACTCATTTGGTGCATTTCTTTAGTATTGCTTAGCTCGCCAACTGAGCTACCTACTTAGGATAACGTGTTTTGTATTTAAGCAAAAGAACCAAATACACATTATCTATATCTTTAAATTTTGGGGAGTCTCCCACTCAAATTACAAAAAAATTGACTTTTTCCCACGGAGAAAAACCGTCACTAAATGTTAAATATCAGTAGGTAAAAGTAATTCTGACATTTCCCAACGGCCACTTTTTCATTAGAGAATATATAACATCTAACCACGCATATTTGTCCCTGGATAAAAGCTAGCCCTACGACCAAATACTTTTACCTAAGGTGCTGCCCATCCATATCATGATCTTAAAAACAATAAGAAAATAAACCGAAAAGACCAAATTAGTAAGGGATGTTTGCTATTCACTTCCTCGCATTGCAATTTGCAAAGGTTGCACAATCAGAAAAGCAACTTTCATAGGATGTTCACCTTCAACGATTGGTTGATCTCAAGTGTATCTAAGGAATCTAAAAGGAAAAGGACAGAGAACATTGTACTAATGCCATCATTTTGGAATGATGTGCTCGGTCTCAAAGCCATGGCATGGGACCTCTTGTGTGCACGTATTAAGAGTTACAAACTCTATATTTCAATAGAATATAAATTTCATTTAAAATGGATTGTGAAGTAAAAACTTAATATAATATGAACAGGTAATCACTATATGTAGTGCACCTTCTAGTGAAAGTAAATACAAAATTCCAACTAACTAACTAATTGTGAAAAGTTGTTACAACTAAAAACTAATTTTAACTAACTTCTAAACTAACTTTCTAATACTCCCCCTTAAGTTGGAAGAGAGATGTCAAGATCTCCCAATCTGAACGGAACAAACACCATAACAAGACGGGAAAACCAAACTACGTCGCACAAGACGACGAACACAACAGCGGCGCCGCACAAGACGACGAACAAAACAACGGCGTCGCACTTAGACGACGAAATCACACAAAAAGCCCAAAACTATGTGAATAACACTTATTTAGATGAAAGAAGAGAAAAAACGATGTAGTGGGGTGCGGGTCGAAAAATGACCCAAAATCACCCCCTCTCCAATAGATGAAGAAGAAGAAAAGTTAGAGAGAAGATGGAGGAAAATTAGGGCCGACTAGAGAAAAGAAGGAAAACTTAGGAATGGTTAATATGGCCTCATTCTATGTTAGTCTTAATTGATGGATGCCCAAAGGATAAAAGTTACTCCTTGTACACCTTAGCAACGAAAAATAAAATGGAAGACAAATAAGGATGAAAATTTTACTCTTTTAATGAAAAAGGCAACGTCATTTATAATAAATACCAATTGATATGATTAAATATATTTTGCCGTTTATTAAAACTAATTGATATGATTTTTTGTTTTTTTAGGGAAACCCGGGTATGCACTGTACGGAAAGTAGTGACTAATCCCTCTCCCTCGCTCATTGTAGGTGTCTCGAGGGGCAGGACAGTTGGCCCAGAGTTTTAACATTGCTCCGTACCCAAGACGGGGATCCAATCTATATATGATTTTTTACAACTAATGACCGACTATAATCTTGATAATAAATAGCAGACCAAAAAAATCTCGGTAATAAATTCACATATATATTTGAACTTTTTTCTGGTACAAAATTGGTTCTAATTGTAATAGACCTTGATTTTGACAAACCTTATGAAGCAAATTACATGTATTCTGAATAATGACACTACATAACCCTAAATACCTTTTTTTTTTGACAACGGACATAACCCTAAATACCTAAAAACTTTTTGATTAGTTAAAACTTTAGAATGAGTGGATGACGTCTCAATCCAAAGTAGGAAAAACATATTCGGCCTCTTTGACTACTTACAAAGGTAATTACAATTACCTCACCTCAAGTGGACGAGGTTTGAACCCAAGACTTCCCAAATACAAATTCTATAATGATCTACTAAACCAACCCTTACGGTTAGAATTGTACATAAAAAGATTACAAATTAACGTGTGTAATTGTTTGCTTCGGCCATGATCAATTCTACTTACGCAGCCAATAATCGATGCACAACTTTAAAATTATTAAAATTAAAATAATAATAATTGAAAGACAAGAAGGCATATATAGTTAAATCAAGAAAACGCTTGGCTAGAAATAGTCATATTCATAATCTTTAATTAGCTTGCAGACAACATAAAATAAAATAAGACAAACTTGGAAGCTAGAAATTCAAAAAATAGTCATATAAAATGCCAGTGACATTTTAAAGCACTCAATAAAACCCCAGATGTAACATTGTTAACAATATTGGAGGAAAGGGAAAAGCTTAGAGGGCGACAGACAACGTTGATAGACGACTCACTATTCCCACTTCTCCTTATTTTAGCCGAAAGAGAAACCCCAAAAGTGACCAATCCTCTATGTGCACGTGCAGAGGCAATGCTGTTTGCTATGTCGTTACGAACAAAGTCATCAACCACTTGGAATCGTAGATGGAGTGTGGTTTGGTTGCAAGCTTGTTGGGAGAATGGTGCCAAGAAAGTAGTGACAAGATTGATCTTGTTATCGTTTATAGTAGCAGAGTAGAAGATCGTGGCAGAAACGTCGGCGTATGAGTTTTGTGATAACAAGTTAGAATTTAAAACGGTGAGGGGAATGTACCATTCCGCGTTGAGTTTAGAGGTATCATCGTTGGTCAAATTGAAGGACCATTCCGCGTTGAGTTTAGAGGCATCATTGTTGGTCAAATTGAAGGAAGCATTCCAGTGGACACCAAACTCAGGACCATTGTTGTCAAGTAAAAGAATGAATGCCATCAACACTATGAAGCAGATCATAGAGACGGGGATCCACATGACCGTCATGTTTCTTTTTACAACTAAATCTTAAACAATGTAAAATACTAGGGTTACATACTAGTACTATTAGTATATATAGAGAACAAATCCGGAGAATTAAATGCCATCAATGTGGAAAATCCCTAAGTCTATGCCTAGTCAAATAATGAGTTAAATAATAACTCCAAGATTGTAGGAGTGTGTTGAAAGGTAAACTTGATTTGGCCCATTGGACTAATCAAGTGTTAAGCCCATTTGATTTTAGCGTTCTAGTCTAAAGAAGATTCTAGAGAATAGTAGAAAAAGATGTGGTATAGAGAGAAGTGTGTAGATCTCTCTCTTTGAGTGTCTAGAATATTCTTTAGTCAATGTTCTAATTTTAAAGAGATAAGATGGTCGTGAAATGGTTGTGAAATCACATGATAGTTTGGTTATCGAGTATTTCACCTTGTCGACATGTGATGCGGTGCTTGTGGTATTGTATGAGGAGGGAGATGGAGGAATTGGAGATGCGTGCAGTGCTTGTGGTGATTGGACGTAACAGCAACTGGTGGGTGCGATGCCACGTCCTTGTAGAATTAGGAGTGAGAAAGAGAAATGAACCGAGCCATGTCATTCGGGAGAGACTTCGGGATGCTTTTTCCGGGTAAAGTAGCATTTTCCTATATATATGATAAAGAACACTACGGTATATGATTCATGAAAACAATTTTTTAAAGGCCCTCCAAAAAAAATAGTATATGATTCATGAAAACAATTAATATATAGTAAAAGTATAATCAATGACTCAATTTTTAATATTTTAATGTTGTCTCTAAATTGTTTGAGACCGTCAGTGGCGGACCCAGGACCCGGGGTCAGGGGTGTCCAATATTTTAAGGCCAGTATCAAATGCGTGCAAAACTTGGTCTAATAGTACAATTTAAAATTTTCAAGGGGTTCAAAATCAAAATTTCAGGAGATTTAGACTATTTATATAGTGTAATAAGTGCAAAAAAAAATTTTCAGGGGGTTCAACTGAACCCCCTGGTAACAAGCCAGGTCCGCCGATCACCTAAATCTTCTCATGCACTTATGGCATTCATGATCACCCAAATCTTCTCCTGCACTTGTTGCCCAAATTTTTAACTTGACCATGTTGCATAATAGCTAATCAATAGTCCACATGCATATTTACAATCACGACACAAAGAGTTAATCCAATAACAGCCCGAAATTCAAATCATTTCTCAAACCCAAGAGAAATCCACCCGATTCCAAAAGCATATTTACAATCACCAAAATCGTCAAATGGAAACAAAGTGCATAGAGCACAAATAAATAGATTTGAAAGACTTGACATGTTTCTACAGCTGGGTTTGAGCAAACCTAGATGTACACCAAATTCACATATTTCTTTTATTTTTAATTAAAATTATTATAAAATAATGATTCAGCAAAAAAAACTAACACACAAGCAAAAAAAACAGCCATATAAGCACCTTAACAATCACTTAGACATTATAGTATCAGAGTCAAACTAAAATTGTGAAAGAAGTTAGTCTAGACTTTTGATTTTACTAGCTTCTTGACCTGTGCATTGCACGGGATAAAAACTCTAGTTAATATAGAATTGTTGTTGGGTAAAACTTGTTTCTTAAATTGCAACCAGAAAAAGTCTTGTTTAAATTGAAGGTAACTATGAATTAAAAAACTTTGTAATAAAGAAAAGTAATTGTGAACTTAAAAACTACAATAGAGTGTGTATAAATATCATTCAGGCGAATTGTTTCGTATACATAATCCATTGTAACAGTAATGGTTTATAAAATATATAGTCTAATATCTGTGAATTAACGCTAAGCTATAACTATAAATTAAATAAGAAGAATATAAATTTGAAATTGGCTATCAATAGGATACTAAGAAGAAAGGAATTCAATAAATGAATTGGTAGTGACCGAACTAAATGAATTTAATAAATATTTCGGGCTCAGAAAGATAAAGAGAAGATGTATAAAAATAAATTATTTTTTTAAGATTCAGAAAAATACGGTCCTAAAAAATATAAAGAAAAGAAGTATAAAAAGAAATTGATTTTTTAAAGTGGTGGAATCACTAAAAGGGTGAGTTGCACGGGTCTGTGTCACAAAATTATTTTTTTCACCAAATCAGTTATTGATGAATGAACTTTGAGTATTTGAACGGTTAAAAATTTTTTCGAACACTAAAGTACCCCAAAACACGCTGCTTAGCATCACATTTTACGTATTTTGTCACGAAATTATTTTTTTTCCCACAAAACCCGCTATTGAGACACAAACTTTGCAAATTTGAATAGTTGAATTTTTTTGCGAACACTAAAGCATCGGAAAACATACTACTTAGTATCGTACTTTACATATTTTGTAATGAAATTATATTTTACCCCACACCGGTTACTGAGGAACAAACTTTACGTATTTGAACAGCTAAAAAAAATTCCACCGATAAAGTACCCCCAAACACACTGCTTAGCATTGAACTTTGCGTATTTAATTACAAAATTACTATTTTCTTTAACAAACCGGTTATTGAGGAACAAACTTTGTGTATTTGAGCAGTTCAAATTTTTTTGAACCTAAAAATACATTGCTTAAAACATGTAAAAGGAAAAGAAAACGTATGTATCTCAAAACGCACTACTTAGTGTCGCACTTTACGTATTTGTAGATTGAGGAACGAACTTCATGTATTTGTACATCTATTTTTTTTTAAATTCTAAACTACCCGAAAACACACTGTTTAGCGTCACAATTTACATATTTTGTTACAAAATCAATTATTTTTGACGAAATTGGTTATCGAGGAACAAACTTTGCGTATTTGAACTACCCCAAAATACACTGGCTAGCATCACACTTTACTTAATTTATCACGAAATTAATTTTCATCTTCATTAATTTATAAATCTATTTTTTTAAAATAAAAATATGAGAGAGAGAGAGAGAGAGAGAGAGAGTGGGGGATAGGAATTTTGGAGGGAAAGTGAAGTGGGAGACTCCCTAACATTTATAGATAAGATTTTATGTCACATTTGTTGGTTGATTTGGGGAAAAAAAGCAAGGAAAAAATATCTCACTCTCCTTGTAAGTCCTAATGTAAAATGGAATGTACCTTAAAAAAAATGTAAAATGGAATGTATGAACGAATTAAAATAAGAATATATTATTAGGCTCTTTTTTTGGCAAGTCTGATTCGCTAGCAAATACCAACATTTAGTATTTTCTGGATAGTGTTTATCATTTTTTTTAAACGCTACTTATAGCTAGCGTATAGTGCCTAACTTTTTTTTATCATTTTTACCCTCATTATTTTTCTTAAATTCCTTCTCTATCCCAATTAAAATAATATAAAGAATTTTAAATCCCTAATTTGTTTATGCATAGATTATCTTTAATAATTTCCTAAAAAAATTATCTTTAATTTTTATTTTAATTATATTACTACTTTTATCTTTTTTAGGAGTTTACCATCGTTATATGTTGATTATTATTTTAGAATACATAAATAATGGTATATATAATTAACTATTTATATATATATATATTAAATAATACAATTTTTTTATAATAAGGTAAATAAAAATATTAACATAAAAAAATATAAATTTTAACTTCTAAATAATTTAATGTTAAAACCAACTAGGCATGGCAACAAAACTTGTACTCGTAGGTACCAACCCGAACCCTCCCCGATTTGATGGGTTTTTCCTGCTTTGACTGGATTTGGGTTTAGGATTTCCCCGATATCAAAACACGGGGACGGGGCGGGTAACAGGGATATAGGTCCTCACTCTGAACCCGCCCCGAATGTAGAAAGTTACAATATTACTCCTCTTATATTAGAAACCCTCCACATCTCAACTAAACCCTAAATTTCTTTGTTAGAGCCAACTCCCTTATATTAGAGGCTTTGATGTGTGCAAGAAGTTGGTTATAGAGTAACGAAAACAGCGGTATGGTTTTAAATTGTTTTTTCAATTTACATATCTTAAGAAATGACAAATAATTATGTATATGTTAACTAATTACTATTTGTTGTCCTGGGTCAAACTCTTAGGTTCTAGCCGTGGGTTCGGCCAGAGGTTTGAACAAGTGTTTTGATTCCTCTGTTCTTCAAGCAATTGCGCCAAGGAGGCAACTCTGCTCATTGACTGTGGGTATCCTAACTCCTCTAGAAAAGGTCAAGTTGAGTGAATGGGATGCGATGGTTGGATTATACTACTGGCTAATGCATGAAAATAAAGATAAAGTGCGATAAAAGCAGATAGATAAAATAAAATGTAGAGTTTTTGATTGATTGGTGTGTGTCTATTTTGTACAATTGCTCTTCTATTTATATACATAGGCCCTCGTCGACCACTAACATAGCCAACATTTGCCCTACTGATAAACCCCAATTTAGTGCATTTTTAGAGATAGTTTTAGGTCACTTTTAGAGCAATTATTACTAATTATATAAACCGTTGACTTAATTTGCTCTTTATTTTGCAGAAAAGAAGGAAATATGAAAAAGAATGAAAATTCAAGTTAGAGCCACTTAAATATACTATATATATATATATATATATATATATATATATATATATATATATATGGCTAACAAATAAAAGAAAGCAAGTCCAAGCCCATTAATGCAAGAATGCCCACGGTAATAAACAGAAGAAGATCCTCTTGGTGATTTCAATTGAAACTGATGCACATGTGACTTCGAGAGAAAGAAAGAGGCATGGAGTGGATAGCAAGCAACAAATATTTAGGAAGTATCAGAATCCTAATATTTAGGGATGGAAATAAAAAGGTGCTCTTGCAATTAAAAGAGGAAACAATCTTGACTTGAGGAAAAAGGAATGACACACTACCCTAGCTTGGAGAGAAAGAAAATGAACTAATATAAAAGGAAGGCTTCACTTGTGAGTGAGGGAGAGCCGCATGCACTAACACAAAATTAGGAAAAAAGCGGTAGTGACGGCAACACAGAGGAGAGGAGAAAAAGAGTTTTTCGGCACCGTTCTTGACACCGTGAGAGAGCTTTGGAGTAAAAGAATGAGATTGAAGACAAAGATTAAGACTTTCTCTATTTCCGGGTTATTCTTATCTTTGTAATTCATGAACCCTATTTTTCTTAAATTGTTCTTTATTATTATGGAAACCTAAATCATCTTCTAGAGTCTTAGGTGGATCTTGCAAGTTTAGATACTTTTATGTTCTAGTTTCTTATTTGAATTCATGTTTTTATTTCAATTAATATTGTCCTATTGTTTTTATCACATAATTAGGATTAGCTACCCTTTTCATGTTCATAATCAATTAGTTGATCAGCGACTGTACTGCAATTAGTTGGTTGACCTATAAGATAATTGGGGCTATAATTAATTCATGACCAAACTTTAATTTAGTCTTCCAATCATTCAACCTTTTTGTTCTTATGCTTTTCTTAAATTTAATTTCTTGCATGACCAAACAAGGATTAATTTAGTAAAAAGAATATTAATCACGAATGACCAAACGGGTTAATAGCTTTAATAAAGGGATTGGTAATTGAATAAAATTAGGAATTCATGTGGAATTAGACATAAAAGAATCGAAGCTTGCAAGTGAACAAAAGAGATTTTTATTGCTTTAGACTTTATGTTATGCTTTAGTTTTAATTTTGTCTTTTTTTATTTAAAAAAATATTGCTAATATTTTCCCAAGAGATCGTTGCAGTTCACGTTGTTTTGCAGAGAAAAGTCTAAATCATGGTTAAAACTCTTGGAGATTACATTAGAGAAACACGGGAACAAAGGAATTTAGAGACGTCAACTTGGTATATACCACCTCAATGTCAAGGCCCGATTCCTCCTCCTCCTTATGAGCCTTATTCAGACTATTGGGATGACTTTGAGCCACCCCCATTGAAAATTGGTGGGAAAGACACGAGGACCCAAAACAGTGGGAAAGACACAAGGACCCAAGTCTAGATGAATACATTAGTGACTTGAACAAGACAATCGTGCAAAAGAGTTTAGAGTTTCTGACTTGGGTCCCTAAAGAGACAATCTCAATCCCTCCTCCTTGTGCCAATGATGTGTTGACAAGGTTTATGCAGCAGACAATTGAAAAATTTGAAAGCTTGGAGATCAAATTGGAGCCATGAACAACGAACTTGGAAGCCTGAAGGGTAAAATCGTAAGTCTCATTGTTTTGTTATCTCAAGAGGCCCAAGAAACTCCTTCACAAACTAAATCTACCCAAAATGAAGAAGCTGAGCAATACAAAGAAAGTATTCCTTCGAGAGATGAAGGTGTCTCTATGGAATATAATCTGGAGGAAGAAGCTCTCAAGAAAGATGAGGAGACTCGTACTGAAGGGAGTCAAATCAAAATAGTAGCTTCTATTGAAGGGAGTCACATTGAAACAAAATATTCTACTAAAGGGAGCATTAATTGTGAGGATAGTGAGAAAGATCCCATGGTTGTTGATTTGGAGAAAAATGAGATAGTCCCAAATTTTGGGCAAATTATTTTAACCATTGGTGATGCTGTAATTGAGGTTCATAGGGGAAAGGTAACATTAATGAGTGGTAAAGAAGAGGAGGTGATTAAAGCTTTAAATTTCAATGAAATTTTCTCTTCTTTAACTTCTCCTTGTTTTTATGATGTGGTTGAAACTAACATTTTCAGTGATTTAGAGATGCAGGGCTTTTTGGAAAAAAAATTATTTTGCAGGATCCTAGCATAGTGGTGGATGAAGATAAAATAAAAATTTCACCATCCTTCGAAGTTCATCCACCACGTGGAAAAAGAAAGAACAATGTCAACCACATGGTTAGAAAGTTAAGGAGGTGTACTGCGTTAGATGTTAAATTTCCTCTTGGAGAGGCATCTGATTAAGCACTAACTATCGTCAGGCTCACGACGTTAAACAAGCGCTTCGCAGGAGGCAACCTGTGTTTTATTTTCTGTTATTTTTGTTTTGTTTTATTTTGTTTTTAGGAATAAGCTCATATTGCAAGCTCTCTCAGGGAAGTCACTCTTACTCTCTCTCTCTCTCTCTCTCATTTATTTCTTTGGGTTTCTATTTGATCATTTTGCATTGAGGACCGTGCTTCATGCTAGTGTGGGGGAGGATATTATATCTTGTCACTTAATCTCTATTGATGCACATACCCACTAAATGTTTTGATAGCATTTTTTCAGGCTTGTTTTGAATGAATTATGCTTAAAGTTGGAAAAATAGAGATCTTGCCTTTAGGGGACCAAAAAAAAAGAATTTATTTGAGAGACTTGTGTTTGATTGTAACTGTGAGGAAAAGGTGCTCTTGCAATTAAAAGAGGAAACAAGCTTGACTTGAGGAAAAAGGAATGACACACTACCCTAGCTTGGAGAGAAAGAAAATGAACTAATATAAAAGGAGGGCTTCACTTGTGAGTGAGGGAGAGCCGCATGCACTAACACAAAATTAGGAAAAAAGCGGTAATGACGGCAACACATAGGAGAGGAGAAAAAGAGTTTTTCGGCACCGTTCTTGACACCGTGAGAGAGCTTTCGAGTAAAAGAAGGAGATTGAAGACAAAGATTAAGACTTTCTCTATTTCCCGGTTATTCTTATCTCTGTAATTCATGAACCCTATTTTTATTTTATTGTTCTTTATTATTATGGGTACCTAAATCCTCTTCTAGGGTCTTAGGTGGATCTTGCAAGTTTAGATACCTTTATGTTCTAGTTTCTTATTTGAATTCATGTTTTTATTTCAATTAATATTGTCCTATTGTTTTTATCACATAATTAGGATTAGCTACCCTTTTCATGTTCATAATCAATTAGTTGATCAGCGGTCGTACTGCAATTAGTTGGTGGATAATCGGGGCTATAATTAATGCATGACCAAACTTTAATTTAGTCTTCCAATCATTCAACCTTTTTGTTCTTTATGCTTTTCTTAAATTTAAATTCTTGCATGACCAAGCAAGGGTTAATTTAGGAAAAAAATATTAATCACGAATGAACAAACGGGTTAATAGTTTTAGTAAAGGGATTGGTAATTGAATAAAATAAAGGAATTCATGTGGAATTAGACATAGAAGAATCGAAGCTTGCAAGTGAAACCGTGACCGTAGGCCTCTCTCCATTGAATTAATTCTTGCATTTTATTATTGTTAATTTCTTTTTTATTTGTTCCATTACAATTCAAATATTCGTTCGTCTAAATAATAAATAATCTCGATTAGTTTGATACTTGCTAATTAATCCCTGTGGACAGGATAATCTTTTCTACTACTTCTGCGGTAGAGTACACTTGCTCTAAGTGTGTTTTTAACGCAACACCTACCGTTGGATCAATCTAAGATCAACGACTATCATCATTCCTAAGCCCTAAGGAGGCGCAGTAACCACCCACGATCTCACTAGCACGGTTAGTGGGGTGAACTCCCTCACTCCGTTCTTCAAGGCTTCACTCCTTTGCTTGATCTTTCAACTGCTCCCACGTTCTGTCTTCGTGCCTCACTCTTACTTGCTTTCCAAGCAAACCTGCCTTACCTCAGTCACTTGGCTTACTCAGCTAGCCTTTGTCCTCGGACAGTAACTCAGGCACCCGAGCCCACCTTGGTCGTGGCACTCTATAGGCTGAGGCTTTGCTCTCCCTCGGCCTTGCTTATTACTCCTCGGGCTGACCCCTTCCTCGGGGAGTTGTCTTGTGGTATGCCCGGAGGGCTTCTCTTGAGTTCTTCTCTCTGGCAATTATCTCTCAAACATTTGTCAAGTGGCCTGCCTCAGCACTCCAATTCTACTCCCTTCTTTCACTCAGCCCTCGGCCTGTGGCCTAGTTATTTTTGGGTGTTAACACTATTTATATTGTACTGCATTTCATATTTCATATATATATATATATATATATATAGGTGGTATGAGTTCTCAATTAAGTAATGAGTATGCTACTTTACTCAATGAAATAGACCCCGATAATGAAGGTGAGAACTACCATCCATTTATTTATCATTGCCTTCCAATTTTATCAACTTTAATGTTTATATTTAGCTTGTATTTTGAATTTTGTAGGTGAAATATTGACTGGTGGTGTTACTTCCCACTATGAAGAATGAAGACGTTAATAGCATTTAGATAAAGAAAGAAGACAACATTGATGTGGCTACGGGGATGAGGTTGGGGCGGGGATCCCCGAACCCGTTGGGCACGGGGATGGGGATCAATAATTCATCCTCGTTGAGATTCGGGGATGGGGAATGCAAAATCCGTCCCCGCCCCCCATTGCCATGCCTAAAACCAACAAGGGTTAGTCTGAATGGTAACTGGGATCGGATCTCACCCCAAGGTCTTGGGTTCGAATCTTGGGTGTGGATAAAACTTTGTTGGGAGGGGAAACCACACGGACCGGCAAAACCCATACACGTGACCAATTAGCTTCCCCGGCGTAGATTAGTGACGTCTCAATCCAAAGCAGGAAAAAAACCTCTTCGGACTCTTTAAATACTTACGAAGGTAATTACAATTACCTCACCTCAAGTGGACGGGATTTGAACCCAAGACTTCCTGGATACAAATCTTGTAATGCTCTACTAGACTAACCCTTAGGTTAGAGTTATACATAAAATGATTACAAATTAACGTATGTAATTGTTTTTTTTTGTACAAATGGGCAAAGAAACAAAAGAAAAATAAAGCAAAAGAAAACTATCTAGAAAAGTAAGTCTCGCTAGCATTTGCTAGCACGAGAGTGAGGATCCCTTCAGGAGGCTCCGTAATAGACCAATACGAAGCATGATTGCCAGCTCCAAGCTTTGCAAGATAGTCATCCAATAAGAACATAATATCGATGCACAACTTTAAAATTGTTAAAATAATAATAACAATTAAAAGACGACAAGATCCATGGTACGTATGATCGACGTCAACTATGGTCGTATTTTCGTCGACATTGAAGGCATATGTAGTTAAATCAAGAAATATATATATATATATATATATATATATATATATATATATATTCATAATGTTTTTTCTCTTATTAGTATATATTCATAATATTTAGCTCGCAGACAACATAAAATAAAATAAGACAAAGTTGGAAGCTAGAAATTCAAAAAATAGTTAGTACATCTAAAATCTCTCCCTAAAATCCCGGTAACATTGTTAGCAATATTGGAGGAAAGGGAAAAGCTTAGAGGGTAACAGACAACGTTGATGATCGATTGATCGGCATATTACAACTATTCATCAGACATATTGCATCCCCACTTCTCCTTATCATAGCCGAAAAAAGAACCCCAAAAGTGACCAAACCATGCGCACGAGAATATGCAATGTTGTTGACAATGTCGTAACCGACAAACTCATCAACCACTTGGAATCGTAGTAGGAGTATGATTTGTTTGCGGGATCGTAGTGAGAATGGTGGCAAGGGAGTCGTGACAAGACTGGTCTTGATGTCGTTTATAGAGTCGAAGATTGTGGCAGAAACGTTGTCATATGAGTTTTGTGGATAGAAGTTTTGATTTGAAACCTTGAGTAGAATGTACCATTCCGCGTTGAGTGTAGAGGAATCATTGTTGCTGCTCAAATTGAGGGAAACATCCCGGTTGACTACAAACATAGGATCATAGGCTTTCGCAAGCAAGTATATCATCAACAACATTATGAAGCAGATGAAGCAGATCACATATGTGTTAAATAAGTAAGTTAGTTCGACACCTGCTAGTTCGACTCACAGAACTGATCTGTCGAAGGAGGGAGTCGAAGTTACACTTTCATTCAGTTGTATGTTCACTATTGTTTGCTGACTCGGCATGCTTACATGGACTGAGTATATAAGTAGCATTCATAGTGATGCAATAAAAATAGTGTGTTTCAGTTTACTGTTAACCGATTTCAGTTACATCTTCTTCCCTCTCTCTCAGTGCGTGTGTGTGTGATGTGTATGAAAAACTCCAACAAATGGTATTCAGAGCGTGATTGTTGAAGTTTTTCGAGAGTGAATCCAGTGTGAGAAGACGAGTGAAGTCTCAACGGTGAGAGTAAACTGCAATGACGACGAACAACCATTTTCTGGCAAACTTTCCGATCCTCGGCGGAAGAAACTACGACCAGTGGAGTATGAAGATGAAGGCGGTCCTTGGTTATCAGGATGTGTGGGATTTGGTGCAGAACGGACTAGCTCCGTTACCGGCGAACGCAACCGTTGCGCAACAAGCAACTTACAGAGAATCGAAGAAGAAGGATTAGAAAGTTCTGTGTATCCTCCATCAGTGTGTGAGTCCTGCAATTTTTGAGAAGATTGCTAGATCTGAGACGAGCAAAGCAGCGTGGGACATTCTCGCGAATTCCTACGCCGGAGATCAGAAATTGAAGAAGGTGTGACTTCAAACCCTAAGAAGACAATATGAACTGCTAGGAATGGAGGAGAGTGAATCGATTGCTGTGTATTTCACTAGAGTCCAAACTATGACGAATCAGATGATGTATTGCGGTGAAACGTTGTCTGATGAATCAGTTGTGGAGAAGATTTTGCGATCTGTGTCTTCGCGTTTCGATCACATCATGGTGGCGATTGAACAGGTGAAAGATCTGTCAACAATGACGATAGAAGAACTTCAAGGATCTCTTGAAGTGCATGAGCAGAGAATGAATGAGAAGAAGATGGTGAAGCCTGGTACTGAGCAAGCTTTAGCAGTACAGGCAACAAAATTGGTGGAAATCAAAGAGGACGTGGTAGAGGCAGAAACAATTACAGAGGAGGAAGAGGAAGAGGTAATTCTTATAACTCAAAATCTGCTAAATCAAACAATAGTGATAACAGTAACAGTAATGAGCAAGGAAGTAGTAGTAGTGATAACTATAGAGGAAGAGGAGGTAGAGGTGGTAGAGGTTTTAGAGGAAGAGGGAGAAGATTTGATAAGATTCATATACAGTGTTATAACTGTGAGAAATATGAACATTTTGCTGATGAGTGCTACAGCAATGTTGATGGCAATGATGCTAAAATGACTGAAGAAGAGGAAGAGAAGGAGGAATTTCTGTTGATGGTGATTGAGGAGACAGAGAGCAGTGATGAAATAGTGCAAATGGTGACAACTAAGGAGGAAGGTGAGAGTGGTGAGCACTGGTTTCTAGACACAGGCTGCTCAACACACATGACAGGGAGGAGAGACTGGTTTGTTGAACTTGATTTCTCAATCAAGAGTAGAGTAAGGTTTGCTGATGATAGAACCATGAAGGTGGAAGATGTGGGGAATGTGATGATAAGAAAGAAGGATGGTTTAGTGTGCTTCATTTCTGGTGTACTGTATGTGCCAGGGATGAAGAGTAGTTTGCTGAGTATTGAACAGCTATTGGAGAAGGGATATATGATGGTGCTTGAAGACAATGCTATGAAGGTGTATGACACTGAACAGAGGCTGTTGATAAAGGCAACTCTCTCCAAGAACAGGACATTTAAGATCGAATTGGGTGTGTTGATGCAACCGTGCTTAGCCACAGCAGTGGACAAGGAAGAGTGGTTGTGGCATTTCAGATATGGACACTTGAATTTTGGTGATCTGAACAGGATGCAGAGCAAGACAGTTGTGAAAGGTCTGCCTCATATCCATGTTCCAAAGGATGTATGTGCAGAGTGTGTGGAGAGCAAGATGCCAAGAGGTTCCTTCAATCCAAGTGTGCCAAGTAGATCAAAGAGAAAGCTACAGGTGATTTTTTCATATGTGTGTGGTCCAATACAGCATGAAACTCCTGTAGGTAACAAGTATTTTGTTACATTCATTGATGAATTCACTAGGAAGCTTTGGATTTATTTGATTAGGAGGAAGAATGATGTGTTAGGAGTATTCAAAAAATTCAAAGTCCTAGTTGAAGAACAGTGTGGACAGAACATAGAAGTGCTAAGAACTGATGGGGGTGGGGAGTATGTAAATACTGAGTTTAATGAATTCTGTGAAGCTGAAGGAATAACACATGAGATCACACCTCCATACACTCCTCAACATAATGGAGTGGCTGAGAGGAAAAACAAGACATTGCTTAATATGGTGAGAAGCATGTTAAAAAGTAAGAATATGCCTAAGAGATGGTGGGGAGAGGCTGTTAATACTGCTGCATATATCATTAATAGAAGTCCAACAAAGAGAATGGAGAATATCACCCCTGAGGAGGCTTGGACAGGTGCCAAGCCAAATGTATCACACTTCAGAATATTTGGGTCTGTTTGCTACAGACACGTGCCTGACCAGTAGAGAACAAAGTTAGATGATAAAGGAGAAGTGATGGTTATGGTAGGCTATCATTCGACTGGAGGTTACAAGTTAGTGAATCCTGTGAATAATAAATTTGTGATAAGTAGAGATGTGGTGTTTGATGAGGGGAAGACATGGAAGTGGAGTGACAAGGGAGAGAGTTCCACTGCTGTTGAACAGAATCTGTTTGAGGTGCCTGCTGGAAAAACAGAGTTAGAACGGGAAGGTGAAACTGAGCCTGTCGAAGAGAATGATGATGAAGAAGGTAGTCCAGAGATACTAAGAAGATCACTGAGACAAAGGCAGGTTCCTGCAAGGCTAAGTGATTGTGAGGTAATGACTGATAGTGCAGTCAATGATGAAGGTGATATAGTGCACTTTGCACTTCTTGCTGAGACAGAACCAGTAACTTGGAAGGAAGCAATGAAAAATTCTAAGTGGCTGGAAGCTATGCAAGAAGAGATCAGATCTATAGAGAAGAACATGACTTGGGAATTGGTCGAATTGCCCAAAGGAAAGAAAGCAATAGGTGTGAAATGGATATACAAAGTGAAAGTAAATCCTAAAGGTGAAGTGGTGAAGCACAAAGCAAGATTGGTGGCTAGAGGTTTCCTACAAAGATATATGGTGTTGGCTATGAAGAGGTCTTTACACCCGTTGCAAGACTTGAAACTGTGAGAGTTGTGGTAGCTCATGCAAGGATGCAAGGGTGGAAGATACATCAACTTGATGTAAAATCTGCCTTCTTAAATGGAGAATTGGAAGAGGAGGTTTATGTTGAACAACCAACAGGTTTTGTGAAACAAGGAAGTGAGAACAAAGTCTTGAAATTGAGAAAGGCATTGTATGGCCTAAAACAAGCTCCACGAGCTTGGAACAAGAAGATAGATAAGAGCTTGATCAACATGGGGTATGTGAGATGTATTTCTGAGCATGGGGTGTATGTGAAGTCAGATGGTGGAGATGTGATAATCCTATGCCTCTATGTTGATGATTTATTGGTTACTGGAAACAATGAAGCTAAGGTGGCTGAGTTCAAGAAGAGAATGATGAATACTTTTGAAATGACAGACCTAGGAGAGATCTCTTATTTCCTAGGAATTGAATTTCAAAGTACTGATGATGGTATGCTGCTGTCACAGAAGAAGTATGCTTCTGATATACTGCACAGGTTCAATATGCTACACTGCAACAGTGTCGAAACACCAGCAAAGGCAGGGCTATGGCTCGACAAAGATGCTGATGAACCAGAGGTGGATGCTACAGAGTTCAGACAGGTGGTTGGGGCACTGAGATATCTCTGCAACACCAGACCTGACCTCAGTTTAAGTGTAGGTCTGATTAGCAGAGTTATGGGCAGGCCTAGAACATCACACCTAGCTGCTGCAAAACGAATCCTAAGATATGTCAAAGGCACTATGACATATGGAATTCTGTTGCCCAGTAAATGCAGAGACAATGAGAAGTGTCTCTATGGCTTCACTGATGCAGATTGGGGAGGTGACAAATCTGATTGAAAGAGCACTGCTGGCTCTGTGTTTCTGCTTGGCACAGGTCCCATCTCATGGAGTTCAAAGAAGGAATCAGTTGTGGCATTGTCCTCATGCGAAGCTGAGTATATTGCAGCTTCAATGGGAGCCTTTCAAGCAATCTGGATAGACAATTTGATGCAAGAACCGATGATCAAGAAGGAAGGTGCTGTGGAGCTATATGTGGATAACAAATCTGCAATTAGCTTGGCCAAACATCCAGTGGCACATGGAAGGTCGAAGAATATAGAGATACGCTATCATTTCTTAAGAGATCAAGTCACAAAAGGAAGGCTGAAGCTGAGCTACTGCAGATCAGATATGCAGGCAGCAGATTTGTTCACCAAGGTAGTGAAGGCAGAGACATTCAAAAGGCTAGTGCCTTCTGCGGTAGAGTACACTTGCTGTATTTTGTTGTTGTTGTTTGCTTGTGATAAAAACTAGCTTAAGGGGGTGTGTTAAATAAGTAAGCTAGTTCGACACCTGCTAGTTCGACACCTGCTAGTTGTTGCGTTAAAAACACACTTAGAGCAAGTGTACTCTACCGCAGAAGTAGTATAAAAGATTATCGTGTCCACCGGGATTAATTAACAAGTACCAAACTAATCAAGATTTATTATTATTTAGACGAACGAATATTTGAATTGTAATGGAACAAATAAAAAAAGACATAAATAACAATAATTAAAATACTAGATTTAATAAATGGAGAGAGGTCTAGGGTCACGGTTTCACTTGCAAGCTTCGATTCCCCCTATGTCTAATCCTACCTGAATTCCCTTATTTTACTTAATTACCAATCCTTTTACTAAAACTATTAATCCGTTTGGTCATTCGCGATTAATATTCTTTTTCCTAAATTAACCCTCGTTTGGTCATGCAAGAATTTAAATTCAGGAAAAGCATAAAGAGCAAAAAGGTTGAATGATTGGAAGACTAAATTATGGTTTGGCCATGCCCTAATTATAGCCCCAATTATCCTATAGGTCCACCAACTAATTGCAGTACGGTCGCTGATCAACTAATTGATTATAAACATGCAAAGGGTAGCTAATCCTAATCATGTGATAAAAACAATAGGACAATATTAATTAAAATAAAAACAGGAATTCAAACCAGAAATTAGAACATAGAAAGGTCTCTAATCAAGCAAGATCCACCTAGACCCTAGAAGAGGATTTAACTATCCAAAATCATAAAGAACAATAAAATAGACATTAGAGTCATGGATTACAGAGATAAAAATAACCCGGAAATTAGAGAAATTATTATTCTGAGTCTCCAGTCTCCTTTTTCTGCTCCAAAGCTCTCTCACAGTGTCAAGAACGGGTACCAAAACCCCATCCTCTCTTTTGGGTCGCCGCTGTTCACGTTGTTTATTCTATTCTTCCGGCTACTGTTTCTATTCCCTCCTTTTTGATCCGTACGTGCCTCTCCTTTTTTTATTCTCCCCTGGCTACTATTTGCTCCTCTTTAATTATCCAAGATCCCTTTCTTCTTTTCCAAGCCTAGTTTTTGTGCTTCATTTCTTTGTCTCCAAGTTTGCAATGTTGGGCTTCTCTTCTAATCTAATCCCTTTTGGGCTTCAATTTATTTTCATCTTTAAAAACCAAACACACATACATATACATATATAAATACCTAATATACATATATAATATTTATAAAATATTATATACATATATCAAATATATATATATATATATTATGCATTTTTATCTTTCATTCTTTCCTACAAAACAATAGAACAAATTTAGTCAACAATTTAATTAATTGGCAATAATTGCTCTAAAAAGTAATCCAAAAGTATCTCTAAAAATGCACTAAATTGGAGTTTATCAACTCCCCCACACTTAACTTTTGCTTGTCCTCAAGCAAATTTTCTGGTTCAATAAATTTTTCAAAAAAGTAAAAGAGACAGCCAAATAAGGGATCCAAAATTAAAAGCACAATGACAGGCAATAGACAAATAGCATATATAAGATGTCAAAAGGTTGCCCAATTAGAGGCTCATGTCCCTTAAAATTACATTATTGTGAACAATGGCACTCACTCACAATCTCTCTAAGTGTTTAGGGACTAGGGAAAATATACACTCAAGTTTCCACAAAATGCACATTACCATAAGCTTGTAATTTGACCAAATCTCCACTAAATAGTTCACATGCATGCAAAAGATGGGGTTTCATGGGTTGTAATGGGGCCAGGGTGAATTCATGCAGGGTAGGAAATAAGAAGAAATGGATAATCAAAGGGCTAAAAAAAAGAAATAAATAGTAACATGTGAAACCAAATATGGAGCTCCTATCTAATTTACAAATTTTGCCCAAACTCCAAATTAATTTCACTTCCTTCTTCACTCTTTTTCTATTGAGTAGACTCTTTTTGATTTGCCTTTTTTTTCTTGAGTAGGCCCTTTCATTCATTTTTTTTTTGGATTTGCCCTTTGGCTCTTTCATTCTTTTGATGTGCCTTTTCCCCCTTGTTGCTTTCCTTTTTTTTTTCAAATTTTCTTCCTATTTTTTTTTTCATTTTTTTTTTTGGAGGAAAAGGTAAGTACATGATTCACTCTTTTTTTTTTATCCTGACAAGATAGATAACTAAAGAATAGGACAAAGTTTCAGTCCTAACAATATAGACAACTAAAAATATAGGACGAAATTGTAATTTTCAATAGTTGCTCCACATTTAATTCCAAATGGTTACCACAAACAAAAAAGAGAAAAATTATATCTGGGTACCAAAGAAAAAAATATAACAATTAAGCTCAAAGGAGGCAACTAAGGGATAAATTCAACAAACAACTCTGAGGCCAGAAAGATACCTAAATTACCCAAAACTTTTTACATGATGCAAATCAATTTTCGCCTTGAAATGGTCAAAAGACAAATTCTAGATTGTAGCAAATTGGGAAACACACTCATAGAAAGAAAAGGGGTAGGTTGCCCAATTAGAGGCTCATGTCCCTGAAAATTACATTATTGTGAACAATGGCACTCACTCACAATCTCTCTAAGTGTTTAGGGACTAGGGAAAATATACACTCAAGTTTCCACAAAATGCACATTACCATAAGCTTGTAATTTGACCAAATCTCCACTAAATAGTTCACATGCATGCAAAAGATGGGGTTTCATGGGTTGTAATGGGGCCAGGGTGAATTCATGCAGGGTAGGAAATAAGAAGAAATGGATAATCAAAGGGCTAAAAAAAAGAAATAAATAGTAACATGTGAAACCAAATATGGAGCTCCTATCTAATTTACAAATTTTACCCAAACTCCAAATTAATTTCACTTCCTTCTTCACTCTTTTTCTATTGAGTAGACTCTTTTTGATTTGCCTTTTTTTTCTTGAGTAGGCCCTTTCATTCATTTTTTTTTGGATTTGCCCTTTGGCTCTTTCATTCTTTTGATGTGCCTTTTCCCCCTTGTTGCTTTCCTTTTTTTTTCAAATTTTCTTCCTATTTTTTTTTTCATTTTTTTTTTTTGGAGGAAAAGGTAAGTACATGATTCACTCTTTTTTTTTATCCTGACAAGATAGATAACTAAAGAATAGGACAAAGTTTCAGTCCTAACAATATAGACAACTAAAAATATAGGACGAAATTGTAATTTTCAATAGTTGCTCCACATTTAATTCCAAATGGTTACCACAAACAAAAAAGAGAAAAATTATATCTGGGTACCAAAGAAAAAAATATAACAATTAAGCTCAAAGGGGGCAACTAAGGGATAAATTCAACAAACAACTTTGAGGCCAGAAAGATACCTAAATTACCCAAATCTTTTTACATGATGCAAATCAATTTTCGCCTTGAAATGGTCAAAAGACAAATTCTAGATTGTAGCAAATTGGGAAACACACTCATAGAAAGAAAAGGGGTAAATTTTTTTGATTTAGTATCAATCCCCTTATGAAGGCTCAAATCTCACATTTAGAAGCTAGTTCACAAAAAGTACTCAATAGGGACAATTGCTAATTATCAGCTTCCTAAGGACATCCTCACAGTTACAATTAAGCACAAGTCTGTCAAATGAATCAATTATGGGGTCCCAAAAAGGCATAATCTCTATTTTTTTCAATTTAAGCATAATTCATGCAAAACAAGCCAGAAAAAATGCTATCAACATATTTAGTGGGTATGTGCATTAATAGAGACCAAGTGACAAAATATACTCTCCTCCCCCACACTAGCATGAAGCATGGTCATCAATGCAAAATGATCAAATAGAAACAAAAGGAAATAAATGAAAGAGAGAGAGAGAGAGAGAGAGAGAGAGAGAGAGAGAGTAAGAGTGACTTCCCTGAGAGAGCTTGCAATCTGAGCTTATTCCTAAAAACAAAACAAAAATAAAAGTAAAATAAAAATAAATGAAAAGAAAACACAGGTTGCCTCCTGCGAAGCGCTTGTTTAACGTCATGAGCCTGACGATAGTTGGTGCTTAATCAGGGGGTTCTCCAAGAGCAAATTTTAAATCTAACGCAGTACACCTTCTTAACTTTCTAACCATGTGGTTCACATTGTTCTTTCTTTTTCCACGTGGTGGATGAACTTCAAAGGATGGTGAATTTTTTATTTTATCTCCATCCACCATTATGCTAGGATCCTGCAAAATAAGACTTTTTTCCAAAAGGTCCTGCATCTTTAATTCACTAAAAATGTTAGTTTCAACCACATCATCAAAATAAGGAGAAGTTAAAGAAGAGAAAATTTCATTGGAACTTAAAGCTTTAATAACATCATCTTTTTTACCACTCCTTAAAGTTACCTTTCCCCGGTGAACCTCAATCACAGCATCACCAATTGTTAAAACAATTTGCCCAAAAATGGACGCTTTCTCCTCTTTCTCCAAATCCAGAACCAATGGATCTTTCTCATTCTCCTCACAACCGCTCTCATTAATAGGATCTTTTGTTTCAATATGACTCCCTTCAGTAGGAGCTACTATTTTGATTTGACTCCCTTCAGTAGGAGTCTCCTCATCTTTCTTGAGAGCTTCTTCCTCCAGATTATATTCCATGGAGACACCTTCATCTCTCGTAGGAATACTTTCTTTGTATTGCTCAGCTTCTTCATTTTGGGTAGACTTAGTTTGTGAAGGAGTTTCTTGGGCCTCTTGAGATAACAAAGCAATGAGACTTGAGATTTGACCATTCAGGCTTTCAAAATTTTCAAGTGTCTGCTGCATAAATTTGGCCAAGACCTCATTGACATCCGACTTTTCCTCCTCTTGCCTTTGCACTTGTAGTGACTCATAATTATCCCAGTGGGAGGAATAAGGAGGTGGCTCATAGTCATCCCAATAGTCTGAATAAGGTTCATAAGGAGGAGGAGAAATTTGCATCTGACATTGAGACATATACCAATATGACTTCTCTAAATTCCTTTGTGCCTCTGCATCTCTAATATAATCTCCAATTGTCTTAACCATGATTTAAACTTTTATCTGCAAAAAAGGTGAACTGCAGCGGTCTCTTGGGAAAGTATTAGCAGCCTTTTTTTTTGTATTTTTTTTTTCAATAAGATAAAAAAAAAAAAAAAAAAAACTAGTGCATAAAAAATGTCTCAAGCAATAAAAATATTTTTCGTTTAATATTGCTAAATTAATCCCCGGCAACGGCGCCAAAAACTTGTTGCGTTAAAAACACACTTAGAGCAAGTGTACTCTACCGCAGAAGTAGTATAAAAGATTATCGTGTCCACCGGGATTAATTAACAAGTACCAAACTAATCAAGATTTATTATTATTTAGACGAACGAATATTTGAATTGTAATGGAACAAATAAAAAAAGACATAAATAACAATAATTAAAATACTAGATTTAATAAATGGAGAGAGGTCTGGGGTCACGGTTTCACTTGCAAGCTTCGATTCCCCCTATGTCTAATCCTACCTGAATTCCCTTATTTTACTTAATTACCAATCCCTTTACTAAAACTATTAATCCGTTTGGTCATTCGCGATTAATATTCTTTTTCCTAAATTAACCCTCGTTTGGTCATGCAAGAATTTAAATTCAGGAAAAGCATAAAGAGCAAAAAGGTTGAATGATTGGAAGACTAAATTATGGTTTGGCCATGCCCTAATTATAGCCCCAATTATCCTATAGGTCCACCAACTAATTGCAGTACGGTCGCTGATCAACTAATTGATTATAAACATGCAAAGGGTAGCTAATCCTAATCATGTGATAAAAACAATAGGACAATATTAATTAAAATAAAAACAGGAATTCAAACCAGAAATTAGAACATAGAAAGGTCTCTAATCAAGCAAGATCCACCTAGACCCTAGAAGAGGATTTAACTATCCAAAATCATAAAGAACAATAAAATAGACATTAGAGTCATGGATTACAGAGATAAAAATAACCCGGAAATTAGAGAAATTATTATTCTGAGTCTCCAGTCTCCTTTTTCTGCTCCAAAGCTCTCTCACAGTGTCGGGTACCAAAACCCCATCCTCTCTTTTGGGTCGCCGCTGTTCACGTTGTTTATTCTATTCTTCCGGCTACTGTTTCTATTCCCTCCTTTTTGATCCGTACGTGCCTCTCCTTTTTTTATTCTCCCCTGGCTACTATTTGCTCCTCTTTAATTATCCAAGATCCCTTTCTTCTTTTCTAAGCCTAGTTTTTGTGCTTCATTTCTTTGTCTCCAAGTTTGCAATGTTGGGCTTCTCTTCTAATCTAATCCCTTTTGGGCTTCAATTTATTTTCATCTTTAAAAACCAAACACACATACATATACATATATAAATACCTAATATACATATATAATATTTATAAAATATTATATACATATATCAAATATATATATATATATATATATTATGCATTTTTATCTTTCATTCTTTCCTACAAAACAATAGAACAAATTTAGTCAACAATTTAATTAATTGGCAATAATTGCTCTAAAAAGTAATCCAAAAGTATCTCTAAAAATGCACTAAATTGGAGTTTATCACTAGTTCGACTCACAGAACTGATCTGTCGAAGTGAGGGAGTCGAAGTTACACAGAACTGATCTGTCGAAGGAGGGAGTCGAAGTTACACTTTCATTCAGTTGTATGTTTACTATTGTTTGCTGACTCAGCATGCTTACATGGACTGAGTATATAAGTAGCATTTACAGTGATGCAATAAAAACACTGTGTGTTTCAGTTTACTGTTAACCGATTTCAGTTACATCTTCCTCCCTCTCTCTCAGTGCGTGTGTGTGTGGTGTGTATGAAAAACTCCAACAATATACATCGGAGCACATCATGATGATGATGATGATGATGATGATGATGATGATGATGATGATGATGATGATTGAAGGTGACCGACTGTGATGGTGAGTGCTGTTTTTGTTTTACAATTAAAAATCTTACACCGTATGAAATACTATATATAGAAGGAGACGTACGAGAATTTGTTCTCAATGTGATTCTAGAGTGAATAAGCAAATCAAATCCTGACCGGTGAACCACTAAAATTTACCATAAGATATTGTGTAAAATGATATGAGTGGTTAAGATTGAATCAACCAGTATTAAATCTCAACCGTTGATGAATTTTTATACTAAATCCTACTGTCTTATTTAATGATTCACTAGTGAGAGACTTAATTTACTCCCTCACCTCAGAAATACCCCAATCTCTTAGTTGATTTGGTTTTGTTTTGTTTTATGACAACATTCTCTTTTCTTTTTCTTTTAAGATTGACAAGATTCTCTTTTGATCTTAATTGATAGATATATACCCGAGATATATGATAAAAAAATGTACACGTGATTTTCTCTTGTTGGATATATACATGTGCAGCATAATATTTATTACTAGCAAATTTATGTTTAAACTTAAATCATAATATGCATGTTTAATATTTATTAGTAGCATTGTACTAAATAACTATCATTGTGTTTTTATGAAATATTCTCTTTTTTTGTTTTATGAAATATTTTTTTCTTTTTTTGTTGAAGATTGACAAGATTCTCTCTTAATTTGTCCAAAAAAAATATCTCTGTTGGTCTTAATTGATTGACGG
The DNA here is from genome assembly GCA_039519185.1 of Astragalus membranaceus. Taxonomy (NCBI): domain Eukaryota; kingdom Viridiplantae; phylum Streptophyta; class Magnoliopsida; order Fabales; family Fabaceae; genus Astragalus; species Astragalus membranaceus. The sequence continues at coordinate 179,991,823 of CM076849.1, forward strand.
GTTGGTTTGGATTGAGTTCACTGGTCATTCACTAAAATACTAATTTTTTAAAATATAAAAAACAATATTATGATATTCCAACACTTTAAATAGCTAAAAAAATTGAAAATCACACGAAATCAAACTCAAATCCACTAATAGTCTTCTCATTCATAGTATTAAAATTTTACAACTTAATCATAAATTATTAAGGTAAAAATTCTAAGCAAATAAAATCGTGTACATCTAAAATTACAAAATTGTTATGACGTAATATGGGTTGGTTCGGGTTTGCGGATTTGATTTTTAAAATCTGTTGCCCGATCCAAACAACTACGGGTTGGTTTGGATTTATTCGATTTTGACCCGAACACGAGAAATATCCGAACCAAACATATCAGTTTGGATTGGATTGTGGGTTGGTTTGGATTTGTCCGAACCACTGAACACCCCTAGCCCAAAGGATAAAAGTTACTGCTTGCATAGTTTTAAAAACCGGCTCGACCCGGCCGGTCGAACCGAGAACCGGGGGGGGTAACCGGTTCGGTTTGCGTTACGGATCGGTAATGTCATGACTCGGTGTGACTCGTAGTAACCCGGTCGGTTTTAGCGAAACTCGGTGACTCGGCGGGTTTGCTAAAACCGGACCGGTTTTTGCGCATTTTTAAAAGAGACTCAAAACCCTCAACAAAATGCCATTAGTGGGGTTTCAACCCGTGACCTGTTGAAAGCAAATGTTGAGCGCTACCATCAGGCTACCAATCTTAGTGAGGATATTGTTTATTTCAAATATATATAATTGGTACCTCTTTTCCTAAAAGTCATGTACGCTCATCCTCATGGCATTAGCTTGTAATATTAATATTATGTTTCAACAAACTTATTTAATATTAAGTATTTTTTTAAAGATTTATTTAATATTAAGTTGTTAACTTATGAAATTTGTTCTAAATATTTATTATGAACTTTTAAAATTCATTTAATATATACCAAGCAAATAAAAATAAAATAGGCATGGTGTGTAATTTTAGCAAATTAAGTTTTACAAGTATGAAATATATAGGTCCTGAAAATTCGGGAATTTTTTATATTTTAGTAGATATAAAATAAACATAGTTATTAATTTTACATGGACGAAATTTATATTATATACTATATAGGTATTGAAAATTCTCGAAATAGAGACCGGGTCCGAGTCATGCGGTCCCGGTTTTGGTCATGCGGTTCAACTGTCGACCCCTCGGTCCGACCCTTGACCCAGTGACCCGGTACCTTCACCGAGTCGGTCACCGGTCCAAGTTTTAAAACATTGACCACTTGTATTACACCTTAGCTAGGAAAAATAAGGATGAAAATTTTACTATATTATTAAAATAGGTAAGCGTCATTTATAATAAATACCAATTGATATGATTAAATATATTTTGCCATTAAAAAAACTAATTGATATGTTTTTTTGTTTTGAGTTCCAATATCTATGAGGATTTTACAAATAAGAGACTACTTCAGGATAAACAAAATAAAAGAGGGAACAAACTAAAACTTCAAATAAAAGTGATCAAAAATATAATTTAGTCTGTTAATTACTATTTTCTTAGAAACATAATGATTTTCACCTAATCAAATTAAGGAAATATATATATGGCGCTTATCATTTTAGTCCTGCAAATACAGTGAATTGATACGGTGAATATCCATACACGTACGTTACGTCAATTTATTCTTAATATGCACGCAGCATAATATTTATTACTAACAAACTTTTGTTTAAACTTAAATCATAATATGCATGCATGTTTAATATTTATTACTAACAAATTTTTGTTTAAAATTAAATCATAATATGCACGCATGTTTAATATTTATCACTAACAAATTTTTGTTTAATGTTAAAATAATAAGAATTAAAAGACAATAAGATCAATGACATCTTAAGTTTTCCAGTAGAAAAATGAGGAATATTTTTGGGTAATCAATTTACATTTTGACAAATCACCTCTCTGATGGAATGATTGACGCCAACTATGCTCGTATTTTTGTCATTCAAGGCATATATAGTTAAATCAAGAAAATGCTTGGCTACAAATAGTCATAATATTCAGACATAAAGGAATACCTTGCTGACTAACAGAATGGTGCTATGATAAATTTCATAACAACACAAGCAAGCTTCATCTGATTTGTCAAACAATTCTTTCTTAATTTCACTAACTTCATGATCTTTAGCTTGCAGACAACATAAAATTAGACAAACTTGAAAGCTAAAACTTCAAAAAAATGATCCCGTGTTATCAAGCTTAGACAAGTAAGTCGATTTCATATTGTTTCATCTCCAGATGTTCTACGACAACATTAACTATATAGGATTAAATGTCATAGAAGTTACGTGACCTTTTCAAGCATAATCAGTTTTTGAGGAACAAGGGGAAACTATATAATACATGCACAATATCCTCTACCGACGGCATTAATGAAACCGCCCTGCTAAGCTTCTGTTGTTTCAAATACCTTTTCAACTTCTGCAATAGTGTTTCGAGCTTCGTCAATTTCAGGGCCTTCCTTCACATCTGACTCCTCCAACAACTCAGCCTGAAAGTGGATAATAAAATATAATCGCACATAAAATTAAATCTCCAGATCCAATTTCATGCAAACGAACAAAACCAATTAATATGACTTTCAAATGACAGAAAATACCTCAATAAAGATATGGACTACTAGAACATAAGGGAATAGAAGGCGAAGAAAATTCTTCGCCTTCTATTCCCTTATGTTTTTCATTTTGGGAATAGAAAAATGTAACACCACATAAGAATATAAATGTCTCTTTAGTTGTCAACTATAGATGGGGATCATCAGGTCTGAGTCCAAATAAGCCATCTACATGGAAGGTGTTTTCTAGAAGGAGGGCTAGTCAGTGAGAGAATGTTTTCTGTCAGACAGGTTTATTGGTGTTGCCTCAGTAGGAAGGCCAACCAGGGGGAGTAGGGCTAGGTGAGAGCAGTGTGGATAGCATTGTGAGGGTGCGACTGATAGAGTCTCTTAGAGGAGCCTTGACTTTGGTAGGAGAAATTGTAGTTTTTATAGTTATCTAATAATTCAATGATACTATTGGCATGAAGCTTCCATTATTCTGCAATGGCAATTATAGTGTTCTGTCATACAAGGAGGGACGCGGTTAGACAACGCATTCGAAGAGTCGAAGGAATTGAACCAGGTTGGCACCGTCAATGACTACACTATAGATTCTGAGCTTTTTACTTTGGAGTGCAGACGGTTACCGGAAGTTTAGTTCCTAGGCAATTCCATCAGTGGAATGTGTCGGGATACTTGTAGTTCTGTGTGTTCATTCAAGCCCAAGTCTCGATACCAAGCATCGCAACTGGTAAGGGGTTTTGAAGCCAAGTTTACAGTATTGATGCAGAATGGAGACCCCTCGCTGTTGGGCCCAATGCCTTGGCAGCAGGGAAATGGCACACCAACCCAAATTTAACTTGAGCTCAAGGTTGGTATCTTAGCATTTGTTAGACTCTTGACATGCCATAAAGTGAAATATAGAAAGTCGCAGAAATCAAATGGAAAAGATATAGCACGGATTGGCTCAAGGCCGACACTTTTTCCCAGAGCGATAACAATGAAAAGTTTTTCCAAACCTCAAACTAGCAGGGTCAGGATCAGCGAGCTAACCATTACCATATTCCTACCACAAACTCTTGCTTATAATTCATAACATCATTAACAGGGTAACATCCTCCATTGGAGCAATTAAGAGTCTAAGACTATGAAGTCAGATGAGTGATTTTATTATAAAGCCAAAGCATCAAATGCTGGACATTTCAAAAAGGCTAACAATGTCCATAACATGAGGAAAAAGCAAAAATATCAGTAACCGTGGAAACAAGAAATATACATACCAATATTCCTTTCAAGTCTGCCAAAGCGGCCTCCAGACGCTTGCGGCAGTCAGAAATATAGAAAGTCGCAGAAATCAAATGGAAAAGATATAGCACGGATTGGCTCAAGGCCGACACTTTTTCCCAGAGCGATAACAATGAAAAGTTTTTCCAAATCTCAAACTACCAGGGTCAGGATCAGCGAGTTAACCATTACCATATTCCTACCACAAACTCTTGCTTATAATTCATAACATCATTAACAGGGTAACATCCTCCATTGGAGCAATTAAGAGTCTAAGACTATGAAGTCAGATGAGTGATTTTATTATAAAGCCAAAGCATCAAATGCTGGACATTTCAAAAAGGCTAACAATGTCCATAACATGAGGAAAAAGCAAAAATATCAGTAACCGTGGAAACAAGAAATATACATACCAATATTCCTGTCAAGTCTGCCAAAGCGGCCTCCAGACGCTTGCGGCAGTCAGGAATCATCATCCTAGACTCAGCCAGCACATTTTCCTGTCCAAATCAGGTCAAACAATTTATATTTATCTTTTTATTACAGAGGAAAGGAAATGGCAGACAATTGTCAAACATCCTCCCCAAACCCAACTATCTCGGACCAAAGTGACATTTCTAAATCATAAAAATTGCAATTGCAGAGGCATAGACAGTCTTACTAAAATTATATAAGGTCCATCCATGCATATTTCAATTGGACAAATTTCAGGAGAAGAACTTTTTTAGTTACCTAAATAAGATTTAAAATTTTAATTATAAGCTAGTTTAAAAAACAGTAATCCAAACACAGACATAAATTGATACATCAAGTAAGTAAGCACAATGTTTAAACATACCTGCTGCTTGAGGTCATAAGGATCAGCTCCTTTGTCCTTCATATCAGCTGTTTTGGCAGCTTCTCTCTCAACTTCCCTCTCATAAGAATGCAGCTCCTTCACAATACGTTTACAGGTACTCGTCTTGATCTTCAAGCTTCTCAGAGTATCCATTGAATCCCTATACCAATAAAAAAAAAATTAAAAATCTTTCATGCAAAATTCGTTTACAAATCAATAAAAATTGGCAATGCAAAGCACGATGCTAACTATTATTACTATAGGGTTCTTTTTATCGCTCTCTTAACGCTTAAAATGAAAATGATAAGCTGCATTTCCAATTCTCAAAAAAACGAATAAAAATCATCAAGAAGTAACAGAGATGCACTTCAATACTCGATTGTGAATGAAAAAGTAGGAATAGATGAAGGAAGCGAAAAATGGCGGTCAAGATTCAAGAAATCACCTGCTGTTGCTGGTTACAGTGTCCTTGCGCAGATCCACGGGAAGAAGACGATGAAGATGGAGGAAGAAGAACTTTACTCTCACTGAAACGCACCGTTTAGCTCCTCCGTCGATGATGACTCGATGGTCAATTGCTTGTGATGGGCTGCGGGCATAGAAGCCCAAACTCATGGGCCCAAAGGCTAACGCTAGGCTGGGATAGATTACGGAGTTGCTTTTGCAACTAATATTTACTTTTTGCACCTCCCACCTATGTTTTTGATTTATTTCGTCACAAAAAGCCCTCTTTCACACACCACTTTTCCATTCTAAACATACTCATCTCTTACTCAACCTCTGCGTCCCTTAATGGACCTTCACTCCACCTGGAGGGAGCATAGTAAAAGCATCCATGATGGAGGATGCTAAAGAAGTTGTGTACACAGTTCACATCTTGGTACGAAGAGTCGAGGAGACGTCGAAGTGACATGCCACAATTCTTCCCAAGCTTCAGGGTGTGTTTAGTTTAACATAGGAGACATGATTGATTTTAATGAGGAGAAGAGGAATGGAGCGATATATTTTAACAAAAGTTCTAACAAAAATATTCATATTCATTAATATGAAATGTGAAAACTAAGAGATATTCAAAGATATTAGAACACTTCCAAAACAAACTAGTGCAATATGAAAAGTTCGTAAAATTTATAGTAAATTACTAATTAAAGTGCTGACAAAATATTAAGAAACGCCATGAAACCACTAAGCTTAACACATTGATTAGATGGAAGGAGAAAGTTGAGGGTGAGGATCCTCTCCATTTCTCAAAAGAAATTGAGAATTCCAATTGGAGAGAGAAAAACACAACAATGGTGGAGTCTATAATTAATTATTATGATAAATTTAATTATATAACTCACGAAGATTGATAATATTGTGTTTGTACTTTTGTGTTTTACTAGTCTATTGGGCCTGTGGTGTAACTAGTATTTCTTGTAACCCATTTAGTTAGTTGATGTATTAGCCCATTAGTCAATAAGTCATCTAGTTAGTTGACTTGCTCTGTTTTGACTGGAACTCAGTAATTGTATAAATACTCAATGAATGGAATAACAGAAACGAATTTGGAAGCACATTGCTCAATTCGGTTATGCAATTAACTAGCTCCAAGAATTGGCATCAGAGCTCCGTTCAAGGGGCCTGATCTGAACTTCAAGATCCGCAGAATCTGTGAAGAAAAGCAAATCGAAAACGAAGCAAACTTGATCCATCAATGGCGGAAAAAGAGAACGGTGCATTCGTTCAAGCGGCGATTCCCAAACTAGACGGCTATTATGATCACTGGGCGATCTTGATGGAAAATTTGTTGCGGTCCAAAGAGTACTGGGAAGTAGTGGAAAATGGAATTCCAACCCTAATCGCAAATCCAACACCAGAACAGAAGAAATCGGTTGAAGATGCAAAGCTAAAAGACCTCAAAGCAAAGAACTACCTGTATCAAGCTATCGATAGAAGTGTATTGGAGACTATCTTGAAGCATGACACGGCAAAAGATATATGGGACTCTCTGAAGCAGAAACATAAAGGCTCGAAGAAAGTGAAGCGTGCCCATCTACAGGCTCTGAGAGGCGAATTTACAGCGCTCAAAATGAAAGAAGGTGAGTTTATTACTGAATACTTTGCAAGAACCCTTACTATTGCCAATAAAATGAAAGGACATGGTGAAAAAATGGCTGAAAGTGTTGTTGTTGAAAAAATTATGCGCTCCATGACTGCAAAATATAACTATGTAGCATGTTCAATTGAACAAGCTCATGATGTAGAAAATATGTCAATTGATGAATTGCAAAGTAGTATAATTGTAGAAGAACAACGTATGAATGGTCAAAAGAAAGAAGAAGAACAAGCTTTGAAAGTGTCTGGTGTAGGAAGAGGAAGAGGTATGGGAAGGACTGGTGGTAGAGGTAGGGGAGACAGAACTATAAAGAAACTCTTGAATGCTACAAATGTGGAAAGCTAGGTCATTTCCAATTTGAGTGTCCAAGTCTTGAAGGGAAAGTTGCTAATCACACTGAGTTTGATGATGAGGAAGAAATGCTCCTCATGGCAAGGGGTGAATCACAAGTTTCATAGAAGGGCAAGGTGTGGCTTCTTGATGAAAAGGGTAGAGTGTGCTTCTTGGACTCGGGGTGTAGTAACCACATGTGTGGTGAAAGGAGCTGGTTTTTTGACCTTGATGAGACATTTAGAGAATCTGTAAAACTTGGTGATGATAGGAGACTCCAAGTAACCGGCAAGGGAAGCATTAGACTCAAGATTGAGGGAAGAATTCACATTGTAACAGATGTGCATTACATTCCTAACTTGAAGGATAATCTTCTCAGCATTGGCCAACTTCAACAAAAGGGCTTAAAGGTTGTGTTTAAAGATGATTGCTGCAAGTTATACCACAAGAATAAAGGATTGATCATTACATCAAAAATGTCCAACAATAGAATGTTTGTTGTAATGGCCATTCCCATTATATCACAGTGTTTGCAAGCTGTTAGTACTGATGAAGCAGAACTTTGGCATAGGAGGTACGGTCATTTGGGATATAGTGGTTTACAGTTGCTTGCTCAGAAAGGAATGGTCAAGGGACTGCCTGAGATCAAGGAAACCAGCAGGGTATGCACTGAGTGTCAAGTTGGGAAGCAAACCAGGGAAGCTATGTCCAAGCAGAGTAAATGGAGAGCATCCAGAAAACTTGAGCTCATACACTCAGACATTTGTGGCCCCATTAATCCAGAATCAAGTGGTGGAAAAAGGTATTTCATTTCCTTTATTGATGATTTTAGTAGAAGAGGCTGGGTATTTTTCTTATCTGAAAAATCTGATGCATTTGAAACATTTAAGAAATTTAGAGTAATGGTAGAAAAGGAGTCTCAATGTTCTATTAGCTGTTAGAACAGATAGGGGAGGTGAATATAACTCCACTGAATTTGTTGAATACTGTGACAGCAATGGTATTAGGAGGCAGCTCACAACAGCTTACACTCCACAACAAAATGGAGTAGCTGAGAGGAAGAATAGGACAGTAATGAACATGGTAAGAAGCATGTTGACTGAAGCTAAGTTGGAAAAGAAGTTCTGGGCAGAGGCTGTTAAATGGTCATTCTATTTGCTCAATAGGTGTCCTACAGTTGCAGTAAAAGATGTCACACCCGAGGAAGCCTGGAACAATATGAAACCATCAGTGAAGCATTTAAGAGTGTTTGGATGTGTTGCACACGTACATATATCTGATGTAAACAGAAAGAAGCTTGATGATAAGAGTATCAAGGGGATATTTGTGGGGGTGAGTGATGAATCCAAAGCTTATAGAATTTATGATCCAAAGACTAAGAGAATTTTGACTAGTAGGGATGTCGTTTTTGATGAGAAGGCTGTATGGAGAGATGTTGACAGCAATCAAAGGGAAGGACCAGTAACAGAGGTGGTTGATGATGATATAGAACAAACTGAGTTGCAGACCAACACTGATGTGAACACACCAGAATTGGAGTCTAATGAAACTGAGAATGTGATAAATACTGAGAAAGGAATGAACACCACTGCAGATCACAGAACCACAACTGAAGAAACAGGGCAGAGTAATGACACTGAACAAGCTGGGAGAGTCAGAAAACCACCTGTTTGGTGGGACAATTATGTAGTTACTGGTGATAATGACAGTAGTGAGGAATTAAATGATGAAGATACTCTGCATAATCTGCTAATGATGGAGACTAATGATCCTACTACCTTTGAGCAAGCCGTGAAAGAGAAGAAATGGAGATTGGCAATGGACCAAGAAATAGCAGCTATTGAGAAAAATGAGACTTGGGAGCTTGTACCACTCCCTCAAAATGGCAAGAAGATTGGTGTTAAGTGGATCTACAAAACCAAGCTCAATGAGAATGGTCAAGTGGAGAAATACAAGGCCCAGTTAGTGGCCAAAGGGTACTCTCAAGAACATGGTGTGGACTATGCTGAAGTATTTGCTCCAGTGGCCCGTTGGGATACTATTCGATGCATTCTTGCTACTGTTGTACATATGGGATGGTGTGTCTATCAATTGGATGTAAAAAGTGCATTCTTACATGGTGAATTGGAAGAAATAGTTCACATTGATCAACCAAAAGGGTATGTAAAGAAAGGGCGAGAAAACAAAGTTTATAAACTGAAAAAAGCCTTGTATGGCTTGAAACAAGCCCCAAGGACTTGGTATAGTAGAATAGAGGCCCATTTTGTGAAGGAGGGATTTAATAAGTGTCCACATAAGCATACCCTATTCACTAAAGTTGATGAAAACAGTGGTTTGCTGGTGGTGAGCATTTATGTTGATGATTTAATCTATGCTGGCAGCAATGAGACTCTCACTCAAGAGTTTAAAAGATCTATGATGAAGGAATTCGATATGACAGAATTGGGAAAGATGAGATATTTCCTAGGTGTTGAAGTGACTCAAGGAGAAGGATACATGTTCATATCACAGCAAAAATATGCAAATGAGATACTAGATAAGTTTGGAATGTCAGAATCCAAACCAGTGAGTAATCCAGTATCTGCAGGCAGCAAGTTTACTAAGAATGATGAAGGCAAACCAGTAAACTCCACTCTGTTTAAGCAAGTAATTGGAAGTCTTATGTACCTTAATGCCACTAGACCGGATTTGATGTACTCTATTAGTGTGATGAGCAGATTTGTTGAACATCCAACTGAGAACCACCTGATAGGAGTCAAGAGGATCCTAAGATATCTGAAGGGCACATCTGAGATGGGTTTGCTATACAGAAAGGGAAAGAATCAAGTGATGAAGGCCTATTGTGATAGTGATTACGCTGGGGACCTTGATGATAGAAAGAGCACATCAGGTTTTGTGTATCTATTGAGTAATGCAGCTGTGTCTTGGTCATCTAAGAAACAACCCATTGTCACTCTTTCCACAACTGAAGCCGAATTTGTTGCTGTAGCTCACTGCATTTGCCAAGGGATTTGGTTGAAAAGAATACTTGAAGAGTTGAGATTGAAGCAGCCAGAATGTCTCACTGTTATGTGTGATAACAGTTCCACAATCAAACTCTCTAAGAATCCAATAATGCCTGGGAGAAGCAAGCACATTGATGTGTGCTTCCACTTCTTGAGAGACATGTGCAGAGATGGGAAGCTAGAATTGAAGTTCTGCACTTCCCAGGAGCAATTAGCAGACATACTGACTAAGGGTTTGAAGAATGATACCTTTGTCAACTTGAGAAGGTGCCTGGGAGTTTACCCATTGACTGAAGCCACTGATGATGCTGATAAACTGAGTTTGCCCACTGACTGAAGCCACTGATGATGCTGATAAACTGAGTACATAAATGTACTTCAGTTTAAGAGAAGGAATGATAATATTATATTTGTACTTCTGTGTTTTACTAGTCTATTGGGCCTGTGGTGTAACTAGTATTTCTTGTAGCCCATTTAGTTAGTTGATGTATTAGCCCATTAGTCAATAAGTCATCTAGTTAGTTGACTTGCTCTGTTTTGACTGGAACTCAGTAATTGTACAAATACTCAATGAATGGAATAACAGAAACGAATTTGGAAGCACATTGCTCAATTCGGTTATGCAATTAACTAGCTCCAAGAAAGATCCTAACCCGTTGAATGTTAGCCATTATTTAATCTTAGCCATTAGTTTCAATTTATGATGATACAATGATTATGACTTTGTTTCACCGATGCCCCTTATTTCAAGTGGTGCGTGGAACACAAAATATATTGAAATTTGAAATCGGTGTTTTAAAAATCAAACGCGGAAGCTGGCCAAATTGACTGCAGAAACTATTTGCAACGGCTCAGAAAAACATTTTTAAGAAAAAAAAATTGTAAACATAGCCATTTTTTGCACGCCGGAGATACTTTTATTCATTTTTTATGTATAATAATGTTGAATTAATCAAATATCATAACAAGATTTAACTTAAACTTTGTAACCAAAAAAAGATTTAACTTAAACTTCTATACTAATGTTTTTATCAGAGTACTTGTAGTATAGTATTTGTGATTATTGTTATGTCATAATCACGTCCATCAAAACAGAGCCAAACTTATACTATTACAAGTGAAATCACTTTTAACATGTGTGAACTCACGTTTGAAACTCTTCAACGCAAAACAAAATGAGCACTTAGTATAATTAATTCCAACCAAGATCAGAAGTCAGAACCCTAGAATATGTTCTAAATGAAATGTTAAGTGTAAAAAGTACCGAGGTTAAACCGGGATTAAATTTCAATTTAAAATGTTTCCATGGGAACATCCGATTCAATTTTTGTTTAATAATTGTGTTTTGTATGGCTTTCAAATTGAAATTGCGGCTATTTCATACTAGTATGTTTTGGGTAGCAACTGCATTAGTCTCAATCAATCATTACAAATAGGCCTTTTAAGTTCCAACTAAAGAACATGATAGACCCAAGATGTGAAGATTCTACACTGGAACTCAGTAGTAGCATGTAAACAATCCATCTCATTTGACAATGTCTAGTTACTCTCAAGTTCTTCAAAAAGAAATGTTGATAAAAAGCTGCAAGGAACCTAAATAAAAGCAAAGAGGGGTGCATATCTTATCTACATGATTCTAGTAAGTCATGCTAACAAGATTTCTTATCGAGATGTCGGATAAGCTCCCTTGTGGCGTTTTTTCAAAGACTCGGAGAAAAAGGAGAAGGCTTCTTTCACTTCATTAGGAAGAGGGAATTGAAGGGGGAGTACCATTGGAGGACGTGCATTGTGTTGCACCCCTGTTTTCCACGACATTGGAAGTGCAAGTGCTGGCTGCTGCTTGTTTAGCCCTTCCATAATAAAAGAAAATGCCCCAAAAGTGAGGCAGCTCTGCAGAAGAGCTTGTGGTGCACCTGAAAAACCGTAGAGAATAAGTCTTGATAACAAATAACAAAACAAGTACAGAAATGAAACTTCCAATGTATTTAGCTAAACAATGTAATGAATTTTATCGTTAACATCAATAATTAAAAGATAATCTGAGTCAGCAAAGTTTTTATTTCCTTTTTCCTTCTCCTTAATGATGGTGGTGGTTGGGGAGAGTGATACACCACAAAACTAGCCTCACCCACCAGTAAAGGGCAATATGATAGAAACTAGCCAACAATGAAATTAAACACAACAGAATACTGTTTATTGATGACAGATTCTGTAAATACAAGCCAATTCACACAATATTCACAATAGTATTTCCTAGAGAACATATGAGAGTCTCTAGCCTCTCCCAAACCCAAACCACTTTACAAATGACAAGATAACTGTCCCTAGGACAGTTTTCAATACTTAATCCAATCCATAACTGCCACTTAACTATTTTTATTTAATAATAAACATAAATATAACACACTAACAGACTAATAAGTAATAACTGCCAATAACTGTCAATAACTGTCCCTGTCCAGAATCTGTCCAAGCGCCTGGCGCCCTACTGCAGCCCATCCTGGGTGCCTGTTGCGCCATTCCTTCTCCTCTCATAGACATTTCTAATGAGAGGTCTAACACAATATTACATTGGTGTTTAACACATGATCATGTTTTGTCAAGGATTTCAAGATTGAAATACATAAATATATATATATATATATGTTGATGTTGATGACATTGACAAGGCTTATTCAGAAGAGCCAGAATGGGAGACCCTTCACCCTTCTTTTTTTATTAGTCTAATAAAGCGGGACAAAAAGTTTCAAAGAGAAGGAAACTTCATCAATTTATTTATCAGTTAAAAAAATACCTGGAAAACTTAGAGCAAGACCAGTGCAACATCCAGCTACCCCCGCGTTAATGACTGCAGATGTGAAAGTGATGACATTATCAGAGGTAAAACACTATAAAGCAAAAGTACCGTTTTATAGTTAAATATTTCATACCATCATCCTTTCCTCGAAGTCTTTTCAAGATGCAAACAACCAAACTATGAACTCCTGACAAAACTGCAAATGTCTAACAAGGCAAAGGAAAACTATTACTTACAAGAAAAATTGAAACAAAAAAACATACAATGTATATATGCTAATATGCTATACAAATATTAACCAAGTAGATTACACAGAAGAACCAGGGAAAAAACCGGTGACATTTTCAACGCACCTTTGCATAAGACCCTGCTTCTACAAAGGATCCTTTAAAACCTTTCTTGTTAACCAATCCAGCACCTGAAACAAACCCATTACATGCATCCTTAAGATTTAGAATAATCAGAAAACCTTCACTAATCATTGAGGCATCAAAAATCAAATTTCTCAAAGATACAAACTGAATATAACCTAATAGTCAGAAAAGAATAGAATTTAATTGATAAAGTTACATATCACCAGTAACTCGCTAGGCAAATCAACTGCCTCGTTCTCAATTACACAAAACAAAACCAGATACCATCTTGTGAGTGCCAAAACAAACTGAGTATGTGTTTAGTTGGACGTTTGCCAATAATGGTTTAATATTATCTTGATTTTCTAAAATTAATTTGGTTAAAATTGAGTTTGAAGTAAAAGTGAGTTTATTATAAAACTCAGTGTCGATTTTTCATCCCAATGAAAAATATAATTTCTCATTTGTTTTCATCCCAATGCAAACTACATTTATCATTTCTAGCCAAATCAAGATCTAGTAGCAAAATCAATTTCAATTAAAACATCTAAACATCACTCTTTTGCACAAAAACATGTCTTCTTCAGTCAAGCTTGATTATGAAGGTTGCAAATGGTTTTCCAAACACACTACACATATCATTGCTAAAATGAACAAATCTACAATGCAAAATCCAACCAAAGAATAAGAATAAGCAATTTCACAGTTTCACTTCTTCCACTCTACTTCAATAAGAACAAAATTCAGAATTCCAAGCATTGAATGAGTGTATCCACAAAACAGTTAAAACACACAGAGAGTATAAAACAGAAACACTAACTAAACCCTTGAATTAAAAATTGAAATTAAATAACGCTCTAATTAGTAAAACCTAATATAAAATTGGTTAAAAGAGAAGAGAATAACCGTATCCAAAGACGGAGCCCATGAAAGCGCCGCCGGCGGAATCAGTGGCGAAGCGGAGTAAACAGACGGAAGGACCGGCGGGAACGAGAGCGTTGGGAGGATTTGAAACGGAGTCAGAGGAATCTTCCTGAGGCGGTGTCATAGCGTCGGAATCCGCCGTTGCCATTATACTCTGCTTTGCGGTGGTGTTGATTTCGCCACAATCACTTCTTGGGTTTCTTCTCTTATTTTTTGTTCTCGATTCCAGTTACTTGTGCGTTATCTCTTTCAAATATGATACGACGTCGTGTTTTACACTGTCACTACTTTTACAGTTTTACTCTTTTACCCATAACTGCCTTCTTAACTGGCCCAACTCAAATAACGGGCCTTGTATCTCAACTTCACTGTTATGTGTCAGCTTTTCTTTCTAACCCCCCCCCCCCGGTCCCGTCCTTTTCCCACCTCTCCATCTCCCATGAAAAGTCTATTATATCCATCCCTTGCTTAATTTCTCTCATTTAGTTAAATTAAGTTAAAATTTCCTTAATTGTATCCATTAAATTGTTCCTCCTCCCCTTGTTTCTCATATTCCCATTTGAGTTACTGAGTTTAAGCTAATTTTAAATTTAAACTTTCAATTATTTAATAAGGGTTAATTGAAAAATAATAATGAGCCCATAAAGTTAGTTACAGAAAGCATTACTCAAATGGAAAAACTTAAATGTTGTTCTATAGATGTAGTTGGTGTTGTTTTCCAATCACATCGTGACACGTGGAATTGTAAGTAATATTATTCATTATCTTTTAGTTATTTTTTCCAGACTAATCCACAGGTCATGATGCGTTTCAAAAACAACACCAACCACACCTATAGAACCACGGCTAAGTTTTGTCCTTACTCAAATTACTTAGTGAAAAGGTAAACTTTTATCATTATCCATGTAAAAATTTGTGATGCTTCTTGTTTATCTACGCTTGTTTATAAAATTTTTTAGTTCAAATTTTGTTCCAAAGGAATAATCTATGCTTTATTAGGTTTGGCCATGTGACATGAATTGCATGCCTCTATATTATTAGATTATATACTTCTCTTTTTATTTTTGACAAAGGGAGACTTAATTCATTTCTTTCAAATCGTGTCATCATACACCGTGGAATATAAATCAAAATCTAATCTAATCTAATATCTATCTATTTATCTATTTATACAAACAAATATTCTATGAAATTACCAATTTGGATCTCTTATTAACAAGACACATATTTAATTTAAGGGTAAAAATGTCATTACCCTATATTTCTTTCTTTTTCTTCCCACTTCTTACACTCTTTTTCTTTCTTTTTTCCTCATTCTTCTTACACTCTCTTTTAGGGGTGGCAAAAAAACCCGGACTCGCGGGTACCCACGGGTAAAACCCGTCATGGGTCCGGGGCGGGCAGTCAAACGGGTACCCGCGGGCCAAATAAACGGATATTTTGACTACCCGTCAATAAACGGGGCGGGTCCGGGTAGCGGGGTACCCGTACCCGTTAGTAAATATAGTTGCCTTCATATATATACCAATATAAAAACCAAAACCCTAAATTATTTTCACTGAGTCAGCCGCAATCAGTCGTCCTTCACCTTCAGTCTTCTGATCTTCTCCTTCACCTTCAATAGTTCAGTCCTTCACGCATCATCGATTCATCAAATCACCTTCACGCATCATCTGGCTGGCCCTCTTCACGCTTCACGCATCATCTGGTTGATCTTCTCCTCACTCAGTCGTCGGCGCCGCTGCATCTGGCTGGCCCTCTTCACGCTTCTTCCTCACTCAGTCCGTCACCGGCGCCACTTCTTCTTCCACCAGCATCTGCGACCAGTTTCCGTTTCCCTCACTCAGTTTTCGTTTCCGCTTCTTCTTCCTCAGTCCGTCGCCGGCACCGCTTCTTCTTCCACCAGCATCTGCGACCAGTTTCTGTTTCCCTCACTCAGTTTTCGTTTCCGCTTCTTCTTCCTCGATCAGTCGCCGGCGTCGCTTCTTCAAGGTTGGTTTTCAGATCTTCATCTTCTCCTTTTCATATTCGTTCATTTCAAGGTTGCTAAATTTGCTAAACGAATCATGTTGCTGATTTATGTTGATTTACCTGATTTGTGTGTGTTGATTTATGTTGCGAATCATTGATTTACCTGATTTGCTAAACGAATCATGTTGCTGATTTAAGGTTGCGTATGTTGATTTACCTAATTTGCTAAACGAATTTACGTATGTTGATTTATGTTGATTTACCTGATTTGCTAAACGAATCATGTTAGCTGATTTATGCTTATTTATGTTGCTGAATTAATGCTGATTGATGATAATGATAATAAATACAAACCTATAGCTGATTTATGTTGCTAAACCTATAGATGATTTACGTTTTTGAACCAAATCTATAGCTGATTTATGTTGCTAAATTTGTTAATTTATAGTAACAATGTTGCTAAATTTGTTTATTTGTAGAATGTCTACTCAACATACCTCTACCCCTATGGAAATTGGGACTAATGCGGGTGAATCTATTGTGGGTGAATCAAATGTGGGTGAATCAAATGCGTGTGCTCCTTCTATGAATGTAGAAACAAATTCAACTCCTAATGATGAAGTTGAAAGCTTACTTCCAACTGAAATCGAAGGTCGTCAAAGAAAGCTAACTTCCAATGTTTGGAATCATTTTAAAAAGCAAAAAATAGGTGAAAGGATGAGGGCCATTTGCAACTACTGTGGAGCAGATCTTTTAGGTGCATCAAGTCAAGGAACATCACACTTGTGCAAGCACTTTCTTACTTGCACCCGTCGCACAACTAGAGATATTAGGCAAGCTTTTATCAAAACTGAGAATGTTGGAAATGAAACAGTAGTGGTTGGTTCTTATGCATTTAATCAAGATGCAGCAAGGCGTTCAGCGGCTAGAATGATTGTTCTTCACGAGTATCCTATGCAAATGGTTGACCATATTGGTTTTAAAGACTTTTGTGCTACTATGCAACCATTATTTAAGGTTGTTTCCCGCAACACTATCAAGACCGGCATAATAAAACGTTTTCAAGAAGAGAAAGAGAGTACATTGAAGCTTTTGTCAAAGAATCAAAGTCGTGTTGCAATCACTACTGATATGTGGACAGCTAGCCACCAAAATAAAGGCTACATGACGGTCACAACTCATTTCATTGATGATTCATGGCCCATTTATAATAAACGGGGCGGGTCCGGGTAGTGGGATACCCGTGCCCGCCCCGCCCCGTTGACATCCCTACTCTCTTTCCTCCTTTTCACTTTTCTCTTACACTCTCTTTCTTCATTTTTTTTCTTTTTATTTTACTTTTACTTTACCCATAAACAATTCTTCTCTTTCTCTTATCACTTTACTTTATTTTTTTAACTAAATTTATAAATTTATACAAACACTACTCTACAAAAATTACCTATAAAAATGAAAATGAGTCACACTAAAAAAAACTATCACTTTTTGGAAAAAGTTATCACCTTAAAATTTTAATTTTTCTCTCCAAAATATGTTTACACTCTTATTGATAATCTACTATCACATCTTATTGATAATCTACTATCTATCTTTTACTATCTAATATAATCTACTAATCAACTAAAATAACCAATTGAAACTACGAGATAACTGCAATGATATATAAAAAAAAAACACGGGATAACTGCACTGATATATAAAAAAACACAGGATTAATATTTGTCATTGATAATTAAATTTTTTGAAGACTACTGTAAACCTACTATCTAAAAAACAAGAAGATTTAATGACTATTTAAACTACTGATTAATATTTAAAATAAATATTTCTTATTGATAATCTACTGTCTCTCTTTTACTATAATCTACTAATCAACTAAAATAATCAATTGAAACTACGCGATAACAACACTGATATATA
Source organism: Astragalus membranaceus (assembly GCA_039519185.1). NCBI lineage: Eukaryota > Viridiplantae > Streptophyta > Magnoliopsida > Fabales > Fabaceae > Astragalus > Astragalus membranaceus. Next base: position 180,009,956 of record CM076849.1, read on the forward strand.
AAAAAACACAGGATAACTGCACTGATATATAAAAAAAATGCGAGATTAATATTTGTCATTGATAAATAAAAATTTTGAAGACTACTACTACAAACCTATACTATCTAAAAAACAAGAAGACTTAATGACTATTTAAACTACTAATTAATATTTAAAACAAATATTTCTTATTGATAATCTATTATCTAACTTTTACTATTTACTATAATCTACTAATCAACTAAAATAATCAATTGAAACTACGAGATATCTGCACTGATATATAAAAAAACACGGGATAACTGCAGTGATATATAAAAAAACGCGAGATTAATATTTGTCATTGATAATTATAATTTTTGAAGACAACTATAAACCTAGCTACTGTCTAAAAAAACAAGAAGGCTTAATGTTTGTTGTTTTTTAATGGGTAGATAGTTGGGTCCCTTAACCATTTGGTCCTGGGTTCGATCCCTGACCGGTGCGTATGGAAAAACAGTTGTTGGGAGAGGTCAACCCCGTAAGTGGATCTCAGATACCTCGAAGGATTAGTCTTCACAGTCACTGTGGCGGATACCTTGGTTTACCAAAAAAACAAGAAGGCTTAATGACTATTTAAACTGATTAATATTTAAAACACATGTAACAAATATTTGTCGCTAATATCTAAAAAAGGACAAATAATTGTCACTGATATATAAAAAATACGGGATAAATATTTCTTATTGATAATCTACTATCTATCTTTTACTATCTACTATAATCTACTAATCAACTCAAATAATCAATTGAAACTATGAGATAACTGCACTGAACATAAAAAACACAGAATAACTGCATTGATATATAAAAAAATACGGGGATAACTGCAATGATATATATAAAACACGGGATAGCTGCACTGATATATAAAAAAACACAGGATAACAACACTGATATATAAAAAAACACATGATAAATGCACAGATTGTTTTTAAATGATACTTTTACATTTTTAAATTTTAATATTTATATATTTTTTATTTGAAACTCATTTTTTATCTACTTTAAATTTGTCTTTATTTTCACGGGGTAATGTTCAGACTATTTAAATACTGTCTAAGTTTATTCATAAAAAAAACACGGCAGTACCCGTGCGTATGCACGGGTATCCTACTAACATAACACCTAGACACCCTTGCTAAGCTACGAGCGACTTAGTTGGTTTGTCTCCTAATGAAACTTACCCTAAGGATATGTTTGGATGAATAGTTTAGAGTAAAGGCCCAAATTGGTCCTTGACAAATTTTTCGTGGGACGAATTCGTCCCTCACAATTTTTTCGGGACACATTGGTCCCTGACAATTCCAAAACGGGACACGTTAGTCCCTCCATCCATTTTGACGTTACCAGCACAGTAAACGTGTCCTACGTGGCACGTTAAGTGCCACGTGTCACGTTAGATTTAAAAAAGGGACGAATCGGTCCCTGACAATTTAAAAAAGAGACGAATCAGTCCTCTGTTACTATTCATCGTCTTCTACCTCCAAACCTCCAAATCCCCAATCAACGAAGGTTCCACCCCTCCCCCCTCATCGATCCTCCTCTCTCACAGCCCCTCTCTTCTTCTCCTCCTCTCTTCTATCCCTTTCGTTCCTACGGTGAGGGTTTGGTAAGTGATGGCTTACGGTGGTGAGAGGGGAGAGCGAGATCTACGAGAGGCGGTGGTGAGAAGGGGGAGTGCGATCTGCGAGAGTGAGAAGGAGATGGAGAGGAGGAGAGAGAGAGGGATGAGTTCCAGATTTAACGTGAGTGAGGAGAGAGAGATGAGTTCCAGATCTGGGGGGAGGGGTTCACGGTGGGGGGAGGGGTGAACAGTGGAACGGAGGGGGGAGGAAGAGGAACAGTTGGTGGAACGGAGGGGGGAGGGGGGAGGGGGTGAACAGTGGAACGGAGGGGGGAGGGGTGATTTGTCCCCTTTTCAAAAAAGTCAGGGACTGATTTGTCCCATTTTCAAATTTGTAAAGTTAGGGACTTATTTGTCCCAAAATAAACGTGGCAGTTAACGTGCCACGTAGGACACGTTTACTGTGCTGGTAACGTCAAAATGGATGGAGGGACTAACGTGTCCCGTTTTGGAATTGTCAGGGACTAATGTGTCCCGAAAAAATTGTGAGGGACGAATTCGTCCCACGAAAAACTTGGCAAGGACCAATTTGGGCCTTTACTCAATAGTTTAAGAGGGGAGGGGGAGGAGAGGGTTTGATTTTCAATCCTAAAATGAGGAAGCTATAAAATGTTTCTAAACAAACATAAAATGTGATTAACAATGTTTTATTATTATCTATCATGTTATTGTTTTAATATTTTAAAATCTCAAATAGATATTAAAATATAGACCGAGCCCTGCAAAACCCTCCCCCCCCCCCCCCTCAAAAAACCTCCTCCCAAACATACCCTAAAGTTTGGTAAATATTTTAACAAGTCCTTGCATTTTTTCAAAACTGCCCCAAATTCTGATTATATACTTATTAGATACCTTTTGATTATATACTTCTTCGTTCGAGTTTATTCATCGTCTCAGTTCTTTATCAGATGAGTAGTCATTTTGAATTCAAAGGAAGGCTTCGGAAATAAAAATATGTTTTCTTTTGACTCCAAAAAACTTCTTACATGCTTTTGTTATCCTTAATCCTTAATATTGTTGAGTTCTAAGGGACACGCAAATTTAGTGTAACCCAATTTTATACTTAGATATAATGAGAGCACGTTGTTTTGCCTATTAATTTTAAGGTGTAGCTATAAGAGTGGATTGACATGAAAAAACTGCTAGTTGAATGCCAGTGTAAAACTGCTAGAAATGACAAGTATAATATCACATAAAAATGATTATGCGGCTTCTGCACAACCAGCGAAATTCAAGCAGTAAAAAATAATAATCCAATATTATTACTATCACCTACTGTCAGTGTCAGCACAAGCAGACAAAAAGAATTGAAGTTTCATAAACCAAATAATCCACACAGCTTAAAAAATACAATGAACCTGAATTACAATCGATACTAATAATATAAACGGGTGTATGAAATGCTTTGTGATCCGAGTAGGATCAGTCTGCTGTCAAATTCATACTCATGATGATGATCTTGATAATCAATCCAACAACACTAGAACTAATAATGATGATCTTGATAGATTGCTCCAAACTCAGCTCTCCATGCCTGATCATCATCATTAAAGGCAGTTCGAGTTCCATTATTGTTTACCACATCAGAATTGTCTCTATATAGTTGTTGCAGTGCAGACTCTGGTAACTTGCTCTCAGCAAGGTACTGCTTCATGGTAATCACCTCCATCTTGTGTTTCCTTTTGAGCTTCTCCATTTGCTTTTTTAGCTTTTCATTATCTTGTTGCATTTTACTAAAGTTATCCTGCATAAGAAATATAAAAATCAAGAAATAAATCAGAAACATCAGTATGAAGAAAGAAAAAAGCATTCTAACAAATTATGGTAAAAAAGCAGAAGCATTATGCTATTGGTTAGTGCTTCTTGTGTCGTTCCTTATTTGCTTTGTAATACTTCTATGCAAATCGCTTCTTTTTCCTGTAAAATTTTTGGTTTCTCTTTCCATTTCTGTAAATTTTACCTGTGCAACAGATTCTGCATGCTCAGCTTCTCTGAGTCTGACAAGTAGTTCCCCAGCTGCATGAACAGCTTCTGCAGTGTCTCTAAGTTGAATCTTGAGACTTATGTTCTCCTTTTTCAATAATTTTGCTTCCCTTTCTCTCTCCACCCTCAATGCAGAAAGCTCAGCGGCAAGAGATTTGGCAAACCGGGCGTGACCCTTTTTTCCAGCCTTTGCGGCTGCCTTCTTCACCTCAGCTATGCCATGCATTATAGCATTGTGTTTTGCAACCAAATCATTATACTTTTCTTGGAGGTCAACATAGTGTTCTACCATTCTAGCATGTCCAAGTACCGATCTTTTCAGTGCATCATCTAACTCTTCAGTGCACATCTTCTCTAATCTCAGTTCCTGCTCCACCCTCTCTGCCCGCTGCCTGTTGGCTTCGAGATCAACTCGTAATTCATCGGTAAGACAAATCCATTCACTTTCCATTTCTGTCCACCTCTCTCTTTCTCTCTCTAGCTCCTCCCCGCCATTATTATCATGAGAAAATACACCACTTTTTCGCAATGGAATTGATCTTGATAATAATGAAGATCTCAGTTTGTCAGTGGACATTCTAACTGGTGCATCACTAGATATTTGAAGCTTGCTTCTTAGATTCTGAATTTCCTTAAGAAGTTTTTCCTTCTCAGTAGCATCAAAAGAGCCGCTTCTTTGAGCTAGTTCTTCCTGGACTTCTTTAATTTCACATTTTTCCTCTAAACGACTGTCTGAAGGAGTGCACCTCAGATGCTGCAAACAACATGAAAGTAAATGATAAGGGTGAGTTGCAGACCTATAAATGGATAGAACTTTGTATTGTAAATGACAAACAAGAATAGACCTGCTCGTTGCTTTCTTGACCATACACAATGATGGAGTTTAGTTCTTTTTCTCCTTTAAGTTTCTCTACCTGAACAAATCCAAATAAAGGGTCAGTATTGTAAAAATTCAAACCAAATACATTATTTATGAGAGCCAACAATCCTGATACCAATTCATTTAGCTCATCAATTCTAGCTGCTTGCTCCTTGCAAACATTCTCCAGCTCCATTTCTCTGGTGGTTGCTTTTGTCATTATATTCTCCAATTCCTTGAAGAAGAAAAAAAATAGGCAAATGAGTTTAGTACAAAAGTTTATTAAAGAACTTTCCAGAAATTAAGTTAAGACATACTTTTGGAGCGTTATCTGCCGCCGGTTCATCCAAATTTTCTGCTTCGGCTGTGTCAGTCCATGACTTCAAGCTACCTTGAACCTCACAGGAATCTTGATCGGATACTTTTTTACGGCAAGAATCACAAAGTAATGTAGCAGTTCTTTCATCAATAGAATATTTCTTCTGTTGCATTGCTTGATCACAAGAATCGCCCAAGCTTAAGCGCCCAAAAGAGAAAGAAGCTGAAGATTTGTTTAATGATGAATTCCGCTGATGACAATCAATTATCTGCAATCCCCTTTTAAGGCTTGCTGCCAAGGACTCGGTTGGACCTGGAAACACCTTGCTAGACCTTAGCGAGGATCTCACAAGTTCATCTTTTTTAAATGATTGTCGTAACAAATCCTTGGTGGAACTTGAAATCTCCTCTGCTACATTGTTCGAACTTCCAAGACAACTAGATGAAAAGGCCACGCTCTTCCTCTGAATATTCCTGATTTTTGGAGACTCTGACAATTGTGGTTCCTCAAGTTTTAGAGACTGGCGGCATGAACTAACTGAAATGCTATCTCTGAACGACGATCTAATTACCCTTGAGGTGCTGTCTGTGCTTACAAAGTCATCTGCTGATGCATACATGGTGTTAGCTGATGCCACACTGTCCTCATGACAAAGCTCGCTCACTGTTTCTCCCGAAAATACTTCCTCTTTTTCAATTTCATCACCACTGGTCATATCTGCATCACAATTTTCCTCACCAGAATAATACTGGACACAATCTTCACTGACAGATATGTCTTTGGGATTCCCTTCACATGAACTATAGAACTCAACAATCTGCTGGCGTAATTGCCTTATGTCCTCCTCGTCCACATTCACCTCTTCATCAGTATCATTATCAATGTTTGGTAGGAGTAGAGAGCGGTTTAAGCTGACCCTCAAATTATTAAGGCTTTCCCGTACATTGTGTACTTGGAAGTATCCATTTTTATTCCCATCTGAGCTATGAACGTCAGCTTTTGCTCTAATAAGTTCTTCCTGCACCAAAGAAAACACAAGTTGTGATTCTCAGATCTGCATTAATCCTTTAAAAAGTATTTCCAGTGAAATCACGGAGATGAATAATACCTTCAGCTTTCGGATTTGATCACTCAAATCATTAACATCATCCTCCTTTATTTCATTGATAACAGGCTCATTTCTAATCGATCTAACTCGCTGTCCAAATCTGAGTGTGTGCAATGTTTCACCATTATTCCTACAAACAATGAGTAACATCTTTACCACTGGAAATGAAATATACAATGTTTTCATTTTAGGCACTCAAGAATATAAATTATTCATTGGTCTAGGTAAATACTTGTTATCAGGGGAGATGGAACAGATCACTGAGAGTTTTGCATTTCCACCAAGGGATTCATGTAATAAGCGTGTTAAACAGGAGTTCCTGTTTGGAATTTCTACTGCTTTTCCTGAGAAGGTTTTTTTAGTCAAAGCATCTACTAAGCACCTACACCAATGAAATGAAACTGTTACAAAGAATGAAACAAAGTAAAATAAGACCAAGATCTTACTTTCAACCTAAATAATTGAAAAACCACCGACTTAGCAGTAGAAAATATAAATGTAATGTAGTCATGGCATAGCATCCTTACCCAAGTTGAGATAAAGACTTCTTTACATTTTTGATTTCCTTTAGACACTGTCTGCCTGCACCATCAACTTTGTTCCTGTCCTGTCCAGCGAGATCAATAAGACTTATTCTGCTACTTTTTGAACTACTGAAACCATTTGTTGAGGTTCCCTGCAGTACCAATCAATATAAATCAGACATAGAAATTAACTAATATAGAAATTTAACAGTATAAACCTGTTTTCAATTTTGAATAGAAGAAATGGTAGTTTTCCACAGCTAATCATGTTAAATTGAATTATAATGGCAATACCTTACACCAAGATTCAATCACAAAAGTGAAAATGATATGTGATCTAGAACTCTTAGAATTTAAGCTTGTTGCTCCAACTTTTTTGCTCGAGAGGCCCTGCAGCATATAAAGATGAAAATCACCTTAGCTCATAAAGTATAAATAGCACTTGGACATTCAATTTTCAAAAATATTTGCTTTAAAGCTTCCCTTCTCTACCTTTATCAAAATTTGTGTCACATCATCATAGCTAGTGACATATTCCTCGGTCACATTCTCTATATACAATGCATTCTTGGAATCGTCCTTCATCTGCAATAATATCGACCAAGGCAAAATAAGTATGCAGCAATGCAAACAGAAGTAGTATGTAATGTTTGTATAAGAAATTGTACCACAGAGGATGGGATATGCTTACCTCAAGGTTCCTCTGGGCTGGATCAAGTAAATCCCCAATTTCTCCATTGTATATCTGTTTTAAACAACAAGCAAAAAACCAACAAGGCCGTTATCATATGACCAAGGTACACCCCCCGGAAAAAAATTGCCATATTGATGGGAGCTTCATAGAGATTCACCTCAAGAAAACAACACCGACATTGATAGTTGAACTGTTTTCCCTCAGACATACGCTGCTCCTAATATAGTTATTAAAAAATCAATCAATTCAAAAAACAAAAGACAAATTCTTAACACCAGCAGTTAAAGTAGGAAGCAAAACATACTGTTTCAAGCTCAGAAAATAACATTTGGAAAATCCGAGGAACAATTCCCTTGTGACTCTGGGGCGAAGGCTCCTCAAACATGGCACTTGGGGGACCCCACATTGTGTAAGTCTTTCCACTTCCAGACTAGCAAATAACCAGAAAAGATTTTTTTATAAAAAAATCCTCAATAGTCCTTCAAGAATACTATATAAACATTATCTTTTAACTAAAAGACTGAAATAATACAGAAAAAATTAGTACCTGGCCATAAGACAGAATTGAAGTGTTGTACCCAGCTAAAGCATTTCTAACCAAGGGAACACCCACTGATTGAAAGATATCTTCCTGAACAAAGAAAAGCTTATGTAAATAACACTATCTTCTATCCCTTCATGAGAATGAAGCAGCAAAATTGAATCAAATTTGTTTAATTCTAAAAGCAAATGAAACAGACAAAAATAGAAATCACAAATAGGGAAAATTACGGAAAGACAAAAATAGAAACCACAAATAGCATACAGTAAAGTGGAGTGTAGTTAACCTGACTGGAGTTGGAGTCAAAAACTGAATCAAATGTAAATTCCTTATCCTCAACACACAATGTATCAGAAGAAACCCTCTTAACGGTTCGATCTCCGTCTATTCCATTGTTATTGGTAGGTCTGATTCTTACCACAACCTGTTTCAAAACAATATTATGAGCCGGAAAAAAAAAACATAAATTTTTTATACATGCCAAATTCCAAAAATTAAACCCAAATGTGAAAAGAGCGAAACTTTTTTACTTGCCTTCACTGATGAGTCCAATTCAGGAGGGGGTTCCGATTGGGTTGGTTGGTTAGTTGAAATTAGGGTTTTGGAGTGTGATTGCTTGGCTGTGGCATGCAACGACTGGTGATGGTTGATCTGAATATTGGGATCAGTAGGGGGAGTGTTTTCCGCATTTGATTTTGAGAATTTAGGGTTTGAAGTAGATTTTCGCTTGGAAGAGAATGATCTGGGAAGAAGGTTTCTGAAGGCTGATGTGGAAGACATGGTTTTTGCTAAGGAGGCAAATAATGTAGAAATTTACCAGCTGAACGGAGAGAGAGAAAGAGGGAGAAAGGATTCAAAAAATTGATAGAGAAGATGACAAAAACACAGAGTGTATTGTTTGAGTTAAGAAAGCGAAGTTCCTCTTTAGTTAAGGCGATGATGAAAGATCAAGTTTGGATTCAAATAAAGATGACCGTTGCGAAAGAAATGGGAGATGAAATGACTAGACTATCCTTTACTTTCCATCACCATCCTAAGTGGTCCATACTAGGTCATTTTTGTATCGAATCTCAATCTCAATCATCCATGAAGTTTCACCATATCTTTTTTTGGCTTAAATATGTTTTTGGTCCCTACAAATATGGGGTCATTTGATTTTAGTCCTTACAAAATATTTTTTTTAAATAAATCCCTGCAAATACCAATTTTTTGATTATAGTCGTTCAGTTGGTAACTCTGTTAGACACTTGCTGAGTTGTCTAACAGAGTTCCTAAGTGGCATTTTTAATTTATTTTAAGGTTTAAATAGTTTTTACCCCCCTGCAAATATACCCATTATCCAGTTACCCCCTGCAAAAAAAAAGGTTTAAAAAACACATTGTAAAATGTAACGTTATCCAGTTACCCCCTTGCTGTTAACTTTTCTGTTAAAAAAATGCAAAATGTAATTTTATCCAGTGTGACACGTGGCACTGACATGCCACATCAGCATTTATGTCACCACTGCCACGTGGCACTGACATGTGCCACGTCAGCAACCAATGGGTGGATGCCACGTGGCACTGACTTGGCAATGTGGAAAATAGTGTCTTACTAAAAAAAATAAGAATTTTGGTGTACATGGGATTCGAACCCTTGACCACTTAGTGATGCAAACTCAATAATACCACCAAGCCACATACATTTTCATATACATATTGCCAGCAACAAATATATATTACATCATTATTTTCTTCTTCTTCTTCCACAGATCTGTTTCATTTTCTTCCATCTCCATGTCTTCTTCTTCCCCTTTCAGAATCTGTTTCGTTTTTGTTTTTTCCAAAAATCGTTTTTTTTTTCAGAAATTGAACATGAAGATCTGTTATTGATTTCGCCGATTTCATTTGTTATTGATCTGGATTTCCAAATCGTTTTTCCCTGGATTTCGTTTTTCCAGAAATCTGTAATTGATTTCGCCGATTGTAGCCTCTACCATGCGTTCCCAGAAATCGTTTTTCCCTGGATTTCGTTTTTCCAAAAATCGTTTTTTCCCTGGATTTCGTTTTTCCAGAAATCTGGATTTCGTGATTTCTCTAAAACCCAACCATAGTCACGGCTTCCTCAATCCAGCTTTGTTAATGTGCTTTAACAGTCAGAAATATTGTATTCTCATGAACCAGTTGCATTTGATAACAGCCAGCCACTCATTCACGCGTTAGGGAAAACGAAATCAAGGATAAGGAAAAACGAAATCAAGGATTGAAAACGATTTAAGATTGAAAACGATTTGTGATTTGTAGATTTAAGATTGAAATCGAAGGATTGAAAACGAAAATCAACCATGAATCTGGTTATGGGTTTCAAAAATTTCTGGTAATTGTTATCACAGGTTGAAGATGATGATGATATTATGTAATAAATAGTTTTTGTTTCCCTATTACTCTCAAATAATCAACTGGGTTCAGTGGTAAGTGGCAGTGCATGCCACTTTGAGGTTGCAAGTTCGAATCCCATGTCAACCAAAACTCTTATTTTTTTAGTAAGACACTATATTCCACATTGCCAAGTCAGTGCCACGTGGCATCCACCCATTGGTTGCTGACGTGGCACATGTCAGTGCCACGTGGCAGTGGTGACATAGATGCTGACGTGGCATGTCAGTGCCACGTGTCACGGAGGCCCAGTAATATGGTGACACGTGGCACTGACGTCAGGGGGGTAACTGGATAAAATTACATTTTGCATTTTTTTAACAGAAAAGTTAACAGCAGGGGGGTAACTGGATAACGTTACATTTTACAAGGTGTTTTTTAAACCTTTTTTTTTTTGCAGGGGGGTAACTGGATAATGGGTATATTTGCAGGGGGGTAAAAACTATTTAAACCTTATTTTAAAGCTCATTGTTTGGCATCCAAGCTGGATTAAAATTACATGTAGGCCCTAAATCCCCAAATCCAGAAATCTTCTTCTACCTTGAGAGAGCTTCTCCTATGGCTACCCGAATCTTCTTCTTCCTATTGTTTATGCAATGTTTAGTAACATTCATCATTGAAAACAAAAACGAAAAGGGAGCAGTGGGAGCTCCTCGTTCCAAGATTGAAGATGATCTAGACATCAGTGAAGACCTATTAAAGATATCACAACGCCGAAACATTGAAAACATTGACGAAGATATTTGTATCAGAGGGAGCAATGGAACCGAAACTAGAAGCTATGTTTTCCAAAGGAGGTGTGTCGATGATTGGGAGTGGGGTGTGTGTGTGTGTGTTTAATATTGGCACAGCATCTCAACATTGGTGATATGGGGTTACTAAAATATCCAAACATGGGAATAGGATATAAATTAACCAATAACTTTGACAAATTCCTCCCAACAAAAACCAAGATTGTCTTCTCTCCCTCAAGCTACCCTCTTCTCTTTCTCTCCCAATAACCTTGACAGATTTCTCCTTTCACCGAAAACCAAAAAAGAGACTCAAGAAAAATTAACGAAAGCAATCTAAAACCAAGAGGTTTGTTCCTCTTTCTTTAGATCTGTTTCTGTTGAAACTTTGTTAAGTGTGAATTGAAAAAAGTCCCACATTAGGTAGACTAAACACTTCTATAGTGTAAAAAGACTATAAAAGGGAGACTCCTCCTCACTTATTTCTCACACCAAACTTGACGATAAAGCATCTCTCCTCAAGTTTTTCTCTCTCTAAACTTCTTTGTTCTTCTCTAGAAAGCTTGAAGCATTTCCAAGCTAAAGAGTGGTTTTCATAACCATATTGAGGGTGTATATCTTAGAGCGAATTTTCACGGTGCAGTGAACTTTCGTAGCAGTTTTTGACTGGGCTGTTTTATCCTGGGGACGTTGTGGTTGATAGCCTGCTTGCACCTTGGAGCAGTGCCAGGAAACGTCTTAAAGAGAGCGACCTAGTCCGCAACTCATCCCAGTAATCTCTTCGGCTTGATTTTTGAAAACAGTGTTGTTTTGGGGAAAGTTGTGGCTAGGAAAGACTTGGTACTTAAGAGTGTCCATTGTGACCCACATCTCTTTCCTGGGAACCTACTCGGATTAACATTTTTAAGACGTTTGTAATTCATCCATGACAACCGAAGAAATTACTGGTGCTGGTTCCGTTGCCTCTGACTTCAACAAACCATTCCGGTTTGAGGGAGCTCACTTCAAACGTTGGCAACAAAAGATGCTTTTCTTCTTGACAGTCAAAAAGGTTGCCAATGTTTTGACTGATGAGATTCCAGTGGCGGATGAAACCGCTGAACCGGATGAACAAGCCAAAACTGCAAAAGAAATACTCCTATGGAATGAGCATGACTATCTCTGTAAGAATTTTATTCTTAACGGACTTGCTGATGATCTTTATGATTATTACAGCACTTGCAGGTCTGCCAGGGATGTATGGAATGCTCTGAAAAAGAAATATGATACTGAGGAAGCTGGTGCTAAAAAATATGCTGTGAGCCGCTACCTCAATTACAAGATGTCAGATGAAAACTCTGTAGAGACTCAGTCACATGAGATTCAGAAAATAGCTCATGAAATTATATCTGAAGGCATGGCCTTAGATGAACAATTTCAAGCAGCTGTTATTATTGACAAGCTTCCTCCTGCTTGGAAGGATTTCAAAAATTCTCTCAGGCACAAAACCAGAGAATTTTCTCTAGAAAGTCTGATCACCCGACTCCGAATTGAGGAGGAATCTCGGAAACAAGATCAAAAAGATGAAGTCTTGTATGTTTCAAACAAAAAGAAAACAGGAGCGGTTCTGAAGCCAACTGACAAACCTTTCAAGAATCAGAACCGTAATCAGATTCAAAGAAACCGCAACAAGAATGGGAACCCACCAAAGTCCCCAAATCCTCATCCTCAACCACCTCCACAATCTAAGAATGATACTGCTCCTCCATTTACTTGTTACAACTGTGGAAGAACAGGTCATGTGGCACGCAAGTGTAGGAACAGGCCTAATCCTGCTCCGCAGGCTAACTTGACTGAAGAGCATTTTACTGCTATGATTTCCGAAATCAACCTTGTTGGTGGATCTGAAGGATGGTGGTTGGATACTGGATCATCTACCCATGTGTGCAATGACCGTGCTATGTTCAAAACATACACGGCTGCTGATGATAAGAAAGTGATGTTGGGCGATGCTCACACCACTATTGTTGCTGGTACTGGAGATGTGGAACTGAAATTCACTTCTGGAAAGATTCTGATCCTGAAAGATGTGAAGCACACTCCAGAGATAAGGAAGAATCTAGTTTCTGGTTTCCTTCTGAATAAGGCAGGGTTCACTCAGACTATTGGGGGGATTTATATACTTTGACTAAAAATAGTATTTTTGTTGGGAAATGGTACGTCACTGAGGGCATGTTCAAACTGAATGTTGAAATGAATAAAACTTCTCCTTTTGCTTATATGTTGTGTGATTTTAATATTTGGCATGCTCGTTTTTGTCATGTTAATAAACGCATTATTTCTAATATGAGCAACTTAGGATTAATCCCTAAGTTATCCTTAAATGATTTTTAAAAATGCGAATTTTGTAGTCAAGCAAAAATTACGAAAACATCGCATAAATCAGTAACGAAAGAATCTGAACCCTTGGATCTAATTCATTCAGATATATGCGAATTAGACGGAACGTTAACCAGAAATGGTAAACGTTATTTTATCACTTTTATTGACAATTGTTCAGACTATACTTTTGTATACCTTATGAAAAATAAAAGTGAAGCGCTTGACATGTTCAAAGTTTTTGTAACAGAAGTTGAAAATCAATTTGAAAAAAAGATAAAGCGTTTTCGAAGTGATAGAGGAACTGAGTATGATTCCCAATTATTTAATGATTTTTATAAATCAAATGGAATCATACATGAAACGACTGCACCATATTCTCCCGAAATGAATGGTAAAGCAGAAAGAAAGAATAGAACTTTTATCGAATTGGTAGTTGCTATTATGCTTTATTCTGGTGCTGCATTTCACTGATGGGGGGAAATTTTGTTAGCCGTATGTTATGTCCTGAATAGACTTCCAAAGTCTAAAAGAAAAATTTCTCCTTATGAAATCATAAAGAAAAGACAACCTAATGTGTCTCATTTTCAAATCTGAGGTTGCTTGGCTTATGTCAGGATTCTAGACCCAAAAAGAGTTAAACTTGCCAGCAGAGCCTATGAATGTGTATTCATTGGGTATGCAGTAAACAGTAAAGCTTACAGGTTTTATGACCTGAAAGCTAAAGTGATCATAGAGTCAAATGATGTTGACTTTTATGAAAATGAATTCCCTTTTAAATCTAGAAATAGTGGGGGCACCGGAACTAGTCAAGTCTCTATGCCTAGGAACGTTGAAAACAACGAACAAAGGGAAATAGAACCTCGAAGAGGTAAGAGAGCACGTTTTGATAAGGACTATGGACCCGATTATATGGTCTATACGTTAGAAGAGGATCCAACTAGCATTCAGGAAGCATTGTCTTCTTTGGATGCCGATTTGTGGCAATAAGCCATCAATGACGAGATGGATTCTCTAGAGTCTAACAAGACATGGCACTTAGTGGACTTACCTCCTGGTTGCAAACCAATTGGATGTAAATGGATTTTGAAAAAGAAACTAAAACCCGATGGCACTGTTGATAAATACAAGGCTCGTCTTGTAGCCAAAGGTTTTAGACAAAGAGAGAATATAGATTTCTTTGACACATATTCACCTGTTCCTAGAATTACATCCATAAGGGTACTAATTTTGTTGGCCGCTATTTACAATTTAATAGTACACCAAATGGATGTCAAAACTGCTTTTTTAAATGGTGAATTGGAAGAAGAAATCTATATGGAGCAACCTGAAGGTTTTGTAATTCACGGGCAAGAACACAAGGTCTGTAAGTTGGATAAGTCTTTGTACGGTCTCAAACAAGTTCCTAAACAATGGCATGAGAAGTTTGATAATTTGATAATATCAAATGGGTTTAAAGTGAATGAAAGTGAGAAATGCATTTATTACAAAACCGAAAATGACATTTGCACAATCATATGTCTCTATGTAGACGACTTACTCATATTTGGATCAAACATTCATGCTGTAAATAAAGTGAAATCACTGTTGTGCAACAACTTTGATATGAAAGACCTTGGAGAAGCAAGTGTAATACTTGGTATTAAGATCACTAGGTCCGAAAAAGGAATTTCCTTGGATCAATCTCATTATATTGAGAAGATCTTAAAGAAATACAATTATTTTGATTGTAAACCTGCTTGTACACCTTATGATCCGAGTGTCAAACCTTTTAAGAACACTAGTGGCAGTGTTAGACAAACGGAATATGCGAGCATCATTGGCAGCCTAATGTATGCCACTGATTGTACTAGACCCGACATTGCCTATGTTGTGGGATTGCTTTGCAGGTTTACTAGTCGACCTAGCATAGAGCATTGGCACGCTATCGAGAGAGTCATGAGATACCTTAAAAGGACCATGAATCTCGGACTACATTATCAGAGATTTCCTGCTGTACTTGAAGGATACAGTGATGCAGATTGGAATACTCTATCAGATGATTCCAAAGCAACTAGTGGCTATATATTTAGTATAGCTGGTGGTGCCGTCTCTTGGAAATCTAAGAAACAGACCATATTAGCTCAGTCCACTATGGAGTCTGAAATGATAGCATTGGCAACCGCTAGTGAAGAAGCTAGCTGGTTGAGATGCTTACTAGCAAATATCCCTTTATGGGAAAAACCGATGCCAGCTGTGTTGATCCACTGCGATAGTACCGCGGCTATTGCAAAAATAGAGAACCGTTATTTCAACGATAAAAGATGACAAATACGTCGTAAGCACAACACTATGAGAGAATGTCTCTCAAAAGGAGCAGTGAGAGTGGATCATGTACGCACTGATCAGAACTTAGTTGATCCTTTGACGAAAGGATTAGCTAGGGAGAAAGTCCAAAATACATCTCAAAAGATGGGACTACTGCCTTTAGAATCATGAGTCACTCATGATGGTAACCTGACCTAAAAGACTGGAGATCCCAAGAATTGGGTTCAATGGGTAATAACAAGTTGTGAAGTGATATGAGATGAACATGCTATTATAAGTAAAGAAGCATGATTTCTGAAGCGACGTAAGGTTGAGGTAATAGAAATTCTTAATGAGATCTATACTCTATGTGGATTGGAGTACCTAGCTACAGGAATACTCTTGATAGACTCACCTTTGTGAATGTGGAAGTGGGGCCGCTTCCTATGGAATCGTTGGCAGGATTCCTAGAGCGTTCACTAAACTGGGATAGACGTGCAGGGCCATAAAAGCACGTGCTTATAAGAATACACCCATGGAAAAGGTTGTGTGTGGTTTTGATGATTAGGGATAGAGTTCAAGACTACGAGTCACTCTTGTTGAATCTAAATCTTAACCGCTATGCAAAAGTTCAAGTCGTAAGATACCTCTGTTTATGAACAATCTTATGGAAGCATTTGAGGCTACTTCTGAAACTCCTTTTTAAATTCAAGTGGGGGATTGTTGAAACTTTGTTAAGTGTGAATTGAAAAAAGTCCCACATTGGGTAGACTAAACACTTCTATAGTGTAAAAAGACTATAAAAAAGAGACTCCTCCTCACTTATTTCTCACACCAAACTTAACGATAAAGCATCTCTCCTCAAGTTTTTCTCTCTTCTCTCTAAACTTCTTTGTTCTTCTCTAGAAATCTTGAAGCATGTCCAAGCTAAAGAGTGGTTTTCATAACCATATTGAGGGTGTATATCTTAGAGCGAATTTTCACGGTGCAGTGAACTTTCGTAGCAGTTTTTGACTGGGCTGTTTTATCCTGGGGACGTCGTGGTTGATAGCCTGCTTGCACCTTGGAGCAGTGCCACGAAACGTCTTAAAGAGAGCGACCTAGTCCGTGACTCATTTCAGTAATCTCTTCGACTTGATTTTTGAAAACAGTGTTGTTTTGGGGAAGTTCTGGCTAGGAAAAACTTGGTACTTAAGAGTGTCCATTGTGACCCACCTCTCTTTCCTGGGAACCTACTCGGATTAACAGTTTCTTCTTAACACATTTCTCCTTTTTTTTTCTCTTTCTGGTTGTTTAGGTTTGGATGGTGGGATCTTTGAAGAGAGCTTCATGGAGATGGAACAAATTTGTTTTTCTGGGTTTGGGATTTGGGGTTAGGTTTGATTTTAATTTTTTTGGTACAAACAATATTTTTTTGTTTAAATCCAATGTGTAAGTACACATAAGCAAGTTTAAAAAAATAAAAATGTTTAAAAATGCCACATGTGACTTCTGTTAGACAACTCAGCAAGTGTCTAACAGAGTTAGTAACAGAAGGACTATAATGAAAAAGTTGGTATTTGTAGGAATTTATTTAAAAATAATAATTTTGCAGGGACTAAAATCAAATAACCCCATATTTGCAGGGACCAAAAATATATTTAAGCCTATCTTTTTTGGTTACATAAGTTTCACCATATCTTTTTTGGTTTTACCCAGGGCATCTACTGCCGACCGCAGTGACTAATCCTCTCGCTGAATTGTAGGTGTCTCGAGCGACAGGACAGTTGGCCCAGAGTAAATAAGTTTCACCGGATCTAATATTTCATGAGTAAATAAATAGTCTTTAAACTATTTTAAATTTATCACATTAGTCCATTCATTATCATTCTTTTTTGCTATTTTGAGAGAATTTAAGGGACTACTTTAATGAATTTAAAATATTTTAAGGACTACTTATTGTATTTTCTATAGTTCAAGGACCAAATTGAAAAAAAATTGATAGTATAGGAACTAAATTGAGTGTATACTCAATAATACATCCTCACTATATTTTTTTGACAAAAATACATCATTGCTATGGGAATGGATTCTCTGTTTTTTTTTACCAAAAAAATTAGGTTGAAAGGATGGTGTTCAGTCCAAGGCATATACAAGACTTTTTCATACTCAAGAAAACAATACCAACCTTTGAGGTTATGGGAGTGGATTCTCTCATCTTGAAAAAACATGGTGGAGTTAGGTTTTTCATCTCAACAATTTTTCTTTTTTTTTTAAATTGGGGAAGGGGGAAATTTTTATTAATCAAAGGGAAATTTCCATCTCAACAATTGAATTCTGTTATACCCATTTTTTAATATTTTAAACACACAATTCCCTCTTTTTACATATTAAATGAGTGGTTAAGATTCAACGTGGGAGGATCCTTTCCCTCTCATTATAGTTTTTTTTAAAAACGAGTGTTAGTGGATAGTAATCAGTTAGGAGGAGGGAAAATGTAAGTTTACATGATTTGAACCTTAAATTCTTTCTACCATGTTTCCCTTTCTCAGCCTAACGGTCGCCTCCCCCAAACCCTCTCATCTTCCATGCCGGCTACTAAAGAAAAAATCACATATACTACAAGAGGTTGGAGAGCTTGCATGCATAACTAGTTGGCATTGAGGTTTTTGCCGGGAGATTATGTAACATCCTCAAAATAATTAGTAGAATTATTTGGGTGTTAACCAAATTAAATTAATTTAACACTTGACTGGTAAATTTATTGAGTGCTAAAATTATTTATTGGTTGTCATCGGATCGTTACCGGAAAATACGGGTCAAAGAAGTTTTGGAATCGAAATAAGAGATTTAGATCAATATGGTAATTTGACCACGTTACCACTTATATATTAAATAAATATATATGTATGCGTGTGTGTGTGTGTGTGTGTGAGAAAGAATAAAAGAAAGAAGGAAAAGAAAAGAAAGGGAAGCGAGAGAAACAGAGAAGAGAAAAGAGAGAAAGGAAAAAGAAGAAAAGAATGGGTGAAGGAGAAGAAGAGGAAAAAAGAAGTCCAAAGGCTCATCAAAACGACTTCCTTCCAACACGAAAAATGTTCAGCGTTTCTTCCTCTTCGATTTGGTACCAAAATCATCATCATCAACTCACTCTCTCTGACTTTGTCATTTTCGAATTTAAGAGGAAAATGGAGGTTTTTGTTCAAGCTCAAAGGAAAGCTTTGGATGGTGTTTGGGAGCGAGCTCAAGGTGGATTGCGCAAATATTGAAGTCCGATTTGGGGTTTGTGAAGAATCAAGAGGTTAGGGTTCAAATTGGGGTTATGTGTGAATAGTGAATTGAAGCTTGAAGACGATGAATAGTAATTTCATGGAGGTTTTGTGATTGATTGTAGGTTCAAAGGTTGGGAGCGGATTCGATTGTCGTCGGAGCGTAAAGTTTATACGGGGAACGTTCGTGTGGTTATGTTGGAAAAGCGATTTTGTGGAAAGTCTCGGCTATTTGTGATTTTCATCACAATCGGTGAGTTTTACTCACGTTTAGGATTATTTCGTTTTACAATAAATTTTACGTGATTTGGTTTCGAAAGATTTGGACTTAAAAACCGTTATTTGGAAATATGTCGTATTTTTATAAAATTCGTTTAGTTTGAGTTTTTGATTGGATTGATTGATTGTGTGGTATTGATTGGGTCTGTTTTGATGGTTGTTTGAACTGTTTTTGATCGGAAAAAGAATCAGAATTGAGCAGAATAGCGAATTTCGCAAGAAAACGGAAAACCTGCTCTTTTCTGCAGACGATCGCGTCGCGACCCGCCCCCATCGCGTTGCGACCAGGCCCAGTTTTGTTACGCAATTGTTTCTGCCGCTTTTCGCGTTGCGACGGTAGTAGTTCGAGTCGCGACGCTTTGCAGATTTTCAGCAACTGTACACTGTTTTTGTTTTCGCGATAACTTTTGATCCAGGAACCCGATTGAGGTGTTCTAAGATGTGTTTGAAAGCTTATTCAGAGGCCTAACTGAATATTCTATTTTAAGGTAAAATGAACTGTTTTTGGAGTCGTAAATTGTGTTGAAAAGTGACGAATTAGTATGCGAGAGTGAATGTGGATTTAACTTGTAATGTTCAAATATTTGTCTGAGGTAAATGAACCTTGAGTTCATATGATTGTAGATATATATATATATGTATATATGTATATATATGTATTATATCGAGTTTGGGTGACGACCCATGTTGACATACTAGGCGGGGTAGTCATGAACCCTTACCCTAGGCTCCGTGCCGTTAGGAAGCACTATTGGTTATGGGGTTCGCCGCAGCTTAGCGTTCGCGCAGTCGGTGTTATGTTAAATTGTTTGTTGTGCGATACACCGCAGCTTAGCGTTCGCGCAGTCGGTGTCGTACAGTGCGGTTCACCGCAGCTTAGCGCTCGCGCAGTCGATGCCGTACTAAGTTATAACAGGTTAGCCGGGCTTAGCGTTCGCGCAGTCGGCATTATATTAAAAGTTGAAGAATGCGGTTCACCGGGCTTAGCGTTCGCGCAGTCGGTGTCGTGTTCGAATGGTTTCATAATTGAACTTAGCCGGGCTTAGCGTTCGCGCAGTCGGCATTATATTAAAAGTTAAAGAATGCGGTTCACCGGGATTAGCGTTCGCGCAGTCGGTGTCATGTTCGAATGGTTTCATAATTGAACCGAGAGTGTTGTTAGGGGTCTCGGTAGAACTCACTGAGATTGTATCTCACTGTTTATATGTTGTTGTTTTACAGAGAAACATGGAAAGTGGAGATCCAAGAGGTGCGAGTAGGTCGTACTTGGATGGTTGCTGAAGACTTAGCTTTTATGCTTAAGTTTATATCTTTCATTGTCATTTGTGTATCAAGACATTTTGTTTTTAGCATTATGTATTTATTTCCGCTTTCTTGTATGATATTGAACACTGTAGTTCACTGATGGTTTATGGTCAAAGAATCGACATGGTCTTGCTTATGTTTAAGACGGTCTTGTCGTATTCAGCGAAAAATTTACAGTGGTGTTCATTATTTAAACAGGAAATATATCTCTGATGTTTTAGGGATGGTGCACTTGGGTATTTTTACTCGATAAAAATACCGGGGTGTTACAGATTACAAGGAGTTGGAGTATTGACTGCACGTATTCTGCTATAAGGAGTCGAGGTATACAAGGGAGAGGAATATCTCAACTAACAAACTTGTTGACTCAACAACAACAAACTTGTCTAATATCTAATCTAATATCTATTTAACTAATTCTAATATCTATTTATCTAATTCTAATATCTATTTACACTCTCTTTCCTCATTTTCACTTTTCTCTTATACTCTCTTTCTTCCTTTTTCTTTTTACTTTACTTTTACTTTTTTTAATAAACAATTATTCTCTTTTGTTTATCACTTCACTTTAGTTTTTTTTAACTAAATTTATAAATTTATACAAACACTACTCTACTAAAATTAACAATAAATATGTAAAAGAGTTACACTAAAAAAAACTATCACCTTTTTGGAAAAAAGTTATCACCTTAAATTTTAATTTTTCTCTCTGAAATCTTTTTACACTCTTATTGATAATCTACTATCTATCTTTTACTATCTATTATAATCTACTAATCAATTGAAACTAGGAGATAACTGCAATGATATATAAAAAATACGGGATAACTGCACTGATATATAAAAGAACACAGGATTAATATTTTTCATTGATAATTAAATTTTTTGACGACTACTATAAACCTAAAAACAAAGAGGATTTAATGACTATTTAAACTACTGATTAATATTTAAAACAAATATTTTTTATTGATAATCTACTATCTCTCTTTTACTATCTACTATAATCTACTAATCAACTAAAATAATCAATTTAAACTACGAGATACCTACACTGATATATAAAAAAGCTCGGGATAACTGCACTGATATATAAAAAAACACAGGATAACTGCACTGATATATAAAAAAGCACGAGATTAATAATTGTCATTGATAATTAATTTTTTTTAAGACTACTACTACAAACCTACTATCTAAACAAGAATAGGACTTAATAACTATTTAAACGACTAATTAATATTTAAAACAAATATTTTTTATTGATAATCTACTATCTAACTTTTACTAACTACTATAATCTACTAATCAACTAAAATAGGCAATTGAAACTACGAGATAACTGCACTGATATATAAAAAAACACGGGATTAATATTTGCCATTGATGATTATAATTTTTGAAGACTACTATAAACCTACTATCTAAAAAAACAAGAAGGCTTAATGACTATTTAAACTGATTAATATTTAAAACACGCGTAACAAATATTTGTCACTAATACCTAAAAAAGGACAAATAATTGTCACTGATATATAATAAAACACGGGATAAGTTTTTGTTATTGATAATCTACTATCTATTTTTTACAATATATTATAATCTACTAATCAGCTCAAATAATCAATTAAAGCTATGAGATAACTGCACTGATACATATAAAAACACGGGATAACTGCACTGATATATAAAAAAATACGGGGATAATTGCAATGATAAATGTAAAAACACGGGATAACTCCACTGATATATAAAAAAATACGTGATAACAACACTGATATATAAATAACACTGTACTGATATATAAAAAAACACATGATAAATGCACAGATTGTTTTTAAATGATACTTTTACATTTTTAGATTTTAATATTTATCTATTTTTATTTGAAACTCTTTTTTTATCTACTTTAAATTTGTCTTTATTTTCATGGGGTAATGTTCAGACAATTTAAATGATGTCTAAGTTCATTCATAAAAAGAACAGGACAGCACCCATGCGTATGCACGAGTATCTTACTAGTTGAGTAGGGAAAACAGAAAATGTGTGCCACTACCACACACAAATTACAATATTAGTTGTAACAGAATTACCATAAGGTAAACCAAAATTACACAAGGTAAAACAAAATTATAATAAGCTAAACCTCTAATAAAATTAATAATCCATATAACAATAGATTTTGAATATATATTATATATACAAATCATAGCATGTTATGTGTAACATGTATATCATGAAAAGTAAATTGTCAATGAATTAAACCAACTCGAACATAGTTCAAAACTTAACTCGATATAAACTCATTGGACTTGGTGCATGAACCAAATGAGTTGAGCTTGAGCGAGATAAAGTTTGACTCACTTGGTATATGAACCAACTATATATATATATATATATATATATATATATATATATATATATATATATATATATATGTATTACACATTTTGTGTTTCTAGAGCAACGTTTTTTTGTTTATTGGTTGGTGCAACTTATTTAACACTAATTATATCATTTTTTTTGAAGCACTAATTAGTTATATCATTATACAACTCTCATATTATATTATTATGTTTGTCCAACATTTTTATTAAATTCATGAGATAGGTGAAAAAATTATTTATAAATTCAACTAGGTTATTATTTCATCCAAAAAAAATCTAGTAAATTACTATTTTTTTTGTAGACGAAGTGGCAATTGCCACTAGGAGCTCACACACACTACTGTGAGGTCTGGTGTGTGGAAAACATGTGCAAGTATACACAGTCCATAACAAGTAATATAGTGTTTAGAACAGGTCGAACCCACAGGGATTGATGAACTCTTTCAAAAGTCAATATTATGTAATTTAGAGAAAAGTAACCAATTTAACAAGATAGTTGATATTGGTGAGTATCACAAGTAAGTTAGAATAAAGCAATGTGTAAGTAGTTGTAATGCAAATAGAGAAAAGCTAGTTGGAATGTCTTCCCCAAGTAATTTACTTATAAGTGTTTAATGCAGTTATGATGCAGTTGCACTGAATGCTGTTGCATTAGTTGTGTGCCTTTCAGTCACTTTCTTCAGAGTTTCATTACAAGCTTCTTATGTCTAGGCTTGCTAAATAAGTTCACTCTTGTCTTTTAAAGTACCCACAGTATCACTCTATGGACTATACTATCCTATGTCTAGGACTTAGTATGGTTTTCACAAAGTTTCATTTATGTAAAACACTCACCAATATTAGTTCTTGAGTTCTTAATTGTAAACCATGTCTTCTTTTACAAATCTACTTATTCTAAGTGATCAATCTCAAAATAAGTGTTGAAAGTATTATCAAGCAAGAACTAAAGTGCACACATCATATACTTGTATTAAACTTACTTAAAAGCTCATTAAATGGTTAAAACATTCCAACTAAGAGAGGTTTAGCTCAACATAGACATTGCAAGGCAAATATAAACAGAATAGAACATGTTTATATAATTGAAATCACAAAAGAGAAACAACAAGATAGAGTTTACACAAGTTGTAGCTCTTAGCATGAATTCTCCTAGCAATGTAATTGCATGAGCTCCTTAGCACTTTGGTAAAACTATGAAATCGAGGTAAGGAGGATTTGTCACTTCCTTCATTCCCTTCTTACAAAATAGAACTTATCTATGTGGAGTGAAATTTTAATCTAACTTATGGATTGTGATCTATTTTCAAGTGAAGGAGTGAGGTCCTTTTATAGTCTTCAAGAGAGGTGCTTCCTTCCTTCATGTTGAAGTAACGTTGGTGGCTGTATTCATGGTTACTTTACAGTAGTTGATTCCCATGTGAAGTCTTCAATCAAGTGTATAGGGAGGTCAAATGAGATAAGAACATGTGTCCCTATGTTGACGACTCTTCAAAGCTATGTGGGATTTGTAGGCAACGAAATATGAGGTGTTCTTGCTTTAGGAGACCAAGCATGAGGTCATCAAGTGCAAGTGGATGGCTCCAACCTTCAGGCAATGCAGTTGCAGTGCAGTAGCATTGTGCTGAGCCAGCGCAGTTGTAAGTGCAGAATCAATGCAGGAGCATCTAGACTGCACTAAACAAACTTATCAAACATACCACAATATATCCAAAATGGCCTATTATCAACTATAACCATGTCAAACACTCAAGTTATCACATATTACATAAAATACTATATAAACTCTTTATCTTTGCTTGAAAGAGAGCAATTTACTAAGTTTAAACATATGAATAACTCTATATAAAATAGAGCTATCAAGGTCTCGGATTCGAATCCGGGACATGATATCCAGCCTAACAATTTCGGCATTTGCCAGTTGAGTTAGGCCTTACGGATAGTAAATTACCAATTTAAAATGCCAAAGATTTTGATTTTGTGACTTTTTTCACAGAAAAGAGATTATTTTTACCATTTATTCACGAAAGTTGCGCTAACAAGCTGAACCGAGCTGCTCGCGAGCTTGAGTCGAGCTGAAGAAAATGTTAGTATCGAGTTCGAGTCGAGCTACGAGTTGAACCGACTCTCATCGAGTCGGGTCAAACTGAACAAAATTCAACTCATCTCGACTCATTTATATTCCTAATAAAAAGGATCGAGAATGTCGACCTTGAGGATCCAAGAGTGAAGAGAAAACATAGAAAATGTTTTCTATGTGAGAAGAGAACTACCATCTATCCAATTGGTTTTAGTGTCAATCTAATTAGGAAACAATTAAATAACTAACCGATAAATATATCAATCTCATAGGATATAATGGATCCAAGAGTGAAGAGAGAACTCCAGAGCCGAACGTCCTCATGTCATTGAAATTGCCAAGACAACTAACAGTGAAAGACATAATGGAATAATCCAACTTATCATACTCCGGAAGAACAAAAACCCCTTGTCAAAAAAGGAAGAGCAAAAATCCTATACAAAATCAATTTGATTAGATGCTTTAATAATACTTGTCTCTCACAGTTGTTTGTTTTGGCAATTTCAGCGACATGAAGACGTCGGTTATTTGGTTTGAACTAGGGTGTGACCGGTGGTAGTGTGTGCGTGGTGTTTATTTTTCATTTCATCTAGTAGACAAAAAAAATCCTTTAATAATTCTTTCAAATGGTTAATTAAATAATTAATGTACACGTCAAAAAAAAAATTAATGTAACTACATTCTATTCTATATCTTATCTTAAGAATATAAATCTTAGAGAGTCTCCCACTCTACTTTCCCTCCAAAACTCCCACTCCCACTCCCTCCCCCACCCACACACCCCCTATCCCCCCTCTCCTTTTCTTTTCATTTTTTTTTTAGAAAAAAAGTTAGATCTATAAATGAAGATGAAAATTAATTTCGTGATAAATTATGTAAAGTGTGGTGTAAGCCAGTTTGTTTTGGCGTACTTTAGAGTTCGAAAAAAATTTAACTGTTCAAATACGCAACGTTTGTTCCTTGATAATCAATTTTGTTAAAAATAATTGGTTTTGTAACAAAACATGTAAAGTGTGACGCTAAACAGTGATTTTTGGGATACTTTAGATTAAAAAAAAATTAGGTGGACAAATACACGAAGTTCGTTCCTCAATCTAAAAATTAATTTCATGGCAGAATACGTAAAGTGCGACACTAAGCAGTGTGTTTTTGGTACTTTCGTTTTTTTTCTTTTTCATGTTTTAAGCCGCGTGTTTTCGAGTACTTTAGGGTTCTAAAAAGTTTGAACTGTTCAAATACGCAAAGTTAGTTCCTCAATAACCGATTTATTGAAAGAAAATGGTAATTTTATAATAAAATACGTAAAGTGCAATGCTAAGCAATGTGTTATGGAGTATTTTATCAGTCGAAAAAAAATTAATTATTCAAGTACGCAAAGTTTGTTCTTCAGTAACCGGTTTAGTGGAAAAAAATAATTTCATGACAAAATATGTAAATCACGATGCTAAGTAGTGTATTTTCGGATGCTTTAGTGTTCGCAAAAAAAATTCAACTATTCAAATAATATGCAAAGATTGTGCCTCAATAGCCGGTTTGGTGGGAAAAAAAATTAATTTCATGCAAAATACGTAAAGTGTGATGCTAAGGAGCGTGTTTTTGGGTACTTTAGTGTTCGGAAAAAAATTTAACCGTTCAAATACTCAAAGTTCATTCCTCAATAACCGTTTTGTTGAAACAAATAATAATTTTGTGGCAAATACGTAAACTGTGATGCTAAATAGTGTGTTTTAGGGTACTTTAATGTTTAGAAATTTTTTAACTCTTTAAATACTCAAAATCATTCCTAAATAAATGGTTTGGTGAAAAAAAATTAATTTCGTGACACAGACCCGTGCAACTCACCATTTTAGTGATTCCACCACTTTAAAAAATCAATTTCTTTTATACTTATTCTCCTTATATTTTTTAGAACCATATTTTTCAGAATCTTTAAAAAAAGTAATTTATTCTTATACTTCTTATCCGAGGTAATAGCCAATTAGGTCCCTGACATTTCAAAAATGTTTAATTTAGTCCCTGACTTTTCACCAGTATCAATTTAGTCCTCAACATTTTCAAATGAGTATCAATTTAGTCCTTGACTTTTCACCAGTATCGATTTAGTCCCCAACATTTTCAAATGAGTATCAATTTAGTCCTTCCGTTAACAACAGTTAGTAACGGAGCTGACGGAAGGACTAAATTGATACTCATTTGAAAATGTTGGGGACTAAATTGATACTGGTGAAATGTCAGGGACAAAATTGAATATTTTCGAAATGTCAGGGACCTAATTGGATAGTACCTTGATTTAACTATTATCATTAATGAAATAAGAAAATATTTTCTAACATAATCTCTGAATTATCTCAATTATTATCACTTTTAGAAATCTTATAAATATTTTCCAACACAACATGACTACCAACATCAACCGTATTTGTTTTATCCTTGCAATTCTTGGCACTGCTTCAAGCGCAATGGCTTCAGGTAGCAAATTTATTAATTTCATATAACTCATTTGTTTGTATTTTCAAGTAAACAAATGGCGTGTCTGGTAGATGAGAGAGAGAAGAGAGAGTGATTTTGAGGTAATAGCCAATTAGGTCCCTGACATTTCGAAAATATTCAATTTAGTCCCTGACTTTTCAGCAGTATCAATTTAGTCCCCAACATTTTCAAATGAGTATCAATTTAGTCCTTCCGTCAACTCCGTTACTAACTGTTGTTAACGAAAGGACTAAATTGATACTCATTTGAAAATGTTGGGGACTAAATTGATACTGGTGAAAAGTCAGGGACTAAATTGATACTCATTTGAAAATGTTGGGGACTAAATTGATACTGGTGAAAAGTCAGGGACTAAATTGAACATTTTCAAAATGTTAGTGACCTAATTGGCTATTACCTCCTTCTTATCCTCATCTTTCTGAACCCGAAATATTTATTAAATTCATTTAGTTGGGTTACTACCAAATTCATTTATTGAATCCTTTTCTTCTTAGTATCTATGGTTAGCCAATTTTCATGTAAAAAAATGGATAGCCAATTTCAATTTTATAATCTTCTTATTTAATTTATAGTTATAATTTAATTTTTATTCACAAATATTAGACTATGTATTTTATAAACCAATACCGTTACTATGAATTATGTGTATGAAACAATTTTTTTGGATTATATCTATACACACACTATTTTCGCTTTTAAGTTCACAATTACCTTTTTTACTACACACTTTTTTAATTCATACATACCTTCGATTTAAACAATGATTTTTTATGTTGCAATTTAATAAATAAATTTTACCCAATAATAATTATGTATTAACTAGAGTTTTTACCCGTGAAAGGGATGAGATGGGTCAAGATGCCTTTAGGGTAAACATTGTGAGCCGCACTGGCTTTAGCTTTGTGAAATAGGAGCGGGAAACGGGAAAAGCGTGTTACTACACTTGCAGAAGGCAGTTGCCATTTTCAGTTGCATGACATAAACCGAGTTTGAATAATTGAATAACTTAAGTAGAAATAGAAATATTATATATAAAAAAATATTTAAGGGGAAACAAAATATCTGTGGCCAATCAAGTACTCATTTTCTTCTTCATCCTACCAAAAAGTACTCATTTTCTTCACTCTGATTTTAATTTCTTGACTAGTAGTCAAACTCCTCCGTTCCCATTCTTATTCGCATTCTCTGTATAGTGAAAGGAAGGAAGAAATCCAAATTATTGTAGTGAAATGGGGAAAGCAAGGAAAACAAAGAAGCAAAATAATAAAGAAAAAGAAACAACAAAAACCAGAGGGAGGAAGAAGCAAAAAATCAAGCACGATGATACTGAGGAGGACTCTAATTCAACTACCAACCTCAACAATCTGGTATATTGTGTTGTAATGTTTGCCATTTTTTTTTTGTTTCTACAGTTTATTTCTAGCTAGAATGATGCATGCATGAAATGGAAATATGGAATGAACCTTGTAGCATAGGGTTTTGGCTTTACAAGAGTGAAAGTTGTTTAAAGTAGGTGTTTTGATCTAAACTGCATTGGAAAAATTTGAACTTGGTTGAAAAATCAGTATCTCCTCATTTTTATCCATCTCATGAACTGTTAGTGATATTTCATGGGATGGGTAAAAATGAGGAGATACTGATTTTAGTGTTGCCTAAAGCAATACATGGTCTTTCTATGTGTTTGCTCCTAGCTTAATTTCAATAATAATGTTAAGTGCCATGAATTGGTGAAATACATTCATGATTTCAAGATCTTATTTTAGTTTAGTGCTTCGGTGACTTAGCCTTTCTGGCATTGAAATTTCCACATACCATTATTTTGGGTTAAATTTGTCCACAAATGGTTTTTTTTTTTACCATTAGCCTTTTCAGTGTGGTGATGATGGTTATTAGGTAGTTGAAGCTTAAGAAAATCAATACATCATTGAGATCTGGACACATCATTGATTTTCTTAAGATACTCCGAACTCTTTCAACTACCTAGGTTCTTTCTTCTCTCTTTTCCTTTTTGGAAGATCTAAAATCAATTAGTTAGAGATTGAGAGAGAGAGAGAGAGAGAGAGAGAGAGAGAGAGAGAGAGAGAGAGAGAGAGAGAGAGAGAGAGAGAGAGAGAGAGAGAGAGAGAGAGAGAGAGAGAGAGAGAGAGAGAGTATTTTCTTAAGTCATGACATTTTGGGATTAACATGGCCTTTCTCTGTGTTTGCTCCTAGCTTAATTGACATACATGTTATACATATATATACTTGTATGAAAATATTTGTTACTGCAAATTTATAATGAATTAATAATTAATACAGGTAAGTCACATCTACTAATTAAGCCAACATTACATGATTAATTGGTTAGGGGATGTGGATACTGGGACTAGGTTGATTTTTGTTGTAGTTACTAGTTTTTTCAAGAGTTAAATGTCCTATGTAGTATGGGTGGACTGGAGGTTATTTTTTGTTCACTACATGTGGAAAATTGATCTCTTTTTTTGTTGCCATTCTCTTGATCTTCTTCTACATTTCTATATCATACTAAACTGATGTGGATTAGACAGAATTTTGACTACTTTGCTACATCAACACAAGTTTCCTTGTTTGTTATCATGCTACCCGCCGACCCGGTTGCCTAATCTATACTGCACTATGGTTTTCAGTCACAATCTATGGACTTCCCTGCCTCCGCCAGAAAGCCTTTCATTGTGGATTCAATGAAGGTAGATTCTTCTTCTCGCCGTGCCTCATTGAGATCTTCAAAGACGAAGAACCTTATAGAACCTGGAAAAGCAGATTTGCCTAGATGTTCACACCCTCAAAAATCAAGAGAACATTTGTCTTTCACTCATGCCATTCGACAACTTGATGATCTGGTTGGTTAACATTATAGCTTCTTTCTGGATGAAATAAGTACATTTCATTTCTTATATATACACTTCACTGCACACATACACATGGATATATTTATTATACACATGGTGCATTAGTTTTTGCCAACATTAAATCATCAGCATGATTTCGTTCCAGTTAATTTCTACCATTGAATAGACTAGAACAGTCAAAAATGAATGGAATGATTAACTAATTTTATCTATCTATATCTGTTTGGTGCAGGCACACCAAGTTCCGCAAGGTTCTAAAGTGGAATCCCCTTCTAGATACCTCAAACAAGTGGAACCAAATTTGAGGTACAGGGAGATTGAGAAGGGCGGAAAATGCGTTGCTGAAGAGAATGTTGATGAGGATTTCTTGGATGATCTTATAGCAAAGATGAGAGAGGGGGAAGTAGGTGAAAAAGGAGTGCCTTTGGCAGAGAAGCCGGTCGATGAAGACGAGGTTTCTTTTTTGTTATACTTCTGTCCATTTGACATGAAAAATAATCTCTTGTTTTGCCATTTCATTTGATCTTTTATCTGTATCATACTATTTTATATATATATATATATATATATATATATATATATATATATATATATATATATATATATAATGTTGAGTGACAATACTTACCTAGCATATACATTGAGCATGTTTACATACATGAACATATATTAAAGGAGGGTGTACAGTAAAGTGACCTGTTTCTTGGCTTTGTTTATCTATGTTACGAAACTTGGGAAGAGCCATAGAATAGAGAAAATGACATCTTTAGTTTGAGTATTGTTCACTACACATGGAAAATAATATTTTTTGTTTGCCATTCTCTTGATCTTCTACTTCTATAATACTATTAAACTTAAGGATTATGTACAGTTTTGATTACTTGCTGCTGCACAACTTCCACAACATCCTAAACCAATACACGTGCTCCATTCTTTATCTATTTGATGAAAATATTTTTAATGATGAGTACCAAGTATATACATTGAGCATGTTTACAGGGACATATATAAATGGGTGATGTACAATACAATGACCTGTTTGTTGAGAGTGCTCTCACTCTTAATTAGTAATTACATCTCTAATAATCATCTAAAATTCTCTCCTTGTTTTATTTCTAACCTGTTGTTGCCTCATATCATGTATATACTGTGATTTCAGTTAGAGTCTCGGGAGTGTTCTCTCTCCAACGGACAACATTTCATTCAGGATCAATTTGAGGTTGTGCGTGCTCGCATTGCCTCCTTAAAAAGGCCTATCGAAACTGGAATGACTGATTTGTCAAAGTCAAGAAAACATTCCTCTACCACTCATGCCATTCAACAACTTTATGATCTGGTTGGTTGCCACTATAGTTTCTATCTGATTGAAATAAATATTCATTTCATTTTGCACACATATACATATATGTATATATTTCTCATAAGTAACATATATCTACTTTATATTATGTTTTTAGTGCATTAATTTCTGCCAACATTAATTCATCGGCACCATGATTTTTTTTTCTTCTAGTTTTCTACCACTGAATAGATTTAAAGCAGTTAAAAATAAATGAAATAAGTAATTAATTTTATCTAAATATATCTGGTGCACTGCAGGCATACCAAGTTCCACAAAGCTCTCAAGTGGAATCTCCTAGATATCTCAAACAAGGGGAACCAAGTTTGAAGCATGATGAGATTGGAAAGGATGGAAATTTTGCTGCTGAAGAGAACTTGGGAGATGGTATAGCAGAACCATTGCCGGAAATGATGGATGAAGTAGGTGAAATGGAGGTGCCTTTGGTAGAGAAGCCTATTTCAATGGCCCCAATTTATAGCCTCAAACTAACTGAATTTGTTAACAACATGGCGGTTGGCAAAGATGATGAGGTTGACTCTCAGCGATGCGCTATGGACACAGTTGAAGGATATCAGGTGAAGCCAGAATCCAAGGCCATTTTAAAACAAATTCTGACTAGGCATGGAGATATTGCCAAGAACTGTACTGCTTCCACAATGGAATTACGTTCCGGATTGTTGGAGATGATATGCAGCATTATCTCGCAACTGCAAGGAAAGGATCTCATGCAAATCAAAGAAGATTTCCTGCATCACAACATTGCTCTTGTTGATGGGATGAAAAATCTAGAAGTAGACATCGAGTGGCTTCACCTTTTACTTGTTGAAATGCTCGAGGCAAAGCAGCTTGGGGAAAAGTTTGTCACACTCAAGGAGAAGAAAGATAGCAACACAAAGAGCATTAAAGATGCTGAGAGCAAACTAGCAGAATGTCAGGAACGAAAAAGGGAGTTGTCAGGAAATTTCTATGAAGTGTCTGCAAAGTTCTATGAAGTGTCCGCGAAGTTCAGGGAAGTGTCAGATTTGCTCAAATCAACACGTGATGAAGAGATTGTTTGCAAAGAGGCACTTGCAAAAGCAAAGGATGAGTCCACCAAGATAGCTCAGACCATCAAATGTGCCACATCTAAAGTTAAACGCTTTCTTGATTGTGCTCCAGTGGATCTTCTGATTTAGTCTTGCATTGCAATTTCATCTCATATCTATGGTGTTTTCTCCATGCTAGCCAGTGATAGTGATTTTAGGATTATTTACTTTTCAATGTTGTCCTTTCCTTTTATGACTATTTTTGAGAAGTTGGTTGTGTTTTTCATTGCTCAAAATCTATGCCAGGACTATGCTAGTTGAGTGGTGAACAAATACTACACATGGAATTTAGTTGCAAGAGTCATACTGTTATATTATGCCAAAAAACACAGTACTGATGATAAAAGAGATGGTATTGAAGAAGGGAAATTACTTTAAGTGGTTCATCAGATGAATTGGGTTTATATTAGTTAATGCTTCAAAATCAAACTCATTTTCTTAGATGATATTCCTAGATGACCACAAAGTATCACATATTCATCACCTAGATGATGCAAGAGTTTGTCACAGATGAATAATCACTATGATATATTCATCACCTAGATCCTCCAGTGTGAACTTTTCATGATCTTTAACAAAGAGTACAAGTTCTGAATCTCCTCCTTTTGATTTCACTTCAGTTGTAGTAAGCTTTTTTATAGGAGACACAAAATGGTTTTTCCCTCCTCGTATCTCTGCCATAAACTTTGGTGACTTCTTGAACACAATGTATAGTGATGAGAATATTAATATAGTCCCCAAAACTAAACCCACCAAAATTTCAATTTTCAAATATCCTGGTTTCTTGGTATTGTGGCCTAAAGGACCTGGAGTTGGGGCTGGTTTTCTTGTATCTATATCATTTGTGATTTGTAACTTACTTGGAGTCATATAGTTAGACTTAGATATATCCAAATTCTTATGATATTTGAGCCTTGTTAAAGCCTTTGGTAACCTACCACTCAATTGACTGTTGGTTACATTAAAATGCACCAATCTTCTATATTTCAAATTTGAGCTGGAATAGGTCCTCTAATGTTATTCTCATATATATATATATATATATATATATATATATATATATATATATATATATATATATATATATAACAAGCTCAGTTTTGAAATTATATATATATATATATATATATATATGTATATACATATATATATATATGTTATGTGTAACTTGTATATCATAAAGAGGATTAAGTGTTCCTTGAGGATCCAAGAGTGAAGAGAAAAACATGAGGGAATGTGTGAGGGGAGAACTACCCTCAATCCAATTGGTTTTGGTGTCCGTTTAATTAGGAAACAAATAATTAATCCTTAAGCTAACTTAACTCGTAATTGCTGAAATTGTTAGACCGAATATCATCACATGGTTCAAAGTTGAGACCTCAGTGTGTGAGTTTCGGGCGGTATTTGTCACTCAGCCTACATTAAAAAAAACAATTGATTACTAACTAACCGATAAAGGCTCAGTTTGAAAAAAAATAGCAGATAGTTGATAAGTTAGTAGGTAGCGGATTAGCTAGCTTATAGTAGATGACTAAGGCTCTGTTTGGTAAAAAATAGCGGATAGCAAATAAGCTAGTGGATGACGGATGAGCTAGCAGTTAGTGAATAAGCTAGATTATAGCAAATAATGTGTTTGGTAAAACTAGCGGTTAAACTAATTGATAAATGTAAAATGATATAAAATGAAATATTTATTTAACTCATGATTAAATTGTTTGGTTTATTTAAATAAGGATAGGAAAGGAATTTTAAAAAAATAATAAGGGAAAAAATGACAAAAAAAACGTGAGACACTATACGCTATCTACTTAAACACTACTTGAAGCAGTGTTTGAAAAAACACTAAACATTAGTGCTTACCAAACACGTGTATTCGTTACTCGCTAGTCAAATTCACTATTTGCTAGCGAATGAGACTTACCAAACAGAGCTTTAGTAGCGAATTAAATTATTTTTCATAAGCTATAAGCTACTAAAAAATTAAGCAATAATGGCATAAGTACTTATCATATAAGTGCTTATGCATAAACTATTTATAATATATGATAGAATAATATATTAAACTATTTTTCTATAAACCATAAGCTGTTTTCATAAGCTCTCTTGGGGACCTTATAATGGAAATTAGCTAAAAACAACTTATGAACCGAAACAATCTTAAAAGTGTTTATGTCAATAGATAAGCCAAAATAAGTTGATCCAAACGAGTCCTATAAGCTAGTAAAGACATACACTTACTAAAGGATTATCCTCTATAAGCCGGTGAATTGAGATTGCGACACACAAAATATTAATCTCTCACTAGCGCTCTTACCCGTGCGTTGCACGGGGTAAAAGCTGGATTTATACTGTTAAAAACTATTGCATTAGAGTGTCAAAGCACATAAAGGTTATCGAGATTAAAGAGACATTGTTCCAACACAAAGAAACCATACAAATAGTCTTATTAGTGATGGATATTTAAAACCATAAATTCAAAATGCATAGAAATTCAAAAATAGATATCGAGTCTTAAGCATGAAATGGAATTGTAAGGACAAAATTAAGTTATTCATCACCATCTAATCATCTAACTCTATTATGATAGGGTTATCTTCATTTCCACCATTAACATAGGCATCATTAGGAATTCCATTGTTGACATCTTAATTAGATATGGCGTCCTCTCCTATTAACATGAACAATTGCTTTGAAGTGCCTATCACCCATCTGTTTAGTAAATTAGTAAAGTATATTAAGTTAGGAACTAAAGAGATAAGTGATGTGAAGTGCATTAGATAAGTAACACCATTCAATGATGTGAAGCATAACAAAAGAAAGGAATACCATAAAAATATGTAAATAATCATTCATTCATAATATATCCAATATAAAAAGTCAAAAGATGATAAAACTTGACATTTGATAAAAGATGTATATATTGTGAATGCAGGAACTAAAATAATGTATTTAAGAACAAATTAACTATCACTGTTGTTTTGTGTTAGTTTTTATGCCAGCAAGTTTGGTACTACCTTAACTATCATTTAACACCTAATGCTTCACATTAAAAAAACATATATTATAGCTCCCTATGATATGGTATTCAATTTCCGGAGTAAAGAATTTATTAATTTAAGCCTATAAAAAAAAGTTCCTGAATGATGGCTGCCAAAAGTAATACCATATATGATAAAATGGAAATCAAATAATGTATTTAAGAACAAAAGTAAGTCAAATTGAATGAGGTGTAAAAGGTCATAGTGGCCTAATGATAAACAAACCTTGTGTCCTAAAGTATTTGTTAGCACAGGGACAGAAACTTAAATAAGTTGCACATAATCAAAGTGGAGTAATTATATAAAGATAGTTGGAAAGCAAGAAAAAATTTATCTAACTCCACGGCTTCCAGAACAATATTAATTAGTTTACTAACTTTACCGTCTTTCTCATTTTCTTTGAAATCACCCTTTTCAACCAAATGCCCAATAACATCTGATTAAAAAGAGCAAAAACATACACTTAAACTCCACAAACAATAATATCAAACAAAATATAGTAAAGGCGTACAAACCAATGATAAACTACAGCCCAATGATAAGCTACCAAGGAAGAGATAATCAAGGTTGCTTCAGACCATGATAAGCTACCTACCACACACAATGTTAAGCTTCCTGCCAGAGAAAACTCTTTGTAAGTAAAATTTATACACAATGAACAAATCCAGGTGAAATGTAGTTGTCTCCCACTGCCTGTTTGCATAAAAATGCTATAAGTTAGTTTATATATAGCATAAATAAAAATTAACATGTATGAACCCCCATATCAAAATTAACATGTGGCAAACAGCTTAGTTCCAATGAAGTTTAATGAAATCAAAGATGGAAAACAAACTCAAGGTAATATGGAGTTATAGAATACTTTACCTTGTGGCAATATGAAAATCATCATGCAACAAACAGAAGATAAGTTAATGAATGCCTATTGAAGGGTATCAGAGTGACATTCTTTTCCAGGATAGCAATATGCTTGTCGAATAATTGACATAAACCAATGAATGAAGAATATAATGGTAGAATAGTTTAATGTGGGCATCAGTTTATTTTAATTTTCAAATTGGCAGCCCAAGTGCTAAAATATCATCATGTACTTTCACAAATGAGCTAAAATGATGGGAATTGATTACCTTGATATAATAAGTCTTTTTGATATCAACAACATATGCATCAACATTGACACCTAATATGTCGTAGTAGGTACTGTCCTTCACCATGGCTAGTGATATCCAACTCACGATTCACAATTCTAAAATTAAGTAAACTGACAAAAATCTAATTAGCAGACTGATATAAATACATAGCACTTGAACAATATGAAAAGAGGGGGAGATCAAGAAAGTGCTTCCTAACCAAGATTTTAGAACCAACCCTATACAATAACCAAGTGAGTTTCAGGTGTGAGAGCATACCAACTAATATTGGTTTCCTTGTTTACATCAAGTGACTTTCATGTAGGGGAGAAGCAAGTACATCAAATACTATAGCTATAATTTCTCACTCAAAAATTTATGGCCAAATAGACATGGGAAACAATCAAATTACTTCAGAAATCAATGAAATAAGAAAATCAAAATGAAAAACTTTCAACTTCTAAAGTTCAAACATTGAAAATCCTTAAGCCCTCAATGAATCCCACAGTTTTTGCAGCAAGTAAATTATTAATAGAAGCCCAATACCATTCTTTTAAATAGTCTATAGATGGAAAAAAGCTCACATTGGAGATAAGGATATGTTGGAAAAGTAGTATAACACGACTGGCATATCTAGGTTCCCGGTTAAGGGCTTTTGCTTCCTCTTTCTATTAAACTCCTTATGAATCGGTCTCTCTTTCGAAAATCCTGGAAACAAAGAAAGCAAAGAAGAAAAGGCAAACATGAAAAGAATTGATTCCAACACAGTAGAAACATAAAAGGTAAAACAAAGCAAAAGGATCACTAAGATGAAACCTCTAAACATGTAAAAATCAAATCTTTTGTTCACTACAACATACTCCCAAAAATTTTGAAGGGTGAGTTGCATCTACATTTGAGGCAGTTGCAAGACAATTGAAAGGATTTTGGTTGACCGGAATCACAATGCTCTTCACTCAGAATCTTGAGATTGCTTCCCTTCTCCTTCGCCACAAAACCTTCTGCGACAATTAAGGATTGATTGAATGAATCAATTTGGGAGAAAATAAATTAAGACCAATAGACTACGTGTTTAACGTGCAGTGCATAGGGCTGCTTTGTTTGAGGGTGATGTCGTCAAAGTCGGTGAAGGCTTCAGAATCTGACCAAGAAAAAATGCAGATATGTTGAACATTGAAGAACCAGGTTTCAGATTTTGACCAAGAAAAAATGCAAATGTATGTTGAACATTGAAGAACTGACAGAAGGAAAAACAATCCCCATGCTAGCAAGAACAATCTACGGTGGCACCCATGGCTTTATTCTAAAAAAAACATAAGCAATTATCAATAAGGAAAACATGAATTTCAACCAAATTTAAGAGAAAGAAGACAAATATATAAAACATATTCAAATGCAGAAATAAAACAAACTACACATGCTTATCCTGTCACAGAACCACCGATCCTCCCTAAACCAAGCTTAGACATTTCATCAAACACCATGGCAGCAACACAAAGGGAGACCATCCTCGTTTCATATAAAAGACCAAAAAACAGAGACAAACAATTTAGAGAGAAAAAGAATAAGAGTGAGGAAAGAAGAGGGGCACCCGTACCTACCGTCGTGAGCGCCGATTCAATCACCACAGACGTCGGCTGCATTGTTTGCACCGCCGTTCTCGCATCTCTCTCTCTTCGAAGCGCCTCTTCCTGCACCATATTCTTCTTCATTTCTCCCTAATGTGGTTTTCTGTTTCTCGCTCCCTCACAAGTTCACAATGAAGAGCTTCATAAGATTTTTTTGTGTAAAAGCCATGTTTTCCACTGAAACACTTTTTGACTTCCAACTTCTGGAGATGCAGACCTGATAACCCAACAATCTCACATAGGTGGTAGGAGGTCGAATGGAGAAGGTTTGCTTGAAGAAGTGCAACTAAAGATATTGGGAAATGGAGATGTTGCGTGTGCGAAATAGTTTACTTGTGGGAAGCTTCCGTGTCTGACACACTGCACTGTAATGACCAAACAGTTGAACCCACAGTTTGAGAGAGAGCAGTTGCTGCAGCACTGTGATTTGACCTTCCATGACGTTATCTGTGAGGAATGAAGATTTGGGCGCCAAATCCTTGCTCACGGGTGCCTTGTTGGTGTGGAAAGCACTGCTGGCATCCATGTGGACCACACGGCGGCACTTCACTGGCTGGAACTTGGAGGGAAATGGGGGGTTTTGGCGCCATGAACAGCTGAAGTGCTGACTTGGAGAAGACCTCTGGATTTATATTCTTTGATAAGATAATAATGGAAAAGTCCAACTTATCATAAATTGATTGGATGGTTTAATTAATTATAATTGAATGTATATTTTTTTTGACAGAATAAACGAATGTATATTAACAATAATTTAAAATAGTTTTTTTATACAATGTTAGTAGAGGTAGGGAAATATTAATTTCACGAGTTTGAATCTGAGACCTCTTGTTTGCACTCCTTTGGTGCACTTCTTCGGTATCTCTTAGCTCGCTAACTGAGCTACCTAGGGATATAATGTTAATCAATATAATTTAAAATAGTTGATTAATGTCAATCAATATAATAGATTTGTTTTAAATAATTAATAAAAAGAAGGTTAGGGGTAAACATACTGATCAGCGTTATTTCCGTTTTTGTGAAGTAGGAGTGGAAAGCGGGAAAGGCACGCAATACCTGGCAGTTGCCATTTTCAGTTACATGACAATCACAAAACCAACCAAGTTTGAATTTTTGACTAACGCTTTTTTCAGACAAAAAATAAATAAGCTTATGACCACAAAGGGCAATTGATCAAGCAATAGATAGTTTCAAATTAAGGACATCAATGTAATTTACTCTGCACAGCTGGGTACTAGCTTTCGCTGCATGGTTTTCTACCGTGAAAATACACATTTCCTTCATTGTTCCTTCTTCCTCTCTCAGATTAGGGCTTTTCTTTTTGCTCAAAGGTAATTTCTTTATCCCTTAGTTGTCAAGTAATTTCCCTCATATTATCTTCATTTGGCAGCATTTTTCATCACTGATGTTTGTGGTTTGTGTACTTTCCAGCTTTTCAAAGAAGCATTTCTTGAAGCTTTGATAACAAAAGCTGGTACCTTTTTTGGTTGAATAATATACTGCATTTTTCTACCTTCCTATGTGTCATATTTAGTTGGGAATTTGTCTTTTTCTAAGATCAAAAACATGCAGATACTCTCATTCTAAGAACAATAGCATGCTCTGTTCCTTTTTTTCCTTAACCTTGAAATGTCTTAAACTTAAGGTACTCCCTGTGCAGCTGAGCAAAAAGTTGAGGATCCCCTTTTAACAAGTTTTGATTTTTTTTGCCTAGAACTTCTTTTGTTTTGAGCTTCTTTTTTGTTAGAGTGTATTGGATTTGAAGGGTTGAATGAATATATTGTTGTTCCATCAATATAGTGATAGTAATAATGTGATTACAATGATTAGTTTTTGATGTTTACATTTAGAAGGAGATAAAAATATCATCTTGGTTGACTTCACTGTTATTGGGCTTCATTTTGGCTATTTTGTTGTCTAACAACAGTGACATGGGGAAAGCAAGTAGAACAAAGAAACATAATAATAATAATAAAGAAAAAGAAACAACAAAAACCAGAGGGAGGAAGAAGCAGAAAATCAAGCACAATGATACTGAGGAGGACTCTAATTCAACCACCAACCCCATCCCGGTATATTTCTAGCTAGTATGATGCATGCATGAAATGGAATGGACCTTGTAACATAGGGTTTTGGCTTTACAAGAGTAAAAGTTGTTTAAAGTTGGAGTTTTTATCAAACCCACATTGTAAAAATATGAACTTGGTAGAAAAATCAGTATCTCCTCATTTTTACCTATCTCATCTACCTTACTTTTTTTGTTGGGCGCTGGAGTTATGAATAATTTAAATACTTATTTTTTGTTATATATACTAAAGGTTTTTTCTGTGATTTTGTTTAATGTGTCTCCAAGTCCATAATGGTTCCAATAATGTTATGTTAGTGATTCATTAGTTAGGGGATGTGGATTGTTAGTTTGATTCAATGCCTAGGACTAGGTTGATTTATGTTGTAGTTACTAGTTTGTTTCAAGAGTTAAATGTCCTATGTAGTATGGGTGGACTAGAGGTTTGGTTTTTGTTCACTACATGTGGAACATAATCCCTCTTTTTTTCCATTCTCTTGATCTTCTACAATTCTATATCATATTCAACTTATGGATTAGACAGAATTTTGTCTACTTGTTTGTTATCATGCTACATGGTTAACCTAATGTTATGTATACTATACTATGGTTTTCAGTCACAATCTTGGAATTGCCCTGTCTCTGCCAGAAAGCCTTTGATTGTGGATTCAATGAAGATAGATTCTACTTCTCGCCGTGCCTCATTAAGATCATCAAAGACAAAGAAACTTATAGAAACCGGAATAGCAGATTTGTCCAGATGCTCAAACCCTCCAAAATCAAAAGAACCTTTCTCTTCCACTCATGCCATCCGACAACTTGATGATCTGGTTGGTTGACATACTCTATAGTTTCTTCCTATATGAAATAATTACGTTTCATTTGTTATACACACTGCACACATACACATGGATATATTTCTTATACACGCAGTGCATTAATTTTTGCAACATTAAATCATCAGCATCCATTATTTCGTTCTAGTTAATTTCTACCATTGAATAAACTAAAGCAGTTAAAAATAAATGGAATGATTAATTAATTTTATCTATCTACATATATCTGGTGCAGGCACACCAAGTTCCACAAGGTTCTAAAAGGGAATCCCCTTCTGGATACCTCAAACTAGTGGAACCAAATTTGAGGTACAGGGAGATTGAGAAGGGCGGAAAATGCGTTGCTGAAGAGAACTCTGATGAGGACTTCTTGGACGATCTTATAGCAAAGCTGAAAGAGGGTAAAGTAGGTGAAAAGGAAGTGCCTTTGGGAGAGAAGCCTATTTCAATGGTTGGATCCCCATCTTTCAACCCGAAACAAACTGTAAACATGTCAGTCCATGAAGATAATGAGGTTTCTTTTTGTTATACTTTTGTTCACTACACATGGAAAATAATCTCTTTTTTGCCATTCCTTTGATCTTCTACTTGTATCATACAATTAAACATAAGGATTAGAAACTGCACGTCTACACCACAACATGAGCTTTCTTGTTTATTACCCGGGCCAATGCATGTGCTCCATTCTTTTATGTTATTCATTTGTCGATATATATATATATATATATATATATATATATATATATATATATATATATATATATATATATATATATATATAATGTTGAGTGGCAATACGTACCTAGCATATACATTGAGCATGTTTACATACATGAACATACATAAAAGGTGGGTGTACAGTAAAGTGACTTGTTTCTTGGCTTTGTTTATCTATGTTATGAAACTTGGGATAGTGCCTTATTTCTTGGCTTTGTTTCTTTAGCTTGAATTTTGTTCACTACACATGAAAAAGAATATTTTTTATTGCCATTCTCTTGATCTTTTACTTCTATAATACTATTAAACTTAGGGATTATATACAGTTTTGACTACTTGCTGCTGCACAACATCCACAACATCCTAAACCAATGCACGTGCTCCATTCTTTATCTGTTTGATGAAAATATTTTTAATTTTGAGTACCAAGTATATACATTGAGCATGTTTACAGGAACATATATATATATATATATATATATATATATATATATATATATAAATGGGTGATGTACAATTCAATGACCTGTTTGTTGGGAGTGCTCTCACTATTAATTAGTAATTACATCTCTAATAATCATCTAAATTTTCTCCTTGTTTTATTTCAAACTTGTTGCCTCATATGATGCATATACTGTGATTTCAGTTAGAGTCTCGGGAGTGCTCTCTCTCCAACGGACAACATTTCATTCAGGAACCGTTTGAGGTAGTGGCTGCTCGCATTGCCTCCTTAAAAAGGCCTATCGAAACTGGAATGACTGATTTGTCAAAGTCAAGAAAACATTCCTCTACCACTCATGCCATCCAACAACTTCATGATCTGGTTGGTTGCCACTATAGTTTCTTTCTGATTGAAATGAGATATTCATTTCATTTTGCACACATATACATATATGTATATATTTCTCATAAGTAACATCTATCTACTTTATATAATGTTTTTAGTGCATTAATTTCTCCCAGCATTAATTCATCGGCACCATGATTTTTTTTCCTAGTTTTCTACGATTGAATAGACTAGAGCAGTTAAAAATAAATGAAATAATTAATTAATTTTATCTAAATATATATCTGGTGCATTGCAGGCATACCAAGTTCCACAAAGTTCTCAAGTGGAATTTCCTTCTAGATACCTCAATGAAGGGGAACCAAGTTTGAGGCATGAAGAGATTGTTGAAAAGGGTGGCAATTTTGCTGCTGAAGAGAACTTGAGAGAGATGGTAGATAAGCCTATTTCAATGGTTAGCCTCAGACTAACTGAATTTATTAACATGACGGTTGATGAAGATGATGAGGTTGACTCTCAGCGATGTGCTATGGACACAGTTGAAGGATACCGGGTGAAGCCAGAATCCATGGCCATTTTAAAAAAAATTCTGACTAGGCATGGAGATATTGCCAAGAACTGTACTGTTTCCATAATGGAATTTCGCTCTGGATTGTTGGAGATGATATGTGGCATAATCTCGCAACTTCAAGGAAAGGAGCTCAGGCAAATCAAAGAAGATTTCCTGCTTCACAACATTGCTCTTGTTGATGGGATGAAAAATCTGGAAGTAGACATTGAGTGGCTTCGTGTTTTACTTAATGATATGCTCGAGGCAAAGCAGCCGCTTAGAGAAAAGCTTGGCAAACTCAAAGAGAAGAAAGACAGCAACAGAAAGACCATTGAAGATGCTGAAAGAAAACTAAGAGAATGTGAAGAACGAAAAAGGAAGCTGTCAGCAAAGTTCAGGAAAGTGTCAGCTTTGCTCGAATCAACATTAGATGAAGAGATTGTTTGGAAAGAGACACTTGCGAAGGCAAATGATGAGTCCACAAGGATAACTCAGACCATCAAATCTTCCATGTCTAAAGCTAAACGCTTTCTTGATTGCTCCCCAATGGATGAATTGCTTTAGTCTTGCATTTCAATTGCATCTCCTCTTATCTGTGGTGCTTTTTCCATGCTAGCAGTGATAGTGATTTAAGGATTATTGATTTTACAGTGTTGTCCTTTCCTTTTTTGACTATTTTGAGACGTTGGTTGTGTTTTTCATTGTTCAAATCTATTTGAGTGATGAAGACAGATTAAATATTGATTGACACATGATATTTAGTTCCAAGAGTCATACTGTTAGATATGCCATATGATTATATTGAGCTCTTGGAAAATATTTATTTTATTCCTACACTCTCTGCATAGTGTATTATTTGATAAATCAATATTCTAAAGATAATGATTAATTGGAAAGTATAAAATTATTATGTGATAAATCATTATTTGAAAAAAACACAGTAATGATAAGAAAAAAAGATGGTATTGAGGAGGGGAAATTGTTTTAAGCGGTTCATCAAATGAATTGTGTTTATATTAGTTAATGCTTTAAACTCACTTTCTTAGATGATGTCATTTCATGGGTAAAAGTATAGCAACAACAAACAACTGTCATTTCATTGGTAAAAGTATAGCATTATTATTTTACACAACTTTTTGTATTATTTTCATTAAATTTTCCAATCATTTTATCTACTGTCCGAATTAG
This sequence comes from Astragalus membranaceus, assembly GCA_039519185.1. Taxonomy (NCBI): domain Eukaryota; kingdom Viridiplantae; phylum Streptophyta; class Magnoliopsida; order Fabales; family Fabaceae; genus Astragalus; species Astragalus membranaceus. The sequence goes on from CM076849.1 coordinate 180,054,437, forward strand.
AGTTCAATTTTAAGCACACTTTACTTGTGGTTTATATAAATTACACCATCTACATTGACTTGATGTTGATCTTCCTTTACATAGCAAACATAGTAAATAGGTGCTACCATTTAAACTAAGAAGCAAAAGGTTACAACATTTTCAGTTGCAGATGGCAGTTACTACACTTGCAGATGGCAGTTGCCATTTTCAGTTACATGCCAGAAACCGAATTTGAATCACTGAATAACTTAAGTAGAAATACTATATAAAAATAATATTTACGGGGCCTTAGGCCAATCAATTTCAGCCAGCACACTCTTTTTTCTAAAAATAAAAATATTAATAATAAAAAAGTGTACGAGTATGAGTAGTATTGTACACAATAGCAATTAGCAGTAGCATAATTTTCTTCATCGATCTCTTCCGTTCTTCACTCCGCAGTGCGAGCGAGAAAGGAACACAGGTAGAATCTTCTCCTAAGCTTAGGGTTAACATTTCCTTTTCTTTTTCTTCCGTTTCACCAATACTCATTTTCTTCATTCTATTAAAAAAAATAGTACTCATTTTCTTACTCTGTGATTTATTCTCTCTGAAGTCAAAGGAAGGAAGAAAGAAAGTTATTTTGTTGTAGTGAAATGGGGAAAGCAAGAAGAACAAAGAAGCAAAACAATAATAAAGAAAAAGAAGCAACAAAAACTAGACAGAGGAAGAAGCAAAAAATCAAGCACCACGATACTGAGGAGGACTCTAATTCAACCACCAACCTCAACAACCAGGTATATTTCTACAGTTTATTTCTAGCTAGAATGATGCATGCATGATATGGAATGAACCTAGGGTTTTGGCTTTACAACAGTGAAAGTTGTTCAAAGGAGGAGTTTTTATCAAACCCACATTGTAAAAATATGAACTTGGTAGAAAAATCAGTATCTCCTCATTTTTACCCATCTCATTAACTGTTAGTGATTGATTTATCATGAGATGGGTAAAAATGAGGAGATACTGATTTTTAGTGTTGCCTTTCTCTGTGTTTGCTCCTAGCTTAATGTCAATAATAATGTTAAAGTGCCATGAATTGGTGAAATGCATTCATGATTTCAAGATGTTATTTTAGTTTAGTGTCACACACCATTATTTTGGGTTGTTCAACTACCTAGGTTCTTTCTTCTCTCTTTTCCTTTTTGGAAGATCTAAAATCAGTTAGTTAGAGATAGAGAGAGTATTTTCTTAAGTCATGACATTTTGGGATTAACATGGCCTTTCTCTGTGTTTGCTCCTAGCTTAATTGACATACATATTTTACATATATACTTAATAATTGTATGATAATATTTGTTACTGCAAATTTATAATGAATTAATAATTAGTACAGGTAAGTCACATCTACTAATTATGCCAACATTACATGTTAAATATTAAATCTGCCAAATCTAAAGTTGAACGCTTTCTTGATTGCTCCCCACTGGATGATCTGCTTTAGTCTTGCATTGCAATTTCATCTCTTCTATGTGGTATTTTCTCCATGCTAGTGATAGTGATTTTAGGATTGTTTGCTTTACAGTGTTGTCCTTTCCTATTATGACTATTTTGAGAAGTTGATTGTGTTTTTCATTGTAAAAGTATAGCATCAGTATTTTATACAACTTTCTTTTGTTTATTTTCATTGAAGTTTCAGATTATTTTATCAATTGACTGAATTAGAGCTCAATTTTAAGCACACTTTGCTATTGGTTTATATAAATTAAACCATCTGCATTGACTTGGATGTTGAGCCTCCTTTTCATAGCAAACATAGTATATAGGTGCTACGATAAAAACTAAGAAGCAAAAGATTACATCATATATATATATATATATATATATATATATATATATATATAAGCTAAAAACCACGAGTTACATAATATGATAGTCCTAGATGACTGCAAAGTATAACATGTTCATCACCTAGATGATACAGGAGCTTGTCACACAGATAAATCACTATGATATTCATGCCTAAATGCATTAACCTTCAGTTTTGAATCAGTATGTTTCTCAATAGTTTGATCCTGGTGAATCCCATGTATCAGGTATAATCTGATGAAGTGAACAACATTCTTGATTGGAACCATTAGGACAACATTTAGCAGCAGAAAGCTCTTGTTGTTTTTCATGTGCATCCATTACCTCATCTATTGTCTCCAAAATCTCTCCCATAGTTGGTCTATTTTCTTGTGAACGTGAAGCACACATGAGAGCTATATTCAGCAAAGGAAATGCTCCTTGAAGTTCATTTTCTCTAACTTCCTTATCGAACACTTCTCCTGTCCATTCCTCTTTAACCATCGATCTCACCCATCTAGCAAGATCTATTCTACTCATTTCAATGCTTTTACCTGTTAAAAGTTCTAGTAGAATCACTCCAAAGCTATAAACATCACTTTTTTCTGTTAAACTCTTCTCAGGTGCTGTATATCCTTGAGAGGCAAAGGGGAAACCTCTATTTGGATCAAATAATTTTGATAAACCATGTTCACTAATTAGTGGTTCATTTTTTTCATCAAGAAGGATATTTGATAGCTTCAGATTCCCATGAGGAATTACCTCCTCTCCATCCAACTTCTTATACATAAAAGTCAAACCTCTTGCAATCCCACATGCTATATTTAGACACAGTTTCCATGGAAATTCCTTTCAACCTGCTATATAATCTGCATCAAAACAATATATCTCTTTCTTAATACAATACCATAAACTGTTTATATTTATATTTTTATGTGCAAATGTGAGGTTTCATCTAGTATATTGTGGAAATGATCAAGGGAAAAGTATATAGATGCAACCTTTGTAGCATCGACACTTCAGGCTGAAGACGTGTTTGGTGTCCGACACTGACACTTCAATTACTCTGTTGCTGTCATTGTCGTGTTTGGTGTCTGTGTCTGTGTCAGTGCTTCTTAGGATGCAACACAATGAAGGTATGAGGTAATGTGTGGAGTCTGCAATGCAACTAATATATAAGATTCTTTTAAAAATATGTTTGTCTTTTTTTATAAGAAAATGTTCAACTTCTCTTTTAAAATTCGTTATTAACTATTTTACTATTTTAATTTTTTTTAATATAATTATTAGTTTATATTTTTTATTTCAGTGCTGGATTTACGAGTATTTTCCAACTATAGGCGACCACATCGACTTGGGTCAAACTGGGGGGCCACGTGTTGGGAAGTGGTGTAGAAAAAAGAACGACAGTCTTAAACTTCCACATTTCTGGAGGAAGTTAAATGTCTTGCGACCCGCGGACGTCATATGGAGTCCGTGGGAGGACCACAAGAACGTGCGAAAGTATTGCTCTTTACATAGGGTTTATTCGCTGGGAGGACATTGATGTAACTTACATGTCAGATAGGTGCCTTTAGCAGTTTGGCTACGCCCAAGACATCCCACGTCCGCTGCTTGATGGTCGTCCAGGACATACCGACATTGATATGAGGTGGTTAATGGTTATACTTCGCCAAGCAGGTTGAAGATGTCATCAGGAGGGATACTCAGGCCATAGTCTCGGGTTAGTGGCATGGGATCAAGTTACCTCCCATGGTACTATCAGGTTTCGATTCCCCGCCTCACGGGGACCTTTGGTGGATGTTGCACATCAGGTTCCAGATCAGGACATTCCAGAACCAACAACAGCACCACTAACCGCTGATGAGAGACTTGACATTGCTGCTGGACGGATACAGGATGCCATAGGATCTACATGCTTTGAGCCTAATAGTTCGACCTATAGGCTTATTTGGAGCGCTTTGGACGTGTTGCAGGAAGCAGACCCTTGATGTATATTATCTATTATTTGTTTTTTTTGAATTTTTTTCCCGGATATTGTATCGGGAACCGTAATTATATTTTTATGGTTATTGTTTTATATTGTGTGGTAGAACTAGTAGAAAATGTCTATTTATTTGAAGCTATATTTCAATTGGTACAAAAGAAGATACATTGAAACAACAACACAGACAAATATAAAAAAACATAAAAAAAACAAATAAAGAAATAGATGACGATCGAGCGGATACATAATTTTCTACTGTGATGGTCCCTGTCTCAAAGGAAAAAAATTTCGTTGACACTCTGTTTGGTCTCGACGTACAGCTCTAAAGGACCAAAAATTTTATATTCGTAATGGATGTCCAACATTTCTTTTACGCTGTCGCCACTCCTAACCTTCACGGAGGACCTGTAAATACGACCATCATCTCCACGACTGGGTTTGCGATAAATAATACTACTAACCTTTTGATGGAATGCACCCTGTTGAACCTTACGCTCTACCTTGTCCTTTAAACGCGAGAAAATGATGTCATGCTTGAGCTTGCATAAAACAGGATCTAGGCACAGAAACCAAACACCATTTTCAAATCTGGTGATTTTTCTACAATGATGAACAACGGTCAGTGTGCTATCCCTTGAGTACTAGGTTGAAAGGGTGTTCATTTTTACAATCCGGATTTAAGTCTTAACACATAATCCCAAGTAGGTAGCTCAGTTGGTGAGCTAAGGGATACCGAAGGAGTGCACCAAAGCAGTGCAAGCAGCTCGAGATCAAACCCGGAAAACTAACATCCCCTCCCCCACTAACATTGCTTTTAAGAAAAGTCTTAAAACACAAATCCGAAACTTAAAAAAAAAGTTCCGGAGACATAAATCCGGAAAATAAAAAAATATTTATATTTTGAATTAAAATTTGTGTTAAGGATAAAATTAAAAAAACGAAAATATGGGGGTAGAATAATTAAAACCCTTAATACAAACATAGATTTCTTTTTGGGACAAATTAAGAGACAATCTTGTCGATCTTCAACAAAAAAGAAAGAATATTTCATAAAACACAATGATAGTCATACAGTACAATATACTTGTGTCCCGATAAATAAGTTTCGTTTTCAATAAATAAAAAATATATATAAGATTCTTTTTTGGTAAACCTAGGTATAGGCTAATCACCTGAGGTACTGAGATCTATTTAAGGAGTTGACCTCTCCCACCAGTTATTTTTCCATACGCACCGGCCAGGGATCGAACCCGTGACCAAATGGTTAAGGAGCCCAAGTATCTATACCATGTTGGTAATATATATAAGATTCTTTTAACAATATGTTTGTCTTTTCTTATAAAAAAAATATGGCTTTTTTTTTATACCCCTTTTATACCTCATACCCCCATATTTGAATTTAACCCCGAAATATCCCTTTAAATTTCACTAAAATTTAATTGGAAATTGAATTTTTTAAAAATTTCTAAAATTATCATTTAAAAGGTATTTCCGGAACTAAAAATACATTCCTGATTTATCTTCCAAAAGGTATTTCCGGATTTATTGAAAAACTACATTCTGGATTTATGTCAAAAAACATAAATTCGGAATGAAAAATTAATTCTGGAAAGTTTTTAAATCCGGATATACCAATTTGTTTTTTTTTTTTTACCAAAATGCTCTTAGTGAGGATTAGGGAAAGAGGTATGGTGGTGACTCACGATACAAATCAACCCTATTCAGCTAAATAAATATTAAAACTTGGACTTGGTTAAACAAAATTTGCTATTGTTTCCGTAATTAATCTTTTAAGTTTTAACCAAATTTTTGGGTACATTGCTAGTAGTAAATATTAAAAATGCATATTTTATTTAAGTTTAAACCAAAAAATATTAAACTCCATGCATGCAAATTAAGAGATTCACGTACGTGTGTGTATATATATATATATATAATCAATTTTTTCTTATCATATCTCACCGGTACGGGTATATATCTATCAATTAAGACGAAGAGAGAATCTTGTCAATCTTTAGAAAAAAAAGAGCGATGTGGTCATAAAACAAAACAAAAAAAATCAATTAAGAGATTTGAGAAATTCTTGGGTAGGTATGAACCTAACATTTAATACTTAAAAGCAACCAATGAAATTAATACATTTAATTAAATTAAAATTATAAATATCCTAAAAACAACCAATGAAATTAATACATTTAACTAAAAATACATTCTGAAATTATCTTCCAAAAAGTATTTCCGGATTTATTAAAAAAGGACATTCCGGATTTATGTCAAAAAAGTATAAATTCGGAATGAAAAATTAATTTTGGAAAGTTTTTAAATCCGGATTTATCAATTTGTTTTTTTTACCAAACTGCTCTTAGTGAGGATTGGGGAAAGAGGTATGGTGACTCACGATACAAATCGACCCTATTCAGCTAAATAAATATTAAAACTTGGACTTGGTTAAACAAAATTTGCTATTGTTTCCGTAATTAATCTTTTAAGTTTTAACCAAATTTTGGGTACAATGCTAGTAGTAAAAATTAAAAATGCGTATTTTATTTAAGTTTAAACCAAAAAATATTAAACTCCATGCATGCATATTAAGAGATTCACGTACGCGTGTATATATATATATAATCAAATTTTTTATCATATCTCACCGGTATATATCTATCAATTATATATATATAATCAATTTTTTCTTATCATATCTCACCCGTACGGGTATATATATATCTATCAATTAAGACCAAGAGAGAATCTTGTCAATCTTCAGGAAAAAAAAGAGAGCGATGTGGTCATAAAATAAAACAAAAAAAAATCAATTAAGAGATTTGATATGAACCTAACATTTAATACTTAAAAACAACCAATGAAATTATTACATTTAATTAAATTAAAATTATAAATATCCTAAATCCTAAATAAGGAAAAACAGAGCGCGCATTAAATATATATTAATTGCAAATAATAACAAAATCTCTTTGGTTTCTATATATCCTGCATTCTTCACTCTGATTTTATTTACTTGACTCTCAGTCAAACCCTTCTTCCATTCCCATTATCATTCTTCTTATTCTCTGTGAAGTTAAAGGAAGGAAGAAAGCTATAATTTTGTTGTCTAAGAACAGTGTGAGATGGGGAAAGCAAGGAGAAGTAACAAAGAAAAAGAAGTAACAAAAACCAGAGAGGGGAAGAAGCAAAAGACGAAGCACGATGATATTGAGGGGGACACGAATTCAACCAACAACCTCAACAACAAGGTATGTGCTGTAATGTTTGCCATGCTTTTATTTCTAGCTAGCTAGTATGATATGATGCATGCATGAAATTGAAAGAACCTTGCAGCACAGGGTTTTTTGGCTTTACAAGAGTGAAAGTTGTTTAAAGGAGGTGTTTTGATCATACCCACGTTATAAAAATATGAACTTGGTTGAAAAATCAGTATCTCCTCATTTTTACCCATCTCATCTACCTTACTTTATTTGTTGGGCTGGAGTTTTATTTTAAGCCGTGATAAATAATTTAAATACTTATATTTTTTGTTATATATATATATATATATATATATATATATATATCAAAGGTTTTTGTTTAATGTGTCTTAAAGTCCATAATGGTTGCAGTAATGTAGTTTAGGTGACTGGAGGTTTGATTTTGTAATAATCTCTTCTTTTTATTTTTATGCCATTCTCTTGATCTTCTACCATTCTATATCATATTAAATCTATGGATTAGATACAATATTAACAACTTACTGCACCAACAAAATACAAGCTTCCCTTGTTTGTTATCATGCTACCCAGTTGCCTAATGTTATGTATACTTAGGGTTGTTCATGGTTCAGTTCTAAAGGTGAACTGCACCGAACTGAACCGAACTGTTAAGACAGTTCGACCGAACTGAACCGAACTGTCTTAGCAGTTCGACGAACCGAACTGAACTGTCTTAATAGTTCGGTTCGGCAGTTCGAGCTCGAACCGAACTGTTTAAATTTTGAACTTTTTTTCGAACTTTTTTTTTCGGGCTCAAGAATTCGAAAAAAAAAATTATAGCTTAGAACTGAACTGAACCAAAAAACTGAACTGAACTGAACTGAACTGAACCAAGGCTGTTCATTTAAACCAAAAAACTGAACTGAACTGCCAAACCGAACTGAACCGAACCAAAATTAACTGAACTTTTGCTAATAGTTTAGAACTGAACTGTTAAGACAGTTCGACCGAACTGAACCGAACTGTCTTAGCAGTTCGACGAACTGAACTGAACTGTCTTAATAGTTCGGTTCGGCAGTTCGAGCTCGAACCGAACTGTTTTAAATTTTAATTTTTTTTTTCGAATTCTTGAGCCCGAAAAAAAAAGTTCGAAAAAAAGTTCAAAATTTAAACAGTTCGGTTCGAGCTCGAACTGCCGAACCGAACTATTAAGACAGTTCAGTTCGGTTCGTCGAACTGCTAAGACAGTTCGGTTCAGTTCGGTCGAACTGTCTTAACAGTTCGGTTCAGTTCGGTGCAGTTCACCTTTAGAACTGAACCATGAACAACCCTACCTCTGCCAGAAAGCCTTTGATTGTGGATTCAATGAAGATAGATTCTACTTCTCGCCCTGCCTCATTAAGATCATCAAAGACAAAGAATCTTATAGAAACCGGAATAACAGATTTGTCCAGATGCTCAAACCCTCAAAAATCAAAAGAACATTTCTCTTCCACTCATGTCATGCAACAACTTGGTGATCTGGTTGGTTGACAGACTCTATAGTTTCTTTCTATATGAATTAAGTACATTTCATTTCTTATAAATACACTTCACTGCACACATACACATGGATATATTTCTTATATACACACGGTGCATTAGTTTATGTCAACACTAAATCATCAGCATCCATGATTTCGTTCTAGTTAATTTCTACCATTGAATAGACTAGAAGAGTCAAAAATAAATGGAATGATTAATTAATTTTAGTTCTGTCATATATACACTTCTTCACTGATGATTAATTAACTAAATCATCAGCATCCACTATCTATCTATCTATCTATCTATCTATCTATCTATCTATCTATCTATCTATCTATCTATCTATCTATCTATCTATCTATCTATCTATCTATCTATCTATCTATCTATCTATCTATCTATCTATCTATCTATCTATCTATCTATCTATCTATCTATCTATCTATCTATCTATCTATCTATCTATCTATCTATCTATCTATCTATCTATCTATCTATCTATCTATCTATCTATCTATCTATCTATCTATCTATCTATCTATCTATCTTTGGTGCAGGCACACCAAGTTCCAGAAGCTTCTAAAGTGGAATCCCCTTTTAGTTCTAGATACCTCAAAGAAGTGGAACCAAATTTGGAAGATATTATAGCAAATATAATGAAGGGGATAGGAGGTGAGAAGGAAGTTCCTTTGGAAGAGGTCCATCAAGATAATGAGGTTTCTTTTTGTTATACTTTTGTTCATTACACCTGCAAAATAATCTCTTTTTTGCCATTCCTTTGATCTTCTACTTGTATCATGCTATTAAAAATGAGTAGCAACAATTTTGATTACTTACTGCTCCAAAACACGAGCTTTCTTGTTTATTACTCGGAGCAATGCATGTGCTCCATTCTCATATGTTATCTATTTGTTGATATATATATATATATATATATATATATATATATATATATTAAAAATGTATAGTGCCAATTAATAGTTATATTTCTGGTTGGTTGCCACTATAGTTTCTTTCAGCTGATTGAAATCAAATATTCATTTCATTTTCCACACATATACATATATGTATATATTTCTCATTCTCATAAGTAACATCTATCTACTTTATTTTATGTTTTTAGTGCATTAATTTCTGCCAACATTAATTCATCTGCACCATGATTTTTTTTCTAGTTTTCTACCATTGAATAGACTAGAGCAGTTAAAAATAAATGCAATAATTAATTAATTTTATCTAAAATATTTATCTGGTGCATTGCAGGCATACCAAGTTCCACAAAGTTCTCAAGTGGAATCTCCTTCTAGATACCTCAAACAAGGGGAACCAAGTTTGAGGCATGAGGAGATTGAAAAGGATGCAAGTTTTGCTGCTGAAGAGAACTTGGGAGATGGTATAGGTGAAAAGCAGCTGCCTTTGGTAGAGAAGCCTATTTCAATGGTTAGCCTCGGAATAACTGAATTTGTTAAGAACATGGCGGTTGATGAAGATGATGAGGTTGACTCTCAGAGATGTGCTATGGACACAGTTGAAGGATATACGGTGAAACCAGAATCCATGGCCATATTAAGAAAGATTCTCACTAGGCATGGAGATATTCTCAAGAATTGTACTGTTTCCACAATGAAATTCCGTTCTGCATTATTGGAGATGATATGTGGCATTATCTCAGAACTGCAAGGAAAGGATCTCAGGCAAATCAAAAAAGATGTCTTGCATAACATCATTAAACTTGTTGATGAGATAAAAAAGATGGAAGTAGACATTGAGTGGCTTCGCCGTTTACTCGTTGATATGCTCGAGGCAAAGCAGGATTATGGCAAGCTCAAAGAGAAGAAAGACAGCAACAAAAAGACCATTGAAGATGCTGAGACAAAACTAGCAGAATGCCAAGAACAAAAAAAGAAGCTGTCAGCAAAGTACAAGGAAGTGGAAGCTTTGCTCGAATCAACATTAGATGAAGAGATTGTTTGCAAAGAAGCACTTGCAAAGGCAAAGGATGAGTCCACCAAGACAGCTCAGACCATCAAATGTGCCATATCTAAAGTTGAACGATTTCTTGATTGCTCCCCAGTGGATGATCTGCTTTAGTCTTTCATTGCAATTTCATCTCCTCTTCTCTGTGGTATTTTCTCCGTGCTAGTGATAGTGATTTGAGGATTGTTTGTTTTACAGTGTTGTCCTGCTTTCATTATTCAAATTTATGTCAGACTATGCATTGACTGGGACATGGAATTCCTGCTTTTCATATTTGTTCCTTATGCTCTTTATTATGTGACTGTCATCTTCATTATCTGAACTTACTTTTTTCACTCGCGCTTGTCTTCTGCTCTTTAAATTTGTGATTTCATTTGTATACTGCTCTTCTGTTGAGTTTCGATGACATTCTGCATCCATTCCTGATGAGGATCAACTGGTGGGTTTCTCCTACCTCTTCCAGCCATGATTCTGCGAAATATGCACAAAGTATTAAGTTGATCAGGCTCAATGTCTAATAGCATACAAAGAAGAATCAGACTTAGAAGACATACGAGACTCTAAACATCTAAGTCCGACTAGGTCGAGCCGCTCTGATACCAAATGTAACACCCCGGTATTTCTAACGTGTAGATACACCGTAATGCACAACTTCAGTAATAATCAGAGGACACAATCTCTGCTTAAGTATTGAACGTACAAACTTTTTCCGAATTAAAACATAATATTTCGGACTAAGCCATCTTAATTCCATACCCGAATCCAAGATCCAAAAAGGAATACAACATCGTGTCCAATACTTAATGAACAGAAATCCAAAGGGTTCATACAACTCATAACAACTACAAGTTATATAACCATACAGAGACGACAAAATAGGAAATAAACATCAAGACTATCAATCCTTGACATCACTACGAGCACGCCACCTATCCGTGCCGGTTACTCTTCCTTTTGCCCTGCTTCTCTGTAAAAACAACAAATAATGATTGGGTGAGACAACTTGTCTCAGTGAGTCCTACCGTGCCCACTCACTATCACTCGGTTTATTTATAAAACCGATTGCAACATAGTTATAATTATAAGCTATTTGCGTCAATATATACCACCTAGCCCATTACCGACTGTTCAAAGCCCACATTCCCGGTAAACGAAGTGCTATTATATATTTTTAAGCATTGTCAATTAATTTATAATTACAAGATTTTCCAAACGAAACATCGACTGTGCAAAGCCCACAATCCCGATGAGTCGAGAACTTAACTTAGCATAAATCGACTGTGCAAAGCCCACAATCCCGATAACCCACGAATTGACCACGCCAAAACGTATCCAGGGCCTAGGTAAGGGATCACGACTTCCCTCCCTAGTATGCTACTTGTCGGGTCGTCACCCAACGCGATATATAATAAAATATACATCATGTCCGCATTGGACCGTCTTTCAAGTTTTAGATATCTATATCTATTATCGATCTATAACCCGTTTTGATGAATTCAAAGTTAGACATCCGGCGTTATAATCATAGCGTCGAGAAGGATCCACGATCCTGTTTGTTATGCCAAAAACATTATCTCACACGCGGTCTAAGTTTCGGTTTTTCAATAATTTAAACCTTCAAAAACCCTATTTCCAAAATAATGTCGAACGTGCTCAAAACATTGATTTTATTAGGGCAATATCCTTAAAATTGGTTGGGAGGAAGATTAGAAGTGATTTGGGATCGAAAGGAGCGACGAAATGAAAAATCGGAGTCCGATAACAGAACCTCACGCACGGTCCGTGCCCAGGGGAGCACGACCCGTGCGTGAAGCACCAAATTAAATTATCCATCTGCGAAGTGGGCGCACGATTCGTGCCCAGGGGCGCACGACCCGTGCGTCCGGTCCTGTTTCTCTATTTCCAATCTGATTCTCATTCCGCTTTTCCGTTTCTCGCCCAAATCGAATTCTGATCGTAATCCAACCTGAAAACAGATTTAATATACCACATTCCAGACTATATTCCAGCGAAAACATTTAAATTGACAAATCGTAGATTTCTCAATATTTCGATAAAAATCGTAAAACGCTATTTTTCTCAAAAGCGGTTTTCGACCCGAAAATCTTTCGAATTCAATTTTTCGCCAAGAAACAAAATGTGATACGAATTCAGAAAACCATATTTTCCCTAATCCGTGAGTAGAACTCACCGAAACGTAGAAATCCTGAGAGTTGAGCTAAGAGACGAAGTCACCGAACGAAATACTCTCGAACAAACCCCGCTAGAACCGAACCGCGTCTAACACAGCTACCACCTCCCCTAGAGCACTGAAACAGGAACCAACTTGACTGAACTTCTTTCAAAATTCGAAATGCAAGGACAGTACTTCTTCTCCAACAGTTCGAATGAATATGTAAGATGATGACAACTCAAAACTTCACCATTTCCAACACCTAGAGCTTCATGGTCAAAAATGGAGATGCGAGAAAGAGTGGGAATCAGCTTCTGAAAGTTGCACCAATGAAAAGGAAATCGAAAATGGAGTGGATGAGTGGAGAGAACACTTACATGCAAGAGGCTTGGTGGAGGTGGTGGTGTCTCCTTCTTCCTTTCTCCCCTTTGCCTCCCTTTCCTCTTTCTCTCCTCCCCTATTCTGTTTTTTGACAATTGATCAAGTGTGAGGGAGTGAGGCTGAGTAAGTGAGTTCAGTCCCTTAGTGGCTGAAACACTAAAAGGGTGTGAAAAGACCATTTCGTCCTTCAGCTTAATTTCTTCATTTAAATCACGACTAGGCCATAATTCAATGGAGAATGCGAATTCTTGACTTTTTCCTCGACTATTCCTCACCGAGACGCGACTAATTATTCCTAACCAATAATTAAATCGGTCCTAGGCTTCATAGTTCGATATTTTAAAAATTAGGGATGTTACATAACCTTAGAAAGAAAACAAGGACAGAAAAACAAATCAGCTTCCTTAGAAACACTGCATTTTTTGGAGTCAAATTATAGAAATTGAATATATGTAGCTATTGAATCTTATAGTCCATGTTTTACTTGTATTTTGAAAATTATAATATACGTTGAATTTGTAACATCCCTAATTTTTTTAAAATGTGATTCACGGGGATTATAAATAATATCTTAGAGGAGTGAAATAATAATACGTGAATCGGATACGGGTTAGTCGAGAAAAAGTTAAGTTATGGCTAAGTAGGAGAAAACTTAGGCAAAAATAAGGATTAGAATGAATTAATGAGCCAAGGGAATTTTGGTCATTTCCAACCATTTAACCCTCAGCCCATTAATTCATAAGGGCCCTCTCTTCACTCTCATTTCAGCTGGAAGGAAAAGAAAACAGAAAAGAGAAGAAGGAGAGAAAGGAGAGAGTGGGGCGAAAGGAAGAAGAAGAAGGGGGAAGAAAAAGCCATGGATCATCCTTGCATGTAAGTAACATCTGCTCCTTTCCTTTCCATTTTTCGAGCTCTTTCCATTGAGCCTAATCTCAGCCTTCCATTCTTCTCCTAACTCGAATTGCCATGGATGGAGCTTGAAGCTCAATGTTGACAAAATATTAATTTTCTTGCTTGCATGTTGTGGGCTATCATGGGGGATGCAGTTCTTGGCAAAGTTGAACCCTCATTGATGAACTAAGTCAGTTAGTAAGAATTTCAGTAGCAAAGAAGCTCAAGTTTCGAAATAGGAGCTGTTGGTTTCATTTGAAAGCGGTTTGGAACGATTACGGGGATTGTTCGTGTGATTACGGTTCGATCGTTTCGAACTCCGACGTGATTTCTTGCGAATTCGAAAAATTGGTGAGTTTTACTCACGTTAGGGTTTCATTCCATTGTTTGCAAATGAATTGCATTTCTGGTTCCGTGACAAAATTCCGATTTCGAAAGATTATCGAGTCGAAAACCGTTTTTCGGAAAATAACGCTTTACAGTTTTTATCGAATTTTATATGTGACTGTATGAACTGAGATTGAAATTGGATTGGGTTTCGATTGGAAGCGATCGGAGAAGTGAAACGAAACGAACAAATAACGAATCTGCTACAGGTAGCACGGGTCGTGCCACCTATAGCACGGGTCGTGCTAGACTTTCTGGTTGAACTGAAATGTGGAATTTCAGTCTAGCACGGGTCGTGCAAGGTTTGGCACGGGTCGTGCAAGACCTTTTGCCACCGGTTGCCAAAAATTTTGTTTCGCTGCTCCTTTCGATTCCAAACCTCTTCTAATCCTTCTTCCAACCAATTGTGATGATATTACCTTGATAAAATCATTGTTTTGAAGGTGTTCAACTTGATTTTTGAGAAAAGGTTCTGTGTAACATCCTCAAAAATAATTAATCGAATTATTTGGATGTTGACCCAAATCAATTATTTTTAGTACTTGATTGGTGTATTTGTCGAGTGCTAAAGTTAATTAATTGGATGTCTCAGGAATGATAAACTGATAAAACGGAATAAGGGTGATTTGGGGAAGAAATAAGAGATTAAGGGTAATATGGTCATTTAACCATATTACCACTTAATAGAAGAAAGAAAGAAGAGAAGTCAAAGAAAGAAAAGAAAGAAAGAATCGAAGGAAAGAAGAGAAGAGAAGAAAGGAGAAGAAGAAAAGAAGAAGAGGAAAGAAGAAGAGAAAGGAAGAAGAAGAAGTGAAGATCCAGCCCCAAAATTCATCATCATCATCATCCCTCCTCCACCATCAAAACTCAATAGTTTGGTAAATTTCTCTCCATTTTCCCCCCTTGCTTATTGACTTCGAAAATTGAGGGTTTGTGGGGAAAATTTGTCGAAATCATGGATTGTTAGGTTGTGTTGATGATTGAGTTATGTTTAGAATCCAAGCTAGGAGCGAATTGATCGCGTGGTGGAGCTCGAATCGAAGTTTGAAGCGGTTTGGTGATATAGGGTTCCTTTCGGGAATTCTCAAGTCTCGGCAAATTCGGCTCGGTCTCGACTCTCGCGTCAAGGGTGAGTTTTACTCACGTTTAGTATTGTTCCGTTTTGAAATGAACTTTTCGTGATTTGGTTTCGAAAGATTGAGTCGAAAACCGTTATTTCGAAATAAATCGTATTTTGATAAAAATTCGTTATTGAGTTTTTGATTGATTTGATTGATTGGGTGACATTGATTGAATATGTTTTTATGGTTGTTTGAACTGTTTTTAATCGGAACAAGAATCAGAGTTGAGCGGAATAGCGAATTTCGTAAGAAAACGGAAAACCTGCAAAGTTGACTCAGGGTTCAGGAAATGTAGGGTATGGACAAGTGTGACGCGTGAGTGGAGTGAAGGATGGGGTTATTTGGGCAAGCCTATGAGAGATGAGCTTGCCCCAAAGTAGGAAATGTTTAACTGCCTCAATTTTGACCTCAAATAGTGGGGAGTGAAACAGGCTGCCTTTGTCTAGGGAGGACGATGACAACTAAGGGTATAGACTGATTGAGGGATTGGGAAATATGCTGGTATTGGGGTGACAAGTGGCTAGGAATGAATGGAATGGGGGCATAAGGGTTCTTTCGGCCCGAGGGATATGATGCCCCGGTCTACAAGAGGACAAGGTTGCCCCAATCCATGAAAGATGAAGACTGCCCCATCTCGAGTGAGATTGTGGTAGGGTGCAAAGTGAGAATAATGGTTTGGAAATTGGTTTGGTACGGCTGTATGGGTGTAGTATACGAACAGGATGAAAGGTGAGGGTATTTTGGGGGATGTTGAAAAGTTTGCCCGGGTATGAGAGGAATGAAGGGTGAGGGTAATGCCTCGCTTTGAGGTGGTAAGTCAAGTAACTGCCTTAGTAGGGATTTGTGGTTTTCTTTTGGGAAGATTCCACAGACTACGACAGTCAAGAGTCTTTGATGAGATTTCAAGTTGTTGATGATCACGGACCTTCTACCAGAAATCGTTTATCTTTTGTAAGAATTTTGGGCGTGCAAGCCTCTTTGAGTTTTTTTTTTTTGTAATAATATTTTTCCCTTTTTTTTTAGCAAATAAGTTATTCTGATTATTTTGTCCTAGAAGATAATCTTTGAGAAAAGTGGAAGCAAACAATCATTGATTAGAATAGACCTTAGGGTAGTATTATGGCCAATGGTTGATGATTTACGGAGGAAACGATTACTTCGCCCATAGGAGTGTTTGGGGGATTGGTTGAGACAAATGGTCTTTTGTGTGTGTCATGGCATAATGAACCTGTTTAGGGTTGTAACGCGGCCAAGGGTTTATGGAGGATAGGATATTTAGGCCGAAGGAAGTGTTGGAGGGTTGATTTCAGGCAAGGATCTTTTATGTGTTTGATGGTGTGAAGTATCAGCGCACAATTTCTATTGCTTTCGCTTTCAGGATTTTTCAATCCTTTTTGAGTTTCACTTTCTTTTTTTTTTGCGACTTTTACCTCTTTTCTTCTTTTGAGCCGAGCGGGCTGATAAAGGCGGCACACCGTCGTTTAAATATGGGATTGATCCTTGTTTAGGTTGATAAAAAGCTGATTCAATTTTGGATGTAGGAAAAAGGCCAAACTTCGCTTCAAATCATTTTTTTGACAATTCACTTCAAATCATGGTTGCTTATTTTCTTGAAATATCAAGCATAGGACAAAACCTCATTTTGACATATTTGCTTTTCTTTATTATTATTATTTTTTTTATGTGCCCTAATTTTTGCTTGAGTTGCTCCTGTGAGTTTTCAACTTAACGGGCTTTTCTTTTCTTTTTTTTTTACTCAAAGGAGTTGCACGAGTGTTTAGAATGCCAGCAGGGAATCTTAGTGATCATCATTCTGCCCCAGTATGGAGCTTTCAAACTGTTACTAGTGAGATTTCATCACTAGGGGGATAGTGAATGAAATACTCTTATGGGGACTAGGCACTTTAGGGACGGTTGGATTTGGTTTTGGAAAATGGAAGAAGGATAATGAGGAGTGGCAAAGAAAGGGTTAGTACAACTGACTGAAACAAGAGTAAACACATGTCATGCTAATTTATTTTGCGAATGCTTCATAGAGAGTTAACACTGGTTAAGATAGAACAATTTTAATTGTCAAAACCACACAAGTTAACAAAGTAGACTTTTGGGCCCTTATTACGGGAGGGTTGAGAAATATGGCTTAGGTAACCTGGAATGGATAGGTAGAAGCGGTATTGGGTTAATGCCTTTGGTGGTGCATGCAGAGGCCATGGGTCAGGCCCATGGGAGGAAGGGTTTGAAATTATATGGTCAATATTGTAGTGACCATGATGATGAACGAGTTATTGGTGAATTTCATTAAAGGGTTAAGTGGGTGGATGGTTTCCATGAATGTGGTAGGTATGAGTAGGATGTATATGGGATGAAGAGTGAAGAAACTTGATGTTGGTGAATCAAGTTAAGGTATGACAACATTTTTCAAGGAAGAGGAATCAAT
The DNA here is from genome assembly GCA_039519185.1 of Astragalus membranaceus. Taxonomy (NCBI): domain Eukaryota; kingdom Viridiplantae; phylum Streptophyta; class Magnoliopsida; order Fabales; family Fabaceae; genus Astragalus; species Astragalus membranaceus. The sequence goes on from CM076849.1 coordinate 180,072,327, forward strand.
TCAAATATATTTTTAAGAATGCATCGTTTCTCATCAAACGGTGTTTCCACAACGAGAAAATTCATGAGTTTTTTTTTTAGGTATAATGCATGGACATATGAGTGTTACTGTACATGGACAACAATGAAGATGAATAAAATGCGTGATGATAACTTAAACAAGTATATGCTTGATTTTTTTTTTGTGGGTATGCAAGATGGACAAATGATGCAAATGATATTTCTGTTATTTAAAGATGATGAGATGCATGAAATGACAATGAGATACGTATGAAGAGAATGATCTTATTTTGTTATGAATGCACGATGATTTTTCCTTTCTAGAAAAATGTAATGCACATGATGATGGATATGTATGATGAAAACGCAAGTGCATGCAATGCGTGAAGGGAATGATTTCTTGGAAAGATTAGCTATTCTAAACGATTTTTTTTACTTTTTGGAGACGATGTACCATGTAGGTGAGGCAGATCGTCGTTTATTGCTAACTGAAATATATTTTTGGTGATGAATGATACAAGAATGATGATATGACCCCTCTTTTTTAGAAAATAATGCATTCATGGAGGAATGATGCATTTGAACTAGGATTACACCATGAATGAAATGATGTATGAATGATGTGATGCCTACACTATTTGATGATGATTTTTTTGAATGATTATGAATGAGTGGCGGCGAATACTAAATGCGATGCTAACGTTGTATGAACAGAATTTTTGTGCTTATATTTTTTTCTAGGAACCAAATGTGATGCATGAATGATAATGTACGAAATCCTTGAAGAAATGATCGCTTGAGAAGACCATCTATTCTAAATGATTTTGTGTTTACTGTTAGACGCGATGCAACATGTAGATAATGCAAAATGCTAGCTAAAACATATTTCTTATGATGATATGCAAGAGTAATGATACTTATTTTTATTCGTAAATGATGCATGCAGGGGGGAATGATGTATTTGATGATAATGATGTCGTAAAAGATGTGATGCTTACACTACGTGATGATGATTTTTGTGAATGATTATGAAGGAATGGTAGTGCGAGCTAAAAATTATTTTTGTGCGAGGAAATAGAATGCATGACACTCGCAGTGATTTTTTTTAATGCATGGGAAGAAAAGAATGCATGAGTGTTGGCGAACCAACTTGCTTGACATGATTTTAACAGATGCATGAGTGTTGGCGAACCAACTTGCTTTTTTTTTTTGCCCTGATTTTTTTTAGCATATGAATGAATGAGTGTGCATGAGATGCGAATGTATGGTTTTATTAATCTCGTCGGGGAATTGTGAGCTTTTTATTAAAGTATGATCCAGGTGGTCTGACTTTCAAATGCTTGTTCTCTTTAAAAAAGTTTTATAATTCCCCGACGGTCATTGAAATGCATGCAAAATGATATGTTTGAACATTTTTGATATGCAAAAGAATATAAAAAATGCATGAGACATGTTTCTAGAAAAAAAACTGGAAAATAATTAGAATTAGATGCACGAATGATGCAGTAATAAAAGAATAATGTCATGACTTTTTGTTTTTTTTTTTGTTTTAGAAAATAATGCCTTTGAGCAACATGATGCATGAATGCATTGTTATTGGGTACAATGACATGACTACATAATAATAATTCTTTATTGTAAGGGAAAAGACAATATTAAATAAAATAAAGAAGATGCTCCCCAGTGTCCTAAATGAGCCATGTCTAAATTGGTATTTTCAACATGATCTAGGGTCACTTTAGTGATCATCCTTTCGGGTGGCTCTAATCACTTCCTCACAAAGGTCTCCAGAGCTAAATCCCCTTCATGATATGATCCACAACGATAGCGAGCTACCTGGTGTGGGATTCCATGAAAGAGCGTACTCTGGCTGAGACTTTCATGAGAGTCAGACAGATAAAATCCAGAATGACTGTCACTAATAATCTCCACTCGTCCTAGGTTATTTTCAGACCCGGGTATAAGGCCCCACTCAAAAGTGTGTGCAAAGGTGTACGTGATGTGTGTGATAGGAGCAAGACATAAGGTTATTTAAACAGTAAGATAGACGAAATATATGCCATATTCACAAAATAAAACATGATCATCTAACCTAAGGTTGATGCAGAATAATAATATTTACAATGGATAAAATAAATAACTATTTATGTGAAAGGGAAACAAACATAGAAAAAGTTAAAGTTTAGCACAACTAACCATGTCAGGCTTGACTCTCGAAAATGTCCCCAGTGGAGTCGCCAGCTGTAGCGACCAAAAAATCCGGCGGATCGCTCGAGTTCAATGAAGTCGCCATCAATGTTTAATTATTAGAGAAAACATTGAAAAATCCCTTTGAAAATGAAAATGGTCTTGGAAACCAGATTTTGGGTTCGGGAGTCGATTATGCGTGGGGAAGGTATTAGCACCACACAACATCCTTTTTAAAAAGGTTACCTCTGATTAGTTGCGCAAAACATATTAACTTTGAAAAATATTTATTTCCCTTTTGTTATGAAATGAAATGAAAAAGACTTAATGAAAACAATTGCTTTTGTATTTTTGTTGAGAACTAAGGAAGAAAATGTTTAGAAAAGACTAAAAAATGGTTTTTTATTAATGCAATTGACAGAGGTCGGCCGCCCTCCGCTCCTACGTATCTCCTGTAGAGAATCAAATCACACGTAGTTCTTGGTAAAAAAGTTTGTTTGTTTGTATTTTTTAATTTAGGGATTTTAGGACTTATGATCTGTACGGTTCATTCGTCTTAAAATACAGTTTAATCCGACTGTATAGTCGACTTAATCCCTCATTATTATCTTTGTGGTTTTGTAAGAAATAGAATGTAAATAGTTTATTTTTTGATCAATTAGCATTGTTTATTTAAAAAAGAAAGAAAATTAAATGGATAAAAGAATCAGGGATAAAAAAATCACGCGTGATAGATAGTGTGTGTGCTGTGTGAATTAAAAGCCAATATAATAATAATAATAATAAAAAGGAATTAAAACAATTAAGAGAGCAGAATAGAGAAACGGGTAAAATAAATGGGATTTGAATCCCTAAATCCCCAAATACTTGACACTCTGAGAAAGAGTGAGAGATTCGCAGAGAGAGAGAGAGATATAACCATCTGAGAGGAGATTAAAGGGGTGGTTGGTGGTGGAGAGAAGATCATGGTGGGTTTGTGAGTGGTGGTGAGATCGTCGGAGGCTCGGCGGTGATGGTGAAGGTCGAGGGAGATACGCGGTGGACGGAGTCAACCGGAGGAGAACCACCATGGGTGGTACCGCGGTGGTGCCAACGAACGCGAACGAAGGGGAAACGAGGACAGGGTGTTCGGTGGTGGTGGACGGTTGGATTTACGGTGGTGACGGCGTTGGCGTAGTGGTGTTTGGTTGCTGTTGTGGTATGTAGGAGTGGTGGTTGTGGTGGTGTTTGGTTGTTGTTGTGGTTTGTAGGAGTGGTGGTTGTGGTGGACGTATGGTGGTCCTCGATCTCTCCCTATTTTTCTGGTTTTTCTATGTCTCATGCTCTCTTATCCTCTTCTTCTTTCATTGGCTATATGTGAGGATTGGGTGTTTAGTTTTGTGTTGATAATCATTGTTGGTTGTGACCTGTGGGTATTTGTATTTTTGGTGTGTATGAACTTGAGGTGTGGACCAAGAAGCTAATATTGATGGTAATTTCTCTGTTTTCCTTCTCAGTTTTCTTCTCCCCTTTCTCTCTATTTTTTTTGTTGTGTTTCCCTTTTATTTTTCTACTGTCTTGCCCCCCTTTTTCTTTGTCTTTCTATACACAATTTTTCTAATTGATCCCCCCTTTTTGTGTTCTGTTTAGCGTGTTCTTATAGATGATAAAGGTTGTGTGTTGTTGTTGTTTTTGAAGTTATGAAATGAAAATAATGACATTTATCCGTGACTGCTGTGTTGTGTGACATGTGATTGCTTGTTTGAAGAGGATGGCGTGGAGCAGGCTGGGGCAGATGCGTGGGCTGGAGCAGTGAGGGGGTGGCGTGTAACAGTGAGGAGAAATGTACACTGCTGAAAGCAATCAGCAAGCAGTGGCGTGGAGTAGTGGGGTTGCTTGTAAGTCTATGTTTAACTTTGGCTAAAAGGGAAGAAGTCAATACAGCTACAATGGGATTTGACTCTAAATACAAGCAAGCTAATGACACTTTATTAATTATTTTTCTTATTTAATTAATTCTGATTTATATCTTGTATTATTTTTATTTATGTATATGGATGTAACAATAAAGACAGCTCTATTTATGGTTTTCTCTATTATCTATTTATTTTGTCTATACACATTTACTAAAAGCTGACTTGGTAAAAAACTGATTATATAAAAAAACATTTATTCACAATCTGATTTTTATTGGATTTTTATAACAAAATTGACAACAACGACGATAAACATACGTACACGGTGAGACACGAACACGTGTCCGCAACAGGGACAAAAATGTGTACATTATTAACAAAATCACACGCGCACCAATGAGAAGTAACACGCCTATACGCGACTGGGAACGACACACAATATTTTAGATTTTCTAGTAAACTTTAAATTAGCCGGACAAAATTAGAGTATGACAGTATGCTATTAGACATTGAGCTTGATCAATTTAATACTTTGTGCATATTTCGCAGAATCATGGCTAGAAGAGGTAGAGGCGTCCCTCCTCCTGTTGATCCACATCTCGAATGGATGCAGAATGTGGTTGAGAACCAACAGAAAATGATGCAGGATATGTTGCAGATGCAGCATGACCATATGGGTTTGCAGCAGCCTAACATTCAACCTCATCAAGAAGATCCTAATAGGACATATTTCCGATTTCAAAATATGAAGCCCCAGACTTTCAAGGGCGGACCAGACCCAATGGTTGCTTATTATTGGATAGACTCAATGGAGAAGATCTTTCAAACCCTACAATGTGGAGAAGAGGAAAAGGTAATATGTGCAGCTAATGTACTCAATGAAGATGCCCACACCTGGTGGTGTAATGCAAGGCGAATGATGGAACTCCAAGAAACTCCCCTCACTTGGGACAACTTCAAGGAGATATTTTTGAAACAATATTTTCCTTCAGTGAATAAGTTAAGCAAGCAAGCTGAATTTGTGACGGTCGGTAATGGGCTAAGTATATATATATATGAGCAAATAGTTTATAAATTTAACTATGTTGCAACGGTTTTATAATTGAACTGAGTGACGGTGAGGGGTTACGGTAGAACTCACTGAGATATGTTATCTCACCCTATCATTATTGTGGTTTTTACAGAGAAACATGGTAAGAGGAAGACAAGGCAGCACGAGTAGGTGACGTGCTTATGGAGATGCCGAAGACTAGTAGTCTTGAGTTTTCGATTTTGTTTCTCTTGTTATTTTCCGTTATGGTTATGTAACTTGTATCAGATATGAGTTGTATAAACCTTTTCCGCTTCTCTGGTTATGATATTGAACAATAGACTTTGTATTCCTTTTTAAGTTGAGAACCAAGCAGAATTGTATGGACTTCAAGACAGGTTTATCCGAGACATTGTGTCTTATTATCGGAAAAATTTAGTACGTTCAATATCTAAACAGGGATTGTGTCCTCTGATTTTTGACACTGATGTGCATCTCAGTGCATCTACATGTTAGAAATACTGGGGTGTTACAATTGGTATCAGAGCAGTTCGACCTAGTCGGACTTAGTATTAGTTTAGGGTTGAGTCGATTCCTTGTTAGTCCTTGTTATAATTATACTTGTGATGCTAAGAGACATTGAGCCCGATCAACTCAATACTTAGTGCATCATAAGCGGAATTGTGGCAGGATGATCAAGACGCAATCCTCGACGAAGACCAGAATCTCCAACCGGTGCATCCTCAAGCAAGGTGACATGACGGTAAATGAATACATCGCTAAGTTTGAGAAGTTGTCTCAGTTTTACCAAGTGTGATGTGAGCCAAGCCCCCATCATGGGACCTATCACTAGAGGAAAGCTCAAGGCAATGGAACAACAAGTCAAGAGTCTTCATTCATGGAAGGATCTTCGTCATTCAAAGGGAATATACTTTAGTGTGTCCACCTTGATAATTGACAAGGACACACTAAAGGTGACCAAGGATACCTTAGGGAATTTCTAGAATACTCAAACTCTAGTGTTCCCTATTTCTTTGTATTTGCTTTCCAATATATTTAGGACCTCGTTTTTTAATTGTAATGAACATTTGGTTTTGAGTCTTGTTGGCCATTTAGAATATGCTAAGGCCTTTAGTTACTTTTATGTGGCCATTGGCCTTATTTTCTTTTCTTTAGTGGATTATATGTTGGGCCTAGGATCCATTAGACCCAACATATAAATGCTTTCACTTTCATTGTAAACCCTAGAACTCCTTTGATGAATGAAATCACTTTCCTCATTTTAGCGAAGTTGAGAGCCAAAATACCTAGAGTGTGGTGAGGGCTAGTTCATGCTTGTGAGGGTGAGGTTCATTAGAGGATTCTCCTTGGTTCTTGAGATGAGAACCATAGCTTACTTCCTTGAGGCTAGGAGAGCTTAGGGATAATGTGATCTTATCACCTTTCCAAGAAAGGTGTGGTGATCTTCAATCTCCACCTCCATTCCAAGTCTTCTCCATTTTTGATCTTTCTTCCTCTTTCATGTAAGTATTTATGTCTTCCTTTTTGGTGTTGTTGAATGTCTTCCATATTTCTAGATCCAAATCCTAAAAGATCATGTTAGATCTCATCAAAGTGGTAAAGTATGCTCCGAATGAGGAATGGAGGATGCAGATGTATAAGATGGGACTTTGTGCTTATATGACTCAGGGTCTCAGTTCTTATACTCTCACCAATTATGCTGCCTTAGAGCAACCAGCCTATGTCGCCGAGGATGATCTCAAAGAGAGTGCTGGAAAGGAAAGAAGGTGGTTGAATTATCAACTCCGAATGCAAAATCCTAAGATAATTTCATCAACGGAAAAGCAGGTGCAATTCTTCGATTCTTCAAAGGTTAAAAGATGTTCTAACTATGGAAAGCATCACAGCGGTGGAACATTCCCTGCCTGCAACTGATAGTGTTATTTCCTTCACTTCAGCCAGCCAATCTCTATTTCAAGGTGCGGAAGCTTTTGTTGGATTGGATTTATCGTCTGTCCAGGTTGTTAGTGAATTCTTAGATGTTTTTCCAAGCAGGTTGAAGATGTCATCAGGAGGTGTAACACCCCAGTATTTCTAACACCGAGAAACACTAAGATACACAGCATGGCATACTTCAGAGTTGACTTCTTGTTTAGAATATTGAACACAACTAAAAACTTTTCTTGAATAAACATCCAAACAGCCACTTGATCCATTAACTTAACATAAGGTACTAAAGTCTCATGACTTATAAACTTTTACAACCTGGTGTTCAATATCCAAAACATAAGTAGCGGAAACGATTTACAACTGTTAGCGAGTAATAGTTATACAATCGGAACTACAAAGACAACAAAGGGAAAAAATGGCATAGTCATAAAACTGAATCTTCAATAACTCCATAAGGCACACCGTCTAGCCGTGCTTCTTCGCCTTTGCCTTTCCATGTTTCTCTGTAAAAACCACAATTATAAAGGGTGAGATAAATATTATCTCAGTGAGTCCTATCGAGACCCCTTACTAACACTAGCGGTTCATTATACTTTATTCTTCCGTAGCCCAATTCTGGATAGCTACGTGCTTTATCTTTTACTTAGCATAAAAATTATGCTTCTATTGTCCATAGCCCAATTCTGGATGACTACGTACAATCCTTTTTCTTTAACTTAGGACAAAAATTATGCTTCTATTGTCCGTAGCCCAATTCTAGATGACTACGTACAATTCTTTTTCTTTAACTTAGCACAAAAATTATGATTCTATTGTCCGTAGACCAATTCTGGATGACTACGTACAATTCTTTTACTTTAACTTAGCACAACACCGCGAGCCACCTTTTTTTCTTTTTCTATGGCTCTTGGTGAACCCAATCCACTAACCACTAATTAGTGGGTAAACCTCATGGGGCCTAGGTTTTGGGGCTCATGACTTCCCCTCCCCTAGTATGCTAATCCTTAGGGTCGTCACCCTTGATATACATATATAATTATACATATACCATCTTTCTTTTCCTTAAGAAAATAACTTGACTTTCATAAACATAAAGTTCCATTTAATTAATTATCATACCTTGAATTATATCAAGTCATTACATTATCATACCTTGAATTATATCAAGTCATTACATTGGTTACTAAAACCTCAATGAACATTTAGTTCATTGCATTAACATAAGTTTGTGTTTCGCACTCGGGAACCCTATTCGGTTATCATCATTTAACATACTTGGGGAGTTTCCAATATTTCATTCATACCTACGCTTAATTAAGCGAATTACGGTTATTTCGTCAATTCATAGGGTTGGGGAAGTGATTGGAATGGACTTGGAACCAATTGGAATGGCTTAAAACATATTTTGGAAGAGGGTAATAGAAGTGGACGCACGGTCCGTACTCCTTGTAAAATCTTTTCAGCATGTTGCTGCGAACGTGACGCATGGTCCGTGCTTAAGGGGCGCACGGTCCGTGCTCCCTGTAAAAAAATTTCAACATGTTGCTGCGAACGGGATGCATGGTCCGTGCTTAAGGGGCGCACGGTCCGTGCTCCCTGTGCAGAAAACAACATTTACACTACATTTTGACCGTTTCGTAATTCCGATCAATTCCAAAATCCGTCCCGATCGATTCCCGAACATAACAACACATCAATTTGGCACCAAACAACATTCATAATCAATCCAATCAATCACACAATAATCACACACTTAGCCATTCAAACGTAATCTTTGTGAAAACGGTTTTAAGCGAAGTTTTCGAAACGAAAAACAGTTTTACTCAGTTCAGGAACACATATACATTCATTTTCGAAATAAGTAAAACCCTAAGCGAGTATAGAACTCACCTCTTGCGATGAAAATCGCAAAAACAATGAATCGACAGAATGCAACAAATACGTAACCTCACAAACGATCCTCGTATCGATTTCCACGCTACCAAAACTGCTCCAAAACTGACCCAAACGAACCAAACTCGAATTCCAGCAACTACAACCCCTTTCTACTATATCAATCTACAATGTGGATGTTCAATCACCCTAATATTGCTCTAGATTCAACATGCAAGGCTTGAGGACTCCATTTCTAACACTTTGAGCTTGGAGGTTCACTAATGGTGTTTTGTGGAGAAGGAATGGATAGGTGTTGATATTAGTATGAGTGGGAAAAGGAGAGCAGGCTGAATCTGATGCACCCAAAATGAGACACATGCATGGAGAATTTCTCCATTTCCTTCTCTTCTTTCCCTCTCGTGAGCCCTCCCTCTCTCTATCTCTCAGACTCTCTCTTTTCTGCTCTCTTAAATTATGAAACTGAATGTGTTGTGTTGGTGTGAGGGTTGGTAGAATAAAATTAAAATTTATATTTGTAATTAAAAATATTTTATTAAATCCGGAAAATAAAAAAATAAAAAAAACGAAAATGTTTATATTTGTAATTAAAATTTGTATTAAGGATAAAATTTGTGGTGGTAGAATAATTAAAACCCTTAAGACAAACATAGATTTCTTTTTGGGAAAAATTAAGAGACAATCTTGTCAATCTTCAACAAAAAAGAAAGAATATTTCATAAAACACAATGATAGTCATATCATATCATATCATATCATATCATATCATATCATATCATATCATATCATATAATGCAACAACTTATCTGCAGTTAAAAACTGCACTAGTCTCGGCCTGCATTCATTTTTCCCGCGCACTTCCCACTATATTACTATTATTATATTACTAGCGTTGTGACCCGTGCGATGCACGGGGTCAAAGCTTTAGAGACTACATAATCACACTAATATTAAAATTAACTTAGTGGTGTGCAATCATTACTTATTATTATTGCGTTATTGTCTTAAGTTATGTGCAGGAGGTGCCGATTAGAGAGGCTTCCAAGCTATTTGTTGTCTGGCAGGATAGAATGGAAGTAATTGTCACAGGAGGTGACATGGAAAGCTTGGGGTTAACATGGCATGTAACTGGTGGAACGGATACTGAGCCTTCACTCCAATGCAGCATACAGGAGAACTGGTACGAAGTTGCAAGGCAAGAGATAATTGTATTAGGAGATGAGCTCTGTTTCTTTAGATGGGTGGGTGAGAGAGTGCTTAGGGTTGAAATGCTGAAAGTGAGGCAATAGAAAAAGGCATATGAAAAAGAGTAGATGCTAACTTGTGAACTTTTGTAATAGATATAAGTATGTAATTATTTCTGAATATGTATTATATTTTGAGTACTTGTAATGGACAACTAAAGAATGATATATGTATGTATATATTTGCATCAAATAGCATCTTAATTATGTGATGATCATTGCTACTGTGTCAAGTCAAAAGGATATTACAAAATTGCATTTTCTGTATTGATTTGTAGGTTTTAGAAATTGAGTATACTTTTGCGAATTGCTTCAATGTAGGTGTTAGTGGCATTGCTTCAATGTAGGTGTTAGTGGCATTTTCTGTATTGCATTTTCTGTATTGATTTGTAGGTGTTAGTGGCATTGTTCTATATAATAATATTCTGAACTAATTCTGAGTTGGTCCATGAAACCAACATTCTGATTCCTGGCCATATTATAAAGCTATCATCATCTGGAGCAAGGCCACGAAGAGGCGTCTGTAGACAAAGAAATTTAAAAAAGAATAGCTATTGAGTTAAACTATGAAAAGGCAAGAAGAACATGCCAAAACCAGAAACAGAATATGCAGGAAAAGATTAGCTTGCTGCTCCAAATAAGAGAAAAAAGAGGTTGTTACAAACAGATGAGACGGACTTGGAAGCAACAAATCAGTATATATAGAGAACCAAAAACAACTGATGGGAAAAAAAGAGAGTCTCAAAACCAAAAACAATTGATGGGAAATAAAGAGAGCCAACAGATTACACTGTGATGTCAAATCCACCATGCTACCAGTCACATGGCAGTCAATCTATTCACTGTAACAATAGCAAATTTCTGACAAATGCATTACATAGTTTATCCAAAATGAATAATCCTTTTAAATATGGGATAGTATGAAACAAAGCACACGAATTATAATTAAAATAAATTTAACACACAAAGAGAATTTGATAACAAAGTAGGAGAATTACAAAAGGATTGCCCATAAACCATGTCCAAAACTAAGTACAATGAAAATCAAATCCTTCTCAATTGGAATGGTGAACACTAACCAAAAGAGTTCAGAATAGCTAAATCCAAAATGAGCCTAGTTACATACAAAAGAGGGCATAATCCAAATGAGCCTAGTCACATACAAAACAGGAAACAACAACTTCTCCACTAAAGAGAATCCTTGGCAGCCCTAAAGGACCTTCACAAATACATGCTTCTTATTTCTCTTGGCCACACCAAGCTGCAGATTGTCCCCTTCTGTAAGTCCATTAAACCCACGAAAAATATCCCAACCATCAGTCACACCACAATAACCACGCTTAGTACTGGTCCATTCAAGCTTGCATTTCCACTGCCTCCCACGAAAATTCACAAAAACAATGGAGGAACACCCTAATGCAAAAGCAATGTGACAAAAGCCAAAATGAAGGAACTGTAAAGAGAAAAAAGAAAAGATTATCAATTTTTTTACAAAAGAGATAAAAACACAAAAAATGAGAGAGTAACTAAAAGTGAGAAGGGGAAACCGATGATCACACACACACACCAGAACTGATAAATTAACTTCCTCAGCAGACAAAGTCTTAAAGCAGCTATGGTGAAAATGAACAACATCAATAAACAGAAACTTATCAACACCACCAGTAGGCACTGGGAATCCATACTCCTCAAGACCGTACCTGTAACATCCCGAATTTAGCTAATTTCATTTATTGAAATTAGCAAGAGGTTATGAGTTAATTGGTTAGCTAAGTTAAATAATTAGCATAACTTAATTATTATGAGAAAGTAAATTATTGATTAAATGAATTGTTTGTGCTTGTGTGCTTGATTTCTAAGTTAATTTCATTAGATTAGGCCAAATATGATTAATAGGAGTAATGAGAAGTGGATGAATAATTGAAGGGTAAAAGGGTCTTTTTCCATCCACTTAAAAACAAACCCCCAGCTGACCAAAACAGCACCCTCACTCCCACACTCCCCATTTTTTCTCATTGCTGAAAATTAGAAAAAACATAAGAGAGAGAAAGGGAGAGGGACGCGAAGAGAGGAGAGGAGAAGAGGGAAGGAAAATTCAGCTCCAAGGTTGCATGTAAGTGAAAATCACACCATCCTCTTTCATTTTTCTTGCTCTACAAACTGATACTAATTTCATATCCAACTTCTCCACCTTTTCCTTTCCACCATTGTTGAATCTTGAAACTCCAAAGTGAAGCTTTGAGCTTTAGAAGCCTTGCATGTTGTTGTGGGACCAGTTGGAGTAAGTTCTAGTAATCTTTGGAGGCTACATTGCGAATTCAAGTTCAATAGATGATGGTTGGGTTGCTGATTTCGAAATTTAGGAGATAGGAATTCGATTTTGGAGGTGGTTGAAACGAATTTGGAGCGTGTTCGTGTATAACGGGTCGTTTGAGCTTCGGAGAGTCTCGGTGTTTGTGATTTTCATCACAATACGGTGAGTTCTATACTCGCTTAGGGATTTTGTTTCCGAAATACTGGTTGCATGTTCTGTCTTTATGTTCAGTTAGTGCGTTTTCGAGTCAAAACCGTTTTTACGAAAATTACGTTTTGAACGATGATTTATATGGTTGATTGATTATGTGAATATGTGAATGTTTGGACTGACCTTGATGAGTGTTTAGACTGAATTAATGTGTAATGATGTTCAGGAATTAATCAGAACGAGTATTGGAACGATCGGAATGGCCAAGTTTACATGAAAAGTCACAATTTTTGGGATACTGATGGACACGCACGGACCATGTGCCCTTGAGGCACAGATCGTGCGCATCTGTCTGTAATTGCGCATAAAATTTTCTTAATGCGCACGGATCGTGCCCCTTAGCGCACGGACCGTACGAAAGTTTCTGTCACCCCTTTTGAAAACACGTCTTAGGTTATTCCGAACGGTCCCAATTGCATTCTAATCATTTCCCAAACCCTATGTATTGAAGAATAACCCGTAATTCGTGGAAAACACGTCGGTATAAATTGAGGCAATAAGAATGTTTTAAGTTAAGCTAAATGGATGTTAGAAACCACGTGTGAGGTCATGATTAATGTTTAAGCAGACTAAATGTCCCTTGAGGTTGAGGTTATGTTATGTTATGTCAAGTATAAGAGACGGCCCAATGCGGGTGTATTTATATAAATTATAAATTGAGGTCTAGGGTGACGACCCTATTGAGGTTAGCGCACTAGGGGAGGGGAAGTCACGAGCCCTATGAACCTAGGGCCCTTGAGGTTTTCCCGCAGTTTATTGTAAGCGGATTGGGTTCACCGGGAATATAGACAGTCATTCACGGTGATATGCTAAAAAAGAAGGGGATTGTACGTAGTTATCTTATTGGACTACGGACAATATAAGCATAATGATATGTTAAGCAATATAAAGAGGTTTCACGTGACTATTATTTTAACTACGATTTAGGAGATGCATAATGAACCGATAGAGTTTTAGTGAAGGGTCTCGATAGGACTCACTGAGATAATGTTTATCTCACCCATTATAAATGTGGTTTTTACAGAGAAACAGGGAAAGGCAAAGAGGCACGGCTAGACGTGACATTCTGAGATGCTGAAGTTTTAATTTTTATTGCTTATGCTAGTTTTCCCCAGCTGTCTTTGTAATTTCGATTGTATGACTTATACATTGTTAAAAGTTGTAAATCGTTTCTGCTACTTATGTTCTGGATGTTGACCACTAGGGATGCGACACGTTTATGAACATGGAACTTAAGTATTTTAAGTAACTCTATGTTATATTATGAATTGAGGTGACCGTTTGATGATTATTCATCGAAGTTTTTAGTTGTGTACAATATCTAGGATAGGAAGTTATCTCTGATGTTTGTTAAGTTGTGCATTTTAGTATTTCTACAAGTTAGAAATATTAGGGTGTTACAATACCTCTGAGAAGGAGATGGATACTTCACTTGTTTTCCCATCCTATCCCTAACTTGCATATGAAAAGTAGTAGAGTGGCCAAAATAAAGTGTGATCCAACCACCATAGAAAAGGTTGTAAACCTCCCCAATGCGTGTTGAACCATAACGCATAAAGGGCCCCCCTTATTTTCCTTGACTGGAACCACAAACACATTGCCCTTAGGATCCAATAGTTGTATAGTTGAGGGAAAATTTTCACAGAAATATGCATAGAAGAGGACTAGAAGCTGCTGCTTTGTCTATTCAGAAAAAAAGAAACAACATCAAAACAAAGTACAGTGATAAAAAAAGAAAGCGAAAAGTTCAGTAGCTTGAGAATGAAACCACTTACAAAGCCAGGAACATATTCAAAATGGTATGTACGATATTTGGAAAGGCATTCTTGTACGTATGGATCATCATCAAGCTCAGGGAAAGGATCCATCTAGTACAAAAACAAAAAGAACCAGTACATAAACAAAGAATAGACAACACTGAAGATCAATCAAATAAAAGCAACTAATTTTTGTGTTTTTCATGCAAATGAAATTCCCAATACCAATTTATATAGGGTTTGGAGATAAAACATTCAATGTAACGCAAAATAACAAAAGTAAACAAAGAATAAACAACACCGAAGATCAAACAAATAAAAGCAAGTTATTTTTGTGTTTTTCATGAAAATGAAATTCGAAATGACAATTTATATAGGATTAGGAGATAAAAGATTCAATACAATACAAAATAACAAATTTATAAGCATGAATTTGAGGTCAAACCTTGCAACAAAACGCACAAAAAAACATGGAAACAGAAAAGGAGCTTTTTTTTTAAACAAAAGGAAATGAGCCTCGTTAAAACCTCCTGATGCAAAATCCTCCTTAGGGATAAAAACATCTAGAAGGAAAGAGTACTCCCCCCTATTTCATTAAAAAATAAAAATCAAAAATACAAAAAGCACGAGGGCACATAAACCAAAACCCATGCAAACAAACATTACTGCCTGAAACGAAAATAAGGAAGCCCAACCCTATTACGGGTAAAATCATCCTTAATAAAATTGGGAATAGAGTTCCGCCATTGGAAACCAGACAGGGTGGTTGTTGAACCAAGGGCAAACACTCCTTGTTTTGTATGATAACAAATTACATCTTGTCTACTAATGGTTGCAGTTGTATGAAAGTACAGGTTCAAGCTGAATAAAGAACAGGACGGAAATCAAAAAGCAAGAAGCATTAAAGTGGAGCAGCTTGGAGAAGAAGCCACCTTTGAAGATGAAGGCCTAATTATTTTTCCGCTTTCTTTAGGACACAGTGTAAGGTCCTATCACTTAAGGTCTATGACTGTTTAAATAGCTGAGAGATGATTTTTGAAAACTCGCATCATGCATCAAAATTAGGGTTTTGAAAATATGTTATGCATGCATGGCAAGCTTTGGAAAATATTTATGCATGCATGGCAAAAACCTAAAAACAATTTTGTGGAAAGCAAGAATCGATTTATAGTATTATCTAAAGGCCATGAAATCGATTTTCAAGCAATCCTAAAGGCCAAGAATCGATTTCTTAATCATATGTTTAAAGCTTGAAATCGATTCCTACATATACTCAAGGCAAAGCTAAATATCGATTTCCCTCTTTTTGCATATGCCTTGAAATTGATTTTCAAGCTCTTCCATAGGCCATGAATCGATTCCTCATTGTTTTAACTAAGTGAAGAATCGATTTTCAGCTATTCAGGATGACCAAGAATCGATTCTTTATTATTTCCAAAGGCTCAAACAAATCGATTATATCCTATTTTAACTAAAGCATGAAATCGATTCTTTGATGTTTTAAAGAGCCAAGAATCGATTCCTCTCTCATTTAACTAAAGCTTGGAATCGATTCATGTGATTTTTCAAAGGCAAGGAATCGATTATACACTTGTTACACTTCATCAAACAATCGATTCATCTTTGCAATAAATGTTTTTTTCAAATTTCTACGCTTTCCTAAGCCTATAAATAGGCAGCCTCAAGTCACTCTTCTATACACCACATTTTCACAACAAATTCTCTCTTCTTCTCATACGAATTTCTAGATCCTGAGAAAGAGAAAAATAGAGCTATCACTTTCATATCATTTTTATAGATCTACTCATCTCTCACAGCTATTATATTGTCATATTATCTGAGGTGATTGGATCATAGCTTCTATATTGTAATCTATTTTTGTGGGGTCTTTTTGAAATCCTGTGAAGCGTTCTTGGGTCTCTCAATCAGGAGATTGAGTTGGTTTGAAATCCTGGGAGGTGATCTTGGGTCTTTCAATCAGGGAAGATTGAAGTGGTTTTGAAATCCTGGGAGGTGCTCTTGGGTCGTTCAATCAGGAGATTGAAGCGGTGTTGAAATCCTTAGCTGTGTGCTCGGGTTCTCAGTTCGGGGGAATTGAGAGTTGCTATTTGAAAGTTGCCTGTTTGTAAACAATTCTTCAATATAGTGGTTTCCATCAAGTCCAAGGGTTGCAAAGCCTGAGGCCGAGGACGTAGGGCTTTTATCCCGAACCTCGCTAAATTCCTGGTGTATCTCTATCCCTATCTCTTTACTTTGATTTATTATCTATACCCTTGCTTATTGCTATATTGAATATTATTTAGATCTGTTTATCATACTTTTCATCTGTTTACAACTAAATTACTCTGATCTTGTGCTTATCTATCATCTTCCATATCACTGCAATTGATCTACCTTCTACTATATTCAATATCACTACACTTCTTATAAATAATCTTATTGTGTATATTGAAAATAGTATAATATCTCTTTGTGCCTAAATCTGCCTGCTTGCACCATATAAAGTTTAAATCTAAGTTTTCGCATTTGATTTAAAACTAGCATTATCTTAAAATTGAAAAGAATCCAAGATTTACACATAACCTTATTCACCCCCCCCCCCCCTCTAAGGTTATACTATTGTCTAACAAGTGGTATCAAGAGCTAGGAATTGCATATAGAGCTTTACATCTCGCAATTCTATTTTATCCTTTATCTATCTGTGATTATGGGTTCTTTTATGAAAGAGGGGATGTCCTTCAATAGGCCACCCCTGTTTGATGGAACTAACTATGACTATTGGAGTAGTCGAATGAAATGTCATGTGCAGGCTATAGATTTCACCCTTTGGAGGATTATTGTTGATGGACCACTGATTCCTATGAAGATCAAAATTACAAAACTAGGTAGTACTGATGGAGACACTACAAAAAGTCAAGCCACCGGCAAAGCAGAAGAAGTTCCAATTGAAGACATCTACATCATCGATCTGAGTGAGCTAAGAAAATCTGAGCTTGACAAAATATCTCAAAATGCCAAGGCTATGAATATTCTTCACCTATCACTTTGTGAAGAAGAGTATGGAAGAGTAAAAGGGTGTCAAACAGCAAAAGAAATCTGGGATTGTCTGGAAGCTACACATGTCGGTACAAGCCAAGTAAAGGATACAAAAATCAGAATCCTAACTTCTGAGTATGAATCATTCAAAATGAAGGAAGGTGAATCTGTTGCAGCTATGCACCAGAGACTGAATCTGATTATAAACAACTTGAGGGCTCTGGGAAAAAGGTATTCTACAAAAGATATAAATGGGAAGATTCTTGCATCTCTGACTGGTGAGTTATTTCCAAAAACTTGTGCAATCACTGAAGCCAAAGATATTGGCACTTTACCCCAAGAAGACCTTATTGGGTCACTTCTGGCCTTTGAGGTAGTATTGGCTGCCAAAAAGAGTCAAGAAAAGGAAGTGATGAAAGAAAAGAAATCTCTTGCCCTTGTTGCTAAAACTCCTAAAGTAGCAAGGAAAGAGGTTGAGTCTGATGAAGAAACCGATGATGAAGACATGGCTATGCTTGCCAAGAATTTCAAAAAATTTATGAGATTCAAAAAGTTTGGAAAGGGTGATTTTTCAAAGAAGTCCGGGTACAACAAAGAAGACAGGTATGAGAAAAAGGATGATCAACTAAAGTGTTTCGAATGCAACAAACCGGGTCACATCAAAGCAAACTGTCCAAAGCTGAAATCTAAGTACAAGCAAAAGAAAGCAATGAAGGCAACATGGGACAACACTGATACTGAGAGTGAGACCGAAGAAGAAGAGGAAGTCGCAAATGCTGTCTGTCTCATGGCAAAGAACACAACTGAAGCAACATGGGATAATCTCAGCACTGATGGTGAATCAGATGAAGATGAGCAGACTGACAATGCTGTCTGCAATATGGCAAGTGACGCATCTAAGGTAAGCCTTAACTCCTTTAGTCTTTCTGATTCTTCTATACATGATGATTCATTTGATGATGCGTGTAGTAGTCACAATTTGAGTGAGGCTTTTGAAGCTCTTTATTTTGAACATGAAACTCTTTTGTTAAAATCTAAGAAATTAACAAAGAGCAACAAAAGCTTGTCCACTCAAATCGAGACACTTGAAAATGAGGTAGTTAAATTGAAGAATGAGCTACATAAAACAAAACCTTTCAACCTTGAATTTCTTGAGCTTAAACAAAATTTTGAAAAAGTCAAGGTTGAAAATGAATTTTTGAAAGAATCTTTGAAAAAGTTTGAGGTTGGTGAAAAGACCTTGACTCAGTTGCTTCACTCTCAACATCAATATGTTGATAGGAGAGGAATTGGGTACAAAGGTAAGTCCACCTCCTCTGTTTTGAACAAGAAAATAACTTTTGTAGCTGCTACTTCAAGTTATACACCTACTATTTTCTCATGCACCTATTGTCAAAAAGGGAACCATAGCTCTCTTAGATGTCCTATTCGTAAATTATGTGAGCTAGGTACCCTTATACCTGCCTGTAAGAAACCAAGGTGGATTGTGAAAGCAAACCCCTTGATTACTAACCCCCAAGGACCCAACAAAATTTGGGTACCTCGTACTAGTTGTCAAATGTTCCTCTTGTAGGTTGGTCCTTCATCTAAAAAGAAAAACGTGTGGATGGTTGATAGTGGATGCTCAAGGCATATGACTGGTGATGCCTCACTATTTCTGAAATTGAGCAACAAAGCTAGTGGATCTGTAAAATTTGCCAACAATGAATCTGCTCAAGTAATAGGTAAAGGTTGTGTGGGTAAGGAAAACACAATTAAAATTAAAGATGCTTTATTAGTTGATGGTGTTAAATTTAACTTACTAAGTGTTAGCCAATTATGCGATAATGATTTTGATGTGCACTTTTCTGTTGATAAATGTGTTATCACCCATATGACTTCTAAACTCTACATTACTGGCTTTCGAGAAAACAATGTATACTATGTTGATTTTGATAATGTAAGTGATGATATAGTATGTATGCCTACCTTGATTGATGATGTGGATTTGTGGCATAGACGCTTAGGACATGCTAGTATAGAACATCTATCTAAGTTAAGTAAGAATGAGCATGTTAGAGGTCTACCTAAATTGAAATATGAAAAAGGCCAATTATGTGATGCATGTCAACTTGGTAAAATGCACAAAACCTCTTTTAAATCAAAACCTGTTATTTCCACCAAAAACGTGCTTGATGAAATACCCTAATTTTGTCCTATCCAAAAATAAGAAATTTTATTTATTTTTTAACAAAAATAATTATTTTCTTTTTCATGCCATGTATTATTTTATTTTGGTTGCCATAAGTTTTTTTAAAAAAAAAAAGAAAATATTTTATTAGAAGTGAAGAAATAAAAATAAGCAAAGAAGGAAGTAGGGGTCTATTAAAAAATAATAAGGTGCTGTCATGGAAACCCAACCCAGCAAAAATGGCTAGCCCAATTCGCATGACCCAACCCAACAAAAAAAACCACTAACCCACAACCCACAACCCATAACCCAACTCACACACTCCTCACTCCCTCCTCTCCTAACCCTAATTCGACCACCCCCCTTTACCCTAAAAAACATCCACATTCATCCCCCCCTTAACCCAAAAATCAATCCACATTCATCCCCAAAAACCCTCCTAAAATTCGGCCACACCCCACCTCTCTCCCTTGAAATTCGACCCCACACCCCTCTCTCCCTCCTTGGAACTCACAATCACTCTTCCCCACAATCCCACTTCCCCATTTTTTTTTCCCTTCCCCATACACTTTTCCCACACTTCCCTCACATCACTCTCCTATCTCACGCCTCCTCCCTCTCTCCTTCCCACTTCCCCATTCGACCTCACTCTCTCTCTCTCACACATCACTTCTTTTTCTCTTTCTCCCACTCACACTCATCCTCCCATTTCCTCTCTCTCCCCATACCTACGGCTTCCCATCCCTCTCTCTCCTCCTATCCTACGCTTCCATCTCTCTCTCACACACTTCACATCCCTTCTTTCATACATTTCTCTCTCTCACATGTCTCCACCCATACCTCTCCTTCGAATCCCTCCTCTCACAAGCCCTCTTCTCACCAAACCTTCACCAACCAATCCCCAAAACTCATCAAGAAACCTTCACCCCTCCATCATGTCAAGCTTTCCTCAAGTCAAAAAAAAAAAAAAAGTTACTGTGCAAAGGTATGGGGCTTATCAGAAGAAAGAAGAAGACAAGAGCATCATCCTCAATATAAATGGAGGCCACGACTTTGAAGAAAAAAACGGATTTTTTTTGGGGAAGGGAAGGAAGAAAAATTTTCAAAAAGAGGAAAAGAGTGTATTTTTGTTTTCTTAGAAAAAACAGTGAGGTTGTTCACTGTTTTTTAGGATCCCCCTTCCTTTTCTTTTTCTTCTCCTTTCATTGTTTTTTTAGTTTAAATTTGTTTGTATTAAGAAGATCCTAGAGGAGGCTCTTCCCAACACTTCCAGGTTACTTTTCTTAAGGTATTTGTAATGTAATTTTAGGATTCAATACATTTTACTGTTTTTGCTTTTTATTTCACTATTGCTGTTTTTATGTAAATATTGTTGTTGATTTTGTTTGTTTTATTATTGTTTTTTTTTCTTTATGTAAATATAATTGCTTTTTTGTGTCATGGTTGCTGTTTTTTTTATTATTAAAAAAAATGTGTTGCAGTTTGTTATTTAAATATGTCCCCATGAAATAGTAACTTTCGAATTTTTTACACATTGTTGCTGTAATTATTTTTCTACATATGTTCTTGCCTTTTTTATATCTTAAGTTGTCATGGTTGCTGTTTTCATTATTTATATTGTTGCTGTTTTGTTTATTTAATTTAGTTGCTGTTTATGTACATATGAAACTATTGCTGTTTTTATTAAAAAATGTTGCTGATTTTCGAATTAAAATAAACTTAAAAAAAAATGTGTTAAAAAAATGTGTTCCTTTTTTTATTTAGTTACTAATTTTCGGATTAAAAATAAACCCCTTTTTAACATAAAAAGAAAATTGTTTCCCTTAAAATAATTGGTTACTAATTTTCGGATTAAAATAAAATCCTTTTCAAAACATTAAAATAAAATGTTTTTTTTATATACAAAATAGTGGGTCACAAGTGTCAACACCTTTTCAAAAATAAATAAATAAATAAATATAATATTGATCACTTTCCCAAAGAAATGGCAATGACACCTCTTTTTATTAAAAACTATGACAACCATTTTTTAAAAAAAAAAGGAGGCACTTCAGAATTACCTATTCTAGAGCGGTAAAAAGGGTAAAAATAAACCAATCAATCGTTTTTAGCGTCAAAACGCTATTTGCACCCCCGGCAACCATTTTCTTTTAGCGTCAAAACGCTATTTGCACCCCCGGCAACTTTTTTTTAAGCGCCAAAACGCTATTTGCACCCCCGGTAACCATTTTTTTAGCGTCAAAATGCTACTTGCACCCCCTCTTGTCGCGCTTTTCGCTTCTATTTACACCGCGATGTTTCCAAACTGCTTTTCTTTCTTTCAAACAATTTTGCTAACATAAAAAGAAATATGTGGTTACTAATGGTCACTCTGAGCTTAGCTTGTTTGGCTGTTAAGACTAACCTTCTTTTTTTCACAGCGGATTAGTAGCAGTGATCACTCTGAGGCCACTTGTTTGATCATCGCAAACACCCGCCTAAAACTCCATTTTTCAGTTAATGGAATACAAACGTAATCTCAACTCCCCCTTTTTTTAAAAAATCACGCTTCCCCGTAAGCATTTTTCGAACAAAGCACTCGATCGCAAACCGAGTATTTGTAGCAGTCACTCTGGGCCCCGCCCGTTTGAACGCTGTAAATACCTTCTTTTCCGAATAAGCTATTAATGACGACCACTCTGGATTTATCTGTTTGGTCACCATGAACGGCCTCTAGTTTTCGCAAATTTTTCAAAAAATAAAAAATACCAACACACAAATATTTTCTACCCAAGAACTACGTAGCTTTGATTTCTCCATCGCACCCGGAGATACGTAGGAGCGGGGGCCCACTCCTGTCAAGCGCAAAAAACTAAAATTTTTATTAAGTCTTCCTTTCCGTTTTTTTTTGTAATTAATAAAAAGGGTAAATTAAAATGTTTCTTTAAACTAATTTTTTCTACACATTAAATTAAACGGTAACCTTTTTAGGATGTTGCGGGGTGCTAGTACCTTCCCCGCACTTAATCGACCCCCGAACCCAAAAACAAAGGTTTTTTTCAATGTTTTCCTAAAAATAAACGTTGATGGCGACTCCATTGTTCAAGAGCAACGAAGGATCCCTCCTCCGGATTCTTCGGTCGCTACACTTGAACTACTACATCTTGATTTGTTTGGTGAAATTGATGTCGTAAGTCTAGGAGGGTCTAAGTATGTCTTTGTTATTGTTGATGATTATTCTAGATATACTTGGGTTATCCTACTTGCAAATAAAAGTGATGCTTTTAACGAGTTTGCTAAGTTGTGCAGAAAGCTACAAAATGAGAAAAACTTAGCCATCAAAGAAATTAGAAGCGATCATGGAGGAGAGTACGAAAATTCATCATTCAAGACTTGGTGTGAAAAGTATGGCATTCATCATAACTTTTCAGCTCCAAGAACTCCTCAACAAAATGGTGTGGTAGAAAGAAAGAACAGAACTATACAAGAAATGAGCAGGACAATGCTAAATGAGCACAACCTTCCCAAATACTTCTGGGGTCATGCAGTGGATACAGCGTGTCACGTGCTAAATCGAGTATACTTAAGGCCATCTCTCATCAAGACGCCATACGAGCTGTGGAATGGTAGAGCACCAAATATTTCATATTTCAAGGTGTTTGGAAGTAAGTGCTTCATCCTTAATACCAAGGACAAGTTGGGTAAGTTTGATGCTAAATCATCTGAAGGTATTTTTATGGGTTATTCTAGTCATAGTAGAGCTTATATTGTTTAAAATAAAATTGATAAAACTATGCAAGAATATATTCATGTTTCTTTTGATGAAACTAACCCTTTTGTCAAGAAAGCTGATGATGAGGATGAAGTGATAGAAGTGATCGAAAATAGATCACCTGAAACTAACAATGAAAGTGTAGAAGAAGCAGAGGTGGAAGTTGAACCTCAAAATGAAGTTGAAATGGAACGAGAGCCCCAAGACATCGACGACCATATCCATGGAAGAACACACGATGATCTGCCCAAGACATGGAAATCAGTTCGAGATCATCCCCTGGAGCAAATTATTGGTAGTCCATCAAAGGGAGTAAAAACTCGTTCTTCTCTTAATCTTTTATGCTTTCATAGTGTTTTTGTCTCTCAAATAGTTCCAAATAATATCAAGGAAGCTTTAAATGATCCAGAAAGGGTTTTGTCAATGCAAAAAGAACTTGAACAATTTGAACGGAACAAAGTTTGGCATTTAGTTAAAAAACCGGTCGACCGGACCATCATAGGTGCTAAATGGGTTTTTCGCAACAAACTTGACGAAAATGGTACAATTTTATTAAACAAAAGTCGTTTAGTTGTTCAAGGTTTTAACCAAATCGAAGGGGTGGATTTTGAAGAAACTTTTGCTCCTGTGGCTAGGTTGGAGTCCATTCGGATAATATTGGCATTTGCCTCTTACATGGACTTCAAACTACACCAAATGGATGTCAAAAGTGCCTTCCTAAATGGTTTTTTAGAAGAAGAAGTATATGTAAAACAACCCCCTGGTTTTGAAGATTTTAAAAATCCTGATCATGTTTTCAAACTTGACAAAGCTCTTTATGGATTAAAGCAAGCCCCTAGAGCTTAGTATGAGAGACTAAGCAAACATTTAACTGCCAATGGTTTCAAAAAGGGTAAGATTGATTCTACCTTATTCCTTAAAACCAAGGGCAAACATATCATAGTAGTTCAAATCTATGTTGATGATATTATCTCTGGATCTACTAATGATGATTTGTGCAAGGAATTTTCTGAGATGATGACTAGTGAATTTGAAATGAGTATGATGGGAGAACTTAACTTTTTCTTGGGACTTCAAGTGAAACAATTAAATGAAGGAATCTTCATATCCCAAACAAAGTTCTCAAAGGAATTGCTGAAGAAATATAACATGAATGACGCAAAAGAAATCAGCACTCCTATGGCAACAGCAACTAAACTAGATAAGGATGAGCAAGGTAAACCGGTAAATGAAACTATGTATCGAGGTATGATAGGTAGTCTCTTATACTTAACTGCGTCTCGTCCTGATATTATGTTTGTTGTATGTCTGTGTGCTCGATTTCAAGCATGCCCAAAAGAATCACATTTAAAAGCTGTAAAACGGATTCTTAGGTATGTTAAAGGGACCATAGACTTTGGTTTGTGGTACCCGAAATCGAGTACGTTTGATTTAGTTGGCTTTTCTGATGCTGATTTTGCAGGTTGCACTCTTGATAGAAAAAGTACTAGTGGAACTTGTCATTTTCTTGGTCCTTGTTTGACCTCCTGGTCTAGTAAGAAACATAACAGTGTTGCTTTGTCCACCGCTGAAGCTGAATATGTGGCGGTTGGAAACTGCGTTGCACAAGTTCTGTGGATGAAACAAACTTTGGAAGACTTTGGTCTAATTTTCGAAAATGTTCCTGTTTTATGTGATAATACAAGTGCTATTAATATTGCTAAGAACCCTATACAACACTCTAGAACTAAGCATATAGACATAAGACATCACTTTATTAGAGATCATGTGTCTAGGGGGAGCATTGCATTGAAATTTGTAGGCACTGATGACCAACTAGCGGATATCTTCACTAAACCCCTAGCCGAATCTCAATTTTGTAAAATCCGTAGAGAGCTAGGGATGCTTGATTATGCTAGTTTGTAAAGTGATTTTGTTTTGTATACACCCCCCTCCTTTTTGATGAAAACAAAGGGGGAGAAAATATGCAGGTTACTACTATATGGGGAGAAAATATATGCTTCTGCTTAGGGGGAGCTTTTTCAAAAAATTCTCATTATTATCACCCCCTATGCATAATGTAATTTGTTATCATCAAAAAGGGGGAGTTTGTTGAACCAAGGGCAAACACTCCTTGTTTTGTATGATAACAAATTACATCTTGTCTACTAATGGTTGCAGTTGTATGAAAGTACAGGTTCAAGATGAATAAAGAACAGGACGGGAATCAAAAAGCAAGAAGCATTAAAGTGGAGCAGTTTGGAGAAGAAGCCACCTTTGAAGATGAAGACCTAATTGTTTTTCCGCTTTCTTTAGGACACAGTGTAAGGTCCTATCACTTAAGGTCTATGACTGTTTAAATAGCTGAGAGATGATTTTTGAAAACTCGCATCATGCATCAAAATTAGGGTTTTGAAAATATGTTATGCATGCATGGCAAGCTTTGGAAAATATTTTATGCATGCATGGCAAAAACCTAAAAACAATTTTGTGGAAAGCAAGAATCGATTTATAGTATTATCTAAAGGCCATGAAATCAATTTTCAAGCAATCCTAAAGGCCAAGAATCGATTTCTTAATCATATGTTTAAAGCTTGAAATCGATTCCTACATATACTCAAGGCAAAGCTAAAAATCGATTTCCCTCTTTTTGCATATGCCTTGAAATTGATTTTCAAGCTCTTCCATAGGCCATGAATCGATTCCTCATTGTTTTAACTAAGTGAAGAATCGATTTTCACCTATTCAGGATGACCAAGAATCGATTCTTTATTATTTCCAAAGGCTCAAACAAATCGATTATATCCTATTTTAACTAAAGCATGAAATCGATTCTTTGATGTTTTAAAGAGCCAAGAATCGATTCCTCTCTCATTTAACTAAAGCTTGGAATCGATTCATGTGATTTTTCAAAGGCAAGGAATCGATTATACACTTGTTACACTTCATCAAACAATCGATTCATCTTTGCAATAAATGTTTTTTTCAAATTTCTACGCTTTCCTAAGCCTATAAATAGGCAGCCTCAAGTCACTCTTCTATACACCACATTTTCACAACAAATTCTCTCTTCTTCTCATACGAATTTCTAGATCCTGAGAAAGAGAAAAATAGAGCTATCACTTTCATATCATTTTTATAGATCTACTCATCTCTCGCAGATATTATATTGTCATATTATCTGAGGTGATTGGATCATAGCTTCTATATTGTAATCTATTTTTGTGGGGTATTTTTGAAATCCTGGGAAGCGTTCTTGGGTCTCTCAATCAGGAGATTGAGTTGGTTTGAAATCCTGGGAGGTGATCTTGGGTCTTTCAATCAGGGAAGATTGAAGTGGTTTTGAAATCCTGGGAGGTGCTCTTGGGTCGTTCAATCAGGAGATTGAAGCGGTGTTGAAATCCTTAGCTGTGTGCTCGGGTTCTCAGTTCGGGGGAATTGAGAGTTGCTATTTGAAAGTTGCCTGTTTGTAAACAATTCTTCAATATAGTGGTTTCCATCAAGTCCAAGGGTTGCAAAGCCTGAGGCCGAGGACGTAGGGCTTTTATCCCGAACCTCGCTAAATTCCTGGTGTATCTCTATCCCTATCTCTTTACTTTGCTTTATTATCTATACCCTTGCTTATTGCTATATTGAATATTATTTAGATCTGTTTATCATACTTTTCATCTGTTTACAAATTACTCTGATCTTGTGCTTATCTATCATCTTCCATATCACTGCAATTGATCTACCTTCTACTATATTCAATATCACTACACTTCTTATAAATAATCTTATTGTGTATATTGAAAATAGTATAATATCTCTTTGTGCCTAAATCTGCCTGCTTGCACCATATAAAGTTTAAATCTAAGTTTCCGCATTTGATTTAAAACTAGCATTATCTTAAAATTGAAAAGAATCCAAAATTTACACATAACCTTATTCACCCCCCCCTCTAAAGCGGTGTGTTTTGAGGTATTTTAGCTTCATAAAAAATTTAACTGTTCAAATACGCGTCTCTCTTTTATATGCGGATACCGCGCTGCAGTCGCGGTTCCACGCCAACTTCACAATTGCTGCGTGTTTTTTATATTACTTTTACTGTTTGTTATTTTGTTTTTTTCCTATACGTTTTATATCATTTCTTTTTTCCTAAATGAGTTAATTAAATTATTTCTCTCTCTTTGCGTCTTTTTTTTATATTATTTTTATTGTTTTCTTATCATATAATGCAACAACTTATCTGTAAATTTCTTTTACCCTAAGCCTAAAAATATACACCGTACTAAATTAACATATGACTATTAATGGAGTAGGTTAATTTACAGATAATATCTGTATATAAATTATCCAATCTTATTAATACAATCCCCTCTCATTCATTATATACTTATCTGTAAATTAACATATGACTATTAATATCTCTCTTTGTGTACACTGTACTATATAATGGAGTTACGTCTCTGCAGTTGGAACCAATGTATATTATAAATTAACCAATCTTATTAATACAATCCCCTCTCATCCATTATATACTTATCTGTAAATTAACATATGACCATTAATATCTCTCTTTGTGTACACTGTACTATATAATGGAGTTACGTCTCTGCAGTTGGAAATTTCAGTAAACCTCTCCTATATTCAATATTAGGCGCGAAACTCCAACTATATGGCCTTATAATATTATATCTTTACTTTCTTTATTTTGTTCCATCTGTTGTCAACAATTGCGGCTAACCCAAATTATTTGTTTGCTTTCTTCCCAATTATTATTTATTATCTACAGTCAAAAAATTTAGGCACTTTCTTGTCCCGAAAAAAGTTAGGCATTATATATTAGGTACTTTAGAGTCCGGAAAAAGTTAGGCATTATATTTTTAGGTACTTTAGAGTCCGGAAAAAATTTAAAACATATGAAGTTTGTTCCTCAAAAACCGGTTTGATGAAAAAATTAATTTTGTGACAAAATACGTAAAGTGCGATGCTAGGAAGTGTGTTTTGGGGTTCTTTAGAGTCCATAAAAAATTTAACTGTTCAAATACGAGAAGTTCGTTCCTTAATAACCAATTTGGTCAACAAAGAAAATAAGTTCATGACAAAATACGTAAAGAGCGTCGCTAAGCAGTGTATTTTCGAATACTTATGTTAAACGAACGGTGTGTGTGTGTGTGTGTCTAATGTTTTTTTGAAGAAAAAAAATTAACTTACTTTTTAACTAAATGTTGTTTTTTGTCTTCCAGATTTTCCTATCCCTGTCTTCCTTTTTTCTGTCATTTGTTTGGCTTCGAGGTGTATTTTACGACCTTCTTACTTTAGCTTTCGTTTTGTTTCCATGATACCATATGATTTACATGCTTATTTAAATGTTCATATTGATCCAGCAGTTGACATATGCTACGTCCGGAATTATCATTCAAAAGGTATTTCTGGAACTAAAAATACATTCTGGATTTATTTTCCAAAAAGTATTTCCGGATTTATTAAAAAAGTACATTCCGAATTTATGTCAAAAAAACATAAATTCGGAATGAAAAATTAATTTTGGGAAGTTTTTAAATCCAGATTTATCAATTTTTTTTTACCAAAATGCTCTTAGTGATAGGATTAGGGAAAGAGGTATGGTGGTGACTCACGATACAAATCAACCGCTAAATAAATATTAAAACTTGGACTTGGTTAAACAAAATTTGCTATTGTTTCCGTAATTAATCTTTTAAGTTTTAACCAAATGTTGGGTACAATGCTAGTAGTAAATATTAAAAATGCATATTTTATTTAAGTTTAAACCAAAAAATATTAAACTCCATGCATG
Organism: Astragalus membranaceus; assembly: GCA_039519185.1. Classification (NCBI taxonomy): domain Eukaryota; kingdom Viridiplantae; phylum Streptophyta; class Magnoliopsida; order Fabales; family Fabaceae; genus Astragalus; species Astragalus membranaceus. The sequence goes on from CM076849.1 coordinate 180,101,542, forward strand.
CATATTAAGAGATTCACGTACGCACGTGTATATATATATATATATATATATATATATATATATATATATATATATATATATATATATATATAATCAAACTTTTTTTATCATATCTCACGGGTATATATCTATCAATTATATATATATATATATATATATATATATATATATATATAATCAATTTTTTCTTATCATATGTTGGAATTTTAATGGATTGTGTGTGAATTATAAAAAGTCCCACAATGGATGGACTAAACACTTCTATAGTGTTTATAAGTGGGAAACTCATCCTATGGGTTGGGGCCCAAAGGGTACCCAATTTTTGAATGGGAGAGGACACACACAAAGTGACCATCACACGCGCGCGCCGCAGTCCATCCGACCGGCCGGCTCGGCTTGTGGTGTATTTTTTCTGTTCTGAAAAATAAAATAATTTTATTTCATTTAAGAAATGGTTTTGACGTTGACTAACCATAAAAAGGAAAAAAGAGGGGGTTTTGCCATTAATTTGTTTTGACTGTTTTAATTTCTTATTTATTTCCATAACGGAAATTTTTTTTGTAACCGTTGGGAATTCAATTCCTCTCCAACGGATCTCTCTATTTGGCCCTATAAAAGGAGCACTCCTCCCATTTGATCAACACACCAAAAACTTTGTGAATCAAGAGTTTTCTTCACAAGTTTTCTCTCTTCTCCCTTATAACATTCTTATTCTTTGAAAGCGTGAGATATTTTCCAAGCTAAGAGTGGTTTTTTTTACAACCATATAGAGTGGTTTCCATAAACCATATTGAGGGTGTATTTCTAGAGCGAATTTCTCACAGTGCAGTGAAAATTCGTAACAGTTGTAACTGGGCTGTTTTATCCTGGGGACGTCGTGGTTGATAGCCTACTTGCACCTTTGAGTAGTGCCACGAAACGTCTTAAAGAGAGCGACCTAGTCCGCGACTCATCCCAGTAATATCTTCGGTTTATTTTAAAAATTAAAACACTGTTGTTTGGGGAAAGTTCTGGCTAAGGAAAGACTTGGTATTTAAGTGTGTCCATTGTGACCCACCTCTCTTTCCTGGGAACCTACTCGGATTAACAATTTTAAGACGTTTCGAAGTCAGCCATGACAACCGAAGAAATTACTGGGCCTGGTTCCGCTGCCTCGGACTTCAACAAACCATTCCGGTTTGAGGGAGCTCACTTCAAGCGTTGGCAACCAAAAATGCTCTTTTTCTTAACTATGAAAAAGGTTGCCAATGTCTTGACTGATGACATTCCAGTGGCAAATGAAACAGCCACACCGGAAGAAAAGGATAAGACAGCTAAAGAAATACTCCTATGGAAGGAGCATGACTATCTCTGTAAGAATTTTATTCTTAATGGACTTGCTGATGATCTTTATGATTATTACAGTTCTTGCAATTCTGCCAGGGATGTATGGAATGCTCTGAAAAAGAAATATGATACTGAAGAAGCGGGTGCTAAGAAATATGCTGTTAGCCGCTATCTGAACTACAAGATGACAGATGAAAAATCTGTAGAGTCTCAGTCACATGAGATACAGAAAATAGCTCATGAAATTATCTCTGAAGGCATGGCCTTAGATGAACAATTTCAAGTAGCTGTTATTATTGACAAACTTCCTCCTTCATGGAAGGATTTCAAGAATTCTCTGAGGCACAAAACCAAAGAGTTTTCTCTGGAAAGTTTGATTACCCGACTCCGAATTGAGGAGGAATCTCGGAAGCAAGATCAGAAAGATGAAGTCTTGTTTATTTCAAACAAGAAACCAGGAGCGGTTCTGAAGCCAACTGGCAAACCATTTAAGAATCAGAACCGTAATCAGATTCAAAAGAACCGCAACAAGAATGGGAACCTTCCTAAGGCCCCAAATCCTAGGCCACAACCTCCACCACAACCCAAGAATGATGCTGCTCCTCCCTTCAATTGTTTCAACTGTGGGAAAGCAGGTCATATGGCACGCAAGTGTAGGAACAGGCCAAATCCTGCCATGCAGGCTAACCTGACTGAAGAGCAATTTATTGCTATGATTTCCGAAATCAACCTTGTTGGTGGATCTGAAGGTTGGTGGTTGGACACTGGATCATCCATCCATGTGTGCAATGACCGTGCTATGTTCAAAACATACACGGCTGCTGATAATAAGAAAGTGCTGCTGGGTGATGCTCACACCACTAATGTTGCTGGTATTGGAGATGTGGAACTGAAATTCACTTCTGGAAAAACTCTGATTTTGAAAGATGTGAAGCACACTCCAGAGATAAGGAAGAATCTGGTTTCTGGTTTTCTTCTGAACAAGGCAGGGTTTACTCAAACTATTGGGGGGATTTATTTACTTTGACCAAAAATAATGTATTTGTTGGGAAAGGGTACGCCACTGATGGCATGTTTAAGCTGAATGTTGAAATGAATAAAACTTCTCCTTTTGCTTACATGCTTTGTGATTTTAATATTTGGCATGCTCGTTTTTGTCATGTTAACAAGCGCGTTATATCAAACATGAGTAACTTAGGATTAATTCCTAAGTTATCTTTAAATGATTTTCAAAAATGCGAATTTTGTAGTCAAGCAAAAATTACGAAAACATCGCATAAATCAGTAATGAGAGAATCTGAGCCCTTGGATTTACTTCATTCTGATATATGTGAGTTAGATGGAACGTTAACCAGAAATGGTAAACGATATTTTATTACTTTTATTGACGATTGCTCAGACTACACTTTTGTATATCTTATGAAAAATAAAAGTGAAGCGCTTGACATGCTCAAAATTTTTGTCAACGAAGTTGAAAACCAATTTAGCAAAAAGATAAAGCGTTTTCGAACTGATAGAGGAACTGAATATGATTCCCAATTGTTTAATGATTTTTATAAATCAAGGGGAATCATACATGAAACAACTGCACCATATTCTCCCGAAATGAATGGTAAAGCAGAAAGAAAGAATAGAACATTTACCGAATTGGTAGTTTCTATAATGCTCTATTCAGGAGCTGCATCTCACTGGTGGGGGGAAATTTTGCTAACTGTTTGTTATGTCTTGAATAGACTTCCAAAGTCTAAGAGCAAAATTTCACCTTATGAGATCATAAAGAAAAGACAACCAAATGTGTCTTATTTCCGAATCTGGGGTTGCTTGGCTTATGTCAGGATCCCAGATCCAAAAAGAGTTAAACTCGCCAGTAGAGCCTATGAATGTGTATTCATTGGGTATGCAGTAAACAGTAAAGCTTACAGGTTCTATGACCTTAAAGCTAAAGTGATCATAGAGTCAAATGATGTTGACTTCTATGAAAATGAATTCCCTTTTAAATCTAGAAATAGTGGGGGCACTGGAACTAGTCAAGTTTCTGTGCCTAAGAACGTTGATAACAACGAACAAAGGGAAATAGAACCTCGCAGAGGTAAGAGAGCACGTGTTGCTAAAGACTATGGACCAGATTATTTGGTCTATACATTAGAAGAGGATCCAATGAGCATTCAAGAAGCATTGTCTTCTTTGGATGCAGATTTGTGGCAAGAAGCCATCAATGATGAGATGGATTCTCTAGAGTCTAACAAGACATGGCACTTAGTGGACTTGCCTCCTGGTTGCAAACCCATTGGTTGTAAATGGATTTTGAAAAAGAAACTAAAGCCTGATGGCACTGTTGATAAATACAAGGCTCGCCTTGTAGCCAAAGGTTTTAGACAAAGAGAGAACATAGATTTCTTCGACACATATTCACCCGTTACTAGAATTACATCCATAAGGGTACTAATTTCGTTGGCCGCAATTCACAATTTGGAAGTACACCAAATGGATGTTAAAACTGCTTTTTTAAATGGTGAATTAGAAGAAGAAATCTATATGGAACAACCTGAAGGGTTTGTAGTTCACAGGCAAGAACACAAGGTCTGTAAGTTGGATAAGTCTCTATATGGTCTAAAACAAGCTCCTAAACAGTGGCATGAGAAGTTTGATAATCTAATTGTATCGAATGGGTTTAAAGTGAATGAAAGTGACAAATGCATTTATTACAAAACCGAAAATGACATTTGCACTATCATATGTCTCTATGTAGACGACTTACTCATATTTGGATCAAACATTCATGCCGTAAATAATGTGAAATCACTGTTGTGTAACAACTTTGATATGAAAGACCTCGGAGAAGCAAGTGTAATACTTGGCATCAAGATTACTAGGTCCGAGAAAGGAATTTCTTTGGATCAATCTCATTATATTGAGAAGATCCTAAAGAAATACAATTACTTTGACTATAAACCTGCATGTTCACCATACGATCCGAGTGTCAAACTTTTTAAGAACACTGGTGACAGTGTAAGACAAACGGAATATGCGAGCATCATTGGCAGCCTAAGGTATGCCACTGATTGTACTAGACCCGACATTGCCTATGTTGTGGGATTATTATGCAGGTTTACTAGTCGACCTAGTATAGAGCATTGGCACGCTATTGAAAGAGTCATGAGATACCTTAAAAGGACCATGAATCTCGGGCTACATTATCAGAGATTTCCAGCTGTACTTGAAGGGTACAGTGATGCTGATTGGAATACTTTATCAGATGATTCCAAAGCAACCAGTGGCTATATATTTAGTATAGCTGGTGGCGCTGTATCCTGGAAATCTAAGAAACAGACCATATTGGTTCAATCTACTATGGAGTCTGAAATGATAGCACTAGCAACTGCTAGTGAAGAAGCTACTTGGCTAAGATGCTTACTAGCAGAGATTCCCTTATGGGAAAAACCAATGCCAGCTGTGTTGATCCACTGCGATAGTACCGCGGCTATTGCAAAAATAGAGAACCGTTATTACAACGGTAAAAGACGACAAATACGTCGTAAGCACAGCACTGTGAGAGAATGTATCTCGAAAGGAGCTGTAAGAGTGGATCATGTACGCACTGATATGAACTTAGCTGATCCTTTGACGAAAGGATTAGCTAGAGAGAAAGTCCAAAATACATCTCAAAGGATGGGACTACTGCCATTAGAACCATGAGTCACTCACGATGGTAACCCGACCTAAAAGACTGGAGATCCCAAGAATTAGGTTCAATGGGTAATAACAAGTTGTGAAGTGATACGAGATGAACATGCTATAATGAGTAAAGAAGCATGTTTCCTGAAGCAACTTAAGGTTGAGGTAATAGAAACTCTTAATGAGATCTATACTCTATATGGAGTGGAGTACCTAGCTACAGGAGTACTCTTGATAGACTCACCTTTGTGAATGTGGAAGTGGGGCCGCTTCCTATGGAATCGTTGGCAGGATTCCTAGAGCGTTCACTAAACTAGGATAGACGTGCTGGGCAAAAAAAAAAAAAAAAGCACGGGCTTATAAGAATACACCCATAGAAAAGGTTGTGCGTGGCTTTGATGTTCGAGATAGAGTTCAAGACTACGAGTCACTCTTGTTGAATCGAAATCCTAACCGCTATGTAAAGGTTCAAGTCGTAGACACCTTTGCTTATGCACAATCTTATAGAAGCGTTTGAAGCTATTTCTAAAACTTCTTTTTAAAATTCAAGTGGGGGATTGTTGGAATTTTAATGGATTGTGTGTGAATTATAAAAAGTCCCACAATGGATGGACTAAACACTTCTATAGTGTTTATAAGTGGGAAACTCATCCTATGGGTTGGGGCCCAAAGGGTACCCAATTTTTGAATGGGAGAGGACACACACAAAGTGACCATCACACGCGCGCGCCGCAGTCCATCCGACCGGCCGGCTCGGCTTGTGGTGTATTTTTTCTGTTCCGAAAAATAAAATAATTTTATTTCATTTAAGAAATGGTTTTGACGTTGACTAACCATAAAAAGGAAAAAAGAGGGGGTTTTGCCATTAATTTGTTTTGACTGTTTTAATTTCTTATTTATTTCCATAACGGAAATTTTTTTTGTAACCGTTGGGAATTCAATTCCTCTCCAACGGATCTCTCTATTTGGCCCTATAAAAGGAGCACTCCTCCCATTTGATCAACACACCAAAAACTTTGTGAATCAAGAGTTTTCTTCACAAGTTTTCTCTCTTCTCCCTTATAACATTCTTATTCTTTGAAAGCGTGAGATATTTTCCAAGCTAAGAGTGGTTTTTTTTACAACCATATAGAGTGGTTTCCATAAACCATATTGAGGGTGTATTTCTAGAGCGAATTTCTCACAGTGCAGTGAAAATTCGTAACAGTTGTAACTGGGCTGTTTTATCCTGGGGACGTCGTGGTTGATAGCCTACTTGCACCTTTGAGTAGTGCCACGAAACGTCTTAAAGAGAGCGACCTAGTCCGCGACTCATCCCAGTAATATCTTCGGTTTATTTTAAAAATTAAAACACTGTTGTTTGGGGAAAGTTCTGGCTAAGGAAAGACTTGGTATTTAAGTGTGTCCATTGTGACCCACCTCTCTTTCCTGGGAACCTACTCGGATTAACAATTTTAAGACGTTTCGAAGTCAGCCATGACAACCGAAGAAATTACTGGGCCTGGTTCCGCTGCCTCGGACTTCAACAAACCATTCCGGTTTGAGGGAGCTCACTTCAAGCGTTGGCAACCAAAAATGCTCTTTTTCTTAACTATGAAAAAGGTTGCCAATGTCTTGACTGATGACATTCCAGTGGCAAATGAAACAGCCACACCGGAAGAAAAGGATAAGACAGCTAAAGAAATACTCCTATGGAAGGAGCATGACTATCTCTGTAAGAATTTTATTCTTAATGGACTTGCTGATGATCTTTATGATTATTACAGTTCTTGCAATTCTGCCAGGGATGTATGGAATGCTCTGAAAAAGAAATATGATACTGAAGAAGCGGGTGCTAAGAAATATGCTGTTAGCCGCTATCTGAACTACAAGATGACAGATGAAAAATCTGTAGAGTCTCAGTCACATGAGATACAGAAAATAGCTCATGAAATTATCTCTGAAGGCATGGCCTTAGATGAACAATTTCAAGTAGCTGTTATTATTGACAAACTTCCTCCTTCATGGAAGGATTTCAAGAATTCTCTGAGGCACAAAACCAAAGAGTTTTCTCTGGAAAGTTTGATTACCCGACTCCGAATTGAGGAGGAATCTCGGAAGCAAGATCAGAAAGATGAAGTCTTGTTTATTTCAAACAAGAAACCAGGAGCGGTTCTGAAGCCAACTGGCAAACCATTTAAGAATCAGAACCGTAATCAGATTCAAAAGAACCGCAACAAGAATGGGAACCTTCCTAAGGCCCCAAATCCTAGGCCACAACCTCCACCACAACCCAAGAATGATGCTGCTCCTCCCTTCAATTGTTTCAACTGTGGGAAAGCAGGTCATATGGCACGCAAGTGTAGGAACAGGCCAAATCCTGCCATGCAGGCTAACCTGACTGAAGAGCAATTTATTGCTATGATTTCCGAAATCAACCTTGTTGGTGGATCTGAAGGTTGGTGGTTGGACACTGGATCATCCATCCATGTGTGCAATGACCGTGCTATGTTCAAAACATACACGGCTGCTGATAATAAGAAAGTGCTGCTGGGTGATGCTCACACCACTAATGTTGCTGGTATTGGAGATGTGGAACTGAAATTCACTTCTGGAAAAACTCTGATTTTGAAAGATGTGAAGCACACTCCAGAGATAAGGAAGAATCTGGTTTCTGGTTTTCTTCTGAACAAGGCAGGGTTTACTCAAACTATTGGGGGGATTTATTTACTTTGACCAAAAATAATGTATTTGTTGGGAAAGGGTACGCCACTGATGGCATGTTTAAGCTGAATGTTGAAATGAATAAAACTTCTCCTTTTGCTTACATGCTTTGTGATTTTAATATTTGGCATGCTCGTTTTTGTCATGTTAACAAGCGCGTTATATCAAACATGAGTAACTTAGGATTAATTCCTAAGTTATCTTTAAATGATTTTCAAAAATGCGAATTTTGTAGTCAAGCAAAAATTACGAAAACATCGCATAAATCAGTAATGAGAGAATCTGAGCCCTTGGATTTACTTCATTCTGATATATGTGAGTTAGATGGAACGTTAACCAGAAATGGTAAACGATATTTTATTACTTTTATTGACGATTGCTCAGACTACACTTTTGTATATCTTATGAAAAATAAAAGTGAAGCGCTTGACATGCTCAAAATTTTTGTCAACGAAGTTGAAAACCAATTTAGCAAAAAGATAAAGCGTTTTCGAACTGATAGAGGAACTGAATATGATTCCCAATTGTTTAATGATTTTTATAAATCAAGGGGAATCATACATGAAACAACTGCACCATATTCTCCCGAAATGAATGGTAAAGCAGAAAGAACTTGCTTTTTTGACTCTCACTCTTCTTCTGCTCTTTAAATTTGTGATTTCATTGGTCTCCGATGGTTTTAGTATTGTGCTGCTAATGCATGCTTCATACATGAATTTCATAAAGGTGCTATCCATAAAAACTAAGAAGCAAAAGATTACAACATGCATATATAAGCTAAAAAGCACTAGTTACATAATATGATAGTCCTAGATGACTGCAAAGTATAACATGTTCATCACCTAGATGATGCAGGAGCTTGTCACACAGATAAATCACTATGATATTCATGCCTAAATGCATTAACCTTCAGTTTTGAATCAGTATGTTTCTCAATAGTTTGATCCTGGTGAATCCCATGTATCAGGTATAATCTGATGAAGTGAACAACATTCTTGATTGGAACCATTAGGACAACATTTAGCAGCAGAAAGCTCTTGTTGTTTTTCATGTGCATCCATTACCTCATCTATTGTCTCCAAAATCTCTCCCATAGTTGGCCTATTTTCTTGTGAACGTGAAGCACACATGAGAGCTATATTCAACAAAGGAAATGCTCCTTGAAGTTCATTTTCTCTAACTTCCTTATCAAACACTTCTCCTGTCCATTCCTCTTTAACCATAGATCTCACCCATCTCGCAAGATCTATTCTACTCACTTCAATGCTTTTACCTGTTAGAAGTTCTAGTAGAATCACTCCAAAGCTATAAACATCACCTTTTTCTGTTAAACTCTTCTCAGGTGCTGTATATCCTTGAGAGGCAAAGGGGAAACCTCTATTTGGATCAAATAATTTTGATAAACCATGTTCACTTATTATTGGTTCATTTTTTTCATCAAGAAGGATATTTGATAGCTTCAGATTCCCATGAGGAATTACCTCCTCTCCATCCAACTTCTTATACATAAAAGTCAAACCTCTTGCTATCCCACATGCTATATTTAGACGCAGTTTCCATGGAAATTCCTTTCTTCCTGCTATATAATCTGCATCAAAACAATATCTCTTTCTTAATACAATACCATAAACTGTTTATATTTATTTATATTTTTATGTGCAATTGTGAGGTTTCATCTATAATATATAGATGCAACCTTTGTAGCACCGACACTTCAGGTTGAAGACGTGTCTGGTGTCCGACACGTCTCGTGCCAGACACCCAACACTTCAATTACATCGTGTCTGTGTCTGTGTCGTGTTCGGTGCTTGTGTCTATGCCAGTGCTTCATAGGATGCAACACATTGAAGCTATGAGGTAATGTTATGTGTGGAGTCTGCAATGCAATTAATATATAATATTAACTTACCATTTAAAAGATTAAGCAAACTTCCATTGCTATGATATTTGTATATGATAAGTTTTTCTTCACTAGAACAACGGTAACCAACAAGGGGAAGGATATTTGGATGTTTGACTTTGCTAATCTGTCTTAATGTTTCTTCAAATTCATCACAAGATACTTGCGAATTCTTTAACCTTTTAACAGCATACTGTACATTATTCTCAAGTTTCACCTTGTAAAGACTGCTACAGAAGTTTTCACTTCTCAAATCAGCTTTAGCCCCAAGTAAATCATCTAGTGTGAACTTTTCATGATCTTTAACAAAGAATACAAGTTCTGAACCTCCTCCTTTTGATTTCACTTCAGTTGTAGTAAGCTTTTTTATAGGAGACACAAAATGGTTTTTCCCTCCTTGTATCTCTGCTACAAATTTTGGTGACTTCTTGAACACAATGTATAATGATGAGAAAAGTAATACAGTCCCCAAAACTAACCCAACACAAATTTCAATTTTCGAATATCCCGGTTTCTTGGTATTGTCGCCTAAAGGAGCTGGAGTTGGTTGTGTTGTTTCTATCTCATTTGTGATAGTATATAGATTCCTATGTTCTTGTTTACTATGGATGATATCAGAAAAATTATTGTTAGATATATCCAAATTCTTATGATATTTGAGTCTTGTTAAAGCCTTTGGTAACCTACCACTCAATTGGTTGTTGGTAACATTAAGATGCACCAAACCTTTACATTTCAGAATTGAATTTGGAATAGTTCCTCTAATGTTATTCTTAGCTAAATTAACCACTCTCAGTTTTTGAAGTCTGCATAAGGAATCTGCATCAAATATGCCACTAAGATTCAAGTTTTCAAGGTTTATCTCTATAATATTGGTAGCATTTGAATTGCATCTTACACCACTCAACTTGACCAAACATGGATGTAATGATAATGATGTAATGTTAAGTACATTTTTGGGATCAACAGCTCTTAGGAAATTGAAGAAAGACTCAGATTCTGATAACTCACCTCCATTACAGAACCTTAGAAAGAAAACAAGGACAGAAAAACAAACCAGCTTCTTTAGAAACACTGCAAAATCTTTTGTGTCCTGCATTTTTGTACTCAGCTTCTATTTGTGTTGTTAAAGAGTACCTTATGAATGAATGAATGAATCAATTATGCTAGTCTTGCTTGTTACTATAATTTTTGCATTGTATTGGATAAGGACATGTCTTTTTCTAGACATCTACGTTCGATGTTTTTGTTCCCATCTTGTAATACTTGTTATCATCGGTGCTTCTATGTCTCAATGTGTGATATAAAACAAAATTGCGTGTGTCAAGCATAAGAATGAAGGATATATATATATATATATATATATATATATATATATATACCCTTTTATATTTGTTATAGCATAAAATATTTGGCATATTGGAATAATATTTTGGTAAATATAGTTGTCACATATCTGGTTATCTAGTAGTACCATTTGCATCCGTCATGCCATATGTAATTATATATGAACAGCCAATCATTGGAAATAAAAAACTTCCATTGACATTCCATTTTCACCCTGCAAAAAAATATTTAATTATATATTCTAACATAATCTGAATTATATCAACCAAGAATATACTAATATATAAGCAGTTTTAGTGATTAGTCTCTGCAGTTGCGCGCAGAGGATACCTAGTTTATTAAAAAAAAAAATAATATATAAGCGATTCTTCTGAGAAGGCTAGATTTGCTGGACGCAATGAAATTCAAATTGAATACTTTCACTGGTCATCTTGCCATTGGAAACCTTTTGAAATGTCCCAACCGTTGTTTAACTACCTTGTGTCTTTATCGTCCATTTGCACTTCAGTACCGCTATTTGGTACGAACCTATTTTCTAAGAAATGTACGAAAAGCACTAGATTCAATCAGTTTTACTAACAACAAACACCCCATGTAACACCCCGGTATTTCTTTAACAAAGAAACACCTAAATATACAATTTGGTATAAATCAAAGTATAAAAATTCCTGTTCAGATATACATCTTTACAAGAAACAGCGGAAACTACAAAAATATATGATACAAGTTCGAGTCATAAGACCGAATACAGAGACTACATCAGAAGAATCCAAAACATAGATGAAAGATTACATCTCCAATTTCTCCTCGAGCCTGACGACTAACTGTGCCGTCTGCTGTCCTTATAACCTGTTCTCTGTAAAAACAACAAATATGGATTGGGTGACACAACTTGTCTCAGTGAGTCCTACTGTGCCCCCTCACTAACACTCGGTTCAATTTATTAAACCATTATCAAAAATAGATGATTAGCTATCATAAGCTATAATCGAAATGCCAAGAAAATCGTGAATTTATTTAACACGAACCGACTGCAATCCAGTGCTAATCCCGGTAACCCGTGAGTTGACCACGCCAAAACACATTCAGGGCCTAGGTAAGGGGTCATGACTACCCTCCCTAGTATGCTACTTGTCGGATCGTCACCCAACGCGATACATATGACAATATGTATCAATTCTCGAGAGTTAGATAATTTATATCTTCTTTGATTTTGATCACCAAAGGATCAGTCACATAAGCTCAGTAGATAATTTATATCTATATCGATCTATAACCCGTTTAGATGAATTCAATAGTTAGACATCCGGCGTTATAATCATATACAATGACATATATAGTTATATATATTTAGTCAATCCATCGGTCGGTGTACCCACACGTATACTAGGCTTTCGGTTTTTCCATCAAATAGGCTTTCAAAGCTCTTTTTCAAAATCATGAGTTGAACAAGTTCAAAATAAGGCTTTCAGTAAGGCAATATCCTTAAAATTGGTTGGGAAGAAGATTAGAAGTGGTTTGGGATCGAAAGGAGCGGCGAAATGAGAAATCGGGGATCGGTAACAGAAGCTCACGCACGGTCCGTGCTCAGGGGCGCACGACCCGTGCGTGATTTACCAAAATCACACAACCAACTCGAAGAGGGCGCACGGTCCGTGCCCAGGGGCGCACGATCCGTGCGTCCGGTTCTGTTTCTCTATTTCCAATCCGATTCTCATTCCGCTTTTCCGTTTCTCGCCCAAATCGAATTCCGGTCGTAATCCAACCTGAAAATAGTTTTAATATACCACATTCCAGACTATATTCCAGTGAAAGCGTTTAAATCACAATTTCGTAAATTGCTCAACATTTCAATAAAAACCGTAAAAACGCGATATTGCTCAAAAACGGTTTTCGGTTCCAAAATCTTTCGAAAACAAGATAATTGTCTTATGACTCAAAACAGACACATTTTCAGGACACACAAAAACATCCCTATCCGTGAGTAGAACTCACCCGGTTGACGATCTCGTGAGAATTCATGTTGGAGCACGAACGATGGAATCGTAACCACTCGAACAATCCCCGTAATCACGAGCACGCTCCAAATGCCTCCGTATCTGAGTTCAGAAACCAATACCCCTCTCGCTACTGACTTGATTACCGGTACATAGAATTGACGTCTCGCGCGACTTGACAACTCGAATCCCAAATCCAGGGAATCAACATTTCCAGCTTCGCTTCCATTTCCCAGCATCAGGATTCAGTTTTGCAATAGGCATAACTTGGTCAATCCATGACCAAAACTATCCAAACCGGTGCTCATTGTGAAGGTAATTTCGTCTACTTTCAGATGGTCAAGGATTCCCACGCATGCATCCAGTGTTTTGGGAGATATCACCAAGACAAGGTGACTGGTCCAGGATAGTACTTGATTCTGAAACCGTAACTTGTGGACATGATATCTCCTTCATTTCCCAATGAAACCCGATGGTTCTTGTGCCCAAAATGAATATCTTTGTGTCTAGTTTCCAGAGAAACAAGAATCACGTTCATAGGGGTAGTGTACAGTGAGATGCGATGAAAACAATGAAGGTAGGTAAAACGGGTTTTACCCAGAATTTTGCTGAACTTGCATCTTCACCCTCTAACTTGGAATCCCAGCTCCATCCTTCTTCTACTCAAAAATGGTGGATGGAGATATAGGGGAGGATGATCAGCAACAGTGGTATCAAAGGGTAGAGGAAGAAAAATGGTGAAGGATGGCATGAAGATCACTTGCATGCACCAAGGTTTTGAGATTTTCCTCTTCTTCTCTCTTCTCTCCATGGGTCACTCTCTCTCTCTCTCTCTCTCTCTCTCTCTCTCTCTCTCTCTCTCTCTCTCTCTCTCTAATCTATTTTCTGAACTTCAGACTGAAAATGGGAATGAGGATGAGAGTTGTTATGTTTCAAAGGGGCTGAGGGTTTAATTGGGTGGAAAAGACCAAATTGCCCTTGGCCCATTAAGTCTTGGTTTTGAGGCTAAAACCCCAATAATCTTATGGCTTTCTCGACTAATCCCCATTCGAGTCGAGACTAACTGCTCACTCAATTGATACGTCTTCGATGTGAGGCGAAATGACGATTTTACCCTTCAGCTGAATTGTTCATTTAAATTATGACTAAGCCACAATTAAATGTAGAGTAGGATTTCTTTGGACTTTTCCTCGACTATTAATCCCCGAGACACGACCAATTATTCCCACAAATAATTACTCGGCCTTAGGCATCATAGTACGAGTCTTTCAAAATTAGGGATGTTACACCCCATGTGAATGCATAAAAAGAAATAGTACTCTCATCGGCAATTTTCTTATCATAAGTCGTAACAACAAGTATTTCTCTTTGCGCTTTACCAAAAAATGATTCTAAGTGGCTATTTCGGTTTGCTTTGCATTTTTCAAAATGCTCATATTAATCATATTGGAAAATATGAAACACAATGAACTCAAACGGTAAGAGATTTAAATAAATGAGGAATCTTGAAAATCACCTAAGAATTAAGAAGAACAATTTGAATGACATGAGCTGTTAGAATAGGTCTCACATTGAATGAAGATAACTCAAATGTATATAAGACTAGTGTGTATGACCCGTGCGTTGCACAGGTTGACATTTTTTTTTGTTGAATTTAATTTTAGTATAATATTTTTTTTTAAATTTATCTATATATATATATATATATATATATATATGTATATATATATATATAATCGTTTAAATAGTTTGAGTTGACTAATTATGTTTTTTTACCAAAATGACCAATGATATTTTTGTATATATATATATTGTGTTTATTTAAAGTTTGATTAGGTAAAAAAAGGTTAAACATTTTTAGATTAACTTAGCGGAATACAAAAAGAAACATGTGATTCGGTACTAATTTATTTAATTATATAAACTAATAAAAAATTTGCATAAATGATTAGTAATATAACCCAAGATGTCACAAAATTTTGAAAATACATATCAGTATCTTTTCAATTATTTTAATTTCGAATGTGTCCTTCATGCGATACATACAAACTTGACTACAATATTTTCAAAAAAGTCACATATTAGTCATTACTGGATGGTGGGGTTAACTTAATTTTTTAACAATTTAATATGTTAGAATCTAAATATAACAAAATTTTGATTATTTTTTTGGTATAATTACTGGTCTATACCAATAGTGAGAATATTATTTGTGAATACAAAAAGTTACTAATTAATTTTTTTTGGTTTCCCAAGGTATCTTCCCCGGCGACTGGGGAGACTAATCCTTCGAGTTACTGAAGTTCATTTAAGGGATGACATATCCCAAGCGATGTCTCTCCATACACACCGGCCAGGGATTGAACACCTAACCAAATGCTTAAGGGGACCAATCAACTTACAACTTGAGCCACACCCACTTGGTTACAAAATAGATTTTATACATATTGATATTTATTAATTAATCATTATTAAACGAATGGAGGCATTAGCTTATTTAATTATTGGTTTTATCAAATTAATTAATATTATGTTTAAATAAATATTCTATACACAAATAATACTATTACTAAATAATTTTTTTTCTAAATACTATTACTTATTATTTTAAATTTTAATACTTTTATGTTTGTAGTATCAATGTTGTTATAGTTTCTTAATTTATTATTTATGAGAGGTGTTAAAATTTTGCCACATAATATTATGGATATTGAAAACGTAAACAAAATTGAGATTAAATAATCAAATGCACAAAGGGAGTGTTACAGCTGATCTTTCGTTGGTGATTCAGAAACGGAACCATTTGTTGCATTGAAAGCAACAGGTTCACAATTGAAAAGGGAAAGTAACCCTTTGTCAACAAATCAGGACGGTGAGAAAAACTCCATTACCTTCACCGCCTTCACAGCGTGAATCAATTCGAGAGGGATCCGTTTGATTTTGCTTTTCACACCCTCAATCACCCAGATTTGTTACGAATCTGCGGCGTTTTTGCTGATGAATGGAACACCTTACACGTCGTTGAGTATCAAATCTGTTGCTCCGTCGCCGATTGATACGCGTTCGTCGTAGGTCGCTCGTGGTTCACTTCACGCCAGGTAAATCGATTCGATTTTAATTTTCTGTACCAATAATGTTTAATACTTTACGTTTTTGTTAATTTGTTATAAGGTGATCGAACAACGCACTAAATTTGATTTTGATTTTGCTTTTCACACCGTAAATCACCCAGTTTTTTTACCGATCTGCTGCGTTTTGACTGCTGAATGCAAGACGTTACACGTCCTTGAGTGTCAACTATGTTTCTCCGTCGCCGATTCATACGCCTCGGAGCTCGTTCGTTGGTCACGTAGGTCACTTCACGCGAGGTGATTTGATTCGATTTTAATTTTCTGGTCCAATATTGCTTACTACTCTTCATTTTGTTATTTTGTTATAACCAAGATGATAAATCAATGGAATCTAAAATTATAATAATTAACTATAGCTCCAAAGTTTTGATATTTCTAACTCACGAACAACAATTTCAGATTAGAGATTTAAATATTTAATGAATTTTTATATGATGTTGAAGATGGAGGGCTCAGGGATTTGCAGAACGGAATGCGTTATTCTAACATTTCGGATCAAACTCAAGCCACCCATTTTGCAAGGATTGGGATTTTGGTTCTTATACTAAGATTTCTGTTCAATCTCAAGCAACCCATTTTCCAGTAGTTGGGATTTTGCTCCTGCAAACAAAGGTCAGTCACTTGTACTAATTCTTACTGCATATAGAATAGTGGATGGAATTGAAATGATATGATTAAGCATGTTTTATGAGATAACAATAGGATTCTAAAAACATTGAAGGCACCAGTACACACATATTGATATGTGTATGTTACAGATTACAGGGAAGACAAATCCACATATCAAATAGCGTTAAAAATCTTATTATGAGACTTTGCATTTAATGTTGTACTATTCAGATGTTACGAATTTGTAAATCGCTTTGCAGTTAAGAAATGTCCATTATATCAAATAGATGTGGAGGTAGTTTTAAATTAGATTTAGAAGTTTCAATCTGCCACATATAAGTGTTTAACAGTCAAAAAATGGCAGTAATATACATAGACCAAACTTGGGTGTCACACCAACTTAGACTTTAGTAGCTTCCATGATGATAAGTATTGGCTATCTGTTAAAATGGCCATTCAAACAATCACTTATTAGTAATTTGCAATACATAATATATATCATTAAACATATAACAAAGTCGATACTCACAATACATATGATGGGTTGTTAAATGTGTTTTAAACCTTGGCGTGCAATTATTCTACCTGATAAGGTCACGCGCCTACTGATGTATAATGTTGATAAATGACTTTGTTGATCCTACAAAATTAGTAAGTGAGAAGCATTGCAGTAATTTAAAACTGAGATAAAATTTGAACATTAACATGAAGCTCACCTTGAATAACCTTTAATGTCTATACATTATCAAATACCTCACGATACACGACATTTTTGGTGGATCGACAAAGATTTCTCTCTTCATCAAGTATGAGTAGCTTAAGTCCCTTTCTCGACTTCACACGTGATAGTGCGACATATAGTTGACCATGACTAAAGACAGGCTTAGGGAGATATATACCAACATGTGAAAGAGATTGTCCTTGGCTTTTGTTTATAGTCATTGCAAAACATACTGTTAGTGGGAATTGTCGGCGTTTAAACTTAAATGGTAGCCCAGGATCACTTGGGATTAGGTTCATCCTTGGGATAAAAACCTTGTCTCCAATTTTTTTACCAGTGAGGACAGTAGCAGATATTACGTTCTTTCCAAGATGATCAACCATTAGTCTTGTACCATTGCAAAGACCAGCTGCTTGATCAATGTTCCTCATCAACATTACGGGGACTCCGACCTTGAGAATCAATCTATGGTTCGGAATACCCGAGCATTTTACTTCATTAAGGAACTCAGGTGTAAACCAATCACTTTGAATTTCAGTATCCTCATCTGATTGACATACCGAGTCAGAGCTAAGATACTCAACAACGTTACCCGGTATAAGGCCTAAAACATAATCATTTACTTCTTCGACAGAATTTAACGTAGGTGCTAAGATAGCCCTCTCCTCAAAAAAATGTTGGCTTGACATATTTTGAAGCAATTCTGGATAAGCAAAATCAAGTAGTGATTTTAGTGGATTTGTTGCGTCCGTGATTAACAGGTCTTCTGGTATGTCAATGTCACTCTCCCCATGTTCATTCTGCTCTGAAGATCCATCACCAATACATAGTAGCCATTTTGCAAACTTTTCTATCTCTAACCTCTCTGACTGTATATTGGATCCACTGAGTCTCATGTTGGTTGTTAGATTAAGTACTTGTCATACCCCAATTTTGTCCGACTAATCGAAAAATCCCAAAAATTTTATCGCTTCGCATATTGTTCTAAATGCGGGTGTATTTGGCACTCTCGTGCAACGGTTTTGTTTGGCGCTCGTTGCTTTCAAAAAAGAGTCCAAAAAATAATAAAAAATAATAAACGCAAGCGCGTGTCGGTTTCGAGTCGTGTGAGCAAATGCGTCGGTGCGCTTTTAGTCTTACCGTTTTACGCGCGTGCGTATTCTGATCGCGGACGCATTCCTAGTCTTAAGGTGAAAGCGCGTGTCGGTTTCGAGTCGTGTGAGCAAATGCATCGGTGCGCTTTTAGTCTTACCGTTTTACGCGCGTGCGTATTCTGATCGCGTACGCATTCCTAGTCTTAAGGTGAACGCGCGTTTCGTTTCGAGTCATCGTGTCGGTACGCGTTGTTTTTACCGCTTCTATTATCATAAAAAAAAAAAATAATAATAATAATAATAAATAATAGTAATAAAATGAAATCAGTTTTTTTTTATTATTATTAGCTGTCCTTGTGTTACAAAAATTAAAAAAAAGCAGAATAGTACAAAAAAAAAAAGTCAGCTCTTTTATTTGCATATGGACAAAAAATTTAATTAAATACAAATGGTACAAAAATTAATTACAAACAAAAGGGTAAAAAAATAAAAATAATAATAAAGCAAAAATGGGACAGCAACACATGCGAATGGCTGCCTCAAAGCTACAAGCCCAAGTTCTTTCTTCCTGCCCCTTTTGTTTGGCTTCCATTTTCAGCAAAAGCACTACTACAGTGGCAGCAGCCCTGCTGCCATCCTTGCTGCTCCTCTCTGCTCCACTGCAACAGCAACAACTTGGTCTCCTATGTGTTTTGATCCCCTGCATTAGCATACCACACTACACCACATCCCTTGCCTATAAATACCATGAGCAGAAACAATGTTAAGGGGGATACACAGACATACAGCAAAGAGGCAAAAGAGACACTGAAACACACAGACACATACACACAAGCAAGAATTCACAGCAATCAGTACAAAAAAAAGGAGACAGCAAACACTGCAAACACAACCACACACATACGCAGGGCAATATACATACATGCAGACAGCCAAAATACACACACACACAGAGATACAGAAACATAACAGATACACACAGAGAGCAATTCACAGACAGTAACAAGAACACAAAAACTAACAGCAAAAATCCTTTTAATTGCTGTGTTGATATAAGGTCCGAGTGGAAGCAGTAGAGAACAGCAAAGGTTTTTACAGAAGCTGGAGAAAAAGGTTGGGTCATATTTCAGTTTCCATTTACTGTCAAAATGCTAAGTGTATGCTAACTTAGGCTTTAGTATTCTGTTTTCGTAATGGAAAATTATTGTCAATAGGCGAGAGTTCTATAACAGGCAAAACAAAGATAGGTTATTTTTCTTACCAAAAGATACAGTGAGTCAATAACAAAAATTAAAAGTGGAAGAGATGAACAAAACAAAAGCACAAAAAGGGGTATAATAGAGCTCACCTCATAGACGCCGGCCACCGTAGACGGTGGCCGTTGGCCGTGCGCTGCCGTCACCTCCGCCGTCGCCACCGCAAAACACCAACTCTGAAGCCAAATCCCTCAGTCACCCTCAGCCCCTAAACCGAATCAACCCCCCTCCAAAGCGGCCACTGTCCAAAAAAAAACACCACCACTTCACCACTATGCCGTGACCCACACCGCACCGTACGACCACCGTCGTCTTCCACCAGCGCACAACCACCGCGAGCCACCCATCACCACCAAACCGAACCGCCTCTGCCTCTCACCGTTCGCATCTCCCCCCCTTTGTGTCCCACCAAACAGTCATCCACACCCAACCACCTTCAAACACCCACAACCACGCACCAGTAGCCACCACCGTCAGATCCCCTTTCCCATCGCGAATCAAACCTGAATCGAACAAGAAAACCGCGCCGTAGACCACCTTCCCTCCTTCGTTCTCTTTCTCCACGCCTCTCACCCCTGCTCTTTGAAGAGGAAGCCCCGATCGGTGAGAAGAAAAAACGAAAATGGGTTGTGGTGGAGAGCGAGCGAACAGAGCTAGGGAAAAGGAGAGAGAAATCGAAGCTAGGAGGAGAGAGTGGGATGTGGATCTGTGAGAGAGGAGAGGAGGGGAGCCGTGGAGAGGGATGGAGGCGGCGGTGTGAGGAGAGAGGGAGGAGTTCGCACGGCGCCATGGAGAGAGAGAGGGAGAAGATTAGGTTTTTCTGATTTTTTGTGGAGGCGCGCCGTGGAAGGAGAGAAAGCAAAATTAGGGTTTCCCTAATTAGATTTTTCCTTTTATAGTATAAGAGCAAGGGCAGTTTGGTCTTTTCCCCTTTTTTATTTTTCAGATTTCTATTCGCACCCCCCACGGTTTACTCCGCACGCCCCCTTCTGAAGCCCATGGCTTTTTTTGAAACGCAGCCCAGCTCACCAAAAACGAGCTGGGCTCACTATTTGCACCCCCAGTTTTAATAATACAGCCCTCCTTTTTTATTTACACCCCCATTTTACTATTTCACCCCCTGTTTCTCTTTTCGAATTTTATTTCTTTCCCCTAGATAAACGTTTTTTTCAAAACCTGTTTTCCCAAATAATAAATCTTTCTTTTCCCTAAACGAACTTTTTTTTTTTTCTCAAACCTTTTTTAAATGATGGATAAATATTTCCCCGAACGAAAATCAATCCAATTGCAAATTCCTTTCATCACGACGTTCTCTCCAATTAAAACCAACGAAGACACTTTTCAAAAACAAATCTTTTCAAACGTCGGAATCAAAACTAATCATCATTAATGATCACTCGCGCCGTTGCCGTTTGATTGTGGGTGATGATTTCATTCCTGTGAGAGCTAGTAGTGTGGCCACTCTAAACCGTCGTTGTTTGGTCCTCACAAACGCTCTCCTTCAATTGCGAAAACCTTTTCAATGCTCAAAATAAAAACCGATTATCATTAATCATCACTCGCGCCGTTGCCGTTTGGTCGTTAATGATAATTCATTTTCATAAGAGTAGTAGTGTGACCACTCTAAACCGTTGTTGTTTGGTCGCTACGAACGCTCAACCCCTTTGCGAAAAACTCCAAAAAGATTAAAAAACAAAAACCGTTTTCCAAACACCAGAAGAACTACGTAGCTTTGAATTCTCCATCGCACCGGGAGATACGTAGGAGCGGGCCATGTCCTGTCAAGCACTTCTTTCTAAAAACCCTTTTTTTCCTTTCTCGTCAAAAAGTAAAAATTTTGTTAAGTTTCTTTAATTCGTTTTCAATAAGAAATAAAGAGGCAAATTAAATATTTTCAGGTCAACACTTCAAACCACACATTTAATTAAAGGTTCCCTTTCGGTAGAAAGGAGGTACGGGGTGCTAATACCTTCCCTATGCCTAACCGACCCCCGAACCCATATCTCTAGTTTTCGAAAGACCATCCGCCTTGTCTAAAAGACCTTTTTTCAATGTTTTGGTCTTAAAATTAAAATATTGGTGGCGGCTTCCAAATTTTTCCACGTTGTCAAACGAAAAGTCCCTAGCCGGATTTTTCGGGCGCAACAGCTGGCGACTTCACTGGGGACTTTTCTTCTGTGGGTCAAGCCTAACTAATTAAATGTGTGGTTTAGTGTGCTATCGATGTGATTTGGATACTTTGTTTGCTTCTATCCTTTTTCGGTTTGCCCTTCTTGTCATGTTGCGCATGTGCATTTATTTCTTCTCCTTTCATGTTTATTTTTCCTCGTCTTTGCTTATGTGCTTAGTACTCTCATGCATTTCCCCCCATCTTGTTATGTTCCCCTCTTCTTGGCCCCCTTTCTTGAGGTAAGCAAAGCACTTGATTGTTGTTGAAACCCTAGGCTAGCTTATTTGATATTGAACCCTAGTGTAGACAACATGTTATCGCTTGTTACTGTCTGGACTGTTCTGGGTTTTCCTTCGCAGGTGGGGATATATGCGGGTAGTTTTAGGCGGTATGTCCTCGCTACACACACTCACACCTTATGCTTATTGTGCTTCGAGAGGGGCCTAAAACCCAAGGTCTGACAAAACTTAGGAGAGTGGAAACGAGTAGTGACTGGCAATTGGACTGTTGTCCTTCCGACTCTCACGAAAGTTTCAGCCAGAGTATGCTCTTTCATGATGCCTCACACCAGATGGCGTTCCATCGTTGTGGGTGCTATTGTGAAAGAGAATTAGCTCTGGTAGCCTGGTGAGGAAGTGACTAGAACCCGCATGGGAGGAACATTTGAGTTGTCCTAGAACTTAGGTCCCCACCTTCGTAGGACACAAGGGGCATACCAAATTGTGTGTTGCATGGTAATATAGACATGTTTTCAAAAAAAGAGTAGGAGGTTTTTCAAATAAAAAGTAGAGAAAGAATTGCCGTTGTAGCCTTTCTTTTGCTGGTCCGTACGAAGTGACATATGGCCCACTCTTTTCAAAAAAAAAGAGAGAACGAGCTGCCGTTGTAGCCTTTCTCTTACTTGGTCCATATGAAACCACGTACGGCTCGCATTTTTCAAAAAAAAAAAAAAACTTGAACTAATGCCAATAAGGGTTTTGCCCTAGTCTGCATATGCATAAAATATCATCATCATTTTGCATGCATCCTCGCATTGCATCCAACGGAAGCTTTTATAGTTCATGCATGCATCCTCGCATTGCATCCAACAGAAGCTTTTACAGTTCATGCATGCATCCTTGCATTTCATCAAAGTTTGTTTACCGAGAATCCCAAAGTGACAAAGAATCTTGTCATAGGCACGATGTGGGATCAAAAGTGAAACAGCGTATACTCCGAGGTGCGAGTTTGTTTAAGTTTGAATGCATGGAATGTGCTTTGTTTCGCTTATTGATTCTAACCTTGTTGTGTTTCAAAGAAAAAAATAATCAAAATCCACCATTAAACCTATGGCAAGACATAGTACACCGTGATTCCCGGCACCAAGACAAACATGAAATCATACATATTGCATTGCACTTGCATTCAAACAAGTATTAGTGCATACCGTCTTTTATCAAAAAAAAAAAAAACCAAAAATCAAGAAAAAATCAAAAATTATTATTTTCCACAAGTTTTTTTAGAAAACATACTACATGCATTTTTTCTTTGCATTACAAAAAATAATCAAATAAACATCTCATTTCGCATGCATTTTCATAAGAATCATATCTTTCCACGCACTAAAAATAATTGTTAGTATCAGGCACTCCATTTCATAGTTTAAAAATAAAACGAAAAGCAATCATCATCCGCACTTTGCATCATGGCATCATGCATTACATAAAACAAAATTCTGAAAAAAAACAATTATCATCCCTATGGTATTACATTCGCTCATAATCATGAAAAATCATCAAGTGATGCAATTTACGTTATCCTCATTCAAAATGCACATTCGTTCATTCATTCACCCACTCATTCCGTCGTCCGTCCATATCACATCATCGCATTAATACTTTTCTGTGTCACAAATCAAAAATAAGCATTAACGTCTCATCTCACATGCATCTTCATTCAATATCTCCCATGCATTAGGAAAGTAATTGCAAGCATCACGCATTTCATTTCATTGCATAAGAAAAATGAAAACCAGAAGCATCTATCATCCATATCGCATTTCATTCATCCTTGATTATGCAAAAACTATCATCAAATAATGCGGACATCGCATCAATGTGGCGCTCATGCATCATTTCATTAACCTCATCACTTTGTTCGAATACATCATTTCTCCCTGCATGCATCCTTTCGAAACAAAGAAAAATTTCTCATGTGATGGCTTAATGGATAGAAGTGCACCTTTGAACGACGAAGGGTAATGTCTCAAATTTGTTTGTCGACTACAAATTTGAGATGTTACTTTACGATGTCAAAGCACTTTGACCCAGTCGCACGTATTTTAATTTCAAGTAGGGAATTAAATTGAGTCAACTAATTGTCAAAACGTTTCAGTACATTGTGTGAAGTATTGAGTCAGGATCCACTCAGTGTTTCAGGCAAGTCACTCAGGGTAACGACAATCAGTTGCCTCATATCACCATTCTTGCATCTCTCATCATTCAAAAAAGGGGCATTGGCATTTCGCATCTTGTCTCGCCTCTAAAAAAAAATAAAAAAATCAAAAATCATTTGGAAAAAATGGGGGGCATCATTCTTGCATCATTCGCATTGGTATTCCATATTTTGTCTTGCAACAAAATAATTTAGAATAAGCCACACTTTTCGAGTAGTCGTTCTCCACGCATTTGCATCATACTTGCATATCATAATTTGTTCATTCATTCATTGCATAAAAGAAAAGTTGTGATGAGAAGCGAGACGTTCTTGCAAAACAATCATCCTTTTTTGAAAAAGTTTATCCTTACTTGGTTGCAAACTCAAGGTGTTCCAAGGCACTCAGTTTTGCAAATCAATGGCTCATTTGCATGTCTTTCAAAAACACTGCACCCCATCCATTCCATGAAAAAAAAAAACTGAAGCAGCTCATCAATTCATTGTTCTAACTAATGTTGACTCTCTGTGAAGCATTCCTATAGTGAACGTGCATGACACGTGCAGTTTCTCTTGCTTGAGTCAGTCAGTTTCCTTCCTTGTCATCATCACCATCCCAGTCTAACCCTGCCCCGACCACCCATAAAGTACATATCCCCCACATCAGTACCTAGTTGATTATTTGGGTTGTTCTCACTAATGAAACATCACTTTAGACCCTCATTACTAGGGGCAAATTTGTGGTCACTACGATACCTTGTCAATATTGTTTTCCCTTGGTGCAAGTCCTTTACAAAAAAAAAAATCAAAAAGGCCCGTTGTTGCGCCCGAAAAAGTCCCCGAGGGAGAACCTTCCTCGTTCACAACTTTTCTTAAGACAATGAAGCCGCCACCAATATTTATTAAGGAAAATATTAGGAAAACCTTTTTTGGAAAGCGATTGGTCTTGCAAAACTAGAGATTAGGGTTCGGGGGTCGGTTACGCGCGGGGAAGGTATTAGCACCTCACACGTCCTCTCTACTGAGAGGGAACCTTTAATTAAGTGTGTGGTTTTAATATGTTGACCTGAAAAATATCTAATTTGCCTCTTTATTTCTTATTGAAAATGAATTAAAGAAAATAATAAATTTTTTATTTTTGGAGAGAAAGGGGGAAAAAAGGTTTTTAGGAAAAAAAGTGCTTGACGGGACGTGGCCCGCTCCTACGTATCTCCCGGTGCGATGGAGAATTCAAAGCTACGTAGTTCTTGTTAGAAAATGTTTGTGTGTTTGGTATTTTTTAATATAGGGGTTTTAGGATTTTGTGATCTGTGTTGAAGGACCACTGGGGGTCTGAAGGGCCGCTGGGGGCTGAAGGAGCGCTGGGGCTCTGAAGGACCACAGTTCACTTATCCTAAAACGATGATTAACCCGGCCGTACGACCGACTTAATCCCCTACTTTGAAAATAGGATTTTTGATTTTTGAAAGAGATGTGTTTGTATTTTTTATTTAGAAATTATTTATTTTTGCGCTTGACAGGGGCGTGGCCCTGCTCCTACGTATCTCCTGGTGCGATGGAGAATTCAAAGCTACGTAGTTCTTCTTTGTTTGGAAAATGGTTTTTGTTATTTTATTATTTATTATTTTTTTTTTATCTTGTTTAATTGTGAAAATTAGGCATTTATGATGATCAATTGAGCAAAGGCTCCAAGTGATCACCACTAGTACCTCATTGTTAGTAATCATGCAAGCAAAGGCTTCACAAGACTATTTAACAAAGTTTTTAACTTAGTGAACTTTTTTAGGAAAATTCAGGCATTCATGATGATCAATTGAGCAAAGGCTCCAAGTGATCACCACTAGTACCTCATTGTTAATAATCATGCAAGCAAAGGCTTCACGAGACTATTAACAAAGTTTTTGACTTATGAGAAATTATTTGTCTTGAAGAGAATTAAATTAAATTAAAAAAACGAGAAAGGGGTGGAAATAGTAAAATGGGGTGTTATTAAAAAGGGGTGCAGTTAATAAGGCCCAATTCGTTTTTTTTTTGGATCAGGTCCGTGGGAACAAAAATGGGCTTCTGGGGGCGCTGTAGTAGTGAAACAGAGGGGTGTGGGAAGTAATCTGGTTATTTTAATTTTAAAATAAAATAAATAATAAGAGGGGAAGTATATAAGGGAAAGAAGGGATTTTGGGAACCCTAATTTTCCCCTCTCAGCGCCGTTCCAACAACAATTAGAGAGAGAGAGTTTAGAGTGAAAATGGAAAGGGGGAGAGAAATCAGGGAGAGAGCGAGAGAGAATCGTGGAGAGAAAAAGATGGAGGAGGGCGACGGAAACTGCGCCGGGCCGGTCGCAGCCAGAGACGCGCTGGTGACAGCGGCGCTGTGAGGCGATTCCGCAAGCAGACCGAACCGGAGAGAGAGGGAAGGCGTGATGCTAGGAGGATGATGCGGCGGAGAGGGGAAGAGAGGAGGCACCGTCGGTGGAGAGAGAAAGAAAGCTATGGTGGAGAGAGAGGAAGAACGAAACGAAGGTGACCGGAGCTACGACAACGACGACGGAGAGAGAGGGAGGAAGGACGCCAGCGGCGCTGGCGGTGGTGCTTCTCAACGGCGACGTTTTTTGCTATTGACGTGCGTACGGTGGAGGGCGGTGGTTCCGGCCAGGAGAGGGGAGGACGGTGCTAAGAGGATAGTCACGGTGCCAGGGTCGTTGTTGACGGAGGAGACAGACACCGGCGACGGGGAGAACGACGCGACGGCGTTCGTGGAGGACGACCACCGTCTACGGTGGTCGGTGCTAACGGTACGGTTCTGTTTCTCTTTCTTTTTTTTTTCCTAATTCTGATTTGATCTCCTAATGTGTTCATGATTTGTTAACTTTTATTTACAATACTAATCTTGAAATCTATTCACAGACAACCAATATATCCTATGTACAATACCAATTTATTCGTGATGCTAATATTCTTACGGTATCAACATTTCTAACAAAACTGAA
Source organism: Astragalus membranaceus (assembly GCA_039519185.1). Taxonomy (NCBI): domain Eukaryota; kingdom Viridiplantae; phylum Streptophyta; class Magnoliopsida; order Fabales; family Fabaceae; genus Astragalus; species Astragalus membranaceus. The sequence continues at coordinate 180,128,869 of CM076849.1, forward strand.
CCTAAACTGAACTTACACATACTTTAGTTGATATATACAGTTTCATCAAGTAATACACAGGGTTCTTTGTAAAACAGACTGTTGCGTACTAAGTTAAAGAAACGAAACTGCTAATACCAACCTCTTTTCCAGCTCTTGATGTTCGCATTTTGCCATTACTGCCTATTGGAACTTTTTGTTGCTGCTACTGCCGTCTTTGTTTCAGAATCCTTGTTGTTTCGTGATTAGGATTTTAGCGTGAAGAACCCTATTCTATGTTTTCTGATTTTGGTCCATTTTTTTCCTTCTGTGTCTGCGGATTGTTGATTTTATAGGCATCTTTAGGTTTTGGAAAATGAATTCTTTGATTCTAACCTGATTTTATTTCCTTTTTCAGGTTATTGGACTCTTGGGCAACAAGAATCAGCCCATGGATCTGCTGCTGCTGCTTCTATTTTTATTTGTATTTTCGGATTTGTATTTTTGGCATTTTTAGTATTATCATTTTTTTGTATTTTTGGACTTTTGGACATCTTGGACACTATTAAATTGTAAATAAACAATAAATAGAATTTTTTGACATTTTTGATACTATATTGCTTAAATAAATTATATAAACAAAATAAGATTAATAACAAGAAAAAGGAGTTGGGCCAAATACAAAGACGAGAACGGGCCAGACTAAACAAATACGCTAAAACGAGGCCCAAAAATAGAAAAATGGGCCTGTTAACTAAAAGCGCTAAAAATTAACTTGGAATTGCATTCTTAAGCCCGAATTGAAACGACAAGCCCAATCGCGAGAAAAATGACTTTGGTAGTCTCAATTAGGTTCGACTAAATCCGAATACAAAGATTAAATTGAAGAACGCACGAAACGACCGATCATTCGCGTGCATGCCTAATTTAAAACAACGGTACTTCGATTTAGCTGAACAGGGTAATTGAAATTGGCTAGGATTAGTAACTGAGACGCCATACTGATGATTCTCGTAATCACGCGACTTCAAAACACGATTTAAGTAAAATAAACGACTAAAACTAGAAGACGGACAAAATTGGGGTATAACAGCTGCCCCTCTTTATTTGGATTTTGACAAGGAATATGAATTGGCCGAAACATATTCCGAGGCAAAATAGAAATAAAGAATTCAGAAATTATACCAATTTTGTCTACCTAGAGAAACCTGAGGCAAAAAAGGTAAATCGGGCACTTGGCGTGCAGAAAAGCGGTAAATGGGCACTTGGCGTGCAGAAAGCGGTAAATGGGCACTTGGCGTGCAGAAAGCGGTAAATTGCCCAGGCTGCCTAAAACCTGTAATCCTTAAACGGACTCTTGGTGAATCCGAGTTTGCACGTGGCTTTGAGGAGCACGCTTCCTGTTGGCCTTTTCGAGCGACCGGGGGGATCGTTATCAGTTCCGGAGCTGATATACTGATCAATGCACGGCGTCCACTGTATCTTAGGCTGATACAACTATTCCGTTGAACCTCACATGGGGCTGCGGTCCATCGCGTTGCTCGTACACGACGTGAGACCTGGACAGAAGGGAGCATTGAACTCTGACGAGAGCGGTTTTGAACTCCAAACTGCAATGCACGCTTGAGCGCTGACTTTTCTTTTCTCTCTTTCTTTTCTATTTCTCTCTTTTCTTTTTTCTTTCTGAACTCTCAACTTGGGGAAACATTTTCTGGAATCTGGGGGCGAGGGATAACACCGAAGTGCTCATCCTCTCTTTGTACCTGTAGCTAAAATGAACAAATGCATGCAGTGCAAATGCTATGATTGCTGTTTTCTTTTTTTTTTTCTTTTTTCTTTTTTTTTTTTTTTTTTTTTTTTTTTATGATGAATGATGAGTTTCTTATTTCCTTTGTCTATGTCGGATGAATGCATGATCTTTTACTGTTTCTATATGCTTGATGAATGCAATGATTTTCCTTTTCTTCTCTTGCCTGTACGCAATGCATGATTTTCTTTTTCTTTTGCTTATGAATGCATGATTTTCTATTGTTCTTATATGCTTGATGAATGCAATGCCTGACTTTATTTGTTCTTTTGCTTTTCTCCTCTTCTTTTCTTTTGCTCTTTTTATGAAGTGCAGGTATGCGAATGCAACATTTTGGTGTTTGATGATATGTAATGAAATGGCAGATGACATGCAATGGAAAACTCTTTCTTCTTTGCTTTTTTTTTTCTATGAAATGTGAATATTGCTGATGAATAACATGAAATGATGAATGACATGGGATGCTTTAGCTTTCTTTTCTTCTATGAGATGCAAGTATGATGTGATGTAACTGTATTGCTTTGATGTTTGATGCAAATGTATGCGGTGATTGATGCTTTGATGAATGAAATGCTCCTGTTCTAACTTCTGTTTATTTCTTTTTGCTTCTTCTATGAAATGCAGACATTAATATGATGCAATGCTCTGATGTTTGATGCAATGATTCTTGTTCTCTTTTTTTTTTTATGGAAATGCTAACGTTAATATGATGCATATGCACTGCTTTAATGTTTGATGATTGAATGACAAAGGAATGGTTTGTGAAATGATGAATGACATGGAATGCTTTTGTCTTTTCTTTATTTTCTTTTTGCTTTCTTTGTTTTTTTCTGTGAAATATCTGATGCAAAATGTAATGCTCTAATGATGGATGACATGCAATGATTTTGTTCTTTTCTTTTTATGAAGTGCGAACATTAACATGATGCCAATGCAATGAAAAGATTTCTGCTTTTTCTGTGCGACTGACGTGGAACGTTTTTTTCTTTTTGCTATGTGATGAATGCACAAAATGTGAAGGTGCAAATGTAATGCTTTGATGCATGTGCTATAATGCCTAGATGCATGAGGTAAACATTTTTGTGATGAGATGCGAGACTTTGAATGCAAGGACTTGGGATGATTATTTGACCAGTCTGTTGAAAAATTGAATTTGATTCAAACTCTGGTGTTCTCAAGGCTTTTATTTACAAACAACCTCACTTGTGTTCTCCTTCTTTCCATGATGACTGAATTTTAGATATCACGTAAACAACTTGTGTTCTCTCTTTTTGAAGCATTGTCTAGTAAGCATGCATAAGAGTGCAAATGTGAATGAATGAGTCAGTTAACTTGGAATTGGTTTAGGGCATGGACTTTTATGGCAAGTGAAGGAATGACCGACATGGCTATTGCCGAAGCTTGTGAGGGATCAAGAGATACAAGATTGCCCCAATTCAGGTCTTTGACGAGTGAATAACTTGCCCCTGTCTAGCGGTGACAACAACTAGGGGCGTAGAAGATGATGAATTGGGAATGCTTTGGCTTTTTGAGATGAAAGCTGGAATGAAAGGGGTTTTGCTTCAACCCACAGAATTTGATGTTGCCCCAGTCATAACAAGGACAAAGCTTCCCCAATCAGAATGACAAGGTCTTGTTTAGGATAGTGAGTTGAGAGATTGCCCCGGTGAGGTTTTTATGGGAATGAATGAGGTGAAGGAATGGGAAGGCACTTGCCCCACTTTGGAATGACATTGACAACTGTAGTGACACGGGATGGGCATTGAACAGACTTTCCTAAGACTAGGGTGTGTGGGTGGTGAAGAGAATGCCCCAACTTTGGGTCTGAGTGGTATTCTCAGTGCAAATCTTTGGTTCTCTATTGATGTCTTGACTTTTGGTGCGAAAGAATCCTTACCTGGTGATCACTAAACCATGTTTTAATGCATCTTGAATGTGTTTTGGAGTGCAAGTCCCTCTTTTTTATTTTGTCAGCTTTCTTTTTTCTGACTGTTCGTTTTTGTTTCCTCAGCTCTCTTTTTTCTGAGGGTTTATTCTTTCTTGATCAGCTTTCTTTTTTCTGATCGTTTGTTTTTCTTTTGAGCAAACATATTGTACATAGATAAACTTGTTCGTCCTAAGATTAGAATTTGAGTGAACAAAAGCAACGGGTCATTGATCAGAATGGACTTTTCGGGATTGTGGTGTTTTGTGGAGGAAGGAGGGTTAGGCTTAATGAAGTGTTTGAGGCTAAAGGAAGGATGAGTTTTGTTCGGCGTTGATTGACGGTTAATGGTCTATGAGGAAGATGGTTATTGGGCTTGTTTGGGCTCTGTTAAAGCAAATTCGTGTCTCATGGTAGAATGACTAAGGGGTTTGATGTTGAGGCCAAAGGAAGTGTTTGAAGGTTTATGGAATCAGGTGTTGGAATGATGAAGTGTTTGAAGGTTTATTTAGACAAGGATCTCTTGTATTTTGTGGTATCATGTACCAGCTCACCACTTTATTTTCTTTTGTTTTGGGATTTTCATTTTTGAATCCCCTTTTTTTTTTTTTTCTCTTTTTCCCTCTTTTGTTTTTTATGATTCTTTTCCTTCTTCGACTCGGGTGAGCTGATAAAAAGTGATGCACTGTTTTTTTTTTTATTTGGGGTGATCCTTGTCTAGGGTGATTTTTGGATTTTGGTTTTTCTTGGCTCAAGGTGGGTAGGAAAGGGACTTTCTGGGATTTTGGGGTTTTTGAGGAGATGGACAAACTTCATTTCAAATCCCGATTGCTTATTTCTATAAGACTTAACTTTAGAACAATAATTTATCTATCTTCATGTGTTTGCTCTTTTTTCCTTTTTTGTGCCCTAATTTTTGCCTGGACCGCTCTTTGTGAGTTTTCAGTCCACCGGGCGCTCCTTTTTGCCTAGGCCGCCCTTTGCGGGTTTTCAACCTAGCGAGCTTGTTTTCTTGTTTATTATATTATTATTGTTATTTTTTTGAGAGACTTGCACTGAAGGAATATGATATTAACCAAGGGGATCTAATGATCACAGACTTGCCCCAGCATGGAGGACTTGAACCAAAAGTCAAATACGCACTGATGGGGAGAATATGCACTTTATGGGTGGACGGGGCGGGACTAGACTTGGACGGGAAACGATGGTAAGGGAGGAAAACCAACGGACTCAAACAAGAGAATGTACTCATAGCATGCACGCTCATTAGAAGAATGCTTCACAGAGAGTTAACATCAGTTAAAAATTTGTTTTTTCTTTGATACACTATTTCAGTCTTTTGTCATGGAATGGATGGGATGCAGTGCTTTTGAAAAACTGAGTGCCTTGGAACACCTTGAGTTTGCAACCAAGTAAGGATAAACTTTTTCAAAAAGGATGATTGTTTCGCAAGAACGTCTCGCTTCTCATCACAACTCTTATTTTATGTAATGAATGAATGAACAAATTATGATATGCAAGTATGATGCAAATGCGTGGAGAATGACCACTCGAAGAGCGTGGCTTATTCTAAATAATTTTGTTATTTTTAATGCAAGACAAAACATGGAATGCCAATGCGAATGATGCAAGAATGATGCCCCTTTTTTTTCAAAATGATTTTTGATTTTGATTTTTTATTTTTTTTATTTTTTAGAGGCGAGACAAGGTACAAAATACCAATGCCCCCTTTTTCTTTTGAATGATGAAAGATGCAAGAATGATGCTTTTCTCTAAATGATGATGACTTTTTTTTTTAGAGGCAAGGCAAGGTATGAAATGCCAATGCCCCTTCCTTTTTTGAAAGATGCATGTATGGAGGAATGATGTATTAAAGTGATGAGGTTAATGAAATGGTGCATGAATGCTACGTTTTGAATAAATTTGATGATGATTTTTATTCATGATTATGAATGAGATGCTTTCTTGTTTTCATTTTTTTTGTGCAATGATATGCATGATACTCACAATGATTTTCTTTTTTGTTTTTTTAGTTTTGGAACATGATTTTGAAAATTATTTGGAGATGCAAATGATTTATTGGAAAAAGGGTTTTAGAAAAATGTGCTTGACGGGGTATGACCCGCTCCTACGTATCCCCATTGTAATGAGGAATCAAAGCTTACGTAGTTCTACTGTGTCTTTTTTGAAATAATGCTTATGCATGGATGTCTCATCTTGGATGAACTTGACGAGGATTTTTTTTGCATGATTATAAATGAAATGCTTATGCTATGCAGATGATAATTGTTTTTGTTTTATCTTTATGTAATGAAAGGGAATGCAAGATGAATATTATTTTTTTCAAAATTGGAATTTTATGCAATGCAAATGATGCAATGATGCAGTGATGCAATGATGCGAAATGATGTGAATGCGAAATGATGTGGATGCGAAATGATGTGTCATTTACATAAAAAGAGGGTAAGAAAATAAGGATATTATTTTCTACGATTTTTGGAAATAGAGTTTAAGAAAAAGGAATGCCTAAACTAATGCAACAAACAAAGGCGTGCCCCCGTGTCCTACAAAGGGTGGGAATCCTAGGGTCTAAGGTCGACGAAAGGGGTAATACTCCCATGTAGGTTCTAATCTCTTCCTTGCAATGGCAACCAAGAGCTAAAGTCTCTCTCATGATGGCACCCACAATCGTAGAAAGCTACCGAGTGTGAGGCATCCTGACAAAGCGCACTCTTGGGCGGAACTTTCATGAGAGCCATACAGACAAAGGTCTACGAATGGCAGTCACTAATCGTTCCCACTCTCCTAGGTTTTTGTTCAGACCTTGGGTTTTAGGCCCCACTCAATGCTCACAAGTATAGGATGTGAAGTGTGTGTCGAGGGCACAACACCTAGGAATAACTACCCTTCCCCACCTGCAAATGAAAATCCAGAGCAGTCCAGACAAATAGCATGTTGTTTATCCTAGGGTTCAATATCGATCCAATATAAACTAATCTAGGGTGCCGATAACAATGCATTACTTACCTCAAGAAAGGGAGCAAAGAAGAAGGGGACATGATAAGAAAGGGGAAGAAATGCATGAGGGAACTAAGCAAAGAAGTAACTATCTATTGCAAAAGCAAACATAGATTAAGAATGCACATGGATGTAACATGCTTATGAAAAAGGACAAAGAAGAGAGGCAAAGCAAGATATTCAAATCAATCATATAAACCACACATTTAATTAATTTAGGCTTGACCCACTTTTAAAATGTTTTTTTTTTAGTCCCCAGTGGAGTCGCCAGCTGTTGCGCCCGAAAAAGTCCCCGAGGGAGAACCTTCCTCGTTCACAACTTTTCTTAAGACAATGAAGCCGCCACCAATATTTATTAAGGAAAATATTAGGAAAACCTTTTTTGGAAAGCGATTGGTCTTGCAAAACTAGAGATTAGGGTTCGGGGGTCGGTTACGCGCGGGGAAGGTATTAGCACCTCACACGTCCTCTCTACTGAGAGGGAACCTTTAATTAAGTGTGTGGTTTTAATATGTTGACCTGAAAAATATCTAATTTGCCTCTTTATTTCTTATTGAAAATGAATTAAAGAAAATAATAAATTTTTTATTTTTGGAGAGAAAGGGGGAAAAAAGGTTTTTAGGAAAAAAAGTGCTTGACGGGACGTGGCCCGCTCCTACGTATCTCCCGGTGCGATGGAGAATTCAAAGCTACGTAGTTCTTGTTAGAAAATGTTTGTGTGTTTGGTATTTTTTAATATAGGGGTTTTAGGATTTTGTGATCTGTGTTGAAGGACCACTGGGGGTCTGAAGGGCCGCTGGGGGCTGAAGGAGCGCTGGGGCTCTGAAGGACCACAGTTCACTTATCCTAAAACGATGATTAACCCGGCCGTACGACCGACTTAATCCCCTACTTTGAAAATAGGATTTTTGATTTTTGAAAGAGATGTGTTTGTATTTTTTATTTAGAAATTATTTATTTTTGCGCTTGACAGGGGCGTGGCCCTGCTCCTACGTATCTCCTGGTGCGATGGAGAATTCAAAGCTACGTAGTTCTTCTTTGTTTGGAAAATGGTTTTTGTTATTTTATTATTTATTATTTTTTTTTTATCTTGTTTAATTGTGAAAATTAGGCATTTATGATGATCAATTGAGCAAAGGCTCCAAGTGATCACCACTAGTACCTCATTGTTAGTAATCATGCAAGCAAAGGCTTCACAAGACTATTTAACAAAGTTTTTAACTTAGTGAACTTTTTTAGGAAAATTCAGGCATTCATGATGATCAATTGAGCAAAGGCTCCAAGTGATCACCACTAGTACCTCATTGTTAATAATCATGCAAGCAAAGGCTTCACGAGACTATTAACAAAGTTTTTGACTTATGAGAAATTATTTGTCTTGAAGAGAATTAAATTAAATTAAAAAAACGAGAAAGGGGTGGAAATAGTAAAATGGGGTGTTATTAAAAAGGGGTGCAGTTAATAAGGCCCAATTCGTTTTTTTTTTGGATCAGGTCCGTGGGAACAAAAATGGGCTTCTGGGGGCGCTGTAGTAGTGAAACAGAGGGGTGTGGGAAGTAATCTGGTTATTTTAATTTTAAAATAAAATAAATAATAAGAGGGGAAGTATATAAGGGAAAGAAGGGATTTTGGGAACCCTAATTTTCCCCTCTCAGCGCCGTTCCAACAACAATTAGAGAGAGAGAGTTTAGAGTGAAAATGGAAAGGGGGAGAGAAATCAGGGAGAGAGCGAGAGAGAATCGTGGAGAGAAAAAGATGGAGGAGGGCGACGGAAACTGCGCCGGGCCGGTCGCAGCCAGAGACGCGCTGGTGACAGCGGCGCTGTGAGGCGATTCCGCAAGCAGACCGAACCGGAGAGAGAGGGAAGGCGTGATGCTAGGAGGATGATGCGGCGGAGAGGGGAAGAGAGGAGGCACCGTCGGTGGAGAGAGAAAGAAAGCTATGGTGGAGAGAGAGGAAGAACGAAACGAAGGTGACCGGAGCTACGACAACGACGACGGAGAGAGAGGGAGGAAGGACGCCAGCGGCGCTGGCGGTGGTGCTTCTCAACGGCGACGTTTTTTGCTATTGACGTGCGTACGGTGGAGGGCGGTGGTTCCGGCCAGGAGAGGGGAGGACGGTGCTAAGAGGATAGTCACGGTGCCAGGGTCGTTGTTGACGGAGGAGACAGACACCGGCGACGGGGAGAACGACGCGACGGCGTTCGTGGAGGACGACCACCGTCTACGGTGGTCGGTGCTAACGGTACGGTTCTGTTTCTCTTTCTTTTTTTTTTCCTAATTCTGATTTGATCTCCTAATGTGTTCATGATTTGTTAACTTTTATTTACAATACTAATCTTGAAATCTATTCACAGACAACCAATATATCCTATGTACAATACCAATTTATTCGTGATGCTAATATTCTTACGGTATCAACATTTCTAACAAAACTGAACCTAAACTGAACTTACACATACTTTAGTTGATATATACAGTTTCATCAAGTAATACACAGGGTTCTTTGTAAAACAGACTGTTGCGTACTAAGTTAAAGAAACGAAACTGCTAATACCAACCTCTTTTCCAGCTCTTGATGTTCGCATTTTGCCATTACTGCCTATTGGAACTTTTTGTTGCTGCTACTGCCGTCTTTGTTTCAGAATCCTTGTTGTTTCGTGATTAGGATTTTAGCGTGAAGAACCCTATTCTATGTTTTCTGATTTTGGTCCATTTTTTTCCTTCTGTGTCTGCGGATTGTTGATTTTATAGGCATCTTTAGGTTTTGGAAAATGAATTCTTTGATTCTAACCTGATTTTATTTCCTTTTTCAGGTTATTGGACTCTTGGGCAACAAGAATCAGCCCATGGATCTGCTGCTGCTGCTTCTATTTTTATTTGTATTTTCGGATTTGTATTTTTGGCATTTTTAGTATTATCATTTTTTTGTATTTTTGGACTTTTGGACATCTTGGACACTATTAAATTGTAAATAAACAATAAATAGAATTTTTTGACATTTTTGATACTATATTGCTTAAATAAATTATATAAACAAAATAAGATTAATAACAAGAAAAAGGAGTTGGGCCAAATACAAAGACGAGAACGGGCCAGACTAAACAAATACGCTAAAACGAGGCCCAAAAATAGAAAAATGGGCCTGTTAACTAAAAGCGCTAAAAATTAACTTGGAATTGCATTCTTAAGCCCGAATTGAAACGACAAGCCCAATCGCGAGAAAAATGACTTTGGTAGTCTCAATTAGGTTCGACTAAATCCGAATACAAAGATTAAATTGAAGAACGCACGAAACGACCGATCATTCGCGTGCATGCCTAATTTAAAACAACGGTACTTCGATTTAGCTGAACAGGGTAATTGAAATTGGCTAGGATTAGTAACTGAGACGCCATACTGATGATTCTCGTAATCACGCGACTTCAAAACACGATTTAAGTAAAATAAACGACTAAAACTAGAAGACGGACAAAATTGGGGTATAACAGCTGTTGCGCCCGAAAAAGTCCCCGAGGGAGAACCTTCCTCGTTCACAACTTTTCTTAAGACAATGAAGCCGCCACCAATATTTATTAAGGAAAATATTAGGAAAACCTTTTTTGGAAAGCGATTGGTCTTGCAAAACTAGAGATTAGGGTTCGGGGGTCGGTTACGCGCGGGGAAGGTATTAGCACCTCACACGTCCTCTCTACTGAGAGGGAACCTTTAATTAAGTGTGTGGTTTTAATATGTTGACCTGAAAAATATCTAATTTGCCTCTTTATTTCTTATTGAAAATGAATTAAAGAAAATAATAAATTTTTTATTTTTGGAGAGAAAGGGGGAAAAAAGGTTTTTAGGAAAAAAAGTGCTTGACGGGACGTGGCCCGCTCCTACGTATCTCCCGGTGCGATGGAGAATTCAAAGCTACGTAGTTCTTGTTAGAAAATGTTTGTGTGTTTGGTATTTTTTAATATAGGGGTTTTAGGATTTTGTGATCTGTGTTGAAGGACCACTGGGGGTCTGAAGGGCCGCTGGGGGCTGAAGGAGCGCTGGGGCTCTGAAGGACCACAGTTCACTTATCCTAAAACGATGATTAACCCGGCCGTACGACCGACTTAATCCCCTACTTTGAAAATAGGATTTTTGATTTTTGAAAGAGATGTGTTTGTATTTTTTATTTAGAAATTATTTATTTTTGCGCTTGACAGGGGCGTGGCCCTGCTCCTACGTATCTCCTGGTGCGATGGAGAATTCAAAGCTACGTAGTTCTTCTTTGTTTGGAAAATGGTTTTTGTTATTTTATTATTTATTATTTTTTTTTTATCTTGTTTAATTGTGAAAATTAGGCATTTATGATGATCAATTGAGCAAAGGCTCCAAGTGATCACCACTAGTACCTCATTGTTAGTAATCATGCAAGCAAAGGCTTCACAAGACTATTTAACAAAGTTTTTAACTTAGTGAACTTTTTTAGGAAAATTCAGGCATTCATGATGATCAATTGAGCAAAGGCTCCAAGTGATCACCACTAGTACCTCATTGTTAATAATCATGCAAGCAAAGGCTTCACGAGACTATTAACAAAGTTTTTGACTTATGAGAAATTATTTGTCTTGAAGAGAATTAAATTAAATTAAAAAAACGAGAAAGGGGTGGAAATAGTAAAATGGGGTGTTATTAAAAAGGGGTGCAGTTAATAAGGCCCAATTCGTTTTTTTTTTGGATCAGGTCCGTGGGAACAAAAATGGGCTTCTGGGGGCGCTGTAGTAGTGAAACAGAGGGGTGTGGGAAGTAATCTGGTTATTTTAATTTTAAAATAAAATAAATAATAAGAGGGGAAGTATATAAGGGAAAGAAGGGATTTTGGGAACCCTAATTTTCCCCTCTCAGCGCCGTTCCAACAACAATTAGAGAGAGAGAGTTTAGAGTGAAAATGGAAAGGGGGAGAGAAATCAGGGAGAGAGCGAGAGAGAATCGTGGAGAGAAAAAGATGGAGGAGGGCGACGGAAACTGCGCCGGGCCGGTCGCAGCCAGAGACGCGCTGGTGACAGCGGCGCTGTGAGGCGATTCCGCAAGCAGACCGAACCGGAGAGAGAGGGAAGGCGTGATGCTAGGAGGATGATGCGGCGGAGAGGGGAAGAGAGGAGGCACCGTCGGTGGAGAGAGAAAGAAAGCTATGGTGGAGAGAGAGGAAGAACGAAACGAAGGTGACCGGAGCTACGACAACGACGACGGAGAGAGAGGGAGGAAGGACGCCAGCGGCGCTGGCGGTGGTGCTTCTCAACGGCGACGTTTTTTGCTATTGACGTGCGTACGGTGGAGGGCGGTGGTTCCGGCCAGGAGAGGGGAGGACGGTGCTAAGAGGATAGTCACGGTGCCAGGGTCGTTGTTGACGGAGGAGACAGACACCGGCGACGGGGAGAACGACGCGACGGCGTTCGTGGAGGACGACCACCGTCTACGGTGGTCGGTGCTAACGGTACGGTTCTGTTTCTCTTTCTTTTTTTTTTCCTAATTCTGATTTGATCTCCTAATGTGTTCATGATTTGTTAACTTTTATTTACAATACTAATCTTGAAATCTATTCACAGACAACCAATATATCCTATGTACAATACCAATTTATTCGTGATGCTAATATTCTTACGGTATCAACATTTCTAACAAAACTGAACCTAAACTGAACTTACACATACTTTAGTTGATATATACAGTTTCATCAAGTAATACACAGGGTTCTTTGTAAAACAGACTGTTGCGTACTAAGTTAAAGAAACGAAACTGCTAATACCAACCTCTTTTCCAGCTCTTGATGTTCGCATTTTGCCATTACTGCCTATTGGAACTTTTTGTTGCTGCTACTGCCGTCTTTGTTTCAGAATCCTTGTTGTTTCGTGATTAGGATTTTAGCGTGAAGAACCCTATTCTATGTTTTCTGATTTTGGTCCATTTTTTTCCTTCTGTGTCTGCGGATTGTTGATTTTATAGGCATCTTTAGGTTTTGGAAAATGAATTCTTTGATTCTAACCTGATTTTATTTCCTTTTTCAGGTTATTGGACTCTTGGGCAACAAGAATCAGCCCATGGATCTGCTGCTGCTGCTTCTATTTTTATTTGTATTTTCGGATTTGTATTTTTGGCATTTTTAGTATTATCATTTTTTTGTATTTTTGGACTTTTGGACATCTTGGACACTATTAAATTGTAAATAAACAATAAATAGAATTTTTTGACATTTTTGATACTATATTGCTTAAATAAATTATATAAACAAAATAAGATTAATAACAAGAAAAAGGAGTTGGGCCAAATACAAAGACGAGAACGGGCCAGACTAAACAAATACGCTAAAACGAGGCCCAAAAATAGAAAAATGGGCCTGTTAACTAAAAGCGCTAAAAATTAACTTGGAATTGCATTCTTAAGCCCGAATTGAAACGACAAGCCCAATCGCGAGAAAAATGACTTTGGTAGTCTCAATTAGGTTCGACTAAATCCGAATACAAAGATTAAATTGAAGAACGCACGAAACGACCGATCATTCGCGTGCATGCCTAATTTAAAACAACGGTACTTCGATTTAGCTGAACAGGGTAATTGAAATTGGCTAGGATTAGTAACTGAGACGCCATACTGATGATTCTCGTAATCACGCGACTTCAAAACACGATTTAAGTAAAATAAACGACTAAAACTAGAAGACGGACAAAATTGGGGTATAACACCCGTTAGGTTGAAAACTCGTAAGAGCGGCCTAAGCAAAAATTAGGGCACAAAAAAAGAGAAATAAAGGAAAAGAGCAAGTATATAAAATAAGTAAATTATTGTCCTTAAGTTATTTTTTGAGAAAACGAGCAATCATGATTTGAAATGAAGTTGAACCATCTTTCCATATCCTCAAAAAAATCCTTTACCACCCACCTTAATCCAAAAAAAAAACATTTCAACCACCCTAGACAAGGATTAATTCCACGTTGAAAATGGTGTATCACTTTTAGCAGCTCACTCAGTTCAAAAAAAAGAGAAAATAAGAATCACAAAAAGTGAAGTCAAAAAAGAGAATTGAAAAATTCAAACAAAAAGAAAAAAATAAAAAAAGAAGCAAGGTAGTACAAATTGTGAGCTGATACTTTACACCATTAAACGCTTAAGAGATCCTTGTCTAAAATCAATCTTCAAACACTTCCTTCGGCCTATCCCCCCACAAACCCTTTGCCAAGTCATAATCCTAAACAGGTCCATTTTACCATGAGACACATAAGAGGTTCTCATCTCAATAAGACCTCAAACACCTCATTAAGCTTAATAACTCATACTTTCATTAACTACTAGCCAAATCGTACCACTAAAAAAAACATCTGTTCCATCAATCATCAAATACTTCTTTGAGCCCAATTATCCCTCCCTTCATAAATCATTAATCATTAGCCACATCACAACTCCAAAAATCCATTCTGATCAATGACTAATTGCTCCTGTTTTCTCAAAGTTTTAATCTTAGGACAAATAAGTTTATTTATTTACAATATGTTTGCTCAAAAAAAAAACAAAAAAAAAACCTCAAGAAAAAAAGAAACTCAAAAGAAAAGAAAAATCAAAAGGCTTGCACTCCAAGAATCATTCAAGTTACATCAAGACAATGTTTAGTGATCACTAAGTGAGGTTTTCATCATAGCGAGCTCAAGACTATCATAGTCTGAGACTCATTTTGTAGACAACCAAAAGGTTCATGCCAGGATGTTCGCCTTGAATCTAAAGTGGGGTACTCCTTTCACTATTTGTTCCACATAAGCTCGGGGAAATATGTCCAACATCCATCCCGCACCACACCCAGTCTATGCAGCCATATTTGACCATCTCCAAAAACCCATAACCCTAACTCCGTCACCTTTTCCAATCCTCACTTAAAACAACCATCTGAAATCCCATTACCAAGTGGGGCAGCCCCGTCGCTCGTCACTCCACCTACAAATGGGAGGATTCACCTTACACCCATCTCATCCCCTTGCCATATTCACATGCCCAAAACCATACCGGGGCAATTTCTCAACTCATTATTCTGCTACTCTAGTCAGGGCAACCTTGTCCTTACCATAATTAGGGCAATACCAAACTCTGTGGGTTGAGGAAAGTCTTTTGCCTTCCACCTTTCACTCCAAAGCCAATTCATCATTTTCTACGCCCCCAGCCTGTCACCACTAGACAGGAGCAAGTTATTACTCACCGTCATCAAATCTAAATTGGGGGCAGTCCCACATTTCTTGGCTTGGAAAAACCTACCTTTCACGACCTTGACAAAGACCAATCAGTCATTCACCCCTTCATGCGCCACAAATATCCTCACCCTAGGCCTTTAAAACCCCAAGTTAACTGACTCATTCATCTATACTTGCACTAACGTACGTCTTTACTAAACGATGCTTCATAGAGAAAGAACACAAGTTGATCATGTGATGCTAAAAATCCACTTAGGTAACTTTGTGGACATAAACTTCGGTCATCATGGGGCATCATAATGGAAGAGAAAAAGAAGCGAGCTTGCAAATATGGTCAAGTACCTTTTCATATCAATACCTGTAGATAACAACCTTGAGATTACCAAATTTTGAATCAAGCCTAACTTTCCAAGGGATAATCGCCTCCGCTTCTTACATATAAAGTCTCATGTCTCATCATTACCAAAAGAAATGTTCTATACTTCATATCATACCATCGCACCATGTGCCATAACATTTGCATCCAATCATTTCGTTCGCATCATATTCACATTCGCATTTTATGCACTCATCGCATCTCATCCAAAAATGTTTATGTTTCCATATCAATCGTTTCATACCATCGCACCATGTGCTATAACATTTGCATCCAATCATTTCGTTCGCATCATATTCACATTCGCATTTTATGCACTCATCGCATCTCATCCAAAAATGTTTATGTTTCCATATCAATCGTTTCATACCATCGCACCATGTGCCATAACATTTGCATCCAAGCATTTCATTCGCATCATATTCACATTCGCATACCAAAAAGAAAAACAAAAAGCAACAAAAGAAAAGTAAAAAGGAAAAGTCATTCTGCATCCCATCAGAAAGCAATCATGGCATTTGCATTGCATGCATTCGTTCATCTCGCTTGCAGAGTACTTAGCATGCCAGCCAAGTCCAGACTACCAGCCAATGCAACATGATTTTCCTGATGAAGATATCATGGCATTGTTTCGACGAGGGGAAATCCCAAGAAAATGAAAGATGGCGGATGATCTTCGACGATGCGTCCGACATATGGGGGCATGGGGCAGATGCTGTGTTGATATTTCCTGACAACCACTTCATTCCTGTCACTGCAAGACTGAGCTTCTACGTCACAAACAACATTGCCGAGTATGAAGCATGCATCCTGGGCATGCAGGCAGCCCTGAAGTGGAAAGTCAAAAGGCTTGATGCGTACGGTGATTCAGCCCTGGTGATTCATCAAGTAAGAGGCGATTGGGAGTCCAGAGATCCCAAACTGATCCCTTATTGTGACTATGTGCAAGAATTGATGGAGTCTTTCGACGAAATCACTTTCAAACACATCCCTCGAAGTGAAAACCAGCTGGCCGATGCCTTGGCAACCTTGTCCTCCATGTTTAACATCAGCTGTGATAAGAGTTTAACTCACCTCCGAATCCCACATCGGAACCTGCCTGCGCATCATTACTGCACATCCATAAACGAAGAGCCTGATGATAAGCCTTGGTATCATGACATCAAGCGGTACATCATTAATCAGGAATACCCACCCGGGGCATCAGAAAATGACAAGAGAACTATCAGAAGATTGTCACGGAATTTCTTCTTGAGCGGAGACGTCCTTTACAAGAGAAACCATGACTTGGTACTCCTCAGGTGTGTAACAAGAGAAGAATCTGTAAAGATTATGCGAGATGTTCATGAGGGCTCATTTGGGGTTCATTCCAGCAGGCATGCAATGGCTAGAAAAATCCTGAGAGCTGGTTGCAGATGGAATCAGGCTGCTACAGCTTTGTAAGAAAATGCACAAATGCCAGATCTATGCCGATCACATTCATGTACCGCCTGCTTCCTTGAATGTTCTGTCTGCCTCTTGGTCGTTCTCAATGTGGGGAATGGATGTTATCAGTCCTATTGAGCCTAAAGCGTCGAACGGGCATCGCTTCATTTTGGTCGCCATTGACTACTTCACCAAGCGGGTTGAAACTGCCTCGTACTCCAGTATAACTAGTGCTGTGGTTGCCAAGTTTGTAAAGAAAGATCTGATTTGCCGTTACGGTCTTCCAAACAAGATCGTCACGGATAACGGCAACAACCTGAACAGCAAAATAATGAAGGACCTGTGCAAAGAATTAAAAATTCAGCATCATAATTCCTCTCCCTACCGCCCGAAGATGAATGGGGCAGTTGAAGCAGCCAACAGGAACATCAGAAGGATAGTGCAAAATATGGTGGTAACCTACAAGGATTGGCATGGGGGGGCTTCCTTTTGCTTTGCATGGCTACCGAATTTCAGTACATACCTCAACAGGGGCGACCCCTTACTCACTGGTTTACGGGTCAGAGGCAGTCCTCCCCATTGAAGTTGAAATACCATCCCTGCAGGTGTTAATGGAGACAAAACTTGATGAAGCAGAATGGGTTCGGTCCCGTCTTGACCAGTTGAACCTCGTTGAGGAAAAAAGGATTGCCGCCTTGTGTCATGGGCAACTGTATCAACAAAGGATGAAGACAGTTTTCGACGAGAAGGTTCGTCCTCGAGAATTCAGCGAAGGAGACCTTGTGCTCAAGCAGATCTTGCCGCTCCAGACGGACCCCAGGGGCAAATGGGCTCCCAAATATGAAGGACCATATGTTGTCGAGAAAGCTTTCTCCAGAGGAGCACTGATACTTACCAACATGGACGGCGAAGATCTCAAGAACCCAGTCAATTCAGACTCTGTGAAGAAGTGTTATGCTTGAAAGAAATAGACAAAAAAAGAGAAAGATAAGCCAAAAGAGCAAAAGTGCCAAAAAAAACAAACAAGCAGAAAAAAGAAAGCTGCTTAAAGAAAACAAACAGAATAAACAAAAAAACAAAAGACAAGAAAATCACAGGAGACGGAACATAAAAGAACACAACATCTTCATATCATTCATCATTCTCATATCATCCATACCCTTCGTCACTCCATCGCATCAAACAGTAGTGCATTACACTTTCAAATTCGCATCTCAGAAAGAGCGAAAGAATAACAAAAGAAAAAGGAAAGAATGAAAATCAAACAGAAAGAGCATCCCACCCAAAATCAATCATTGCATTCATGTGCACCCAAATACCCAAGTGCATGCATTTCATGCACCACCCAAGAGAAAAGTTACTTCGTACCAGAGAGTCCGAAAAATCTCATTTTTAGAAAATCACCACAACACAGAGTTAGTAAACTCCATCAACACAGAGTTAGTAAACTCCATCAACACAGAGTTAGTGAACTCCTTCCACAGATCACAACATCGTGTACGAGCGCGCGATGGATCCATCAGACTTCGTTAAGTCCTTCGGATTAGTTATGTCAGCCTAAGGCATAGCGTAAATCCATTGATCAAATCAGTTCCGGACCTGATGTTGATCGGCCGCTCGAAAAGGCCACCCCCAGAGCTCGGACTCGACAAGAGTCCGTTAGAAGGTTTTAGGCAGCCTCCGAATTCCCAATTTACCGCTTTCTGCACGCCAAGTGCTCATTTACCGCTTTCTGCACGCCAAGTGCTCATTTACCGCTTTCTGCACGCCAAGTGCCCATTTTACTTTTCTGTCTGCACGCCAAGTGCCCATTTTACTTTTCTGTTTGCACGCCAAGTGCCCATTTTACCTTTCTGTCTGCACGTCAGTGTTCATTTACTGTTTTCGCATCAACACGAAAGTGTCTATCTTTCCAAAAAAGAAGAAAGAAAATTCGGATTTCTCCAAATGGACAAAATTGGTATAATTTCTGAATTCTTTATTTCTATTTTACCTTCGAAATATGTCTCGCGCAATTCATATTTCTTGGTAAAATCGAAATAAAGAGGGGCAGCTGTCATACCCCAATTTTGTCCGACTAATCGAAAAATCCCAAAAATTTTATCGCTTCGCATATTGTTCTAAATGCGGGTGTATTTGGCACTCTCGTGCAACGGTTTTGTTTGGCGCTCGTTGCTTTCAAAAAAGAGTCCAAAAAATAATAAAAAATAATAAACGCAAGCGCGTGTCGGTTTCGAGTCGTGTGAGCAAATGCGTCGGTGCGCTTTTAGTCTTACCGTTTTACGCGCGTGCGTATTCTGATCGCGGACGCATTCCTAGTCTTAAGGTGAAAGCGCGTGTCGGTTTCGAGTCGTGTGAGCAAATGCATCGGTGCGCTTTTAGTCTTACCGTTTTACGCGCGTGCGTATTCTGATCGCGTACGCATTCCTAGTCTTAAGGTGAACGCGCGTTTCGTTTCGAGTCATCGTGTCGGTACGCGTTGTTTTTACCGCTTCTATTATCATAAAAAAAAAAATAATAATAATAATAATAAATAATAGTAATAAAATGAAATCAGTTTTTTTTTATTATTATTAGCTGTCCTTGTGTTACAAAAATTAAAAAAAAGCAGAATAGTACAAAAAAAAAAGTCAGCTCTTTTATTTGCATATGGACAAAAAATTTAATTAAATACAAATGGTACAAAAATTAATTACAAACAAAAGGGTAAAAAAATAAAAATAATAATAAAGCAAAAATGGGACAGCAACACATGCGAATGGCTGCCTCAAAGCTACAAGCCCAAGTTCTTTCTTCCTGCCCCTTTTGTTTGGCTTCCATTTTCAGCAAAAGCACTACTACAGTGGCAGCAGCCCTGCTGCCATCCTTGCTGCTCCTCTCTGCTCCACTGCAACAGCAACAACTTGGTCTCCTATGTGTTTTGATCCCCTGCATTAGCATACCACACTACACCACATCCCTTGCCTATAAATACCATGAGCAGAAACAATGTTAAGGGGGATACACAGACATACAGCAAAGAGGCAAAAGAGACACTGAAACACACAGACACATACACACAAGCAAGAATTCACAGCAATCAGTACAAAAAAAAGGAGACAGCAAACACTGCAAACACAACCACACACATACGCAGGGCAATATACATACATGCAGACAGCCAAAATACACACACACACAGAGATACAGAAACATAACAGATACACACAGAGAGCAATTCACAGACAGTAACAAGAACACAAAAACTAACAGCAAAAATCCTTTTAATTGCTGTGTTGATATAAGGTCCGAGTGGAAGCAGTAGAGAACAGCAAAGGTTTTTACAGAAGCTGGAGAAAAAGGTTGGGTCATATTTCAGTTTCCATTTACTGTCAAAATGCTAAGTGTATGCTAACTTAGGCTTTAGTATTCTGTTTTCGTAATGGAAAATTATTGTCAATAGGCGAGAGTTCTATAACAGGCAAAACAAAGATAGGTTATTTTTCTTACCAAAAGATACAGTGAGTCAATAACAAAAATTAAAAGTGGAAGAGATGAACAAAACAAAAGCACAAAAAGGGGTATAATAGAGCTCACCTCATAGACGCCGGCCACCGTAGACGGTGGCCGTTGGCCGTGCGCTGCCGTCACCTCCGCCGTCGCCACCGCAAAACACCAACTCTGAAGCCAAATCCCTCAGTCACCCTCAGCCCCTAAACCGAATCAACCCCCCTCCAAAGCGGCCACTGTCCAAAAAAAAACACCACCACTTCACCACTATGCCGTGACCCACACCGCACCGTACGACCACCGTCGTCTTCCACCAGCGCACAACCACCGCGAGCCACCCATCACCACCAAACCGAACCGCCTCTGCCTCTCACCGTTCGCATCTCCCCCCCTTTGTGTCCCACCAAACAGTCATCCACACCCAACCACCTTCAAACACCCACAACCACGCACCAGTAGCCACCACCGTCAGATCCCCTTTCCCATCGCGAATCAAACCTGAATCGAACAAGAAAACCGCGCCGTAGACCACCTTCCCTCCTTCGTTCTCTTTCTCCACGCCTCTCACCCCTGCTCTTTGAAGAGGAAGCCCCGATCGGTGAGAAGAAAAAACGAAAATGGGTTGTGGTGGAGAGCGAGCGAACAGAGCTAGGGAAAAGGAGAGAGAAATCGAAGCTAGGAGGAGAGAGTGGGATGTGGATCTGTGAGAGAGGAGAGGAGGGGAGCCGTGGAGAGGGATGGAGGCGGCGGTGTGAGGAGAGAGGGAGGAGTTCGCACGGCGCCATGGAGAGAGAGAGGGAGAAGATTAGGTTTTTCTGATTTTTTGTGGAGGCGCGCCGTGGAAGGAGAGAAAGCAAAATTAGGGTTTCCCTAATTAGATTTTTCCTTTTATAGTATAAGAGCAAGGGCAGTTTGGTCTTTTCCCCTTTTTTATTTTTCAGATTTCTATTCGCACCCCCCACGGTTTACTCCGCACGCCCCCTTCTGAAGCCCATGGCTTTTTTTGAAACGCAGCCCAGCTCACCAAAAACGAGCTGGGCTCACTATTTGCACCCCCAGTTTTAATAATACAGCCCTCCTTTTTTATTTACACCCCCATTTTACTATTTCACCCCCTGTTTCTCTTTTCGAATTTTATTTCTTTCCCCTAGATAAACGTTTTTTTCAAAACCTGTTTTCCCAAATAATAAATCTTTCTTTTCCCTAAACGAACTTTTTTTTTTTTTCTCAAACCTTTTTTAAATGATGGATAAATATTTCCCCGAACGAAAATCAATCCAATTGCAAATTCCTTTCATCACGACGTTCTCTCCAATTAAAACCAACGAAGACACTTTTCAAAAACAAATCTTTTCAAACGTCGGAATCAAAACTAATCATCATTAATGATCACTCGCGCCGTTGCCGTTTGATTGTGGGTGATGATTTCATTCCTGTGAGAGCTAGTAGTGTGGCCACTCTAAACCGTCGTTGTTTGGTCCTCACAAACGCTCTCCTTCAATTGCGAAAACCTTTTCAATGCTCAAAATAAAAACCGATTATCATTAATCATCACTCGCGCCGTTGCCGTTTGGTCGTTAATGATAATTCATTTTCATAAGAGTAGTAGTGTGACCACTCTAAACCGTTGTTGTTTGGTCGCTACGAACGCTCAACCCCTTTGCGAAAAACTCCAAAAAGATTAAAAAACAAAAACCGTTTTCCAAACACCAGAAGAACTACGTAGCTTTGAATTCTCCATCGCACCGGGAGATACGTAGGAGCGGGCCATGTCCTGTCAAGCACTTCTTTCTAAAAACCCTTTTTTTCCTTTCTCGTCAAAAAGTAAAAATTTTGTTAAGTTTCTTTAATTCGTTTTCAATAAGAAATAAAGAGGCAAATTAAATATTTTCAGGTCAACACTTCAAACCACACATTTAATTAAAGGTTCCCTTTCGGTAGAAAGGAGGTACGGGGTGCTAATACCTTCCCTATGCCTAACCGACCCCCGAACCCATATCTCTAGTTTTCGAAAGACCATCCGCCTTGTCTAAAAGACCTTTTTTCAATGTTTTGGTCTTAAAATTAAAATATTGGTGGCGGCTTCCAAATTTTTCCACGTTGTCAAACGAAAAGTCCCTAGCCGGATTTTTCGGGCGCAACAGTACTTTGCAATGGCCCCATAGTATTGATGCATTGATTGCAGACGAAACAATTTTTTCCCTCGAACCTTTTTTTACAACGGGTAGTATTTGTCTAAAATCACCACCAAGGATGACAGTCTTCCCACCGAATGGTTTCTCCTTGTTGGCTTGATCAACTGAGGACATTATATCCCGGAGAGTCCGGTCCAATGTTTCAAAGTTGTGTTTATGTAACATTGGTGCCTCGTCCCATATTATAAGTCTCGTTTGAATCAATAGTTGTGCTCTTGCACTACCTTGATTAATACTACATGTTGAGTCCTCATGTATATTCAACGGGAGTGCAAAGGTTGAGTGAGCAGTTTTGCCACCAGGGAGCAACAAAGATGCAATACCGCTTGAAGCAACATTAAGTACAATGAGACCCATTGAACGCAAACCTGCTGAGATGGTGTTCCATTCATACGTTTTGCATGTTCCTCCATAACCATTAAGAAAGTAGAATCCACCCTTGCCAGATATCACAGATGCCATGATTTCGTCGTACGCTTTCTTTTGATCATGGTTTAATTTCTCAAGCAATGATTGGTGAGTCCTAGCCATTTCGTCTCTATCATATCTCGTTTCATCAACTATTAACTTGTTTTGGAAATCGAAACCTTCTGTAATTATGGGAAAGGGCATGGAAAAGTCGGCAAGTGAACTTCCATTTAGACGTAGCAACTTCTCAATCTCAATGAGGCACATGTTTTTTAATTCATCTTCGTGTATTTGGAGACCTTAAAAAACAAAGACGGTTGTCTAATAGTTAATAAGCATTAGCCATAAACATGGTTGTACATTTATATATGTACAAAGATATAAATATATATATATAAGAATAAAATTAAAAACATGAGCGAAATATAGATATACCTGGTGTGCGAAGTTGCCTCCTTGTATTATACAATATCCCATCGGCAAGAATTGACCACGTTGACTCCCATACAAAATCTGGCTTATTCATTGTCTTCATTGATAACAAAGTAACAAACAGTCTACGTAATTGATTACCGGATGCTAATGAACTTGCCTCTGTGATACCATCAACGAATTCTCTATCCCCATCCAACAACCCCAAATGAAAACACGCATCCTCAAATGTATCATGTGTCACTCCGTTAACTTTCCTGAGACTTTTGTAACTTGTGCATCCCTTTTGGATTGTCAATAATATTCGCAGGTAGTATTTCTCCCCTACTCCTGGAGGCACATAGTTGACCCTGCCAATACTGTAACCTTGTTTCCTTGGTTGCCAAACCCTATCTTTTGCATTCCACACAAATTTACTTGGGAATTCCGAGTAAGTAAGATCGCGACCCTCAGTGTACGTTCTATTTGCCGCAAACCATGCCAAAAACATTGTGTCGAAATGCTGAGCTTTCCAGATTACATCCTCAATGTTATCATCATCGTCGAAAAATACTGTTTGCTCATTTGGTAGATGAAATGTTAACCGTTGTACTGGAGGCCATTTTTGGTGGATTTCAAAAGCAAATATCCTCCAAGCAGCTTCAGACGGCCCAACATACCTACAATCATAATAGTTCTTAATTTCATCAACCGGCTTGTCAGCATCTTGGTTATTTGTTTGGCGCGAAATCTCTAGTGTTGCACGATCTGGTCCCTTGTTAACATACTTAAAGAGGTACTTAATGGAGTTAGACTTGTTACAGTACTCTACATTGACATGGGCACGGTACCTCATTAAGAGATGGGGGTTGTATGGAACAACAAATCTATTATCAAGTTTAGTTCCCATCTTCTCAACAAACACGCCATTGTCACGACGCTTGTATTCTGGATACCCATCCTCATCGATGGTTGTTGCATCTTGAAAATTTTTAGGGAACCACTTGGTGCATTTCCTATTGACGGTACATGTTGATCTAGGATTGGCTTCACCACATGGTCCGTGCATCATACATGATGAGACAATCTCATGTAACTTGGGATACAGATTGGGATCGGGCAACTCTGCTGATATAATCTTGTCTATATCCGAAGTTGTCTTGAGTTTATTCTCACCGGATAACCAAATCAAAAAATGTGCATGTGGGAGACCTCTCTTTTGCCACTCGACAGTGTACATGACTGCATACAAATAATAAAAAATTGTGTCAGAATTTTTGTAATGACAAATGCTACAATCAGATGGAGATTTCTATTACGAAACTCATAATGAAGGGTTAACACACCAATAAATGAATAAATACTATTACAGCATACCTGCGTCAACCTTTCCAAATAGTTCGTCACCCTTGAGGTCTTTTATTAGCTGCTCGAGTTTTAACTTGAAAACACGGGAAACAATGTCTGGTCTATCAGACGCCTTTAGGCCTCGAGGACGTAAAAAGTTATCTATTTCTGGCCATTTTGCATTGCACGTAATGGTGACAAACAGATCGGGATAGCCAAACCTCTTGCAAATGGCCATGGCATCTTGGCAATTGTTAAACATATATCGCATTCCACCCGTAAATGACGATGGGAGTATCACACGTCTACCAATAGATGAAGCACTGGTTTCACCTCTACTAACAGCATCTTGTAGACCAGTTAAAATGTCAGATCTAATAAGTTCCTGATTGTTACGAATGAATGACAGTCTTTGAGACTCAATCATCGTGTAACAATCCACAACAAATTGTTGAAACAACCTCCGTGCATAGACAATCTGGCCAAACTCTACTTCTCTTTCTTGGATT
Organism: Astragalus membranaceus; assembly: GCA_039519185.1. Lineage (NCBI taxonomy): Eukaryota > Viridiplantae > Streptophyta > Magnoliopsida > Fabales > Fabaceae > Astragalus > Astragalus membranaceus. Next base: position 180,153,936 of record CM076849.1, read on the forward strand.
CTAAACGAAATGAACTCTCTCAGTGTGACTCTCTCCCGCTTAGCTGATCTTTTTTGTCCACCAATTTGCCTTAGGAGAATATTTTCCTGATAACCATCCTCCCCACGGCTAAATATCAAAGGGTATTGTAAAGGGAGTATAGCGGTGTGTGTTTCAGGTAGTCTTTCTAGGAAACCTGACACGTGTATCACAACAATGTCCCTACCCTTTTCAATGTGAGCATCATCACCTATAATCAATGCGGCTACTTCATCACATGAAGGAGTGTTATGAGTCCTTGGATCAGAAGATCGGTGTCTGATTAGTCGCAAGCTAATTGTTACATTAGGATGCTGAGCATTGTAGTCCCTGACTTGTCTGTACTTCTGTGTGTATACATTAAATTGATCGACCATTCTCTTTAGATCTTCAACCAACGACTCATCCAAACCGTTTGAATTGTTGGAACTGGTGATAATTGAATTTACAGTCAGAACAAAATGTTAAATTTAAACGTATAATAATATATTTATGTATATATATTAATCTATATATATATATATATATACACACACACACACATTTGTTTGAATTATCATATTGGCGGAATATCATACCTGAAGTGACTTAATCTGTTTGACGTCTCATTCTGGGTGTCATAAATATACAGTTGTGCATACTTCGGTGTACTACCTTCTACTGGCAAGAGGCTCCCCATGCGGTGAAAATTTTGACCACTCAGAACGAACTGTGGTGGACCACCACCATCATTGTAATGGGTGTGGACCTTACCTCCCATTGAGGTGAATGCAAACATGCTATTGTATGCTCTAATATTTTCTCTGAAATGAGCACTCCTATGATCTTGGCCCCTAATAAGATCCTTTAACAGTTGAGGTGGCTCCTTCAATAGAGGTAGGTCAACCTGACCTTTCATGCAACATATTGAAAATCCTGGTTGGCTTGATTTGTCACTCTTGACTGCCCTCTCCTCTAACCAAACAGTTGCCTTGCATTCTTTGCAATAGTGCGTTGCCAGTCCGAAGTCAATGTAAGCTGTATATAATAAGTAGGTGAGCATACCCTATATATAAACCATTTCATAAAAATAAAAAGGTAAATCGTCCAAATGGCTATTTAACTAAGATCCATTTGTTTTGATATCACCAAAAAAAATAGTTAGATGTACCTTCGTTCTCGTACTTTTCATATAAAGGATTATAATTGATTAGGCGATGATCTTGTGCATTCGAGCCTGTTGGTACACATTCCAAAAAAAAATATGTTACACAATTAGTGTTGGTAGAAATCAGCTTTACTAACTAAATTTGACGATATGTGTATATATAATCACCTGCAATATCGTTGTTTGTTGCAATTGGTTCATTTCCTGTTTCTAAATCAAAATCTAATCGGATAGATGGCAACATGCGATTTGAGTATGCTTCTCTGTATTGTCTTCGTGCTCTTAGTATGGGGTAATGATGTTCTGATTCAACTCGCACATCTGATTCTGGTTGACTTATAGGCGACCTAATCGTCGAACCTTCCAAAAAAAGAAAAAATAAAGGGGATTAACTGAGTGTCCTATTACGACGACCAAGTAGTGTATAAGTAACCAATTGAAGATATTCTAATATTCATCGATCCCTCCAATTTCCCCCCAATGTTGAAACTGAATATTAAAACTATAACCGCATTCAAATTTACCATTTGTCCTACGTTTTTCACCCCGCAAAATCTGCTTTCGTCTTGATCTTGCGTTTGTATGTTCTGTAGAGTAGTAACATAAATTGCACTTAGTATCACATTATCATATATAAGATATTGACATATAAATGTGATGACTTTATGAATTTATCAATAAGATGGTGCCATACAAACTTTCCATGGAAATTAGGTATATATGAGGGGACTTTAATAGGAAACTTATAAATTCAGGTCAGATATTTTACGGGTCATAAAATATGTTTCCTTCCTTAATGATAAAGTCTCAGATTACATAAGCTAACCTGATGTGAGACATGACTGATGCAACGTCATGGGCGTAGTCATCATATTGTCATTATTGTGATGATCGCATGGAGTCGAACTTTTGGGTGTTGCGTTAGGTGGATGCAGACCTGTATTTTTGGTGTGTTTTGTATTTAATAGGTTAATTGTTTGTTTTTTCATTACAGAGTATATGTAATTGAATACATCATAAACTAAAAATGCATCATATGAGGGTCACATACCTTGGTCAGCATTGCGCATTTCTGCTAGTACACGCTGAATATTAGAACGTGATGCCGAAATACGTCCGTCGGATACCTTTTTTGTCTTACCTACTGTTGTGGATATACGGGTCATACCAATTTGAAATATAATTTTAAGATTTGTTCTAGATTTTATAGTGGATGAACAATGTGTAAATAATTGTAGTGAGGTCGATTCATTGATCATTACACCATTTCAGCAGCTAATATATATTCATTTAGTATGACATGCAATCATAATTTAAATGTGGAGTATTAATAGTATTCTGATTAACTACTGCAGTACAACACAGTTATATGACCCAACCTGCTGTCACATCGGAATGCTGCACCGTCCTGGGCGTATGTGTCACATGGGCAGAAATAAGGTTATCAGATGGTGTCGCATATACTGTCGAGACATCACGGGCTGATCCACCTGGAAATTTACGGTATGTGTGATTTTTATTGAATTGTAATGAATTTTATTGCTGTAATGAAAGAACCAATGACGACAATGCTGGTACATACCTTTATTTTTTCGTAAATATCCTACCAACTATTTAAACACAACATCAGTATATTGTCATAGTGGAATCTAAGTATTACGGCCGTCACTTACTATTAGACGTCGAACTCTTTATCTCGGCCAGTGGAGTTCGTTCTATATGATTTTGTGATATTGTTGGTCCCATTGTAGAACTCCCTAGTTTTCCATCACTGGTTACTGCAATGCATATAACAAATACCACTCATTAGACCACAAATGCTAAATACTACAATCTTACCTGCATGTTGGTGTTTCTTAACCATTGATAGTTTAACAACAAATGAGATAGACAAACGTTATTATCATGCATACGTACATGGAGGTATCTCTGTTAGGAGTTGCTTGATTTTTGCGCGTGTTGAACCAACACGGGTATTTGGTGGGCCTTTTGTGTTACACATTTGATCTGTAATGTTTGATTTACAAATTATAATATAATGATCAATTCTACTGAGCATGGCTGGTATTTAGAAAGCATTCAAATAAAATTACCTGTTGATTTTCTCTTGTTAACGTCATTGAGTTGACCCGGGCTGGTTGTTGGAACAGAGTTCTCACTAACCATTCCCATTTTCAACTACCCAGTGATATGCAGTTTAATTACTTGAACCTCCGAAGTAGGCTGGATCCACTAAAGGGCAATCCTTATTCGATCACCTGGAAAGAAACACACTCCATCCTAGGATGGATCCACTTCCAAGAGTATAACTATTATGAGCAAACAATTTAAACTGTGAAAGTCACCTTGGTTGAAACAGGTGGACGTCAAAGGATGAAACTTGAAGGATGCTGATCACAGTTTCGCAGGATTTCTAAGGTCAGATCTGTAAACATTGCGTCTGTTAGTTGGGTTTAGAATTTCCCAGAAAATTGACCATCAGAAATTTAGTTAAGAAACGCAACTGCTGTATGAGACGAACGCATCCTTCCTTCAAATAATAAATGAAATCGTTGTATTTTTGGAATGTTTGAGTAAATGTCTCCTCTAAATTTGGCTGCTATTATTATGTATTAAATTGTGAGGATTTTATTTTCTGTTACAGAATTAAATAAATTTTTTTTATTTAATATACTATATACTATGTTGTTCTGATGAATTTGTTTTGGTGTACATAAACTATATACTATATACTATATATACTATATACTATAATATACAAAGAAATTATTATGTATTAAATTGTGAGGATTTTATTTTCTGTTACAGAATTAAATAAATTTTTTTTATTTAATATACTATATACTATGTTGTTCTGATGAATTTGTTTTGGTGTACATAAACTATATACTATATACTATATATACTATATACTATAATATACAAAGAAATAGTAAATATATAGTATTTACTGACACAGTTCTATACTGGTCAAAACTGATGTGAGTTAGTTGTGTTTATATTGTTTGATAATATATAGTAAAACTGATCATGTTTGTTTAACTGTGTATATGAGTCCTGGTAGAGACTTAAAGTTTGAAAATCTAAATCTGATATTAACTGATTCGAGACTCTGTATTCTAGTGTTTTTTAAAAAAAAGTGCTTGTTGAAGGATTCATATATTATGATTTAAAATAGTGGATTCCTGAAGTATTACTTAAACTAACATTAATTGAATAATTGAATAAACTGTCCAATAGCCAGTTCAATTGTTCTTGAGACTCATCATTTTTGTATTCCATCAACAGGATGTTTCCCAGTTACTTGAACTAATCAATATCTCAATTGTTCAGTATGTACAGGAAATTTGGTAGACAATGGTAGCGTCATAAATACATTTCATCACAATCCATGGCCCGAAGAAAAGGTACCTTTTATGTCTCTCTTTCAATTTGATAATTATTTTTGATTAATTTGTATACTTTTTTGGTCATTGCTTGCAACTTTATTAGTGTTGAAATCGTCCATAAATTAATGTTTCATAGCAAAGCACAATAGAATTGAATTCTTGGCATAACTATGAAAGATAGGTGTGAACATTTAAACATAAAGCATAAAATGGGAGAAATTGGTCCAAGCGCCTCATTTATTTAGTGGTCTGTTTAGAAAGTACACCAATGTTATAGTCAATCAAAACAATGATTACCAAAATTGATGCAACCATATCGGTTCAATAAAACAACACTCAATTATTATTGAGTGGAAAAACATGTGAGTCCCACAAACTCGAAAATATGAGGCAGAATGCCTGTACTAAAACAACAGCTCTTGTTAGACTACTTCTCTATCTTAACCTTCTTGAAACCAAAACCGACAGAAGATGAACCCTCATCAAATGGGCACGACCTCTTAAGGGGGGGACTTGTTTCAGAGTCGTTGGTGATGTCTATAACATCAGTGTGATTGGCACCTGAAGTTGAGGCTACATCGGTTGCAGAAAATTTACCAAGCAAGTCTTGCGCCAGATCATCAACACCTTTTGATGCACCACTGTTTAAATTTTCATCTATATTAGGGTGGACATCATTACTCGGTTGGAGATTTGGGGAATCATCATTAACAATCTGTGTAACACATTAATTAGATACCATTCAAAAGGGTATAAACAATAAATAATAAAAGACGATTAGTTGGTTACCGGCATAGGACCCCATTTGTCCTGATACTTTTTTATTAGTGATCTATCATCTGAAAGCTTCTTCACACAGAAGGACATAGGGAATCTCCCATCAGCTTGGCCATCAACATGAATCTTAAACAATGCTTGTTTACCTTTCAATGCTTTGAACTCAACGGGAAGACGGTCTCGCTCGGGGTCCTGTAATTTGATATTTGATAGTTAAACAATTCATCGAATTTAGGAACGACTGTTATAAAAAATAATTCAATAAGATAATTAAATTTAGGACAATTAGATAGATTCAAACATTATTTTGTGACTCAATAACAGCTTCACAAGAACGACCAATTAGGGCAACTGCTTCACGATCAAAGAGAACCACGGTGGCTGAATCAGTTTCGTCGATAATGTGGAGCTTCAGCAGATATCTATATAACAAAATACCTAATATATTAAATCATATAACAATGATATTGTGCTAATAAGTAGTGCATTAAGTATCTATTGAGGAAGTTTATTGACTCAGCAGAATCAGTATTATACCTAGGACTAACCGAGACGGCGTGCCTGTCACATCTCTCGCAGAAGTACATGTTGGAGTCCGGATAAACTTTCTTGTTACATTTGCAAGCCAAATACCACCAGACATCTACATCAACAACCGAGCTAACACTTGCCATAATCACAAACTCCCTTTCCTGTATAAAGCACGTATCTATACCGTTAGCGTTACATAATACAGGATACCAAAACATTTAAATTTGTTGTAATCGTTTTTTATTTCGTATTAGGAGAACGAACCTCTCCGGCAAGCACGCCTTTCATTTCCTCAATTGTACCCTTCATGTCATCGTTAAGGAATTCTTCTTCATTGATTTTTGTTACAGAATCTGGAATCTGGCTGACCACAGTCGTAGGGGAGTCAGTATTTTCAGCAATGCTGTGAACAAAAATAAATCCATTATTGTCACAGAGTTAGTTAAAGGGCTGCTCCTATCAGAGGTGCACCCATATATTATATGTTATCCACAGACAGTATTAAAGTTGACCCACCTAGCAAGAAGAGCAGCGGTCTCAGGTATGTCGGGATTAATCAGAAGTTTTGAAGAATGCATGGTTGACTGTAGTGTGAAACCCCCTATTATGAAAGAATTAAAATTAAAATAGCAAAACATATATCTGATTGATGATCTTAGGATATAAACATAAAAAGAAAGACGTTGACATGAGACGAATGAAAGCTATAAAATATAAATATACCCTTAAATATCCCAACTTTACACCAGAGCAAGACAACAACAGCATTTGCAGCCTCACCAGACGATAGGAATGTGTTGAGTTCATCAACAAAATTGCCGAATAGGGTCAAATTGAAAGAGTATCTGTTCGAAACAGAACATTATGATTGAATCAGATATTCACCATACTGACTATGAAGAAAATATAAGCACAATAAGCAGAATCTGAATGCTCAGAAAAAACATATACCCTCTGTTATTCAATGCAATCGTCATCAGCTTCGATTTGACATTGTATCTCATGTATTCCCTCGGAGCAGAAACTCCTGTTAAGACCCCAGATATATCTGTTGAATTTAATCAAACCACATTATTATCATTAGTGCATTGTAATTGCAAAGTCATATAATCTGGAGATAAAAATGTTTACATGAATATGTTACCAATTAGATAATCGCGGTCAAACCCTCCTTGGAAACACTCTTCAGGAGGAGTGAATTTGTATATGGGCAGAGGGACAACATCAGAAGCAGCTTCCTGAATCTTAGTGTCAAGGTTGAAGTTTAGTCTAAATTCATGCCTAGTCGGACGATAATCACCCAAACTCGGACCAACACCAAATGTAGTCACATAATACACACACCCTTCACTGATGTGCTTGTCTAGTTTGTATATGTATGGACGATTAATATGAGCGTGCATTCTATTTCCCTGAAATAAATAATTGACGAAAGCAGATTTACTGAGTTTACTAAATAATTAAAATCATGGTAAGCTCTATAAAATCATTTACATACCTCAGCATCCATGAGGACCAATTCAACAGACTTTGGTAGTTTGGATCCTTTATTATCAAGGACACGCCATTTGTTAATAACACGAACTAAAATAGTCCATGTTTCATGTGTAGGATCGATGACATTCAGCAGATCAACCTTTTTGGGAAGTGGTGCAGCAACTTTGGTACTTGGAGCCATGGAAATAATGCACAACAAAGTATGTATATATTTCTGAATTTCTGAATTAGTGTAGATTGAGATATCGATTAGAAGTAGGTGTCTCATGTGATGAATAGGAACGTCATATTTATAGGTAGGTCAAAGGTGAAAGAAGTAGGGTTAGGTTATGCAAACTACGGTTAGTAAAATTCCTTATGCATATGTATAGGTGGTCATATATTTATCAGTTACTTTGGTTAAAAATTGTTTAAAAATAGGGAATGAATAATAGGATTGAAAGGTTGGGTGTATTAAGAATGTGCTGAGATTACTCCTGAATAATAGCTTTCATTTGTACACCCAATCACGTTAGCAGCAGATATTGTTGCCTTTTTGTTACATAGTATTGGATAATCAAGGTATTTTATTGCTGTTTTAAAAATCAGGGACTGAATATGAAGGATTGACAGATTGGGTGTAGTAAGATATGGCTGAGATTACTCCTCAGTGTGTGGATATTGTTGTGGAGTAGAATCAGGGAAATAAAGGTGACGTTTGGCAGGATTTAATTAAGATAACTATTGAGAAATTACAGCCTTTTGACTACCAATTAGCTGCTGAAAATTCTAACGTAAGCATGAAGCGAAATGGAAGATAACATTTATTGAGATTGACTATGAAACTGCTGCAGTTTGCTTCCAATATATTGATCAGTTACTTTTGTTAAAAATAGTTTAAAAATAGGGACTGTTTAATAGGATTGAAAGATTGGGTGTATTAAGAATGTGCTGAGATTACTCCTGATTGTTTGCAGATTGTTGCTGACGACAATTAGGGACATAAATGTTACGTCTGGCAGGATTTGAATAAGGGTACAGAATTGCGAAATTGAAGCAGGATTTTATTGACTAATAAATTGCTGCAATTTGCAATCAATCAAGAGCTAATTTTATGGAATGTAATTATTGTTATATGTATTTCTGAATTATTTGCATGCAATCAGGAGCTAATAAATACCATTTGATTGGAGCTAATTGTAAGGGATGGCTGGAGGGAAATGAAGGATTCATTGACTACTAATTTGCTCCAATTTGCATGCAATCAGGAGCTAAGATTATGGAATGTAATTATTGTGATCTGTATTTGCGAATTATTTGGAGGCTGAAATCACGTTAACAGCATAAATAAATTCCTGTTTGTATATAGTATTGGATAATGAATGCAATTTATTGTAGTTAATGTTGACAGGGACACGTTGACATATTTATATAGTACTGGATAATGAATGCAATTTACTGTAGTTACACGTCATCATTTTGAGAAATACATGGCGGTTTGCGTGGCACTATGAGACGTTGACAACTGTTATTAAAAAAATTGAACAACTCACAATTGTATATAGTATAGATGGGAGCCTTGAGTCTCACATTAAAGTAACTTCTTACCTTGTATACAGACAATTTGTTCTCTAAATTGGGTCCAATTTTAAATGTTAATGTGTTACCAAAGCCCATAAAAAACCGCGGAAAAAAAAGACCTTTGAAGGAAAAATAAAAAGAGTACACGCCCACCTAAGGTAAATCCGATTTTGTTATTAAAAATAATTGTTTTTTATTTAAATTTTTAAAAAAGGTTATAAAAATGCTACTAAAAATCCGTTAAAAAGTCAAAACTAATCCAAAAATTATAAAAATACCACTAAAAATCTAACAAAACCAAAATAAGGTTATGCAAATTTTTTTAGATTTTCTGAAAATTATGAAAAATTTAAAATATTAATAAAAAATAGTAAACGACGGAATTTGGGATTTTGAGCTCCGCTGTCCTAAAAGAAGTCACTTCTTGTGGAGTCTTGATCCTTGATTTTTTTCGGATTTAATGGCTGTGGTTTCATTACAATTTGAGTAGGTTGCCCGAAAACCGATTTTTTAGCCTAAATTATTTGTTCGACGTACAACATCGTCACGTGTTAACGAACTACACACACTAAACAGAACCAAAAGACGATCGAAATTCGTATCTAATTTTTTAACTAATTTATTTATTTATTAATTAGGTTAACAAAGCGGATTTATCTTAAGTGGAGGTAAATCCGATTTTGTTATTTAGAAGCGGATATACCCCCATATAAGGTAAATCCGCTTTTAAAACAAAATCGGATTTACTCCCACCTAAGGTAAATCCACGTTGTTATTTTTAAAAGCGGATCTACCCCATCTTAAATAAATCCGCTTTTAACTTTTTAAAATTTTTGGTGGAAATCGGATTTACCTCACAGATACATAAATCTGATTTCCAAAAAAATTGAAATCAGGATACGTTCGAGTTTTTTGAAATTTGTGAAGGGCAATTACATCTTTTCGCATGGTCGATGGGGTAGATTATCATCTCATGGGGGTAAAAAAAATTCCAAAAGAATATAAGTATCAACTAGGCCCTCGTGTTGGACTTGAATAAATCCCACATTGGACAAAATAAAAACAATTAGATTTGAGCCCTGAGTCCTTATTGTCCAAAGATTTTGGACAATAAAGTAACTCTCAACCTTAATATTCTAATACAAACATTTCATTTCCTCAATTGGGCCTAATCATTTAAGATTAGGCCCAATTTGACCAATTGGGCCTAATCTTAAATGCTAATATGAGCCATGTCTCAAAACGCCTCAGCATGAGTGCAACGCCAAAACAAAGTTGGGTTTTTTTTTTTGTACCCCCACCACCTCCCTATCTACCCCCATCGACCCTGCAAAAAGACGCAATTGCCCTTCACAAAAATTAAAAATCCCGAACGTATCCTGATTTCAATTTTTTTTTTTTGGAAATCGGATTTAGGTAAATCCGATTTCCACTAAAAAATTTAAAAAATTTAAATCGGATTTAGGTAAATCCGATTTCCACTAAAAAATTTAAAAAAATAAAATCGGATTTATTTATGATGGGGTAGATCCGCTTTGAAAAATAACAAATCGGATTTACCTTAATTGGGGGTAAATCCGATTTGTTATTTTTAAAAGCGGATCTACCCCCATATAAGGTAAATCCGCTTTTAAAAATAACCAAAGCGGATTTACCTTATGTGGGGGTAAATCCGCTTTGTTAACCTAATTAATAAATAACTCAGTTAAAATTTTAGATACAAATTTCGACCGTCTTTTGGTTCTGTTTAGTGTGTGGTTCGTTAACACGTGACGATATTGTACGTCGGGAGAATAATTTAGGCTAAAAAATCAGTTTTCGGGCAACCTACTCAAATTGTAATGAAACCACATTCTTTAAATCGGAAAAATATCAAGGATTAATACTCCTCAAGAAGGGACTTCTTTCAGGATTGGGGACCTCAAAATCCCAAATTCCATCGTTTACTATTTTATATTAGTTTTTTTAATTTTTCATAATCTCCAAAAAATCTGAAAAAATTTGCATAACCTTATTTTGGTTTTATTAGATTTTTAGTGGTGTTTTTATAATTTTTGGATTAGTTTTGGCTGTTTAACGGATTTTTAGTAGCATTTTATAACCTTTTTTAAAAAATTAAATAAAAAACAATTTTTTTTAATAACAAAATCGGATTTACCTTAGGTGGGATAAATCCGATTTTCTTTTTTTAGGGAAATCGGATTTACCTTAGGTGGGATAAATCCGATTTTCTCTTTTTTTAGGGAAATCGGATTTATGTGCCCACCAGGTAAATCCGATTTCCAAAATAACAAAGCGGATTTACCTTCAGCTAAGGTAAATCCGCTTTGTTATTTTTGAAATCGGATTTACCCCCATCTGAGGTAAATCCGACTTTAAAAATAACAAAGCGGATTTACCTTAGATGAAGGTAAATCCGAGCGAATTGTAAGTTGGGCAGGGGTATTTTCAGGTTTTAGCAATTTGATGGGGGTAGATGGGAGTTGATGGGGGTAAAAAAAAAAAGGCCAACAAAGTTTCTCAAAACGCCTCTTCCTACTTGACCAAAAAAAAAACGCCTCTTCCTAGAAGCGGGTGGGTGATCCATAGCGTGAGTAATTCTATGACTCATAATCCTAATTTTATGGAGATACATCGGCATCCATAAGGCAAAGTATTAATGCTTTGTCGAATCGTCGCCATTAATGGCAGCAAATCAAGGAATATTGAGAACCAACCTAAAAGAATTAACAAAACATTAAAGCCAATGCTTAAATTCTCTATTGCTTTAAGAGGAAAAAATAGGTGGTGGTACACCCAACGGGGGTGATCATAATAATTTCCCAACAAAATATAGTGGTGGGTTACACGATGCTATAGTTTACATTAACATGGCCCTTAATCTTGATGATTAAGATTAGCTTAACTTTACTCCATTAGCCGTTTGCTTTCAATTTTAAAATGTGAACAACTCATTATTGTTGTTCAAGTTATCATTGGCTGGCCTCCTCCAACATTGTTGCTCAAAGTCGTATTCATACATATCACCAACGGATTCTTTGACTTCAAATCAAATCAAATCAAATGATAAAACCTATTTCACACGCTCCCATCGCTTCCAGATCTTATTTTCATAATTAATAATTAAAGTGGCCATTAAGGAAAAGGGGGATTTCAATATTACAAAGTCGCTTTTGTTTTCCAATTAAATTTCTTACTAGTAGTAGTATTAGGACATCTGAACAGTAAGGGTTGGTCCGGTGATAACCGGAGTCATATCCCACTCCAATGTCTCAGGTTCAGTGGCGGACCCCGGGGTCAGGGGTGTCAATTTTTTTAAGGCCGGTGTCAAATGGATACAAAACTTGGTTTACTAGTACAATTTCAAATTTTCAGGGGTGTCAAAATTAAAATTTCAGGAGATTTAGGCTATTTATATAGAGTGTTTAGTGCAAAAAAAAAAAATTCATGGGGTTCATCTGAACCCCCTGGTTACATGTCAGGTCCGCCACTGCTCAGGTTCCAATATTGAGTGTGATAAAAATTCTATTGGGAGGGGGAGAATCACACGGGCCGACAAAACTGGGTACTCGTGGTAACAAAATGACATCGGCGGCTTTGCCGATGAAAACTGCACACAAATGACATGGTAACAAAAAAAAATCTTAGTAAACAAAATGACAATTAAACACCGCACGCACTATCATACGGTCAAACAGGAGTTATACCTAGTTGACATCCATATGTCACTGAAATTGTCGATACAACCAAAATTGTTTGAATAAAATTTAAAAAAAAAAGATTTGTTTTTCAAAAAATATTACTTCACGTTTGGATAAAATCATTAACGGTGAATCAAATATCCTTTCATTTTTTTGAGAAGCTGAGAATCATAAATTTCTAAAAATAAGTAATTACTATTTATTTCTTTGCTAAGATTACATTTAAGGGACTTTAGTACATTTACTTTTTCAAGAAGATTAGCTACCTACTACTTCTAATATCAAACTTTTAAGGCGGTCAAAACAAAAAATCAAACATTTATCATCATTCAATTTTTTTTTGATTCGTAGACGAAGTGGCAATTGCCACTAGAAACTCACGCACACAACTGTGAGGTCTCGGGTTCGAACCCAGAACATGACATCCCACCTAACAATTTCGGCATTTGCCAGTTGAGCTAGGTCTTACGGGATCATTCAATATTTTTGTCACAACTTGTGCAGATAAAACTCCTATGTACAAAATGACAATATTTCCATTTAAACCTTCCCCAGACTCTAACATATATCTTAATATTACCCCTTTATTCACCCTTATCCAATTTCACATCCGACAAAAGAGTTGCAAAATCATAACATAACAACAAGCAAACTCAAAATAAAATAAAAACAAACAAAAAACACTAACACATGAACATATTTTGTTACCAGATACTATAATGTAATACTATAAAGAACTACTAGTATCTTAGTATTAGTATGAAGGAACAGAAGTATAATTTTCGTCGTCATCATCATCGTCATCAACAACTTCATCAAAGAAAGAATCTTTGAGAAGATCAAAAGCAGAAGGTCTAGCTCTTGGTTGAGCAAGACATCTTTCAATGAAAGCCTTGACTTCTGCATCTTTGACTTTGTTTAGTGCCAAAGGTCTCACCCCAGAAGACACTTTCCTGTATATCTTTGCAACATTGTCACATTCACTATAAGGAATTTCCAATGTAACCATCTCTAATACACACATTCCAAATGAGTATATGTCCACTAATTCAGTGTAGTCTTCATCGTATAATTCTGGTGCCATAAACTCTGGTGTCCCTAGAATTGTGTGTGCTATATGGTTCTTCCCCACTATTGCTGCCAAACCTAAGTCACCAATCTTAACCTGATATTAACCATGGAGAAAAATCATTAATAACACCTTTATGGTTATAACATAACAACATAATCATATGGAAGACCTAACTCAACTGGCAACTGAACTCTTGTGTGTGAGTTTCAGCTGGCAATTGCCACTCTGTCTACCGACAAAAAAGACAACAACATAATTTGTGGCATCATGGTTTTTTATGCCGGTATGAATGCGATTGAGGAAGCATCAACCGCATTTGATCGCAATCCGCAATACCAAGGACCGTTAAAAGCCAGTGCTAGACGCCTAGACCCATGTGTTGGTGAGGGGGTTCATTTGAACCCCTGAAAAAATATTCTACTTTTATCCCTATATAATTTTTTTGAACTCCCTAAAATTTTAAATTTGCACTAATATCCCTGAGTTTGCACTCAATTGCATCCAATACACAATTTTGAACCCATGATCCCGAGTCCTAGATCTGCCACCGGTTAAAGTGACCGCAATTTAATACATTGATAAATTGTTTAAACAATATAATTTGATTATTTTTGGCTAACTAATAAGAGAAAACATTACTTGCTAGAGTTACATACTTAGATCTCACACAAAAAGTATCCAAGTCAAAGCAAATTTCATAAAAAAGTATAGATTTTTTTTAATATTGTTTCTTCCATGTTATGATTGATATGATATTCAATTTGTGAATCAAGCAAAAAAATTAATATGATTGAAAGAAAAGCAATAATAGATAATAAAATGGAATTACCAACCTGGCCAATATTTCCATTAACAAAGACATTACTGCAATTGAGATCTCTATGAATGATACAAGGCTCATGAGTGTGCAAATAATTCAACCCTTTCAAAATCTGCTTAGACCATTTCTTAAGTGCCTTAATGGAAACATGTCTATGTTTCTTCCTATATTCTCTTAAATTCCCACTTGTACAAACCTCAGTAATGAAATTAAGGTTGTTTTTTTGCTCATCTCTCCAAACACTATAAAGTGCAATTATATTTTTATCTGTCAAACTTCTCAACAATCTCACTTCAGAATAAAGCCTATCAACCATTGCTGAATCATCACAGAAATTCCTTAGCTTCACTTGATTCCAAGCTACTTCTATTCCTTCTTCTTGATCAAATGCACGGTAAACTTTTTTTACAGCACCACATCCTAATAATTCACTGTATCGACCATAACGACCACTTGGATCTGTTTCTTCAAATGGTTCAGAATCTTTGTCATTTGTGTCGGGGTTAACACTAGGCATCTATTATTACCATAAACAAAAAAAATAAAAATCAAAAATTAAAAATAAGGATACAGAATCAGATTTTGAATGGAAAATTAATTAATGAAAAAATAATGAATAAACTGAATAAAAGATAAGAGTATAACTTATGAAATATTGAAGAGGTAAACAATGGAGTAACTGAATAAAAGTAAAGTAAAGTAACTACCCATATGAAAAAAGAGTTTAAATTTGAAAGATTTAACAGAAGAATTATATGATTATAATGCATAAGAGAAGAAGATTGTATTTGAGATGATGATTACCATGAAGAAATTTGGTTGTGACCCCAGAAATGGAGAAGATGAAAGTCTGCAACTTTCGGTGGAAAAGAGAAGCTTGAGAAGCTCCTACTACCTCTTGAGAGAGAGAGAGAGAGAGAGAGAGTTGTTGGTTATTGTAAGATGACTATTTATTTACAAATCAAGGAGCCAGAGTTGAAAGGTAATTTAATTTCTGACTATAAAATCTCAACGGTTTTTTTTAGAGTAACTATTTTTCCTTCTTTTTTTTCTTTTATTTTTGCAATTAACTTCTTTAATTGTGTATCTTATAAATTAAAGTGTATAAGCTATTAGAATGACGATCAATAATAATAATAATAATAATAATAATAATAATAATAATAATAATAATAATAATAATAATAATGTCAAGTCCCACCCTTTGAGGTGCCTCCAATCCAACGAGGAAATTAGTCACTACGTTCGGCGGTGGATACCATGGTTAATACCAAAAAAATAATAATAATGTCAAAACAATTGACTAACTTAAAAAATTGATAAAGAAAAAATAGAATAATTGGCATATAAAGTGGTACCAATTGACTAACTTTAATGTCAAAAAAATGACTAACTTTTTTTAATAACTTGTCAATTTGTAATTAATATATAGTATAAAACACGTATATATTTATCGTGTATATAAATTAAATTCAATTTTTTTTTTAAATTGGGGGGTGGCTAGTGCTTGGGAATTAAGCAAATGATTTAAAATTAAACCACGCGTCGTTGAAGTTTCGGCGTAAAGGGTGGTTGATGCATACACGTTTAGTTATATAAAATGTCATGTTTTTTCTATGGAATGGGTAATTGGGTATGCGTCATTTCATTTTATATATATAAATATAAATTTGAACAAAGTCAAATCCTATTTGTTTATATAAAAACAAGGTCAAATCCTATAAAACAACAAAACAAAGCTGTTTATTAGTGGGTCAACGTGTGAATGCATTTGTGGCAGCGCGTGAGGTGCACACACACCAAACCCAACATGGAGATGGAGAGAGGGCCATAGCCGCGGCCAGCTCATGAAATAGGAGTATTTGTTAGATGCTTCCTTTCCTTGGGGCCAAGGAAGCAGCAACAATAACCGGTTCGTGTTTGCCTTCTATAACAAGTTAAAAGAAAGGAAGAATTTTGACAAAAAGAAAGGAAGAATAAAATGGTGGCCAACATTTTGATTACCTAGCTCTAGAATCACATTCCATTGTTGTTGACAACTGTTACGATCTATTCTGTTCTGGACTCGAGCCTACTCCAACCATAGGCCCCCCGGATCAACCAAATAACCAGGGTACATATTCAATGTAACTCGACTCACTTATGACTACCATGCACCATCGGCTCAGATTCATCCAATCAATCCAACGGATCAAGGCTGACACAATGCATATAAATACGAGCCCACCTAGCTGAAAAATGTACACTCTTATTTCTTTGCTACACTCTAAGATTCTCAAATACTGACTTGAGCGTCGAAATGGCATCGCAGGTACCACACTCAGAAACCACTTTGAGACCCGACTTGGACAGCATAACCCATACCAACTGCAGTCCCGGACACAAACGACGGCAAGGAACAAATCATATTCCTTCTATGGGAATGAGACCTAACGCCAGTGTTGTCATAACCGGAACGGGCGGTCTAACCGGTTTAACCGTGAACCAGGGTAGCTTCCGGTTTGGGCCAACTGAAAGAACCGGAGGTCCGTTAGAACCGGGAAAACACCGAAATGACCGGAAAGAACCAGCAAGACCTATTGTAACCGTTAAACCGGCGCCGGTTCTTAAAAACCGTTCGGGCCTTACTAAATCTTTTAAACCGCTCTTGTTTTCCGCTTTCGCCGGAACTTTGATAAAAATTTATCTTTATTTAAACAATCGAAAGACTCCATCATGTCGAAATTTCTCTTTAATTTTGACAGGAAAAATTAAAAAACTTAAAAGATAAGATATGCATCATGATGAGAGAGAGAGAGAGAGAGATATTTAAAATTTTGAATTTAAAGTTAAATAATTTTAGAAATTCTGATCGGTTTAACTTAAAGGATAACATTCAATCGGAAATAAAGATTTTGTTTGCATATTTGCTAAAAACAGATTTTGTTTTTATATACAAACAAATTGTTTTTTTGGTTTAAATACATTTTTACTCCCTGCAAATAGAGGGTGTTTTGCTTTTACCCCTACAATTTTTTTAAAAAAAAAAAAAAAAACACCTTGCAAAATTCAACATTTTGGCGTTAGCCCTTCTATTAGTTACACGTTACAAAAAATCCTACGTGTCACACATTTGGCATTTATATTTAGTTTTCTTATATTTTATTTACTGATTTGACATTTAAAATTATTTTAATCCTATTATTCTCTTTCTTCTCCACTCACCACACTATCATTTCTGTTTAAATTCTTTCCCTCACCACCGCACCACGCCCATACCCAGTTCGTCTTCTTCAATAAATGTTGACGAGGGCAGAAACGAACTGAGAGATGAACCAAAAACGAACATTGAAACCAGTTCGTCTTCTTAAATTTGCAGCGCCCAGATCTGGAAGAACAAACACAAAAAGGAACAGATCTAAAAGAACAAACATGAAATGAAACAGATCTAAAAGAACAAACACGAAATGGAACAGATATGGAATTCATTTTTAAGTATATCTGGAACAAACACGAAATGGAACAGATCTGGAACAGATACGAAAAGTTTAGGTTTTTTCCTTTACTGTTTAAAGCTCTAATGGAATTAAGGTTTTCAAATAATAGCCCTTCTGGCGAGCCCAGATTCCGTGGAGGAGTGGGAGGGTTGGGTGGTCGGAGAGAAGAGAGTGGAGGAGAGGAAGGGTTCGCTGGAGGAGGAGAGGAGAATTGGGGAAGAGGATGATGTGGCATATACAATCAGCATTTAAAATGGATTTATTAATGACGTGGCATATACAATCAGCTATTAAAATAAAAGAAAACGAAATAAAAATGCCAAATCAACAATCTGTTAGACACGTATGCTGTTTTTGTAACTTTTATTTAAGAGAATGACTAATATCAAAATGTTGAATTTTACAAGGTGTTTTTAAAAAAAAAAAATTGTATGGGGTAAAAGCAAAACACCCCCTATTTACAGGGGGTAAAAACATATTTAAACCTTGTTTTTTTAATGCAAAAAGAAAAAAGTCGAAATAAATAAAACATCCGATGGAAGAAAAATAAGCAACTCATTTTTGGTTGCATAACGAGTGGGATCACAATGTCCCATAAGCGTTAAACGATCTCTAAAATTATATTTTTGCTGCATTATTAGCACCGGCTCATCTTTTCCATTATTTACTCCATTTGACTTTACCTTGACCCATTTCTATTAATTTTTTAATGATAACTTGATAAGCACACCATCTGTTATGCTTTAGAAGCAAATTTGAGTTAAACAGGAACATCTGCGAACTAGATCAACTTCGCTATTAGTATTTCTTATCTTTGAGCCGCACAACTTAACCAACTCTAAGTATATTTTATTGGAGTTGCTTTCACATAAACTTTATACGATATCTCTCGAGGTCTTTTAACTTATTTTTAGGTAATGAATAGGTTTTTTAATTTATTTTGTAAGGATTAGATCCCTTAAGTTTTAAAAATGTTGCGTCGTTGTCTTTTTTAACAGTTTTTGTTTAACTCCATTACAAAAACGACTATCTGGCTTTTAGAGTGCTTGTTTGGCATTTTTTTATGCTTGTGCGGACTCATTATTTTATAATTATTTTAATTAAAAAAAATTGAAAAGATCTGAAAATCTGAACACTGTTCATCTTCATTATATCACCAGCCTTTCAAGCCCAGAATCGCAATTGCTGCAGATTCTCATCTATTTAACGACGGGATATATCATTATATGCCCAACACAATATTATCAAGCTCAATTCTTTATATTTCAAAGTTCAGATGGAAAATGGGTTTCAACGTTTAAGCCATGTTTAAGCAAAGAAAAAACCCCATCTAAACTAGAAAGCTTAGTTCAGATGGAAAATGGGTTTCAACGTTTAAGCCATCGTTTATTCCATTAACTAGAAAGCTTAGTTTTCCCCTTTTCTATTCTTTTATAACTCACACTTCGTTAGTTATAAAATCAATTGATTAATTAAATAATAAATTGATGATGCTGAATATGTTAGTGACGGTGAGAATGTGAATATGATGATGATGAAGATGACTCAGAGGAACACAGCGGAATTTATGGGGACAAAGAAGATAGATTTTGGAAAAGGGGAAAAACAAGAAGATGGGGAGAAGCAAGACAATTCACATTTTTCTTTAATTTTTAACAAAAAGAATTATAAAGTAATGAAATTATCCTACGTGGCATGTTTAGGAATGTCAACGGGGCGGGGCGGGGCGGGCACGGGTATCTCACTACCCGGACCCCCCCGTTTATTATAAATAGGCTCCGGACTCGTCCCGGACCCGTGCGGGTACCCGTTTAACGGGTTTTAAACGGATATTTTTTTAAACGGGTACCCGCGGGTATTTGTAAATTAATAAATAAAAAACTTTTAAAAATAAAATTTGAAATACCATAAAAAATGAGTTTTTTTAACACTATTTTTTTGATTCATTTATATAAAAAAATTACGCATTTTGATATCCATTTATCGTATCAACTATTTATTAATATATAATTGTTAATGAATTGAGATAAAAAAAATTAAAATTACGATAATAGAAACTTGAAAAATAACAACTAAACATTATCCAAAATATTAGGATAAAAGATACAACAAAATGTGAATAAACATCCACTTAAACAACAACAACAATAGATGATAAAAAAAAGGAAGAAAATAGTTGTGTGATGGATTTACTAACGGGTACGGGTACCCCGCTACCCGGACCCGCCCCGTTTATTGACGGGTAGTCAAAATACCCATTTATTTGGCCGGCGGGTACCCGTTTAACTACCCGCCCCGGACCCGTGACGGGTTTTACCCGCGGGTCCGGGTTTTTTTGACACCCCTAGGCATGCTAAGTAAGCAGTCTAATAGCAACATCAGTCAATTAACAGAGTTAAAAAAAACGTTAAAAAGAGCAACGACGCAACGTTTTTAAAACTTAAGGGTTTTTAAATCTTAAGGGACCTAATCGTTACAAAAAAAAAAAGTTAATAGACTTATTCATTATTTGAAAATAAGTTAAGGGACCCCAATAGATATTTTGATTTTTTCTTTTGTACCCCCCTCCTTCTCCCTTATACCCCATAATAACCCAAACGGACCAAAATACCCCTAAAAATCTACTTTCTATCTAATAAAACAACATGCCAGCAAAATTTCAATTCTAGACACTTTACAAGATTGCCACGTGTACAAATTTAAGGGTAAAATAGTAAAACACTCGCTATCTACTTTCTATCTAATAAAACAACATGCCAGCAAAATCTCAATTCTAGACACTTTACAAGATTGCCACGTGTACAAATTTAAGGGTAAAATAGTAAAACACTCGCTAAAATACAAAAATTACAATTTTCGAGTACAGTCTGCCAAAAAAGCTGGCGCCGTCAGCTGACGCGCGCGTCAGCAGTGCAGTCTGCCATAAAAAAGGGACCAAACAAAATAACAGCAATAGTGTCACGTATCAATCAAAGCTGACAAAAAAAATATTAAAATATTAATAACAGCTTTTGCAAAAAACTGACAAACACAAAAAAAACAAAAAAAAATAAAACAAAAAAAACCTGTGGACACACGTCGGTGTCAGTTTTTTTTTTTTAAAAAAAAAATTTGTCAGTTTTATTTCTATTTTTTTCAGTTTTTTTCCATAAAAAAAATCACTTTTTGTCTGTTTTTTTACAAGAAACATCATTTTTTAACTATTTTTATAATTTACTCAGACTACTAAAAATAATCAATTTAACAACTACCAATTGTCAAAAAAACTTATACCTCTAACAATAGTTTCAACATTATTTTTTCCAAAAAAAAAAATTATTAAATTAAATTACCCTCAATAATTAAATAATCTAAAATTTACTATTTACTATTTACTATAATCTCTCTATTAAAATTATTAAAATCAATCAATTTTTCAGATAATAAATAAAAGCAATCAATTTAACCGCTAACAATTGTAAAAAAAATTAAGCACTACCAAAAATTACAAAATAATTTTTTTATAATTAAATGAATATGATTAAATTAATATTAAATCAACCAGAGACTGACAACGAGATCGGCAACGAGAGTGCCAACAAGAGAGTGAACGAGAGCGCCAACGGGAGGGTCAATGGAGATGCATATTTTACCTCTAATGTCAAAATACATTATTATGGATTAATGTAATTCTGATTGTCAATGTCATTTAATTTCTTCGATTAATCAATTTTTTTATAAAAAATAAAATCTATCAATTTAACCACTACAAAAAATTACCAAATAACTATTTTATAATTACTAAAAAGAAGTAAAATGTCAACAGGAGTGGCAACGAGAGCGCCAACGGGAGTGGCAACGACAGCCGGAGTGCCAATGGGACTGCCACATGAATGCCAACAGGAGTGGCAACAAGAGCGCCAACAGGGGTGCCAACGGGAGACGTAACGAGAGCGCCAATGGGAGTGCCAACGAGAGGGACAACGAGGATGTAAACGAGAGGGTGAACGGGGATGCATATTTTACCTCTTATGTCCAAATATATTATTATGGATCAATGTAATTCTAATTGTCAATCTCCTTTAATTCTTCGACTCGATATAATTTTTATTTGTATGTTATATGACATAATACCTATCTCTTTCCACTTTGAATTTCAAATTATTCATTTTGGACATTGTTTACAACTTATGATTATCTTCCAAATTACTATTATGACTTCATGGCAATACACCGACCATACAGTATCACCCGTGCGTATGCACGGGTAAAAAACTAGTAGTTAAAAAAACGTAAATCTTCCTCATTTACACATATTTGCGAAAAAAGTAAGTTTTTGGTCCTTAAACTTTTCGAAAATAGGGGTATTTCCGAATGGCTTTTTTTAAACTTTCCGGAAATACCCCAAAATAGGTAAATGCGGAAGAGATTTTTTCTGGGATTTCCGGAAACACCTCAAAACGGAGTATTTTCGAAAGTCAAAATGACTTTCAGAAATATTCCGTTTTGAGGTGTTTCCGGAAATCCCAGAAAAAATCTTTTCGCATTTACCCCTAGTTTTGGAAGTTTTTTTTAATTTCGTTTTAATTTTTTTTTTGCTTTTTCAGTGGCGACCAGAACAGGAATGATAGAGCGAGGCGAGTCTTCCGGGGCAGCACCATGAGATGCAAATCAGTCTCCTCCTCCTGCTCCTAGCACGAGGACGAGGTTTCGGTTGGTGAGGCAGGTTGGTCACGCTTCTGAGCGTCAGAGGCGTGTCGAAGAGCGAGAGAACATAGGCGGGGCTGCAGTATCATGAGCCGGCTCAGCAGGACCACTTTCAGCAGTATGAGGAGGCTGAGGCTGCTCAGCAAGTTTTGTTGGACCGGTTGCATGTGCACTGCGTCTCCAGGCTACAGTTGGGGCAGGTAATACTTTTAATAAGTAATCTATTTATTTTTTACCAATAAATAATTACTTTTATTTAATATGTTTTAATTTATATAATTTATTTTTTTACAGGACCGTGGTAAGATCAATGTGGCATCCCATGGGGGAAGTTATTGAGGTTTAGACCTCAGCAGCACCACCCCACATATAGCTAGATGGTTGGAGCAGGCAATCTGTTGCAGCTGGACATCACACCTCTCAACAACATCAACCATGAGCTGATATCATCTTTTGTGGAGAGGTGACATTCTGATACCAGCTCATTCCACATGTCGTTCGGGGAGATGACGGTGACGTTGAACGACGTGTCCGCGTTGCTCCACTTGCCGCTCACCGGCACACCTTTTGAGCATCGGATGCATTTTTCTGACGCTGATGCCATTCGGGCTGGAGTGGATTTCCTGGGTATAGACCACACAGCTTGTTGGGCGGAGTGTTGGTCCACTAGGGGACCGACATTCAGATTTAGTTTTTTGGAGGCTGCATACAGAGGGAACATGGCAGCTGGCTTTCTTTATCAGGCTGCACGGTGTTGTTTATTACTCTTGTTGGGCTATACCATCTTCGCCGACAAGAGTCACACATCTGTGCCCGTCAAGTGGGTAACTCTTTTTGTGGAGTTTGCCAGTTGTGGCCAGTGGGCTTGGGGTCCAGCTGCTCTGGCCATTCTTTACGACCAACTGAACGACGCCTGTTATTGGGAGACGAAGTAGGTTGGAGGATACGCTTCTCTGCTACAGGTAATAATTAATTAGTTTTATTTATATAATTACTTATTTATTCATTTAATTATTTCAGTGTTGGAGAAACTGGTTACCCAGTGATTTACAAGCAACCTTACTGCAAACTGTCTATATCTTTCTATTATCGGCTATTTGCCCACCATCGTGGTGCGAAAAGACTTCGGTGCGTCTGGGCTTCCACGTTGCAGCAGGTGGGGTAACCATAAGTGTGACACTATCAAGCTTAAAGATTTTCGGGAGCGGCTAGATGAGTTACAGCGGGATCAGGTCATATGGAGGCCTTGGGAGGACCAGAGGGACTACGCGCCATTTTCCCAAATTTCCCTTTTCAGAGGTTAGCTGCTCTGGGGGGATGTCGCTGTGCCCTATATGGAAGACAGGGTCCGTTGGCAGTTTGCATACGTCCAGCAGATACCTATCCACCCATTTCGGGCTGACGTTCATCTACATCGACCATTGTACAGAGATTGTTGTTCAATCAATCCCCGACGCTGACTTTCAGGGACACTTCTAGACAGACAACCGTGGCGGGTCTCTGCGATGACAGTTACCTACCATGGTACTTAGAGGTGTCCATTCCCCGTCTGACTCTGGCTCCGCCTCCGCCTCCAGAGGATGATGTACCAGATCAGGAGGCAGCAGCTGAGGATATTGGTCCACTGACCGCGGAGGATAGGATGGAGAGAGCAGCTGCACTTCTCCGGGATGCCATGGTATACGAGGGAATTCCACCTGGTGGATATGAGACCCTTTCGACTGCGTAAGGGCTTTTGACATTTGACCCTTAGTTGTATATTTTGTATATCGTGATCGTATTGTATATTTTGTATTTGTTCTCGTATTTTGTATATTTTGATGTATTTGTTCTGTCGTATTGTATTGTTATCGTTTATCGTGATCGTAGTTTAGCGAGTTTCGTTATATATCGTTATTTATGGTAATAATTTAAATTTTAAAAAAAATTAAAATATTTTCCGGAAATAGGTCTAAACTCGGAATGCAAAGCTTTAAGTTTTCCGGAAGATGATCAGGCTTTAAGTTAAATTTGGTATATATTTTAATTTTTTGTGAGAAAAGTTAAATTTGGTATATATTAATAGGTCAGGCTTAAAGCCTAATTTAAGCCTAATAACAAAAAATTAAAATATTTTCCGGAAATAGGTCTAAATTCGGAATGCAAAGCTTTAAGTTTTCCCCGACCTAGGAGCTATACCTAGTGAACAATTGAATATCATTAGGCAGAAGATCAGGCTTGAGGTTGAACTTTTGTGCTAGCTATAACTTTTTTTTTGGATTAGCCATTTTGGTTCAGGTTTAACTTTGATATAATTATGGTTTGTAGGTTTTCAATGATAATTATATGGGCTACAAATAAACACGTCACAAGAATATAAAGAGAAAACACCAATATTAGTTACGTGGTTTGGCACCTCTTGCCTACATCCAGTGAAACACATCAATATAATTCATTCATCTTCTCAAATATGATTATAACATTTGTAACACACTCAATATGTGTATCACCCTACAATACTACTACAAAAAAACTGGTCATTACCGAGGGAAATTTCCCTCGCAAAATGACCTATATCCGTCGCTAATGGTCATTTGCGAGGGAGTTAGCGAGGGAATGGTTCCCTCGCGAATTCCATCCTCGCTACTGGGATTAACGAGGGAATTTTAATCCCTCGCTAATTAGCGAGGGAATTTTCCCTCGCTAAGTCTGACTGTTTCTGTTTTTTTTAAATCTGCTTTTTTTTATATTTATTATTATATTATTTTAATTATTATTGTTACTATTATTATTATTACTATTATTATTATTATTATTATTACTATTATTATTATTATTTCCAAAGAGAGAGAGAGAGAGAGAGAGAGGAGTGAGAGTGGTGGTGGCGTGGTGGTGGTGGTGGTGAAGGTGGCGTGGTGGTGATGTGTGGATGGTAGAGAGAGAAGGAGAAGAGTAAGGGAGAAAGAGAGGGGGAGAGAGAGAGAGAGAGGAGTGAGAGTGGTGGCGGCGTGGTGGTGGTGGTGGTGGTGGTGAAGGTGGCGTGGTGGTGATGTGTGGATGGTAGAGAGAAGGAGAAGAGTAAGGGAGAAAGAGAGAGAGAGAGAGAGAGAGAGAGAGAGAGAGAGAGAGGGAGTGGTGGCGGCGGCGGTGGTGGCGTGGTGGTGGTGTGAGTGAGAAGAAGAGGAGAGAAGAAGAGTGAGGGAAGAGGAAGGGTGGCGTGGTGTTGGCGTGGTGGTGGTGTGGTGGTGGCGTGGTGGTGGTGTGGTGGTGGTGTGAGTGAGAAGAAGAGTAAGGGAAGAGAAAGGGTGAAGAGGAGAGAAGAAGAGTGAGGGTGTTGTGAGTGAGAAAGAAGAGTGAGGGTGTAAACGGATTTAAGGAAAAAAGTAAAAAAATTTGCGAGGGAATTAGCGACGGAACTGTCCGTCGCTAATTGCTGCACATTTACCAACCCCTGCACTGCGTCCCATCATATGAAAACTGGCAGAAATTAGCGAGGGTATTAGCGAGGGACTGAAATTCCGTCGCTAATTTTCCCGCCTAAGCCATTAGCGAGGGAATTTCCGTCGCTAATGTCTAAATTTCCGTCGCTAATTTTCAAAAATACGACAGCCCCTATTCCATCGCAAATTCCGTCGCTAATCCCAATTTTTGGGAGGGACCATTAGTCCCTCGCTAATTTCCGTCGCTAATGGCTTCTTTTCTTGTAGTTACTCTCTCACTCTAAGAGTTATAGAGAGTGATAACACTCTTATCTCACAACAAATGATCACCAATTAACACTCTCCTCTCACTAAGACATGCATGGATGGAGATCTTTCAAACTCTCTACATGATCGCTCAAGTGGTGATGTCTCACCTCTCCAAATAGGCCTAGGGATGTATCACCTCTCCATATGATCACCCAAAAGGGATGTCTCATCTCTTCACAAGTCTCTATTTATAGTAGAGAACATAGCTTCCATACACGAATATGACTTAGTGGACATTAATTGTCTCACCTCCCCAAGACTCTAGATACATTCATTCACTTCATGCAATGTAGCACTTTAATTTCTACACCCTTACACTTTCGTGAAAATTTCAAATGATTCCAACAATAAAAGGGGAAAGGGAGTTGTAATTTGCTACAATCTAATTTATAGGAATTAATCAAAAACCAAAGACTATTAGTCTTTGTGATTATGCGATTGTTATATTATATGTAACTTTTCAATATTCTTTGATTTTTAAGCCTTATTTGAAAGAGCTTATTTTTGAGTTTACTAAAAAAAGCTTATGCAAATAAATAAGCTTTTAAGTATTATTCATAAGCTTGTCAATGTGGTTTACTAAAAAATAGCTTATGAAGATACAATATTCGTTAGTGAGAACATATGAATTAAAATGAAAACTTATTTAATTATCTCTGTAAGTTGTTTTGCGCAAGTTCAAAAATAAGCCCTTCCAAACAGGACTTTAATTCTATTTTTGTTGTCGTATGGGGATCGTGTTTATGTTTTTGTGAAATCGTTTTAGGAAGACATGGGAAAATTAATCAAAGAAAAATTCAATTGAAAAAATTGAAATTTTTAAATAATTTTTCATCACAACCAATATTTAAAAAGTCTAATCTCAAAAAAAATAAATTAAAAAGTCTCAATTTAACTCATTTTTGGAGACATGTTTTTACATCGCTTCTCAATTTGTATAACCGATATAAAAAATGACCTTTTAAATCGGTTAAATGATGAAATATCATGCTATAATTTGATGTCTGGTGTTCATTTGTCATTTTATCTGAGCTGACAAAAAAACTTCTATAATTTATGCAGTTTTTGCATTTAACATACTCTTGTACCTCTTGTCAAAAAAAGCTCTTAATTATACATTTATACCTCAAAGAATAACTGAGTTTTTATGTACCTTAAGTGTATATGTATAATCCTTTTCAAAAATGTTTATGTCTAATTATAATAACTCATCATATAGTTTTTTTTGACGGGATAAATCATATATAGTATTATGTATATGTAGTTGTGTGCATTTAATAGTCTCATCGCGATGGTTGAATCTATTATTGTGATCATGTAATTATACGAAGCTTGCAAATCGGCAAAAAAAATCATGAAAAATTTGGTTTACAACCCGACTCTTGTGAATTGTGATCATGGGTTTATGATCTCTTGCTTTGCATATGGATATTTATGGATATAAGACTATAAGAGGAACATGTGATAAGAACATGTTGGCTTCTACAACCACGTACGAAACAAATTAATTAAGTATATATTGATCTGCTAAATACTTGTATGATACTTGATAGATTTATTAACCATATATTGATTTTTGCTTGGAGGTTGCCAAAATGAACAGTAGGGGTGCAAATATCAATTGTCCAGCCCACTGTCCCAACCCACAGCTTTACAAAAAACAGAAGTGATCCACTTGATCACCAAAACGGGTTATGCGGAACTGATCGGATCCTTCATGGGTCAACACGAACCTGGTTCTTTACCCAGCGTATATAAGGTAAAAACCCTAATTTTCTTTCACTGTTTCTTGAATTTCCGTCTTTCTTTCTTCTCCGTCTTCCTTCTTTCTTCTCTTTGAAACCTCTGCTAGGGTTTCACTGCTCTCACCGATTTCCAGTGATT
Organism: Astragalus membranaceus; assembly: GCA_039519185.1. Classification (NCBI taxonomy): domain Eukaryota; kingdom Viridiplantae; phylum Streptophyta; class Magnoliopsida; order Fabales; family Fabaceae; genus Astragalus; species Astragalus membranaceus. The sequence goes on from CM076849.1 coordinate 180,182,222, forward strand.
GAAGTGATGAAACTCTTCACTCTCTCACCTATCATGACGCGTGATGATGACGATGATGCAAAAAAAACCTTTGTTTTTAGCACTAAATCACAGCGTTCTGAGGTTCGTCACCTACAAACCCTACGAGGATGGGGTTTCTGTTACTAATGCTTAAATCTTGCAATCAAACTTCAATCTCAGTCACAGAATGTAAGAACACTTCTTCAATCTTACTGACGTTGATTTTTTATGGTTCTTCTGGTTGAAATCACAAACCCTAACTCTAGTTTGTGATTCTATGTTCGCATGTACACTGAGAAACGTGTTATGAGTAACACACACAACAAAGATTCACATATTTCCTCTTGAAATCTCAACGGTATACACTCTTTGCCTCTCTATGTATTTTTCTTCTTTCTTTGTATATTTTCAGTCACTGAAAATACTAATATATCTGTTTCTGTATTTGTGCTGAACTGGGCCTTGAACCTGTTGAAGGACTTCACCACTTGTGAAGACACTATCAGATTCCTTACTGCAAGTAACACACCTCTAACTTCTGTTATTCTCACAATTTCTTACTTTCTTCACTGTATGTAAACAGAACCCTAACTTGGTTTGTTTGTGATCCTTGTGAGGTATATCTAACTGTGAACAAGGATGGAACAAGATGAAGAACTCAAAGGAAACTACAACACTCAGTCACAGGGAATATCAGAGAATATTAGAGGTAGAGTGGAATGAAAAGTAAATTGTAAATGTATTATTTCATTCAATTGATTCACTGTTGTATGAATCTGTGTTGTATTGTTTACAAAGTCTTAGTCTACTTATATACACACTATGTAACAGCAATATTAGTTTGTTGAGTTGGTTTTAGTTTGTTAATAACAAACAATTTGTTATTTACAAATTTTAACTAATTCAACAAACTCTGATAAAAGTTTGAATAAGACATTAAAGACTATTTTACCCTCCAATGGCTAGTTTACTTAAACTAAGCTGTTAATATTGTAATTAAAAGGATCGGGTTTTGGTTTTTGATTAAAAACCACCAATACTAAGTTCATGGGAAATCATTGCTAGTTGTAAATGGTATGGTTAGATCGAATATTTGAAAAGAAAACAAATTAATTATAGGTGTTGGCTTTACATGACAAATCTCATTCAAGGTTTTATTAGTTGTTGTTTTTATGAAAATAAATATCTTGGCATGATTTGTGACGTGCTTCTTGTGAAAATGCATGGGAGATCACATGAACATATTAATATATATTAATATCTTTTTGTTACATATCGGCCTCATGTAAGAATAATGTGATTCTCTCTTTTTTTTTAAAATGCCATCTTTGATTGGGAAATGCCGTTTTTAGTTACTTGGAGAGTTGGAGTGATTGAGTCATATATCAAGTACGCCAACATGGTTCCCTTTTTTATCATGAGATTTTTGCATGAGTTTTGTCTTATTTTTTATGAAGAAATGTATAAAATAAAATACACAAAATTGCTCTCAATTAAGGTCTTTAACCTAAATTGATCCTTTCAACTTTTAAAATGACAATATTGATTTTTTACACTTCCCGTTAGACTCTGTTTTCTTAAAAATGTGTATGTGGTTTTGAGCAAAGAAGGAAAGAAGTCTTGTTAAAACCTTATGATGCAAACTCTTTTTAGGGAAAAATCATCAAAAAGGAAAAAGAGTACTCCCCGATGTTTTTATTAAAAAGAGAAAAAAGAATAATTACAGAGGAAAACCAAGAGGGAACTAGGTCAAAACCTTGGCAGAAAGAAAAATCATCGAAAGCGATAAAACAGAAGCCAAGCCTATTGCAGTTAAAGTCCTCTAAAACAAAACTAGGGGGTAAATCCCACCGGTTGAAACCATAACAAAGTCATAACTAGCTAACTTATCAGCACAAGAGTTCCCCTCTCGATAGATGTGAGAAATAATGAAACTCATTCTATTGGTTATGGATATGCAATTGCACCATCTTTTTCTGAGCTTCCAAGGAACCGAACCAACTGACTTAAACACTATCACAGTTAGAGCAAAGCAAAAATTATGGATATGAAAAATGCGTATGTAGTTGTCAACTTAATGAACTAGATATTTAAGTGCTACTGTGGATTACCAAATCAAAAATTACAATCTTCTTCCTCTTCTCCCTAACATAAAACCCTAGGTTCACCTTCTTTTAAGCCATAATCCGTGTATATCTATCATACACATCATCCGGGTCTCTTAGCTCGGATCAACTTTTTTTCTTTTCTTTTTTAATCTTTAAGATATAAATCTTGAGGAGTTTTATGATGGGCCCTACAACCCATTTTGGCACCAGGGAGAGGAATTATCGAATGAAGAAGATTGAATTTTTATTTACTAAATATAATAATTAAAAAACAATTTTTGTAATAATAATATTAATTTTTATGTTTAAATTCCAACAGGCAAATCAGTGTGTCAGCCACGTAGGATTAGTGACTGACAACTCAACGCCAACTCAACCCCGGAAACTAAATTCGTGAAAATAGATGGACTAAATTCGTAAAAAAAATTCTTGAGGGACTAAAATCGTGAGTTGGTGAAAATAGGGAGACCAAAACTGTAATTTAACCTAAATATAAATACATACTTTCTCTACCTTGACAACAAAAAATATTTCTCTACTTTTTTTATAAGCAAATGTTAGTGGGGTGGAGGGTGTTAGTTTTCGGAGTTTGAACCTGGACCTCTTTCTTGCAACTTTGCAACTCTTTCATGTCCTTTAACTCGCCAACTGAGCTACCTGTACTTTATGGCCATTCATTTCAACTTTAAAAAGCCACAATCACGTAAGCTCCAAGACAAAAAAAAAGTGAATGACCATATTGATATAAAGACATCATTTAATGATGTATAAGATCAAATGAATCCTTTCGCACAACAATTGTATAGTATATGTTAAATTGACTGAAATGGATTTATTATATTTCTGAAGCATATCGTTTTAGTCTAATCGTTGAAATCGTTGAAATCAGTTATATATATTGAGAAAGAAATTGGGCAAGTAAACAAGGGGGTGCATGAAGTAAAAAAGAAGATAATAACCCTAGGTATAAAAGAAAGGCCCAAGCTTATCTCACTCCCCCTCCTACTCACTACACACCCTCAAACCTAAAATATTCTAAAATTACCCTCACGTGGAACACGCTGAAAACCCCCTTACGCTACATTTTGGAATGATATGACACATCAGTACCGAACTAGTACGACACATCAATAACGTACCCTTTCAACAATTCTATATACCAAAAGAATAGGTATATAATTATAAAATAGGTATACAACCGTACGTGAATGAAGTACGTGAATAAAATAGGTATACAATTCAACAATTCTATTCACAGTAGATTATAAAATAGGTATATGATTATGAATTACCTGTGAATGAAGTACGGTGCTATACAACCGTATGTTATAAAATTTTTGCAAATTTCAAGTACAGCAGTATGGAACTGTACCAGTTCAGTGACATACTGCTGGACCTGTTAAAACTTATACAGTTGGGGGTGTGTCACAAAACATATGCCACAACACCAATCAACCATACAAGGTTCGGTACATTGGTGCCGAACCCGTGAAATCCCCAAAAAAAGGGATGCGCCGGGAACATTTTTATTCATTAAGGGTATTTTTTAGATTTCGCAGGATTTCGAGGTGTGTGGTGAGTAGGGAGAGTGGGAAAAGCATGGACCAAAAGAAAGAGCATTTTGCCGAGAAGAAAAGGAGTTAGACACCAAATGTAGCTAATCAACCCACTATTGCACTTTGGGTTCTATTTTTTGTACCTCCACCAGCTCTATATATCATACTCCCACGTTTTTTTATTCCCAGATTGCCACTGATAATTTTAAACCAACTGATTTATCTAATTGAATGGTAAATATGTTTTGGGAAAAAAAACCAAAACGAATTTATCATTTAATCAGATAAATCCGATTTTAAAAAACAGAATAACGGATTTAAGTTTAAAAAACATAAATCCGTTAACTAAATTTAAAACAACGGATTTACATCTGAGAAACTTAAATCCGTTTTGTTAATTTACTGTAACGGAATTATCTATTTATTAGATAAATCCATTTTGAAAAAAAACCAAAACGGATTTATCTAATAAATAGATAAATCCGTAATGTTAATTTGTGACGACGGAATTATCTATTTATTAGATAAATCCGTTTTAGTTTTTTTTTCAAAACGGATTTATCTAATTAATAGATAATTCCGTTGTCACAAAATTTTAAAAAATAAATGGCCAGGATTCCACCGACACGGCCCAAATTTGTTCGTCTTGGTAAATGTGCCCCAACGGATAGATTTTTAACGGTTTAAATCGCATTGACAATATCAACAGCACATAATCAATGACTATTGCTATAAATACCCACACTCACCCTCATTTCTTTCACACCAACATTTCACTATGATTTTCTTCTTTCACACCCACACACTCCAAAATGAACACTGAATCCATTCAGTACTCAAGAGACACCACACTTACCGCTATTCATCATGGTGGCCAAATCACCACAAGAGAAGATGGTGTCTTCTTCTCATGTCCAAAACCTGTCTTATGCAGGCTCCTTGACAACATCACCTTCGAAGGTTTGAAAGATAGAGTAGAGCTTAAGGTTTGATGAAATGTCTTCATTGTTATTGATAGATTGATACTGTTTGACATGTAATTATTTTACCGATTTTTTTTGTGTAATTTTTTTTGTTCATAAACTCTTACGAGTCTACGAGTCGAGTCTACGGTCCCCTCACGAGTCTATGTAGACTCTCGAGTTTGACAACCATGCTTATCGCAAACCCGTGTTTTGGAGATGATGGTTGCATTCACTGGTCGTCCATGAATATTAAGACTGATGACGACGTACGAAGCATGTTGAACATGCATGACATGTTTCAGACTCGTAGTCCGTTGGAGCTGTCCGTGGAGACTCAACCGAGCGTCAATGAGATTATACGCCGTTGTTATGCTGGAGGACCAGAATTTTAAGAACTGTATTTGTTGCTGTTATGTTTTAGTTTTTATGTTGTATCATGTTTTAGTTTTTATGTTTGCTTGTGTTGTTGTAATGGTGTAATCTGCTTTTGCATCTATGTACTTGTTAGTTAAATCCGTTGTGGTTTTTTCAAAGCGGATTTATCTAACAAATAGATAAATCTGTTGCAGTAAGTTAACAAAACGGATTTAAGTTTCTTTGATGTAAGTCCGTCGTTTTCATTTTACTTAATGGATTTATGTTTTTTTTAACGTAAATCTGTATCTCAATTTATTAACCAATGGAATTATCTGATTAAATGATAAATCCGTTTTGGTTTTTTTTTTCAAAACGGATTTACCATTCCATTACATAAATCTGTTGGTTAAAAATTATTAGGGGCAATCTGGGAATAAAAAATAACGTGGGGGGTATGATGTTTAAGGGTGGGGGTACAAAAAATGGAACCCTTATAAAAAAGCAGCTGAAAATAGTAAGGCTCCCATTTTTTGTACCCCCATAAGGAGACATGATACCCCCACTAATTTTAATATCCCTAAAATACCCCTCTCATTTATTACACTTTTTGACTTTGTGTATAATTCTAGAGTCATCGGGTCAAAAAAGCGTAATAAATGAGACTTAGGTGTGGACTCCACACACATGAGCTCCTTTGTGGTCCAATTCTCTGCTGGGGAATTTCAGAGTCATTTATTACACTTTTTGACTTTGTGGTCCAATTCTCTGCTGGGGAATTTCAGCAATAATTCTAGAGTCATCGGGTCAAAAAAGCGAAATTGTCCGTTTAAGTTGAGAGCTACATATACGGTTCGTGACGGGGGTTGGCGTTTGAGGTTAGGTGTGGACTCCACACACATGAGCTCCTTACAACCTTAACAAGAACTGCATTCTTTGGGCGGTTAACAAAGGAGGAGAAGGCTATGGTGGATGAACACACTGCATTGAAGGTTGCCCCAAGAGACAGTATGAATGCTTTGGAGAATAAATTTGTGGGTAACGTGACATCTATGTCCCAACTATATAGGCAGCGTACCATGTACCGGTCTTCCTTGAGGGGTCCTAGAACCGAGATTCAGGAGCTGATGAGATTGATAGACGCTGAGAAGTATTTATGTTGGAGCAGAAAAGTTGAGGGCACATATGTTGTCAGTGACATCATGTGGGCACATCCCACTTCTATCAAATTATTCAGATTGTTTCCTAGGGTTCTTATTCTTGACAACACATACAAGACCAACAAATACAGAATACCTCTGTTGGAGATTGTGGGTGTCATTTCAACCATATTGATGTGGCTCACAATACTCCATTTTACAAGAAACTACGCGGGTTGGTCTCTTTTAATGCCCTAAAACATATTGCTAAAGAGTTTGAGAAAACCACCTCAGGTGTGGGTTATGATAAAGCTCGTTGTGGGTGCGTCATTAGCAAGACACACGGGTTGTCTTGTGCTTATCAGCTTGGGGTTTATCATGTTTCTGGTACTTCTATTCCATTGGAGGTGGTTGACATGCATTGGTGTAGGCTGAGTTTGGATGGTATGGATGAGGATGAGAATCAAAAGAAATTCGATGACTGTGACATCACTTTTTCGATGGAGATGATATGGAAGCGATTTAATTCTATGACTCAAGAGGAGAAGTTTGTATTCAAGAAGCAGATTGATGAGCTGGTATTTCCTACCACATCTTCTATGGTTCCAACACCTTCTAAACTTAAGACAAAGGGTGCTCCAAAGAAGAAGAATAAAAAAATGTATGATGTGAAACACGACCCTTCTTATTGGGAGCATGTGGATGAGGCAATGAAGAACAGTCAAGAATCTGTCAGTAAACCATCACAAGGGACTTCAAAAAAAAGTATCACAACAACTATCACTATCACAAGAGACTTCAAAGAAACTCTCACAGTGTACCTCACATCGATTATTACCATGGGTTCCTCTACATATCCACCCCTACGTTGCAGAGATTATTGATGTTGTTGGGGATGGAAATTGTGGCTACCGAGCAGTTGCTGTTGGACTTGATATTGGCAAGGATAGTTGGCCTTTAATTCAGCAAGATTGTATTCAAGAAATAGGCTCACTTTATGATCTATATGCTGAATTATTTGGGGTTAACCGACTTGCAATTATTAAGAAGTCATTGTTTGTTAGGGATATGGGAAAGGAGGATGCAGACAAGTAGCTGTCGATGCCGGAGATGGGGTACATTATAGCTACCAAGTATAATGTCGCCCTAGTTTCATTGTCGTTGAGAGATTTATATACTTATTTGCCGTTGAGAGGTTCATATTCGACGTCTAGTAAGAGTCGCAGCATCATATGTATTCTTTTCGTGAACAGCATTCATTAGGCGCATGTTTCGCTTTTTCCTGAGTGTCCATTGCCTCTAATTGCTCTTCAGTGGGAGCGTTTTTCATCCGACGATGCTACTACTTGGTTGGATCCTTTTATAGGGCGTATCCAACTATGGGGGTATTTAGCTTCGGTCCCCAAACCACCGCTTCATCCACCGGTAGTTGTCGACATAGCTGCTGATTCTGATTGAGGTTACACGAATATTCAGCATTTTTTTGTATATGATATTCCTTATATATAATATTTTTTTGCCTTAAAATTGTAAAATAATGCTGAATTTAATTTTTTAATTAATTGCAAAACGGATTTATGTAATTGTTATATAAATCCGCAGTTAAATTATTTGTTGGAGTATATGATAACCTTAGAGGGGGGTGAATAAGGTTATATGCTAAAAATGAAATCTTTTGATTTTCAAAAATGTAACGATGCACGTTTAAATCGAATGCAGAAAATAGGATTTAAACTATATGCAATTCCTAAGCAAGCTATAACTATGATAGAGCCAATTACAGTGATATTGAATGCTAACCACAATAATATCAAATGTAACGATAAACAAAAATGAAAAGCAAAGTAAAGATAAGGGAAAGAGATACACCGTGATTTTTACGAGGTTCGGGATAAAAGCCCTACATTCTCGGCCTCCGGCTTTGTAACCTTTGGACTTGATAATAACCATTATATGAGAAGAACTTCTTCAACGTCTTACAAGCAACCAACTTCCCTATAGCTACCACACCAATCTCAATTTTCCCCAAATTGAGAACCCAAGCTCCCCGTTAAGGATTTCGCTAACAACTCAATCTCCCCGATTGAATTACCCAAGAACACTTCCCAGGATTTCACAACAACCAAGTGATAGATGAATACAATTGAAACACTATGATCCAATCACTCAAGCAGTATAACAGTATAGTAGTTGAGAGAGATGAGAGATTTGGATTCAAAGATGAAGAACTTGAAGTAAGAATATGACAGTGAGAGTTCTGTTCTTTTCTTCTTTTTGATTCATAAGTTGTGCGTTGTTGGGCTCCACTCTTGAAAAACCCTAAGTCCTGTTTATAGGGCTTTGTAAAAATATGACCGTTGGACTAAAATCTTACGTAAAATAGGTGAGTAGTAAATCGATTCTTTGCTTAAAATAGTGTGTATGAAAATCGATAATTTACTCAAAAATATGACCGTTGATGGCTTCTAAAAAGAAAGGAATCGATTATATGCTTAAATGCATAAGGTGTAAAATCGATTTTGAGCTTTAAAAACATAAGAGGGAAATTGATTTGTTGCCTTAAACAAATAGGCCAAGAATCGATTGTTTGCTTTCCAAAGTGAAGCTCTTTTAAAAACATAAGTGCATAATCGATTCTTTGCTTCCAAAAGACAAGTCATAAATCGATTTCTAGCTTTAAAACTAACAGGCTCAAAATCGATTTTCTTCTTTAAAAGAACAAGCTCAAAATCGATTTTCTTCTTTAAAAGAAGAAGCCATGAATCAATTTTAATCTTTAACACAACAAGCCATCAATCGATTGTTTTCTTTCCAAAACAAGTTCTTTTAAAAATAATCAAGATATAAATCGATTGTTGGCTTTTAACCAAGAAGAATTTAATCGATTTCTTTCTTTTAAACACAACTAGTCATTATTTGTGCCTACCCTATTAGCTTTTATATAAAAGATTTTTCCATGCTTTTAACAGAACAGTTATATTTAAAAAAATCATCTCTCAACTACTAAAAGTTATAGAACTGAAGTGATAGGATCTTACATGGTGTCCTATCAAAAGCAGATGAACAAATAGTTCTTGAACTCTAGAGTAGCTTCTCCTCCAAGCCGCTACACTTTAAGATATCCTGCTCTTTGATTCATGTCCTGCACTTTTGTTCAACTGTAACCATTAGTAGATAGATTGTAATTTGTTATCATACAAAACAAAGAGTGTTTGTCTTTGGTTCAACATTATTAACTACAGATTTATCTAACAATTAGATAAATCCGTTATGTATTTTTTGCAAAACGGATTTATGTAATTGTTAGATAAATCCGCAGTTAAATTATTAACTACGGATTTATCTAACAATTAGATAAATCCGTTTTGCAGAAAGTAAATAACGGATTTATCTAACAAGTAGATAAATCTGTTATGTATTTTTTACAAAACGGATTTATCTACCAATTAGATAAATCCGTCGTTAAACAATTAACTGCGGATTTATCTGACAAATAGATAAATCCGTTATGTAAAAAATACATAACGGATAATCCGTTTCACCAAAAAAAATGGGGGCAAAATGAGAAGAAAATTTAGTTGTGGGGGTATGATGTATCAAGGTGGGGGTACAAAAAATGGGACCAAATAGTAATCCCCTGAAACATAGCAGGCAACCCAAGTATTGTGAGACACAGAAACACATTGCAGCCCAACATTCTAACAGTTGAGATTTCCAGAGTAGTGTGTTACTAATTCCAGATTCCAATTCCATGATTGATAACAATCTAATAAGCTAATTATCTCTAACCAAAAACAACAACAACAACAACAACAACAACAACAAATGGCGACGTTGAAGACAATCTCAGCCGCTCTGAAACTTGTTGACAGCAAAAAAGAAAATCTAAAGAAAGCCTACGATGATCTTCAATCTCACTCTTCTCTCTTATCTCCTTCCTTCTCTCTTTCATGGTCCCACCTCGATTCTCACTTCACTTCCCTTCACAATTCCCTCTCTCAACGCTTCCTCCACCTTCAATCTCTCGAATCCCAATCCCAAAACCCTAACGACCAATCACCCTCTCCTTCAAAATTACCCGACCCAGAACCCAAAGATCTTAACCTTTCATCATTCCCTAACGACCCATCTTCAATTTCCAACCCCACAACCCTGAATGTGCCTAAAAGCCACGTTGAAGCGTTAAGTCCACTGTGCAAGAAAAATGATGGAAAAGGGTTAAGGGATTATGTTGCTGAGAATTTGAAAGACAAGGTTGTGATCAAAGATGAGCTTCAAAATGCTTTCAAGTTATCATCTGATCCTGCAGCTATGCTTCTTGATTCAATTGATGGGGTTTTTGGTACAAATGCAATTAGAGATGAAAAAATGCGTTTGATTAAGAGGAGTTGTAATGTATTGTTTCAACAATTGAGGGTTTTTACTCCTTATGTGAGTGTTGATGTGAAGAGGAAAGCTAAGAAGTTGTTTGTGGAATGGAAGGGGAATTTAATGAATGAAGGTTCTGATCAATGGTGGACTATGGCTTTCTTGAATTTTGTGGTTGCTTATGGTTTTCTTTCTGAATTGACTGCTACTGAACTTGCTAATTATTCTGCTATGGCTGCTGTTAATGATGAGCTTCCTGAGGTGTACCAGATTATTTGTTTGTCAGATAAAATTCCAGGTCACAATCTCTTAATTGAATTTGATTGATTTTAGGTTTCATTTTTTAGCTGTTTAGGAACTGCTGTAGTGCAACTGTGTTTGTGCATTTTTAATGTCGTAGAAAAGATTTCAAATTGTGATTGCGGTTGCACTTGCGATTATATGGCCATCCTTGATATTGTGGATAAATTCAACCAATGTGGCAACAATTGTGGTTGTTGACAGCAATTTAAAACTAAGTTTAGACTAGAAAGCATAGACACCGGACACGACACTGACACGAATAAGTAAACACCAATAGTAATCTGAAAATTAGAAATAATTGAAGTGTCGGTGTTTGTATCTGACTGTGTCGGACACCTGACATGTCTTCATATTGAAGTGTCGGTGCTACAGAACTTGCAGCTGCAGACTAGCATTCGTTGCTGTGATGCTACTGTTTATGTTATTGTTGTTAGAGTTAGGTACTTAGGTTTCTTTTTTTGTTGAAATTTTTATTTGATTTAAGGTTGAAATGGTGTCACTGATGTTAGAGGATTTCTAATGTCACCCTTTTAGATGCTTTAATTTGTAAGACTAATTTTAGTTTGTGTCTTGCAGATGTTGTTCACAGACTTATTGACAAGAACAAACATGTTTTGGCTGTCAAGTTTGTTCTTCAATTTAATCTTGCTGATAAGATCCCACCAGTTCCCATTTTGAAAACTTATGTGAATGACTTACAGAAACTTGCTAAAAGACTCTCTGATGAGGGAAAGTCATGGGTATGTATCAAATCCCCCTTTGATTGATTACCTGATGCATGATGTCATTGCCTATCATTATTTAGGTACTTGTTCTTTTTTTTTTGCAGAATGAAATCAAATCTAGACAAATCCACTCACTGAAAGCTGTGATTAGGGTTATTCAGACTCATAATCTTGAAGCTGAATTTCCATCCGCAAGCCTTGAACAGCGTATAAAAGAACTGAACAGTCTAAAATATGCTGCTCCAGCTTTTGCTGCAGAGACTTCTCAGAATCTGCAACAACAAAGTGGGATCAAGCGTCCTCGAACATCTGCTCCCATTGGTCCTGCAGCTGTTAGTAGTGCAGGTTCAACCATACACCAATACCATCAACCTCATTTCCAGTCAACAAGTCTGTTGTCGGAATATCCAAATCCATACCAGTCAAACGGTTTGTTGCAGGAACATCAAAATCCGTACATGAGCTCGCCAGCGATGCCATATGGCATGATGTCTTCGACACAGACCATCTCCTCTTATACAGGTTCGTTAACCGGTTCTCATGGCCCCGATGGCGTCCCAATAGGTCTTAGTGGCAACCTTGATCACGGTGGTTCTCATCCAAATTCATCAGAGCAACATGCAGGGTCTGGTTATTACAATAGTGTATCTGGTTATGGTGGTTATGGTCTGCAACAATACTACCAATCATCTTATCCTCATTAGGTCAAGAAATTGCTTTCTCTATTTAATACTGAATTCCTGAGTTGGTATTATAGTTTCTCGCACTTCTGGCTTTTAAAGCATAGATTGCTTTGGTATTAACCAGGATTATTGGACAGGAATTAGATTCAATAATTAAGAATTCTTAGTGTATGTTCAGTTTCAGAATTTAGTTATTTGAATCATTATGCATTTGCAAGATTCAGTTAATGTTAATCATGGTCTTTGAATTTCTCTGTTTTTTCTCTTCTAATTGCATCTAGTGTTGCAGCCTCACTCTCTGACAGCGCTCCTTTAAACTGATACTGGCTTTTATATTGAAAGAAATTTCATCCTTTAGTGACGGATGTAGCGGATTATTGTGCTAAAACTTCTTGCAGAAACTTCTCGTAACTTCTAGTAACGCCCTAACGCCCCTTCACAACTCTCGTAACTTCGTAACTTCTAGTAACGTCCCTTCACTACTGTGGAACCTCCAAAAAGAAGGCTTTCCTCGAATTAGTAAACTTATAGGTGGATTTGCGAGATTTCTCACATTATTCTAATTAGCTATTACTCATAGGTGGATTTGCGAGATTTCTCACACAAATCCTCATTAATGACACTAACAATGGGAGCTCCAAATTCACCAAGAACAATTTAGAAGGGACAATGTCCTAGCAACTGATGGAACTTATCCTACTAGTATGTGTAAGCCCATAGTTGAGAATAGACATGGGCCATATGAGGACAAATAAAAGTAATTTGAGCCAAAGTTTTATAAAAAGAGGTACAAGAGTACCATATAAGTGTCCATGAATGTGTCCAAAAAAAAGTCTCCACAAAAAATACCATATAAGTAATAATTTGGTAGTTTATGTGAACTTAAGGCTAAAGGAGACATGAGATTTAAGGACTTCAACAACTACAACTGCTCTCTTCTTATTAAGCAGATTTGGAGACTTCATCACAACCCTTATGCGTTCTGGGCTAGAATTTGAAAAGTACCTACTTTGAGAATGAGTCTTTGTGACAAGCTAGGAAATTGGGATGTAGCTCATGGGTTTGGCAGAGTATTTTACATGGAAGGGATGTCCTTATTTCTTCTGGGGGTGGAATATTTCAAAGAACAACAATCTTCCCTTACAAGGTGTGAATTGGCTTGCCTCTCGAAACCAAGTTTCTCTCTCCCTAGAAACTTCTATGACCAAGGTTGGAGACCTGATGCTCCAAGGGATTCCTACTTGGGATATGCAGAAATTAAGAATGCGCCTTATTACTCCACAGACTGCTATTGAAACTCTACAAACTCCTATAAGTTGGTTTTCTGACCAAGACTTTTTGTATTGGCATTTCTCATCTAATGGAAGATACTCAGTCAGGTATGGCTACAAGATTGTCATGGAAAGAGAAGATTTGCCTGCCGGTTGTCCTTCCAGCTTTTGTAGCAATGATCCAAACTTATGGCCTGCCATTTGGGGGTGCTCTGGTCCCTGGGAAGGTGAAGTTGTTTATTTGGAAGATTTGTTAGAATGCCCTGCCAGCTTTGGTAGCAATGATCCACACTTATGGCCTGCCATTTGGGGTGCTATGGTCCCTTAGAAGGTGAAGTTGTTAATTTGGAAGATTTTCTAGAATGCATTGCCAGTCATGACGTTATGGTGAAAAGGAAGCTCTCCTGCTCTAACTCGTTCCCCATCTGCAACAAGGAACCAAAAACTGTAGAGCTCCTCCTCATATGCCCTTGGACTGAACCTGTTTGGTTTGGTCTCAATGAATGTGGTGTCCCCTCAGTCTACAGTGTGGAGAGCTTTAACAACTGGTAGGTAAGCCAAATCCTTTTCCGCATGCTCAAGAGAATGAGACCATAAAAAATCCCTTGTTTTCTTTGCTTTGTGGTCTATTTGGAAAGCACATAATGCCTTTGTGTTTATGGAAAAGAAGCCTAATCTTATGGAGGCCTTAATTGTAGCAAAAACTCAGTGTTATGAGTTTTTGAAAAATCCTCAGATTCCCAGAGTTCCCTCTAGAGTCTTTAGCCCTAAATTGGGTGTGGATAGATGGGAACCCCCTTTAACTACCAAAGTAAAAATTAACACTGATGCTCACTTTGATCCTTCCTCTGAGAAAGGATTAGCTGGTGTAATATGCAGGAATGAAGAGGGCATTTTACTTACTGGTGAAGTCATGGGCCTTTTTACATCACTCCCTTAGTAGCTGAAGCCCTTGATGTGCGCCACACTCTCGGCTTTGCCAACTTCCTTTGTTACACCCCATGTATTTCATCTTTAATGAAATATCGGAACGCACATAAAAACATACATCAGAGTAATATTTCTTTTTAAGACATTGAACACACTAACGTTGATGAATTTTCATCTACTATCCTGTATAAAGTATCAAGACTTATCAAAAGGACTCATCATTACCATAGCTCAAATGTGTCATCATTAGTCCTAGTGTTCAACATCCCAAAACAGAAATAAAGACAGCGATACATAACTTTAACAATGTCTAAGTCATAATATCGAAATACATATAGAAACTAGGGAACTAGACAAAATATCCAGCAGATCTCCAAGATCCATCATATCTCCATATATAGCACAACTGCTACTCATATTTCTTCGCATTAGTTTTTCCCTGTTTCTCTGTAAAAACCACAAAACATAAACAGTGAGATAAAATCTTAGTGAGTCCTTTCGTGACCCCTCACAACTCGACTCACGGTGTTTTATTCATATCTCACTCGTAGCCCAAGTCTGGATAGCTACGTACATCATGGCATTAGCATAACGCCGGAAAATCACTACACGGTTTCCACGGTGAACCCCATCGATAATATCTAATTAACGAGCAAACATGGAACGAGCCTAGGTTTTGGGCTCATGACTTCCCTCCCCTAGTATGCTACATCTTAGGGTCGTCACCTCACATATTCATCATTGATTTGGTTACCAAAACCTCTTCATGGACACCAAGTCCTTTTCATTATGGACACCAAGTATTTTTCATTCATTAAACGTTGTATGTTCTCTCTCGGTACAAATCATACGGTTTATAACGATAATTATAATTCAACCGTCAATCAATTTACATCTCAATCATAAGCGTAAATGAAGTATTATCATTCATATATCATTAGGGAAGATTGGGAAAAAGATTGGGAGAGGTTTGGAACCAAAAGGAATAGCTTTAGACGTGTTTTAAAATCGGTGACAGAAGTCGACGCACGGATTGTGCTCAAAAGCGCACGGGTCGTGCTTGCCCAAAATTTCAGCTTTTGAGTATCAGCAGGAGGCGCACGGGTCGTGCCTCTTAGGTGCATGGGTCGTTCCTGTTTGACAGCTTTGAAAAAATTTCCATTTTCGTGAAATTCAATATTCTGTTCGATTCCATTACTCATTCCGCTCCATTCCTAACTCAAACACAGTCCATAACAGCCACAACAACCACTTCAAACAACCAAATTCAATTCATTAATCATCAATTAAAATCCACACATATACACAAATCAAAATAACGGTTTTGATACCAAAGTGTTAGAGACTCTAATTTATCAACTTGCATCAACTAGGACATAAACAAACACACAATTTAGCGAAGAACTCACCTCAACGTCGGAATCAATACGAAGGAAGCGAAAGATGAAAATCAATTCAAGCTCTAAAACCCCCCAAAGTGAACCCTAGGCACCAACAATCTCCCAAACTCGAAATCAAGCTTCAATCCGTCATCAATCTACCGTGTGAGTGATTCTAAACCTCTAGGAACCCTCCAATCCAACACACAACTCTTGACAACTCCAAATCATCTCACCATCTCACATAAACCCTAGAACTTGAGAAGAAAAATTTTAGGGACAAGTAGGGATTTTTGGTACTCTAATCACCTAGATGATGATGATGAAAACGAAAATAGAGAGGGAAGAATTGAAGATTTTTAACTAAGTTTGTGGATGGGTTTCACTCGCTTCTTCTTTCTTTCTTTTTCTCTTCTCTTCTTCGACTCTCTCCCTCTTTTCTCTCTTTTATTTCTTTTCTTTTCTTTTCTTTTAAAAGTCAACTTAAATGAGGGTGAGGGTGTGGTGGGGTAAAATGACCATCATACCCTTATTCTCTTCTAAATTTCTAAACCATCCCCACATCAATGAATATTTATTTTAGCACTCAATCAATAAAATTATCAATCAAGCACCATAAAAATAAATTAAATGGTTCAAGCATCAAAATAATTAAATCAATTATTTTGGGATGTTACATTACACCCCAACTTGAAAAAAATTTGTCCTCAAAAATTTGTCTAGTCTTACCTCATGGAAAATGATACGGATAGTGAGTCCGCATGTCGTCTTCCAACTCCCAAGTTGCTTCTTCGGGTGAGAATCCATTCCAAACAACTTTGACAATCGGAATCATTTTGGTTTGGAGTGTCTTTTCACCACGTTCTATGATTTGACTTGGATAAGGTTGGAAAGTAAGATAAAGTTCAACCTCCTCAAAACTTAGCGGTTGATTAGGGTCCAGTACATACTTTCGCAGCTGGGACACATGAAACATATCATGAAGATTTGACAATGATGGTGGCAAGGCAATACGATATGCAATTGGCCCAATTCTTTCAATGATTTGAAAAGGCCCAATGTATCAATGAATGGTAAAGGGAAATGGTCCTTCTTTGTAGCCTTGTTGAGTTTTTTATAATCCATGCATATTCTCCACCCTGTGACTGGTCTTGTAGGAATCAATTCATTTTTCTCATTAGCTACCACCGTCACTCCTCTCTTCTTTGGAACACATTACACATGATTTACCCATGCACTATCTGAAATGGGGTAGACAGTACCAGCATCAAGCCATTTGATTATCTCCTTCTTAACAACCTCCTTCATGATAGGATTAAGTCTCCTCTGCCCTTCAATACTATTCTTTGAATTTTCATCCAAAATGATTCTATGCATACAGATGGTAGGACTTATTCCCTTTATATCAGTCATTTGTCACCCAATTGCTTTCTTATGCCTTCTTAGGGTAGTAATGAGATCATATTCCTGACTTTTGGTGAGGTCAGAAGCAATGATCACAGGCAAACAATCATTTTCTCCCAAAAAGGCATACTTCAAGCGTTTAGGTAACTCTTTAAGTTAAGTGAAGGTGGCTGCTCAATAGATAGGACATTCCTCTTGAAGCTTGAGTCTTCTAGTTCCAAAGAGTCATACTTTCTTGACCAAATTTCCATGACAGTTGCTTCATTATCCAGTATACCTCTTCCACAAGTTTCTCTTTTGCTGAATCTGCCAGAACCTTGATTAGGTGATCTGATTGCTTGTGAAAATGCCTTTGAACAACTGCATCAAGTGAGACTACATATGAACATTCTTCAGTCCCCTTTTCAGGAAACTTAAGAGCATTCATCACATTAAATTTGATCTCTTGGTCACTGACCCACATGGTCAATTCTCCTTTTTGCACATCAATGAGGGTTTTCCATGTGGCTAGGAATGGCCTTCCTATAATGATAGGCACCTCCTTATCTGCATCAAAATCAAGAATAATAAAATCTGCAAGAAAAACAAACTTGTCAACTTTAATAAGCACATCCTCTATTATCCCTTCAGGATAGGCAATGGACCTATCAGCTAACTGAAGGGTAACAGTGGTGGGTCTAGGAATTCCAATACCCAGTTGTGTAAATATAGATTTGGGCATTAAGTTAATACTTGCACCCTAATCACATAATGCACGACCAGTATAGTTTTCCCCAATAGAACAGGGAATAGTGAAGCTGTCAGGATCCTTCAATTTTCTTGGAAGCTTATTCTGCATGATCATACTGCACTCTTCTGTCATTGCCACAATTTCAAATTCCCCTAGCCTTCTCCTTTTAGTTAGCACATCCTTCATAAATTTTGCATAGTTGGGCATTTGTTGAAGGGCCTCAACCAAAGGAACATTGATGTGAAGTTGCTTTAGCACCTCTAGAAATTTGCCAAATTGCTTGTCTTGCCGAGCCTTCTTCAATCTCTGAGGAAAGGGTGGATCTGGCAAAGCTTGATCAAGCTTAGGTGAAGTTACTGGTGCAGAGTCAGATGTTGCAGCATCTGTTGTGGCAGCATCTTGTACATGATGTTTTTCATTTTTTTCATTCTGTTTCTTTCCACCACCTTGATCAAGTGATGGTCCTGCCAAATCCTTCCCACTCCTTAAAAATATAGCCTTGCACGTTGGTACATCTTTACCTTTTGAAGATGAAGCTTCAGTAGTAGAAGACAATGTTCCACTAGGTCTCTGGGTTAGAGCAGTGGCTATTTGACCAATTTGATTCTCCAAGTTCTTGATAGTAGCCCCTTGAGTTTGATAGTGAGTTTTGGTAATTTCATTCATGAAAGCTTTGAGCATAGCTTCCATAGAATTACCAGCTGCTGGGGCTGCTGCTGCCTTGGGTTGAGCAGGGAATCCAGGTGGTGTAGCTGGAGTTGCTGCAGGTGCTGCTGTACTCCATTTGAAATTGGGATGATATCTCCATCCTGGATTATAGGTACTGGCATATGGCTTATGGTTTCTGTTGTATCCGACATAGTTGACTGAAATAGGGTTGGCTGGGCATTCTTCATATAGGTGACCTCCTCCATAGTAGACACAACTAGTAGACCCCACTGGAACTTGTTCAATTACTGTTGCAGCTTTGACCTCTGGTTTAGCTTCTGTTGCTGCAGCATCTGCTGCTGCAGCACTAGGTGCATTTGGGTTTTTAACCATATTGGTAAGGGATGCCACTTGAGCAGCTAAAACAGTCATTTCACTAACTTCATGCATCCCAGCTACTTTCTTTTGAGCACTCACTCTTGCTGCAGGCCATTGATAACTATTTGCAGCAATTGTTTCAATAAGATTGTAAGCATCAGTGTATGAACCATTCAATAAACCTCCACCAGAAGATGCATCAAGCATAAGCCTTGTCTGAGGTTCCAACCCATTGTAAAAAGTTTCCATTTGAACCACAACTGGCAACCCATTATGTGGACATTTTCTTAGCAATTCTTTAAATCTTTCCCATGCTTCAAAAAGTGTTTCAAATTCAGTTTGTCTGAAAGAGGTAATTTCAGTTCTCATCCTGACATTCTTGATAGGTTGAAAGTATTTAATCATAAACTTTTCAGCCATTTCATTCCAAGTAGTGATAGAGTTAGGCTCTAAGGAATTTAACCAAGCCTTGGCTCTATCCTTCAAGGAATATGGAAACAGCTTGAGTTTAAAAGCATCATCAGTAACACCAGGGAGTATGAAATTACTACAAACTTCTACAAATTGTTTTAAATGCAGATGGGGATCCTCGGTAGGTCCACCACCAAATTGGCCAACTGTTTGCAGCATTTGAAACATCATGGGCTTAAATTCAAAGTGTGTTGTGGCAAGTTCAGGCCTTACTATTCTGGTTTGCATAGTTAGAGGGTCAAAAATTGCATAATCCCTCATAGGTCTGTCCCTGTCATTAGCCATGCCCATGACTGTTTGATTTAATACCTCTTGCTGATATTGGTTGAGAGGAGGGTTTTCCATTTCGGTGGCATTGTGTTGAGAACCTTGAGCTGGTGTGCTCTGGGAATCATGTACAGAAGCCATGACAACAGCTCTGCCTAACTCAATAAGCCCTGGTCTACTATTGATCCTTCTCAACCTTTTGAACAGTTTTCTATTTCTGGATCCAACTGAAATTCTGGTGTGGAAGCCCTGTGCATATGCTGCAGCAGCTACTACTGTAGCAACAGAGACAGCACACAAAAAATGAGAAAACAAAAAAAATCACTAACTTACTAACTAATTAAACAACAATTAAACTCTTCAATCCCCGGCAACGGCGCCAAAAACTTGTTGTGTAAAATCGTGTGCAAGTATACACAGTCCAACAAGTAGTATATGATAAGAAAAGATCGTTCCCACGAGTATTGAGGTCTAAAACGTGTTTAATTTGGTTAACAAATTAGTGAGGTAATTTAAATAGACACAAGTTTTTTGAAAACATTTTAAACAACAAATTAAGTAAAAGGGTGTGAAAATCAGTATTGAGAATAAGTTGGAATGTGTTCACTAAGTAACTCCTTTCTAGTGCAGTAGTGCTGCGTCTAATGCTGCAACAATAGATGTTGTCGCAATAGTTGTTGTTTTGTCAAACACTTCCACTAGGGTTTCTCTACAAGAGTCTATGTCTAGACCCTAAAGGTACTCCCTAGGCTACTCACGCACCCACAATGTTCATCTCATGGATTTTTCCCTCCTATGTCTAGGGTTTAAGCAAGAAGCATTAAAGTGTCTTTTACTACTTACTATCCATGCTATCTTTTCAGATCTATTCATAAACCATTTCTGAATTTACGAATTTACTTAAGTTAGATGGCCATTCCTAATTTAAGATCGAAGTATTAAGCTCACAAAAGATAAATTGCTAAAGCATCAAACACATTTCATGACATACACTAGAGATTCATAACATAGATCCCAACATTCCAACAATGAGTATTTAGCTCATAATGAGCAAACAAGACAAGAAATACAACTTAAACATAATTGTAACAATCATATTCAAGAGATACAAGATAGAAATTATACTAAGTGAGAGGATCCGAAGATACACTCCAAGAAGAGAGTCTCAAGGAGAGGGTTCAGCTCCCACGTAGCATAATCAACAAGTATTGTGGCTCCTGTCGTTGCTGCAGCAATGATCTTCGCAAATTTGGTAATGGAAGGTAGCGTAGGTAAAAAATGGTGGAAAGCTATTTCTAAACTTTCCTTTTCAGACCTGGCATCACATAAATGAAGAAGGAGGCTCCCTTTTATAGCTCTAGGGTACATGATTCAAGAAAACCCTAAATTTGAGGCGCCATTTGTCCTTTGTGTGCCTAAAAGTACAAGTGCCCAAGAAAAAGTGGAATATTCCTTGTTCAGGTGCTGGCACTAGCTGGACGTGCTCGTCCTTGCCATTACAGCTGTCCTTCACTTCTTTTAGCGCGTCTCATCCTTCTCTCTCATCTTTCGCATAATTGCATTGCTATGGCAACTGATGCTGCAGCAATTGAACACACAATAAAAGCACACAAATAGGGCACATAAATGCCAAATATTAAGAACTCAGAAATGCAACCTTCTAACCTTAAAACATAGCATTTACACATGCTAACTTACTAATTATATGAGAATAAACAATGAATTAACCTTAGGAATGCTTAAATAACCCTTATAAATAAGAGTTATCAGGTAGCATCATCAAAGAATAAACTTATAGCATTATATTAGATATTTTAGCCCTAAAAGGAAAATTTGACCATTTTGGTTTTACCTGGGTTAAAAGAGAGGGGAACAAAGCTACTCATGTTCCTGCTTCACTTGCTGCATCTCATCAACTCCCTCTGAATTGGATCTAGCAACCTCTTACTTCCTTGCATCAAGCCTTGTTGGTGTATCACAGAAGCATCTTTGAGTAATTGGTGGTGTTTTTTGATTTGAATCTAAGCAGTGATAATTTGGGGGTGTTCCTTTGCATTTGCTGCTGTTTCTGTTTTTGCCTTTTAGGGCTGTATTTCCATTTGCTCGCTCTTCGACTCTGACTTATTTATTTCCTTTTAGGGTTTTGGTTTGATTGCTTGGTTTAGGTGCATTTGCTAATGTGTGAAGTAAGTTTGTTTTTCAAGTAGTCAGTGAGCTCGCTTAATTCCTACACTTTGTATTGCGCCACTTTGGGCCAACTTTGGGATGTTATGGTTTGGGCCTTGCCCATTTAAATGAAGGGATTTTTTTTGTACCCCCATCATAACTGATAAATCGAAAATACCCCTGCCAAACTAAAACTCGCTCGGATTTACCCCCACTCAAGGTAAATCCGCTTTGTTATTTTCCAAAGCGGATTTATCTACCCAATAGGCAAATCCAACTTTTAAATAACAAAGCGGATTTACCTTATGTGAGGGTACATCCGCTTTTAAAATTAACAAAAGCGGATTTACCTAATGTGGGGGTAAATCCGATTTTCCTTTTTTTTAGAGAAATCAGATTTATCTTTTTTAGGTAAATACGCTTTGTTATTTTCCAAAGCGGATTTATCTACCCAATAGGTAAATCTGACTTTTAAATAACAAAGCGGATTTACCTTATGTGGGGGTACATCCGCTTTTACCTAATGTGGGGATAAATCCGATTTTGAACAAAAGCGGATTTACCTAATGTGGGGATAAATCCGATTTTGAAATTAAAATTAAAATTAATTTTTTTTAGAAATATAAAATAGATATGAATATCGGTCGTCTTTTGGTTCTGTTTAGTGTATTGTTTATTAACATGTGACGATGTTGTACGTCGGGTGAATAATTTAGGCTAAAAAATCGATTTTCGAGCAACCTACTCAGATTGTGATGAAACCACAACCATTAAATCCGAAAAAAATCAGGGATCAAGACTCCTCAAGAAGTAACTTTTTTCAGGACAGAGGAGCTCAAAATCCCAAATTTCATCGTTTACTATTTTTTATTAATTTTTTTAATTTTTCATAATCTCCAAAAAATCTGAAAAAATTCGCATAACCGTATTTTGGTTTTATTAGATTTATAGTGGTGTTTTTATAATTTTTAGATTAGTTTTGACTCTTTAACGGATTTTTAGTAATATTTTTATAACATCTTTTAAAAAAATTAAATAAAAAATAGGTATTTTTAATACAGAAAGCGGATTTAACCCCACCTAAGGTAAATCCACTTTTAAAATTAACAAAAGCGGATTTACCTTAGGTGGGGGTAAATCCGATTTTCTTTTTTTAAGGGAAATCAGATTTACCTACTAAAAGATAAGTCCGATTTTGGGAAAAAACCAAAATCGGATTTATCTTTTAATAGGTAAATCCAAGCGAATTTTTTAAGTGAGGGGTATTTTCGGGTTTTACTTTTATGTGAGGGTATATGGTGATATGATGGGGGTATAAAAAAAGACCCATAAATGAAAATGATCTCAATCTTGACAAAAAAAAAGTAGCTAGAATAATCCAAAAAGCTCCAGCACAACATGATTTTGTGAAGCAAGTTGGGTTTAATCCATCTCCACTTGCCTCATAATTCCCTTATCACTTGTTTGTTACACTTACACAAATCCCACATGCAATTGCCGACAGTGCATATCGTGATCTGAATCAAATATCAAATAAGTTCCAATAAGATAGACAAAACTACACATCATTGCTTGAGCTTGACTCTCCTATATCTATGCGATTAAATTATTTGAATCTAACCCTTTGTGGAACAAATTTTGGTTTGCCTTTGGCTTTCAACATGAGGAAAGGGATTTGCAGCTTAGCATCATCCATCACTCAATTCATTTTGTATGGTGAAGAGTAACATAAAGTTGGTACTTTGCACACAACTTTTCACTTTCATTAGCTAAAAAAAGACACCAAAATATTACTATCGATAATTATAATATTAATTCTTTTAACAAATAGTAAAAACCAATCATTTTGTTACGATTGTCAAAAAATCATTTTGTTACGAAATCTTTGTCCAATAGTGTGATTAATTCATTGACAAAATCAGCCACCGCACACTCAACTTTTAAAAGTTAAAAATCTACACAGCCAATTTCCTTCTCTCTCCGTCCCATCCTCACATTTCCATGATTTATACTCTTTTTATGCAAATAATTTAATTTCAATAGTTTTTTATCTTAAAAATATTCATTAATTCAAATTGGTAGAATACATCGATAACAATGCAAATTTAAAATTGCTAAAAATGAAAAAGATGAATTTGCGAACAAACTCACAACACCCAAGTTAATAGCGGAAAATGGCAAAATGCACACAAATGTAACAAAATCAAAGCCGCATGAATACTCATGTCTTCGAATCTATAACGCTGATGCCCAAGTCATTGATTGAATCGTAGGTGATCAGAGTTGATCTGTCAATTCGAATCAAAAGAATACCACAACAAGACGGGAATCAAAAAGCATTGTACCAAGATGATGAACAAAATAACGCCGCACTCAGACAATGAAATCAAGAAAAAAGCACTCAAGAAAAATTAGATCTATGTGAAAACCACTTATTTAAAAAGAAAAAAAGAGAGGTAAAAGTGGTGCAGAGGTGATTTCAGGCCAAAAAATGAGCCAAAACCACCCCTCCCTTATAAATGAATAAGACAGAATAGAAAAGTAGAGAGTTTAAAGAGAGACGACTAGGATTTAGAGAAGAGTATAATTGGCTTAGTTTCAATAGTTTATTATGTCGTGTAAATAAACTTTAAATTTGATCAAAAATCTGAAAGAATTTATACATAAACTTTCAATAACATTTTATCAGTCTAAGTATTTTTTTCCTCAAGAAAACAAGCATAAATATATTTCGATTAATTGTATATTTGATCTCATATTTTTTTTTGACTCAAATGATCTCATACTTTTTCTAATCCACTATTTTAGTCCCATTCTTTACTTTCTGCAATGTAAGTCTCACATATTTTATTTTATTTTTGGAGTTTGAAGTCTCACATATTTCTTTTTCACAAATTTATTTTTGCCAATTTTTTATTACTTGTGATCCTAAATTTTGTTGATTTTGAAAAAAAAAATGGAGGAACAAATATGTAAAAATAAACTATTTTGTAAGAATGGAAAAATAATTAAAAAAGTATATTTATGAAAAATAAAAAAGAAAGACCAAAATGATAAATTTGGGTAAATAAGAGCATAAAAATGCAACTAAGCAAACATGTTTTTATCACAAATATTATAAAGATGATCTAAATTTTTTATTTTTTAAATATAATATAATTACTCATTATTCACATATTCAATCATGACCATCTTACTCACATACTACAAGTGGTAAATACTTGAGCTCCTTAATCATATAGTCAAATTCTTTTGTCGGTGTGCAAATTATTATGACCAATATTTTGAAAATGGACCGAACATCGAAAGAATGAGTTCTCCATGTCATAGTTCAACCACTTTAAACCATTCAAATTGATATGAAATTGCAATCAAACCGCTGAAATAATTGAATCATAAATAATATCGGTTTATGATTTAACCGGTTGAACCGTCTAACTAATCCATTTTTTTTTGAATCGAAGTGTAGGTAAGTTAGGCTCCGGGGGCTCACTAGGGTTAGACAAGCCTCAAGGGCCAAGACTCTTTGAGAGCTTACATATGTACTTACAGATTGCCCACCAAAGAGGTCATCATGTCGACAACAAGAGTTGAACCCACGCCTTTGTGGAAAATGAGTCAACTCCTTACCAACTGAGCCAACCTTCGTTGGCTAATTAATCCAATTTTTAAAACATTTTTTTTGACAAATAATTTTTAAAACATTGATTATGACCAAACTGTTTTTTTCCTCCTTTTGGGGTGAGTTGATGAGAAGGAACAAAAAAAGGTGAGAAAGAAAGGGTTTTAAAACGACAAGGCAAGAAGAGTAGAGAGATCTCCAACCCAACCTTGCAAGTCAACTCAACTGACTCCCACTCCCTCAGCCAACGTCTCTGACAGAAACCAAAATGGATATCTGAAAATTACCTCCATGCCCTTCCCTCTTTCTCCGCTTCTGCTTTGATTCCTATCAACGCCGCCAGTGACCATGGACGCCACCAACTCCGGCGAATCCCACTCAAGTTCGGAGCTCCGGTCACCCAATGATCTGAATCGAACTGGGTCAATGGCAAGATACAAACTTATGTCGCCGGCGAAGCTTCCCATCTCTAGGTCACCGTGCATCACAATTCCTCCGGGATTGAGTCCGACGTCGTTTTTAGACTCCCCAGTTCTACTTTCCAACATGAAGGTCAGTATGAGACACAATTTTCAACGCCTTTTGAGTTTTCTGAACAAAATAATTAGAATTGAAAAAATGGGTATGTAAATTCATTATCAAAATGTTGTTTTTCTAGCTCAAGTTTGTTGCTTTTACTTGACCCATGTGAGGTAAAAAATATGTTCTTTTCACTGTGATTTTCTTGCAATTTCTCTTAACAACCTAAATTGAGTATCTTGTTTGTGTGGGGTGGCCTCAAAATTTTATCTTTTGGTAGGAATATTTGATGACTTAATTTGAATGCTAATGAGCTAAAAATGCCAAAAAGATAAACAAGTTGGAAATTCTTATATGCTTGTTTAGTCACGTGTCAATTTGTTTCTTTAGAGCTGGCTCTTTTCTTATTTGATTCTTCACTTATGTATGTGTTAATTAGGTTCTGATGCTTGTGACTATACAATTCTTTATTGGCTGCTTTATGCTCAATATGGTATTCTGTTGGAATGTGACTTCAGCTTAGGATCACATCACATTCTTCTTTTATTATTTTAGTGTCAGTGTTGTTTTTTCACATAATGAATCTCCCTTTTTGTTTGGTTTCGTTTCAACCGTGTATGTAGTGGAGTGCACAAAAAAGTTTGTTTTTTCCCTGTACTACATGGAACTAACGAATCAATGCTCTGCTAATGATTAATGGATTGATTTAATATATTTATGCTAAGAGAATAGTATAAGGAATGTCAGAAAAGGAGGTGCTTTTCT
Source organism: Astragalus membranaceus (assembly GCA_039519185.1). Classification (NCBI taxonomy): domain Eukaryota; kingdom Viridiplantae; phylum Streptophyta; class Magnoliopsida; order Fabales; family Fabaceae; genus Astragalus; species Astragalus membranaceus. The sequence goes on from CM076849.1 coordinate 180,208,973, forward strand.
AGATGTTAATCATCTAGATGGTCTTAATCCGTGTAGAATGCTGTTCTGCACTCATATGGGAATGATTTTTCAAAGTGCTCGCTGATTGGTTATATAACTAACTTCTGCATATGATAATGTACTATGCCAGCCATCTTTGTCATAGTGACTCCAAATCGAAAACGCAATATAGGAGAAATTAAGAACTTTGCTTATGCCCAATTGTACTGAGCAGCTTGCATAGCTTGCGGATAAATGTGCTCGGTTGTGTTTTGGTTTACTCAGACGATTCTACACGTGCTCTATTTCAATTGTTATTACTGGTTTCATAGGGTGTTTGTAGGTATTCAGAGACTCACAGTTGTTTGGTCCTTTCCCCTTTCTCATTTATTTTATTTTTCTGAGAAACAAATTAGTTCCCGTGTCTTTTTGCATATTTGAATCTATAATTTTTCTTTTGGTTCAGCAAATGTTGCACATAGTCACACAGAGCGTTGTAGTTTAAATAATATTTGTTTCATTGCTTTGCAGGTGGAGCCTTCACCGACTACAGGGTCCCTTTCTAAGCTTCACCAAATATTACATGGTTCTATGGCTTATGCTCCGTCTGCTACATTTTCGTTAACCACTGCATCCTTCAATACCAGTACAGTTGATGACAGAAAATCAAGCTTCTTCGAGTTTAAACCTCATGATAAAAATATGGTAATAAAATATTAATCCTAGTTACTAATACTTTGAAGATTACTGACTTCTTAGCTGTTAGCACTTATCTAATGCTATAAACTCATGTTAAGGCTCCTGCAGACTTCAACAACCATGTAAGTGAACAATCTACTCAAGTAGAAGAAGGTTCAGGAAAAGCTCAATCATTTGCATCCTCGCCATTAATCGAAAGGGAGATAGAATCTCCGTCTAACGAGTTAAGACTTTCGTCATCAGTTCAAATGGTTAGTTCTGGGGCTACTGCTCTTGTTGATGTCGATTTGGATGAATCTAACCACGTGGGAAACACAGCTAATGGACCTCAAACATCACATGTTGAGGTTAGAGGCAGTGGAATTTCAGTTGCAGCTGATAAAACATCAAATGATGGATACAATTGGCGAAAATATGGGCAAAAACTTGTTAAAGGAAGTGAATTTCCAAGAAGCTATTACAAGTGTACACATCCTAACTGTGAAGTGAAAAAACTTTTCGAACGCGATCATGATGGTCAAATCACTGAGATGATTTACAAGGGTACACATGATCATCCTAAACCTCAGCTAACCAATCGATACTCTGCTGGCCGAGATGGTAATACTAACCAGCCCTATGTTTCTCGTTGCGTCCATTTTGTTATTACTTTTTGCAAAGAAAATAACCTGGCTTTCTTTTTCTTATTCTTTAATGTAGACAAAGCATCCAATATGTATGGTCAGGTGTCACATATTGTTGAACCAAGCAATACTCAAGAGCTATCAACTGTAGCAACAAATGATGATAGTCTAGAGGGTGCTAGATTTGTGTCAACCAGAACAAATGATGAGGTTGATGATGATGACGACCCCTTCTCAAAGCGAAGGTATGATAATTAAGGCCGAAGCTATAGGTTTGCTTCAACATGTGTGTTTGCTTGCTGACCATGGATATTTTATTGACCAGGAAAATGGAACTTGCAAATTCTGACATCATTCCTGTAGTTAAGCCTATCCGGGAGCCACGAGTTGTTGTACAAACTATGAGTGAAGTTGATATATTGGATGATGGGTACCGTTGGCGTAAATATGGTCAGAAGGTCGTGAGGGGAAATCCTAACCCAAGGTATATATTCACTTGAAACTAGAAAATAGAGAAAAATATGTGACATAGCCAGAGAGGATTTCTGTTAGACATGTCAGCATCTAGATGACGGAGTAACCAACAGAAGGACTTAAATGAAAAACGTGTGTTTTAGCAGGGATTTACTTAAAAAAATAATTTGTAGGGACTAAAATCGAATGACCCCATATCCTGTCTCACTTGAAACTAAATTCATTCTTTATTTGTCCTCCATGGCTACTTCATATTTCTTGTTTATCCGGTTTCTTATCACTCTTATTATGCAGGAGTTATTACAAATGCACAAATGCCGGTTGCCCGGTTAGAAAACACGTGGAGAGAGCATCTCACGATCCGAAAGCAGTAATAACGACATACGAGGGTAAACACAATCATGATGTACCTGCTGCAAGGAGTAGTAGCCATAATATGGCAGGACCATCATCAGCTTCAGTTGGACAAACAAGAATTAAGTTAGAAGAAAGTGATACTATTAGTCTTGATCTTGGAATGGGGATTAGCTCACCTGCTGAAAATAGATCAAATGGGCAAGGAAAAATGCTGATCTCTGAATTTGGTGATAATCAAAATTACACTAGCAATTCCAATTTCAAGTTTGTTCATACTACTACCTCAGCTCCAGTAATCTATGGTGTTCTACATAACAGTTCACAGAACATGGGAAGAATACTAATGGGGCCATGAAATCGATCACTCTACAAAAGTTAAAATAAATATTGTGAGCAGCATATTGCTTTCTTATTTTTTGGGCAGGCATAGCTTTGTTAAAGGTAAAAAGAAAGAATCTCATTTTCTGTAAGGAAATGTAGATAGTTCTTTTTTATATTTATATATCACTATTTTAGAGCTGCTAGTTAGTAGAATTGATAGTAGCTCCAAGGTTCACTTTAAAATCTAACTGCTGTTTGTAATTGTATAATAATTATAATTATAATTATTATGATTATCATATCAAAATTCTTCTGTATAAATATGAAGGTGATATTAGAGCTACAAAAACCTTGTAAAAGTGCTGGAATTTAACTATTTAAGTGGCGTTTTAGCCTTTTACTTTTACTGAACTCTTGTATGTTCAACTTTAGTATTAACCAAAGTCCCCACCGCATCACTTACGAGCCGTACGTACCTGTGATTTTTTTGGGTCTACTTAGATAAAATGATAAATAAACACCACACAAACAACCACTGCTCACACCCGAGTTCGAACTTGGGATGTCGCTTGAATTGTCAAGACAACCGACACCGAAGGACCGTATCCGTGATTGGTGACTTGTTTGGCTGTTCTGCATATAGTGAAATTGGATGGAATGCTAGTGGCATAACATGAATTTGTACTAATAATGAAATATTTGATGGATTAGATACATACATATTGTTTAAGATTGGATTCCCCTGGCTTTCTATCTCTGAACCATTCTGTTCTGACACGTTCACGTTGGTCTTTAAGTGCAATGCAAGTAAAGTACAAATTTCTTAAAATTCGTATGTTTGTCTTTGGCTAAGGCAGGACCAAAGAACCGTGCAGCCACGTCGTAGCACACACATTTGTTTGTTTACATACTGGACACTGACAGACAGCATTGCCGATTCCCTTCCCCTTTATATGAATCACCCATAACCAATTCCACATATCTTTACCCCATTACTCAAATTTCTGTTAAATGGCCAAATGTGGATTAGCTAGCTAGGCATCTGATAACGTGACTAAATTCAAATCACAGAAATGCTGCCCCAAATAGACAAAAGGAATCATAAATGAATAAGGACAGTCCAGAATGTAATAGATCTATATCACCACAACAGAAGGAAAAGAAAAAGTTCAAATACATTCTTGTCACTTTAAGCCTCTACTTTGTATGTATTTCTTTTAACACTAAAAATCCGTAGGCTAAATTATAGTTTTGGTCCTCCTATTTTCAAAAATTCAGACATTTGGTCCCCTTATTTTAAAACTCAGACATTTAGTCCCCCAATTTTAAAAAATCAAAGACATTTAGTCCGAAGAGGAATTTTCAGTTTTTTATGGCTAATAATCAAAGACATTTGGTCCCTCAATTTTAAAAAATCAAAGACATTTGGTCCCCCAATTTTAAAAAATCAAAGACATTTGGTCCCTCTTTGGACTAAATGTATTTGATTTTTTAAAATTGGGGGACTAAATATCTGACTTTTAAAATAGGGGGACCAAATGTCTGAATTTTTGAAAATAGGGGGACAAAAACTATAATTTAGCCAAATCCGTATCTACCAAACATCCAATCATTTAATGACATCATTTTTTATATTTAATTTTTTTAAAATAAATTAAAATTTTAAATTATTTTTACCTACAGAGTATCAGAATCCCAACAAAACTCAAAAGTAACCACAGTAAAATTGACATAATAAAATCACTTTGAAGTATAAAGGCTTGCTAAATTCCTCAAAAGTAAAGGCTGGATAAATTAAAATAATTATGTATATGGATCCAAAAGTAAATAATCCCTTTGGGTGGACGTGGAAAAGCAACCGTGCTAATATAAGAATAAAATCAAACAAATCAATGTCATGTTAAATATATTTAAAAAAAATTATTCTCTATGCACTTTATTTTTTTGTCAGTAATACAATTTTGCATGTTACTAGGTGAAGAAACCATTTCACAAGAAGACATCGACCCCGTTTGGATAGAGCTTATTTTGAGTTTATGCAAAATAACTTATGCAAATAAATAAGCTTTTATGTATTTTTCATAAGCTTGTCGAGGTAGTTTATGAAAAACAACTTATGAAGATATAATTTTTGTTAGTGAGAACTTGTAAATCAACATAAAACTTATTTATCTCCATAAGTTATTTTTCATGACCTCAAAAATAAGCTAATCCAAACGGGCCATAATTTCTTCTTTGTTGCTTATATATTCAATCCACACGCTCACAAAAACATTAAGAGGAAGAGGAATTGGGAAAGAGATGCAATGCTTGTGGGTCTCCTTGAAGGATAATGTCAAATGTGGAAACAAGCTCACAGATGTTATAAGGCACCCAGCAAAATCAGGCAAAGGAAGTAGCTACGTTCCAGAAAAGGTGAAAATGAACAAAGAAGAAGATAGTACTCCTCTAATGGAAACTCCTCCACCTAGCTTAATAGTTTCCAGGAAAAGCAACACCCAACCACAGCTTCATGGTAAATTGTTTCTTGCTCCTTTGTTCTTTTGGTAGAGTAAGGGAAGAGTTTATTTCCTACAGACACTGGACACGACACTAGACACCAGTTTTAACTTGAAAAATGAAAGTAATTGAAGTGTCAGTCGGACACCAGACACCTCTACAACCTAAATTGTCGGTGCTAGAGAGACAGACTAGTTCAGAAGAAACTAGTTTGAGAAGCTCATGTATACTTATTTAATTTCAAACTTGTTTTTATTATTTCTAACAATTAGTTCATCTATATGGTTGAATTTTGGCAGAGCTTGGTATTGGAGACCCATCAAGAAAAATTGTTGAGATGATATTTCAGAAAGCTTGGATGAACAACTCAAAGCCACTGAGGAAGGTTAAAACGGTTCTTAAAGTTAGCTACTCAGCACAAGTCCTTGAAAAGTTTGAGAAGTACAGAGAAAAAGTGAAGAAGAATGCATGTGAGCAATGTCCAAGGCATACAAGGAGCATAGTAGATGGAAATGAATTGTTGCGGTTCTATGTCACTACAATGAAATGTTTCCAAGGAAAACCTGTGAAGAAAGTTAGTGAACTCTGTAAAGATCCATCTTGTCGTCTTTGCCAAATAATTCGATTCAGTTTTGACTCCGAAAGTGCCAAGATTCAGTTGAATACAAGTGAAAAAGATTTGATTAACAGAACAACTGCCAATGTAAGAGTGAAGAATGTGAAAAGAGCTGCTATAGTTTGCAGGATAATTGCTGGAACTGCAGTAAATGAAGTTGATGGTGAATATGAAGAAGGGCCTCACTCAATTAAGCTAGGAGAAATGCAACTGAGCCTAGAAAAATTTGTAGAGAAAAATCCTAGTTCTATTCTTCCTTGTTTTGTAATAACTTTCACCTGACATATTTTGCTCTGTAGCACCAACACTTCCGGTTGAAGACGTGTCCGGTGTCCGACATGTATTGTGTCAGACACCGACACTGACACTTCAGCTACTTGTATTTTTTCAGGTTAAAACTGGTGTCTGCGTGTCTGTGTCCGGTGTATGTGCTCGGTACTTAATAGACATTTGGTAGGTATATATTGTCACTATTCTTTTCATCTTTGGCAAAGAGTATCTATTCTAAAACACACTGCATAGCAAAATTCAAGATGATAAAGTCCTGCTTGTTGATACTACAATTGTTTGCATAAAATATAGTATGCTTTCAAGCAAATTATGAAGTTATTATACAAAGTTAAGGATGATACATAGACTAAAAGCCTTAAATAACAAAATGAACTGGTTGTCATTGGATTATTATCACCTCCAAGCAGTAGAGGTAACAAGAACTTGATTCATCCAACCAAGATATAGAGCACCATCTCCCTCTTCTAGAGTGTAATGTCCTTGATATTTTTCTAGAAGATTTTTTATAGAAAAATTGATAAAAGAGCTCAATGGATATGGTGTGAATCCAGCCATTGCGAAACGCGATCTCCACTTCATCAGATGCTCATGACGTTCCACTCTTTCCGCTCCTTCACATGCTACTAAATTAACAACTTCTCTAGCCAAACAATGCTGTTCCACATCAATCCTTTCTTTCTTCTCCCTTGGTAAAGCAACATCAATTGATTCAAAAACCGCCAAGTAGTGATTCATTGTCTCAACAAAACGCGGAAAGAAAGGAAGGTTATTAGTATTTGATTCTTGCTCAACCAGTGTCACTACCTTAGGAGACAAACACTTTGCCAATCTCAACAAACGATCGCGATGATTCTGATTCTGTCCATCTACACTTTCATCTGGTACATGATGCAGCATCATGACAAAATTCACAGCAATCGCTTCGCCAGATCGAAGTTCAAGGTCTTCAAGTTGCACCTCAGTAGGAGAAGCTTTTATAGCATGAAACTCAAAGGGTACATTACATGAATTTGCATGTCTTGATAACCTTTCTCCAACAATATCAATTCCTCCTCCTCTAGCATAAGCTGAAGTAGGATCATCAACACCTGTTATTCGGATCATTGGCGGTCCTCCAGGTCTGCCAGCAAAAGCTTGGATTAAGCTTATCCACTGAATTCCTTGGTTAATCTGAAAATCAATTATGTGGACTTTATTTTCCCCTCTTAATGCTTCAGCAATTGCTCCATTTGCTGATATATATCCAAATTTGAGATATGGACAAATTTCATAAAGTGCATGCATATGTGAAAGTAGTTCTTTACTAGTAAGCTCTTTACATTTCAATGATTTGTAGATTATGCTTCCTGAATAAGCCATTCTTGCAACAAGAGCTTCCAGCAAGTATGCTCCTAACCTTTGAATTGGATTGCCTGAAACTGACACCATTTTAGGTAACTCTGAGATCAACCATTCAGTTGTTTCCATGTCATTCATTGCCATTGCTTTTGCACAAGTACAAAGCATCTCTTTCAAATCCCCTCTAGATATCATCTCCATCATTTTGTTCCATTTCTCTGCCTCTAACAAAAGTGAATCAGATTCTTCTTTTGGGATTATAGTATCATTACTATCATATATATCCATAATATCTTCTGCATCATGTCCTAGCATAGCATTTTCAAGCTCCCTTATCTTGTGCCACAAGTCATCCTGGTTATGTGTCAAACAAGATTCATTCTCATTCTCTAGTGAATCATTAACAATTTCAAGAGAATGCTGTGAGTTGAACATATGAGATTTTGACTGTGAGATTGGACTATTGTTATTAGGTGAGAAACTGACATTAGATGGAGAATTTTGACAGCGAAAACTGTTGTCGATGGAAGATTCAATGGGGCGATATTGTTCTAAAGTATGAATTGAAGGGTAAGTTGAATGGCTACTATTATCTGAGGATGAGTAGTTTTCTTGATTCTCATTTGAGAGGAAGAAACATGACTCCAGATTTTGTGCAGGTTGAATGCTGAACCTGCTTGAGCCATGTGACATTTTATGTTTAAGAGATGTTTGCATTTTCTGATTGCTTTCTTCGTTTGAACACTAAATGTCAGTAGCTTCTACTCTTCAAATTCCGCGATCAATGTCCACATTTTAATCCAATTTTTGCTGCACAAAGAGCAGTGTACTCAAAATCTGAAATATTCTGCAGAAGAAGGGGTAGCACAACAATTGAAGCAACAAAAACAGATAACAAAATAACCAAAGCCATAGCTATATAAAACAAAAATGCTGTTTCAGTCTTGATAAGAACCATTAAGTGTGAGGATGTCACTTAAATTGGTATTCTTTAAGGTCGGGACTTGGGACTTCAGTACCAACACTTCGGGTTGAAGACGTGTCCGGTATCTGACACTTTACACTTCAATTACTTCCATTTTCCAAATTATTGTGTCTGTGTAGATGCTAGCTTGGGACTCAGGAACATAACAAAGTGACAGATTTTGATTTTCATAATCCACATATGCAGGATTAATGATTCTTAACCTCTGAAAATAACTGCAGTTTTATCATTTTATTCGAATAATTTTATCTGTAATCATTCTATGCTTTAGTTTTTAACTTTCCATCACATGTCATTGTTTGTGCTTTCAAATTTGATGTAATCAAGAAATGGAAATTGGCAAAGATAAATCTAACCAAACAATGAATGTTGGAACACCAATTGCTACTCAAAGCAAGACTTTTTCTTTTTCTTTATTTGTTCTTCATGGAAAAGGTGAAAAGGATAGATTTGTTCAGAAATATATACCTCCCACATGCTATTCATGGCTTTCAATTCCTTAAAGGAAAACTCAGTAGATCCATTAGCATCTTCTTGAACTTAAATGTCTTGAAGCTTACTTTAAACCCTGCTTTCCTTCAATACAGATTTCCAATAAAAATAAAATATAAATTATTCAAAAATCACACACAAAGCCAAGACAGAGAGAAATTCTGATCAATCACTTAGGTGATTCAATAACACCTAAAGTGATCCATTAAATTTTAAGGTACTAAAAAGCAACTTAATTATAAAAAAAATACTCATTAAACTAAAAAGCAGAAGAAGCTGAAACCTGGAAATCATTTCTTTTAAATATCACCTTTCATCAACAACCCTTTTTCACAAACACAATAACTGCTCTAAAAAAATAGATTTTTTCCTCTTCTGCTGAAGACCCAAAATCTCCTTTAATTCAACATAACAAGCACAACAGAAACACTGAATAAAATCACTTCGGTTCACACCAAGAAAACAAGATCAATTCAATTTCAATAAATTCAGAGACTCTTACCTTGAACTTTTTAGTTTTTAGCACGATCCAAGCTCCATAGTAGCTAAAACTAATGAGGATTGGGATTCATAGAGGCTTTGTTTTTCTTGGTTTTGATCAAAATTGAAGGTCAGAACAAAACCAAATACTAGGTTGTTGGGTGCTATTTTTTATAGGAACTTTAGTTAAGCAATGAATAAGTACTTTTTTTATATATAGGAAATTTCCCACATGCTCATTAATTTTTAAGATACGTAATATCAAAATTTTGTAATGTATTGGTTCATGTTATATTAGTTATTGTATAGTACCAATAATTTATTTTTGGGGTTTCTTTAAATTTTGATCCTATTTTATCTAAGTGAGTCATCAATATTTTAATATAGTTGGGTCATTCACGTCTCTTGTATTGTATGGCAAAATGCCAAAATAATCTTTATGATATGTTATGTTCATTAAATTGATGCTGTTTGAAAAAATGGAAAGAAAAAAGAAAAAAAGGATAATAAAGGCAAAAGGAGTATACTGTCGGCAAAACCGTTGTGCTTTTTTAGCATTGCCCACGCGGTTTTCGCCCACAATTTTTTAATTATTAAATGGTGAGATCTGAATGAATTTCACTTAAGAGAAATTATGCCAAACTTTTCAAATATTAATGGATGTGTTATTCATCAAATATTAATGAATTTCACTTAAAAGAAAGTATGCCAAAGTTTCCCCATTTTTGTAAAACTTGTGTATAGTATAACCACAGTAATCCTCCACCAGTTTGGAGATAAAAAAACCAATTGGTTGACACTCGCTCTGTAACATATCCGGTTCAATTACTTGCTCGAATCGATCATACCACTAATTCTATATTTGATCTGACCCAGATTTAATAACATTGTATATGACTTGTCAATTTATCATCAATGTGACAGTTTTGGCCTCAACCACTTATATCTGCAATTCACACCTACATTTACAAAACTAGCTTTATATGCTTTTTAAGTACAATTGCCAAGTGTGTAGTTGGTAGTATTAAAAACCAAATTTTCTAGATAATGACATATATATGTATGCCATAAATATAGGATGACGTGAATTTTTTTGTCAGCCTTGCATCATAGATATTCAGTGGTTTTTTTTGTTGACAATTATTATATTCAGTGGTTGTTCATTATGATTTTATTCTTTTTAATTTTTCGAAAAAAAAAGAATCAACTGAGGGTGAATTTTTAAAACAACTCAACTTCCACAATCAGATGTCATCATCTAGAAACATTGTTCTTTTCCAAAGTTATGTTCTGAGACATATTTGAGTGAGGGTGAATTAAGAATCAATTGTTAGAATATTATTATGCAAGATTCACCAATTTGCAATGTGAATTGTAAGTTTTAGATAGTTAAAAACGAATCTAAGCTCCCACTCCCTCTCTAACCAACTCTTGATTAGTTTGCTGTTGTTAATGATGTTAGTTAACAGTTATATTCAGATTGGAAAGAGTTACAGTGACTAAGATTAGGATCAAATGTACGTTGCCTTTGAAGATTGAGTAATAATGGCCTTCATAACAAATGAATAAACACCACATATTTCAGTAACATTTTAACTAGTTAACTACAAATCATTTGGATTGTAATACACGTAGTTCTTCATATGATGTTGATATTTTTGTTAACGCGCTTCTAGTTTTCTTTTTTCAATGAAAGATAAAATGTGTGTATATATGTTGATCATTGTTGAGATTTACCTTCATCTACGCATTCTTCTTTGGTTCCTTCTTTATCAACCATCATGGAGCTTCACAACCCTTTCTCCATTACCTTCATGGCCTTCTTTCTCTTCCTCTTGGTTCTATTCAAAATAGTTAAAGGATGGAATTCTAACAACTCCACTACCAATTTACCCCCAGGACCATCGACACTGCCCCTTATAGGAAACATGCACCAGATTATTGGCTGCTCAATGCCCCATCACTGCTTCAAAAATTTGGCAGACAAATATGGACCCTTAATGCACCTGAAACTAGGAGAGGTATCAAACATCATAGTTACTTCACCAGAAATGGCCAAAGAGGTTATGAAAACACAAGACCTCAACTTTTGTAATAGGCCAAACCTTCTTTTGTCCACAATACTTACTTACAATGCTACAGATATTGCCTTCGGTCCATATGGAGAATACTGGAGACAATTACAAAAGATATGCATCATTTCGGTCCATAAGAGAAGAAGAGGTTGCAGAACTAGTCAAAACAATATCTGCAAGTGAAGGATCTGTTGTTAATATCACTCAGCTGATTTTTGCAATGACTTATGGGATAACTGCACGGGCAGCTTTTGGGAAGAAGAACAGACATCACCAAGTGTTCAAAACAGCAATTGAGGAAGCTTTGAAACTGGTGGGAGGATTTTGTATTGCTGATCTCTATCCTTCTATTAGAATGCTTCAAAGGGTGAGTATAGCAAAGGCCAAACTTGAAAAAAAATTGAGAGAGACTGATAGGATATTACAAGATATCATCAATGATCACAAAAGTAACCACAGAGAAGCAAGGGATGAAGATCTAGTTGATGTTCTTCACACGCTTCAACAGGAAAATGACTCGCAATATTCCTTGACTGATAAAAATATTAAAGCAGTCATCCAGGTTAGTCTACAACCAAACACGTTCGCTTAGTTTCAAAGTTTAAAGACTAATTTATAAATTTACTCATGTTTAGCTAGTTAGTTAGTAAAATTAAGATTTATGAAAAAGAATCTATCACTAATACTAATCATAGTATTTTGGATAGAACATTAAAGGATCCATTTGACAAATTTTAGCTGGATTTTTTCTTTTTATAAGAATATTTTGAGGAGCATATCCAAACATGCTGTTAATCCATTTGCAGGACTTGTTCACTGCTGGTGGCGAAACATCATCAGGGATGGTGTTATGGGGGATGTGTGAAATGGTAAAGAATCCAAAGGTGATGGAAGAAGCACAAGCTGAAGTAAGAAGAGTGTATGATAGCAAGGGATATGTGGATGAGACAGAGTTGCACCAGTTGATATACTTAAAGTCTGTCATCAAAGAAACACTGAGGCTGCATCCTACTGTACCTTTGTTAATTCCAAGAGAAACGAGGGAGAGATGCCAAATTAATGGGTCTGACATCCCAGCTAAGACAAGAGTTTCAAGATTACCATGTCCAAGTATTATTGTCTAACTTTGCTTCGTAACAATAAGTCAAACCCCTTTATCCTGTTTCATCATATAAACACGACACATTACCCCACCTTGTCTTGATTCAACAAATGAACACCACATGTTTCAGTAACATTTCTTCTTATTAAAAAGGCTAAATTATGGTTTTGGTCCCCCTATTTTAATAAATCTGGACATTTGGTCCCCCTATTTTAAAAGGCAGACATTTAGTCCCCCTGTTTTAAAAAATTCGGAATTTTAGTCCAAAGAGGGGTTTCTCCGTTTTTTTCTGATGTGGATAAAAAACGCTGACGTAGCACTCATTAAATGACGTGGCATCTGACACAACTTATGCCACGTCATTTAATGAGACACATGGACAGCCACTCAGTAGCCTATTATTATTGAAAATGATGTTTAACCAGAAGGAAATCCCCTCGTCTATTACCTTCAAGACTTAAACATATAAAACACGGCATATTTTCAGTAACATTTTTCCTTATTAACTACAAATCATTTTGAACACGTAGTTGTTCATTTGCTTATAATTGTTATTCTTCTTTGGTTCCTCCTCTATCAACCATCATGGAGCTTCACAACCTTTTCTCCATTACTTTCATGGCCTCCTTTCTTTTCCTCTTGGTGCTATTTAAAATAGTTAAGGGATGGAGTTCTAACAATTCAACTACCAATTTACCCCCTGGACCATGGACACTGCCCCTTATAGGAAACATACACCAGATTATTGGCAGCTCAATGCCCCATCACTGCTTCAAAAACTTGGCAGACAAATATGGACCATTAATGCACCTGAAACTGGGAGAGGTATCAAACATCATCGTTACTTCACCAGAAATGGCCAAAGAGGTTATGAAAACACAAGACCTCAACTTTTGTGATAGGCCAAACCTTCTTTTATCCACAATAATTTCTTACAATGCTACAGATATTGCCTTTGCTCCATATGGAGAATATTGGAGGCAATTAAGAAAGATATGCATCATAGAGCTTTTAAGTGCAAAGCGTGTACAATCATTTCGGTCCATAAGAGAAGAAGAGGTTACAGAACTAGTAAATACAATATCTGCAAGTGAAGGATCTGTTGTTAATCTCACTCAGCTGATTTTCTCAATGACTTATGGGATAAATGCACGGACAGCTTTTGGGAAGAAGAACAGACACCAACAAGTGTACAAATCAAGAATTGAGGAAGCCCTTGAGCCTAGTGGGAGACTTTTGTATTGCTGATCTCTATCCTTCTATTAGAATGCTTCAAAGGGTGAGTAGAGCAAAGACCAAACTTGAAAAACTTATGAGAGATATTGATATGATATTACAAGACATTATTAATGATCACGAAAGCAGTCACATGGAAGCAAGAGATGAAGATCTAGTTGATGTTCTTCTCAAGATTCAACAGGAAAATGACTCTCAATCTTCCTTGACTGATGAAAATATTAAAGCAGTCATCATGGTTAGTTTATAATTTAAAGACTAATTTATAAATTTGCACATGGTTAGCTGGTTAGTTAGTTTGTTAGTAGTAGAAGCAAGATTTCCTGAAAAAGATTATTACTACCCATAGTATTTTGGAGAGAACGTTAAAGGACTTTAGATCTTGATTGTATGGAAGAAAATTAATGCTAGTTTAGATAATAATAATAATAATAATAAATAGTGTACGGACTAATATAGGTTAACTGTTAACTTATAACAGTTTTTCAATTAAAATAAATTAATGATTCTTCACTAATAAGATGACCATGTAGAAGCTAAATAGGAAAGCTTGCGAAAAGATTGAGAGGCGGGACCTAATTTCAACTACTACGATTAAGAGACACATGATTGTTGTGCTATTTTAGAATTTGAGCTTGGGGTCTAACTCATCTTCAATTCCCCACCAAACCCGCTTGTAAGGGTGTGGATTGTCCAAGCCTTATAAGCACTATTTGGGCCATATTTCTAGGTGATATTGGACTTACCACAACCCCTCACACCTATCATAACAATTAAGGTGTTCGAGGCCGCAACAAAGGCATCCAAAAATTGTCACAATCAAGGCGGCTAGGGCATTCTGCAATTAAGGCGGCTTCCTAACATGAGATTTTTTCGAATTTTTTCTTTTAAGAATAATTTGAGAAGCTTATCTAAACATGCTGTTAATCCATTTGCAGGACTTGTTCACTGGTGGTGGCGAAGCATCGTCATGGATTGTGATATGGGGGATGTGTGAAATGGTAAAGAATCCAAAAGTGATGGAAGAAGCGCAAGCTGAGGTAAGAAAAGTGTTTGATAGCAAGGGATGTGTGGATGAGACAAAGTTGCACCAGTTGATATACTTAAAGTCTGTCATCAAAGAAACACTGAGGCTGCATCCATCTGCACCATTGTTACTTCCAAGAGAAACTAGGGAGAGATGCCAAATTAATGGGTATGAGATCCCAGCTAAGACAAGGGTTACTATCAATGCTTGGGCCATTGGAAGAGATCCAAAATATTGGGCTGAAGCTGAGAGTTTTAAACCCGAAAGGTTTCTTAATAGCCATTTTGATTACAGAGGCACAGACTTTGATTACATCCCATTTGGTGCTGGAAGGAGAGTGTGTCCAGGCATTGCATTTGCCTTACCCAACATTGAGCTGCCACTTGCTCAGTTACTTTACAACTTTGATTGGAAGCTTCCCAATGGAATGAAGAATGAAGAACTTGACATGAATGAGTTGTTTGGGCTTACTCTAAGAAGAGAAAACGACCTCTGCTTGATTCCTATAACTCGTCGGCCTTGATATGTATTGTCTGAATGAACAAGTTCAAAAAGTATTTGAAGCTTCCCTATATTACTGTCAGTGCTTTGCAATTGGACAATGGTTGTAAATTACAACCTTGTAACTTTCCTATAATAAACTCAGCTACTCTATATGTGTTTCTCAATTTCAATTTAGACAATGGTTGTAACTTTCTTATAATAAATTCAGGGACTAAATTGAATTCAATTTCTCTCTTTTTCTTTTCTTTTTTACATTCTATCTCGCTGCCATGTACCATGTTCACCCCGTGATAGACCGAGACTAATATTTTTGTCATGTTTGTTGGTGATTTTAAAGTATGGTAGCAAGTATAACTACAAAATATGAGTTTATTAGATTATGAGATTGGATTGTGTGACCAGGTTCAACCTATAAAGTGAAAAGCTAAAGAGGCTAAGAAAAATAATAGCGAATCTATATCAGCATACTAACCAAATTAAAAACAAAAAGACTTTCTTCAAATGAGATGATTACAT
Source organism: Astragalus membranaceus (assembly GCA_039519185.1). Lineage (NCBI taxonomy): Eukaryota > Viridiplantae > Streptophyta > Magnoliopsida > Fabales > Fabaceae > Astragalus > Astragalus membranaceus. The sequence goes on from CM076849.1 coordinate 180,224,587, forward strand.
ATTATCAAAACCTACCTTGGCACGATGGATACTGCTATAGCTGGGTCAATGAAGGGATGGATAGGGACTGCATTATTTGCAGGAAAAATCTGCTCTTCAGCATATGAGCCTACTGGTTGACCTGCATAACCCACAAGATATATTTATTAACATGCAATTAAAAACAGATGTCTTAGCACATAATAACGGGAATTGATGACAACTTGAAAGTCAATTATCATTGAATTGTTATAATCAAAATATGCAACCTACATCATAATTAGTGGCTTTATATTATCTCCAAATAATGGGATCAGATTAGCAATTCATTTGTTCCATTTAGCACTGTTAATGGGTAAAACCAACATTATGCTTTTATTCGTAAGTACTAGTATTAGATTAGCAATTCAGTTGCTCTGAATATACACATTGGATCCATTTCTTCATTCCTTTTACAATTTTTTATTATCAAGCCACAACACAAAAAAACCCTAATCTAATCTAATCTAATAATATTAATAACAAATGTGAGGGAGGGAAGTACCTGTTTGTTATACCTGTAGCCGTATGAGTTGAATGTGAACCGCAATTTTGACATTTCAACACAATGAGATGATGATGATGATGAAAGCAACGTCCACTTTAGCCACAATTTGTTATAGCTGTACCTGTTTGTTTGTTTGTTATAGCTGTAGCTGTAAGAGTCGAATGTGAACCGCAACTTTGACATTTCAACACAATCAATCAGATGATGATGCAATGCAAGTGATGAGTTGTGTAGCTGAAGGTACAGCAACGGAGGTCCGATCCATCCTCCTTCGGATTGGATTGGATTGTACTCAAGGTGTCTTTTTCGCCTTTTCCCCTTCACTCCTTTCATTTATTTGGGGCAAGGATAACACTCAGAAAGAAAGAGAAATGAGTTTTGTGTTGTTTGATGAGATAAAATGCAACGAAAAAAAGTTTGTTTTGGTATATATCGGAATCATATGCGCGAATCATATGCGCGCAATTGCACAGACTAATCCATCGAGCCGATGGATAAGATCACAAATGGCGGCAAAACTCAGCACTGCTGCATCCCAAAGCTGGATTCGATTTAATAGAAAAATAGAGGAAAGAAAATTGTATGTTCATTAAATTATTTTTTTCCTACAGAAGTACCATCATAAATTCACACATTCAGACCGGGGGTGTCAGAAGACATATGCCACGGCACCATGCACCCGTATCAGGTTTTGATTGGTGTCGAACCCATGAAATCCAAGAAAAAAAAAAGACGCACTAGGAAGATTTTTATTCATTAAGGGTACTTTTGGAGATATCGCAGGGTTTGGGGGGTGTGTGGTGAGTATGGGATGGGAGAAGCATGGGCCAAATTATTTTGGACCGACCCAAGACCCACTCTAGATTGGCCTCGTTGATCAGACCAAAAACACCTTGCACTCGGAAGAAATCTCACCTTCTGTGCATTTAGCATGAATCATTATATATAATCAACACCGGTAGCTACCACATCAGCACATAACTGACATGTCATCAACCGTTAAGTCAGATGGACAGAAATGACTTATGTTAACGACTTTGAAACTTGAGGGACTAAAATAAGAAGAAAAAAAACTTAAAGGACTAAAGCGGAACAAAATAAATAGCTTAAAGTACTAAAAGTGCATTTTTGCATAAAAAATAAAATCTTGCACACCCTGTCAACGAGAAAAAGACATTGTTTCTTTTTTTGGTTACGGTGTTATTGGTGCGCAGTATCCACCGTATCCACCGGCTTTGCCAGAAACGAATCTACACCGGGAAACCTGGTTGGCCACGTGTATACCCGGCTTTGCCGATCCGTGTGGTTCTCCCTTCCCAAAAGAGTTTTTGCCACACCCAAAATTCAAACTCGGGACCTTGGGGTGGGATCCGAGCCTAATTACCATTCAGACCAACCCTTGTTGGTAAAAAGACGTTTCTAATTTTTTTTTGTATAAATCGGGGGCTAAGCCCCAAAACAAACAATAGCTAAACAGGAACAAGTCTGGGAATAGAATTCCCTACAACATCAAAAAGCAATAAAGGTGCTACGGAAGTAGGACACTGCTCATAAAAAATCAAATCATCAAATTGACAACACCCAATGTTCGCTAAAGCATCCAAACAACGATTAGCTTCGCTGAAGATGCTAACAAAACAGACCTCCCAAGGCAACTACAGTAGCTTGCGGATCTCTCTAACAATACTCCACCCTAAAATGCATCCACTCCCATACCAAGTATTACATGACAAACCACTTTTGCATCCACTTGTAACACCACTCTACCCAATCCCTTAGAGCGAACAAGTTGTAAACCAATGAAAACACCCCAAAGCTAAGCAACAAAAGGATCACAGAAACCAATATATTTAGAGAAACCTGCAAGCCAATCACCATTAGAGTTCCTCACTAGACCACCAAACCAGCAATTTTAGAAGAAACCTTTACGGCACCATCACAATTAAGACACAATCAACCATCATCAGGGGGATCCCACTTAACACTAGCATGTTCCATGACACGATCCTGCACCGGCCCAGAAGAAACCATGGGAGCATGGTACTTCTTCACACAATTAGTGACCGCAACCCAAGGTTTAAATGGACGAATATATGACACATCATGCTCTTCGTTATTTTCCCAACTCCAAAGTAAATGATATCCCACGGCCCAATAAGATATCCACTCAATACCATCTCTAACTAACTAGCTTCCACCAAATTGAAGTGAAGTCATTGCATCAGATCATGTAACACCCTGAATTTCATATGGCATTTCTACCAACAATTCACCATAACACATGAGCTTCTGAGAATTTATTTAGAAAATTTTAATTTATTTTCAAATTATACATGAAAAATAGAAATCCAGTTTTACATAACTACCTTAGTCAATAATAAAATCCCTTAAATCTAGGACTCTGACTGTGATCCGGCGACTGACACTCTACATTGGACTACTGACGGGCAATCCAGATATACTCTTCAGCTTTCCAATGTTATCTGTTACCTGGAAACATCACCCCAAACATAGTGAGTTTTACAACTCAGTAACAAAGAATATATGGAAAAAAATTACTTGATGTTTCCAGCCATATTCGTGTGCGAGATATGGAAAAATCCTTTCTGCAACATAGAAAAGTATAAATCACATACAAATGTTTTTCATTCAAATACATTTCTCGGATAATAACGAAAGAAACCAAACAATATAGGACAATAACCACGTTGCATCAAAAGATCACAATAAGATTTCGTGCGTGTATATCACAGATATCATAAACAGGACTCTTGTTATACTATGTGCACATAGACCACATTATCTCTTCGTCGTGGCAAACGGTAATCATAGGCCGTATTATCTCTTTGTCAAGGCAAAACGGTAATCATAGGTCGTATTATCTCTTCGTCACGGCAAAACGGTAATCTAAAAAACTATGACCATGTAACTCATAGACTGCATTATCTCTTCGTCGCAGCAAACGGCATTCCACAACAACAACAACGAATCGAGTACATGAAATTAAATGTTTCACTTACTAGATTACCTACTCACATAGTCCTTTATACAAATGTAATTCATGTAGCCATCAAGTTTGGTTAAAAGTAAAACACAAGGAGTCCATTCTACACAATTCAAGTATCATTTTACTCATATAATCTCTAAGCATTTTTTTTTTCAACTTGAGGTTTCTCCACTAGTAGTACATCAAAATTAGAACTTCCAAAGGCTAATTAGTATATAATCATGTATATTTTCTACTAGCACAATTCAGCAGCTATACAAAAAGATATAGCCATAATACCACAACAATGTCAAAACATAATTTCAGTTTTTTTTTCCTACAACTTACAAGTAAGTTTTCTCAATCAATACTTAATGTAGATAAGTCATTTCACAGTCTATTTTATTTACAATTTTGTCGACTTTCCGGTGGATCATAAATCATTTTGAAAGGATCATTGTGGAGGAAGATATAAGTAAAGCACCAACAAGAAGTCAAAACTGGATTTGAGGGACAGCAGTGAATATAAATTGGGAATAAAATGTCAAACGAATTCAGATAATTTTTCCAATTTTACTGGAGATAGCCAGCTCACATATCGACGTGATACAATCGGTCCCATGTTAAAATTCAAAACCAATAATTTAGGAAAAATCCCGCACCGAGACTGATTTATGCAGTATTTTCAGAAATTTAATATCACTCACATACAACTTTGAAAGATCTTTTTCTTCATCCAAGTATACAAGTACCCAAAACTTCAATCAATGCTAGACCTTATTCAATCCTTAAGCTAGAAAAATATGAAAAAGAAAGTTCACTCCACACATATTGACACTCAAGATCAACAAGCAACTAGTAAATGTACCAACTTTGAGCAAAAAAATCAAATTAACATACAACAATTCACACACCACTTCTAACAAACACCTTGTAGGCAATCCAACAAACCACTTTCCTCTAACACACAAGCAACACCATTTCTTTATCCTCAATCATTCAAAATCAACACAATCATCATTCACAACATCATTCATAATATCATAAATAGAAACCTAAGCACACTTTAAGTGTTGAATTTATTAACCATATAATTGATTTTCTTTCTTTCAGGTTGTCAACCAGCAATACTGGGTGGTGTGCTTAGCACAAAGTCAGGTCCAACCTGAAACCCAGTCCAGTTTTGTCCACACAACCGGTTTGAAACAAAAAAACGAAACTCACTGGATATTGAACTGTTGCAACACGCGGATCTGCACACACGGGTACGGGTATGACCCGGTTCTTTCAATAAAAACCAAAACCCTAAGACTGTTCACTATTTTATCTTTCTTCCACGCCGTTTCTTCTTCAGTTTCTTCTCTCTTCTTCTCTCACCCGTAGCTCTGCTAGGGTTTTCTATTTCTTACTGTTTCTTGACGATTGATGCCTCCAAATGCATCAATCTACCTGTAACAAGTGATAGAAACACGAATCAAGCAAAAGCCCCTGGGCTAGCTTGGTTATTTCACTGATTCCACAAAACCCTAGAATCACACCAGCTGGTATTTGGAAGTTCTGAGTATCAGGGTTTGAATTGGATTACTTCACGAAGGTAATGAGCCTATAATCTTTCTGATTTACTTCTGTTTCACAGTTTATAGCACAAACCCTAACTTTATATTTGTGTTTGTGCTTTGTATGAAACTTGTGAGAGATTGAAGGCCACAGTAACCACGGTCAACAATAGAAACAGGTATAAATCACTCTTCTCAGTGATGTATTTTATTTCTATTGTTGATGTTTGCCTTCTGAATTGTCTTTCTTTCTGTGTATGTACTGCAACTGTGTTCTTGAAGAACACACACAGCATCAGATCAAGGATCTCCACCTGAGATCACGAAGGTATTTTCTTTAACCTCTCTTTCTATTTTTCTCTCTTGTTTTGTATGTTTCAGTCACTGAAACGTTGCTAACTTGTATTTATGTTTCTTCCTTTGTGAGATTCTGGCTTCAACCACTTGTTGAAGAGCAATGGTACACAAAGAGCTTCAGAGAAATACAGAGGCAGAGATTACATGCACACACAGAAGAAAAGTAGTACAGAGGAAGAAGAAAAGACTAAATGTAAAGGAAGATTGTAAACTCTTTATTTCTTTGTAATGATCTGCAGTGGCGGACCTGGCATGTATCCAGGGGGTTCAGTTGAACCCTCTGGAATTTTTTTTTGCACTAAACACCCTATATAAATAGCCTAAATCTCCTGAAATTTTAATTTGGACACCCCTGAAAATTTGAAATTGTACTAGTAGACCAAGTTTTGCACCCATTTGACACCAGCCTTAAAAAATTTGACACCCCTGACCCCGGGGTCCTGGGTCCGCCACTAATGATCTGTAAAACTGTGTGTGATTACAATATGTACAGGTTATTTATACAGCTTTCTCTCGAAATTAGCTGTTAGATGGGTTTGTGTTAGTTACAAACCTAGTTTGTTGAAATAACAAACTAGTTAACAAACTGTTTAACTGTAAAACAGATTTTGTACCTGCCTTATAACAGCTATTTACCTATTATAGCTGTTATATCTATTCTGAGGGTGAATTTTGCATTAAATTCCAGCACTAAGAGAGGTTTTCAAGGGGATTCTTTGTTACATATTGCTCCTTAGAAGCTTTAGGGTGAAAACCCCCCAATTTGTTTTCAAGGGGATTCTTTGTTACATATTGCTCCATCTTCTTTCTCCAATAGCTTGAATCTTGGGTTGAAACATCTTTCTTCAAGCTCCACCTTGTATTTCAATCTCCCTCTCTTTGTATCTCTCTCACGTTCTCTTTCTTTCTCTCTCTTTTTCTTCTTTCTTCTTTTCTCTTATTCGTTCTCTTTTCTGTTTCTCTTTGTATCTTTTCTGTTTGTGTTCTCTAATCTCTAATAGATACATATCTAATCCTTTTTTTGATAAGCAAGGTTAGTGGGGGCGGGGAAATGTTAGTTTCCGGGGTTTGAACTTCGGGACCTCCTTCTTGCACTCCTTTGGTGCACTCCTTCAGTATCTCTTAGCTCGCCAACTGAGTTACCTACTTGGGATATATCTAATCCTGATTTTATTTTATTTATCAACTTATGACATAAATCAAACTTGTGCACTATATATAGCTATGTAGCTATTGTAGTCGTGATAAAAATAAAGGTTGGGGGTGTAATAGTTGATTAGAAAACTTTCAGTAATTGGGTCTTATTGGAAAGATAAATATTGAGTGTGTAAACTCTGACTGTTGCCATCTTTATCGTTGTTTGTCAGATTTCAAAATTTTAAATTGTGCCCTACATGCTTTGTTTTTTATATATAAATTGTGCCCGACAAAAAAGAACGTCATTTTTACATAAACACTCTTATAACTAGCAAGCTGACATTAAAATAAAAAAAATTGTGAGACCAATCGAGTCATTAATTTGATCCCAAAATTGGCTGGCTGAAACTAAGTCATTGACGTGTCTGGTCCAATTACTTCGTGGAACTAAATTTTATAAAAAAAAAAATTGACCAAACTAAATTTTATAAATTGTGACGTATAATCATGGAAGTTGGGTTTATATATTAAAAAAATCAAATCATGCGTTTCGCTTTGTGCATGCCCCTGACTACGTATCTTATCTTATCTTATCTTATATATAAATATTGGAGAGTCTTGAACTCCCCATTTGGCGCCAAGACCCCCACCCCACCCCCGTACCCTCTATTTTTTTTTATATCACCCCTCCCCTTCTCCTCATTTTTTAGGAAAAAAATATAATTTATAAATACGTGTAGTTTATTTCTCGATAGTTGGATTGGTGACAAATAAAAATTAATTTCGTGACAATTTATGTAAAATGTAATGTTAGCCAGTATGTTTTGAGCTACTTTAGAGTCTGAAAAGAAATTTAGTTGTTTACGCAAAGTTTGTTGAAAGAAAATAGCAATGCAAAATAGTGTATATTGGGGTACTTAAGTAGTCAGAAAAAAAATTAACTGTTCAAATAGGCATAGTTTGTTCCTCAATAACCTGTTTGGTGAAGAAAAAATTTCATAGCATATTTATGTAAACTACGATGCTAAGTAGCGTGAAGAAAAAATTAACTGTTCAAATAGGCATAGTTTGTTCCTCAAAAACCGATTTGGTGAAAAAAAATATAATTTCGTGACAAAATACATAAAGTGTGATGCTAAGTATTGCGTTTTGAGCTACTTTAGTGTTTGAAAAAAAATTAACTGTTCAAATACTCAAAGTTCATTCCTCAATATCAATATTTTTTAACTATTCGAATACGCAGAGTTTGTTCCTTAGTGATCGGTTTGGTGAAAAAATCATTTCAAAACGAAATGTGTAAAGTACGATGCTAAGTAGTTTTTTTTATGCTTTGGTGTTCGTAAAAAGAATTCAACTATTCAAATATGAAAAGTTTGTGTCTCAATAACCGATTTGCTGAAAAGAATATATATAATTTCGTGACAAAATACGTAAAGCGTGATGCTAAGCAGCATGTTTTGGGGTAGTGTGCGAAAAAAATTTAACCGTTCAAATACTCAGTTCATTCCCCGATAACTGATTTGGTGAAAAAAAAATAATTTCGTGACAAATATGTACACACTCTATTTTAGTTTTAAAGTTTGCAATCGCCTTTTTTATTACATATTTTATTTAATTCATATTTACCTTCAATTTAAACAATATTTTCTCATGTATTGTATGTGTTTTTGGATGCTTTAGTGATCGCAATAGTATGTTTTTTGATGCTTTAGTGTTTACAAAAAAATCCAATGATTCAAATATGCAAAATTTGTGCCTCAAAAACCGGTTTGGTGAAAAAAAATATAATTTCGTGACAAAATCCATTTCTTCATTCCTTTTACCCTTTTTGATTATCGAGCCACAACACAAAAAAACCCTAATCTAATCTAATAATATTAATAACAAATGTGAGGGAGGAAGTACCTGTTTGTTATAGCTGTAGCCGTTTGAGTTGAATGTGAACCGCAATTTTGAGATTTCAACACAATTAGACGACGACGACGATGAAAGTAATGAGCTGCGTAGCTGAAAGTAGAGCAACGTCCACTTTAGCCACAATTTGACAGTTGACACCGACGTTCGATCGATCGATCTTCCTTCGGATTGGATTGGAATGGATTCAATTTCAAGGTGTCTTTTTCTACTTCCCTCTTCACTCCTTTCATTTGTTTGTTTGGGGAAAGGAAATAAGTGATAAGAAACAGAATAGAAAGTGAATTGATTTTGTATTGTTACTTTGATGAGAGATACAATGCAAGGATAGAAAGTTAAATTTTCTCTTCCTTTATTTGATTAATTTAATTTAATAGAAAGGTAGGGGTAAAAATTGAGTAAAGATCCAAGGTGTCTTTTTATACTTTCCCTCTACCATGGTTATCCCTTGCGCACACTTTTTGTGGAAAAAAAAAATACTTTTTGTGAAAAATAATAAAATATTGGCAAAATACAATCTAGGATCCCTTAACTTATTTTCAGCTTTCGATTAGGTCTCTTATATTTTAATTCTAACGAATAGGTCCCTTATGTTTTAAAATCATAGCACTGTTATATTTTTTGTAATTTCTGTAGCTGTTAGGGATGATTATATGACTTTTTTATGCTTATGCGGCAATTTTATTTGCTGACTCAATATGAGTTGGGTAAAATTTATTTGTCATGCGGATTATGCGGATTACTGTAGTTATTTTTCTTTTGAGCAATATTATTATTATAGTAAAACAACTTCATTTCATTTAACTAAAAATGCACAAAACATTACGTGTAGAAATAGGCTTGTTGGAGCATTCCCTGTCCACGTACTAGAGTAAAATGTATGAGTTAAAACTACATAGAAATGAGCAACACTACATGAAGGTTTTTGAAAATCGAGGGGTTCGACCTAACCAATGTCTAACTCCCAAATGTTAGTCTATCAATCTCTTTCGACTCACAAATAAATGAAAATCCACAATCTTATATGTATCAAATTACGATTCACATTTTTGTCTTCTATAGGTACATTTTGACAATCAGTGGTTTCAGGACTGTTCATAATGATATATTAATGTTTGGAAGATGATTGATACTTCGAGAGAATGCAGAAATTGGCCTTTGCCACAAAAGGCCTTGTACACACCAAGATTTTCATTTTTGGGGAGAGAGCTCTCCATACTGGTGGAGTGGTTATAACTATACATACACAAAAGTGTTACAAAATGGGGAAAGAAGCTAGTTGTGTAACAAGTAATTTTCAAGTAGAGATATACACATTTATTTTGGCTTCTTTCCCCATTTGTGAGGAAAAAACTCGGATCAATATACCAATTCTTTGTTAAGGACATCGTCCATCAATTAAAAACCCTCAGGCTCAAACATCAACTTTTGAGGTTGCAGTTAGCGCAAGTGTTTGACAGTCAGAGAGAGCTTAGAAATGAGAATAAGTTAAAACGTTTTTATTGTAAAATATCCTTTTGTCAAAAAGTGGAAATATACATACATTTTGGGTGAGAGTTACAGTTATATGATAAACTTAAAAACTCTCTATCTATATATATATATATATATATATATATATATAAAGGAGACCCCAAAGGAAGCTCCACAATTTTTCTCAATATTTTTATGTATTAAAATATTTATTCATAATTTAGACATAAAAAAACTTTAATTTCAATTAAAGAACATAATTGCCACTAACTTATTCAATGATAGTGGAATATTAATTAGATATTTATATCTATATGAAAATGATATTTTAATTTTAACTAATTAAATATGTTTAAGAACAAAATAATATAATATAATATTATATAATATAATATAATTTAATATAATATAATATAATATAATATAATATTTTTTTATTTTAAATATAGATAAGTTATATTTGCCTTTTGGTGTCTCTAAATTTATATCATGATTAGTACTAATTATTATAGTTGGTTTTTAATATAGATAAGTTACAAATTTTTCATTTTCTTTCACTTTAAGTCTTCTTTCAGAGATACTATAAATACCTAAGAAGAAAAGTCACCAATTATCTTTTCATTTTTTACATCACATTTGTTTAGTTGTTACATGACTTATGTAAATTTTTGGTTTTTACATAACTAATATTCAAGCTTGAATAAAGCCATTGTGGTAGTTAGCTAGCGTCTCAAAGTTTATTTGTCTAAATTTGTCTTTTATTCATAACCTTTAATTGATTGTTGATTAAGTATTGAGATTGTTATAGGTTTCAAGTTTAATGTATACATCATATTCTTATAGTGTGTAAACAAAATAAACTATCTCTTCTTGGATTGAAGTATATCTTCAATTATTATTCGTAATTTTCTTGATTATATGGTTGAACCGTAACTTAGATTATGTTGTGATTTTTCTTTCTCCCCCTCACTCTCACTCTGCCTTTCTCTTTATATATATAAAAAGGAAACCTCGATGGAGCCTCCAAAGTACTTCTCACGAGTTTTACTTATTATAATATATACACACACACACACACACACACATATATATATATATTATTTACCATATAATTAAGTGATAAAACAAACAAAAATGAATAGCCATACCTTACGTTCTAACCAAAAAATAAAAACTTTGAATTTTTTATTCATTATATAATTAATTGAAAAAATTGTTTAATTTTGGAGTACAATGCAAATGAATAGTCACATTCTAACCAAAAAGATATGAATAGCAATATTCTACGTTGTACTATTAGTAAGTTGTTTTTCTTGATGTAATTGACGTAATATATAAAGAGATATATATATATATATATATATATATATATATATATATTATTTACTATAATGTTTATTTATGTATAAAATTAATAAGTTCAAATCAACCTTTATTGAAAACTTAACATTTAAGTTCAAATATATATATATATATATATATATATATATATATATATATATATATATATATATATATATATATATATATAGTAGATGTAATGAAAGGTTGTAACAGAAAAAGCTTTCTATAAAATAGCTTTCTATTATTAAGTAATTTTTCATTTTTGTAACTAATACACTATTAAGTATCAAAATATTATTTATGATTCATTCTAAATTATTGTCATAATTTTTTTGTTTAGTCATTCTATATATATTAAGATTTATAAGTTGAAATCAAACTTCACTAGAAACTTAAAATATTAGTTCAAATACATATATATATATATATATAACTAATTTTAATTATTGGAATAATTTAAAACTTATGTTTAATGTAAAAACTAAAAATAACCTTATATATATTATTTATAATATAATTAAGTGATAAAACAAAAAAAATTGAACAACCATACCCTACGTTCTAATAAAAAATTGCATAAATTTTAATAGCTAATTTATTACATAATCAATTGGAAAAATTATTTAATTTGGTATGATAATGGAAATGAATAGTCATATTCTAATTCATTGTATAAATATTTTTAACTAAGAAATAATGAGTGGGTCTTTGAAATTCTTTTTGGTGTAACTGTTATACATTGAATGTGGAGTTTCATATTAATATGAATCATTCTTTAGTTGCCAATAAATTTATGAGATACTAAAAGATAAGTGTAAGATGTGTAGTTTTAATTAGTTATGATATGACAAAACTATTTATAGGAGAATGTTTTAAATGGCGAGGGAAGTGGTTTTGGCAAAAAAAATTAAAACAAAAATAGGATGTGCATGTGAGCACTAGAAAGGAGCGGTAACACGAGAAGAGGTAGAGTGCGCATAGAGAAATATTAGATTGTGCAGTCAAGGGAGAAAAAATGAAGTTTACATGTATAGAGAAGAAATAGAAAAGACAAATCATAAGATTTGAGGTTCATGTTCTTGACAATTCTAATATAGTCAAAAGGACAAAAAAAAATTGGGATTAGTTATTGAGTTAGACAATTGAGCCACAATTTTGTTGTAAAGGTATAGACATGTATGAGTTATGTTGAATTTTAAAATTGTGCTTTAAAAAATGTTTAATTTTAATAGCTTCCATGAAACTGGATGATGTGCTATATCTAACAGTTTTGGTTATATTGAACATTCACAAACGAATGTTCAAGCATAAAAGAAAACGTTTTTGTCTCTAATTAGAAAGTTCATTTGTTTTGTTTTTAAAGTGAGTGCATGGATCAGAAACTATGAATATTGTATTCTGTTTCTAATTTTAAAATACAATTTTAAGAAATTGCTCTAATTTTGTGACTTCCAAAAATAGTCACTAAAATTAGTTACCATCGAACATAATTATAATGTTAAATAATACAAAATATGATTCAAGGAAATTTAAATTCACATCATAATAATTCATTCATATATATTTTACTAAATAGACTACATATAGTTTGCAAGAGCGTAATATTCAACAAAATTGTTAGTTAAAGAAGAGCGTAACATTCAATTACGAATATGCGAAAATATCATTAGTTAAAGAAAATGATAACTAATATCTATATTTTCTTCACATGTCTTCTCATTATTGTTATCACCCTCCTACATTTTTAGGTGATAGGTATAAAAATCAATATAAAACATAAGTCTTTCAAACTTCAATTACAAAACGTCGTGTTATTTAATTTCTATTATATTATTTAAATGACATTATAAAAACTATCACTTATTCAGAAGTTATTCTTACATTGTGCATAACTTCAATGAAACCGAAAGAAACGTATGAATTGAATTGGTACAGAAATGTAAAGTTGTTCATTTTTTTTACAAATGTAGAGTTGTTCTTAACTTGAGTCAGAATTGATTCTCTTAGTAGAATATTGATTAACTATTTTTATATTTATATGAAAATTTTATTTACTTATGGAAATATAGAAGTTGATAATAACAAACTAACAATATTTTCATGTATAATATTTTTTTTGATACAAATGAAAGAAATATTTTTATCTATAATATAATATTTATAAATAAATAAATAAAAGAAGCTTGACTCTTGAATTGTCAGTTTTTCTCCATTTTTCAATTTTATTTTAAAACACTTTATTGATAACTCTTACTTGACATAATTATTACTTGATGTTTTGTTTTTTGTTGCCTTTTTGTATCTCTAAATTATTATCATGATTAGTAGTAATTGTTATAGTTACAATTTTTTTTGACATAATTATAGTTACAAATTAAATACACAAACATAAGTATTGAGAGGGGAGAACCACACGGACTGGCAAAGCTGAGTATACACGTGGCCAGTCAGATTCTCAGGTGTAGATTAGTCATCGGCAAAGTCAGTGGAAATTGCGCACCAATAACATGGTTGCAAAAAAAATACACAAACATAAGTGATTACTTTTATGATAGAGAAAATAATGGTAGAGAAAAAAAATAGAGTCTAATAAAGCTTAACAGAAAGATAGATTTATATCAAGTATGTATTATTTTTAATTTTTTGAATGATAAATATAAACAGATATAGAATTTAAATATCAAAATATGCAATAATTACTATAAAAAAAAGTGAATTAAATATAAGATCTTCAATCCATATTTTACAAACTCATAAGTTTAATCGAAATTAAAGGAATACAATTTATAAAAAATATTTATTCTTAAAATTTTATGTCTTTGACTAAAATTTACATTTTATATACGTTTTCCAATTTATTGTATAAATATTATGTAAACATAATATTTTGTGTAGGAAGCTCAAATGGAGCCTTTAGGTTGCTCCTTATTTTTATAATTTATTTTCATATTAAATCCCAAATTTCTTATTTTAAAGTTTTTATTCAACTTTGTAAATTCGTTTCACCTTTGTAAAATTATTTTCAAAACAATTAATTTGATAAAGAGTATTAACAAATATTTATATTTAAAAACACATACTTTATATAAGATTATTGCCTAAAATAAATAAGTTTGATATAAGAAATTAAAATTATATTAATATCATACTATATTCTATATTTAAATAACAATATTAGAACAACCCGTGCAACGCACGGGCATTCCCCTAGTTGTAGGTAAAAGAGAGGCTTTCTCATGGTGGGAAGGTTTTCTTGCTTTCCCAGGATAAATGCCACCCATTTTTTGTCCCTATGCTATTCTCTCAGTGCAATTTTTGTCCCCTAGTTATTTTTTGGTTTAAATACATTTTTACCCCTTACAAATAGATGGTGTTTTGCTTTTACCCCTTACAATTTATTTTTTTTAAAAAACACCTTGTAAAATTTTTTTGTTTGATAAAAGTCCTTCTGTCAAGTCTCCGTTAGTGGTTTGTTGACGTGTCTAACGGAATTGCCAGCTGGCTTTGCTGACGTTTTGGCTTTGCTTTTACCCCCTGCAAATAGGGGGTGTTTTGATTTTACCCCTGACAAATTTTTTTATCTGAACCCATTTTTCTTCATCTTTATCTCTCTCTGTGTTGTTGTTTCCATCTCAACTTCATCATCAACAAAAACACAAACACACCTTGTCCCTCAACATCTCTCTTCATCATCTCTCTCTCTCTGTGTTGTTGTTGTTGTTGTTTCCATCTTTCTTCATCATCTCTCTCCTTCGTTTCCCCTTCAGCTTCACTTTTCTTTCTTCATCATCTCTCTCATTGGATCTGTGAAATTAAAAAAAAAGAGTAGAGAAGAACGAAAAGGAGGTCCTTCGCAGCACCGGAGAGAGATGTAGTTGCTGAGATAGGGAGGGAATAGATGATCGGGAGGAGAGGGACCCAAATCGAGAGAGAAGATGACAGAAAGAACATGACCAGTGAGCACCACTTCTGGTACACCCCAATGACCTTTGCCTCCAGAAACGAGAGCAAATATTTATTTTTGCTACTTTACCCACGTCTTTCATTCTTTCAAACATTTTTTCACTTCTGGTGAAAATATGTGTTCTTCTAATTTCCACTATGATTATATATGATCAAGACCATGACCACACCCATAGTGATCGTGTATCGCTACATTCACTTCTGGGAATGAATCAATACTAGTGGGATGAGTCTCATGATTTTTAATCAAATGTTTATTATTTTTGTTATCATGTATGCTACATTCACTTTTGGAAATGAAGCAATACTAGTGAGATGAGCCTCATAATCAAATGATAATATTCCAAGGACTCATGATATTCCAAGGACTTTGAGTTGAAGACAAAACAACACCATAGTCAAGTAATAATATTCTGTTATAGTGTACTAGCTTGAGAGCGTATTATAAGGTCATGTTGCCTTTTCCCATGAATTTCTAAGACAATAAATTATATAGATTATAGTAATCATTAAGCAATATAGGATTGTGAAGAAAGATTGGTTAATGGTATATGTACATAAACAATACATAAATTATTAAATAAATAGACAAAAAAAATGGATTGAAAAGAAAAGTGATACAGAATAGCATATTATGTAAGCTTTATTAATATCTACTCAGTCAACATTTCAGTTAAGGAATTTCAATCAAAACTATACTCACCGATGAAACAATCAAACAACTAATATCCTTAAATCATTTTAAAATTTTAGAAAACTGCTTATCATGAAAAGTAGATGGCATAGAAGCATCATGAAAGGTATTAAACAAAAACTACAAATAAAAAGAAAAATTTTCAACTATTCTAATCGGCAACAAGAACTTGTAAAAAATTGGTTAAATTTCACCGTGTGAATAAAAATCGCACACATAAAAGAATAATTGAACGATCAGATATAATAATCTTCTTTTATATGTGTCAAGCATGATCTCAATAACACAAAAGGAACAAATCTTATAAAATCTAAGCATGGAAAGATGTATGCTTTCGGATCCCATTCATCCAAGAACCAATATTACCTCAGTTGGTTAAAGCTTCGCGTTGATAACGTGTTGTGAAATAAGAGATAAAAGACCAAGAAGAATGATGGAAGATGAGAGATTTTCTATTCACTTCAAGTACACCAATACACATAGGAGATAGTCCTATTTATAGGGTAGGGGATTGGTAAGTGAGTGGTTTACATTAAGAGGCCACTACACTAGAGAGTAATGAGAAGGAGGGAGAAGGGTAGTGGACATCCACTAGTATAAATATTCATAACATTTAACATGTTCATAGACTCTCCCTAAAATTAACTCTCTGAAACGCACCTACCTAATATACCTGGCTTTTGAATACATACTGAACAAAACATACCCCCAAATAAGAGGAATATTATAAATGGAATAGAGTCAGCCTCAAAATGATAGGATCAAATGTAATTTGTCCTTGAAGACTGAGCAATGGGCTTTATAAGAGGCAGCTGAGTTTCAACTCTGGATTCATTGAACAATTATCTGCAGCATTAAATAGATGATTAAACTTGGAGAGTGCATGACTGGTGTAAAGGGGAGAAACTCCTAGCATTACAGAATACTCTAACCTTAGAATATAGTAGCAACTTCATGTATTGTATCTAAATCGTATATGTACAACTCAACCGTAGTCTGTTAGCTTTCAAGGTTACCATTTCCGAGTATTATTGTCTAACTTTGCTTCTTAACAATAAGTCAAGCTCCCTTATCCCGCTGTTTACTTTGGATTTTGGTAAACACCGCTAGTTTTCAGTTTGGTTTACTTGCGGGATCAACTAGTAAATCTCAAGACAGTTTGGTTAAAATTGTTTAGAAAATACGGGTTTCTTACGGGTTAAGTTTAAGAAAAGAAAGGAATTCAAAGTTTCTCGCGAAACTACTGAATTGTTCCAGAAGAAAAGAGAATTGCGTGAAACGAAGAAAACAAAAATACAGGAAATGGAAATAAACAAAGTAAAATTGCATTAGAAAGATAAAAGTGGTGCACAATCATACATTGCTTCTCTGAACTCATTTTTCGCTTTGACTTGGAAGTAGAGCGTGAGAATTTGTGTAATGAGTTTGTGACCCCGTTTCTCTATGAGAAACTACTATATATACTGCAGAAACTCTAACTGCTTACAACAGTTATATATAACTGTCACTACAACATTTTTGACTTTAGGCCACGCCACTCATTGCCACGGCTAAAAAACCGTGGCCTGAACATGGAACAGGCCATGCGTTTACAAGTGTGGCTAATGAGATAGATATTAGGCCACGGTTTCGCTAACTTGCTAAAAAAACGTGGCCTGAACATGGAACAGGCCATGACTAAAAAAACCGTGGACTATAGGCGCTTTTGATTTTCCAAAAAACTAGAGGCGCTTCCCCAAAAACTAGGCGCCAAGTGATAAAAATTAGGCGTCGCTTGGTTCCAGAAAACACCTTCGTTCCTTTTCTTTTTTTTATTTGGTTCCAGAGCAAAAACCTTCGTTCCTTTTTTTCTTTCGTTCCAGAGAAAACACAAACACAGAAATTCATCACAGCGCATTCCAGAGCAAGAAAACACAGATGCAGAGGCCAAGCTTTATCACAACGAGAAACCCATATGCAGAGGCCTTCTCCATCACAGCTAGAAACCCAAACGCAGAAACCTAGCTTCTTCATCACCGCCATCGTAATTTCTCTCTTCATCACAGCGCGTTCCTTTTCAATTGTTAATTTACAGTTCTGTTTTTTTAGGGTTCATTCAATTGTTAATTTAGGGTTCTGTTTTTTTTTGAGGAACTTTGTTAATTTTGGGTTATCTTTGATACTTCACACGTTTTCCCAGCCTCAGATTGCAATTTCTCTCTTTTCCTTTCCTGCTCGCGCCGCAGATCCAGAAGCGGCATGCTGCCAGTGAGATTCAGAAAGGACGTGCATCAGTTCTAGGCGAAATGAAGAGTTCTGGATGAAACTGAAAGCAGCAGGTTCAATGTTCCCTCAACGCTTTGTTTCATTTTTCAACTTTTTTTGGTATGATTCTGGGTTTCTGGTTCATCCAGCTGATAAATAGTTTCTATATCTCTGAGAGTTTTAGTTTTGTCCTAAATAATTTTAGATATGCGATTGTAATGTGGTAATTTTTTCCGTTTGCCGGAAGATACCGAATTTTTTCATGTGCAGTTCAAGAATCAGCATATTCACATGTTTTTAAGGTTAAAATTCCATCTCTTTTGTCTCTTTTTTTAGCTTCTGTCCCTAATAAATAGAATAACCTTTGCTATGTGTTTCCTTCAAAAACTATTTTGCTCAAGTGATTGAATATTTTAATCATCCGTGTTCAAGAGCTATTTTAACTGGTAGATCCTTTTGGGGTTTTACTAGCCATGTTAGACCCTTTAGGGATTTTATTTAAACATGTTTACTTCAACTAATAAATACTACATAGTACAAATGGTAAACAAAACTTTGACCTATTTCAGAGCCTAAAATAAACACTTAAGTATATCATTATTTTCTTATATGATTATATTAGTTAGTCCTTTACTCCCATCGTTATTTTTAGTATTATCATTGTTATTGGGAAACCATGATTGTGAGATGTTTTAAACTTTTAATTGCAAATTGTACACTTCTCTTCTTCCTCCAGTTGCTTACCGGCTGTACATTTTGTCACAACATTGGTTTGACAATGAGGGAGGGCTGAGGAGGGTGACTTGATCAATTGGTAAGTTGTGGTAAGTTTCGTATATATTGTACTTGCTTCGTAGATAAGACAGAGTATCAGAACAGAATATATGTTGTACTTGCTTCAAAATATATTGTAATGGGATAGTTCTTAGCACTGTTTTGATCGTGATCATATGAAGATTAGCTAATGTATGCAAGCTACTTTTTAAAACATATCTGTTAGTTTAATTAATTGCTGTAGCGACCGAAGAATCCGGAGGAGGGATCCTTCGTTGTTTTTGAACAATGGAGCCGCCATCAATATTTATTTTTAGGAAAACATTGAAAAAACCTTTGTTTTTGGGTTCGGGGGTCGATTAAGTGCGGGGAAGGTACAAGCACCCCGCAACATCCTAAAAAGGTTACCTTTTAATTTAATGTGTAGAAAAAAAAAAGTTTAAAGAAAACACTTTAATTTACCCTTTTTTGTTATTTGCAAAAAAAAACGGAAAAGAAGACTTAATAAAAATTTTAGTTTTTTGCGCTCGACGGGAGTGGGCCCCCGCTCCTACGTATCTCCGGGTGCGATGGAGAAATCAAAGCTACGTAGTTCTCGGGTAGAAAATATTTGTGTGTTGGTATTTTTTATTTTTTTGAAAAGTTTGGGAAAACTAGAGACCGTTCATGGTGACCAAACAGATAAATCCAGAGTGGTCGTCATTAATGGCTTATTCGGAAACAAATGTATTTATAGCGTTCAAACAAGCAAGGCCCAGAGTGACCGCTATAGACAACCTATTTTTTGCGCGAATTCGATTTTTCGAAAGGAAGAAAAAGAACGGTTCGGAAGCATCACGTTGTGAAAAAAAAAGCGGAGTAAGTGATAAAAGGGGGGTGCAAATAACAAAGGAGTTGTATTAAAAATGGAGGTGTGAATAGCGTTTTGACACTAGAAAAAGGTCACCGGGGGTGCAAATAGCGTTTTGGCGCTTTTTTTAAAAAAGGGATGCCGGGGGTGCAAATAGCGTTTTGGCGCTTTTTTTAAAAAGGGATGCCGGGGGTGCAAATAGCGTTTTGACGCTAAAAAAAACGATTGATTGGTTTATTTTTACTTTTTTCTATTCGACTCTAGAACACGTGATTCTTGAGGCGCTTTTTTTTCTAAAAAAAACAGAACCTAGACTAAACAAGCGGATTATGGAGAAAAATTCTTTAGTATTTGAAAAAAACTTTATTTAAATCCGAAAATAAAAAAGGAACACATTTTTTATCACCTTTTTTTTTTATCCGAAAAATAGTAATTGTTTAATAAAAAAAACAACATTTTTTTTTACACCTTTTTTACTCCGAAAATTGGAATAATTTATCTAAAAAAGGTACAACATTTTTTTTCACTTTCTTTTAATCCGAAAAATGCAATATCAAAAACATCAATAATAACCACATATATATATCTAGAAAAACAGCAACTTAAACTAAAAAAAAACAGCAATAATATGTTCAAAAAAAAAAAAACAACCAATATTTATAAAAACATCAACTAATATTTATAAGAAAGTCAAAAACTAATATTTATATAAAAAAAACAGCAACTAATATTTTTTAAAAACGTGAACAACAATAATTAAAATGAAAAAGGGCAATGATAATATGAACAAAATTACAATAACTAAAAAAAAATACAAAAAAAAAAGCAACAATACTACAAATTATTACATTTTTGTACCTTGAACAAATCCAAGCTTTTCTTCTTCGGATCTCTTCAATACAACAAAAATTTAAACTAAAAAAATCTAAGAAGGAAGAAAAGAAGGGGAAGAAAATTTTTCTAAAAGAAACTCTAAAAAAAATTTCTTTCTCTCTTTGAAACCCTAGTTTTTTAGAAAATTTTCCCCCTTTTTTTTCTCTAAGAGTCAAAACCGTCCCCCCTCCTCTAAGTGGGGAACCCTATTTATACAAAAAAAACTTGCTCTTGCTTCTCTTCATTGCTCCACTTCAACCACTCTTGGATAGTGATGATGACTTTTTGATATGATGGAGGTTTGGGGGGAGTTGTTGAAGGGGAAAATAAAAGAAGACATGTGAGATGAGGGGAGATGATGGTCGAAGGTATGGGCATGGAGAAGAGAGTGCCATGTGTGAAGTGTGTGATAGGGAGAGGAATGGATGAGTGTGTGAAGAGAAAAGAAAATGAGTGTGTGAGAGGAGGGGAAGAAGTCGTAGGTGAGGGAGAGAAAGAGAGGATGAAATGAAGTTTGAGTGTGAGAGAGGAAAGAGAGAAGGGATGGTTGAGTGTGAGAGAGAGAGAGTGGGGTCGAATGGGGGAAGGGGTAAGGAGAGAGGGAGGAGGCGTAGGGAGTGAGAGAAAAGAGAGAGGGAGTGATGGGAAGGGTGGAGTGTATGGGGAAGTGGATGTGGGGAAGTGGGATTGAGAGAAAAGAGGAGAGGTGGAGTGTGGAAAGGAGAAAGGTGGGGTTTGACCATGGGATAATAGGGGGTGGGGTCGAATATGGAGGGGAATTAGGGGATGAATGTGGATGATTTTTTGGGTTAAGGGGGAGAGTGAATGTGGATGGCTTTTAGGGTAAAGGGGGGAATTCGAATTAGGGTTAGGTTGGAGTGGGTTGGATGGAGTTGTGTGTTGGGTTATGGGTTGGATATGGGTTAGGGTTAGGATATGGATTGGGTTTGGTGGAGGAGTTGGATATGGGCTTGGTCTAGGGTTATGCGAATTGGGCATAAGGTTTGGTGGAGGAGTGGGCTTTAGATGGCCCAATCCTAAATGCACCTCTATATATTTTTTACAAACCTCCCCTATTTCCTCCTTTGCTTATTTTGTTTTGATACTTCTAGTTATTATTTTTTCAAAAATTAAAACTTGTAGCAAACTAAAAATAAAATAAAGCATGGCATGAAAAAAAAAGAATATTATTTTTCTCAAAAATAAATAAAATTTCTTTTTTTTGGATAGGACAAAATTAGGGTATTACAGCTGCCCCTCTTTATTTATATTTTGCTAGGAAATCGGAGGGATTCCGAATTTCTCGAGAAAAATAGAAATAAAGATAGAAAGACGCTAATTTTGGCCAGACGGAGGTACTTTGGTTTTTTTTTTCTTGAAAAATCTATGAAAACTGGGTCGATTTAGACAGAAAGTAAATAGGGAGCACCGGGGCTCTGGGGGATCGCTGGGGATCTGAAGGAGCACTGGGGCTCTGAAGGGACCGCTGGGGATCTGAAGGTCTAGCTCAAAATCAATGCTTGGCGCATCGACCTGAGTTCGACTGAGGCACCGTCGGGGTCTGAGGGGCATGCCTAAGCCTGAAGGACCAATGGGTCTGAAGGAGCGCTTCTAGCTATGGTACTAGAGATACGGTCTGGGGGTGGCCTTTTTCGAGCGGCCATTAGGGTTAATCAGGTCCGGAACTGATATAACCACGAAGGACGTGCACTGTGTTTTTTAGGCGGACACAGCTAGTCTGAAGGGCCTGGGGCCGGATGATCCGTCGGTTGCTCGAAAACGCGACGTGCGATCTGGATTGAAGGACCATTGTTGGTCTGAAGGAGCGCCTGGGCTCTGGAGGACCGCTGGGGGTCTGAAGAATTTGTGCTAACGACACAAAATAAAATTATCTTAACAGACACTTGCAATGAATGATGCATGCGTGCATGTAGTTAAGTAATTGATGACATGATGGATGAAAAGTGGAATGATTTTGTTTTTGGCTTTTGCTCTTGGCTTTTTCTTTTTTTTATTTTTCTTTTCTTGCTCTTTTGCTCTTTTTGCTCTTTTTGCTTTTTAGCTCTTTATTGACTTTGCTGGCGTCATCAAACTCGCATGACTCTTGACGTGGGATACGGGGGTTGCCTCAAGCAGTGGTGCCAAAGTGCGGGTTATTTAAGATTTGCTGAAGTGATTATGCGTTTGTCCTTTTTGCAAATTTGTGAGAGATCATCTCTTTTTTTTTGTGATTTTTTAGAAATTTCGCAATGAATATAATGCTTGTGATCATGCACATGTTTCACAATTCAGTATTGTTTACCATGAACGTTATTTTTGCGATAATAGGGAAATGAGAGAATAAAGGAAGTGTTTAATATTCAAATGAAAACAACTGCGCAGAAAATCGCACTGTCGGAAAATTACAATGGGAGTTTAAACTACAAAAAGAAAGAGAAGAAAAAGATACAAGGAAAGCAGATCTTTTGATTGTGTGTCTTTGAAGTAATAACGCCAATCGCCCATTACCACGACTTTGAGCCTTCATCGTCCAACTTTTGGAGTTGTTGATTGCCTTTGTAGCTTAAAGTCCAACTTCTGACCCTAATTTTTGCCTGGACCGCTCTTTAGAGTTTTCAGTCCACCGGGTCGCTCTAACTTTTGCCTAGGTCGCCCTTTCGGGTTTTCAACCTAGCGAGCTTATTTTTGCTTGGCTCATCTTTCTCTTTTTTCCATATATTTCTTTAGGCATAGTACTTCTTGACTGCGTCCGAGTTCACTGGGAGTGGGAGGTCTTCACCGTCCATTTTTGTGAGAATCAATGCTCCTCCAGAGAATGCCTTCTTTACCACATAAGGCCCTTCGTAATTTGGGGTCCATTTTCCACGGGAATCCTTTTGGATAGGCAAAATTTTCTTGAGCACGAGGTCTCCTTCTTGAAACTGGCGGGGGCGCACTTTTTTATCATAAGCCCTTTTCATTCTTTGTTGGTACAACTGCCCATGACACAAAGCAACTACCCTCTTTTCTTCTATGAGGTTCAACTGATCCAGACGAGCTTGAACCCATTCTGCTTCCTCCAATTTTGTTTCCATTAGCACTCGCAGGGAGGGTATTTCCACCTCGATGGGAAGAACTGCTTCCATCCCATATACTAGTGAGAATGGTGTTGCCCCTGTTGACGTGCGGATAGAGGTCCGATACCCATGCAGAGCGAAAGGCAACATTTCATGCCAGTCCTTGAAGGTCACTACCATCTTTTGCACGATCTTCTTTATGTTCTTATTTGCTGCCTCAACTGCCCCATTCATCTTTGGACGGTATGGGGAGGAATTATGATGCTGGATTTTGAAGTCGTCACACAACTCTTTCATCATCTTATTGTTCAGGTTTGTCCCATTGTCCGTGATGATCTTATTTGGAAGACCGTAGCGGCAAATTAAATCTCTCTTTATGAACCTGACAACCACTGACTTTGTTACACTGGCGTAAGAAGCGGCTTCGACCCATTTGGTGAAATAATCAATAGCGACAAGAATGAAACGATGTCCGTTTGATGCCTTGGGTTCGATGGGACCGATGACATCCATTCCCCACATTGAGAATGGCCATGGTGCTGTTAGGACATTCAGAGAGGCGGGCGGTACATGGATATTGTCGGCATAGATTTGACATTTGTGGCATTTTCTGACGTAGTTGAAGCAGTCAGTCTCCATTGACAACCAGTAGTAGCCAGCCCTTAGGATTTTTCTTGCCATGGTGTGCCCATTAGAATGGGTGCCGAACGAGCCTTCATGGACATCCTTCATAATTCTTTCTGCTTCTTCTTCTGCTACACATCTGAAGAGTACCATGTCGTGATTCCTCTTGTAAAGCACTTCCCCATTTAAGAAGAAACCCATCGACAGCCTCCTAAGTGTCCTCTTATCATTCTCGGTGGCACCAGGAGGATATTCTCTGTTCGTGATATAGTGCTTGATATCGTAATACCATGGTTTACTGTCAGGCTCTTCTTCGATTGCCACACAATGATGTGCCGGTAGGTCTCGGTGTTGGATTCGGATGAATGTCAGACTCCTATCGTTATTGATATTGAACATTGATGATAGAGTCGCCAAAGCATCGGCCAACTGATTTTCTTCGCGAGGGAGATGATGGAAATTGATCTCTTCAAATTGTTCGATCATCTTTTGGATGTGATCATGATAAGGAATTAATTTGGAATCCCTGGTTTCCCAGTCACCTTTTGTCTGATGGATGACTAAAGCTGAGTCCCCATATACATCGAGTCTTTTGACTTTCCATTCAAGGGCTGCTTTGATGCCTAGGACGCACGCTTCATATTCTGCAATGTTGTTGGTGCAGTAGAAACTCAGTCTAGCGGTAAATGGTATGAAGCGGTTATCAGGAGAGATCAGTACAGCTCCGACCCCGTGCCCGTATAAATTAGAAGCGCCATCGAATAACATTCTCCACCTTTCGTTGTCCGGAGGATTCCCTTCTACGAATAGAGCCATTATATCTTCGTCTGGGAAATCGCACTGCATTGATTGGTAATCTTCGATGGGCTGGTGTGCCAAGTACTCAGCCAATGCACTACCCTTGATTGCTTTTTGGGTGACATATAAAAGGTCGTATTCAGATAGTAGCATTTGCCAGCGAGCGATCCTCCCTGTGAGTGCGGGTTTTTCAAAAATATACTTGACTGGGTCCATTTTAGATACCAACCAAGTAGTGTGGCTCAGCATATACTGCCTCAAACGACGTGCAGCCCAGGCCAGAGCACAACACGTTCTTTCCAACAATGAGTATCTTGTCTCGCACTCGGTGAATTTCTTGCTTAGATAGTAGATGGCATGTTCCTTCTTTCCGGATTCATCATGTTGCCCCAGTACACAACCCATTGATTTGTCTAGTACTGTTAGATACAGGATGAGAGGTCTACCCTGCACAGGCGGCATCAGAATCGGTGGATTTTGGAGGCACCTCTTGATCTTTTCAAAGGCTTCTTGGCAATTATCATTCCACTTGGTTTCTTGGTTTTTGCACAGAAGCTTGAAGATAGGCTCGCATGTAGATGTTAGCTGCGATATGAACCTAGAGATGTAGTTCAATCTTCCCAGGAAACCACGAACTTCTTTTTCAGTACTCGGTGCCGGCATTTCTAGTATTGCTCGTACTTTGGCTGGATCTACTTCTATTCCCCTCTGACTGACTATGAAACCCAACAGCTTTCCCGATCTTACACCGAAAGTGCATTTGGCAGGGTTTAATCGGAGTTTGAACTTTCTGAGACGTTCGAAGAGTTTTTGCAGATTGACGATATGCTCTTCTTCTGTCTTGGATTTTGCAATCATGTCATCCACGTAAACCTCTATTTCCTTATGCATCATATCATGGAACAATGCGACCATTGCCCTTTGGTACGTTGCACCAGCATTCTTCAGTCCGAATGGCATTACTTTGTAACAGAAGGTTCCCCAGAGAGTGATGAAGGTGGTTTTCTCCATGTCTTCGGGGGCCATCTTAATTTGGTTGTATCCGGAATATCCATCCATGAAGGAGAACAGAGAGTGTTGTGCTGTGCTATCTACCAGGACATCGATGTGAGGTAAAGGGAAGTCATCTTTGGGGCTGGCTCTGTTCAAGTCTCGATAATCGACGCACATCCGAACCTTCCCGTCTTTCTTTGGGACCGGTACAATATTGGCTACCCATTGAGGGTATTTTGCTACTGCTAAAAACCCAGCATCGAACTGCTTCTTAACCTCATCTCGGATTTTCAATGACATCTCTGGTTTCATCCTTCTTAACTTTTGTTTTACCGGCGGGCATTCTGGTTTTACCGGTAACTTATGCTCGACTATGTTGGGGTCCAGTCCAGGCATGTCTTGGTATGTCCATGCGAAGACGTCAACATAGTCAAACAACAACTTAACCAATTTCTCTCGCTCGCTGTCTTTCAATGTGGTGCCAATGTTAACTTCTTTTTTGTCTTCCTCCGTGCCTAAGTTGATTGTTTCAGTTGATTCCTCGTGGGGTTCGATTATTTTTTCCTCTTGTTCCATCATTCTCATTAACTCTGGAGGGGTTTCCCAATTATCCTCAACATCTTCCTCAGTTTGATTGATAGGGTGATCAAAGTTACAATATGGATTATTGGCGTTGTTATTTTCAAAGACATTTTTTTCGGATCTGCATTAGCGTAAATTAACGGAATAAAAACGAAAGAAAGAAAATAAGAAGCGAATGTAACAAGAAAAGAAAAACGAGAGTTTATTGGGAACTGAAATAACGTTGCATTGATATTAATACTGAAAGGGAAACATGCGTGCCCGAATGAAATATCCTAAGGCCTTGGGCAGAGCCAGAGGATTACATTATAGAAACATTACTTTGAACTAAAAACCACAGGAAAATCAATGATCTCCCAATTCTTGAGTCTTTTGTTTGCAGGACAAGGGCGTACAAGACTGACGATGCCTTCTTCAGTGCTTAGATCGTTCTCAACTGCGGCGATCTGATTGGGGTTCAACATTCCCGCACTCCGAAAGCTTTCCTTGATGTCGCAGATGGTGATTCTCTTCGTATTTGGCACCCTATCCTCAAGCCTGGCTAACCTCCGCTCCTTCTTTTCCTCCACAATCCTTCTCTTGTCAGTGCGATTGGGCCGATATCCTATCCCATGTCTATCTTTGTTCTCCTCTGGCTGTATTGGCGTCAGGATCCCCTGTCCGGTTTTTCCCAAGCCTCCTCCAGCTTGGTAGCCTTTTCCTAACATGAACTTAGCAACCATCACGGCAGTTTTGGATAGCTTGGGTTCTAACATAGCAGATGTATGGGCAATCTCTAATGCTTGGAAGGCAGTCTCTAGGGACTCTTCAGCAGCTTCGATGTGACGAGTGGAAGATGACTTATTTATCAGTAATTCCTCTTCACCGAAGATAACCACCAGTTTGTTGTTGACTATGAACTTGAGCTTCTGGTGTAAAGAAGAGGGCACAGCCCCTGCCGAATGGATCCATGGTCTTCCCAGAAGACAACTGTAAGACGGATTGATGTCCATCACTTGGAAACTCACTATGAAGACCTCTGGACCTACCTGTACAGGTAACTCCATCTCTCCGATAACCTCTCTTTTAGACCCATCGAATGCCCTGACCAGTGTAGAACTGGGTTTCATGTATGAACAGTCTACGTCTAGCTTGTTCATGGTTGATTTGGGTAGTACATTCAGGGACGATCCGTTATCGATGAGTACTCGAGCTAGAGAGTATTCTCCACATTTCACGGAGATATGTAAAGCCTTGTTGTGCCCTCTCCCCTCGACGGGGATCTCGTCATCTGTGAAGGTGAGGTAATTGTTTGCAACGATATTTCCGACGATCCCGTCAAACTGACCAACTGAGATGTCTTGAGCGACATGGGCCTCATTCAATACTTTTGTCAATGCTGTACGATGGGCATCAGAACTGAGCAATAATGACAACAGAGATATCTTTGCGGGAGTTTGGTTCAGTTGATCAACCACCTTGTACTCGCTTTGTCTCATAAGCTTCAGAAATTCACTGGCTTCTTGCTCGGATAGCGTCTTCTTTCCTGCATTCTTATCGACAGGTTCCTGCTCTGTGCTTTTGCCCTTACGGGCTCTTTCCTCCCCTTCTTTTGTTCGGTCCTCACTAGGCCCTCCGGGGGCATAGAAGCGCCCACTTCGAGTCATACCACCGGTCCCTGAGATGTTAATGACATCTGGGTTGGTCTGAACCTTCATATCGTAACTCCACGGGACTGCATTGGTGCTTTTAAAGGGAAACAGAACTGGCACTTGAATGGTGATTGGTCTAGGCACAGTGGGAGCTGGCTGTGTGTTCTTCTTGTAATGGATTTCCAGTGGTTTCCTGATATTCTTGCTTTGGTCAATGCTTGACTGGAGCGTTGACACGTTTTCCTCTTTCTTTTGAAGACCTATTTGTATTATGTGTCGGTCTAATAAGTCCCGGAGGACTGGCTTGAATGCTTCACATGATCCGACACAAAGAGGATCAACACACGAATCCTTTCTGGCACATCCCATCATAATGATTCCGAAGCGACACAAATTAGCATGGATGAGGTCCAGAGGTGTGACAATGTCTTCCACTTTTCTGACCAATAATTGCCCCTCAACTTCCTCAATGGCATTGACAGAGGTTTTCCCGTGCCCCGGCAGAGGGTTAGTGGCAACGTTCGGACCATCTTCTGCGAAAGTTAACCATTTAGATTCAATTAAATCTTGTACTACATATTTCAATGCCTTGCAATTTTCTGTCGAATGGCCAACTGCCCCGGCGTGGAATCCACAGCTCGCCTCTGGGTCATAGCTCCTAGGGAAAGGAGGTTGAAGGGGTCTCATTGGACGGGGAGTGATCAAGTTGTGACTGATGAGGTGATTGAATAGGTCGGTGTATGACATGGGTATTGGGTCGAAATTGGCGGGCTTTCTTTCTTGGTAGTTTTGTGGTCTATAGCCTGGGTTGATTTGGTGAGGTGGGGCTTGTGGTGTTTGAGTAGGTATTTGTAAAGTCTGTCGGGGGTTGTTGTAGGGAGGCTTTCCGGATCCAGAGATGGCATTAGCTTCGCCCTCCTTCTTTTTAGGGAAACCTGGGAAGGGTCTTTTCTGATTGCTGGTTCCAGCGGAGCTATACGCAATCTTCCCGTTTCTCCATCCATTCTCTAATCTTTCCCCGATGACGATCATATCTGAAAAGTTTGAAGACACGCTCCCAATCAACCTGTCGTAGAAAGGTGATTGAAGAGTATCCATGAACATTGATACCATCTCTTTTTCTAACAACGGTGGTACCACCTGTGCAGCCAAACCTCTCCAGCGTTGGGCATACTCTTTGAAGGACTCATTGTCTCTCTTCGTCATGCTCTGCAATTGTGTCCTATCGGGAGCCATGTCAATGTTATATTTGTATTGCCTCAAAAATGCATCGGCTAGGTCTTTCCAGCATCTGATATGGGCACGTTCCAATTGCATGTACCAGCTCGAAGCTGCCCCAGACAGACTATCTTGGAAGTAGTGGATGAGCAATTTGTCGTCGTGAGCAAACGCCGCCATTCTCCTGCAGTACATGGTTAAGTGGCTTACAGGGCAAGTCGACCCTCTGTACTTGTCGAAGTCTGGCACCTTAAATTTTGGAGGGATGACCACGTTAGGGACGAGGCACAAGTCATAAGCGTCTCTCGCACCAACATTGGATCCCTCAACTGCTCTCAACCTTTCCTCAAGCATTTGTAGTTTGTCTTGGGCTTGAGGGTTCTCCATAGAGTGGTTTTGAGGGAGCCCACTCATACCATAGTAAGGATGGATCATCGGAACTATGGCTGGGTTCACATTTGGGGTATGTGAATGAGTGGGATTCCTAAGGTTGGAACCTTGAGCTTGAGCGTCAGCTATCGGCGGTGGAGGGAAGCCAAGTGGGAGTCTTTGTGGTACAACGACGGGGGTCGGGTTTTGAACTTGTGGTGCCCCCGGATTACCATTGTGACCCGTTGGTGTAAGCTGTTGTTGGCCCGCGACTCCTGAGGGACCGGCTTCTGGACTAGCATTGACTGTCGGAGGTGTGTAACCTTGTGGAAGTCCGTAAGGAGGCCATATGTAACCCTGGTCATTAGTCCCAGTGGGGGGCACTGTATGCGGGATCCCGAGTCCATCGGGAGGAGGAGGGTTGGTAACTTGATTTTCCGTGTTTCCAGCGGAGACATCTTCACTGGTGTCTTTGTCCCTCAGAGTTTGTAAGACCTTTAAGATTTCAGCCATCTGTTCTTTCATCCCATCTATTTCTGCCCTAAGCTCTTGATTGCCTAAGTCTTGGGGTGGATTGCCTTGATCCGGGATATCTTGAGGCGGATTGTTCTGATTTTCCTCCATGTTTCTGGCCTGAGAACGAGTCCAATAGCGATGTTGACGCACCAGCTTGTCTTTTACTCTCTGTTGGTGGGACACATGTTATGAGTATATGTATGAGTATATGAATGGATGAAAATGCGAATGATGCATGTGTGCATGAGTCTTATTGTTTTAGGTCGGGAATTGTAAGCGCATCCTGATTTTGTCATAAGTATACAAATTAAAGTTCCACAATATTTTCAAGATAAAGGATCAGAATGTGAGACAAACAAACTTCATTGATGGGGGAAAGTACAACATTTTGGAAATAAAACTTCGAAAAGAAAAGTACAATGTTCTTTAAATTTCACTCAAATACATATGGCTTTCATTTTTCCACTTCTCCCTCTTTTCCTACTAGTAGCGCTGCCAGCCTTCTCCCGGAGTTCGGCAATCAGAACCTCGCAAAACTCCATGAATTTGGAAACTTGGACCGGGGTGTTAAACGGGTGCATTGCCGCGTTAGCCTCCTTTAGACGTTTGGGGATTCCTACGATAGCTTGATCGGCCAGCCATGCCAACTTTGAGAATCTGTCTTTCCAGTATAAGCTTTCATTCTTCAACTCTACGAAGACTTCATGGTTTTCTATCTTGCTGACCAACTCCACGAAGCGGTTCTCCCAATAGATGCTTTCTGTCTTCAGCTGGTGGTAGACCTCCTCTTGATATCTGATATGGTCATTCAGCTCATCAGATCTTTCATGCTCCCTTCTTAAGGCTTGCTGGTATTCTCGGAGTATTTCTTCAATGGTATCTTTATCCTGCTTGATACTTTTCACTTGCTCTTCAAACTCGGCTGCCATCATCCGGGACTCTCTCTTTGATACCATTAGCAGGCTCTGTGCGGTCTTTTCAGCCATCATTGATTCTTCCCATAACTTTTTCCATTTGTATGTATCATCGATGGCTTGGTTCATTTTCAGGTTGCAACGTTTTATTTCCTCTTTCGCTCCTCTTAGGTACCTTTGAACCTCTAGTTTGTTCTTTTGTTCGATCTTAAGCTGCTTGCGGCTGTCTTCAATGGCCACTGACTTACTTGCATTCTCTTCCTCCATCTTCTGGTTCTTTAGGAGCACTTTCTCTAACTCTGCCTGTAAGCTCTTCTTTTCTTCCTCGGCCTTTGACAATGCCATTTTAAGCTTATCTAAATCTTCGACAGTGGGAAGGGTAGGTTCAGGTATTTCTTCCTCAACCCATAGTGCACTTTGGTAAGGCAATCGGGTGTCTTGGATCCTCTTTTGGAGCCATTGGCGAAAGGTGGTTTCCTTATCGCCGCTCTTCTTAGTAAGCTCTTGTCCCTTGCGGACGACCATATCCCACGCTTGAGAAATCTTCCGGAGCATGTCAACCTCTTTTGGGCTTCCTTCATGGAGGTAAAAAGGGATTAACATGTCTTCGGTGGGCGGATTTCGCATGGGGTACCCCAGCTGTCTTAGAGTTAGAGAAGGATTGTAATTTATGCATCCTCTTGTCCCCATGAGCGGGACGTTTTGAAAGCTTCCACATTGAAAAACTACTGTGGGCCTCTCTTTCCACCATGATGGGTGCCAACGAACCTTATATTCATGAAGGCCCCCCAGCACTTGCAACCATTCACCAGTGTTCATTGTCTTCACATCACACCCTCTGGCGTCTTCAATTGGGCCTTCTACTCTGACTTTGTTAACGAAAGCATGGGTGAGAAGCCAAACATACAAGGCGTGTAGGCAGCAAGATATCCTTTTTCCCCTTAGCTCACTATAATGAGTGAAAGTACAGTAAGTGTCTGCAAGCATGGCTGGAATCGGATCCTTGAAGGATAAGAAGACGCCAATAGCTGTTGTGTCCACATATCTTTCAAGGCGTGGAAATAGGACAATGCCGAAGATAGTCAAAGCTAACACCTGCTTAAAAGGACCCCAATTTCTAGCGTCGGCGAAGAATTTCATTTGGTCTTCCAGATACTCTTGTGGGAATCCTGCAATGCCATTTCGATTTTTCTTCCGGAGCTTCAAGTTCTCTTTGCTGGTTTGTAACATTGAGGCGAGCTTCTCATCTGTGTAGTATTGTCCCTGATACTGGTAGGGTCCCTTGTCTTGTTGAGGAAAGCCGAAGATCTGTGTATATTCTTCCAGGGTAGGTGCCATCTGGAAATTTTTGAAAGTGAAGCATCTTAATGAAGAGTCGTAGAACTGGCTCAAGGCGGCAATGGCATCCGTTTGTACGTCCAATTGTAGTAACATAATAATCTTCCCATACACCCTATCAAAAGACCTGCGCTCGATGGGCGGCAATCGACCAGCACATTCCCTTAAACTTGTTAGATTAGGCTGCTTCACTATAGGGTAGTTCAGAGTTTGGATTGCTTCACAGTTTGATCCCATATTGCCTTGCTTATGACGAAACTTTCGAACCTCTTACAATTCCCGGCAAACCTAAATGAATAGCATGCAATGTGAGGATTTTTTTTGTATATTTTTTTTTGTGAAATAAGGATGATGTATGATGAATTAAAGAAAGACAAAAGCATATTTTGGTGATTCAAATTTTGAGGAACATTAACCATGTCACATAAAATATACGTAAAGGAAAAAGAATAAATGGTTTTCATTGTTTGATTTTTTTCTTGAAAGATAAAAAGTTTTTTGCGATGATGCAACAGGTAGGTGAATTGCTTTTGTGTCCTAAACAGGTTATGTCTTACATATAGGTCACGGTCTAGGGTCACTTATGTGATCAACCTCTCAGGTAGTTCTATTCACTTCCTCACAAAGGTTTCCAGAGCTAAAATCCCTTTCACGATATGACCCACAACGATAGCGAGCTACCTGGTGTGGGATGCCGCGAAAGAGCATACTCTGGTTGAGATTTTCATGAGAGTCAGACAGATAAATCCAGAATGACTGTCACTAATCATCTCCGCTCGTCCTAAGTTATTTTTCAGACCCGGGTATAGGGCCCCACTCAGAAGTGTGTGAATAAATAGGTGTAGGTGATGTGTGTGATATAAGCAACCTAAACTACCCAAACTGCAAAAGAGCAAACAGATAGCAATATAAAAGTCTTCTACCCTAAGGTTTGCAAGAAAACAAATAGCAGAATAAAAGTCTTCTACCCTAAGATTCAATATGCGAATATAAAGACTAAGGGTAAATAAAGTACTAAACTAATAATTTACACATTTAATTAAATTAGGCTTGACCCTCTAAAAAAATATCCCCAGTGGAGTCGCCAGCTGTAGCGACCGAAGAATCCGGAGGAGGGATCCTTCGTTGTTTTTGAACAATGGAGCCGCCATCAATATTTATTTTTAGGAAAACATTGAAAAAACCTTTGTTTTTGGGTTCGGGGATCGATTAAGTGCGGGGAAGGTACAAGCACCCCGCAACATCCTAAAAAGGTTACCTTTTAATTTAATGTGTAGAAAAAAAAAAGTTTAAAGAAAACACTTTAATTTACCCTTTTTTGTTATTTGCAAAAAAAAACGGAAAAGAAGACTTAATAAAAATTTTAGTTTTTTGCGCTCGACGGGAGTGGGCCCCCGCTCCTACGTATCTCCGGGTGCGATGGAGAAATCAAAGCTACGTAGTTCTCGGGTAGAAAATATTTGTGTGTTGGTATTTTTTATTTTTTTGAAAAGTTTGGGAAAACTAGAGACCGTTCATGGTGACCAAACAGATAAATCCAGAGTGGTCGTCATTAATGGCTTATTCGGAAACGAAGGTATTTATAGCGTTCAAACAAGCAAGGCCCAGAGTGACCGCTATAGACAACCTATTTTTTGCGCGAATTCGATTTTTCGAAAGGAAGAAAAAGAACGGTTCGGAAGCATCACGTTGTGAAAAAAAAAGCGGAGTAAGTGATAAAAGGGGGGTGCAAATAACAAAGGAGTTGTATTAAAAATGGAGGTGTGAATAGCGTTTTGACGCTAGAAAAAGGTCACCGGGGGTGCAAATAGCGTTTTGGCGCTTTTTTAAAAAAGGGATGCCGGGGGTGCAAATAGCGTTTTGGCGCTTTTTTTAAAAAGGGATGCCGGGGGTGCAAATAGCGTTTTGACGCTAAAAAAAAATGATTGATTGGTTTATTTTTACTTTTTTCTATTCGACTCTAGAACACGTGATTCTTGAGGCGCTTTTTTTTCTAAAAAAAACAGAACCTAGACTAAACAAGCGGATTATGGAGAAAAATTCTTTTGTTGTTTTTTTTTTGTTGTCATAGTTATTATCTAAATAAAAGGTGGCCTTTTTACTTTTTTTTTGAAAAAGAATTTTGTTATTATATTATTTTTTTTTTTTTAGAAAAGAGTAGTGACACTAGTAACCATTTATTTCTTTAAAAAAAATATTTTTTAGTATTTGAAAAAAACTTTATTTAAATCCGAAAATAAAAAAGGAACACATTTTTTATCACCTTTTTTTTTATCCGAAAAATAGTAATTGTTTATTAAAAAAAACAACATTTTTTTTACACCTTTTTTACTCCGAAAATTGGAATAATTTATCTAAAAAAGGTACAACATTTTTTTTCACTTCCTTTTAATCCGAAAAATGCAATATCAAAAACATCAATAATAACCACATATATATATCTAGAAAAACAGCAACTTAAACTAAAAAAAAACAGCAATAATATGTTCAAAAAAAAAAAAAACAACCAATATTTATAAAAACATCAACTAATATTTATAAGAAAGTCAAAAACTAATATTTATATAAGAAAACAGCAACTAATATTTTTTAAAAACGTGAACAACAATAATTAAAATGAAAAAGGGCAATGATAATATGAACAAAATTACAATAACTAAAAAAAAATACAAAAAAAAAGCAACAATACTACAAATTATTACATTTTTGTACCTTGAACAAATCCAAGCTTTTCTTCTTCGGATCTCTTCAATACAACAAAAATTTAAACTAAAAAAATCTAAGAAGGAAGAAAAGAAGGGGAAGAAAATTTTTCTAAAAGAAACTCTAAAAAAAATTTCTTTCTCTCTTTGAAACCCTAGTTTTTTAGAAAATTTTCCCCCTTTTTTTTCTCTAAGAGTCAAAACCGTCCCCCCTCCTCTAAGTGGGGAACCCTATTTATACAAAAAAAACTTGCTCTTGCTTCTCTTCATTGCTCCACTTCAACCACTCTTGGATAGTGATGATGACTTTTTGATATGATGGAGGTTTGGGGGGAGTTGTTGAAGGGGAAAATAAAAGAAGACATGTGAGATGAGGGGAGATGATGGTCGAAGGTATGGGCATGGAGAAGAGAGTGCCATGTGTGAAGTGTGTGATAGGGAGAGGAATGGATGAGTGTGTGAAGAGAAAAGAAAATGAGTGTGTGAGAGGAGGGGAAGAAGTCGTAGGTGAGGGAGAGAAAGAGAGGATGAAATGAAGTTTGAGTGTGAGAGAGGAAAGAGAGAAGGGATGGTTGAGTGTGAGAGAGAGAGAGTGGGGTCGAATGGGGGATGGGGTAAGGAGAGAGGGAGGAGGCGTAGGGAGTGAGAGAAAAGAGAGAGGGAGTGATGGGAAGGGTGGAGTGTATGGGGAAGTGGATGTGGGGAAGTGGGATTGAGAGAAAAGAGGAGAGGTGGAGTGTGGAAAGGAGAAAGGTGGGGTTTGACCATGGGATAATAGGGGGTGGGGTCGAATATGGAGGGGAATTAGGGGATGAATGTGGATGATTTTTTGGGTTAAGGGGGAGAGTGAATGTGGATGGCTTTTAGGGTAAAGGGGGGAATTCGAATTAGGGTTAGGTTGGAGTGGGTTGGATGGAGTTGTGTGTTGGGTTATGGGTTGGATATGGGTTAGGGTTAGGATATGGATTGGGTTTGGTGGAGGAGTTGGATATGGGCTTGGTCTAGGGTTATGCGAATTGGGCATAAGGTTTGGTGGAGGAGTGGGCTTTAGATGGCCCAATCCTAAATGCACCTTTATATATTTTTTACAAACCTCCCCTATTTCCTCCTTTGCTTATTTTGTTTTGATACTTCTAGTTATTATTTTTTCAAAAATTAAAACTTGTAGCAAACTAAAAATAAAATAAAGCATGGCATGAAAAAAAAAGAATATTATTTTTCTCAAAAATAAATAAAATTTCTTTTTTTTGGATAGGACAAAATTAGGGTATTACAATTGCAGCTGAGTTTATCTACTTTTTTGGAAACATTTTTTTAAGATATCTAGCACTTTATGAGAATTGTGTTTCATGTGAACTGAGGCCTTATTCTTCTCTTGACCAATTATTTTCCTTCAGAATAGTGTCACTAACACTTCTTAATCATTTTCTACTTAGGCTCTACAATCTATTTCTGATTGATTGACTGCCTTATCTTTTTCTTTCTCTCTGCCAATTTTGCCTCTAACATCACAAAGACAGCCCAGCACTAACAACTCTTCTTAAGAAATTGGAGAGTAAGAGGAAAGAAAACAATGTCGGTAGCCGGTGGTAGAGATGATAATGTTCAGTATAAAAATGATCAGAAATTTGCTGCAAAGCACAAACTAAAACAATGTCGTAAAGAAAACATGGCAGAACTATCCATATGGGTGGGATCATAAAGCACAACAGGAAATGCAGAGATATAGCTGTTCTTGTCATTTTTATAGCCTTTTGGATTTCCATGATTGTTAACTCCAGCTTTGCTTTCAACAAAGGAAACCCAGTAAGGTAAAAACCTTAAAGTTTTCAACTTTATCTGATTCTGCATTGTGTTCATAGAAATGAACTATCTGTAATTGGTAAGTTGTAGTTCTTAAGTGTGAACTCAAGGCATGAGATGTTATTTATCAATGGGGTTCTTTTATTGTGCTTTTTTTTCTTCTTATGGAAACTTTGCAATGGATGTTCAGCTTTTAGTAGTTTATGCATTTCTTTTTCTTCAAAAAAAAAATTGGTCTTTTTTGCAGTCCTAGATTTTCTAGTTTAGTTTTTAACCTGGTGGAAAACTGCGCTCTGTGTAAGAAAGACACTCTGTAGGTTTTCTTTCTGTAAAGGGAGAAGAGAGGGTGTTAAGGAACTGTCGAAATTCTATATACAATTTGAAATACCTGATTATTAAAGAATACTTTTTTTTTGTCTAGTTTACTGGAGTTGTCAATTTATCGCTCGAGCATCAAATGGGTCTTTAAAGCATTGGCAGCAGATGGGTGGAGTTAACATCAATGAAGACATTGTAATTGATAAGTCCATTCACAAGTATATCAATTCTCGGTCAGCTGTCTTGAAGGTTAGCATTTTTAACTATCTACGTATTTTCCCAATTAATGTTATGATTGTGATATTGTTTGAGGAAAGCATAACCCTTAAATCAACCTTCAATACTGTGTTTATATTGTTTATCAGCATGTTAGTTTTAACTTGTAGCACAAGAAATCAGAAATCAAAGGAAGTAAGTTTATGGGAGCAAGTACCTTAGCTATGAGTACTCTTCTGAAAAGATATACTAGTAGGATATCAAAGACTGCATATTTTAATATTTATAAGTTTTTGTGCCCTTGATTTTACCAAACCTTTTATAGCAAACCCCTAAAATCTGCTCGAAGGTAGAAAGACACTCCCCGTGCTCCTTGATGGTAGAGTTTAACATTAAACTAGTTGATTCTTTAGTGTGTTCTTGGTAGGGGTCAAAATGTGAGGAACAAAAATAATGAGTCAAAATTTAGATGCTTGTCAATGTGCATTATGCTTGGAATCTTGATTCTTGCCCATTTTTTCTTATCCTTTCCTCCACTCTTTCTAATATTTCCATTCTTAATTACATTTGTTTGGAACTTTGCTTTCAACTGTTTCGTTTGTCCTGCCATTGAGCCTTGTGTGTATTATATGTTGCAGAGGTACATATCTGACATAGGAAAGGCGTGGCCTGTACTGTTTGTTTGTGGAGGGATTTTGCCTCTGTTTCTGTCAGTGAGTTGGTTGCTGATGATCCGGCCTCTGGTTTTTCTTCTCATTAGGTGCCTGTTTTTATAGCTAAGATAGCACCTGAGAACTTGAGCGGTGGCCTTGGAACTTGGTAGCTGCTTTCACTGTTGTATTTACCTGAGACCAAAGGAAGAAATTCAGTTTTCCTTAAGATAGATATGTTTTGAGAGAGCATATAGGTAATCTCTCATGTTTGAACTGAAATGATGTGATATCATGTATTCTTGTAATCATGTGTATTCATTAAGTTTTTTGTAACAATTGTAAGAAAAAAATCAATCCATCGTGTATTTATATTTTGTTCATGTACAACCTGCTTCTTTATGTTTTGGGGAGATGTTTTTTTAGAAAATAATTTGATTGATTTATTCCGTTCCTGTACATCACTTGTTTGTTTTTATTCTTAGAAAATAATTTTATTGATGACTTTGGCTTGCTTCTATTTTCATGGTGACTAATTGTTGATATATAAAAAAAATTGGACTTAAACTTATAGGCCACAGTTATTTATGTGTGGCCAATTGAAAAACGTGGCTTAAACCTATAGGCCACGGTTATTTATGTGTGGCCAATTGAAAACCGTGGCCAGAAACTAGACTAATAAAGCGTGGCCTATTTTAATAACTACGGCGACGGTTTTGATATTTCGTGGCCTAATGTCAAAAAACCGTGGCCTGAAAGAATAGGCAACGGCCACCTACACAACGCCTAAAAAGCCGTGGCCTAAAGTTTAGGCCACGGTTTTTTCACTTCTAGCCACAGTTTTTAGCCGTTGCCTAAACTACTTTTTGTTGTAGTGTGTGTAAAGGAACTTAAAACAACAACTGCCATATCTTTCGACGACGTAACTGCTGCATCCTTCGACGATGAAACTGCTATGCTCTTCGACAGCACTTCCTTGGCTTTGATCTGCTACCAATCTCTTACTTTCTTTCTTGTCGAAATGTCGCCTTCAAGCTCTCAATTTCGTTAAGTTCTAGGAGTGGTCGAAGATCTCCCTTGGAATACCTTCTCAGTGTCGAAGGCCAACATTTCCTCTTTAAAATGACAAGTCAAACTTCCTTGACTGCATTTAATTGAGCTTGTCGAAAATGCAGGCTAACAAATTGCCCCCCAAAAATGTCATTTTCGACTGAGGTTTAAACGAAGGTAGAAAATTGACCTTTTTTGAAGCATCGTTCAACTAATCCGTACGAAATCTTATGACATCATTGATATCTTGGTTCAGGAGTGAAGAAACGCTTTCTGCGCAGCAGTGCCTTTATGGCGTTACTTTTCCAGTGAAATTACGCCACGTGTACCTAGGGAACTGTTGGGATTTCCATGATCCCACGTTTTCCCACAACTGTCATGATGACTCCACGTTTTCTTTCTTTTTTTTAACAGTGGTCATAACAGCTGTAAAAGAAACTGTGTCTCTTCATTTCATTTTTTCCAAATTCTTCATCTTCTTCTCTTGCTTCTGTGAATCTTCTTTGGCATTTAACTTACGACATGCCATATTTAAGTTTCTTCGTTATTTTACTCGTGTTATTTTAACTTCTTGCAATATTGGCTTATATTTTTTCAAATACTTGCCATTTATCCACAAAATTTGACTATCAGCACCTAATTCTTCGATTTCAAAGGCACCATTAGAAAATACTTGCAAAATTCGAAATGGTCCTTCCCAATTTGGTGACCATTTGCCTAAGATCCTATCTTTTTTGTCCATAGGCAATATGACTTTCCAAACTAAATCTCCTAAGGCAAAAGTTTTTGACTTAACTTTTTTGTTATAGGCTTTAGCCACTCTTTCTTTTTGCCTTGTAAGCGCGTCTAAGGCAGTTGATCTTTCTTCGTCTAGATCAACCAATTCATTTAACATCAATCCCCAATAATCATTAGATGGAATTTCAAATTGTCTTTGAATCCTGGTTGATTGTAGACAAATTTCGACTGGCAAAACTGCCTAATGCCCAAAAACGAGCCTAAAAGGAGTAGTACTAATTGACTCCCTAGGAGAATTTCGACAAGCCCATAACACTTGGTCAAGAGTTTTATGCCAATTCTTAGGCTTTTGCCCAATATGCTTCTTTATCAAATTAATGATAATTTTATTGGCTGCTTCGACTTGCCCATTAGCTTGCGCATAGTATGGTGTCGAACCTAACAACTTGTAACCATTTTCAGCAGCAAATTCTACTTTTTTCTGACCAATAAACACTGAACCTTGGTATGTGGTAATGGTTTCTGGAATTTCAAGCCTATATAAATGCCACCCATTTTTTGTCCCTATGGTATTCTCTCAGTGCAATTTTTGTCCCCTAGTTATTTTTTTGAGCTTATTTTGTCTCCTTTGTTTTAAAACGATACAACTTTAGTCCTAACCTTAGGTACAATCAAACATAAAACTATATCATTGTGTTCGTATCACAATTCTTACGGAATTCTTAAATGGCATTTAGGATCAGTGTCAGACATGCCACCTTTTTTTTTATAAGTAGAGGACTAAATAAGCTCAAAAAATAAGTAGGGGACTCAAATTGCACCCACAGAATACTAAAGGGATTGAAAATGCTATTAAGCCTAAAAATAATTTTTAACATGTTCATAGACTCTCCCTAAAATTAACTCTCTGAAACGCACCTACCTAATGTACCTAGCTTTTGAATACATACTGAACAAAACCTACCCCCAAATAAGAGGAATATTATAAATGAAATAGAGTCAGCCTCAAAATGATAGGATCAAATGTAATTTGCCCTTGAAGACTGAGCAATGGGCTTTATAAGAGGCAGCTGAGTTTCAACTCTGGATTCATTGAACAATTATCTGCAGCATTAAATAGATGATTAAACTTGGAGAGTGCATGACTGGTGTAAAGGGGAGAAACTCCTAGCATTACAAAATACTCTAACCTTAGAATATAGTAGCAACTTCATGTATTGTATCTAAATCGTATTTATACAACTCAACCGTAGTCTGTTAGCTTTCAAGGTTACCATTTCCGAGTATTATTGTCTAACTTTGCTTCTTAACAATAAGTCAAGCCCCCTTATCCTGCTTCAACATCATATTTAGTAATATTTGTCCTTGTCAACTAGAGTTTTAAAATTATGGTTAACTAGAAGGCAACAAATCCCCTAACTTGCTTCAACAAATGAACACCGCGTGTTTCAGTAACATTTTTTCTAATTGACTAGAGTTCATTTTGAACTGCATTTGAAACTGATGGATGACTAGAAGGAAAACCCCTCGTTTGTTACCTTCAAGAACTAGTAGGATACCCGTGCTTACGCACGGGTGCTGTCGTGTTATTTTTATGAATGAACTTAGACAGTATTTAAATAGTTTGAACATTACCCCGTGAAAATAAAGACAAATTTAAAGTAGATAAAAAAGGAGTTTCAAATAAAAAATAGATAAATATTAAAATCTAAAAATGTAAAAATATCATTTAAAAACAATATGTGCATTTATCCCGTATTTTTTTTATATATCAGTGTTGTGTTATCCTGTGTTTTATATATATATATATATATATATATATATATATATATATATATATATATATATATATATATATATCAATGCAATTATACCCGTATTTTTTTATATATCAGTGCAGTTATCTCGTGCTTTTTCATGTATCAATGCAGTTATCTCAAAGTTTCAACTGATTGTTTGAGTTGATTAGTAGATTATAGTAAAATATAGATAGTAGATTATTAATAAGAAATAATTATCCCGTGTTTTTTATATATCAGTAACAATTATTTGTCCTTTTTGGGTATTAGTGACAAATATTTGTCACGTGTGTTTTAAATATTAATCAGTTTAAATAGTCATTAAGCCTTCTTGTTTTTTTAGATAGTAGGTTTATAGAAGTTTTCAAAAATTATAATTATCAATGGCAAATATTAATCCCGTGTTTTTTATATATCACTGTAGTTATCCCGTGTTTTTTATATATCAGTGCAGCTATCTGTTAGTTTTAATTGATTATTTTAGTTGATTACGTAGATTATATTAGATAGTAAA
The DNA here is from genome assembly GCA_039519185.1 of Astragalus membranaceus. Taxonomy (NCBI): domain Eukaryota; kingdom Viridiplantae; phylum Streptophyta; class Magnoliopsida; order Fabales; family Fabaceae; genus Astragalus; species Astragalus membranaceus. The sequence continues at coordinate 180,267,107 of CM076849.1, forward strand.
TTTGCTGGATAGTACATTATCAATAAGAAATAATTGTTTTAAATATTAATTAGTAATTTAAATAGTCATTAAGTCTTATTGTTTTTTAGATAGTAAGTTTGTAGTAGTAGTCTTCAAAAAATTTAATTACCAATGACAAATATTAATCTCATGTTTTTTTATATATTAGTGCAGTTATCCCGTGTATTTTATATATTAGTGCAGTTATCTCGTAGTTTCAACTGATTATTTTAGTTGATTAGTAGATTATAGTAGATAATAAAAGAGAGATAGTAGATTATCAATAAGAAATATTTGTTTTAAATATTAATCAGTAGTTTAAATAGTCATTAAATATTATTATTTTTTAAATAGTAGGTTTATAGTAGTCTTCAAAAATTTTACTTATCAATAACAAATATTAATCGTGTGTTTTTTATATATACAGTGCAGTTATTACGTGTTTTTTTATATATCATTGCAGTTATCTCAAAGTTTCAATTGATTATTTGAGTTGATTAATAAAAAGTAAAAGATAGATAGTAGATTATCAATAAGAAATATCTATCCCGTGTTTTTTATTTATCAGTAACAATTATTTGTCCTTTATTAGGTATTAAAGACACATATTGTCACATGTGTTTTAAATATTAATCAGTTTAAATAGTCATTAAGCGTTATTGTTTTTTTAGATAGTAGGTTTCTAGTAGTTTTCAAAAATTATAATTATCAGGGGTAAATATTAATCCCGTGTTTTTTATACACCACTGTAGTTATCCTGTGTTTTTTATATATCACAGCAGTTATCTTGTAGTTTCAATTGATTATTTTTTAGTGTGACTCATTTACATTTTTATAGGTAATTTTAATAGAGTAGTGTTTGTATAAATTTAGAAATATAGTTAAAAAAATTAAAGTGAAGTGATAAAAGAAAGAGAATTTTGGTCACAAAAAAAGAAAGAGGATAATTATTTATGGAAAAATTAAAAGTAAAGTAAAAAGAAAAAAGGAAGAAAGAGAGTGTATGAGAAAAGTGAAAAAGAGGAAAGAGAGTGTAAGAAGAAAAAGAAAAAAAAATAGTGTAAGAGAAAAGTGAAAAGTAAGAGAGTGTAATGACATTTTTACCTTTAAATTAGATATGTGTCTTGTTAATAAGAGATCTAAATTGGTAATTTCATAGGAGGTTTGTTTGTATAAATAGATTTTTTTTTGTTTTTTTAGTGTGACTCATTTACATTTTTATAGGTAATTTTAATAGAGTAGTGTTTGTATAAATTTAGAAATATAGTTAAAAAAATTAAAGTGAAGTGATAAAAGAAAGAGAATTTTGGTCAAAAAAAAAGAAAGAGGATAATTATTTATGGAAAAATTAAAAGTAAAGTAAAAAGAAAAAAGGAAGAAAGAGGGTGTATGAGAAAAGTGAAAAGGAGGAAAGAGAGTGTAAGAAGAAAAAGAAAAAAGAAAAAAGAAAGAAAGAGAGTGTAAGAGAAAAGTGAAAAGTAAGAGAGTGTAATGACATTTTTACCCTTAAATTAGATATGTGTCTTGTTAATAAGAGATCTAAATTGTTAATTTCATAGGAGGTTTGTTTGTATAAATAGATAGTCATGAAGTCTTCTTGTTTTTTTAGATAGTAGGTTTGTAGTAGTAGTTTTCAAAAAATTTAATTATCAATGACAAATATTAATCTCGTTTTTTTTTATATATCAGTGCAGTTATCCTGTGTTTTATATATATCATTGCAGTTATTTCGTAATTTCAACTTATTAATTTAGTTGATTAGTAGATAGTAAAAGAGATATAGTAGATTATCAATAAGAAATATTTGTTTTAAATATTAGACAGTAGATTAAATAGTCTTTAAATATTATTGTTTTTTAGATAGTATTCAAAATTTTTATTTATCAATGACAAATATTAATCGTAGTTTCAATTGATTACTTTAGTTGATTAGTTGATTATAGTAGATATTAAAAAATAGATAATATATTATCAATAAGAGTGTGACAGATTTCAGAGATACAAATTAAAATTTTAAGGTGATAACTTTTTCCAAAAATGTGATAGTTTTTTTTTTGTTTTTTTTAGTGTGACTCATTTATATTTTTATAGGTAATTTTAATAGAGTAGTGTTTGTATAAATTTAGAAATATAGTTAAAAAAAATAAAGTGAAGTGATAAAAGAAAGAGAATTTTGGTCAAAAAAAAAGAAAGAGTATAATTATTTATAGAAAAATTAAAAGTAAAGTAAAAAGAAAAAAGGAATAAAGAGAGTGTATGATAAAAGTGAAAAAGAGGAAAGAGAGTGTAAGAAGAAAAAGAAAAAAAAGAAAGAAAGAGAGTGTAAGAGAAAAGTGAAAAGTAAGAGAGTGTAATGACATTTTTTCCCTTAAATTAGATATGTGTCTTGTTAATAAGAGATCTAAATTGGTAATTTCATAGGAGATTTGTTTGTATAAATAGATAATAAGAGATCTAAATTGGTAATTTCATAGGAGGTTTGTTTGTATAAATAGATATTAGATTTTAATAGAGTAGTGTTTGTATAAATTTAGAAATATAGTTAAAAAAATTAAAGTGAAGTGATAAAAGAAAGAGAATTTTGGTCAAAAAAAAAGAAAGAGGATAATTATTTATGGAAAAATTAAAAGGAAAGTAAAAAGAAAAAACGAAGAAAGAGAGTGTATGAGAAAAGTGAAAAAGAGGAAAGAGAGTGTAAGAAGAAAAAGAAAAAAAAGTGAGTGTAAGAGAAAAGTGAAAAGTAAGAGAGTGTAATGACATTTTTACCCTTAAATTAGATATGTGTCTTGTTAATAAGAGATCTAAATTGATAATTTCATAGGAGGTTTGTTTGTATAAATAGATAGATAAATAGATATCAGATTAGATAGATTAGATTAAACATACGGACACCACATATTTCAGTAACATTTTTTCTTGTTAACTACAAATCATTTTGAATTGCACTACACAAAGTTCTTCATATGATGTTGATATTTTTGTTAATGTGCTTATAATTTTCCTTTTCTATGAAAGATAAAATGTGTATATAAGGTGTCCGCATTGTCTATAAATTGAAGATTATCATTGTTGAGATTTACCTTCATCTACGCATCCTTCTTTGGCTCCTCCTCACTAAACCATCATGGAGCTTCACAACCCTTTCTCCATAACTTTCATGTCCTCCTTTCTCTTCCTCTTCATTCTATTCAAAATAGTTAAAGGATGGAGTTCTAAAAACTCCACTACCAATTTACCCCCAGGACCATGGACACTGCCCCTTATAGGAAACATACACCAGATTATTGGCAGCTCAATGCCCCATCACTGTTTCAGAAATTTGGCAGACATATATGGGCCTTTAATGCACCTGAAACTAGGAGAGATATCAACCATAATAGTTACTTCACCAGAAATGGCCAAAGAAGTTATGAAAACACAAGACCTCAACTTTTGTGATAGGCCAAACCTTCTATTGTCCACAATACTTTCTTACAATGCTACAGATATTGCCTTCTCTCCATATGGAGAATATTGGAGGCAACTACGAAAGATATGCATTGTAGAGCTTTTAAGTTCTAAGCGAGTCCAATCATTTCGATCCATAAGAGAAGAAGAGGTTATAGAACTAGTCAATACAATATCCGCAAGCGAAGGATCTGTTATTAATCTCACTCAGCTGATTTTCTCAATGACTTATGGGATAACAGCAAGGGCAGCTTTTGGGAAGAAGAACAGACACCAACAAGTGTACAAATCAAGAATTGAGGAAGCATTGAGCCTAGTGGGAGGATTTTGTATTGCCGATCTCTATCCTTCTATTAGAATGCTTCAAAGGGTGAGTGGAGCTAAGGTCAAACTTGAAAAACTTATGAGAGAGATTGATCGGATATTACAAGACATCATCAATGATCACAGAAACAGTCACATGGAAGCAAGGGATGAAGATCTAGTTGATGTTCTTCTCAAGGTTCAACAGCAAAATGACTCTCAATCTTCCTTGACTGATGAAAATATTAAAGCAGTCATCATGGTTAGTTTATAATTTAAAGACTAATTTATAAATTTGCACATGGTTAGCGGGTTAGTTAGTTTGTTAGTAGTAGAAGCAAGATTTCCTGGAAATAAAATTATTAGTATCCATCCATAGTATTTTGGAGAGAACATTAAAGGACTTAAGATTTTGGTTGTATGGAAGAAAATAAATGCTAGTTTTAGAGGACAAATAGTGTAAGGACTAATTTAGATAAACTTTTAACTTGCAACAGTTTTTCAATTAAACTAAATTGATGGTTCTTCACTAATAAGATGATCAAGTAGAAGGTAAATAGGAAAGCTTGTGAAATTTTTTGAGATGCAGGACCTAATTTCGACTATTACGATTGAAAGACACATGATTATAGTGCTATCTTAGAATTTGGGCTTGGGATCTAACTCACCCCACGGAACCAGCTTGTAAGGGTGTGAATTGTCCAAGCTATATAAGCACTACTTAGGCCATATTTAACTTGTCCAAACATGCTGTTAATCTAATTGCAGGACTTGTTCACTGCTGGTAGTGAAACATCATCGGGGATTGTGTTATGGGGGATGTGTGAAATGGTAAAGAATCCAAAGGTGATGGAAGAAGCACAAGCTGAGGTAAGAAGAGTGTTTGATAGCAAGGGATATGTGGATGAGACAGAGTTGCACCAGTTGATATATTTAAAGTCTGTTATCAAAGAAACAATGAGGCTGCATCCAACTACACCATTGTTACTTCCAAGAGAAAGTAGGGAGAGATGCCAAATCAATGGGTATGAGATCCCAGCTAAGACAAGGGTCACAGTCAATGCTTGGGCAATTGGAAGAGATCCAAAGTATTGGGCCGAAGCTGAGAGTTTTAAACCTGAAAGGTTTCTTAATAGCCCAATTGATTTCAGAGGCACAGGCTTTGAATACATCCCATTTGGTGCTGGAAGGAGAGTGTGTCCGGGAATTGCATTTGCCTTACCCAATATTGAGCTGCCACTTGCTCAGTTACTTTACAACTTTGATTGGAAGCTTCCCAATGGAATGAAGAATGAAGAACTTGACATGACTGAGTGGTTTGGGCTTACTCTAAGAAGACAAAATGACCTCTGCTTGATTCCCATCACTCGCCGGCCTTAATATGTATTATTTGATATACACAAGTAACAAGTTCATAAAGTATTTAAGTTTCCCTATACTTCTTTCAGTGCTTTGGAATTCGACAATGGTTGTAATTTACAACCTTGAACCTTGTAACTTCCCTGTAATAAATTCAGCTACTCAATGTATCTCTCACACTCTTTTTTTATAATATATAGGCAGAATAGCACTTTTGGTCCTTTATGTTTGCTCCAGATTTCACTTTGTTCCTTTATCTTTTTTTTGGTCCGTTTTGGTCCCTCATGTTTCGTTTTCGTTTCATTTTGGTCCCTCACGTTAGTTTTGACTAACGGACGCCACGCTGGCAGTTAACTGCTGACGTGGCATCCTCTAATAGTTAAATGACGTGGCAATTGATTTTTTAATTATTCTGAAACATGAAACAAAAACAGTTTGTAATTTCTGTAAATAAAAAAAAACATTTCTAAAAATAAAACAACTAAAACAGAAAACAAATTTAAACAAACATAAAACAAAAACAGATTGTCATTTCTCAAAATCAAAAATAGCAAATTGTTCTTCATCAGAGAAGAAGAAAGACGAAGTGAGTGAGAAGACGAAGACGAAGACGAAGAGAGTGGGAAGGAAGAGAGTGCGAGGAAGACGAAGGAGAATCGAACCAAGACGAAGGAGAATCGAAGCTACTGGAAGCATAAACGAAGGAAGACGAAGGAGAATCGGAAAGGGGTTTCGCCATTTTGAAGGTAAGAGGTTCTGGAAACTGGTGAGGGTTTAATCGTTACTTCATGTGTACTTGTTGTTGCTTGGTTTTGCTGTTTGTCACTTTCTTTAGGTTGTTGCTTGGTTTTCCTATTTGTCGCTATTTCTCGATTTGTTTAGGGTTCCTACGGTTTGAGTTAGAGGGTGGTGCACTGCACTGTATGTTTGGGGTTTGGGGATTTGAGCTTTCTCTATTTGTGTGTTTTGGGGTTGAATGTTTATTGTTTATTGATGAAGACAGCTATTGTGGACTTTGTGGTCCCTGTTTTTTTGCCCAAATGGATTTGTTTATTGACTTGATTTTTCTGTTGTTGTTACAGTTAAATGGAGACATTGATAGTTGAATTACATCATTCGGGCTATTTTGTGGATGAAGGAATGAGGGAATATGTTGGGGAACTATCTACTTGGGAAGTTGACCCTGATAAGTGGTCATATTTTGAAGTTTTGGGTATTCTCAAGGATATGGGATTTCTTGAAGTTATAGGTATTTGGTATGATTTTAATGGGGTAAAAAAGCTGCTTGAGAATGACCAAGGAGCCATGGAATACTCAAGTGGGCTCAAAGTAATGGATGTGTGCACTTGTACACCATTCACCCAATATCTCAACCTATTGTAGTGGAGTTGCCTGAAATACCCCCTGGCCCCCAACTTAATCAACCTGCCCCACATTTAAGAAAAGCCAAAAATTTCCCAAAAGCCCAAAATACTCCTGAAGCCCATATTGTAATAGACATTGAAACCAACAGTGATGGTCAGAGGGACCAAAATGAAACCAACTATGATGGTCAGAGGGACCTAAATGAAACCAACACTGATGGTGAGAGGGACCTAAATGAAACCAACACTGATGGTCAGAGGGACGAAAATGAAACTATCCAAACTGAAACTATCCAAAATGAAACTGTCCAAAATGAAACTGTCCAACATGAAACTGTCCAACATGAAACTGTCCAAACTGAAACTGTCCAACATGAAACTGTCCAAACTGAAACTGTCCAACATGAAACTGTCCAAACTGAAACTGTCCAACATGAAGTAGTGGAAGATGAAGAAGAGTATGATAGTGATGAGAGTGGTCCAAAGGTTAGGTTTAATGATTCTGATGATGAAGAAGGAGAGTATCATGGTTTTGAAGAAGTGGTGGGTCAAAATAATGTTGTTGAAGAAGGCCAGCAACAAGAAGAAGTGGTGGATCAAAATAATGTTGTTCAAGAAGGCCAGCAACAAGAAGAAGTGGTGGATCAAAATAATGGTGTTGAAGAAGTCCAACAACAACAACAACAACAAGAAGTGGTGGATCAAAATACAAGTAAGAAGAGGAAGAGTAACAAGGGTAGACCAAAGAGAATGAAAACAAAGGTGCCTGCCAAAGTTGCAACACAGTGTGTACCATTTGAGGAAGATAGTGATGATGGTGACCAACTAATTATTCGGCAAAAGAGAAAGAGGAAACCTACAGTCATTGATAGGGGTCTCTCTGATGAAGATTACTACAGTGAAGAACTAGAGACTGATGACTCCAAAGACTTATCTGATGAAGGTGGATTGAGAACCAAATATCCATCGAATAACACATTTCTCCCCACAGAAACATTCAGGTGAAGCTTCACGTTCACGTTGGGTTGATAGACCAAATGATGGGTAGCTGCTCGAATTGGAAGATGCCATTAAATCAGTAGGGAGAAAGATGAAGATGAAAGTTTCCAATTTACGGTTTAGGGTTCTCAAATGGGTGTGATGTGGTGAGGAAGATGAAGATAGGGTTTTAAAAGGGGGTTATGTTGTTGCTGTTCTTCAAGCAGTTCTTGAGAAGGGAGAAGGAAAATGGATTCTCAGATTCTGTTTTTAAGTTTTGTTCTTCAACGAGTTCTTGAGGTGTTCTTGACAAGGGAGAATGAAGATGAAGCTGTTCTTCAATTTGGAAAATGGATTCTCAGATTCTGTTTTTAAGTTTTTAAGTTTTATTGTTTTTATGTTTTTCTGTTTTTATATTATTTGTTTTATTGTTTTATGTTTTATTTATATTAAATAACGAATTGCTGATGTGGAACTGTGGTGTGCCACGTCAATTAATGAATCAAGGACGCCACGTCAGCAGTTAACTGCCAGCGTGGCGTCCGTTAGTCAAAACTAACGTGAGGGACCAAAATGAAACGAAAACGAAACATGAGGGACCAAAACGGACCAAAAAAAAGATAAAGGACCAAAGTGAAATCTGGAGCAAACATAAAGGACCAAAAGTGCTATTCTGCCTAATATATACTTCCTTTCTATTTCTCTTTTTTTGATTACATTATTCATTATATCTCTCAGTTTTTCTTTTTCTTTTTTTACATTCTATCTCTCTTCCATGTATACTAGCAAGTATAACTACAAAATGAGTTTATTAGATTATGATGTAGGTTTGTGTGACCAGGTTGAGCCTATAAAGTGAAAAGCTAAAGAGGCTAAAAAATTAAAAATAAATAGGCTTCCTTCAAATGAGATGATTACACATTATCAAAATCTACCTTGAAACAACATTGGAGTATTTATATGATTTTTCTATACCCTTTAGGATTTTAACAGATCGGACAGATATGATCAATGATGCACAATTTTATTGTATTTGACTGATTCATCTTCTAATTTCAACTACTAAAGTGTCAGAAATGGCTTTCACATAAACATAGCCATGAAATAAGAAATATGAGCAATTAAGTTGCTCTGAATATACACATTGGATCCATTTCTTCATTCCTTTTACCCTTTTTTGAGTCTCGAGCCACAACACAAGTAACCCTAATCAAATCTGATCTAATTTAATAATATTAATAACAAAGGTGGGGGAAGGAAGTACCTATTTGTTATAGCTGTAGCCGTAAGAGTCGAATGTGAACCGCAACTTTGACATTAGTTGTCTTTTGTATTTTTCGTATATTCTGCAGCTATAGAAAAGTCTAGTAAAACTGTTCTTTGGGAAGTGTACCGTGTTTAAACTCATCTGAGGAGTAGCTTTTTATTTTCAAAACTTGGCAGGTGATATTGAGATATGCCTTGTAATTCTATTGCTTGTAATAATAGTAGGTGTAGTTAGAAACCTAGTCGAAATGGGCCAGTCGAATGGGCTAGTCGAAATTATGGGTCTGGGACTGTTTCATTGTATATATATACAGATGTCAGTAGCATGTAATTTGTACCCTACTTTTATGAAATTCAGTGCAGCTTTTACTATTCATATTATATTGCCCTAATCATTCCTCTTGTCCTTTAGCGCCGCCACTTCCTTTTCTTCTCCTTTTCACGTGTTTATCCCCAACAGGTGATGCATTGTTGTAAACTGAATGACTGGTAATTTGGGAACGTTTCAAATACAAATGAGACTCCGTCGAAATTTTGATAGATTTATCGAAGTGAACATTACTTCTTTAAGCTATTTGCTGGTAAAGAGTTATTTTCTTAGGCTTGCCAGGCTAAGAATCTAAGTCTGTGCGCCGGTCACGATTAGAGTTTTTGGGTCGTGACACACGAGTACCCGGCTTTGCCGGCCCGTGTGATTTTCCCAACCCAACAGAATTTTTGCCACACCCAAGATTCGAAATCGAGACTTTGGAGTGGGATCCAAGTCCACAGTCGCTCAGGAAACAGTACGAGGCCTTGAAGATGACAGATGGAGAATCGATGGAGAATTCATTACGAGGTTAGTAGCATTAACTAATCAAATGAAAGGTAATGGTGAAACTGTGACTGAAGTAAATAAAGTCGAAAAGGTGCTCAGATCCTTAACCCTGGAATTCGACTATGTTGTCACTGCTATCGAAGAATCCAAGGACCTAGATACGTTGAAGATAGATGAACTTCAGGGTTCCTTAGAGGCGCATGAATTGAGAATAAGGCAGAGAAGTTCAGAGAAAGAAACTGAACAAGCCTTGCTTTCATACTCTTCTAAGAGAAATTGGAAGGCAGGCAACAAGGAGAAGGGTAGAGAAATGGGATCAAGCAGTAAGTTTTTTAAGAAAGAACAAGGATCTTTCGACAAGAAGAAGGGAGACCTGTCGAAAGTTCAGTGTTATAACTGTCAGCAATTTGGGCATTATAGGAACAAGTGTAAAAACAAGAAAGTTCCTAGAGATAAAGATGCAGAAGCCAAGTTTGCTAATGATGGTGACTCAGACTCTGACTCAGAGGAGTTAATGCTGATGGCTGTCGAAGATGAGATTCGACTCGATGAAGGAATTGCTGAAAGTAGCGAGCAAAATAGTGGGAACACTTGTATAAGTGGATTCACATGCGTTGCTCAAAATACTTGTGCAATGTGTGTGTGGCAGCGCAGTGGAAACACTGGGGATGCCTCCAACATTGCCAGCAACGAAGATGAAGAATTGTCATTCATGACAGCTACTGACCCAGAATTACTGTTGTTGAAGGCTGATACAAATTCGACTGAAGAGAAGTCTGTCGAATGGTATCTCGACACAGGATGTTCAAATCACATGTGTTGTCACAAGGAGTGGTTTGTCGAACTGGAGCAGATAAGCAAAAAGATAAGGTTTGCAAATAACAGTAGAGTTACTGCTGAAGGAGTAGGTACCATAAAGTTCCTGTCGAAAGAAGGTAAGTGGTGCTACATCCAAGGGGTATTTTATGTACCAGATATGAGGAGCAATCTGCTAAGTATTGGGCAGATGATTGAGAAAAACTTCACCGTCGAAATGGGTGATAACAGTCCCAGCTTGTTCGATTCGACCAAGAAGATGATTTTGAAGGTGTCGATGCAGAGTAACAGAACCTTCAAAATCAAGCTGCAAGTAGTCGAAGAACATTGTCTCTAGACCACTATCGAAGAGGAGCACTGGAAATGGCACAGGAGATTAGGCCACCTCAACTTCAAGAGCTTGAGTCAACTACATGAAAAGAAGATGGTTCATGGGTTTCCTGCAGTAAAAGTACCTGTCGAAGTTTGCGAGAGTTGTTGCAAGTCGAAGCAACCAAGAAACTCGTTTAAATCAGAAGTACCTAGTAGAGCAGAGAAGAAGCTAGAGGTGATATTTTCTGATGTCTGTGGTCCTTTCGAAGTATGTTCCTTAGGAGGGAATAAATACTTTGTCTTGGGTTTATTTGATCAAAAGGAAGAGTGAAGTACTAGAAATATTCAAGAAGTTTAAGGTAATGATTGAAAAGCAGAGTGAATGTGCAATCAAAACCCTTAGAAGCGATGGAGGTGGTGAGTACAATTCTCATGGATTTGTCGAATTCTGTGAGAAAGAAGAAATGTGCATGAAGTCACTGCACCTTACACGCCTCAGCATAATGGTACTGCTGAGAGGAAAAACAGGACCATCCTCAACATGGTAAGAAGCATGTTGAAGGAGAAGCAACTACCTCATAGCTTATGGGGAGAACTTGTAGCCACAGCAGTATACATTTTGAACAAATTCCCCCCAAAGAGATTGATTGGGAAGACACCTGAAGAAGCTTGGCTAGGAAGAAAGCCAAGTGTCAAGCATCTCAGAATAATTGGCTCACTATGCTATAGACATGTCCCTGAGCAACTAAGAAGCAAGCTGGATGATAGAGCACAACAAATGATTCTTGTTGGCTATCATTCGACAGGAGCATACAAACTGTATGATCCTGTGCAGAAGAAAATGGTGAAAAGCAGAGATGTCGTAGTAGATGAGTCGAAACATTGGAACTGGGAAGAAGGCTGTGGGAAACCTACAATGATGGACTTCGACGAAGTCTCTGATCGAGATGATCAGAATGAAGAGGTCGAAACTGAAGAGCCAGAAGAACCCATTTCTGTCGAACCTTTAAGAAGGTCGCAAAGGGAAAGGCAGAGATCAGTAAGACTAGAAGGATTCGACACTTACCCTGATTCTGCTATTACAGCAGAGGGAGACCTGACACACTTTGCATTAATGGCTGAAGCAGAACCAGTGAGCCTGGAAGAAGCTCTTAGTCACAAGCAGTGGAAGGAAGGAATGATTGATGAGCTGAAGTCAATCGAAAAGAATGGCACTTGGAAGCTAGTCGAACTTCCAAGGGAAAAGAAAGCTATAGGCGTGAAATGGGTCTACAAGACCAAACTCAAGCCCAATGGAGAAGTGGCCAAGTACAAGGCCAGGCTAGTAGCCAAAGGTTTCCTGCAGAAACCTGGTTTGGATTTCAATGAGGTCTTTGCCCCATTAGCCAGAATCGAAACCATAAGATTGGTAGTAGCATTGGCAAGTCATAGAGGCTGGCCCCTACATCAACTAGATGTAAAGTCAGCATTTCTTAATGGACCTCTGGAGGAGGAAGTCTATGTTTGTCAACCACCTGGTTTTGAGTCGAAGGGTCAAGAAGACATGGTTTTTAAGCTTGAGAAAGCCCTATATGGACTCAAGCAAGCTCCAAGAGCGTGGAACAAGAGAATTGATGGATTTCTCTTGGCTCAGAAGTTCATGAGATGCACCAATGAACATGGAGTGTATGTGAAGAAGAATGGAACTTCGACTCAGTTGTTCTTGTGCCTGTATGTAGATGATCTACTAGTAACTGGAAGCAACGAAGTCGAAGTCGAAGCCTTTAAGAAAGTGATGATGTCTGAATTTGAAATGAGTGATCTAGGACATCTATCATATTTCTTAGGAATGGAATTCACAGAGTCGAAGAAGGGAATATTTCTGCATGAGTCGAAGTATGCAGCTGATATCCTGAAGAGATTCGACATGATCAACTGTAAGGAGGTTTCGACACCAGCAGACACAAGCAGCAAGCTGTCGAAAGATGATGAAGGGATTGAAGTAGATGCCACCCTCTTCAAACAGATTGTGGGCTCCCTGAGGTACTTGTGCAACACTCGACCTGACATTATGTTTAGTGTCGGAATGATCAGCAGATTCATGGAGAAGCCGAAAAGCTCTCATCTAGTAACTGCGAAAAGAGTACTAAGGTATATAAAGGGAACACAAAGTTATGGTATTCTATTCCCTGGCAAGTCAGAGTCGAAGAATGATGCTGAAGTGTTTGGTTACACAGACTTCGACTGGAGTGGAGACAAGAGTGATCGAAAAAGCACAAGTGGGTATGTCTTCATGCATGGATCGACACCCATCTCTTGGTGCTCGAAGAAGCAAAGTATAGTTGCGTTATCCTCTTGTGAAGCAGAGTATGTGGCTGCTTCGTTTGCAGCATGTCAAGCATCATGGCTGAGCATGCTATTGGTTGAAATTGGAGTGCACAGGGTCGAAGGAATGAAGTTGTTGATCGACAACAAGTCTGCGATAGATCTCGCCAAGAATCCTGTTGCACATGGTAGGTCGAAGCACATAGAGACCAGATATCACTTCCTGCGTGATCAAGTAAACAATGAGAAGCTGAATCTGGAATATTGCTGTTCGGAACTTCAAGTAGCTGATGCAATGACCAAGCCATTGCAAAAGGGAAGATTCGAAGAATTGAGAACAATGCTTGGGATGATGTCACTCAGCAATGTGAATTAGGAGGGAATATTGAGATATGCCTTGTAATTCTATTGCTTGTAATAATAGTAGGTGTAGTTAGAAACCTAGTCGAAATGGGCCAGTCGAATGGGCTAGCCGAAATTATGGGCCTGGGCCTGTTTCATTGTATATATATATACAGACGTCAGTAGCATGTAATTTGTACCCTACTTTTATGAAATTCAGTGCAGCTTTTACTATTTATATTATATTGCCCTAATCATTCCTCTTGTCCTTTAGCGCCGCCACTTCCTTTTCTTCTCCCTTTCACGTGTTTATCCCCAACAGGTGATGCATTGTTGTAAACTGAATGACTGGTAATTTGGGAACGTTTGAAATACAAATGAGACTCCGTCGAAATTTTGATAGATTTATCGAAGTGAACATTACTTCTTTAAGCTATTTGCTGGTAAAGAGTTATTTTCTTAGGCTTGCCAGGCTAAGAATCTAAGTCTGTGCGCCGGTCACGATTAGAGTTTTTGGGTCGTGACACACGAGTACCCGGCTTTGCCGGCCCGTGTGATTTTCCCCACCCAACAGAATTTTTGCCACACCCAAGATTCGAAATCGAGACTTTGGAGTGGGATCCAAGTCCAGTTACCACTCGGACCAACACTTGTTGGTACTGTAGTAGTTTAGTATATATATATATATATATATAAAATTAGGGTATTGCTTTCCCCACACCCCCTCCTACTCAAAACACACCCCCGAACTTATTTTTCCCCAAAATGACCTCGCGTGAGACGCTCGTGTAACGCGGGTTAAGTGACTGTTCGAACGAGGTTATGCGAACCAGTTTGAACGACGTTGTGCGTGTTAAGGAATTTGTATTGTTCGCATGACATCGTTCGAACCTGTTCGAATAATGTCATCCGTGTTAAGGAATATTGTTAACTGATGGTGTGAGGGTGTGTTTTGGCTGCCTCGAATGGCTTTATTCGAACGTGTTCGAATGGGTGCGTTCGAACAGGAGTTCGAATGGCCACATGCGAACCACTGTTATGCAGAAACAGAACTTTAATATTATGTACCAAAATTATACAACATTGTGTACCAAAATTATACAATATTGTGTACCAAAATTATAAACCTAACTTAACATTGACTACCATCACTATCTTTACTTAAATCTACACAAGGAAGGGGATGGGGGGGGGGGGTTGTGATTGTATGAGCAAATTCTTCCACTTTTGTATCCGGCCAACAAAAAGCGAGTCCCAACCCTTTGCTATGGGTGCCCTATTAGTATTCCATATCAAATCCGGCAAGGGCATTGGACTTCCAGGCTTCATAAAGACCTTCAAAAAGACAACAAAAAACAGAATGTTATGTAATGTTTTGGAATTACTACATTGAATCTAAATAGAAGACAGTTTACCTGTACAAAGTGTTTGTGTTCTGGTACCAAAAGGATGTTGAACTGTCGGGCAGTTCTGAATGGTGCAACATTGAATGGAAAAATTGTGTAACAACAATTAGGTGACCAACAAGTCAGGACGACTTTGTACTTGTTACTGATTAGATACCCCATATCTGGTGTAGTCATCCAATTATCTTCAACATTATTGCCATGATGTGCCCTCAACAATGCCTTCATAAAAAATGTGACCTTACCAATACCACCATACAGTCTAGTGTAGAAGTCATTGTATTGGTTAAGCTCCTCCATCAGATCAGTTCTGATTGACTGCCAAGCCTCCTCACCCCTACCAAGAAATGCAGCAATACATCGGAAGCCACAATTTCCATCACTTACCACATTAACAATTGTTTGAACATAGGAACGCATGTATTATGGCATCCCTATTATGTAAGTATTAAAAACATCAATGTGTGCAGCATCCATAGGTGTGGGTTTTGGATGAGGAGCTGGTGTCAAAGTAAGTGTTGGTGTCAAAATAAGAGCTGTTGAAACAGTAGTAGCAGCAGCTTCTGTAACAATAGGTGTGGGTGTTGGTTTCTTATGTAGTGGAGGAGTAGGGATTGTAGTAGCACTGTCAGCTTGAGTTCTCTTTTTGCTTTCTGATGGATTAGGTGCTGGACACGTTGACAAAGTAGGAGTGGAACCCGAACTGTGTGGGTTTGTAGGCGTTCCACTCCTACTTTGGGGAGGAGTAGGGCGTTTACGAGACTGAGCAAAACATCCACTAGATGAACCATCGGGGGAGTCAAATTTGTCATCTACATGCTCCCAAAAAGACTTGTCTCGCTTTGTTGAGTAATCAACTTTCCCTTTCTTATCTTTTTTTGGTGCTCCCTTTGTAATGATCGTATCCGGAGGTGGACACATGGAAGTCGTGTCTGGGAATGCCAATTCACGTGCTTTTGCTTTAATCATAACTCTACCGGCGTGATCAGAGGCCTCAAACCTTCTTTTGATAGCTTCAAGTTCAATGTCTACACTCAACTCATCATCCATTACCTCTGTCTGTATTTTGAAATTCAACCTCTGCCAATGTTGGTGAATCATGCTCAAGGGAATTGGAGTGCAGTCCATCATAACCCTACAAAAAAAGCGACCTTGATTTAGTGACAACCCATCAAAACAAGTCTTTTTTGTAGACACAATATAATTATGAGTTTGTACATCATACCTTGAAAGCTCACATGCACATGGTAGTCCGTGTGTGGTCCGGAGCGTGTGTTGACATGCACATGGTAGTCTAGTGTGTTGCATCTCATCCAAAATATGGTCTATAGCATTAGATGAAACTAAACCCTTAATTTCATCAAAAATCTTTTTCTTCAAGTGGTGTACTTTCACTCTACTCAAACTATGCTCGAAGTGCATTTTAAGGTCAGAATGTTGTATCCTAAGCATGGTCTGCATTCCATCCCAGCACTTACACCAATCTCCCCTACTGTCTCGTAATATTTGCTTCAAGTGAGAGTGTGCAGACTCAACTCTGCTGGTGGTAGTGTTGCCAAGGTGCATATGGTTATTTATCCATGCATCAATGAATTTTTCCTTGAAGGGGTCTAGCCAGGTGGTCCTGACATAATCTATGAAACTGGGATAAGGTCCTGCCAAGTCGTTAAACAGACCCAACTCATAATCATACTCTTCTGTGGTCTTCGCATGCACAACAGATTGAAATGCACCCATAATGTCATTAACAATAGCTTGGTCTTTCACAATGAGCCTTGCTTTGGCCCTCACATTTTTCTTAATGTGAAATTGGCACAACAAGTTTGCAGATGTTGGAAATATTCCTGCCAGAGCATTCATCATACGCGTGTCTCTGTCCGTAAGTATGACTTGTGGTACTTCATCCTGTCTCCTAAATAAACCCCTCAATTTCTCAAGAACCCATGCAAAGTTATCCATCCTCTCCCAATTGATATAAGCAAATGCAGCAGAGTAAGTCTTCTATGTTGATGTTACACCAACGATCTCAACCAACGGATACCTGTACCGGTTGGTTTTATAGGTGGAATCAATCAACAAAACAACCGGGAAGGTGTTTAGAAGCTCAATGGAATCTGGATGTGCCCAAAAGATGTCCTTCACAACGGTAGTTCCCTCTGCAAGTCGAGTCCAGTAAACATAATTATCGCGTTGCAAATAAAACATCAGTTGTTGGAGCTCAGTCCTACCCTCACGCATAGCCGACCTTTGCCTATGACGACAGTTGTAAATTTGTTTCACAACCGTATAGTTATCATCAGGCTTCATCAATTTCAGCTCATTCAGTATCAATTTTGGCCGAGTATGGTTCCTAGTCATTCTAGCCACTAGATCCTTCTCTTCTGAAGATAACCTACCAATGTACAGACGTCCTTCATGATAAGTAGCCATACCATGGTTATGAGTTCCATTCATAACCCTCAAAATCCATCCTCCAAGCTTCTTAATAAATTTCCCTTTCAGTCTGAACTGACAACAACATTTTCTAGTGTTCGTGCCTTCCTCAACATTTGTCTTGTAAGATCCAGCTTTATCACAAATCAACATGCAATATTGTTTACCTGATCGTCGTCCGGTGTCAGATCTTCCTATAACAATCACCATCCCAAGAGATTTTCCAACCGCACGCACCCACGTCAGCAGCTCCTCACGACTAGGGAATAACTGAAATTCAATTAGTAAGTGTCAGTTAAATAAATTGAATAGTTCGCTAAAATTAAAACAACTAATTCATTATTACCGTATCCGTTTTGAACAAACTAGTAAAATCTTGGGATTCTACGACGTCAGTTGACATCTCATCTGCTACAGTTGGGATTATGCGAACACTGTTCGAACGGCCTTATGCGAACACTGTTCGAACGGCCTTATGCGAACACGTTCGAATGATGGTGTTCGAACCTAGCAAAGTCACACCCCATTAAACACTTGTTCGAACACGATCATTCGAACATGTTCGAACGACCCTGTTCGAACGGAGCGCGAATACAGAAAAAAAAATGGCGTGAAAAACTGAAAACAGAACCAAAATGAAAAAAGTTTGGTAGGGTTATTACCTTGAGCTAGTTGTCAATGTTGGGTAGTTGAATAGGAGTGAATGATGAAGGTGAGGATGAGTGGGTTTGGAGTGGAGAGGGGGGGGAGGTTTGGGATTTTAGAGGGGTGTGTTGTGTTGAAGGAGAAGAAGAGGGAGAGGGGTAGAGGGGGAAAATCAATTTTAAGTGGGGTTAGTTTGGTAAATGTGTAGGGTAAAGGGGTGTGTTTTGAGTAGGAGGGGGTGTGGGGAAAGCAACACCCTATAATTATTATGACAAACGTATAGATTTGGCCTTTGACGCATGTTTTGACTGCTTGAATTCTTGCCTAAAAACATGATATTTGGACTTTGAAGGAATGGTTTATAAGTACGAGAATTGAGGTGGAAACATTGAATACGAGTAGAATTGTAGAAGGCCCAGAGACATACCTACGGGTTCACAGATTGGATTGGATTGGATTTAATTTTTAAAATTTATTATCCAGACCAAACAAGTATAGTCTTTATTAATGAATTTAAAAAAGAATAAAAAAGGTGTCGTTTACTTGCAGTTTACGACCAGAAAATTAGAGATGAAATTTAATTATATATCCATCATTAAAAATCGTCGTTGTTCTATCTTATTTTAGTTGTGAAAAGGCGTGGAATGTACCCAATTGTGTCCACACTGTGATCTCAATGAATGAAAGATAATCAACACATTTTTTGGGTGTAACCAAGCCTGTGGTTTGTTGGAAGGAAAGTGCTTTAATGCAAGATATAACACGGACAGATGAAGATTCACTTAATTAGGGGCATTTGCCCAATATATATAGCAGATTTATTTTGCCCCTATAAGATAATTTTTAAAATTAATTGTAGAAATTCACAATAGATAAATAAAAAATAGAATAAGTTCGTACTAGTTTTACCTTTTTAACTATGTAATTTGTAGAAATTTATATATTTGAAGATTTTTCTATAATGAAACTAAGTGTTTTGTGAAACTTTACAATATTTTTTGTCCCCGCTAATAAAAGTTTCTAGATCTACCACCGGTTACTTCGGGATATGGTGTTTTCTTCGTGATACAAATGGCTTCTTCATCAAAGCCATATCCAAACTCAGCAAAGGCACACCGCTCCCAACAGAGGCCAAAGCATTTAGTCTCCTTGAAGGATTATACTGACTTTAGGATGAAGGCTGCAGGAGCGTTGAGATAGAAGTTGGCTATAAAATAGTTGTAGATGCTCTCACAAATGAGCGACGCAACAAATCAGAACTTGGGGGGATCATAGTAAAATGCAAGAAAATGCTACACATAATACCAACCTCCAAGATAAACTTTATTAGGAGACAAGTCAATCAATTAGTTCACTTTTAATATATGTTAAATCCTATGCTGGTTAGTACTCTGGTTCGATCCCAAACAATGAAATAAATTGAAGCTAGACTTTACTTACCTCTATGTTGAACTCCGGTTTATTCAGAGCCCATTTCCCCTAGATACCGGAGTGGGGTCAAAGTCCTTTGGACAAAAAAATATATCCTATGCTGGCTCAGAGATTTTTAATTATGTTCTAAATTGAACTGTCATGTTATTTAAATAAAATAAATTGAATTACTTTTGACAAAAAATAGTACATTGCCGAGTGTTGGTATTTTTTTTGACTAAAACTGTATTCATTCATTCAAATCGATTATTGGGAAAAATCCAAGTCCCACATTGACTAGAGATATGGTCTCAAAAGAGCTTATAAGTGGGAGGCAACCCTCACCTTACAAGCCGGTTTTGTATGGTTGAGTTAGGTCTTAACCACATTCTAAGATGGTATCAAAACCTATCCTAGATTGTTATACCCCAATTTTGTCCGAGCTCCTGTTATTAGTGTTTTAATTTACTAGGTCGCATTTTTTTTGCAAGTCTCGAGTCTTGTTAACGCGTGTCGGTGTCATGCGGGTGTCGTTAAGATGCCGTTTGTGTAATTGGGCCAACAGTTGGGTTATTGGGCCTACACATATACAAATCGGGCTTATCATTTTGAGTTGGGCCCACGAACGTGGTTCCTAGTTAATTTTTAGCGTTTATCAGTTAGCGGGCCTATTTGTTCTATTTGAGTCTCGTTCTAGCGCAATTGTCTAGTTGGGCCCGATTTCGCTTTTGTATTTGGCTGAACTTCTTTTTTTTTTATTATTTTGTCTATTTAATTTGTTTTGAGTCCAAAAATGTCAAAAAATCAAATTTTATTTTATTACAATTTAGGAGTGTTTAGAGTCCAAACTGTCCAAAATACAAAAAATACAAAAAAAATAAAGAAAACGAAAATTACAAAAAGAAGAGCATCTTCTAATTTGAGCTAAGGGCTGATAGCTCTTTTATCTTAATTGCCTTTTGATTCACCAAAATAAACCTCAGCAACATGCTTTACCACCGGCAAACACGCCTCACGCCTCTACTGTCCCTTCCTGCACACACTGATGACCAGCCTACAATCCCAGCTTGCAATTCTACTCTCTCTCTCCCTCGTGAGTTTCCCTTCCATTTAGAGCTCAACTCCAACACCTCCTTTAACCTGTTCAAAATTTTTTACACAAAAGGAGGAGAAGCATCAGACTTAACAGTCAACATAACTAAAGCGTGAAAGCAGCAGGAGCTTGGAAGAAGGAAAAACCTGCACAAAACAAAACAAGCATCAAAACATGAAACACACAAAACAGAGAAGCAGTAGAAGTTGACAACACAGTACAACAAACAAAACAAATCCCCTTATAAAAGAGGAGAAAAACAGCAAGCAGAGGGGGGAGGAAAAGAGAACCTGGAACAAATGCAAAATTTTATTAACATTCCACCACACACAATACACAGTGAGAAAAAAAAGAAGGAGAAGGGAGTAGAGCCTTTGCTTTCGGCCACCGTCCGTGGTGGCCGCCACCGTACAACAACCACCATCACCACCGTGAGCACCTCTCTCCGCCATCACCACCGTCAGCCACCATAGCCACCACGCCTCACGGCCGAACCCCCTCTCACCACCATCTCTCTCTCCCAACTTCGCTGTCTCACCACAACTCCCCCTCTCTCACAACCTCACCATCACTGTTTTCTCACTCTCTACCACCCTAACACCAAATCACCACCACTGTCAGCCACCGCGTCCACCACCGCCAACAACCTCCTCTCCCTCCTCACCACCAACGCCCTTTCTCTCTCCTCACCACGAAAACCACCCCCTTCCCCATCACAGTACACCAACCGACCGCAGCCAACCCTCTCACCCTTCGCAACCACCACCGTAACCCAAAACGCCACGGCCATCCACCACAAATGGCCACCTACCACCGCGAACAGTCACCAAACCGCACCACCCACAGAAACCAGATCGAAGAAATAGTGGATCGGTTGAGAGAGAGGGAGATTCAGTTTGATGTTGGCGCGGTGGAGGAGGAGAGAAAAAGCGAAAATGGAGTTGAGAGAGAGTGGTTCGGTTACAGTGGGGAGAGGAGAAGAAAAAATGGGATTGATTATTTGGAGGGGATGAGGGAGGAGGCAAAACGGAGAGGGGGGGGGGGGTGAGGGCGTGATCGGCCGTGAAAGGGGGTGAGGGAAAATTTTTTAGGGTTTGGGTCTTTTCTGAGAAAGGGGCGCCGTGGGAGAAGGGAGGAGCCAAATTAGGGTTTCTATTTTAGGTTAGACCTTTATAGTATTAACTCAGGGGTAATTTAGTCTTTTCGCGTTTTATTTTTCCAGATTTCTATTAACACCCCTTCGTTTTACTCGACACGCCCCCCCTGAAGCCCACGATTTCCTTTTTTGAAACGGCCCATTCCCTTTCTTTTTCGTTTTAAAAAAAGCGCAGCCCAGCTTACAAAAACAAGCTGGGCTCACTGTTCGCACCCCCCATTTTAAAAAGGCAGCCTCTTTCGCTATCCATACCCCAGTTTTAATAATGCAGCCCTCCTTTATTTACACCCTCATTTTACTGCTGCACCCCCTGTTTCTCTTTTTTTAAATTTTATTTCTTTCCCCTAAATAAGCTTATTTCTTTTACAAACCGTTTTCCCAAATAACAGATTTTCTCTCCCCTAAATAAGGAGAAATCCAATTGCGAAAACTCATTAAATCAAAAACTTTGTTAGTGGTCTTGCGAAGCCTTTGCTTGCATGATTACTAACAATGGAGTGCTAGTGATGGTCACCCATAGCCTTTGTTAGTTTGGTCATCATGAAGGCTTTCAAAAGGAGATTTTTACATGCGCTTAAGTGGGTTTTAGTAATGATCACCCATAACCTTTGTTAGTTTGATCATTATGAACGCCCTTCACTTTTCAAAGCCAAAGCAAAAGACTTTCATTTCCAAGGCTCCTTAGAACTACGTCGCTTTGATTCCCATTTGGGATACGTAGGAGCGAGTCACATTCTCGTCAAGCGCAACCATAAAAAGTTTAGCATTGGCATAACAAAAAGAAAAGAGTTATTTTCATAACAAAAAAGAATCACTTTTGCAAACCGAGATCGTTTTCAGAACGAAAACCTTTTCCTTTCTAAAAACATTTTCAACCCATTGTCGCTAGTGGCTAATCAGAACCTTTGTTCGTCTAGCCATTGGTGGCGATGTCTTTTTCCCAAAAGAACAACAAGCGATGATCACTCATAACCTTTGTTAGTTTGATCGTTTGTGCCAATCAATCTCTTTCGAAAACCCCTTTCAAAAGAACAAATAAAAACGAGTCGCTACTAATAGTCAATCAGAACCTTTGTTCGTCTGACTGGCGGTAGTGACTCTCATTTTCAAGAGTACTTAGCGGTGATTACCCATAACCTTGGTTAGTTTAATCATTCACTAAATGCTCGTCCTATTTCAAAAACTCACTAAAAAAGATAAAAAACAAAAACTTTTCAAAAAGACAAAAAAGAACTACGTAGCTTTGAGTTCTCCATCGCACCAGGAGATACGTAGGAGCGGGCCATGTCCCGTCAAGCGTTTTTTCTAAAAAACCATTTTTCCCTTTTTTCATAATAAATAAAGATTTTCATTAAGAATTTTTCAATAAGAAGTAGAGAGGCAAAATTAAGTATTTTCAAGTCAACACACTAAAACCACACATTTAATTAAAGGTTCCCTCTCAGTAGAGAGGACGTTCGGGGTGCTAACACCTTCCCCACGCGTAACCGACCCCCGAACCCTATTCTCTAGTTTAGCAAGACCAATCGCTTTCCAAAAAAGGTTTTCCTAATATTTTCCTTAATAAATATTGGTGGCGGCTTCATTGTCTTAGGAAAAGTTGTGAACAGGGAAGGTTCTCTCTCGGGGACTTTTTCGGGCGCAACAGCTGGCGACTTCACTGGGGACTAAAAAACATTTTTTCAAAAGTGGGTCAAGCCTAATTAATTAAGTGTGTGGTTTGTGTGATTGATTTGAACATCTTGCTTTGCCTCTATTCTTCTTCTTTTTCATAAGCATGTTGCATCCATATGCATTCTTCTTCTATGCTTGCTTTTGTTTAAAATAATAGATAGTTACTTCTTTGCTTATATGCCTAGTTCGCTCATGCATTTCCCCAATCATATCATGTCCCCTTTTTCTTTGCTCCCTTTCTTAAGGTAAATTCATGCATATTTCCCCTCTCTTGTCATGTCCCCTTCTTCTTTGCTCGCTTTCTTGAGGTAAGTAGTGCATTATTGTCGGCACCCTAGATTAGTTATATTTGATTGGTATTGAACCCTAGGGTAGACGACATGTTATTGCTTTCTATTGTCTGGACTGTTCTGGATTTTCATTTGCAGGTGGGGTAGTTTTTTAAGGAAATGCCCTTCGCACACACACACTTGTACCTTAAGGCTACATGACTAGAGAAAGAGACCATAACCCAGGTCTGTTAGGATACCATAGGATGAGTGGATTCGAGTAGTGGGAGCCCATCAGGACCTTTGTCCGTTTGGCTACTTGCGAAAGTTTCAATCAGAGTTGTGCTCTTTCATGATGCCTTGTACCTAGCAGTTTGTTGCATTTACGGGGATTTTCATGAGAGGGACTGTGGCTCTGACGACCTTTGTGAGGGTGTGAATAGAGCTACATGTGAAGATTACCTCTAAGTGCCTTAGATCATAGGTTTCTCCCCCTTTAGGTCACAAGGGCTTCCCAAATTGTGTGCTGCGTTGTTGCATTTCGTCCAGTTAATTTCTCCCTCAAATATTTTCAAAAAAAAAGGGATATGATTTTCCCTTAAACACCCATATGAGGTGGCATATAGTGTGAAAGTCTTCTAAATTCCGCCTGTAAATATCCTATTTCTGCAAAAACACAAAAAAAGCATCATTGCATCACGGCATTATTGCATCATTTGCATTGCATAAAATTCCAATTTTGAAAAAAACCATTCATCTTGCATTCCCTTTCATTACATAAGGATAAAACAAAAAAACAATTATCACCTGAATAGCATAAGCATTTCATTTATAATCGTGCAAAAAATCCTCGTCAAGATCATCCAATACGAGACATTCATGCATAAGCATTATTTCAAAAAAAGACACAGTAGAACTACGCAAGCTTTGATTCCTCATTACAATGGGGATACGTAGGAGCGGGGTATGGTCATACCCCGTCAAGCACATTTTTCTAAAACTTTTTTCCAATAAATCATTTGCATCTCCAAATAATTCTCAAAATCATGTTCCAAAACTAAAAATGGAAAAAATGAAAGGTTTCCAATGCATGTATCTTCTCTAAACAAAGAAAAAAATAGAATAGCTCCTAATGTAAAAGCTCAATGAGTAAAAGTGCACCTTCGAATGACGAAAGGTAATATCTCAAATTTGTTTGTGCACTACAAATCTGAGATGTTACTCTACGATATCGGGGCACTTTGACCCTATCAAGTGAGGTTTGTTTTCAAATAAGAGAATAAGTTTGAGTTAACCAGATGTCGAAGCATTTCAGTATATTGCGTGAAGTATTGAGTCAGGATCCATTCAATGTTTCATGCAAGTTACTCAGAGTAACGACAATTGGTTGCCTCACGTCATCATTTGCATACTTCCTCGCATTACAAAAAACAAAATTTTCAAAAAAGACAAAAAGCAAAACTTTCAAAAAAAATCATCATAGTCTTTTCTTTTACCGGGCTACAAGAGGTGATGTTCCCAAAATCGAAAAAATGTTTTCATCTTATTTTTCATATGCATGTCAAGTCACATTATCGCCGTCATTTTCATATAAAGGCATCATTTGCATGGCATAAAACAAAAACTTGATAAAATTCATACATGCATTTTTCTCAATCTCATTTAGGTTTGTCAGGAGTGCATTCTCCGCACGTGTGCGTTTCCATTCACTAAGGCTTTTTTCCCTAATTTTCTCGAAAGGCCCAAAAATCGTGTCTTATTAGGAGTGCGTCTCATGCATTATTGTTGTCCTTTTCACACATCATGAAAATAATACATTAACCTCTCATTTTGCACGCATTTCCATTCAATAAAAACCATGTCTTCCCACGCATGTTTCTTTTGAGTATCATGCATTTCATTGCACAAAAAAACAAGAAAGCACCTCATTCATAGTCATGAACAAAAGTCATCATCAAATTTATTCAAAACGTAGCATTCATGCATCATTTCATTAACCTCATCACTTTAGTTCAAATACATCATTCCTCCATACATGCATCTTTCAAAAAAAAAGGGGCATTGGTATTTCATACTTTGCCTTGCCTCCAAAAATCATCATTTAGAAAAAAGCATCATTTCCGCATCTTTCATCATTCAAAAGAAAAAAGGGGCATTGGCATTTCGTACCTTGTCTCGCCTCTAAAAAAATAAAACAAAATCAAAATCAAAAATCATTTTGAAAAAAAAAGGGGGGCATCATTCTTGCATCATTCGCATTGGCATTCCATATTTTATCTCGCATTAAAAATAACAAAATTATTTAGAATAAGCCACACTCTTCGAGTGGTCATTCTCCACGCATTTGCATCATACTTGCATATCATAATTTGTTCATTCACTCATTGCATAAAATAAGAGTTATGATGAGAAGCGAGACGTTCTTGCGAAACAATCATCCTTTTTGAAAAAGTTTATCCTTACTTGGTTGCAAACTCAAGGTGTTCCAAGACACTCAGTTTTTCAATTCAATAGCTCATTTGCATTTCTTTCAAAAGCACTGCATCCCACTCATTCTATGACAAAAGACTGAAATAGTGTATCAAAGAAAAAAACAAATTTTAACTGATGTTAACTCCCTGTGAAGCATTCTTCTAATGAGCGTGCATGCTATGAGTACATTCTCTTGTTTGAGTCCGTTGGTTTTACCACAGTTTCCCGTCCAAGTCTAGTCCCGCCCCATCCACCCATAAAGTGCATATTCTCCCCATCAGTGCGTATTTGACTTTTGGTTCAAGTCCTCCATACTGGGGCAAGTCTGTGATCATTAATTCCCCTTGATTAATATCATATTCCTTCAGTGCAAGTCTCTCAAAAAATAATAATAATAATAATAATAATATAATAAACAAGAAAACAAGCTCGCTAGGTTGAAAACCCGCAAAGGGCGGCCTAGGCAAAAAGGAGCGCCCGGTGGACTGAAAACTCGCAAAGAGCGGTCCAGGCAAAAATTAGGGCACAAAAAGGGAAAAAAGAGCAAACACATGAAGATAGATAAATTATTATTCTAAAGTTATGTCTTATAGAAATAAGCAATCGGGATTTGAAATGAAGTTTGGCCATCTCCTCAAAAACCCCAAAATCCCAGAAAGTCCCTTTCCTACCCACCTTGAGCCAAGAAAAACCAAAATCCAAAAATCACCCTAGACAAAGATCACCCCAAATAAAAAAACAGTGCATCAATTTTTATCAGCTCACCCGAGTCGAAGAAGGAAAAGAATCATAAAAAAAAGGGAAAAAGAGAAAAAAAAAAGGGGATTCAAAAATGAAAATCTCAAAACAAAAGAAAATACAAAAGAAATGTAAGTGGTGAGCTGGTACATGTTACCACAAAATGCAAGAGATCCTTGTCTAAATAAACCTTCAAACACTTCATCATTCCAACACCTGATTCCATAAACCTTCAAACACTTCCTTTGGCCTCAACATCAAACCCCTTAGTCATTCTACCATGAGACACGAATTTGCTTTAACAGAGCCCAAACAAGCCCAATAACCATCTTCCTCATAGACCATTAACCGTCAATCAACGCCGAACAAAACTCATCCTCCCATTAGCCTCAAACACTTCATTAAGCCTAACCCTCCTTCCTCCACAAAACACCACAATCCCGAAAAGTCCATTCCGATCAATGACCGGTTGCTTTTGTCCACTCAAATTCTAATTTTAGGACGAACAAGCTTATCTATGTACAATGTGTTTGCTCAAAAGAAAAACAAACGATCAGAAAAAAGAAAGCTGATCAAGAAAGAATAAACCCTCAGAAAAAAGAGAACTGAGGAAACAAAAAAGAACAGTCAGAAAAAAGAAAGCTGACAAAATAAAAAAGAGGGACTTGCACTCCAAAACAAATTCAAGATGCATTAAAACAAGGTTTAGTGATCACCAGGTAAGGATTCTGTCGCACCAAAAGACAAGACATCAGTAGAAAACCAAAGATTTGCACTGAGAATACCACTCAGACCCAAAAGTTGGGGCATTCTCTTCACCACCCACACACCCTAGTCTTGGGAAAGTCTGTTCAATGCCCATCCCATGTCACTCCAGCCGTCAATGTCATTCCAAAGTGGGGCAAGTGCATTCCCATTCCTTCACCTCATTCATTCCCATAAAAACCTCACCGGAGCAATCTCTCAACTCACTATCCTAAACAAGACCTTGTCATTGGGGCAGTTTTGTCCTTGTTATGACTGGGGCAACATCAAAATTCGGTGGGTTGAAGCAAAACCCCTTTTATTCCAGCTTTCATCCTAAGAGCCGAAGCGTTCCCAATTCATCATCTTCTACACCCCTAGTTGTTGTCACCACTAGACAGGGGCAAGTTATTCACTCGTCAAAGACCTGAGTTGGGGCAATCTTGTATCTCTCGGTCCCTCATAAGTTTCGGCAATAACCATGTCTGTCATTCCTTCACTTGCCATAAATGTCCATGCCCTAAACCAATTCCAAGTTAACTGACTCATTCATTCACATTTGCACTCCTATGCATGCTTACTAGACAATGCTTCAAAAGAGAGAGCACAAGTTGTTTACGTGATACCTAAAATTCAGTCATCATGGAAAGAAAGAGAAAACAAGTGAGGTTGTTTGTAAATAAAAACCTTGAGAACACCGGAGTTTGAATCAAATTCAACTTTTCAACAGAATGGGCAACAGTCATCTCAACCCCTTGCATTCAAAGTCTCGCATCTCATCTTCACAAAATGTTTACCTCATGCACCTAGGCATTGCAATCTATTCATTATGGCATATGCATCGAAGCATTACATTTGCATCTTCACATTTTGTGCATTCATCACATAGAAAAAAAGAAAAACATTCCACGTTAGTTGCACCATATTAGTACTTGCATTTCATAAACTACAAAGAAGAAGAGGATACAAAAGAACAAAAGCATTCCATAATATTCAAGACATCAATCATGGCATACGTCTGCATTACATGTGTCATTCATTGCATTGCTAAGCAAAATGCGGATGAACACAAGATGTTAATCCTCATGCCTAGTTCTAAGAATCAGCACTTCAAGTGTCCATCTTCAATCTAATTCTCAAGTCAGTCATCCTGGGCTTGTCAGTCTCAAAATCTCATTCCCAGTCACTCCTTCAGTTCGGAGTTCAAATGCCCTCGGGTCCCAAGTGGTTCATCAAAAGCACGTTAAGTGTTCATCCTCATTTACTGTTTTCTCATCAGCACGCCAAGTGTTCATTTACTGCTTTCTTTCTAGCAAACCAAGCATTCATCGTCATTGCATCAGACATCAAATCAGGTCTCAAAATACAAAATCATTTTCAATAAATAGGAGACTAAGTCGAATGTACATTCGAAATAGTCATCGCGATAGGACACTTGGATTGATCACTCAAGAATCCTAAGGTCCCCATGCCAAAAAAGAAAACAAACAAAAACATTCAGTGTCGTCTACATCATAGTAATGTTTGCATTCCATAAAACAAAAAGAACCAAAATTCATCATCCCATCAAACATCCAAGCAATACAGTTGCATCACATCAATACTTGCATCTCATAAAAGAAAAGAAAGCTAGAACATCCCATGTCATTCATCATTTCATGTTGTTCATCATTTTATAGCAACATTCCCATTTCATAAATAAAAAAAAGCAAAGAAGAGAAAGTTTTCCTTTGCATGTCATTAGAATACATGAGCATTCCATGTCATCAAACACCAAAGCTTTGCATTCGCATACCCATGATTCTTAAAAGAGCAATAAGAGAAGCCAAAAGAGAGAAAAGAGAAGAGCCAAGAGAGCAACAAAAAAAAAAGGAAAAGAAAGAAAAAGAAAGAAGAGAAGCTAGAGAAAGGGAAAAAGACATATAAGAACAAGAGAAAATCATGCATTCATCAGACATAAGCAAAAGAAAAAGAAAATCATGCATTGCGTACAGACAAGAGAAGAAAAGGAAAATCATTGCATTCATCAAGCATATAAGAACAGTAGAAGATCATGCATTCATCCGACATAGACAAAGGAAATAAGAAACTCATCATTCATCATAAGAAAAAAGAAAACAGCAATCATGGCATTTGCATTGCATGCATTTGTTCATTTTCAGCTACAGGTACAAAGAGAGGATGAGCACTTCGGTGTTAGCCCTCGCCCCCAGATTCCAGAAAATGTTCCCCCAAGTTGGGAGTTCAGAAAGAAAAAGAAAAGAGAGAAGTAGAAAAGAAAGAGAGAAAAGAAAAGAGAGCGCTCAAGCGCGCATTGCGGATTGGAGCACAGAGATCGTCGTTCCCTTCTGCCCAGGTCTCACATCGTGTACGAGCAACGCGATGGACCGCAGCCCCATGCGAGGCGCAACGGAATAGTTGTATCAAGCCTAAGATACAGTGGACGCCGTGCATTGATCTGTGTATCAGCTCCGGAGCTGATAACGATCCCCCCGGTCGCTCGAAAGACCAACAGGAAGAGCGTGCTCCTCAAAGCCACGTGCAAACTCGGATTCGTCAAGAGCTTTAAGGATTACAGGTTTTAGGCAGCCTGGGCAATTTACCGCTTTTTGCACGCCAAGTGCCCATTTTACCTTTTCTGTCTGCACGCCAAGTGCCAATTTTACTTTTCTGCCTGCACGCAAGTGCCCATTTTACCTTTTCTGTCTGCACGTCAGTGCTCATTTACTGTTTTCGCATCAACACGAAAGTGTCTATCTTTCCAAAGACAAAAGAAAAAAAGGGGAAATTCGGGTTTCTCCAAATGGACAAAATTGGTATAATTTCTGAATTCTTTATTTCTATTTTACCTTCGAAATATGTCTCGCGCAATTCATATTTCTTGGTAAAATCCAAATAAAGAGGGGCAGCTGTTATACCCCAATTTTGTCCGAGCTCCTGTTATTAGTGTTTTAATTTACTAGGTCGCATTTTTTTTGCAAGTCTCGAGTCTTGTTAACGCGTGTCGGTGTCATGCGGGTGTCGTTAAGATGCCGTTTGTGTAATTGGGCCAACAGTTGGGTTATTGGGCCTACACATATACAAATCGGGCTTATCATTTTGAGTTGGGCCCACGAACGTGGTTCCTAGTTAATTTTTAGCGTTTATCAGTTAGCGGGCCTATTTGTTCTATTTGAGTCTCGTTCTAGCGCATTTGTCTAGTTGGGCCCGATTTCGCTTTTGTATTTGGCTGAACTTCTTTTTTTTTATTATTTTGTCTATTTAATTTGTTTTGAGTCCAAAAATGTCAAAAAATCAAATTTTATTTTATTACAATTTAGGAGTGTTTAGAGTCCAAACTGTCCAAAATACAAAAAATACAAAAAAAATAAAGAAAACGAAAATTACAAAAAGAAGAGCATCTTCTAATTTGAGCTAAGGGCTGATAGCTCTTTTATCTTAATTGCCTTTTGATTCACCAAAATAAACCTCAGCAACATGCTTTACCACCGGCAAACACGCCTCACGCCTCTACTGTCCCTTCCTGCACACACTGATGACCAGCCTACAATCCCAGCTTGCAATTCTACTCTCTCTCTCCCTCGTGAGTTTCCCTTCCATTTAGAGCTCAACTCCAACACCTCCTTTAACCTGTTCAAAATTTTTTACACAAAAGGAGGAGAAGCATCAGACTTAACAGTCAACATAACTAAAGCGTGAAAGCAGCAGGAGCTTGGAAGAAGGAAAAACCTGCACAAAACAAAACAAGCATCAAAACATGAAACACACAAAACAGAGAAGCAGTAGAAGTTGACAACACAGTACAACAAACAAAACAAATCCCCTTATAAAAGAGGAGAAAAACAGCAAGCAGAGGGGGGAGGAAAAGAGAACCTGGAACAAATGCAAAATTTTATTAACATTCCACCACACACAATACACAGTGAGAAAAAAAAGAAGGAGAAGGGAGTAGAGCCTTTGCTTTCGGCCACCGTCCGTGGTGGCCGCCACCGTACAACAACCACCATCACCACCGTGAGCACCTCTCTCCGCCATCACCACCGTCAGCCACCATAGCCACCACGCCTCACGGCCGAACCCCCTCTCACCACCATCTCTCTCTCCCAACTTCGCTGTCTCACCACAACTCCCCCTCTCTCACAACCTCACCATCACTGTTTTCTCACTCTCTACCACCCTAACACCAAATCACCACCACTGTCAGCCACCGCGTCCACCACCGCCAACAACCTCTGTTACCAAGTGGCTTCAGTCTCAAGAGGGGGGGTGAATTGAGATTTAAAACTTTTCAGATCTTTCGAAAACGTTTTTCCCCTTTTCAATGACTTAGATCAATTTTCGCGCAGGTTAAGTGGAAGCGAAGGAATTAGAATATAAAGCAGTAAAGTAGAATAACAGTAAAGTAGGAAAGCAGTAAAGCACGCAGAGATTTATCCTGGTTCGGCCACCTCCTAGTGACCTACGTCCAGTCCTCACACCCTTGTGAGATTTTCCACTAACCAAAACAACAACAAGGCTTACAGGTGCCTTGGAAAACCTTTACAGACTCAGGCACTCTCCTCCTAGGATACCCCACCTATAGAGAGCCCTAAAATCTAACAGCACAACAACAAGAGATACCCCACCCTTGTTACAACAACTGCCCTAGAAAGATACCCCACTTCCTAGTACATGCAGCTACCCTAGAGAGATACCCCACTCCCTAGAACAAAACACAACAATTAAATAATAAACAATTGTAAATGCAGAAATACCTCTAGTGTAGGCAGATATTACAACTTGAAGAATACAACCCCAACTAACTCTTAGCAACAGATCAGCTCAGACAGACCAACGGTGTGTGACGAGCAAAAATATAAGCGTGAAGAGTTTTCTCAAGAGTTTTTCTGATTCGTACAAATGGGTTGATGTGTGTTGTGTGTGAAATGAATCGTGAAGCACTGCCTATTTATAGGCTATGAGAAATTCATTTTTACGTTGAAAATAGTGAAGGAATCGATTCTTTGTTAAAAAGTATTTGATCTAGGAATCGATTTATTTAGGTAAGAAATCGATTTTATCTTTGTTTGTAAAATATGGGAAATCGATTCTTGAGTGCCATGGAAAGCTAGGAATCGATTCTATACTTAGTGTAAATATGTAGGAATCGATTTTCAGCTTGCCTGAGACAAGTGGGAATCGATTCTCAGTTATGTGCAAAAGGTTGGGAATCGATTCTTCCCTTAAAAATATTTGGCTCAGAAATCGATTTGTGTATTATAAAACATGGCCTGACAATCGATTTCTATCTTTTCTAATTTGCCTGAAAATCGATTTTGCTATTTGTTTATGCATGAGGAAAATCGATTTTGTTATTTAAAAAGGTGATAAGAATGTTTACGTAAATATGCATGCACCTTAAAAAAAACTTTGTGAGTGTGTGAGACTTTGAGATACGAGCTGACCTTTTGAAAGAGCTTACACTTATTCCTAAGACACACCCAAACCCTAAGGACTACCCTTACATTTAAGGACTACCCTTAAACTTGAATCTTCAGTTCTTGGTTTGCTTGTCTTGGATTGACTTTGACGTTTAGTTGACTTTGACCGTCAATCTTACCTTTGTCTTTTTCATCATCAAAACTAATCCTGCAATATTAGATAACCTGCAACACAGGTATCCACATTCTCCCCCTTTTTGATGATGACAAAACATTAACTCATCTCAAGGTGGGAGGTTAGTTCAAACAGATAATATATATATGATGCTCCCCCTATCATGATGCTCCCCCTGACTTATTGACTAGATGCATAATATGCAAGTTCTATATGCTCATATGCAACCCTATATTTCTCTCCCCCTTTTTGTCATGATCAAAGAGGGTCAATATATGATAAGGTTTGCGAATCGAATGTCACAGCTATTTGACAAGGTAAAAAAGAGCCATTGCTGATTTGTAAGTGATCATCAAAACTTGAAGAAAGACATATTTGAGACCATGAAGAGAATATTTTATCAAACACAGGTAAAAGCTGATTATGAGTCTCAAAAATCTGTGAAGCAGTTGTTTTAAGCTTTATAAATTTCGTGCTGCTTAGTTTGAAAGTTGGTGATGGCAGCCAGAATATGGGAGAAAAAATTATTTTAGTTGAGCAACGATTGTGAGTATGTATTCTGAATTTTAATGCCAAAGCCAGCAATTTATTGTGACAGGAGAAAAATGGATTTCGGGAAAAGGTAGCATTTCAGCTGCTTTATAAAACGCTTTTTGAGCACGCAGAAATTCGTAAGTCACAAATTCTCTTAAATATTTTAAAAGATCACTTGAAAAATATTTTATTGAAAAATTCATTTGAGTAAATAAAGAACCAGGTTTTCTTTTGCAATGGATTTGTGAAAATATCAACTAGCTGATTTTGACGATTCAACTAACTCAATCACACTATCGCCTTTCTAACCATAACCTCTAAGAAGGTGATGTGATAATTCTACATGCTCAGTTTTAGAGGGATGATCAGAATACTTTATTTGTTTTCATGCCTTGAAAAAAATGTTCCCTTAGAGATGCATGAAATGCGGTTTAGAGATCAAATTGTTTCACAAGTCACATGTTTGACTAAGTAAACTATGATTTAAGCACATTTTTCAGTTTAGAGGTGAATAAAACTTTTCTAACCTTTACCAGTGATTCTCCCTCTATTCATCACAAGTCACATGACAGATTTTTCTCCGAGGTGAGAGTTGATAACTTTATTGCGTTTCCGGTCATGTGCTTTGAGTCTTTGCTGTCAAGGTATCCACATGTCCCCATACCTTGCAGCGTACCTGCAATGATCTAAAACAAGGTTCTAGGTACCCAAATCTCTTTGGGTCCTTGTGGGTTAGTGTTTGGTATGGTTCCTTTGGGAACCCACACCTTTTTCATATTTTGTTTACCTCTTGCCCTGCAAACAGAAGCTGTATGTCCAGTTTTACCACAATAATAACATTTAATGTATGGTCTAGTGGAAAAATTAGATTTGTAATGAACATGCTTTTCTATGGTTTTGATTCTAGATAGTTTTTCAATAGTCAACTCTAGTTCATGAACTTTCTTTTTGCTTTCAACACATTTATCACATGTATGGTTTTCTTTAAAGCATGCAAGACTATCATTTTCTTTTCTGAGTTCTACTATTTCTTTGTTTAAAGAAGTGATGTCTTTTTCCAGATGAGTGATAGCTTTCTTGGATCTGTCTAACGCTTTAGCTAATTTTAATGATTTATCATGTAATTCAGTAAATGCTTCATATAATTCATCATAGGCATCTTGTAAAGATTCAGAGTTAGAATATACCTCAGTTTCACTTTCGCTGTCGTGGTCGGCCATGAGAGCAACTTGATCTTTTTCACTTTCTGAGCTATCTGATGAGTTCCTGTTTTCCCATGCTGTGTAGGCTTTTCTACTCCTTTTTCCTTTGGATCCCTTTTTCTCATCTCTTGGTCGTTTTCTTTGTAATTTTGGGCATTCCAATTTTATGTGTCCGGGTTTCCCACATTCGTAGCAGGTTAAAGGACTTAAGTAGTTTTGTTTGCATGAGACTTCTTTGGTTGGAGAATTCTTTTCTAGAGACCTCCTTATGAACCTTTTGAATTCTCTTACCATTAGGTCTATATTCTCATCCTCTTCATCACTTTCACTTTGCGAGTCATCACTGTCGTCGGATGAACTTGAACTTGAAACTTTGAAAGCTAGGTTTTTCTTTTTCTTGTCTTTTCCTTCATTCTCTGCTAGACGAGTGAGCTCTAACTCGTGCTCTAGTAGTTTTCCAAACAGAGTGGCAAGAGACATGGTAGTTAGGTTTCTTGATTCAGTTATAGCAGTTACCTTTGGTTGCCATTCTCGGTTTAGACATCTTAGCACTTTGTTGATCAAGTCTTCGGGAGGGAATGACTTTCCTAATGAAGCCAACTTGTTCACTATGTGAGTGAATCTTTTCTGCATCTCTGATATTGTTTCACCTGTATTCATTCTAAACAATTCGTACTCTCTGGTAAGAGTATTTATTCTTGCCCTTTTCACTTCACTTGTACCCTCATGAGTAACTTGAAGATTATCCCACATTTCTCGGGCAGATTTACAGTTTGAAACTCGAAAAAATTCATCAGTACTCAAAGCAGAAGTAATAATATTTTTAGCACGTAAATTAAGTTGCACTTTTCTTTTCTCGTCATCAGACCATTCATTTCTACTTTTTATTGTAAGAATACCATCTACTATGTGTGTGGGGACGAATGGTCCTTTTTCCACAGCATCCCAAACATCTAAGTCTACCCCTTCAATAAAAATTCTCATTCTTTCTTTCCAATATGCATAGTCTTCTCCGTTGAATCCCGGAGGACGGAAAAGAGATGCACCCTCTTGCGTAGACCAACCTGAAGCCATTTCTCTTGAAGCGGCTAAGCTCTTTATACAAGAGTCTAGCTCTGATACCACTTGTTACCAAGTGGCTTCAGTCTCAAGAGGGGGGGTGAATTGAGATTTAAAACTTTTCAGATCTTTCGAAAACGTTTTTCCCCTTTTCAATGACTTAGATCAATTTTCGCGCAGGTTAAGTGGAAGCGAAGGAATTAGAATATAAAGCAGTAAAGTAGAATAACAGTAAAGTAGGAAAGCAGTAAAGCACGCAGAGATTTATCCTGGTTCGGCCACCTCCTAGTGACCTACGTCCAGTCCTCACACCCTTGTGAGATTTTCCACTAACCAAAACAACAACAAGGCTTACAGGTGCCTTGGAAAACCTTTACAGACTCAGGCACTCTCCTCCTAGGATACCCCACCTATAGAGAGCCCTAAAATCTAACAGCACAACAACAAGAGATACCCCACCCTTGTTACAACAACTGCCCTAGAAAGATACCCCACTTCCTAGTACATGCAGCTACCCTAGAGAGATACCCCACTCCCTAGAACAAAACACAACAATTAAATAATAAACAATTGTAAATGCAGAAATACCTCTAGTGTAGGCAGATATTACAACTTGAAGAATACAACCCCAACTAACTCTTAGCAACAGATCAGCTCAGACAGACCAACGGTGTGTGACGAGCAAAAATATAAGCGTGAAGAGTTTTCTCAAGAGTTTTTCTGATTCGTACAAATGGGTTGATGTGTGTTGTGTGTTAAATGAATCGTGAAGCACTGCCTATTTATAGGCTATGAGAAATTCATTTTTACGTTGAAAATAGTGAAGGAATCGATTCTTTGTTAAAAAGTATTTGATCTAGGAATCGATTTATTTAGGTAAGAAATCGATTTTATCTTTGTTTGTAAAATATGGGAAATCGATTCTTGAGTGCCATGGAAAGCTAGGAATCGATTCTATACTTAGTGTAAATATGTAGGAATCGATTTTCAGCTTGCCTGAGACAAGTGGGAATCGATTCTCAGTTATGTGCAAAAGGTTGGGAATCGATTCTTCCCTTAAAAATATTTGGCTCAGAAATCGATTTGTGTATTATAAAACATGGCCTGACAATCGATTTCTATCTTTTCTAATTTGCCTGAAAATCGATTTTGCTATTTGTTTATGCATGAGGAAAATCGATTTTGTTATTTAAAAAGGTGATAAGAATGTTTACGTAAATATGCATGCACCTTAAAAAAAACTTTGTGAGTGTGTGAGACTTTGAGATACGAGCTGACCTTTTGAAAGAGCTTACACTTATTCCTAAGACACACCCAAACCCTAAGGACTACCCTTACATTTAAGGACTACCCTTAAACTTGAATCTTCAGTTCTTGGTTTGCTTGTCTTGGATTGACTTTGACGTTTAGTTGACTTTGACCGTCAATCTTACCTTTGTCTTTTTCATCATCAAAACTAATCCTGCAATATTAGATAACCTGCAACACAGGTATCCACAACCTCCTCTCCCTCCTCACCACCAACGCCCTTTCTCTCTCCTCACCACGAAAACCACCCCCTTCCCCATCACAGTACACCAACCGACCGCAGCCAACCCTCTCACCCTTCGCAACCACCACCGTAACCCAAAACGCCACGGCCATCCACCACAAATGGCCACCTACCACCGCGAACAGTCACCAAACCGCACCACCCACAGAAACCAGATCGAAGAAATAGTGGATCGGTTGAGAGAGAGGGAGATTCAGTTTGATGTTGGCGCGGTGGAGGAGGAGAGAAAAAGCGAAAATGGAGTTGAGAGAGAGTGGTTCGGTTACAGTGGGGAGAGGAGAAGAAAAAATGGGATTGATTATTTGGAGGGGATGAGGGAGGAGGCAAAACGGAGAGGGGGGGGTGAGGGCGTGATCGGCCGTGAAAGGGGGTGAGGGAAAATTTTTTAGGGTTTGGGTCTTTTCTGAGAAAGGGGCGCCGTGGGAGAAGGGAGGAGCCAAATTAGGGTTTCTATTTTAGGTTAGACCTTTATAGTATTAACTCAGGGGTAATTTAGTCTTTTCGCGTTTTATTTTTCCAGATTTCTATTAACACCCCTTCGTTTTACTCGACACGCCCCCCCTGAAGCCCACGATTTCCTTTTTTGAAACGGCCCATTCCCTTTCTTTTTCGTTTTAAAAAAAGCGCAGCCCAGCTTACAAAAACAAGCTGGGCTCACTGTTCGCACCCCCCATTTTAAAAAGGCAGCCTCTTTCGCTATCCATACCCCAGTTTTAATAATGCAGCCCTCCTTTATTTACACCCTCATTTTACTGCTGCACCCCCTGTTTCTCTTTTTTTAAATTTTATTTCTTTCCCCTAAATAAGCTTATTTCTTTTACAAACCGTTTTCCCAAATAACAGATTTTCTCTCCCCTAAATAAGGAGAAATCCAATTGCGAAAACTCATTAAATCAAAAACTTTGTTAGTGGTCTTGCGAAGCCTTTGCTTGCATGATTACTAACAATGGAGTGCTAGTGATGGTCACCCATAGCCTTTGTTAGTTTGGTCATCATGAAGGCTTTCAAAAGGAGATTTTTACATGCGCTTAAGTGGGTTTTAGTAATGATCACCCATAACCTTTGTTAGTTTGATCATTATGAACGCCCTTCACTTTTCAAAGCCAAAGCAAAAGACTTTCATTTCCAAGGCTCCTTAGAACTACGTCGCTTTGATTCCCATTTGGGATACGTAGGAGCGAGTCACATTCTCGTCAAGCGCAACCATAAAAAGTTTAGCATTGGCATAACAAAAAGAAAAGAGTTATTTTCATAACAAAAAAAGAATCACTTTTGCAAACCGAGATCGTTTTCAGAACGAAAACCTTTTCCTTTCTAAAAACATTTTCAACCCATTGTCGCTAGTGGCTAATCAGAACCTTTGTTCGTCTAGCCATTGGTGGCGATGTCTTTTTCCCAAAAGAACAACAAGCGATGATCACTCATAACCTTTGTTAGTTTGATCGTTTGTGCCAATCAATCTCTTTCGAAAACCCCTTTCAAAAGAACAAATAAAAACGAGTCGCTACTAATAGTCAATCAGAACCTTTGTTCGTCTGACTGGCGGTAGTGACTCTCATTTTCAAGAGTACTTAGCGGTGATTACCCATAACCTTGGTTAGTTTAATCATTCACTAAATGCTCGTCCTATTTCAAAAACTCACTAAAAAAGATAAAAAACAAAAACTTTTCAAAAAGACAAAAAAGAACTACGTAGCTTTGAGTTCTCCATCGCACCAGGAGATACGTAGGAGCGGGCCATGTCCCGTCAAGCGTTTTTTCTAAAAAACCATTTTTCCCTTTTTTCATAATAAATAAAGATTTTCATTAAGAATTTTTCAATAAGAAGTAGAGAGGCAAAATTAAGTATTTTCAAGTCAACACACTAAAACCACACATTTAATTAAAGGTTCCCTCTCAGTAGAGAGGACGTTCGGGGTGCTAACACCTTCCCCACGCGTAACCGACCCCCGAACCCTATTCTCTAGTTTAGCAAGACCAATCGCTTTCCAAAAAAGGTTTTCCTAATATTTTCCTTAATAAATATTGGTGGCGGCTTCATTGTCTTAGGAAAAGTTGTGAACAGGGAAGGTTCTCTCTCGGGGACTTTTTCGGGCGCAACATAGATCCTTCGGGCCACCCACCATTATAATCCACGCACCAAACCCAATAGTGTTGGGCGGTGGCGGACCTACCTTGTATCCAGGGGTTCAGTTGAACCGAACCCCCTGGAAAAAAATTGCACTTACTGCCCTATATAAATAGCCCAAATCTCCTGAAATTTTTATTTTGAACCCCCTGAAAATTTTAAATTGCACTAGTAGACCAAGTTTTGCACCCATTTGACAATGGCCTTAAATTTTTTGACACCCCTGACCCCGGGGTCCTGGGTCCTCCACTGGTGTTGGGCGTGAGGGAGTGTATTGGGAAAAACCCAAGTCCCACAATGACTAGAGATATGGTCTCAAAAGAGCTTATAAATGGGAGGCAACCCTCACCTTACAATCCAGTTTTGTAGGGTTGAGTTAGGCCTTAACCACATTCTAAGATCGATAGAATACATCGATGAATATACAAATTCACTAAAAATACAAAGATGAATGTGCGAACAAACTCACAGCATCCAAGTTAATAGCATAAAACGGCAAAATGCCTACCATTGTGACAATATAAAAGTCACCGGAGTACACATGTCTCCGGATCTGTAACTTTGAGGCTCTAGTCATTAGTTGAATCTGCAATGAATCGAAGTTGATCTGAACCAAATGACACCGCAACAAGACGGGAAATCACAAACGCCACACCAAGATGACGAACAAAACAAAAACCGCACTCAGACGACAAAATCAAGGAGCGACACGAAACAAAAACTAGATCTATGTAATAATCACTTATTTATTGAGATATGCCTTGTAATTCTATTGCTTGTAATAATGGTAGGTGTAGTTAGAAACCTAGTCGAAATGGGCCAGTCGAATGGGCTAGTCGAAATTATGGGTCTGGGCCTGTTTCATTGTATATATATACAGACATCAGTAGCATGTAAATTGTAACCTACTTTTATGAAATTCAGTGCAGTTTTTACTATTCATATTATATTGCCCTAGTCATTCCTCTTGTCCTTAGCGCCGCCACTTCCTTTCTTGTCCATTTCACGTGTTTATCCCCAACAAACTGGTATCAAGAGCTTGTTAGATCCTTACAAAATCTATCAGGATTCATGGCAGCGCGAGACAACTCTGGTGGAGGTATTCCGGGGAACCTCCCAATCTTCGATGGAAAGGATTATGAACGTTGGTGTGGGCAGATGAAGGTGTTGTTTCGATATCAAGATGTCCTTGATGTCGTGAATGATGGTGTTCCACCCTTGGCAGCAAACGCCATTGAAGCGGTGAGGAACAACCACCATTCGTTGAGGAAGAAAGATGGAAAATGGCTGTTTTTGATTCACCAATGCGTTGATTCCAACATCCTGAACCGGATCATCGACTGTGATTCAGCAAAGGCAGCTTGGGACATCCTAAAGAACTCGTATGGAGGAGCAGATAGGCTGAAGAAGATACGTCTACAGTCGCTCAGGAAGCTGTACGAGGGCTTGAAGATGACAGATGGAGAATCGATTGGAGATTTCATTACGAGGTTAGTAGCATTAACTAATCAAATGAAAGGTAATGGTGAAACTGTGACTGAAGTAAATAAAGTCGAAAAGGTGCTCAGGTCCTTAACCCTGGAATTCGACTACGTTGTTACTGCTATTGAAGAATCCAAGGACCTAGATACGTTGAAGTTAGATGAACTTCAGGGTTCCTTAAAGGCGCATGAATTGAGAATAAGGCAGAGAAGTTCAGAGAAAGAAACTGAACAAGTCTTGCTTTCATACTCCTCTAAGAGAAATTGGATGGCAGGAAACAAGGAGAAGGGTAGAGAAAAGGGATCAAGCAGTAAGAAGAAAGAACAAGGATCTTTCGACAAGAAGAAAGGAGACCTGTCAAAAGTTCAGTGTTATAACTGTCAGCAATTTGGACATTATAGGAACAAGTGTAAAAACAAGAAAGTTCCTAGGGATAAAGATGCAGAAGCCAAGTTTGCTAATGATGGTGACTCAGACTCAGAGGAGTTAATGCTGATGGCTGTCGAAGATGAGATTCGACTCGATGAAGGAATTGCTGAAAGTAGCGAGCAAAATAGTGGGAACACTTGTATAAGTGGATTCACTTGCGATGCTCAAAATACTTGTGCAATGTGTGTGTGGCAGGGCAGTGGAAACACTAGTGATGCCTCCAACATTGCCAGCAATGATGATGAAGAATTGTCATTCATGACAGCTACTGACCCAGAATTACTGTTGTTGAAGGCTGATACAAATTCGACTGAAGAGAAGTCTGTCGAATGGTATTCTCGACACAGGATGTTCAAATCACATGTGTTGTCACAAGGAGTGGTTTGTCGAACTGGAGCAGATAAGCAAAAAGATAAAGTTTGCAGATAACAGTAGAGTTACCGCTGAAGGAGTAGGTACCATAAAGTTCCTGTCGAAAGATGGTAAGTGGTGCTACATCCAAGGGGTATATTTATGTACCAGCTATGAAGAGCAATCTGCTAAGTATTGGGCAGATGATCGAGAAGAAATTCACCGTCGAAATGGGTGATAACAGTCCCAGCCTGTTTGATTCGACCAAGAAGTTGATCCTGAAGGTGTTAATGCAGAGTAACAGAACCTTCAAGATCAAATTGCAAGTAGTCGAAGAACATTGTCTCCAGACCACTGTCGAAGAGGAGCACTGGAAGTGGCACAGAAGATTTGGCCACCTCAACTTCAAGAGCTTGAGTCAACTACATGAAAAGAAGATGGTTCATGGGTTGCCTGCAGTAAAAGTACCTGTCGAAGTTTGCGAGAGTTGTTGCAAGTCGAAGCAACCAAGAAACTCGTTTAAATCAGAAGTACCTAGCAGAGCAGAGAAGAAGCTAGAGGTGATATTTTCTGATGTCTGTGGTCCTTTCGAAGTATGTCCTGGGTGTATTTGATCAAAAGGAAGAGTGAAGTACTAGAAATATTCAAGAAGTTTAAGGTAATGATTGAAAAGCAGAGTGAATGTACAATCAAAACCCTTAGAAGTGATGGAGGTGGTGAGTACAATTCTCATGGATTTGTCGAATTCTGTGAGAAAGAAGGAATTGTGCATGAAGTCACTGCACCTTACACGCCTCAGCATAATGGTAATGCTGAGAGGAAAAACAGGACCATCCTCAATATGGTAAGAAGCATGTTGAAGGAGAAGAAGCTACCTCATAGTTTATGGGGAGAACTTGTAGCCACAGTAGTGTATATTCTGAACAAATGCCCCCACAAAGAGATTGACTGGGAAGACACCTGAAGAAGCTTGGCTAGGAAGAAAGCCAAGTGTCAAGCATCTCAGAATAATTGGCTCAGTATGCTATAGACATGTCCCTGAGCAGCTAAGAAGCAAGCTGGATGATAGAGCACAACAAATGATTCTTGTTGGCTATCATTCGACAGGAGCATACAAACTGTATGATCCTGTGCAGAAGAAAATAGTGAAAAGCAGAGATGTCATAGTAGATGAGTCGAAACATTGGAACTGGGAAGAAGGCTGTGAGAAAACTACAATGATGGACTTCGACGAAGTCTCTGATCGAGACGATCAGAATGAAGAGGTCGAAACTGAAGAGCCAGAAGAACCCATTGCTGTCGAACCTTTAAGAAGGTCGCAAAGGGAAAGGCAGAGATCAGTAAGATTAGAAGGATTCGACACTTACCCAGATTCTGCTATTATAGCAGAGGGAGACCTGACACACTTTGCACTAATGGCAGAAGCAGAACCAGTGAGCCTGGAGCAAGCCCTTAGTCACAAGCAGTGGAAGGAAGTAATGATTGACGAGTTGAAATCAATCGAGAAGAATGATACTTGGAAGCTAGTCGAACTTCCAAAAGAAAAGAAAGCCATAGGGGTGAAGTGGGTCTTCAAGACCAAAGTCAAGCCAAATGGAGAAGTGGCCAAGTACAAGGCCAGGCTAGTAGCCAAAGGGTTCCTGCAGAAACCTGGTTTGGATTTCAATGAGGTCTTTGCCCCAGTAGCCAGGATCGAAACCATAAGATTGGTGGTAGCATTGGCAAGTCATAGAGGCTGGCCCCTACATCAACTTGATGTAAAGTCAGCATTTCTGAATGGACCTCTGGAGGAGGAAGTCTATGTTTGTCAACCACCTAGTTTTGAGTCGAAGGGTAAAGAAGACAAAGTCTATAAGCTGGAGAAGGCCCTGTATGGGCTCAAGCAAGCTCCAAGAGCGTGGAACAAGTGAATTGATGGATTTCTCTTGGCTCAAAAGTT
This sequence comes from Astragalus membranaceus, assembly GCA_039519185.1. NCBI lineage: Eukaryota > Viridiplantae > Streptophyta > Magnoliopsida > Fabales > Fabaceae > Astragalus > Astragalus membranaceus. Next base: position 180,310,726 of record CM076849.1, read on the forward strand.
CACTAGATGCACTAATGAACATGGAGTATATGTGAAGAAGAATGGAACTTCGACTCAGTTGTTGTTGTGCCTGTACGTAGATGATCTACTTGTAATTGGAAGCAATGAAGTCGAAGTTGAAGCCTTCAAAAAAGTGATGATGTCAGAATTTGAAATGAGTGATCTGGGACATCTATCATATTTCTTGGGGATGGAGTTTACCAAGACAAGTAAGGGTATACTCCTGCACCAGTCGAAGTATGCAGCTGATATCCTGAAAAGATTCGACATGAGCAACTGCAAGGAAGTTTCGACACCATCAGACACTAGCAGCAAGCTGTCGAAAGACGACGAAGGGATTGAAGTAGATGCCACGTTGATCAAACAAATCGTGGGCTCCCTAAGGTACCTGTGCAACACTCGACCTGACATTATGTTTAGTGTCGGAATGATCAGCAGATTCATGGAGAAGCCAAAAAGCTCTCACATGGTAGCTGCAAAAGGAGTACTAAGGTATGTAAAGGGAACACAAAGTTATGGTATTCTGTTCCCTAGCAAGAGTGTGTCGAAGAATGGTAATGAAGTGTTTGGCTACACTGACTCCGACTGGAGTGGAGACAGGAGTGATCGAAAAAGCACAAGTGGGTATGTCTTTATGTATGGATCGACATCCATCTTGCTCGAAGAAGCAAAGTATAGTTGCGTTGTCCTCCTGGGAAGCAGAGTATGTAGCTGCTTCCTTTGCAGCATGTCAAGCATCATGGCTGAGCATGCTATTGCTCGAAATTGGAGTGCACAGGGTCGAAGGAATGAAGTTGTTGATCGACAACAAGTCTGCGATAGATCTCGCCAAGAATCCTGTTGCACATGGTAGGTCGAAGCACATAGAGACCAGATATCACTTCCTGCGTGATCAAGTAAACAATGAGAAGCTGAATCTGGAATATTGCTGTTCGGAACTTCAAGTAGCTGATGCAATGACCAAGCCATTGCAAAAGGGAAGATTAGAAGAACTGAGAACGATGCTTGGGATGATGTCACTCAGCAATGTGAATTAGGAGGGAATATTGAGATATGCCTTGTAATTCTATTGCTTGTAATAATGGTAGGTGTAGTTAGAAACCTAGTCGAAATGGGCCAGTCGAATAGGCTAGTCGAAATATTATGGGTCTGGGCCTGTTTCATTGTATATATATACAGACGTCAGTAGCATGTAAATTGTAACCTACTTTTATGAAATTCAATGCAGTTTTTACTATTCATATTATATTGCCCTAGTCATTCATCTTGTCCTTAGCGCCGCCACTTCCTTTCTTGTCTCTTTCACGTGTTTATCCCCAACATTATTTAGGTAAAAATGAAAAAGAAAATTTTGTATGTATCAAAAAACCAAGTGTTGGTATTTTAAAAAACCAAATTTTCTATGTAACAAAAAAATCAAGATGATGACATATGATAGTGGAAGTTGATTTGATATTAAAAATCAAACCACGTGTCTGATCATAGAAATAAAACCAAATCACGTATTCAGGGGCGGATCCAGGATTTTAAAATAGGGTGTCTTTTTCTTCAGGAGTAAATAGGGTGTTCCTTCAATGACACTAAGGCAGAGTGTATTACCACCAAAATAGGAAATTTGGGGTGTATTACCACTAATACATGATATTTGGGGTGTTCGGGAACACGGGGAACACCCCATGAATCCGCCTCTGATCACGTGTTTTGCTTTGCGCGACTACGTACATATATAAATCGTAAAATAGGTTGACGTGAATTTTTTGTCGGCCATGCAATATACGAGTAGATATTCAATGGTTGTTCATTTTAGTTTCTTTTTTTTCTTTTCGAAAAAAAATAGATAACTTATTAAAGCTTAAAACCTCTACTCGTCTAGGAATAGACGATTAGACTAGGTCAACATCAAGATTTATATGCTAGTTTTCATGTTACTTTTCGATTTCGCTCCACCATTTATTGAGACTATTTTAATTAATGAAATGGTGTAAGTTTGTTATCGTAAAAAAAAACAATAAAACTTTAACTCTACGGCTGAATTGTTTAATTGTTTTTTTTAGTTTTGAAGATTACGGCTGAATTGTTTAATTGAAGATTACTATGTCCCAGTACTTGGCGGATAAACTGTACGTCAGTTTTGAAGATTACTATGTCCCAGTATTAACTTTGCTTTTTTTTTGTTGACCAAAGTCTAACTTTTTATTTTTGAAAGTCCAAAGTCTAATTTTGCTTCTTAACAATAACTCTAACCCCTATATCCTACCTCATCAAGATATTGAACAGATCAATTCCAAAAATATGGTTAACTAAAAGGCAACAACACCTCACCAGTGATGAATCCAGGATATTTATTTGGTGGGGTTAAAAAATAAATTTTCACCTAAAAATATTATAAACATTTTAAAAAATAAATAAGTTTTCTACAAAAAAATTCAAAATCGCGAAATCTAGACTCTATTTAGTAAAAAATAGCAGTTAGCGGGTAGCAAATAAGTTAGTTTTAATTTAAAGTGTTTGGTAAAATTAACGATTTAACTAGCTTATAAATATAAAAAGACAGAAAATGATATCTGTAATTAATACTTAAAAATGAGAGAGAGTATTCATTAACGAAGGATAAAAGAGGAATTTAATGAAAGTCACAAGGGTAAAAACAAAAGAAAAATGAAATTCAATAAGCTATTATAAGCTCAAACTACTTCATGTAGCAGTGGCGGAGCTTGCCCAAAATATTGGGGGGGTGCCGCAACTACTAACTAAAAAAAAAACCATCACATTTTACCATACTCTTCATTATTTAATAATATATCTTTCATAACTCTACTAATTTGTCTTTTCAAATGTTATTAATGAAGGTTAATTTGCTAAACTAACTCACAATTTCTCTACTAAAAAAGAAATTTTATTTTTTCTGGGGGTACCATAGTATCCTTTCGCTCCCACCATGCTCCGCTACTGATGTCGTTTTAGGGTAGAAGTATAGTAAAAAAAATTTTTTTTTTTCTGGGGGGTACCACGGCTCCCTCCCGTCCCTATGAAGCTCCGCCACTGTCATGTAGTATCTAGAAAAATGCTATAACTAGTGAAAAAGTGCTATAAGCTAGTATTATCTAACACTTACCACGAGTTTATCCGCCACCACAAGTTATCCACTAAATGCTAATTGTTAGATATTGCCGACCATGAGTCATCATGTTTTTTTGGTTACATTAAAAACGAAAAACCACAAAAGACTACACCCTTAAGAAGGATGTGCCTGCTGCATCAATTCTCAAAGCGCTAGTTAGCTCCAAAGGAGCCTCTTTCAAAAGTGTAAAACTACTTCTTGAGTTTGCACCATCTTGGCCTATTTTAGAGTGGTTTTTAGCTATTTTTTGCTGGAAATTTTTGTCCGCATATCATTATCATTACTCTTGTGTAAGTAATGATATTTGGAACAGCATTTTGAATAAGTTCATTTTTATCATTATTTTTAGTTATTGACTATAGTTCATTTTGATCAGCATTTGAGATGATGGTTAACCAGAAGGAAAACCTATCGTGTATTACTGTATTACCTTCAAGACTTTAAACATATGAACCCCACGTATTCCAGTAACATTTTTCCTGGTTAATTACGAGTCATTTTGAATTATACTACACATATACTTCTTCGTATAATTTTCTTCATTTTGAATTGCACCACATGCCCATAATTTTCTTTTTCTATGAAAAAAATGTTTATATAAGTTGTCACTTGTCAGCATTGTCTTTAAATTGCATATCATCATTGTTGAGAGTTACCTTCACCTACACATTCCTCTTTAGTTCCTCCTCTATCAACAACCATCATGGAGATTCACAACCCTTTCTTCATTACCTTCATGGCCTCCTTTCTCTTCCTCTTCTTTTTATCCAAAATAGTTAAAGGATGGAGTTCTAAAAACTCCACTACCAATTTACCCCCAGGACCATGGAAACTGCCCCTCATAGGAAACCTACACCAGATTATTGGCAGCTCAATGCCCCATCATTGCTTCAAAAATTTGGCAGACAAATATGGACCATTAATGTACCTGAAACTTGGAGAGGTATCAAACCTCATAGTTACTTCACCAGAATTGGCCAAAGAGGTTATGAAAACACAAGACCTCAACTTTTGTAATAGGCCAAACCTTCTTTTGTCCACAACACTTACTTACAATGGTAAAGATATTGCCTTCGGTCCATATGGAGAATACTGGAGACAATTACGAAAGATATGCATTGTAGAACTATTAAGTCCAAAGCGTGTCCAATCAATGCGTTCCATAAGAGAAGAAGAGGTTAGAGAACTAGTCAATACAATATCTGCAAGTGAAGGATCTGTTGTTAATCTTAGTCAGCTGATTTTCTCAATGACTTATGGGATAATAGCGAGGGCGGCTTTTGGGAAAAAGATCAAACAACAACAAGTGTTCAAAATAGCAATGGAGGAAGCATTGAGCCTAGTGGGAGGATTTTGTATTGCTGATCTCTATCCTTCTATTAGAGGTCTTCAAAGGGTTAGTAGAGCAAAGGTCCAAATTGAAAAACTTGTGAGGGAGGTTGATGGGATATTGCATGACATTATTAATGATCACAAAAGTAGTCACATGGAAGCAAGGGATGAAGATCTAGTTGATGTTCTTCTCAAGTTTCAACAGGAAAATGATTCGCAATCTTCCTTGACTGATGAAAATATTAAAGCAGTCATCATGGTTAGTTTATAACTTAGAAAGACTAATTTATAAATTTGCACATGTTTAGCTGGTTAGTTAGTTTGTTAGTACAAGTAAGATTTCCTGAAAAAAATTAATACTATAATCATGGTATTTTGAAGAGAGAGAAACCAACATCGTTGGCCTAATGACATAAACTATTCTGGGTTCGATTCCCACCCCTTCACACCTAGCACAATAAAGGTGTTGGAGGCCGCAATGAAGACAACCAAAAGTTGTCACAATCAAAGCGGCTAGGGCTTTCCAACATTAGATTTTTTGGGATTTTTCTTTTATGAGAATATATTTTGAGAAGCTTATCCAAACATGCTGTTAATCCATTTGCAGGACTTATTCACTGCTGGTGGCGAAACATCGTCAGGGATTGTGGTATGGGGGCTGTGTGAAATGGTAAAGCATCCAAAGGTGCTGGAAGAAGCACAAGCTGAGGTAAGAAGAGTGTATGATAGCAAGGGATATGTAGATGAGACAGAGTTGCACCAGTTGATATACTTAAAGTCTGTCATCAAAGAAACACTGAGGCTGCATCCTATTGCACCTTTGTTACTTCCAAGGGAAACTAGGGAAAGATGCCAAATTAATGGGTATGAGATCCCAGCAAAGACCAAGGTTACTATCAATGCTTGGGCCATTGGAAGAGATCCAAAGTATTGGGCTGAAGCTGAGAGTTTTAAACCCGAAAGGTTTCTTAATAGCCCAATTGATTTTAGAGGCACAGACTTTGAATACATTCCATTTGGTGCTGGAAGGAGGATGTGTCCTGGTATTGGATTTGCCTCACCCAACATTGAGCTCCCACTTGCTCAGTTACTTTACAACTTTGATTGGAAACTTCCCAATGGAATGAAGAATGAAGAACTTGACATGACTGAGTGGTTTGGGCTTACTCTAAGAAGACAAAATGACCTCTGCATGATTCCCATCACTCGTCAGCCTTAATATGTATTGCCTAAAGTAATAAGTTCACAAAGTATTTGAAGTTTCCCTATACTACTTTGCTTTTGGAATTGGACAATGGTTGTAACTTTCCTATAATAAATTCAGCTACTCAATATGTATTTCTCAATATCTATTTAGACAATGGTTTGTAACTTTCTTATAATAAATTCAGGCCTTCAGGGACTAAATTGAACTCATTGTTTTGTTTTTGATTCCCAACAAAAAAAACACTAGATGTTCTCCAATTAACTTTTTGTTATATTTTGTTTTTGGGTTTCAACAAGTAAAAGTTACATGGTGTTGGTATAATTTTTACAAATGATTATTTTTTCAAATATTACAAATTGAACGACACATGATTAATTTACAAATATTGTTAGAGTGGAACAATTGGTAAAAGTGAATTCTCTAGATTATTTGAGATACCAAAAAGGTATATATACATATCAGTATTACATCATCTAGCTAATACTAACAAAGGCTAGCAAATACAAAACTGAAAGAAGGCAAATTAAAATTACAATATAACTTATCATCTAACAGCCCCCCTCAAGCTAAACAGTGAATATCCTTCATGTTTAGCTTGGACAATAGAAACTGGAACTGAGAAGGCTGTAAAGACTTAGTAAAAATATCTGCAACTTGTGCCTTTGTGGGAATTGGCATGAGGTGAATGACTCCGTCTTGAACTTTGTCACGAACCAAATGGCAATCCAATTCAATATGTTTGGTGCGTTCGTGGAAAATGGGGTTTTGGGCTATGTGGAGTGCTGATTTACTGTCACAGAATAGAGAAATAGGCTTGGGCATAGGACAATGTAGATCCTGCAGGAGGAATAAAAGCCACTGTGTTTCGGATGTAGTTAGTGCAAGAGCACGGTATTCAGCCTCTGAGGAGGAACGTGAGACAACAGACTGTTTCTTGGATTTCCAGCTGACCAAAGATGATCCATAGAAGATGCAGAGGCCTGTGGTGGACCTTCTGCTGTCAACACATGCAGCCCAGTCTGCGTCACTGAAGGCAGTGAGCTGTTTAGCAGATGCAGAAGCAAAGAAGATGCCACGGCCAGGAGATGACTTGAGGTACTTCAAAACATGTAAGGCTGCATCCATGTGAGGAGTGAGAGGGTTGGCAATGAACTGGCTGAGCTTGTGGACTGCATAGCAGATATCAGGACGCGTATTTGTCAAATAGATCAGTCTTCCAATCAAGCGACGATAGACAGTAGGATCTGCTAGTGAAGTGCCTGTGTGAGCACTGAGCTTCAAGTTGGGAACCATGGGGGTAGAGACAGGCTTGCAGCCAAGGAGGCCTGCCTCCTCAATGAGCTCAAGTGCATACTTTCTTTGAGACAGAACAATACCAGAAGGGGAGCGAGCAACTTCAATGCCAAGGAAGAATTTTAGAGCACCCAAATCTTTTATCTTAAACTCTGCATCCAGAAGAGTTTTTATCTTTGCAATTTCAGCAACATTGTCACCAGTTAACACCACATCATCCACATAAATCAATAGGATGGTTATGCTGGATGCTGAGTGGTTTACTAGGAGAGAGTAGTCATGCTTTGATTGAACAAATCCCAGGGGAAGCAGAAAGGATATGAGCTTGGCATTCCACTGCCTGTTGGCCTGTTTCAAACCATAGAGGGACTTCTGCAACTTGCAAACCTTGGCTGGAGATGCAGTAGGGAAACCTGGAGGTACGGTCATGTAGACTTCCTCTTGAAGATCACCATGGAGGAAAGCATTGTTGACATCTAGCTGCTGTAGATGCCAATTGTGAATGGATGCCATAGCAAGAACCAACCTAACTGTGGTCATTTTGACCACAGGTGAGAAGGTCTCAGAATAATCAACTCCTTCAAGTTGAGTGAATCCCTTGGCTACCAAACGGGCCTTGTACCTCTCAATAGACCCATCAGCATTCAATTTGACTTTGTAAACCCACTTACAACCAATCGGTTGTTTCCCTGGTGGCAAATCAGTAAGAATCCAGGTTGAATTCTGATTTAAAGCCTGGATTTCCTTATCCATAGCATCAAGCCAGCACTGATGTTTAGAGGCCTGAGCAAATGTCTTAGGCTCAGAGAAGGTGCTCAAGGCTGCAATAAAAGTTCTATGGGAGGGAGAGATGTTGTCATAGGTTAGAAAATCAGATAAGGGATAAGGAATACCTGAGTGTGATGAGCCAGAATTAGAGTCAACAGAAATCATTCCACAATGAAAGTCTTGAAGGTATGATGGTTTGGATTTGACTCTGTTGGAGACTCTTAGAGGGATGGGTGGAGGTGAAGAAGAGACATGAAGGACAGGGGAGGTGGCAGGAGGTTCTGCATCAGTGGGTGAGGATGTGATAGCAGGCTCTGCATCAGTGGGTAAGGAGTGGTCCTGAGGAGCAGAGGGTGTGGTAACAGGCTGGTCAGAATCTGTGGTGGATGGGGAGATTATGCTTGGAGATCTAGCGGCAAAAAAATCAGTGAGAACAACTTTAGAGGGTGGTGTGAAGTGGCTGGTGGATGTGGCTTGGGAAGAGACACACTAGGAGAGGATGCATAAGGAAAAATGTTCTCATAAAAGGAGACATTTCTAGAGATAAGGACTTCCTGATTATGAAGGTCAAACAATAGGTAACCCTTGACACCATGAGAGTGTCCAAGGTGGATGCATTTTATGGCTCGTGAGAGGAACTTGGTTCTATGAGCAGATAGGGTAGTGGCATAACAAAGAGAGCCAAAGACTCTAAGAGAAGAAAGATCGGGAATGGTGTTATAAAGGATTTGGTGAGGAGATGTGGATTGAAGAGTTATAGAAGGTAATCTATTGATGATAAATGTGGCATGACAAATAGCAAAATCCCAAAAATGAATAGGCAGGTTAGATTGGAACATGAGGGCACGAGCTACATTGAGGATATGTTGGTGTTTCCTCTCCACCACTCCATTTTGTTGTGGAGTTTCAACACAGGATTTTTGATGGATAATGCCCTTGGATAGATAGAAATCATTCATGGAAAACTCAACACCATTGTCAGAGCGTATGACTTTGATGTTGTGGCCAAATTGGGTAAAAGCATAGGAGACAAAGTGAGTGAGGTGAGATCTGGTTTCAGCTTTGGATCTCATGAGTTTGATCCAAACAAATCTGGATTTGTCATCCACTATGGTCAAGAAATACTTGTTGCCATTCATGGAAGGGGTGGCAAAGGGACCCCAAATCAACATGAACTATGTCAAAAATATTAATAGAAGGGGGGTTATGTGTGGGAAAGGGAAGTTTCTTTTGTTTTGCAAAATGGCAAGTATCACAAATTTCATTAATGATGGAAGGTATATTACAATGAAGTTTTTGAATGAGACTATAACAAATGGGGGAGGGGTGACCTAGACGGCTATGCCATACATTTTTACTTGAATGGGAGACAGAAACATTATTACAGTGGATTTGGTTGGGTGTGCTAGAGGTGACATTGTGCAAGACCTTCATTGTGTAAAGCTTTCCATCTCTCCTAGCATGGCCAATCACTCTCTTGGAGGGGATATCCTGTAACACAACACAATCACCATCAAAAAGAGTTTGGCAATTTATAGTGTCAGCAAGCTGACCTACTGAAATGATGTTTGAATTGAAATCAGGAACAAAATAGACATCATAAAGTGTTATGGTGGGAGTGAGCACTATTGTTCCCTTGAAGTGAGTGTATCTTGTGTCACCAGATGGTAGATTAATCAGCAGGGGCTTAATAGCATAGAATGATGTAAACAGATCAAGGCAGCAGCAGATATGATCTGTGGCGCCAGTGTCCACAAGCCAGGCAATGATTAATTGAGCAAGGGAGGTACCTGAGGGCAAGGAATGGCCAGTGGTGACATTGACAGAGTTGGCAGAAGCTGTGGCAGTAGGAGGAGTTGCGGGAAGCAGAGATAACAAGTTCTGAATCTGTTCAGCAGTAAGAGTAGCAGGGGAGGCAAGAGTGGAGGTAGCAGCAGAAGGCTCCTCAACAACAGCTTTGTTCACGGATTTCCTGTATGGTGTGAATCCAGGTGGATAGCCATGCTTCTTGAAGCAAGTTTCCACGGTGTGATTGGTGCGATTGCAGAAAGTGCAGAGGCGAGATCCACGTTGCTGTGAGGGTTTGCCATGGCCACGAGCTGTAACACCCGTTTCTACCCCTTTCATCTATAACAATTATCAGAGTGCACAAATTATTTATTTTTTTTTTTGAAACGGAATGCTACAATTACTTCAAAAACACGTCAATTGTTTAATTTAAATTAAAAACATTACGCGGCATCATGGGCGGCCATTACTCAAAAATATGGTTACAACTTTAAATTAAAATCCAACAAGTCATACAAGACAAATCACTATCTAATAAGACGCCCCCCAGGTGCTACGTATCAGAGCGACTCGAACTCAAGGGAATGAAGGTCAAAGCCTTCAAGTACGGTTACCTGTAAAGTAAAATCAACAAAAGGGGTGAGTCTCAAACCCCATAATAAAGTACATAAGGAGTAGTATATACAGATACAGGACTACATCGAGACACAGCAATATTCACTTTAATCACCAGTTCAGCACCAACTAAATATTCACCAAATAAATAATCACCAAAATAATTAATCACCAAAACATTCACCAAACGTATGTTTAATGTATGAGATGCAACCCAAAACTCCACTGGGCATATGCATGTGGATCCATTCACCAAAAATGAGCCTTGAGGGCATTCACCAAAATTCATAATAAGGCCGAAGCCCGAGGCCGAAGCCTATTCACCAAAATCATGCATATGATTATGCGACACCATGACAATGCATCACACACCAGAATAACCAAATAAATAATGGCATAGCATATTCACCAACAGTCGTTTATTCACCAACACCCAAAAGGGGATTACAGACCCCATTCACCAATAACAATATACACCATATATATATATATTTGCATACCACAATATTACACAGCACATTATTTTCACCGTGACAACACCATTAAAAATTACAAGGAACAGCACCTTAGTCTCATGAAGAACACCAACATTTTATTTAAGAGGAACAGTAACGATTTCCAATCCAAACAACAACTAGTACGAAGTCACTTGGGACTTTCAGAAACGGCCGGGGAAAATATTAAATTTTGGTTTGGCTTGGACAAACAGATAGACAATAAAATAAGCGTCGTAACGCACTTTGAACCACCAAAAACGGACACCCGAGTCAAAAGTTACGTTAAAAACAAATTTAGGAAAAATTAGGCAACACTGCTGGAAACTGGCGCCTTAGGCGCCCAGCGCCCAGGCAACACACGCACACGCCCAGCGCGCAACACAGGCGCCCAGCGCCAGGCGCGCGCCACACACACACGCACGCGAACAGGCGCCCAGCGTGCAACACACACACGCACAGCAGGCGCCAGCGCCCAGGCGCGCGCCACACTTGCCCAGCACACACACACAGCGCCTTGGCGCCCAGCACAGGCACCTGGCGCCCAGCACAGGCACCTGGCGCCCAGCACACTATCAAAACCAGATTTTCATATAAATTCAGCCCAAACATCATTTCTTCTCAATTTTAAAACATCACTTCTTCTCAAATAAAAACATTCATTTCTCCTCAAATAAAAACATCATTTCTTCTCAAATAAAAACATCATTTCTTCTCAAATAAAAACATCATTTCTTCTCAAATAAAAACATCATTTCTTCTCAATTAAAAACATCATTTCTTCTCAAATAAAAACATCATTTCTTCTCAATTGAAAACATCAAAATATCAAAGCACACAACATAACATAAAATGCACTTAGCACATGGCACACCAACACAACACAACATACACTTAGCCAAAACACAACAATTTGGCACGGGGCGCCTAACACAAGGGCGCCTATTTCCATGACCAAAATTCCGACAACATCAATACTTAGCGCGGGGCACCCCACTCAAGGGCGCCTAATTCCGCACCTAGACAACAATTTCCAGCAACAATAAAAAATACCACAATGGCGCCTTATGCGCCTATAACACCCAAAACATCAATTCATCAACAACAACACATGAGTACCAAGTGCTCAATCATCATCAACTATTTCAAACACCACAAAATTACTCCAAACTCAATTAATTAAGCCCAACATTATCATTTATACATTTATTCGAGCACTTAGTACGCAATTCGAAATTCATCTTACAAAGCAACAATTCGCATATCATCACAATGAGCAACAACAATAACAACAACATATTCATATATCATAAACAACATAGAAATCAATATAAACAGGACATAGGACCTAACCCCTACATACATCCCATTATGTTCCCTATTATAAGGCAAGACCCACCCTTACCTTAGTTTCACCGAAGACGGAGACTCCTCCACGTGCACACCGAGTAACCACCGCAACTGAGCTCCTCTTTCCTCCCTTGGAATTCGCGCCCCTCTTCTTCCTCTCTCCTTCTCCTTGCGCCGATTTCCCTCTCTCTTTCTTCTCTCCTTCGCGTTTTCTCTTTTCTTCTCTCAACTCACGATTTGCTTCTAATTTCCACAAGTGAGGCGCCACTCACTAAACCCCTAGTCACATGCGCCTAGGTTGGATCATGGGCCTGGATCACGGGCCTCCATCCACTTAAGCCCATTTAAATAACTAAATATCACCACCCTCTAAATAATTAAAAACCACCCAATATTATCATTATTATTATTATTATTATTTCTATCACCAACTCCTATTTAATTAAATTAACTAAATACTAAATAACTATTTAATTAATTTCGGGGTGTTACAACTCTCCCCCACTTAGATTATTTTCGTCCTCGAAAATTCGCATCAACATCTCCCTAACTCACCGGCTGGCTACGACAATTGACATCCTCACGGTTATACTCTAACTAGTCCGTACCCACGTTTACAATTAATTCACCCAACGACAAACAACAAAACTCGCAACAAGGTCTCTGTCGAAGATCGACAAGGGACACAAAGAACACACCAGGCAACATAAGACCAATCAGAGATGACAACACAAGACTTAAGCATTCACAACATTCAGCAGTATTAAAACAATAAGCAGCATCGGTATCGACAATAGGTTTAGCGGAAAACTCTAACGAAACACATACCTCCGAAATGATCATCATTCTTCAGAAGACTCAGTGCCCACCAAGGCAAACACCCTCCCACTAGACTTCTCTTTCTTCGGCTTGGAACACTTAGTACTAATATGTCCCATCTCCCCACAGTTGTAGCAAACAACGTCTCTCTTCTCGCACTTAGCAGCTACGTGGCCCTCCTTGCCACACTTGAAACACTTGAAGGTCATGCAATCGGGACTCTTATGTCCCGGCTTTCCACACTTGTGACACACAATGTCCGCAGTAGCGTCTCCCCCACTTGGCTTCCTGCCCGAACTCTCCTCTCCCTTGCCCTTCCCACCTGAAACATCATAGGGCTTTCCCCTAAACTGAGAATTTCTCTTCTCCTTCACAGCCTTGTAAGCAGCAGAACTGTCTTCCTCATAGATCCTACACTTATCAACCAATCTAGCGAAAACCCGAACCTCTTGATATCCAATTGCTTTCTTTATATCAGGACGTAGACCACTCTCGAACTTGACACATTTTGAAAATTCAGAATTGGCATCATTAGCATAATAAGGACAGAATTGGGCCAGCTCCTCAAACTTGGCGGCATAATCAGCCACAGTCTTGTCTCCCTGCTTCAGCTCTAAAAACTCCACTTCCTTCTTGGCTCGCACATCCTCAGGGTAGTACTTTCTCTTAAACTCTCTTGTGAAAACCTCCCAAGTCACTTCCTCACCAGCATTTTCCAATCTTCGCAGCATTCCCAACCACCAGTCGTCAGCTTCCTCTGCTAGCATATGAGTCCCAAACTTCACTTTCTGAGCTGGAGTACACTCCATGACACGAAAGACCCGCTCTATCTCCTTCAGCCATGACAACGCTCCATCCGGGTTGTACCGACCCTTAAAGGTGGGTGGGTTCTCTCTCTGGAATGTAGCCAAATTGCGCGTCCCGTCATTAACAGCACCGGGTATATTACCCATCACCCCGGCTATAGCCTGCAAGGCAGCAGCAATTGCAGCATCGTCCCGTCTGGCCATTCTAGCACTGCAACAGAAAACAGAATTCAGAAACGAGTAACAAACTCAATGTTACTCAACACGACGACTCGACTACCGGCCGGACGGACCGAACTGCTCTGATACCACTTTGTAACACCCGTTTCTACCCCTTTCATCTATAACAATTATCAGAGTGCACAAATTATTTATTTATTTTTTTTGAAACGGAATGCTACAATTACTTCAAAAACACGTCAATTGTTTAATTTAAATTAAAAACATTACGCGGCATCATGGGCGGCCATTACTCAAAAATATGGTTACAACTTTAAATTAAAATCCAACAAGTCATACAAGACAAATCACTATCTAATAAGACGCCCCCCAGGTGCTACGTATCAGAGCGACTCGAACTCAAGGGAATGAAGGTCAAAGCCTTCAAGTACGGTTACCTGTAAAGTAAAATCAACAAAAGGGGTGAGTCTCAAACCCCATAATAAAGTACATAAGGAGTAGTATATACAGATACATGACTACATCGAGACACAGCAATATTCACTTTAATCACCAGTTCAGCACCAACTAAATATTCACCAAATAAATAATCACCAAGTAATCACCAAAATAATTAATCACCAAACGTATGTTTAATGTATGAGATGCAACCCAAAACTCCACTGGGCATATGCATGTGGATCCATTCACCAAAAATGAGCCTTGAGGGCATTCACCAAAATTCATAATAAGGCCGAAGCCCGAGGCCGAAGCCTATTCACCAAAATCATGCATATGATTATGCGACACCATGACAATGCATCACACACCAGAATAACCAAATAAATAATGGCATAGCATATTCACCAACAGTCGTTTATTCACCAACACCCAAAAGGGGATTACAGACCCCATTCACCAATAACAATATACACCATATATATATATATATTTGCATACCACAATATTACACAGCACATTATTTTCACCGTGACAACACCATTAAAAATTACAAGGAACAGCACCTTAGTCTCATGAAGAACACCAACATTTTATTTAAGAGGAACAGTAACGATTTCCAATCCAAACAACAACTAGTACGCAGTCACTTGGGACTTTCAGAAACGGCCGGGGAAAATATTAAATTTTGGTTTGGCTTGGACAAACAGATAGACAATAAAATAAGCGTCGTAACGCACTTTGAACCACCAAAAACGGACACCCGAGTCAAAAGTTACGTTAAAAACAAATTTAGGAAAAATTAGGCAACACTGCTGGAAACTGGCGCCTTAGGCGCCCAGCGCCCAGGCAACACACGCACACGCCCAGCGCGCAACACAGGCGCCCAGCGCCAGGCGCGCGCCACACACACACGCACGCGAACAGGCGCCCAGCGCCCAGCGTGCAACACACACACGCACAGCAGGCGCCAGCGCCCAGGCGCGCGCCACACTTGCCCAGCACACACACACAGCGCCTTGGCGCCCAGCACAGGCACCTGGCGCCCAGCACAGGCACCTGGCGCCCAGCACACTATCAAAACCAGATTTTCATATAAATTCAGCCCAAACATCATTTCTTCTCAATTTTAAAACATCACTTCTTCTCAAATAAAAACATTCATTTCTCCTCAAATAAAAACATCATTTCTTCTCAAATAAAAACATCATTTCTTCTCAAATAAAAACATCATTTCTTCTCAAATAAAAACATCATTTCTTCTCAATTAAAAACATCATTTCTTCTCAAATAAAAACATCATTTCTTCTCAATTGAAAACATCAAAATATCAAAGCACACAACATAACATAAAATGCACTTAGCACATGGCACACCAACACAACACAACATACACTTAGCCAAAACACAACAATTTGGCACGGGGCGCCTAACACAAGGGCGCCTATTTCCATGACCAAAATTCCGACAACATCAATACTTAGCGCGGGGCACCCCACTCAAGGGCGCCTAATTCCGCACCTAGACAACAATTTCCAGCAACAATAAAAAATACCACAATGGCGCCTTATGCGCCTATAACACCCAAAACATCAATTCATCAACAACAACACATGAGTACCAAGTGCTCAATCATCATCAACTATTTCAAACACCACAAAATTACTCCAAACTCAATTAATTAAGCCCAACATTATCATTTATACATTTATTCGAGCACTTAGTACGCAATTCGAAATTCATCTTACAAAGCAACAATTCGCATATCATCACAATGAGCAACAACAATAACAACAACATATTCATATATCATAAACAACATAGAAATCAATATAAACAGGACATAGGACCTAACCCCTACATACATCCCATTATGTTCCCTATTATAAGGCAAGACCCACCCTTACCTTAGTTTCACCGAAGACGGAGACTCCTCCACGTGCACACCGAGTAACCACCGCAACTGAGCTCCTCTTTCCTCCCTTGGAATTCGCGCCCCTCTTCTTCCTCTCTCCTTCTCCTTGCGCCGATTTCCCTCTCTCTTTCTTCTCTCCTTCGCGTTTTCTCTTTTCTTCTCTCAACTCACGATTTGCTTCTAATTTCCACAAGTGAGGCGCCACTCACTAAACCCCTAGTCACATGCGCCTAGGTTGGATCATGGGCCTGGATCACGGGCCTCCATCCACTTAAGCCCATTTAAATAACTAAATATCACCACCCTCTAAATAATTAAAAACCACCCAATATTATCATTATTATTATTATTATTATTTCTATCACCAACTCCTATTTAATTAAATTAACTAAATACTAAATAACTATTTAATTAATTTCGGGGTGTTACACGAGCAGCCGTAGAAGGAGGATTAGGAGCAGAAGCAGTGTGAAACGCAGCAACAGAAATCTCAGGAACACCTGAAACGCCAAGTTGACGCTCTTGTTGAAGGATCATAGCATAAGCCTTCGCCAAAGAAGGAAGAGGCTCCATCAGAAGGATTTGAGCACGCGCAGCAGCAAAACTGTCGTTCAAACCTTGAAGAAACGACATCACAGCATCGCGTTCACGATAATCTTGAACAATCTGTGAGACATGGCAACAACAGGTGCCAGCAGGAGCGAGGCATGCAGGAATGGGCCGATAGTTGCACAATTCATCCCAGAGAATGCGCATTTTTGTAAAAAGGCTGTGACAGAAGCTTCATTTTGTTTCAGGGAGAAAATATCAAGTTGAAGGTGAGAGATCCGTGTATTGTCACCTTGCGAGAAGCGATTACGTAGTTCCTTCCAAATGGAAGAGGCATTGGTGCTCCATAGAATGCTAGATGAGATTTCGGTAGAGACGACGTGATTGATCCAAGAGAGGACAAGCATATTGCATCGTTTCCACAGAGGAAACTGTGGATTGGAAGTCGCAGGGCGAGGACTGGAGCCGTCAACAAACGGAAATTTGTTTTTCATCTCTAAAGCCATGGTCATCGCCTGGATCCAGCAGTGGTAGTTCGGTCCTTCAAGCACCGGTTTGACGAGAATCAGAGAGGGATTCTCGTTAGGATGAATGTAGAACGGATCTGAGTAGTTCTTTGATTGGCGCGAGGTGCGACGGGTAGAGTGCACCGAGGCGTCATCGGAGTCGCCATCAGAGGAGGTGGGGGAAGCCATGAGAACGATGAGAAGAGAAAACTCAGAAAATGGAGAAAAGGAGAGAACACGTGTTTAACCACAAACGGTTACACGGTTTGGAGAGAGAGTACCATCTGATACCATGTTAGAGTGGAACAATTGGTAAAAGTGAATTCTCTAGATTATTTGTGATACCAAAACTGTATATATACATCTCAGTATTACATCATCTAGCTAATAATAACAAAGGCTAGGAAATACAAAACTGAAAGAAGACAAATTAAAATTACAATATAATATATTTATCATCTTACAAATATCTTCTACGATTTACGAGTTGATAATTATATTATAATTTTGGATTCAGACTACTTTACAAAAATAGCACGACACTATCCATGTGTATTCATAGGTATTTTGTTATTACATTTGCAAAGGTAGTTTTATATGCTTTATAAGTACGATTGCCAAGTCTTGGTCAAAAAAAGTACGATTGCCAAGTCTTCGTCAAAAAAAAGTATGAATGCCAAGTGTTGGTATTTTGAAAAACCAAAATTTTTACATACCAAAAAAAGATAAAATTGGTACATCATATGATGGGCTGAGCCATCGCAACTTTTAGGGTTTTTTTTTATGTACCCCCATCATCTCCCTATTTACCCCCACATAAAAGTGAAACCCGAAAATACCCCTGCCCAATTTTTAATTCGCTCGGATTTACCTCCATTTGAGGTAAATCCGCTTTGTTATTTTGGAAATCGGATTTACCTAGTGGGTACATAAATCCGATTTCCCTAAAAAAAGAGAAAATCGGATTTATCCCACCTAAGGTAAATCCGATTTCCCTAAAAAAAGAAAATCGGATTTATCCCACCTAAGGTAAATCCGATTTTGTTATTAAAAAAAATTGTTTTTTATTTAATTTTTTAAAAAAGGTTATAAAATACTACTAAAAATCCGTTAAACAGCCAAAACTAATCCAAAAATTATGAAAACACCACTAAAAATCTAATAAAACCAAAATAAAGTTATGCAAATTTTTTCAGATTTTTTGGAGATTATGAAAAATTTAAAAAATTAATAAAAAATAGTAAACGATGGAATTTGGGATTTTGAGGTCCCCAGTCCTGAAAGAAGTTACTTCTTGAGGAGTATTGATCCTTGATATTTTTCGAATTTAAAGAATGTGGTTTCATTACAATTTGAGTAGGTTGCCCGAAAACTGATTTTTTAGCCTAAATTATTCTCCCGACGTACAATATCGTCACGTGTTAACGAACTACACACTAAACAGAACCAAAAGACGGTCGAAATTTGTTTTTAAAATTTTAACTGATTTATTTATTTATTAATTGGGTTAACAAAGCGGATTTACCCCCACATAAGGTAAATCCGCTTTGGTTATTTTTAAAAGCGGATTTACCTTATATGATGGGGTAGATCCGCTTTTAAAAATAACAAATCGGATTTACCCCCACTTAAGGTAAATCCGATTTGTTATTTTTAAAAGCGGATCTACCCATCTTAAATAAATCCGATTTAAATTTTTAAAATTTTTAGTGGAAATCGGATTTACCTAAATCCGATTTCCAAAAAAAAAAATGAAATCAGGATACGTTCGGGATTTTTAAATTTTGTTAAGGGCAATTGTGTCTTTTCGCAGGGTCGGTGGGGGTAGCTGGGAGATGATGGGGGTACAAAAAAAAAATCCCCAACTTTTATGATGACATATGATGGGCGGAGCTAGTACAATTTTTAGTAATAAAAACATGTGAATTAAAGCAACAAAAAAAATCTGGCAAATAATAGTTTCCAGGTCATGTTTGTTTGGGCCAATAATAAATTAATGGATTTATTATTGTTCTTTTATCTCTTCAGATAAAAAAATTTATTTGATATAGCTAAATAATATATAATATAGGCAGAATAGCACTTTTGGTCCTTTATGTTTGCTCCAGATTTCACTTTGGTCCTTTATCTTTTTTTTGGTCCGTTTTGGTCCCTCATGTTTCATTTTCGTTTCATTTTGGTCCCTCACGTATTATTATATTCAATTAAAACATTAAAAACATTAAAACAATTAAAATAATTAAAACAATTACAAAAATAAAACATAAAACCCTCCCCCACCGTCCACCACCACCCACCACCACCCCCCACCGTCCACCACCACCCACCACCACCCCCCACCGTCAACCACCACCCACCACCAGATCTGTCTCTCTCTCTCACCGTGAACCCCTCCCCCCTCCCCCCTCCCCCACCCTGAACCCCTCCCCCTCCCCCCACCGCTGCGCACCCCCTCTCTCCCCTTTCTCACGGTTATGGAGTTCTCCCACGAGGTAGGGCCTGTAATTGTTCAAATTGACGCCATAATCGAACTCAGGGAGAAATTTCGAGTTGAAAGGTGGAGTTTGGGGTCCAATCGCAGAGAGAGGAGTGAGAACGTGTGAGAGGAAGGACGGGTCGGGTCGGGTCGTGGAGAGGAAGAAGACGGGTCGTGGGAGAGGGGGGAGGGGGTACGCAGCGGTGGGGGGTGGGGGGAGGGGGTGCGCAGCGCTGGGGGGTGGGGGAGGGGGTGCGCAGCGCTGGGGGGTGGGGGGAGGGGGGAACGGTGGGGGAGGGGGGTGCGCAGCGCTGGGGGTGGGGGGAGGGGGGAACAGTGGGGGGGGGGGACGGTGGGGGAGGTGGTGCGCAGCGCTGGGGGTGGGGAGAGGGGGAACGGTGGGGGAGGGGGTGCGCAGCGCAGCGGTGGGGGGAGGGGGGACGGTGGGGGGAGGGGTGGACGGTGGGGGAGGTGGTGGGTGGTGGTTGACGGTGGTGGGTGGTGGTGGGTGGTGGTGGACGGTGGGGGGATGGGTTTATGTTTTTTTTTTGTAATTGTTTTAATTATTTTAATTGTTTTAATGTTTTTAATGTTTTAATTGAATATAATAATACGTGAGGGACCAAAATGAAACGAAAATGAAACATAAAGGACCAAAACGGACCAAAAAAAAGATAAAGGACCAAAGTGAAATCTGGAGCAAACATAAAGGACCAAAAGTGCTATTCTGCCTATAATATATTATTGGGTAGCTAAATATAAAACTTACCTACCTATTCAAGCTAATATGTTTTTAAGTAGTCACATGTGTCGCTTTGTGCGACCAGGTATGTCCTAAATAGTAATATTGACGTGAATTTTTTTGTCAGCCATGCATGCATTATAGATATTCATTGGTTGTTCATTTTGATTTTATTCTTTTTTTACTTTTTCAAAAAAAAAAATACATAACTTATTAAGCTTAAAACCTCTACCAGTTTCAGAATAGACGATTAAACTTGGAGAGTTGCATTAGTACAGGTGTAAAGGGGAGAAAATCCTAGCATTATTTTTCTAGAAATGTTATTTGGATAAAAAAGTGTATCAAAAGTGTACAAAAACACGAATATGTATGAGATATATATGAAAGGAATACGCATATAATATATTTATTTTTTTATTTTAAATTAAATATATTATACACGTATAACACTGGACTTCATTTAAAATAAAAAATAAATGTATTATATGCGCGCGCATTTCCTCCGTATCCCATACATATTCGTATTTTAGTGCACTTTTTTGTCCAAATAACATTTCTCAAATCGTATTTATACAATTCAACCGTAGTCGGTTAGTTTTCAACAGTACTATGTCAGACTATTTATTGTCTAACTTTGCTTCTTAACAATAAGTCTAACCCCTTATTATAATAAACACCACATTTTGAACAGATCAATTTCAACTTTTCAAGGCTTTAAACATATGAGGACCACATATTTCAGTAACCTTCTTCCTCGTTAACTGCAAATCATTTTGAATTGTACTTCATATAATTTTCTTCATTTTGAATTGCACCGCATGCTCATAATTTAATTTTTCTATGAAAGATAAAATGTGTATATAAGTTGTACTCTGCATTGTCTTTAAATTGCAGATCATTTAACCATTCATTCTTAACCATCATGGAACTACACAACCCTTTCTCCATTACCATCATGGCCTCCTTTATTTTCCTCTTACTTCTATTCAAAATAGTTAAAGGATGGAGTTCTAAGAACTCCAAACCCAATTTACCTCCAGGACCATGGACACTACCCCTTATAGGAAACATACACCAGATTATTGGCAGCTCAATGCCCCATCACTGCTTCAAAAATTTGGCAGACAAATATGGACCATTAATGCACCTGAAACTAGGAGAGGTATCTAACATCATAGTTACTTCACCAGAAATGGCCAAAGAAGTTATGAAAACACAAGACCTTAACTTTTGTGATAGGCCAAACCTTCTTTTGTCCACAATACTTTCTTACAATGCTACAGATATTGGTTTCTCTCCATATGGAGAATACTGGAGGCAACTAAGAAAGATATGCGTCATAGAGCTTTTAAGTGCAAAGCGTGTACAATCATTTAGGTCCATAAGAGAAGAAGATACTTTAGAACTAGTTAATACAATAACTGCAAGTGAAGGATCTGTTGTTAATCTCACTCAGCTGGTTTCCTCAATGATTTATGGGATAATATCACGTGCAGCTTTTGGGAAAAAGAATAGACACCAACAAGTGTTCAAAACAACAATGGAAGAAGCTATGAGTCTAGTGGGAGGATTTTGTATTGCTGATCTCTATCCTTCTATTACAATCCTTCCATGGTTTAGTAGTGCAAAGACCAAACTTGAAAAACTTATGAGAGAGTATGATAGAATATTGCAAGACATTATCCATGATCACAAAAGCAGTTGCCAAGAAAAAAGAGATGAAGATCTAGTTGATGTTCTTCTCAAATTTCAACAGGAAAATGACTCACAATCTTCCTTGACTGATGAAAATATTAAAGCAGTCATCATGGTTAGTCTACAACCAAACACGTTAATTAGCGCGTTTATTTTTATAATTTAAAGACTAATTGATAGATTTGCAGGACATGTTCTCTGCTGGTGGCGAAACCTCGTCAGGGATGGTGTTATGGGGGATGTGTGAAATGGTAAAGAATCCAAAAGTGATGGAAGAAGCACAAGCTGAGGTAAGAAGAGTGTTTGATAAAAAGGGATATGTGGATGAGACAGAGTTGCACCAGTTGATATACTTAAAGTCTGTCATTAAAGAAACACTAAGGCTGCATCCTATTGCACCTTTGTTACTTCCAAGAGAAACTAGACAAAGATGCCAAATTAATGGGTATGAGATCCCAGCAAAGACCAGGATTACTATCAATGCTTGGGCCATTGGAAGAGATCCAAAACATTGGGCTGAAGCTGAGAGTTTTAAACCTGAAAGGTTTCTTAATAGCCCAATTGATTTTAGAGGCACAGACTTTGAATACATTCCATTTGGTGCTGGAAGGAGGATGTGTCCTGGTATTGCATTTGGCTTACCCAACATTGAGCTCCCACTTGCTCAGTTACTTTACAACTTTGATTGGAAGCTTCCCAATGGAAAGAAGAATGAAGAACTTGACATGACTGAGTGGTTTGGGCTTACTCTAAGAAGACAAAATGACCTCTGCATGATTCCCACCACTCGTCAGCCTTAATATGTATTGCCTAAAGTAATAAGTTCACAAAGTATTTGAAGTTTCCCTATACTACTTTCAGTGCTTTGGAATTGGACAATGGTTGTAACTTTCCTATAATAAATTCTGCTACTCAATATGTATTTCTCAATATCAATTTAGACAATGGTTGTAACTTTCTTATACTCCCTCCGTTCCTTTTTACTTGTCGTTTTTTTTGTCTTTTTGCACATACCAATGAGACAAATAAATTGTTACTTTTGATACAATTATTTCTCTTTTACTCATAATACCCTTAAAAATTATTATTTCATCTTATCTATTTCTCTCTTTACAATAAATACTTAAGGGCATTATTGACAAAACAATAATAAATGTTGCATTCAACTTTGAAAATGACAAGTAAATAGAAAAAAAGTTTTTGTGCAAAAGCGACAAGTAATACGGAACAAAT
Organism: Astragalus membranaceus; assembly: GCA_039519185.1. Classification (NCBI taxonomy): domain Eukaryota; kingdom Viridiplantae; phylum Streptophyta; class Magnoliopsida; order Fabales; family Fabaceae; genus Astragalus; species Astragalus membranaceus. Next base: position 180,334,053 of record CM076849.1, read on the forward strand.
GGACTAATAAATTCAGGCCTTCAGGAACTAAATTGAACTCAAATTTTCTCTCTTTTTTTTCTTTTTTACATTCTACCTCTGCCATTCACTCTTTGATAGACTGATAATAATATTTTTGTCATGTTTGTTAGTGATTTTAAAGTATGCTAGCAAGTACTAGTATAACTACAAAATATGAGGATACTAGATTATGATGTAGGATTGTGTGACCAGGTTCTATAAAGTGAAAAGCGCTAAAGAGGTTGGCTCAGGGACAAGAGGAAGGGTGGAAAAAGAGAAAAACTCTCTAAATTCTCAAGAGAACTTGTTGTTACTTAATTATTGCTTGGATATTGCTTGGATCACAAATGCTTGGTGATGAGCCCTATTTATACTACTCTTGTAGGGCTTACATTACAAAATAGAGGGATCTAGAAGCATTGATTACAAAAGAAAAATCTAGAGATATGAATACTCTAGTTCCTATTACTAGAAAGATCTAGAAAACTTAAGATTGGACTAGTTCTTAATTATATCTTATTTAGTAGTGTATCTTGAAGGTTTCATAATACCCTTTATTTCTAGAAACTTCTATCTCATTCTCCATCATTCTCCCCGGGTTGGAGGAGACTCGTCCTCGAGTCGAAAATCTTCTTCATCTCCAAAGTATGGTGAAAGATCAGCAACATTGAAAGTTGCAGAGACTCCCATAGTCACCTAGTAGCTCAATTTTGTAGGCATTATCATTGATTTTCTGCGCAGTTCTGAAAGGGCCATCAGCTCTTGGAGATAACTTGGCATTTGGTTTATTAGGAAATCGCTCCTTTCGCAAGTGTATCCATACCAAGTCTCCTTCCTTGAATGTGTGCAACCTGCGATGTTTGTCCCGCTGAGTCTTATACCTTGACTTTTGTTTTTCAATTCTTTCACGAACCTTTTCATGCAACTTTTTTATTTCATTGGCCCTTTGATCTGCATCTGCACTGTACTGTTGAGTGTTTGTTGATGGAGTCAAGTCCAGTGGGCTAAGGGGACGCATGCCGTAAACCACCTCAAATGGACACTTCCCATTAGCTTGATTAGTGGAGTTATTGTAAGCAAATTCAATCTGAGCAAGAATAAGATCCCATTGCCTCAAATTCTTTCCCACAAAGCTTCGAAGTAAATTCCCCAAAAGCCTATTAATTGCCTCTGTTTGCCCATCTGTCTGAGGGTGACTAGCACTACTGAAATGTAGTTTAGTACCCATTTTCTTCCACATTGTTCTCCAAAAGTGGCTTAAGAATTTTACATCTCGGTCGGATGTGATGGTTTTTGGGATGCCATGAAGACGAACAATTTCCTTGAAGTACAAGTTTGCAACTTGGATTGCGTCATTAGTCTTCTAACATGGTATGAAATGGGCCATTTTAGAAAACCTGTCTACGACTACCATTATGGAATCCTTCTGTCGTTGAGTTCGAGGTAGTCCAAGGACAAAATCCATACTAACATCTTCCCAAGGTTCCTTAGGAACCGGAAGTGGCATATATAACCCTGTATTTTGACTTTTAGCTTTGGCCAAGTGACAAATTTTGCACCTTTGGATGTGCCTGTTGACATCTCTTTCCAACTTAGGCCAATAGAAATTCTCCTTGACTAAGGCCACTGTTTTAGCTCGTCCAAAGTGCCCTGCTAGTCCTCCATCATGGGCCTCCCAAATAATTGCTTCCCTTAGAAAACATTGGGGAATGCATATAGTTTTTCCTTTGAACAAGAATCTGTCATGTTTGTAATATCCTTGAGAAGACTGTAGATCAGTGGAACTCCAAACTTTACCAAAGTCGGGATCATCTGGGTACAACTCTTTGTAATATCAAATCCAATAACCTTCATTTGTAGAGTCGTAAGTAGACTATAACGTCGGCTGAGTGCATCTGCTACAACATTTTGAACTCCTGCCTTGTGCTTGAGTAAAAACGGATAAGACTGCAAAAACTCACTCCAAGTAGCATGTCTACGGTTGATCTTCTGTTGAGAGTTCAAATGTTTAAGGGCTTCATGGTCAAAGTAAAGAACAAACTCCTTATTCAACAAGTAGTGGCTCCAGTGCTGAAGAGCACGAACAACGACATAAAACTCCTTGTCATAAGTAGAGTACTTGAGCTTACCATTGTTGAGTTTCTCACTAAAGAAGGCTATAGGATGTCCCTCTTGGCTGAGAACAGCTCCAATTCCAACGTTCGAAGCATCACAACTCACTTCGAATACTTGGTCAAAGTTAGGAAGGGCCAGCACAGGTGCTTTGGTCAAGTGCTTCTTTAGCTCCTTAAAGCTTTTATTCGCTTCTTCTGACCACTTGAATTGATCTCCTTTGATGCATTCTGTGAGAGGGGCAGCAATCGAGCTAAAATTTTTAATGAACCTCCTGTAAAAAGAAGCTAATCCGTGAAAACTCCTTATGTCATGGACGAACTTTGGAGTTGGCCAACTATTGATAGCTTCTATCTTGCTTGGGTCAACTCTTATCCCTTCAGCAGTGATGATATATCCAAGGAATTTTACTTCATCGGTCAAGAATGAGCATTTCTTGAGGTTGGCATAAAGTTTTTGCTCACGAAGAGTTTGGAGCACTTGTCGGAGATTCCGTAAATGTTCTTCCTTACTTTTGCTATAGATCAAGATATCATCAAAGTACACGACAACAAACTTACCAATAAATGGCCGAAGTACCTGATTCATTAACCGCATAAATGTACTCGGAGCATTTGATAATCCGAAAGGCATAACTGTCCACTCATACAAACCGTCTCTTGTCTTGAAAGCTGTCTTCCATTCATCTCCTGGACGAATTCTGATTTGATGGTAACCGCTTCGAAGATCAATCTTAGAGAAGATACTGGCACCATGTAGTTGATCCAACATATCATCGAGCCTAGGTATAGGAAATCGATACTTAATAGTGATCTTGTTGACTGCTCGACTGTCCATGCACATTCTCCAACTGCCATCCTTCTTTGGTACTAAAAGTGCAGGTACAGCACATGGGCTAACACTTTCTCGAATTGACCCTTTTTGTAGAAGCTCCTCAACTTGGTGTTGCACTTCAACATGCTTTGTTGGACTCATCCTATAAGCTGGTCTGCTAGGAATGGACACTACAGGGATAAAGTCAATGGCATGTTGTATGTCTCGCATTGGAGGCAGTCCTGCGGGAATTTCTGATGGAACAACATCTGAGAACTCAGCAAGCAATTGCTCAACTTCCTTTGGAATGAGGGCTTCTTCATTTGATTCGACCAATAAAACAAAACTCATGGTCTGTGCTTCCTCTGCTGTCACCTTGAATGGTTCCTTTGCAACTAAAGATACTAGTGGTTTGGAATCCTTTTTTCCTTCATCAAACTCATTGGGTGGTAAGGGCAATAATTTGATTTTAACTCCATCCTTCACAAATGTGTAGGTGTTGGCATGACCGTCGTATAAGGCATGGCGATCATACTGCCAAGGTCTCCCAAGTAGAAGGTGGCAAGCATCCATAGGAATAACATCACACCATACATTATCTTTGTACTTTTGACCAATGGTGAAAGATACAAGGCGGCGCTTAGATACTCTCACCTCATTACCTTTGTTGAGCCATTGTAGCTTGTATGGTTGTGGGTGCTCATTTGTCGGCAACTTCAATTTTTCCACCATATAGTTTGACACAACATTCTCACAGCTTCCACTATCGATGATGACCTCACAAACTTTGCCTTACGAGGTGCAACGAGTGTGGAAGATATTGTGTCTTAGCCATGGTTCTTCTTTGGCTGTTTTTGTGTGTAAGCTTCTTCTAACTACTAGTGATTCACCATAATCGGCAGGAACAGGCTCTTTGTCATATATTGGCATGAAATGGGCCATTTTAGAAAACCTGTCTACGACTACCATTATGGAATCCTTTTGTCGTTAAGTTCGAGGTAGTCCAAGGACAAAATCCATACTAACATCTTCCCAAGGTTCCTTAGGAACCGGAAGTGGCATATATAACCCTGTATTTTGACTTTTAGCTTTGGTCAAGTGACAAATTTTGCACCTTTGGATGTGCCTGTTGACATCTCTTTCCAACTTAGGCCAATAGAAATTCTCCTTGACTAAGGCCACTATTTTATCTCGTCCAAAATGCCCTGCTAGTCCTCCATCATGGGCCTCCCAAATAATTGCTTCCCTTAGAAAACATTGGGGAATGCATATAGTTTTTCCTTTGAACAAGAATCTGTCATGCTTGTAATATCCTTGAGATGACTGTAGATCAGTGGAACTCCAAACTTTACCAAAGTCGGGATCATCTGGGTACAACTCTTTGATAATCTCAAATCCAATAATCTTCGTTTGTAGAGTCGTAAGTAGACTATAACGTCCGCTGAGTGCATCTGATGTGGTTTCCGTTTGTGTGGGTTTGTTCTTCTGTTATGTGGGCTATTTTGTTAGAAATGAGAGTGAAGAAGATTATAGTACTCTTCAAGAACCTCTTTTGAATAGTGAAAGTAATAATAATGACTTGGGGTTAAAAAAAGACACTAAAGGGTGTGATTCTGTTACCCCTTTCTCAAATGCTGGATTTTTTAGTCTTTTAACATTCTCTTGGGTGGGTCCTCTTATTGCTTTTGGCAATAAGAAGACTTTGGACCTTGAGGATGTTCCTCAATTGGATAGTGGAGATAGTGTTTTTGGAGCATTTCAAACTTTTAGGGATAAAGTTGAGGATAATTGTGGTGCAATTAGGAGGGTAACCACACTTAAGTTGATTAAGCCATTGATGGTTATGGCTTGGAAAGAGATTATTTTCACTGGTTTTCTTGCATGGTTGAATACTTTGGCTTGTTATGTTGGTCCTTATCTTATTGATTCTTTTGTTCAATACCTTGCTGGACAAAGACTATATGAGAATCAAGGCTATGTGTTGGTTTCTGCATTTTTCTTTGCTAAGATTGTCGAGTGCCTGACACAAATACATTGGTTCTTTAGATTGAAGCAAGTTGGACTTCGAATGCGAGCTGTGCTTGTGACAACGATATATATAAAGCTTTAACTATTTCGTGTCAATCTAAGCAGGGTCACACTTCTGGGGAGATAATCAATTTCATGACTGTCGATGCTGAGAGAGTCAGCGTGGCTATTTGGTACGTGCATGATTTGTGGCTGGTAGTTCTGCAGGTTTTTTTGGCCTTGTTGATTTTGTATAAAAACCTTGGACTTGCTTCAATTGCTGCTTTTGTTGCAACTATACTTGTTATGTCGACAAATGTTCCCTTAGGATCATTGCAAGAGAGGTTTCAAAAGAAGTTGATGGAGTCGAAAGATACTAGAATGAAGACCACATCTGAGGTTTTAAGGAACATGAGGGTCCTTAAACTACAAGGGTGGGAAAGGAAGTTTCTTTCTAAAATAACTGAGCTCCGGAACACTGAACAAGGCTGGTTAAAAAAATTCCTTTACACTGCAGCCATGACTACATTTCTATTTTGGGGTGCCCCAACATTTATATCTGTGATTACTTTTGGTACTTGTATGCTTACCGGGATCCCACTGGAATCAGGGAAGATCTTATCTGCACTTGCAACGTTCCGGATTCTTCAAGAGCCTATTTATAAGCTTCCCGATACAATTTCAATGATGGCACAGACTAAAGTTTCTCTTGTTAGGATTGCGTCGTTCCTTCGTCTGGATGACTTGCGGACCGATATTGTCGAAAAGCTTCCTCCTGGTAGTTCTGATACAGCAATTGAAGTAGTTGATGGGAATTTTTCTTGGGATTTATCTTCTCCTAATCCAACATTGCAAAACATAAATGTCAAACTTTTTCATGGTATGAAGGTTGCTGTTTGTGGTACTGTTGGATCAGAAAAATCTACCTTACTTTCTTGTGTATTAGGAGAAGTACCAAAAATATCAGGTATGCTTAAAATTTGTGGAACAAAGGCCTATGTTGCTCAATCACCATGGATACAAAGTGGTAAGATAGAGGATAATATGTTGTTTGGTAGAGACATGGATAGAGAAAGGTATGAGAAGGTACTTGAAGCCTGCTCTCTGAAGAAGGATCTAGAGATTTTATCAAGTGGTGATCAGACAATTATAGGAGAGCGTGGAATAAATTTGAGTGGTGGACAGAAACAAAGAATACAAATTGCACGCGCTCTTTACCAAGACGCCGATATCTATCTATTTGATGATCCTTTTAGTGCTGTGGATGCTCATACAGGATCTCACCTTTTCAAGATAACCCAGTTTCATTGTTTAAGCTGTGCTATTTTATTTTATTAACTCCTTTGAATTTTAGTTAGTGAACTTTTCTGTTTTATTTGTGTGGCAGGAATGCTTGCTGGGTTTGTTGAGTTCAAAAACAGTTGTTTTTGTTACACATCAAGTGGAGTTCCTACCTGCTGCTGACCTTATATTGGTGAGTATTTATTTATCATAGTTTTATAGTCATCATAGATTTAAAAGCAGATTTTTCTTAACCCCATATTATGTGCCCTTGTTGTAGGTCATGAAAGATGGGAAAATTACACAATGTGGAAAGTATACTGATCTTCTGAGCATTGGGATTGATTTCATGGAACTTATTGGTGCACACAATAAAGCTTTGTCTACACTTAATTCATTGAATGAAGAGACAGTATCAAATGAAATAAGTACATTGGAACAAGATGTTAATGTCTCTAGCAAAGATGGTAAAGCAGATGACAAAAGAGAACCAAAAGGCCAGCTTGTTCAAGAAGAAGAAAGAGAGAAAGGTCGAGTTGGGTTTTCAGTTTATTGGAAGTATATCACAACTGCATATGGAGGAGCTCTTGTACCGTTCATATTATTGGCTCAGATACTTTTTCAAGCTCTTCAAATTGGAAGCAACTATTGGATGGCTTGGGCAACTACCATCTCAGCAGATGTGGAGCCACCTGTTAATGGAGGTACTCTTATAGAAGTCTATGTTGGTTTCGCCATTGCAAGTTCTTTCTGCATTCTTGCTAGAGCATTGTTACTTGTTACAGCTGGGTATAGCACAGCTACTATACTCTTCAATAAAATGCACTTATGTATTTTCCGTTCTCCGATGTTGTTTTTTGATTCCACTCCGAGTGGGTGAATCATTAACAGAGCTTCCACCGACCAAAGTGCAGTGGATATAGGCATTCCTCACCAAGTTTCCTCATTTGCCTTCTCCATGATCCAACTGCTGGCAATTATAGCAGTGATGTCTCAGGTTGCATGGCAAGTTTTCGTTGTCTTTATACCCGTGATAGCAATCAGCATTTCATATTAGGTATTATTTGGACCATCAAACATGTCGGATTTAATAAGTTGGAACCTCTAAAGCACCGACACTTCTAGTTGAAGACGTGTTGGGTGTCCTACCGACACCGACACTGACACTTACACTTCAATTACTTCCAATTTACAAATTAAAATCGGTGCTTACGTGTCCGGGTCAGTGTCATGTCCGATGGACTTTGGAACATATTTTTTCCACTGCCCAATCCTTGTCTGCAAATGCTTAACTTGCACAGATTATGTACCAAAATTATTTTGCAAATTTGACTCCATTTTATAATACTATATATATATAAATATATATGGTGATACTTGACATCTTGTAATCTGTAATAGAGAGTAAGAACAAAAGCACTTGTACAAGTCATGTGCCATGTAAGCAGTGACTCACTGCAGTGTTAATTCACACGTGTAAGTCAGTTAGAAAGTTGTTAAAATGTTAGCTGGTCAGTTACAATTACTCAACTGTATTGTGTAGCTAATAGCTCAGTGAAGCTCGTAGTATATAAGGCTTTGTATCTCTGTTCACTTAATGGAATGAAACCATTTAGATCCTGAGAGCTTCGTTCTCTCGCTTCCGCTCCTATTCTAACCGTTCTAACCGTTTTTCTTGAAACTCTTTTCCATGGCGTCGTCTCCAGAGCGCACTCCTCAACCTGAATCACAGGATAATGGATCGATCTTTCAAGGCGTAACCAAGTCTTCGTCTTCACATCACTTCGCTACTGGTCCAAAGCTCTCCATCAAACTTGATGAGAAGAACTTCCTATTATGGAACCAGCAAGTCGAAGGTGTAGTGAAGATGCACAAATTGCATAGGCTTTTGGTTAATCCGATCATTCCACAGAAATATGCTTCAGAGGAAGATCGTCTCGCTGATGTAGTTTCTGATGAATTTGAGCGATGGTTAGTACAAGATCAGACACTTTTCACCTGGTTATTGTCAACTCTCTCCGAATCTGCGTTGCCTAGAGTTCTTACTTGTCATCATTCATGGCAAGTTTGGGAGAAGATCCAGCAACATTACTTTGCGCATCTCAAAGCCAAATCGCGTCAACTTCGCAATGAACTCAAGAATACGAAGAAAGGATCACTCACGATTTCAGAATTCGTGACGAAGGTACACTCTCTGGCTGATGCGTTAACTTCTGCTGGTGAAACTATTTCTGATTCATATCTCACTGATGTCATCTTGGATGGCTTGCCGGAGGAGTACAATTCTTTTGTAATGATGATTTTTAGCAAAACTGAAACACCATCGCTTTCTCAAATCGAGTCTCTGCTTTTAGTACAAGAATCACAATTGGACAAATTCAGACAAGAATTGTCCATTGCTAATGTTTCTGCTAATCTTGCACAAGTTTCGTCTCATTCTGGTCATGTGAACAACAATAACTCGCAAGGTGCTCGAGGAAATGCCGCTTCGAACTCTCACTCTCGCGGTCGTGGTCGTAATCAAGGTCGCGGGCGTGGGCGTGGACGTGGTGCCTCTGGTGGAACTAGGCCTACCTGTCAACTCTGCGGACGATATGGACATTCTGTTCTCGAGTGCTGGTTTCGTTTTGATGAAACCTTTGTTCCTCCACCACATGTTGCTCAAGCCAATGCTGTGCCTCAGGCAAATACTGCGCCTGCATCAGATACTCCTGCAACTGATGCCACTGCAACACCTACGGTGAACTTAGCAGAGGCTCTTCCTTTTGAATCAACAGGTAAACACTCTGAATTACCCTTAGATGAGAACATTGAAGAAGAAGATTGGCATGGTGACACTGGTGCCTCTCACCATGTCACTGCCGAAGAATCTAATATTCAAGATAGCATTCCTTACACTGGTAAAACTCAAGTAACCATGGGGAATGGCAATGGTGCTGTCATAAAATCAATTGGTTCCTCTAGATTTAATTCCCCTATACATCCTCACATTAATCTAGTCCTAAATAATTTATTACATGTGCCATCCATTACCAAAAATCTGCTTTCTGTCTCTAAATTTGTCAAGGATAATCGAGTCTATTTTGAATTCAATGATCCTTATTGTTTGGTGAAATCACAGGTCTCTAATCAAGTTGTCTTGCAAGGTACTCTTGGACGAGATGGTCTTTATGTCTTCAAGGGGATACGCCTTGCTAAGCCTAATCATTCTGCTACTGCTGCTTTGAATATGTCTGCTAAACTTTCTGGTTTTCCTGCATTGTTTACTGCTAGTATACCATCCACTGTTTCTTCACACACATTATGGCACACACGTTTAGGTCATGCTCATTCACAACTAGTCACTCATGTAATGAAGCAATGTAATCTTCCTTCATCAAATAATACTACTGTTGAATTCTGTACTGCTTGTCAAATTGGAAAAGCTCATCGTTTGCATTCCCCTGCTTCTTTAACCAAACATGATAAACCTTTTGAAGTCATTTATACAGATTTGTGGGGGCCCTCCCCGATTGCCTCTGTTTCTGGTTTTTATTATTACATAGCATTCGTAGATGCGTGCACTCGATTCACATGGCTCTATTTTCTTAAAAACAAGTCTGATGCCTTGCTTGCTTTCACTTTGTTCCACAAATATGTTCAAAATCAATTTTCTGTTACAATTAAAAGTGTGCAATCTGATGGTGGTGGTGAATATAAACCCTTCACCAAATTCTTATCTAGTCACGGAATAGTTCATAGATTTACATGTCCTTACACCTCACATCAAAACGGTTCAGTGGAAAGGAAGCATAGGCACATTACGGAAATGGGACTTACTCTATTGTCTCATGCTTCCTTACCAATGACCTATTGGGATCATGCATTCACCAATGCTGTTCATGTCATTAACAGGTTACCTACTACTGGTTTGGCTGGCTTTATTTCTCCTTTTCAGGCTCTTTACAATGCTACACCAAACTATAACCTGCTGAAGCCTTTTGGGTGTGCAAGTTTCCCTCACATGCGTCCATACAACAGACATAAGTTCAACTTCCATAGTACACAATGTGTCAATCTAGGGCTGTCACCAATCCATAAAGGCTACAAGTGTTTAACCTCTGATGGCAAGATTATCATTTCAAAGGATGTTACATTTAATGAAACTAGCTTTCCATATACCACATTATTCACATCACAAAATACTTCAACTCCTGTGACAGCTGATACATCGTCCCTTCCTATCCCCACCTTCTCTAACAACCCCTCACCACCCTCTCAAAAGGCTACCTCCACAAACCCTCTACCACCTCACAGTACTCATCCAGTTACTGCCTCACCAGAAACATCCCCTACCACATCACCTGAACCAGTATCTGTTTCCTCCTCTTCTGTCAGTGCTGATTCTGATTCACCTGAACCAGTACCTGAACCCACTAAAATCCACCATATGGTTACTAGACTTCAAACTGGTTCACTTAAGCCACGGATACTCCTAGCTCATGTTGAACCAAACACTGTCAAGCAGGCATTAGCTGTACCCGAATGGAAATCTGCAATGCAAACTGAGCTACAAGCATTAGTTAACAACAAAACTTGGTCTCTTACCACTCTTCCCCCAAATAGGAAGGCCATAGGCTGTAAGTGGGTATTTAGGGTTAAGGAAAACCCTGATGGGACCATTAACAAGTACAAGGCACGATTGGTGGCCAAAGGCTACAACCAATTGCCCGGTAAAGACTTTGGAGAGACATTTGCTCCAGTCATTAAGCCAGCAACAATAAGAGTACTCTTGTCCCTAGCCATCACCAACAAATGGGACATACAACAGATTGATATAAATAACGCTTTTATCAATGGCGATCTTCAAGAGGAAATTTATATGGCTCAACCTCCCGGATTCACTCATCAAGACAAGTCTTTGGTTTGTAGACTGCACAAGTCCTTGTATGGACTGAAGCAGGCCCCCAGGGCTTGGCATGATAAGCTCAAACAAGTGCTACAATCCTTCGGCTTTTCCCCTAGCAGGTGTGATCCTGCTCTGTTTGTCTACTCAGCTACTGGTGTGCAACTCTTTGCACTCATATACGTGGATGATATCCTTATAACAGGTTCTGCCACCTCTTTGATTCATGATTTGATACGCAAGCTTCATTCCACCTTTGCTCTTAAACACCTTGGCAAGCCAGACTATTTCTTGGGTCTTGAACTCAAGTATCAAACCGATGGCTCTGTGATACTCACTCAAACTAAATATATTCGTGATCTTCTACACAAGGCTGCTATGAGTAATTGCAACAGCATTGCAACTCCTATGGCTTCTGGAACTAAACTGAGCAAACTTGGAAGTGATAAGCTGTCTGATCCACACCAGTACAGGTCATTGGTGGGTGCCCTGCAGTATGTAACACTGACCAGGCCTGAGATTGCTTATGCAGTCAACAAGGTGTGTCAATTTCTCTCCACACCTCTTGAGTCACATTGGAGGGCTGTCAAACGAATCATTCGGTATTTGAGTGGCACCATTACTCATGGTTTATTGTTCAAACCAGCTCACATGACAGGGCCAGTAACACTAAGGGCCTATAGTGATTCTGACTGGGGGAGCGATCCCGATGATAGACGCTCCACCTCTGGTTCGTGCATATTCTTGGGACCTAACTTAGTGTCGTGGAGTTCGAAGAAGCAGACATTGGTGGCTCGTTCAAGCGCTGAAGCCGAGTATCGGGGCTTAGCCAATGCCACAGCAGAGTTACTGTGGATCCAATCTTTGCTGCGTGAACTTAGAGTATCTCATCATGCACCAGTGCTTCTTTGTGATAATTTGAGCGCTGTTTCCATTGCACACAACCCTGTGTTGCACTCTAGAACCAAGCACCTCGAATTGGACATTCATTTTGTACGAGAAAGAGTTCTCTCAAAGGCACTGTCTGTTATTCATGTTCCTGGTTCTAGTCAGCTAGCAGACGCATTGACAAAGCCACTTCCAGCTCCTTTGTTTCATACATTAAAGACCAAACTGAAGGTTGTTCCAACTCCTCAGTTTGAGGGGGGAATAATAGAGAGTAAGAACAAAAGCACTTGTACAAGTCATGTGCCATGTAAGCAGTGACTCACTGCAGTGTTAATTCACACGTGTAAGTCAGTTAGAAAGTTGTTAAAATGTTAGCTGGTCAGTTACAATTACTCAACTGTATTGTGTAGCTAATAGCTCAGTGAAGCTCGTAGTATATAAGGCTTTGTATCTCTGTTCACTTAATGGAATGAAACCATTTCTATCACTTTCCATTTCTCATAATCTGCAGCGATATTACTTACCAGCAGCCCGTGAATTATCGCGTTTAGTTGGAGTATGCAAAGCTCCAATCATTCAACACTTCACTGAAACAATTTCTGGTACTACAACCATTAGAAGCTTTGATCAACAGTCAAGATTTCACGAAACAAATAAGAAACTGAGTGATGGATATTCTCAGCCTAAGTTCAATATTGCTGCTGCTATGGAATGGTTATGCATCCGCTTAGATATGTTGTCTTCCATCACATTTGCCTTTTCCTTGATGTTCTTGATATCTATTCCCACAGGATTCATTGATCCAGGTGCATAATTCAAATCTGGTATCTTTTACCAATCAAATTCTACTATGCTTATGCAAAATTGTTTCTCTTTTATGTAATTTTCTGATTTTTGAAGGCATTGCTGGTTTAGTTGTTACATATGGACTTAATTTAAACATCATACAAGCTTGGGTGATATGGAATCTTTGCAACTTGGAGAACAAAATTATATCAGTAGAACGAATACTTCAGTATACTTCCATTCCTAGTGAGCCTCCCCTTGTCGCAGAAGAGGAAAAACGGCCAGATCCTTCTTGGCCCTCATATGGCGAAGTCAACATACGGAACCTTCAGGTAGTTGGACTTATTTTTTTCTTCAAATGTTGTACAAAAGTTAGCTTAGGAATTAGCTTCTGAACAAAAAAGTTGTGCTTTGGATATACATCTTAGCATAACTTTTGCAAAGTGTTTGTGATACATTTATAATTTTTTGTTGCCTAAATGATGAAGGTCCGATATGCTCCACATCTTCCACTCGTGTTACGTGGGCCTTACATGCGCGTTTCATGGAGGAAAGAAAACCGGCATTGTTGGCAGAACAGGAAGTGGTAAAACAACTCTCATACAAGCACTTTTCCGACTTGTCGAACCTACAGCTGGGCAAGTTATCATCGACGGCATCAACATCTCTTCAATCGGACTCCATGATTTGAGGTTTAGACTAAGCATTATTCCGCAGGATCCAACAATGTTTGAGGGAACTGTGAGAAGTAATCTGGACCCCCTTGAAGAATACACTGATGAACAAATATGGGAGGTGAGTTGGTTTTATTTGTTGGAAAAAATGCACTTTCCACTAGGTTCTATCCAAAAGATTAGACCTGTAATTGTTGTTCAAATACTCACTTACATTCTTTTAAGTAGGCCATTGATAAGTGTCAACTGGGAGATGAAGTTAGAAAGAAAGAAGGAAAGCTTGACTCTGCAGGTTTGTCTTCTAATTTTATTGAACACAACGATATAGTACTCCTACTGCAGGTTTGTCTTCTAATTTTATTGAACACATCGACAGATAATTTGATTCAACAAACTCTTGCGCGGCATTTCTCAGACTCTACAGTCATTATCATTGCACTTCAAATAACTTCTGTTCTCGACAGCGATATGGTTCTGCTTCTTAATCAAGGTTAGGAAGGGAAGTTATTCTTTTATTATTTTGTTGATTGTTTCAATTTCTGATCTAGTTGTATATTGTTGTAGGACTTATTGAGGAGTATGACTCCACAACAAAATTGCTAGAGGATAAGTCATCATCTTTTGCTCAGCTTGTTGCTGAGTATACCACTAGATCCAATTCCAGATTTTAGAAATCTGTTGATTGGTGATTGAAATCTTACTGAATTAAGAGTTTCTTGATGGCGACGAAAATCTGGCGGGATACTAGCAGTATCTTATCAATGGTGTTTATAATTCTTCTGTCATTAAGTTAAGCATGTTTGATAGAAAAATGTAATTTATCGAATAAGGCTTTTGACGACATATATCAGTTTATCAGCTTCTTAGAAAACGCTCAAAATTATACTAATTTTGCTGGCATATATTCTTCTCACATTGAGTGGTTTAAAATTTTTCATCTTAACTAATTGATTATCTGTGAGGCCGTTCTGATTTGATCTTATGCACATAAAGGTTACAAAAAACTAGTAAGAATCCTTAACAGAGGAATTATCTGGCATATAGCTTTATTATATGTTGTTTACAATTGTGCTTGTGCAAGACATTGTTTCCAATTACCCAAACATAGAATCTGTGCAAAAATACAGTTGTAGATCATTGAAGTATAGTTGTACAATGTAGTGTACGATATTAACCAGAGAAGAATCTTTTCCAAGACTGCCATGGAAGAAATCCCCCTGAAACATTTAGCATTTGAAGGATTGTAAGGTAATCACAAATAACATGCCTTAAAAAATATAGAAACAATTCAACAATGCAATAATTAATCATACCACATTCTGGGCAACGGAAATATTTCTTTTCCCTAAAAACAAGTCCTGACCCTCCACACTCCTCACATTTTTTTTGAGCCATCTGTAATAAGAATATGAATCAAAAGAACCAAATGAGAATATTTGTATCGGTATAAACCGGGTATCCTCTGCGTGCAACTACAGAGACTAATCTCTCGAGCCGGGTAGGACCACAATGAGTGGCAAAACTCTCCCTCAAGAAATGACAATAGCATAGCTCAAAGTTTATTCAGTTAAAATATATAGTGACTTACAATTCTCTTGCTAAATTCAATTCCTGCCACCACAAAAGGTGTAACCCCAGCTACAAAATCCAACACACAAAAAATCAAAACCCAAATAACTAAAACAACACAACAAACCCTTCAATTCATGTGATGCAATACTATTTATTACCTATAGTTCCAACCACAATTTGCCATGTGAGTTCCACTGGAGCTGGATCTAGTAGTACTGTAGTTACATCACTCACTGGAACTGCAGACACCCTTGTTCTTCTACTTCTTGTTGTTGATGTTGTTCTTGTTTTCTTAAACCCAAAATCACAAGTTTTTCTCACAGTTATAAAGGGACAAGTCTGCGTAACTATGTTCTTAGTTAAGGAAGGCAAAGAACAACAAACTACTGCCTCCATGATAACTAACTAACTCAACAATTTGGTTCACCTTAGATCACATTCACAGTACCCAACTCAACCGTTATAAACAAGCCACGTATGCTTTTTTTCACACCACACACACCCATATTATTTTTTATTTATTTTTTGACATTTATTTAATATTATTTTATTATTATATAAACGACGCCGTTGGAATGGGGGGTTATAAAAAAGTCAAAAAGTCAAAACAGAGAGAAGGAGATAAACCTCTCTGGTTCTATCTAACAGTACATAGATTCTTTTTTGGATTAGATTAGGGTTTTGGAGTATATTCTGTTGTGTTTCGAAATGGCTGCTATTTTCTCTCTCTATCCTTACAATCCTATCCTCTATGTTCCAACTGCAACTCCTTCATCTCATTCTCATGGTTCTGCCTATTCGTTCCGGAGACAGAGCAACTTTGCGGTGCTTTCAGCGCATTCCAATCCCAAAATTCTCAAAACTAATAGAAAGTCAGTTTATGGACGAGTCTTCTCGCCTTATGATACCGATGAAGATGAGGAAGAAATGGACGATGAAGACGAAGAAGAAGACGACGATGACGATGATGATGGGTTCTCTGATGTAAGTTTTGCAATAACACTACCCATTATGAATTAAATTAATTCTGTGTTGAATTAGTGATTTTATTTTTATTTTTAATCGAAAATTTCAAGTGGATTTTGATTATTCATCAAAAAATTTGAACATTTTATCTTCCTCATAAAGATGTTTGAATTGAAGAAAGAGGGACATTTTGGTTTTAGTGTTCCTGAATTTTTCTTTTTTTGAGGTTTAAATGAAAACAAATGGGAAGCCGTGTTTGAATTGGGGTTACCTTATAGTTGAAGAATGGGAAAAGAGTTCGATTTTGTTTTTATTCATGAAAAGGGTTCCATTTTTCTATCATATTTGTAATGCAGTTCTGATTTCAGTGATTTGTTGTTAATTTTCCCTTTTTGTTATGGTATGGAACTTGTATTGTATCCAGGAGGAATTTGCTGAGCCTGCTGACTTAGATGCTAAAGACAAGAAATCTAAGTCAAAGACACTTGCAGTTGCAGGTATGTTTGGAAGTGTTTAGTTGTACTATGTAGTTTTAAAAGCAGATTTGAACATTGTATAATCATGTTTGTGTTGAAATAGGTAGAAAACAAGAAAAGGAGTGGGGTGTGAGATCTCAATCTCATAGCAATGGACAAAGCAATAGAATGGCCAAAAGCCAGAGAGTGGCATCCTTGCGAGAAAATGATAGTGCGAAGGTACCGAATGTCGATACAGTCACCTGTTAAGTGTGAAGGGCTAAATGATGCCATTTAGTGTAGTTGTGGAGTGGTGCTATGGAATTTTATGTTCTCTTTGTTGTTTTTTATTTTAACTGCAGTTTGATAAAAATTCAAAGGAGCAAAGATATCCACAGTTGTCAGAAGATATTGTTTTGGATGTGAACTGGTTACCACTTCTTGATTACTTAAGCACCTTTGGAATTAAGGAATCACAATTCCTACAAATGTATGAGAGGCACATGACATCGCTTCAAATTAATGTATGTTCTGCGCGGGAACGGATAGATTACTTGTTAAGTGTTGGAGTTAAACATAGAGATATTAAAAGAATCCTTTTGAGGCAGCCACAAATTATTGAGTATACAGTAGAGAACAATTTGAAGTCTCTTGTTGGTTTTTTGACAGGCTTGGGTATACCAGATTCGAAAATAGGGCAAATTATTGCTGCTGCTCCGTCTCTTTTTTCTTATAGCGTTGAGAATTCGTTAAAACCAACTGTTAGATATTTGATTGAGGAAGTTGGCATCAAGGAAAAAGATTTGGGTAAAGTCATTCAATTGAGTCCCCAAATTCTTGTCCAGCGTATTGATATTTCGTGGAATACTCGATATATGTTTCTTACGAAAGAGTTGGGTGCACCCAGAGAAAGCATTGTGAAGATGGTGACCAGACACCCTCAGCTTCTTCATTATAGCATAGATGATGGATTGCTGCCAAGAATAAATTTCCTAAGGAGCATAGGAATGAAAAATGCAGATATCTTGAAAGTCTTGACTAGCCTTACACAGGTCATTTTGCATTTATTTATTGATTCCATTCTTCCTTTCCATTTTATACTATTTTGTAGGATCATAGTTTACATTACAAATTTGCACACAAAGAACAAGGAAAATGAAGTAATGTTATATGATGGTCATACTTTTTACATCTTTTGGATTGATCCTTATTATAATGTGACAATTCTGTAACATCAACACATCAACACTTCAATTACTTCCATTTTTCAAATTCTGATTGATGTGTACGTGTTCGTGTCGGTGCTTCATACTGACAAAAAGTTTATATATCTGGTTGCCTACTATGCTTGCAGGTGCTATCACTGTCCTTGGAGGCTAATCTAAAGCCAAAATATTTGTACTTGGTAAATGAACTTCACAATGAAGTGAAATCCTTGACCAAATACCCAATGTACCTTAGCTTATCTTTGGACCAGAGAATTCGTCCTCGTCATAAGTTTTTGGTTTCGCTAAAGAAAGCTCCAAAGGGACCATTTCCTCTTGGATCTCTAGTTCCAACTGATGAATCCTTTTGTCAACAATGGGCTGGAACTACTCTTGATAAATATGTGGCGTTTCGACAGAGATTATTGCTCAAAAAGTTTGCTGAGAAATATGAAAGAAAATTGTGACAGATTAGAATCAAGCTTATATCACTCACAACTTTCATGGGATTTTTCATGCAACATGCTTAATCATTGGAGTATACTCAGCCATGTGCTTACTCTTCTCAATCAGCAGAAGATGCTCAACTTCTTTTGTGAAACTTATTGTTGCTGTTTATGTTGGCCTGAAAGGCAGAACAACTCATGGTGCTTTTTGTCACCATAAGGTAGGTGAGCTCATTGATCATTAATAATTAATACATTCATTATTATTATTATTTTGACTAAAAATCAACATTAATACTTTCATTATGCTGTTATTAACCTCTGACTTTTTGCAGGTTGTGGTCATCATATAAATTGAAGAAAGAAGCTGTATCAACTTAAGATCCAGCTTATGAATTCTCTCATTATTATTATTTTTTCTTTTTTTACCTTCATTGATGAGTTAATATACAATTTTTTCTTTTGATGTTTTCATTCTTTGTTGTATCTCAAATCAACAAGACCACTTTTTGGCATACTTGTGATCATCACCATACATATACACAAATATTTGTTACTATGGGGCAGTGTGTATTGAAAATAACATTTTTATTTTCTCCAGAATACCAATAGCATCTAAAGTGTCATTTTATGTCTTCAATGTAATATTAATGACTTTTTCCTAATTATACCTCTAATAATGTTTTTTAGATTCTTGATATTGTGTTGCATCATTTTCATGCAATAAGATAGTTTAGTAAAGTTGATACTCTATATTCCAAATCTATTGATGTTTGAGGTGAGTACACATAGAATTAAAGTAATAAATTAATATGTATTTAGACTAAAAGAATCCTATTATTCTCTCGTTATTTGTTTTTTTTGGGACTGGACTCTCTCAGTATTTGTTATTAATTGCTTCATGGATTTCTAATTAGTTTCTCCCAATTAAGGGTATGTTTGGGAGGGAAGGGAGGGGAGGGTATATTTTTCAATTTAGAATTAAAGAAGCTATACAATGTCTCTAAACATAAATCAAGTGTGATTAAAAATGTTATATGGATATCTATCAACTTGTTCTTTTAATTTTTTAAAATCTTAAATACATATTAAAATATAGACTAATCTTTTTCAAGCCCTCCCCTCTCTTCCCCTCGTAAAACCCCCTCTCAAACATACCCTAAGAGTGTATTGGGAAAAAAACATTAATTTGACATTAGATTTCTAGAACATCAATAGTTTGAAGGCTTAAATATCATTTACCCCCTGCAAATATCACAACAATCCATTTACCCCCTGCAAAAAAAAACTCTTAAATCAAACCTTGCAAATATTAAGTGTTTCTAGTTACCCCCTGCCGTTAACTTGCTGTTAAAAAAATTGACACGTGGCGTCACCACTGCCACGTCAGCAACCAGTAAATAGCTGCCACGTGGCAGTTCACATGGCAAAGTGGAGGTAAATGCTTACTTAAAAAAATAGAGATTTTTGTGGCAAAAAGGGTTTGAACCCATGACCGCCTAGTGGCACACACCCTTCCTTACCACCCAACCACATGAGTATTTGTGATTACTAACCCACCTATACATATATAATACATAATTACCACTTAATTTTTTAAAAAAAAATCTGAAGATCTTCATCTTCAACCTTGAACGGTTTAACAATTTCACAAAACGAAAACTTCACCCAGAAATCTTCATATTCAAAACGAAATCATAGATTAATTACGTTTCTTCATATTCGATCAGTGTCGTTCTTCGTTTCGTTTCTTCGTTTCACTTCACCCAGAAATCTTCATATTCACTTCTCCATTTCTCCATTTCGTTTCTTCGTTTTCATTATGAAAAAACGAATCTGGAAAATGGTCCTTTACGTTTTCAAATCTCGTTTTCATTTTCAGATCTCGTTTTCGTTGAGCATTTCTAATCTCGTTTTCGTTTCAGACTTAACCCAAAACCTGTATATATAGTCTATTATGTACAGCTAAATAGTATAACACACAGATTTTGTAATATAGAGAATACAACCAATAAAGTTCTATTTTGTTTTCTTTACATTGTGTGTGAGAATTCCCTTTCATGCGTTCTTCTATCTTTCGTATCACTGCCTTGTGTTCTTGGTGAGTCCTATCAAGAGAGTTGAAGTTCCTCACAAGAAAAAGAAAGTGTTAGTGATCTGTTTTTGTGACTAAAACAGAGAAGATAAGAAGAACTAAGAGAGAAGGTGATATACCGTATTCTTCAGGCTGTGTATAAGCTTGAAAAAGTGATTGTTCATCAAGAACAATCACAAGAACACCTGCAAAACAGAAATCAACATTTAGGTTTTCAGAAATATCAAATCAGAAGTAAAAGTTTCACTGTGAGAGTGAAAATTATACCTTCGTGTGCTGCTTCCTTCGTTCAGTTCAGCATCTTAGTTTATCGTCGTTCTCAGAAGCACAAGGCAGAAAAGAGAAACAACACAGAGAAAGTTACGATTTCGTTAAATCAAGAAGCTAAAGAAAGCATTTAAGGAAATTGTTCAGTGATTTACCTTAAGGCTGGTGACCGGTGCAAAACCCAGGTAGGAGAGAGCCATTGGAGAAGAAGCTCGAAACTAGGGTTTCGAAAAATTATTAGAATCTCATCTCCTTCAGTATTAGGGTGTTCATCGTTTAACCAAACCGTAGCAGCATCAAAGATTTTGAAGCTTTGCAAGCTTCAAAAATCCCAGATCAGAACTGAGAACCAGAGAGTGTGAAGAGGACGAAGGAACGAGAGAAGAGGAGAAAGAAAGAGGCGAGGTTTGGTTAAAGAAGATCTTCAATGAAAATGAGCAAAAGGACTTTCAATGAAAGCTATGTATCTCATCTCCTGCCCAAACTAACACCTTCAATGAAAATGAGCAAAAGGACTTTAAAGCTATGTATCTCATTCATCAAGGATGTGATGAAACCAACTTTGATAGGATAAGGAACCTTGAGACTTCTAAGGCTGCCTGGGATGCCTTAGAACAGTACTACACAGGGGCTGCTCCTATCAAAGAAGAGAAGTTGCAGGCTCTAAGAGCTCAATATGAAACACTAAGGATGAAGGAAGGGGAGTGTATTTCTGACTTCTTTATAAGGTTAAAGAAGATCACTAATACTTAGACAATGTATGGGGAAACTCTTACAGAAAAGGTGATCTGTAAGAAAGTCCTAAGGTCATTGACTAAAAAGTTTGGCTGGGTAGTCAACAGTATTGAAGATACAACTCTACCAGATGATTTTAAAGTGGAAGAGCTCCAAGCAAAACTTGAAGCAAAAGAACTAAGAATCATTCTGCTAGAAGGTGATGAAGAAGATGGCCAAGCACTATTCACCAAAGCTAAGGGTAAGAAAGGAGCCACAGACAACAGCTAATCAGGTAAGCCTAATTGGTCTAAAGGTAAGGCAGGTAAATCTAACCCTAAATCTGATTTTAATAAGGGAAATTGCAATGCATCTAAAGGCAAAGATAAGTCTAAAGTGCAATGCTACAGATGCGATAAGTATGGGCACTATGCTACTGAGTGCCCTACTAGAAAGGACTCTAAGTCCAAAGAAATTGAAAGTGAAGCCAATGTGGCTAGAGAAGATTCAGATTCTGAATCTGATCCTGTAGCTTTTAGCATGATAATAGATGACTTAGAAGAAACAGAAACTAAGTAAGTTTTTGTGGTTATAGCTGAACTTGAAACAGAAACTAAAGAAGTCTCTGTATGTTCAAAAGCTAAAACAGAAACTAAGGAAGTTTCTGTGTGTTCTGTGACTGAACCTAAAACAGGGACTAAGGAAGTTTCTGTGATACCTAAAGCTAAACTAGAAGCAGAATCTAAGGAGGTTTCTGTGAGTTTAGAATCTGAGCTTTCAAAAACTGTGAACTTTGAAAATATGAGTGTAAAAACTATGAGTTTTGACTCTGTGAATTCAGAATCTATAAGTCTTGAAACTGTGAGTTTAGAAACTATTGATTCTGAAACGGAATTAGGAACAAAAATTAAGGAAATTTTCGTGACTACTAAAACTGAACCTAGGATAAGAAAATACTGTGAATATGCTGTTTGTGCTATTTCAACTAATATTGGCAGGATTTTTGAAGGAATGTGGCCCTTGAACTATGGCTGTTCAAGCCACATAACTAGTCAGAAAGAATGGATGATTGGCACTTATCCTAGAAAGAAAATTGGCATTAAAAATGCTAAACCTATTTCAGCAGCTGGTGTGAGGAACTTAAGGTTCAAAAGGGAAGTTGGACAGGTAATATCTACTAAAAATATTTCCTATGTTCCAGGCACTACTTGTTTAATAGGTAAACTGTTTGTGAAAAAGCTGAAATCTGAGATTAAGGATTTAATTCAGATTGGATATTCATCTACTACATATGGGCCACTTAATGTGTTTTCATTAGGTGCCAACAAAATTGTTTTAACTTGTATAGATGAATATGCAAAGCTTTGGATCTATTTGATAAAAACCAAAGGAGGAGCTTTGGTATGTTTTAAACTGTTTCAGGGTGAAATTGAACTACTTGGAAGCTGTCCTAAGGAGGAAAGCATCAAAAACCCTATGATAAGGAAACATGACACTAAGGAAGCTGTACAACAGCAAGCAGATGGAATTTCTCATTATAAGGAATCTGCCACACTACATTCTGACCTTATGGGTCAATTTCTGACTAAGGGACAAAAACTGACAGGTTGTGAACTTGTCACAATTGACAAAGTGAATGAAGGAAACCTCATACACTATGCAATGAGGACAGATTCAGAACTATGTGATTGCTATGAAGCTCTTAGAAGAGAAGGGCTGAGAAGGGATAAAATTAAGGAGTTAAACTCCACTAATGAAGACTTAGGGACTCTATGGGATGTCTATGGACTAGAGTTCTTAAGGACACCTAAAAGTTCTACTTTACAACATATAGCAATGATTGACAAGGCAGATTGCAGTTCTGCCAGCAACATTGCAGAATGCTCTCTGGGTTTTAAAGCTCCCACTCAAGCAGCCTGGCTAGAAGCACTGAACCACTGCTCAACTAAGGAGCAGATGGCTGATTTTTTACTAAAGGCTCTAAAAGGTAAGGTTTTAACAACAACTAAGGAGACAGCTAGGTAGAAAGCTAACATCTGGGGGCTTGCCCCAGATCATCACTGATTAATGCCTAACAGGGGGTTGTCCTGATTTAGTTCCTGTCTCTAAGCTCTAAGATAATCTAAGTTTTAGGATTAAGGGAGGATGTTGGATTTTGGTAATCCTCACCTTAGATTATCTTTTAATCTTAGCCTTAAACTGAGTAACTAATAGTTTGTTACAACTTGGATTTTGTTACAAACTAAGTAAATAATAGTTTGTTCCTAACAAACTGATTTAGTTAAGTTTGAAGTTTGTTATTAATAACAAACTTAACCCAAAACCTATATATATAGTCTATTATGTACAGCTAAATAGTATAACACACAGATTTTCTAATATAGAGAATACAACCAATAAAGTTCTATTTTGTTTTCTTTACATTGTGTGTGAGAATTCCCTTCCATGCGTTCTTCTATCTTTTGTATCACTGCCTTGTGTTCCTGGTGAGTCCTTTCAAGAGAGTTGAAGTTCCTCACAAGAAAAAGAAAGTGTTAGTGATCTGTTTTTGTGACTAAAACAGAGAAGATAAGAAGAACTAAGAGAGAAGGTGATATGCCGTATTCTTCAGGCTGTGTATAAGCTTGAAAAAGTGATTGTTCATCAAGATTAATCACAAGAACACCTGCAAAACAGAAATCAACATTTAGGTTTTCTGAAATATCAAATCAGAAATAAAGTTTCACTGTGAGAGTGAAAATTATACCTTCGTGTGCTGCTTCCTTCGTTCAGTGCAGCATCTCAGTTTATCGTCGTTCTCAGAAGCACAAGGCAAAAAAGGGAAACAACACAGAGAAAGTTACGATTTCGTTAAATCAAGAAGCTAAAGAAAGCATTTAAGGAAACAGTTCAGTGATTTACCTTAAGGCTGGTGACCGGTGCAAAACCCAGGCAGGAGAGAGCCATCGGAGAAGAAGCTCGAAACTAGGGTTTCGAAAAATTGTCAGAATCTCATCTCCTTCAGTATTAGGGTGTTCATCGTTCAACCAAACTGTAGCAGCATTAAAGATTTTGAAGCTTTGCAAGCTTCAAAAATCCCAGATCAGAACTGAGAACCGGAGAGTGTGAAGAGGACGAAGGAACGAGAGAAGAGGAGAAAGAAAGAGGCGAGGATTCTTGAATTTCTGGCAACAGTGAGTCTAGGGTTTGCTACTTATACTCCGGGTCAAGTGGATCCGCGGGCAGATCCAATTCTAGTGGGTTCGGGTGCGCAAAACCCGGTTCCAATTTGTTTGAAGAAAAGCAGCAGCAAGTGGTTGTCTGGGCTGGGTCAGTGTTGGTTTATTAAGTTTTGCACCCCCATCTTTTCTTCATACAATCCCTGCAGCAAACAATAAGTAAATGTGTCAAAATTCCAACAAAAAATGCACAGCTTTTATGTACATTTAAAGCAAAAATGTCATTTTTATCTTTGTTCATTATTCATAATATTGGTTCGTCTAAGTGGTAATTGAGTTCGGATCTCATCCCACTGTCTCAAGTTCGAGTCTTGAGTATGGCGTGCACGACACGTGGCCAGCTAGATTCCCCAGTATAGATTATGAATCACCGGCAAAAGTCGATAGATACTGCACACTAATAACACGGTAAAAAATATATTTAATATGAAGGTATATTTGGAACTCCAAGAAAATTAAATGTAATGTGTTCATTGGTTTTGGTGTATTTTATTTTTTTCACTTATAAAAAGACCGAAAAGAGTATTTTTCATAGATTTTTTCCTAATTTTTTGTTGGATAAATTATTGTCACAAAATACTCTTTATTACTTCATCATATATTCATCTCTCTCTTGTGAAGATTGGGAAAATAAGTGATTTGATGAATTTCGATACAAATTAATTAGGTATATAGTTAATAAAATGCAAAAGATGAGATATAATTTTTACAAAGAAAAAGATATTTTTAATTTTTTTTGGTTAATTTGCACTTTTTGTCTCCCAATTTTTTTAGTTTGGCAAATACAGCCCCCTACTTTTTTCTAGCAAATTCATTCTTCCTAAAATCCAAATATTGTAAATTTGTCATCACGTTTTTTAATTGTGCTTTTCGTTCTTTTTTTCTTAAATTTATGATTTTTAAGGATTAAAAAAGGCAAAAAAAAAACGACAATTTTGAGAGAACGAAAGTGCAAGTAAAAAATATGGAAACCAAATTCATGTTGTTCAAATAATTTAGGAAGACCAGATTTGTTAAAAAAAGTTAGGGGATTATTTTTACCAAACTAAAAAATTTGAGGATTTTTTTTTGACAAGTAAAGTACAACTTAACCTATTTTTTTTTAGGCTTAATTACAGTTTTAGGTCCCCTTATTTTCACCTAATTCACGATTTTGGTCCCTGAAGTTTTAATTTGACGAATTTGATCCCCCTATTTTCCCAATGAGACAATTTTGATCCCCCTCTTAATTTGGTCAAAATTGAAAATCAACATTGACTGACTTATCCTACGTGGCAGTCCACGTGGACTGCCACGTAGGCGGGAACTGTTCATCTCCTCTCTCACGGCCCTCTCCTCTCTCGCAGCACTGTTCATCTCTCTCTCTTTCACAGCCCTCTCCTCTCTCTAACAGCCCCCTCCTGTTTGTGGAAGTCCTTTTCTGGAAGACCCGAAGGGAATGCCATTACATCAATGCGGAATATTTGTTGGACGAGCTTGGTCATTTGAGAAGAGAAAGTATGCATTGGAATGATACTCAAGGAGATGGAGAAGTTGGTTCATCACCAGTGAAAGGGCAGACTGGTAGAAGCCTAGCTGATGCACTCGGTGATGATGAAAAAGATGTGATCTCTCAGTTTTTTCGTTTTTGTCTTGTTTATATGATTAGCCTTTATTTTGATGATCGATTCCTCCTTTCTTTGAATATATCAGATTCAAAGATGCGTGATTAAAAAAATTTCAGATGGAAAAATTGTGTATTGGTGAAGTGCTAGATCCAGATGGAAAAATTTCAGCAGCTCAAATTTCCAATAAATTAAAAAAATTGGGGCTATCAACTGCACCAAGGAAAAAAATGCGTGATACTGATGAAACTTTATCAGCAAACCTGAATCAATTAGAGAGTGGTGAAGTAGCTGGGGTTGGGAATCATGAATCAGTGGATTTAGAGAGAAACCTATTGCTTCAGCATCGGTCAGTATGCAATGAGCTTTTATGCTTTTAAAGTATTACCGGTATCTTTTCCATAAAATTTATATTTCCTCCTGGATATGAAAATTTTCGGCATCATTGTTCATCCTAGTTCAACGATTTGTTTATACTTTCCAAGTATTAAATATGTTAAATTCCATATTCATAGGCAAAAAAGAAAAAGAGTTCATGCTTTCAATGAAGATCAGGAAGCTCTTATCAAAGATCTATATGAGCAGTGAGTGCTGCGAGAGAGGAGGGGCTGTGAGAGAGGAGATGAACAGTGTGCGCCTACGTGGCAGTCTTTGTGGACTGCCACGTAGGATAAGTCAGTCAAAATTGACTTTCAATTTTGACCAAATTAAGAGGGGGATCAAAATTGTCGAATTGGGAAAATAGGGAGATCAAATTCGTCAAATTAAAACTTCGGGGACCAAAATCGTGAATTGGTGAAAATAGGGGGACCAAAACTGTAATTAAGCCTTTTTTTTATTGTAGAGAAGATATGAGGAAGTAAAGTACTAGTATTTGAACCCAATAGCAGTTGGATAAGATGGTAGGATTTTCCAGCTTAACCAACGTCTTGGATTCGAATCCAATCTTGGACATACTGCAGTGTTAAATCTCTTGAGGGAGAGTTTTGCCGGCCATTGTGGTCCTACCCGGCTCAGGATTAGTCTATGTAGTTGCGCGTAGAGGATACCCAATTTATACCAAAAAGTACTAGTATTGGAAATCCCAAAAAGAAAAGTACTAGTTTCGATATTGAAGACATACTTCCTTTAATCTCATATATATAAAAAAAAAAGCCAAATCTTTAGTCTAAAATCTTAAAATATAAATCCAGGGGTAGTATGACATCGGCGCTGATGTCATACTCCCGCCAAATTTTCCCCCTCCCTCAATTTTTGGCGCCATTTCCCCTCCCCCTCTTTTTTTTTGCGCCATTTCCCCTCCCCCTTTTTTTTTGTTTTATTCCCCAAAAAAATTATTCCCTTATTTTTTGTTTTATTTCTTTCCCCAAAACTCCCTCCTTCTCTTTTCCCCCCTTTTTATCACTCTTTTTTTTCCATTGTATTTCTTTTTAATGTAGAGTAATTTCTGATGCGACAAAAAATGTAATTGTTCAAATATGTGAAAATTTGTTTCTCTATAATCTATATTTTTATGTTTTAAGGGTATTTTATTGTTCAGTAAAAATTTTAGCTTTTCAAATAGCCGAAATCTATACCTTCATAATTAGGTTAATACATTTCTTCTCTCTTTTTCCCCTTTTTATCCTTCTTTTTTTTCCTTCATATTTTTTTTAATATAGAGTAATTTATGATACAACAAAATGTTCCTCCATAATCCATATTTTTATGTTTTAAGGGTATTTTATGGTTCGGTAAAAATTTTAGTTTTTCAGATAGCCGAAGTCTATTTCTTCATAATTAGATTAATAAAACCAAAAATTAATTTTGTTACAAATTACGTAAAATGTGATGTTAGACAGTGTGTTTTGGGATACTTTAAGGTCCAACAAAATTTGTAATTCTTCAAATATTCGAATGTTGTTCCTCCATTACCAATTTTGTGAAAAGAAATAATTTTGTAACAAAATATATAAAGTGTGATGAAATGCTTGTGTCTTATAATCCATCATTTGACATATTAAAATCTTTTGCGGATGGTCTAACCCCTTATAGCCCAATTATTATGTAGGGTAAAATATGTTTTTAGTCCCTACAAAATTGGGTCTTTCTAAGTTCAGTCATTACATTATCGAAATAGGTGTTTTGGTCCCCATCTTATTTTACGGTTTTCATTATTAGTCTCTCACGTTAATTATTGCTGGTTGGGCTGACAAAAATTATGACTAGACACGCCACATGGACATTTTAATTGATGTGGCGTCCACGTGGCATGCTGACTCATATATTTTATTACTTATATTTATTTTAGTTTAAATAAATTAATTTTTAAATTAAAAATTACAAAACTAAAAAACCCCAAAAAATCATCTTTCTCCTCTCTCGCTCTCCCTCCCCCATATCTTCAATCTACAATACCGCTCCACCATTTTCATCTTTAATTTCTGCAATCGTTCTCTATTTTTCGATTTGGATTGTGTCTCTAATTTCATTTATGAATCGTTTCTGATTTTGTTCTTATCTTCGTTTCTGATTTCCTTTCTTTTTTTTATTTCGATTTCGTTTCTTTTCTGATTTCGTTTTGATTTTGTTTCTGATTTCGTTCCTTTCGCTTTCATCCTTTTGAATCTTTTAAACATAACTTTTAGTTGTTAAAATTTGACTATCCTTTTGAATCTTTTAAACATAACTTTTAGTTGTTAAAATTTGACTTCAATTACTATTAATCTAATTTTGGTCCTATAATACTTCCGTAGACCCTAAAGCTTTGGCCCCGTGCATCGCACGGGTCACGGCACTAGTATAAGTAAAATTTGACAATTTTTACTCTATTCGATACTTTTTTTTAAGAATATCCTCAATTAATTGTACCAAAAAAAAGAGGAAAAGATTGCAATCAAAAAGGAAGGCTAAATTATTGTTTTAGTCCCTCTATTTTCAAAAATTCAGATATTTAGTCCCCTTATTTTAAAATTCAGACATTTAGTCCCTCTATTTTAAAAAATTCAGACATTTAGTCCAAAGAGGAGTTTTTCAAATTTTTTTCCTGAGTTGGAATCCTGTCAAACAAAAAATGCTGATGTGGCATTCATTAAATGACGTGGCAGCTAATGCAGCTTGCACACTATGTGCCACGTCATTTAATGATCCATGTGTACATGCCACCTCATTATTTAAAAAAATAAAAAAAATCCCAAAATAATGCTAATTAGGTTCATCTTCGTTGAGTGATCTGTGTATCATCTTTTTCATGTTATTAACTTGATTTTCCTTACAATCCCTTTCAAATCAACGAAATCAAAATCAACGATCGCTTAAAAATTTCGTTTTTGTTACAGGTCCATTTCGTTTTCGTTCACCGTCTTTGGCCATTCAAATCAACAATCGCCTAAAGATTTCATTTTCTTTTCTTCGTTGAGTTTTAGTTGTCGTTCAGATCTCTTGCAGATCTCGTTTTATATCGTTTTTTGTTTTGAATCGTTTTTGTTTTGTATCGTTTTCGTTTTGAATCATTTGTATCGTTTTCGTTTTGAATCGTTTTGTATCATTTTCGTTTTAAGTTTTAAGCTTCAGATCTGAATCGTTAAGTTTTAAGATCTTCGTTTTTGTTTGTGAACCGTTTATATAGATCTTGTTTTCGTTTGTGAATCGTTTTTGTTTGTGAACCGTTTATACAGATCTCGTTTTCGTTTGTGAATCGATTTTGTTTGAATCATTTTCGTATATGCAGATTTTCTGGGCTTCACATTCATCTTCATCCTTATTACAGATGTATCCTTGCAAGTGATGTAGATTGGGGATTTCAGATGAGAGATAAAAACCATGTAATGTTGAGAGATGCAAGTGCTGGGTGTTGCAAGTGATTTAAGATTGGGAATTTCAAACATTTACAAACTTTCCCATTTAACTCTAGTGCTAAAGATACAAACTTTGATAGCTATTATTATCGGTGGTATAGAAGTGACGAAGAAGATGATGAACTGGAAACACTTTTCCCATTTAATTTGACTGTTTTAATATATTATTAATAATATGATTTATTTAACTTATTTTAATTATTTTAATTTGATGTGGCATGTACACATGGATCATCAAATGACGTGGCACACGTGTGTGCAAGCTGCATCAGCTGCCACGTCATTTAATGAGGGCCACATCAGCATTTTTTGTTTGACAGGATTCCAACTCAGCAAACAAAATTGAAAAACCTCTCTTTGGACTAAATGTCTGAATTTCTTAAAATAGGGGGACTAAATGTCTGAGTTTTAAAATAAGGGGACTAAATGTCTGAATTTTTGAAAATAGGGGACCAAAACTTTAATTTAGCCAAAAAAGAATATCCTCAAATAAATTTAAGGTGCACGAGTTATAATATAAAATTTGGTTTAATTGGTATGAAATAACCATTGACATTTTTCCTGAAGGAAGGGCGTGTAATGCCATAATCGACAAAGACATTAATATGGGAGTATTTTGGGAATGAGAGTTGAATGAGACGAGTTTGCCATAATCAACAAAGAAATTAACTATTGTGTTCATTAGTATTGGAAAGTGACATTCATGTTAAGATTAAATTTCAGGGTCGGCTTAAAATTGAAAGAAAGATGAGAAAACATTGGTTAGCTAAACCTGTGGTATCTCTAAAAAAAACTAAACCTATCGTACTAGTAATAATTAATTTATGATTGTAAGTGGATTATTTACACTCTCCCTAGTACAATATAAGTAAAATCCACTACATACACTATTTGGTAGTTTAACGAGACCAAACCGGTGGCTTATAGCAAAAAAATTCATTGTAGGATTTGTCAAACAAAATCTATGGTAGGTGTTTGGCATGACTATCTTATACTCCCTCCGGTCCACAATATAAGAGAAAAAACACAACATTACACAAACCAATGATGACATTGAAATCAACTATTATCATTTAATAAGCCTAAAAATTTATCTTCTTTCCAAGATCGCCCTTTTCATTTAATGATGATTTATACTCCTAATTAATGAGAACATTATTAACTACATCACTTAAATAGGGGTAAATTTGGGATTGATCATTTAGTACACCTTAAAAAATGTGTTTGTTTATTATATTATGGACCACCAAAACTCACTATTTTTCTTATATTGTGGACCAAAGGGAGTAACATTTTTACGGTAGCTTATCTTATATCCGCTCTTTTTTGCGAAATAGAGCCTTAAGGTTTTTCTACATATATTAAGAAGTCATTTAATTGATGTAAGTATTTTTTTTTTATGTACAAATAGAAGAATATAAGAATTGAAGTCTGTCAGGCCACCGAGTGACCCACTCTAGACAGTCCTAGAGGTACGATCATCTACGGCCCAAGACAAAGCCCCACAGAGTAGGATTCATCAGGCCGTTAATCACGCTCAGATCACACGGTCCAAGCTCATCAACCAGACTTGAGTTCCTGTCTCCTTAGAATCCAATGATACAGTTGTACGAGCCTATAGAACATATCATGTTCAAGTAAGGTCGTTTAATTGATGTAAGTACGGACTAAAATACCTTATTTATCATTAATTCTTATACAAATTCTCAATTTCAAAGTAAAGACTATAAATACTATCTCACTAATAGTTTTGTAAAACTAAATAATCTTAATTATAGAATGGGTATAATTGGAAAACAAAGGTAAATTATACCTTGGATTTCTAAAACACCCATAAATTACCTAAATTATTTTCGTAAATCTCATTTAAAAATTTAACTACATTACCTAAATTACCAGTCAGCCGTCACCTCATTGATGGGGCTAAAAAAGTCTATCTCAAGAAAATCACAAAAGCTATTTTAGTACATAGGCAAGCAAATTTATTAAAAACTCCTACATTATGGGAAAGTGAGTATTTTTTTAAGGCGTTACTAGCCAAAACATTCTGATTTCTAACTTTTACGGAACTTGAAGTGCCAAAAACTAGGACATCCAAAACCATATAAAAGAATTCAAAATAATCCAAAATACTTCTAATATAAAGTTGTAAAACCATTATTAAAGTTACTCAAAATGAGGAAACGAATTCCTCAGTCCAAAACCACAGAATCAACAAGGTTCTCCAATCTCTAATGGAAAAAAATGTGAATAATCAATCATATACCTAGTTCTTTTCATATGCTACTACTGACTTCATAAAATTCCTAACTGCTTTGAAGTTATAAAAATCCAAACCTTTTGCCACCTTTCTGTAAGTAAAATTTATAACCTTCTTACATGTATCATTAAACTGAAGTTAATTCCACCAATTCCAATTCTGGAGACTCCAATGCTTCTTCTTCACCCTGTATATGTAAGTTGCTGGAGACTTTAAATGTTTATGTATCAAAAGAAATCTTCTCTGCCTTCGGCTCGCGTCTATTCTAGCTCTATATTTATCCTTTATGTGTTTTTGGAACTAAATCACTTCCTAAAATATCTCTTTGTATTGAAAATGCAAATGGACTGTCCAGGACATTGAATCCTTCATTGCTGCATATAATTACAAAAATAAATAAATATACAAATAAACAATACCATGTTAAGTTAACAAACTATGATTTATTTCAGAAAAAGTGTAGCAGCCATACTTCTGTGGGTTCCCATTAGAGGAATCAGTGTTGAAATTGCCAATCAGCGGCGCAGAACTTAATGGTTCTGTGGGTTGGAAATTCAAATGATCTGCATGAGACATGATTTCAATCAGCACAATAAAGGAATACAGAAACATGATGAGTAAAATTAAAATCTGTATTATTAGTTGTGCACCATTTGAAGCTCTAAACTCGTCCATGGAGACGCCAATAGGAGGTAACATGGGTAAAGGTCTTCGCGCAATCTGCTGCAGCTGCGCGAGACGTCTCATTCGAAATTCAAGGGCGGCTTGCTCCTGCTCTTCAATCAGCTGTGTCCTTATTAGAGACCTTTGGCTCGCATAACTTGGAACTGCATAAATTGCGCATTAGATTGTATAAAGGGAACAAAATGCATAGCTCAAGAAAATCACAAAAGCTATTTAAAAAAGCTTTATAGTTTGCATGAGAAAGCTAATCACATAGGCAAGCTTTATAATTTTAATTTAGGATTATAACTAGACAATAATTATAGCATACTTGAGTTAAGTTCGCAATCCATGTCATAGTGATGTGAACAACAAATAGAGTGCTCCATTCTATCTTGGTATTTCCTGCATCCAAATGAAAATGCACACAGAAATTATTATAGATAGTGATTCAATAGTCAAGATACTACATTTGTTAAAGAACAAAACGTTGCAATTGAAAAGAAAAGACGAGGAATTCACCTTTCAATATCCTTTTCCTTCTCGCGATAAGGTTTCACAAGCACACGAGAGCCACGGACATAATGCGGATTCCCTTTGGCCAAGATCACTTTAACAGGCTCGGGATCAGTAAATGTTACGAATCCAAACATCCTTTTATGCTGGCATGGAATCCTAACATCTGCAACAGACCCAAATGTGCTGCAAAGGAAAATATGTAAAAACGAACACAAAAAAATAGCTAAAAAGAAGTATGAATGTGTATTTACGCCAAAAGTATAATTTACTTGAAGTAGTCCGCGACATCATCTTCTGAGAAAGTGCTATCAGCTGGAAAAGTCAGATATATTTGTCGTGATGCACTAATATGTTGACCAGAATCACCCTTCTGAATGTATTTATGAGCATCTTCTGCTAGAACCACTGAATGCTGTCCATGAGGCCTGTAAGAAAGTTCAAACTAGAGTAAGAGACATTCAAATTTCACTGCATAAGAATATATGTAAAAAGCTTATAACATTCGACCTGTCTATTAGACGAATACTAGGTAGTCGCGCGAGAAGCCTTGTCAAACTATAGCCAGTCTTACCATGTCGCTGACTCTCAGTTAAATAGCCATCTGCCCGCAATACCTTTTTATATTTATCATAGTATATCGATGGTAAGGAAGCAATTGACATTGGATTGCCTCTTCTCTGCTTCAGAAGTTCGATAATTTCCGACTCTAACTGTGCTAGTGACCCTGGTGAAATGATTTGTTCCTCATTAGCAGCATCATTTCCATGCATCTGAGAGAAGCCCTCAGGGAGAATTTGAGCATGAGAGTATCTACAGTTAGGTCCATTCCTACAATATCCTTTGTTGAAATAGTGACAGATCTTGTGTGGAGACTCGGACGAGCTTGAAAACCTTCTATCGGCTTTTCCACCAACATTGACAGCAGAAGCATCTAAGCCATTGAAATCATTGACAGCAGAAGTAATAACAGGATCTATATGACGATTCTCTAAACTCAATAAATGTGCTTGATTCTGAAGCTCAGCGATCGAATCCAAGTAATTCATTGCCATATATTTAGGATTGCCAATGCTAACAGATTGAGGATCCCAATAGGGAGAGGGAGCCTGAAAGCTTGATGATGAAGGAGGAGTTCTCGGAGAGATTATCGAAAAATGGCTCCAACTTTGTTGAGGGTTGACAGTAGGTTGTGAAATTGGAGGCACGGTTGGATTAACACCCAACATTTGAATCTCGGTTTTGGCTTTAGACGCCGCTTCGCGAATGTATTGGTCAGGACAAGAAGCCAATCTAATGACTTCTTCGTTACCATTGTCTTTCATAAGGATACAGCCCAATATCTTTGAAGCAAGCTCAGGCTCAAAGTTCTGAATCTTATCAAGTACAATCCTTATATAGTTTGAAATATCCATAGCTTTTATCTTTTCACTGCGAAAAAAGTTCGAAACAAAATCGAGACGATACTTCTCAGAAATCAAGTATAGAGAAACTCAACAAGCCATCATCATACATGATACATTAATTCAGCATAAAACATTTGGAATTGCAAAAGAAAAAAATGGGTCATAATATTAAACCAAAAATTGCAGACCTAATTTACCATAACAATTGACTAATTAAAAAAAGTACAAGTTCTGATGAAGCAATTCAACAAACATAACAGGAACAAATTTGAAGAAAAAGTGATGATTTTTTTCTGCAAAAAAGACACCCTATTCCTCAAATTGAGTTATAAATAACCTAGGGAGACAGGTAGAGGGACAGATTCTTAGAATATTAAAATTACTCCATTCTGCACTATATTTTCCACAATTTTCTATTTCATCACCAAAAAAGGAAGTATTTTTAATGCAGAGCAAAAATGGTCATTGCCCATAAAGTGGAAAAATAGCAGAAAACGCGCTAAGAAATTACCACAAGCTCCTTTCTCCAAACAAAATCACACACAAACAAGAGCAACACAAAACAAAATGGTTACAAAGAAAACAAACCAGCATTTCAAGATTAGAGTCTAAAAGGTACAATTTTTTTGCAAGATTAACAAATTATGGTTTAATCATAAACACCCCTTTAATCTAAATCAACAACTCATTCAAAGCAAAGCAAAAGAAAGTAAAGAAAAGAAAAGAAAAGAAGCATGTAAATAAACAAAAATGTTTCAAGCTTCATACCCATGAAAGAGAACAGTGCTGCAAGAGTTTCAAGAAACAAACTATCTCTGAGAAGGAATGCTTCAGAATCCAGATAGTTGAGAAATTGAAGTCTCTCTCTTTCTCTCACTCTTAAGTAGTAACACTGCAGTGTTGTGAAGTTTCTGTTTGGTTTATAATGTTAAAAACTTTTTGAGAAATAATAGTAACACGTTGTTGTAGCTATGAAATAGTCAGAGATTTTAGGCAAATTATTATGCTAAAAACTCTCAAAGTTCATAACTGCTCGGAACTGCCACAAACACCCTTTTAATTTCCTTCTTTTTTTTTTAAAATGAAAATTTGGAAAACTAATAATGTGCTAAATTTAGGACTCTAACTCTTCAACTGACGCACAAACGTCGGCAACGTGATCATATCTATATTTCAGAGCTCTTTTTGTTTGAGTTTGGAGTTTCGGTCAAAAAAGAGAGTGTAACCATCCCAAGTCCAAACACATTTGACTATTTTATTAATATATTATTATATTATATATTAAAAAAATTAACATTATTATTTATTAAATTTTTTTAGACTATACCATTGACAAAATAAAAATGATTATATATATATAAAATATTTGTTTGACTAATATATATATATATATATATATATATATATATATATATAATATTAAAACTTGTTTATAATATATGCAATTATTAAACTTTTACATTTAATATTTTCTTTGAAAAATGTAGAAAATGTTTAAGGTAAGTTGAAACTCGAATATTCTAGAAAGTTTATTCATTATTTATATATATATATATATATATATATAATGCTTATCTAAAAAATATATATATAATATTATATGTATTATATATATAATATCATATATTCAAGTTTTAATATTTTATATAACACACATGTATATATATATATATATATATATATATAATTATTAAAGTTTTACATTTAATATTTTCTTTAAAACATGTAGAAAATGTTTAAGATAGAAAGTTTATTCATAAAATAAAAATTAATTAAATAATTCAGTCAAAAACATGAAATAATTTAATGGAGTGTGTGGTTCGTGTTGTTTTCTAATCACACTATGACACGTGGGTTAATTTTTTAAAAAATAAATAAAAAAATGAATTATATAAATAATTAATCTGCATCACATAGTGTGATTGGAAAACACCATCAAACACATTTATAGAACCACACTAAGTTTTTTCTTTAACTAATAAGAAAAAGATAATAAAAATAAGGAGATGGGCCCAATGTAGAACATTGGATATGATCCTTCATATTCAAAAACTAAAATCTTTGTATAGAAAGAGAAAGAGAAATAGAGGGAGAAGGGGGGACCAAGGGAAGAGAAAGGAGCTAAAGGCTTGCAGTGAGTGGTGAAAGGAAGGAATGAAGGTTTCAATTTGTTTGGGAGGGAACTTAAACCACATAAGTATACGACAATGCCGCAACACATCTTGATTATGATTTATGAGAGCCCATTGCATTTCTTGGTGGACCCACAACATCTAAGGGTGTGTTTTGGAGTTTGGAGGGGTTGGGACTAATAGTGTAAATTCTTTAGTGATGAGAAGAAAAATTATCCCCCTAAATCCCCCCCCAAACCCCTCTCCTAGTTTATTTTTGGAGCCCCTCCAAAACCTTCCATATTTGTGGGAGTTTGGAGGGGCTCCAAAAATAAACTAGGAGAGGGGTTTGGGGGGTTTAGGGGGATAATTTTTCTCTCAACTACTAAAGAATTTACACTATTAGTCTCAACTCCTCTCTTCCCCTCTCCTCCAAACTCCCAAACACACCCTAAGGGTATGTTTGGGAGGGGGTTTTGTGAGGGGAAGGGAGATGAGGGCATATTTTTCAATATAAATCAAATGTGATTAAAAATGTTATATTGATATCTATCAACTTGTTTTTTTAATTTTTTAAAATCTCAAATATATATTAAAATATAGACAAATATTTTTCAAGGCCTCCCCCCTCCCTTCTCCTCGCAAAACCCCCCTCCCAAACATACCTAAGTGTTTTATTGATTACTATTATTATATTATTATATTATTGGGATCTTTGTTGGTAGAGCATTTTATATTTGGTTTCACCAAAAAAAAAGAGCATTTTATATTTGGTTATTATATTATGCCTCACCTCGTGTCGTGAGGGGGGAGGGGGGTGGTGGTTATGAAATGAATGGCAACAAACATTGAATCTTATCTGTTCGGGACAATCAAATCTTTGCGCGCAGTTTAGTTAGTGAATCCTAGTCACTTTTGTTTGTTAATAACTTTAGTTTGAGGCGGTCTTTCCATTTGGGACACTTAGTTAGGTAGTATGGATTTGGATCGAGTGTCTTTGGTACTAGATACTTTTGATGGTGTGACCATAAAAAAGATACTTTTGATGGCTTTAGGCTTATTTTGGAGGAAAAATATGAGAGAAAAATCAGATAAGAAGAGAGAGATAGACACAAAAAGCTAAAGATATGAGTGTTTTTTCCGCTTTAAAGACACCCGATCACTCTCCTAAGTAGTATACAATGGACCCATATTTGAAAATTAGTAGAAATTCTAACAATGATGGACACTTAGGAAATATAAGTTTAGGGCTCATTTAATAAAGAGACACTATAGAAGAAAAAAATTAATATTTTATTTTCATTAGAATTTTGTTTTTCGGATTATGCAAAATGGCAAAATTACCCTTAATCATAAGATCATACGTTGTTTTTTAAATTAAGTATTAACATACGTTGCCTACCTTTACTTATATGTGTCCGATTTTAGTTGATAGCTTATAGGGATTCGGGTGCCTTTTTCCCCTTTTTACTGCCTAGTTCTTTGGATTCTAAATGCGGTTCCTACACATCACCCAAATGGATGGGCTTCCATGCGGGCATTTGAGATATTATGTGAGTGCCTGTACATAGATGTCACGCCTCAAAAAAAATTGATTTTCTTTCGGGTACATTATCCTAAACCGCAAGTGTGGACTTCTTTGTGTAACTTCAGTTGTTGCCCCTTCATGTCTGCCTATAAGAGTAGCTATAAAAATTTTAAAGATAAGTTCTTTCGGTTGGAGGCTGGGTCGTCTTGGCCCACTTTATTAGTTGATGAACATGGAAAGGAGTGGTTTCCCCTCTTTAGGACTCTTGATCCCCGTAAAGGTCATTTGATAGATGAGAGGAACCTTTCGGTCTTTGACCGCTCGGATGTGGACCTTTTGTGGTCAGGTGCGCCGACCAGATCACTTAACTTGATTAATATGGAGGATGCAGCCAAGGAGTTGATCAAATACTTAAGTAATTTCTCTTTTCTTTTGTTGTAAATTGGCTGGTGATTGTTTCTTCTTCTTATTGTTGTGTCTTCTGCTTTCAGCTTATTGTGGGATGGCTCCTATGAGTGTGGAAGAGAGAAAACGTATTCAGGAGGAGCAGAAAAAGAAGAAAGGTTATTCGGCCACTGCTGTCAATGTTACTTTGTCGATGGATAATTGGATACCCATGTTGTTGTTGTGGTGGTTGTTCAGGCAGCATACAAGACTCCTCTAGTGAATAACAAAGTTCGGCCTTCCACTTCATCACAGTTTCCCCTGCAAAGAAACAAAAAAACAAATGTATCTTGGAGACGGAGTCCCATGGGGGCTTGGTGGAGGTGTCGATCAATCTTTCCAAGCGCTAGCACGTGAAGTGTAAGTAGAAGGCCGACGGGAATGCCGAGGGGCGATTTGGACAACTTGGGATTCTCGTTATCCTCTAAATAATATACTGAACAATGCTATTGGTCCAGAGGACCCTGATGGGGGAGTTTTGGTCCTACTCTGACTGCAATCAAGAGTTATGGGTTTGGAGTGCAATTTTTGCTCATCTTGCTGAGAGTACTTTTGGCAAGGCGATTGAGGAATTTGAGAAATGTGGGGATGAGCTGAACAGGGTTAAGGAAGCATTGAAACAGGGTCAGGATAGGCGAGATACACCAAAGGAGGATTTGCGAAAGTATGATACCAACAAGAAGCAGATGGAAGAGAAGTTGAATAGGCTTGGGGAGAGAAGAAGAAGAAGGTTTTGGGGGAAGTGAAAACCTTGGAGGCTGATATTGAGATTGCTCGAACTGAGCTCAAAATCGCTCGGGATAACTTGAGGGTTACTCATGTGCCTGTCGTGCCGAAGTTCGAGCGAGTGAGGTTGCTGCGAATCCATATTGATGAGTTGAAAGTATAGTGAGTTGGATATTTTGACAAGGGTTTTGAGACAACTTTGGCTCAGATCCAAGTACTTCATCCCGGTATAGATGTTTCGGGGTTAACTTGGATAAAATTGTTGTAGATGGTCAGATAGTGGACCCTCCTCCGGTTGAGGAAGATCAGGTAAACTAGAGGTCCTCCCCTAGCTCTAAAGGCGGTCAACCAGAGCCCGAGCATGAGTGTCAGAAGCCTGAAGCTGAACATGGTGAGCCTGTAGACGAGCGTCAAAACCCCGAGCTCGGTCATCATGATCTTGATATGTGTGATCTAAACCGTTTCTTGGGTGAGACTGTTGATCCTCTACAAGGAGCTGACTCGAAGGCCAGTCCTTAGTTTATTATCTTGACACCGATCCCACAATTGTATTTTGGTTATGTAATTTAAACAATATTAGCTTACTCTTGTTTTGTTCGGCCGCCATTGGTATCTGGCCTTTGGTGTTCTTGGGTCGCCACTGCTGCTAGAATCATTGGTTCTGTTCATGCCATTCCTGGTTGTCACCATTGAGATGATTGGAGAGAATGAGAATAATGTGGACCGTAGGATACAGTTTACCAGGCCCCACGGTGGGCACCAGTGTTCCTATCTATTTCTTGTAGAGGAAGTAGACCAAACACAAGTTGATTAGATATGGATAGTAATCGTATTAGAAAACGAGTAAAAGAATGAATGTCGAAATTCTGGATCTGTCTATTGGCCTCTCTGGGCTATATTTATATTACAAAGCGTATTAAATACATATTATGATCGTTGCGGCCATTACAAGACATAAGAGAGGAATATCAGGGATCCTAATAAGTGCCTTGTTTGCCGTTACATATGAGTCTGTCGACCGAGGAATGGGGAAGGTCTTCTGAATGACATGAGCCGACCGAGTAGAAGGTGGAGTGAGCTTCTTCTCCTTCGACCCAGAGGTGTTCGGCCGAACCTCTATAGATATCGGTCAGTCCGATTGGGAATAGAAGTGTTTGGATGTATTTGTATTTATGTTATTTATTAAGTTAAGCATTTAGAAAAGTATTAGTGAGAGCTTATAGAAAGAGTCTGACTTAGAGTACTAAGGAATTCCTTAGTAATTGTCACTAAATGGGCATAATAGTCATTTCTCCATCAATGAAAAAACTCGGTAACCACACAAACACTAAATTGTGGTTAGTATGTACTAACCATTGGATTGTTGTATAATGGTTAGTAGCATATACTAACCATACAAACACTAAATTGTGGTTAGTATGTACTAACCATTGAAGTGTTGTATAATGGTCACCAAAAAATTTAGTAATTGTTACTAAATAATTCTTTAGTATCATAAGTCTTTGCCTTATAGAAATATAGTAAAGAGTTGTGAATCTTGTGATCGACCAATAAGCTATTTTTAGATTACTTTTATAATCCCCCGTTATGGGCTTATGGCCCAATCTCATGATAAGGCCCAAGTTGATGAAGAGACCGAGCCTAATTACATGGAAGATGGGCGTACAATACCTTAGCCAGCCATAACACCCTATTTAATAAGTTATGAATAATGATGAAATTATTGAAAGTAATCAAATTCAAATACGCCACCAAATTTTATTACAAAATACCACATACGAATTCAATTCAAGGTATGTTTGGGAGGGGGTTTTACGGGGGAGGGGGAGGACTTGTTTTTTTCTTCTCTAAATTATAGAAGCTATAAAATGTTGCTAAAAATAAATAAGTATAATTGAAATGTTATACAATCATGCATATATCATGTTAATCTTTTAATTTTGTTAGAGTCACAAATATTTTTGAAATATAGACTTAGCTCTTCCTACCAAAACCCCCCTCCCAAAGAAATTTTAATCTATCTACAATTATCATTTGTCAAGTAAAATTAACTATTACTCTCATTTATCAATTTCGTCATTTTAATAATCTATTTAAATATTATTATTATCTTCATATTTGATTTAATTTATTATGAGTAGTATTAAATCATATATATATATATATACATATATATTCTTAAAGTAAAACTTTTGACTATAAAATTAAATGAAACTTGAGTTTTTTTTTTACCGTCAAAAAACTTATAGGGGGTGTTTGTTTCAAGTTAAGAACGTTCCTAGGAATATAATGATATGAATAATAATCATATGTATCTTCTAACAAAGTGTTTGGTAAATTTTTAAACATTCCCACGAATAGGGTAGTTGTAGACATTCAAATAATTTTGATATTTAAATTTTCACTTAATCCTCATGGGATTCCTTATTCTCAACCTTTTCCATGGAAATATTTTCAAAGGAATGATATATAGAGATTGTTAGAACACTACAAAAAAACAGTGGATTAGCGACAGAATTTTCCCTCGCTAATCTCTTTTAGCGAAGGAATTAGCGACAGACGAAATCCGTCGCTAAAAACCTTGACGCTAATGTTTAGCGACGAAATTTAATCCGTCACTAAACATTAGCAAGAGAAATCCCTTACTAAATCTGTCGTTAACCTAGTTTTTTTTTTAAAAAAAAATTGCTTCCCATGTTACTAGTTTTGGTAGTTCAGGCAACCTTTGGTAGTCCAGAATTCTTTTAGCATGGAGAAAAATAAATGTCTAGAATTCCTTAATAAGACTACAACCTTCTGCTGCTAGGTTGGCAACCAATTTAATAGCATGAATTTGTACATTGGCATCATCTGATTCCGGTTGTGGTTGCTCAGTGGTGGTGAAGGGAGAGCTCCAGTGAGTGAGAGAGAGAGAGGTTGTGGTTGTGGTGGTGGTGAAAAGGAAGAGGGGGATGGTTAGAGAGAGAAATGGTTCGTGAGAGAGAGAGAGATGGTTCGTGAGAGAGAAAAAAGGGAGAAGATGATGGTGGTGGTGAAAAGGGAGAGATTTTCGTGAGGTAAGAGGAAATGAAAACGGAGAAGAAGAACAAATGAAAGAGGAAGAGGAAGAAATGAAAGAGGAAAGAAAGAATTCGAGTTTATAAAAAAAAATTTAACATTTAGCGACGAATTTAGTGAGGGAAATCCCTCACTAATAGTGACCCAGTCTTCAATAATTTGCAACGGTCAGAGTGGCACATTTCCCCATGATTAGCGACGGATCCTTAGAGAGGGAAATCCGTCGCTAAAGATCTCGTAAACAACCAAAGTCTTTTATGTCGCAAAATGTCCCAAAATCCGTCGCTAAAGCACTCTTCCACTAGCACTCTTCCACTTTTTCGGACTAATGAATTTTCAGGAATCTCAATTCTAGACTTGAAACAAACGCCCCTAAGTTTTAGTTGAAGGTACAATTGCATGGGTCAAGTAAAATTTACTATTTGAAGGTGTTGACACCTCGTTTTCGCCGAGGGCTACTCGGCTGGCGTAGAATCGGCTAGTCGAGGGCCGAAGGTTGATTCCCGTCAGCAAAAATAGAAATTTTAGCTGCTTGGGGTCTAGATTGACTATACATGACCACATGGCTAAGATAAACAGCTGAGGTGCCTACTCGACTGACGCCTGATTGGCCCTGGTAAGACTCGACCGAGACAAATCGGCTTGACGTGGCTACTAAGTTTATAAAGACTTGGAGGCTGATACTTGGTCTTAATGTGTTCATATAATTATTTATTAAATAATTATATGATTTATTTAAGTAAATATAATGGAGAAAGGCCAAGCCAAGCTACGGTAACCACCTTCCTAAATTTATGGAAAGTGGGCATGAGGAGTTGGGCGAGGTAAAGGAGCTTGCTTTGGGAGTAAGCATTCAACGCACGTGGACACATTTAGACGTTGGAGCGGTTAAGACAACGTGGAGAAGCGCCGTAGAAGTGGAAGTGAAGATATTTTGACCCCACTACCCGTGCTAGTGGAAGAGTGGAAGAGTGCTTCCTAGTTTTTAGGGCCTGGATGTAATGTAGTGCGTTGATCTTGATTAATCCAACGGTAGGAAAATGTGGGCCGTGTTAGTGGCCGACGAGGGCCTATGTATATAAATAGGAGAGCAATTGTACATAATAGAGACACATCAATCAATCGAAAACTCTACGTTTATTTCATCTATCTGTTTTTATCGCACTTTATCTTTATTTTCATGCATTAGCCAGTAGTATAATCCAAACCTCGCAGTCCCCCTCACCCAACCTGACCCTTTCTAGAGGAGTTAGGATACCCACGGTCAATGAACAGAATTCCATCCTTGGCGCAATCTCTTGATAAACATAGGAATCAAAACCCTTGTTCAAACCTTTGGCCGAACCTACGGCTAGGACCTAAGAGTTTGACACAGGACAACAAATTGGCACGCCCGGTGGACTAGAACGGGTGAACAAACCATTGCGTTTGATTCGCCTAGATTGGATTATCATTGGCGTATGCACTTACGCTCTGGTAAGACCTTAAGCATGGAGTCACATTTTGCATCGAAGAAGGCAACTGCTGCCAA
Source organism: Astragalus membranaceus (assembly GCA_039519185.1). Classification (NCBI taxonomy): domain Eukaryota; kingdom Viridiplantae; phylum Streptophyta; class Magnoliopsida; order Fabales; family Fabaceae; genus Astragalus; species Astragalus membranaceus. Next base: position 180,378,119 of record CM076849.1, read on the forward strand.
GGGCAAAACAATGGAGCCAGTAGGTGCTTCGGGGAATAATACTATTGCAACGGTTACTGCTGAATCGAATGAACCACCCCACCAAGGGGAGGAGCCTGTGGTCATGACCACATCATTCAGTCAGTAACAGATAGATATGGGGATACACGATATAATGTACCAAGTGTCCCAACAATTGGCTGACATAGTTAAACCTATGGTGCACAATGAGGTGCAACAGGCCAAGGAATTAGAACAAAGGCATGCAACGCAAGGTAGCAGCGCTACTAACCCCATTTTTCCGGGCCAATCACAAAGAGGACATCCTACTTCTCTGGGAGGCAAGCATTAGTCCATGCCATACACCAACCCTGTTGGACCTCAGCATGCATCCTCCTATACTTCTATGGGAGGCATGCATCAATGTTCACCGAGTGGGAATTTGACTGGGCCTCAGCAGACGTTCTCTCATCAGGTATGTCCTACTCCTGTAATTCCTAAGCCTGGTACTTTTGCCACTGCCAACACTGGGGGGCAGTTTTGGCGAATGTCACTAATACGGTTTCTCTTCAGCAGGGACAAGTGCAATTGGCCAGAAGGCCGCCCGAGGCAGTAGGCTCGGTGGGTTTTCCGCAAGGACCATTGAGTAGTGCTAGCTGAATACGGCTTCTTTCTTTACTTCCACACAATTGAGTAGTGCTAGCTTAATGCAGTGGAGTTGATGCATATGCGTTGCTTGGCAATTTCATACAAAGGGAACTCCAACAGTGTAACTTCTACCTTGTTGTTTTCCTTTTGAGATTTCAATTATATGAACATGAGTTATTCAGTTTATATGCCTTGTGATGTCTAACAGGAACTAAACTCTTTTAGTTGGGATGTTCTAACCTTATAATGATCTTTTAAATAAGCTATTGTGATCATATGTGATGTGTGCATTTTAGTTCTTGTTTTATACTTCTTTCAACACTTATTTTGAGATTGATCACTTAGAATAAGTAGAGTTATAAACACAGACATGGTTTATACTTAGAACTCAAGAACTAATATGGGTAAGTGTTTTAATTAAGGAAACTTTGTTAAAACCATGCTAAAACCTAGACATAGGATAGCATAGTCCATAGGGTGATACTGTGGGTACTTAAAATACGGGAGTGAACTTATTTAGCATCTTAGACATAAGAGCTTGTAATAAAACTCTGAAGACAGTGACTGAAAAGCACATTTCTAATGCAATAGCATTCAGTGCACCTGCATCATATATAAACACAACTATTGAAAGTGACTTATCTGGTAAAGAACATCTCAACTGTCATTCTCACTTAGCTACATTCTCCATTTATTTAGTTTGTTTACCTTCTGTCTCCACACCATCAATATTGTTTGTTACTTGGTTACTTAATACTAATTTCTCTATCAATTTAAACCTTAAGAATTAATCCAATCCCTGTGGGAATGATACTCTACTTTCACTTTATTACTTGTTGTCGACTGTGTATACTTGCACATCATCTTTTTCGCACACCAAGTTTTTGGTGCCGTTGCCGGGGATTGCCATTAATTTTTGTTGTTTAGATATATAATAAATTAGTGTTTATTACTCTGGTATTTTGTTTCTGAATGCAGGAGCACAGGATGCTCTAGCATATGCACAGGACCAAATCGCCAGAATTCAGATTAGATCCTGAAATAGAAAGAAGATTTAGGAAGTTGCTTAGACTCCAGAAACAAAGACTCCAAAGCTATAGAAATACAATGTCTCAACAAGGTGAAGGAGAAAGATCTAGATTAGGCTCGAATAGAGGATCAGTTAGAGGTGGTCCTGGCTCACATCATGGACCTGGGGATGACCACAGAAATCAATTCATCAACATGGGTCCCATAGGTATGATTAATGATAGAGATAGGCCAATGAGGTACTATGCTATGTTTGATCATCAAAATATGCAAACTAGCATAGCAAGACCTCATATTGATGCCGTGCAATTTGAATTTAAACCCATTATGTTCCAAATGCTTCAAACAATAGGTCAATTTGGTGGATTTCCTCATGAGGATCCCCACTTGCATTTAAAACAATTTTTATAAGTATGTAGTAACTTTGTCATTCCTCGTGTTAGTGAAGATGCTTTTAGATTGAAGCTATTTCCTTATTCCTTGAAGGATAAAGCTAAGGCTTGGTTAAACTCGTTAGAGCCTAACTCTATCCATTCTTGGAATGAAATGGCTGGAAAAATTTTGGCAAAATACTTTCCACCCATTAAAAATACCATAATGAGAAATGATATTACATCTTTTAGACAAAAGGAATTTGAATCATTGTTTGAAGCATGAGAAAGATGGAAAGAACTTTTAAGAAAATGTCCCCATCATGGATTACCTGTCATTATTCAAATGGAAACTTTTTACAATGGTTTGGAACCTCAAACTAGAATAATGCTTGATGCATCATCTGGAGGAGTGTTACTAAACCTATCTTACAATGAGGCTTGTAAATTGATTGAAAGAATTGAAACCAATAGCTCTAGTTGGCCTACTGAGAGGGTGAGTGCACAAAAGAAAACATCAGGGGTGCATGAAATTAGTGAATTATCAGCCCTGTCTGCTCAAGTAGCCTCACTAACCAACATGACCAAAAATCTCAATCCTACTAATGCTCATGCATTCAATGCAGCTGCATTAACAGAAACACCTGTAGCAGCAGTAGAACAAGCCCCTCCAAGAACTGTTAGTTGTGTATATTGTGAAGGATGTCACTTGTATGAGGAATGTCCTAGCAACCCTATTTCTGTCAATTATGTATGATATAATAGGAATAATAACCCTTACTCAAACACCTATAACCCTGGACGGAAGAATCACCCAAATTTTAGATGGAGCAACAATAATGTTGCTGCACCTAATGCAGCTGCACCTGTTTCACCTTCAGGATTCCAATCTCAGAACTATCAAAGACCACCTGTGCCTGCCAATGATAACTCCTTAGAATCCATGCTCAAAATCGTTAAAAGTGAAGCAAGAACAGCTAGGCAAGCCCAAGATGCTTCAATCAAAAATCTGGAGAATCAAGTGGGGCAATTGGCAACAGCTCTGTATCAAAGGCCAAATGGTTCACTACCATCCAACACAGAAGCTTCCACCTCACAAAGGCAAGGTAAGGAACAGGTAAAAGCCATTTCTCTGAGAAATGGAAAAGATCTATCAGAACCATATGAGGATGGGATAGAAGGTGATGGTAAGGGAGAAAAAGAAAAAAATGAAAAAAAAATAAGAAAAACAGAAAAGAAAAAAATTCACAGAATACTGAAGCATCTGATGCTTCTACATTTGATTCTGCTCAGATACCTAAGTTAGTCCCTGAATACCCTCCTCCTCCTTATCCACAAAGATTGAAAAAAATTCATGAGGAGAAGTAATTTAGCAAATTCCTTGAGGTACTAAAACAGTTACACATCAATGTGCCCTTAGTTGAAGCACTTCAACAAATGCCAAATTATGCAAAATTCATAAAAGATATACTAACAAAAAGAAGAAGACTAGGGGAGTTTGGAACAGTTTCTATGTCAAAAGAATGCAGTTTAATCTTGCAAAACAAAATTCCTAGGAAGTTGAAGGACCCTGGCAGTTTTACAATTCCATTTTCAATTGGAAAATTTTACACTGGTCGTGCATTATGTGATTTAAGTGCAAGTATCAACTTGATGCCTAAATCAATATTTACACAACTTGAAATTGGAAATGCCAGGCCTACAACTGTGACACTTCAATTAGAAGATGGATCAATAGCATATCCTGAAGGCATTATAGAAGATATTTTGGTTAAAATTGACAAATTTGTGTTTCTTGCAGATTTTGTTATTCTTGATTTTGATGCAGATAAAGAAGTCCCTGTCATCCTTGAAAGACCATTCTTGGCAACTGGAAAGACACTCATTGATGTACAAAAAGGTGAACTAACCATGAGGGTGAATGATCAAGAGGTGAAATTCAATGTGATGAATGCATTAAAATATCCTACAGAGGATATTGAGGAGTGTTCAGCCATAATCTCTCTGGATCAATTAGTGTAGAAACAATTTCACAAACAACAGGATCATCTGATCAATGCTCTTGCATCTGATACTCCTGCACTGCTAGGTGAAGACATGGTAGAAAATGAAATTCTGCCAGAAGAAAATTCAGTTAAAGAGGTATGGGAAATAAAGTATGAATCTCTAAATCTTGAAGATCCAAACCTCAAGAAGAATCTACCTTCAATATAAAAACCTCCCAAACTTGAATTGAAGGAATTGCCCCAACATCTCAAGTATGCCTTCTTAGGGGAGTATGATACTCTCCCTATGATCATAGCTTCTGACTTGTCCTCAAATTAGGAGCATGATCTCATTAATACCCTGAGAAAGCATAAAAAGGCAATAGGGTGGCAGATGTCAGATATAAAAGGAATCAGGCAATCAGCCCTTCCATATGCATGCACAGAATCAGTTTGGAGGAAAACTCTAAAAATAGTATAGAAGGTCAAAGAAGACTGAATCCAATTATGAAGGAGGTAGTAAAGAAGGAGATCATCAAGTGGCTAGATGCTAGCATAATATACCCCATATCAGATAGTGCATGGGTTAGCCCTGTACAATGTGTACCAAAGAAAGGGGGTGTGACAGTTATAGCCAATGAAAAAAATGAATTGATACCTACTAAAACTATCACAGGTTGGAGGATATGTATGGATTACAGAAAGCTCAATAAGGCTACAAAAAGGATCACTTTCGTTTAACATTCATAGATCAAATGTTGGATAGATTAGCAAGCAATGAGTTTTATTGTTTTTTAGATGGCTACTCAGGCTATAATCAAATTGCAATTGAACCTGAAGATCAACAGAAAACAACTTTTACATGTCCATATGGCATCTTTGCATTTAGAAGGATGTCATTTGGATTGTGTAATGCACCCGCAACATTCCAGAGATGCATGATGTCAATATTCTCAGATTTCATTGAGCAATCAATGGAAGTATTCATGGATGATTTCTCAGTATTTGGAGAGACATTTCAACTTTGTTTATCAAATTTGGAAGAAATTCTCAACAGATGTGAGCAAACAAATTTGGTTCTAAATTGGGAGAAGTGTCATTTTATGGTGCAAGAAGGCATTGTGTTTGGCCACAAAGTATCAAAGAAAGGCCTTGAAGTGGATAAAGCCAAGATTGAAGTGATTGAGAAATTACCTCCTCCAACAAATGTCAAGGGTATCAGGAGCTTTTTATGCCATGTAGGCTTCTATAGAAGATTTATCAAAGATTTTTCAAAAATATCCAAGCCATTATGTGTACTCTTACAACATGATGCACCATTCAACTTTGATGAGTCTTGCATCGAAGCATTTCAAGAACTCATCAAGAAAGCATTCGTGACAGCATCAGTGATTGTCACACCAGACTAGAGCAGGCCATTTGAATTAATGTGTGATGCTAGTGATTTTGCTGTGGGAGCTGTCCTAGGGCAAAGGTATGACAAAGTCTTTCATTCCATATATTATGCTAGAAAAACATTAATTGAAGCTCAAATGAATTATACTGTTACTGAAAAAGAATTATTAGTAGTGGTTTTTGCATTTGATAAATTCAGATCTTACTTGGTTGGCACCAAAGTAATTGTTTACACAGATCATTCTGCCATCAAGTATTTAATTTCAAAAAAAGATGCAAAACCAAGGTTAATAAGATGGGTTCTCCTCCTTCAAGAGTTTGATCTTAAAATTCGTGACAAAAAGGGGGTAGAGAACCAAGTTGCTGATCATTTATCTAGACTTAAGAGTGAAGGTACAGGTACAAAGGAAGGTGAATCAAGGAAAGTTTCCCTGATGAAAAACTGTTAGCAGTTACCATGACAGCAACCAATGCCCCTGCATCCAATGCAGATGCATCAAATGCAGCTGCACCATGGTTTGCTGATATAGTAAACTTCCTTGCAAGTAAAGTGGTGCCAGTGAACATGACATATCAACAACGAAGGAGATTCTTCCATATAGTCAAACAATACTATTGAGATGATCCCTTTCTTTACAAAATGTGCCCAAACCAATTAATGAGGAAATGCATTCCAGAAGAAGAACAGCAGCCAATGCTGCTGCACTGTCATGCTACACCATATGGAGGACACTTTAGGAGCACCAGAACAGCAGCTAAGGTATTACAGTCAGGTTATTATTGGCCAACTTTATTTAAAGATGCATGTTTTTTGGTCAAAAACTGTGATAAATGTCAAAGGGTAGGAAATATTTCTGAAAAACATGAAATGCCAAGAACCAATATTTTAGAAATTGAACTTTTTGATGTATGGGGAATGGATTTCATGGGACCTTTTCCACCCTCTTTTGGCAAATTATATAACTTAGTAGCTGTGGATTATGTGTCCAAATGGGTAGAGGCAGTAGCATTACCAAATAATGATGCCAAATCTGTGAGCAAATTCCTTCAAAGAAACATTTTCACTAGATTTGGTACCCCAAGAGCAATCATTAATAATGAATGTTCACATTTTTGTAACAAACTTTTTGAAAACTTTCTTGCTAAATATGGGGTAAAACATAAAATTGCTACAGCTTACCACCCTCAAACAAGTGGACAAGCTGATTATCAAATAGGGAAATCAAAAGAATGCTAGAAAAGATGGTTAGCCCCACAAGGAAGGATTGGTCTTTACATTTAGATGAAGCTTTGTGGGCATATAGGACAGCATACAAGACACCCTTAGGTATGTCTCCCTATAGGATAGTTTATGGCAAGGCATGCCACCTGCCTGTGGAGTTAGAAAACAAGTCATATTGGGCTATCAAAAAGCTCAATTTTGATCTTAATAAAGCAGGTGCATCAAGGCTTTTGAAACTTAATGAATTAGAAGAAATAAGGCAATTCTCTTATGAGAATGCTGAAATTTACAAAGCAAGAACAAAAGCTTGGCATGATCAAATAATACAAAAAAGAGAACTTAGGGAAGAAGGAATGGTTCTACTTTACAATTGCAGGTTGAAATTATTCCATGGTAAACTCAAATCAAGGTGGTTAGGGCCATTTAAGCTAGTCAAGGTATATCCCCATGGTGCAGTTGATTTGTTTGACCAAACAACAAACACCACCTTCAAAGTAAATGGTCAGAGAGTAACAATATACTATGGTGAACATGTGGTGAGAGGTAAAGTCACCACACATCTTCAAAATCTCTAATTCAAAGAAATAGTCAGGATGAAAGACTCTTAAATCAAGCGCTTGTGGGAGGCAACCCATGATTTTGAATTACTAATTATGTTCTTTTTGTTCAGTTTTATGTTTTGAAGTGTTTTGTAGGAAAACAGGTGAAGGGACTTCTGATGCAGCTGCATCCAATGCATCTGCATTGCCCTATACTCACGCACATGCCAGTGAGGTCAAGCTCAAGGCTCGGGAGTGGAGCCAAGAAACAGTAAACTTTTGATGTTGTTATAAGTATTTTGCTATTTAGTACTACGGGTTATTATATTTTGCACTATCCTACTTTGTCACTAACCCCTCTCCCCATTTTTGAAAAACTATTTTGAACTTCAAATAGCAATGAGGACACTGCTCAACTTTAAGTTGGGGGAGCAGTTTATATATATGCGTGTGTTTGTTTCTATCTAATGTTAGATATGTGTTTTATCTGTTCGAATATATGATAAATGTAGTTAAATATTAGTATTAGATGTACTTAACAAAGTAGAATGAAATGCATTTAACTATTTTTAAAAGCGACAATTCTCTTTTCAAAAATAGTAAGTGTATGATTTCTGTTTTGGAATAAAAAGTTCAAGTAGGATTTGATAGTTTTGAAGCATGATCAGCTTAGAATCTTTCACAACAAAACAAATGCATCTCTTTGATCTGATTTTTAATGATGAAAGAAAGAAAAAGAAAGAAGCATTGTTTTTCTCAAATGACCAATTTTATTATAGCTTCTACACGTCAAAACTGAGTTTTAGAAAAGAACCTTGCTATTTGAAAAGCAACCTGATGCAAAGAGGAATTTTTAGTAAGCTAAGGTCAATGCTAAATTTTTTCTAAAAATTTAGAATAGCATAAAGAATTAAGTATGGGGGTGTTTCAATGAAAATTAAGGCTGAGTATGAAGAATTTAAAGAAGTCAATGCCATAGGTTTCTTAAGAGTACTACAAGTACCAAAGTTGTTGTAAAAATAGCTATATTTGCCTGAATCATAAACTGTACCCGTTCCAATAATGCATTAGAAAAAGAAGAAGAAAATAAAAAAAGAAAAGAAACAAAGAAAAAATTATGCAAAAGGAGGTCAATGAGGAGGACAATATAAGCTACAAAGTCATGTATGTAGTCTCAATGCATGAGCACTCAATGCTCCTGCATTACAGAAATACAATGCTCCTGCACTCAATGCATCTGCATAAAGAAAAACCACCAAAAAAATAGGAAATAGTGCATTGACTCAACAGTTTTGAAATACTCAAATCAAAGTCCATTGTTGTGCTTAGAACCCCCCCAAAGATTGAGGAAGTTGTTAGTCTATTCTATCTTTTGAAAAATCTTTAGCTTGACCAAACATGAACTAAATTTTTCAAAGGCTAAGAGAACCTTTTTACTTAGTATTGGAACTAATCTAGACCCAGTGGGCACACACTCACACAAATGAGTAGTAGTAACTTTGGATATTTTGAGAACAAAGGCTTAAATAAAAATTCCTGAAAAATGAAGTTCATAGAGTGCATCATTGGAAAAATCATTGTTTAGGAAGAAATTAGCTGATCTGTTCTTCTTAATTATGCAATTCTTGTTTGTGATTTTCTTTGTCATTACTTGAGGACAAGCAATGGTTTAAGTTTGGGGGTGTGATGACTCTATTTTATATAGAGTTATTTATGCATCTAAACATAAATAATTGCTCTGTTCTAAGTAAAAATATATAGTAAATAAAGTTTTATAAATAAAATAACAACATTCAAAGTTAAAAGAGGGTTATGCATATAACTTAGCATCTTGCATATATTTTGGTATTTTTGATGTGTTTGTTCAATGCACCTGCATGTGATGCCCCTGCATTAGCAACTCAACAATGCATCTGCATTAGATGCACCTACACTCAAAATAGACTACAATGCTTGAAGAAATCCTAGAACATCAAGATGCTCAACTCAGCTGATGATGTCATGCTTAGTCATGAAGGCACATGCAAGTCATAAATTCGGCGCCTACCATAAAAGATAGCTTTGAAGAGTTGCTCACCTAAGGACACTTGGCCATCCATTAGAGGACCTCCCTTCTTGGTTGAGTGGAGGATTTGCATTACTTTTTGGGCTGAAGTGACAAAAGGCAACCCCAACTTTGTTATCAAGCAAACCTCCTTGTGAAGGAAAGCTCTCACTTGAAAATCATCACTCATTCCGTACTCTAATATATATAGTTTTAAATTTAGTTTTTCATTCTCTTGTAAGAAGGCAAGAAAGGAATTGACAACTTCTTTCTTTTCTTCCACACAAATTCTTTCTCTACCTTGTTGTTTTCCTTTTGAGATTTCAATTATATGAACATGAGTTATTCAGTTTACATATGCCTTGTGATGTCTAGCAGGAACTAAACTATTTTAGTTGGGATGTTCTAACCTTATAATGATCTTTTAAATAAGTTATTGTGATCATATGTGATGTGTGCATTTTAGTTCTTGTTTTATACTTCTTTCCACACTTATTTTAAGATTGATCACTTAGAATAAGTAGAGTTATAAATACAGACATGGTTTATACTTAGAACTCAAGAACTAATATGGGTAAGTGTTTTAATTAAGGAAACTTTGTTAAAACCATGTTAAAACCTAGACATAGGATAGCATAGTCCATAAGGTGATACTGTGGGTACTTAAAATACAGGAGTGAACTTATTTAGCATCTTAGACATAAGAGCTTGTAATGAAACTCTGAAGACAATGACTGAAAAGCACATTTCTAATGCTGTCATTTCTAATGCAACAGCATTCAGTGCACCTGCATCATATATAAACATAAAACCATTGAAAGTGACTTATCTGGTAAAGAACATCTCAACTATCATTCTCACTTGACTACATTCTCCATTTATTTAGTTTGTTTACCTTCTGTCTCCACACCATCAATATTGTTTGTTACTTGGTTACTTAATACTATTTTCTCTATCTATTTAAACCTTAAGAATTAATCCAATCCCTGTGGGAACGATACTCTACTTTCATTTTATTACTTGTTCTCGACTGTGTATACCTGCACATCATTTTTTTCGCACACCACATACCCGGCGGGTTCCTATATACAGACACAGATGGGTGTTTCCCCGGCCGAGCAGCCATGGAATCAAGTTCCACCTCACCGAGGCATGCAAGCATCTGTACCAGGAACTGGCTTTGTTAACCTGGCCCAAGTAGTGCCTGGGCAGCCATGGACAGACGCTCCACCTCAGGTACCACCACGGCCCGGGGCGCAGGGTCCCCCAAATACACTGAGGCGACCAACGCCTCCACCTGAAAGACCATCGGGGCCCCAACTCCTGGATCCTAATTTGATAGGTGACACCATCAAGAAGTTCTTCGGTGTTCAGTTGAAACCGCTCGACAAACCAGTATACAGGAAGGCTTACCCCGAGTGGGTGGACAAATTGGTGCCTCTCCCCAGAGGATTTAAAACCCCTGACTTTGCCACATTCTCCGGGGATGATGGTAAGTCTACTATGGAGCACGTCAGTCGATTTACAGCCCAATGTGGGGAAGGAAACCAGAATGAGTTCCATAAGTTGCAGCTGTTCCCTTTGTCTTTGACAGGGACTGCCTTCTCATGGTATTCTTCTCTCCCACCTGATTCTATACAGACCTGGGCAGACATGGAAAGCTTCATCCATGACAGATTTTATTGGCCACAACCCGAAATTACGGCTGCCGACCTCATGAATTTACGGTAGAAGGTGGATGAGGCTGTGACAGACTTCATTAAAAGATTCAGAAAGATGGCCGGAAAGTGCTCAGTACCTTTCCTAGAATCTCAACTTACTTCCATGGCCATCTCTAGAATGCACCCTCAATTGAAAGAGAGGCTTGTGGGACAAGCTTGTAGTGACCTCAGTGACTTGACTTCCAGGGCAATTCAGATTGAACAATTCACTCATGAGAAGAAGCAAGAAGGATTTGACGGTGAAGTAATCTTTATGGATGATTATGATGTGTCTGAAGATGCATCAGATCACCATAGTGATTAGGCAGCCAAATGATATGGCAGCCGAGACCTCGTCAACTAACAAGGGTGGCTACACTTTTTGACTATGACTTTGGCGCACGACTTACCATTTTTTTCAATAAAGGGTAAGTGGAAGTAGCCGATTCAATGGAAACGGAATACCAATCCAACAAGACAAAGTGTGACGACACTTAGCAGTGCCATATCGGCAACGTAAGACTACTATCTACAAATGCGGCGTCTTACTTACGTTGGTGTTTCCTTAATCGGCTGGAACACACAATACTGGGGGGCACCTAGCAGTGTCACTTTGACATTATGAGTCTATTCTCTGCAATCCCAGTCAGACATAACTGGGGAGCACTTAGAAGTGTCACTTTGACATTATGAGTCTACTGTCTGCAATCCCAATTGTGCAACACTGGGGGGCACCTAGCAGTGTCATTGTGATATTGTGAGTCTACTGTATGCAACCTCAGTTATTCAGAAAGATTAAGTTTCCATATGCACTACAACCATAGTTGTCAAGTGTAAGGAGTTGGCAGAGAAGAAATCGACTGACATAATACATCCTTCGGCTTCCTCTTAAGGTCCTCAGCCAAAGGATGCAGGGGGGCATTTGTTGACACCCGTTTTCGCCGAAGGCTGATTTCCGTCGGCAAAAATAGAAATTTTAGCTGCTTGGGGTCTAAATTGACTATACAAGACCACATGGCTAAGATAAACAGCTGAGGTGCCTAGTCGGCTGACGCCTGATTGGCCGAGGTAAGACTCGACCGAGACAAATCGGCTTGACGTGGCTACTAAGTTTATATAGACTTGGAGGCTAATACTTGGTCTTAATGTGTTCATATAATTATCTATTAAATAATTATATGATTTATTAAAGTAAAGGCTAAATATATATTTTGGCCCTTTATCTTTGGGGTTGTGGTCACTTTGGCCCTTTATCTTTTTTTTTCTCATTTTAGACCCTCATGTTTTTTGTGTGTCATTTTGGCCCCTGCCGTTATCATTTTGGTCCCTTATGTTTTTAATTGATTTCATTTTAGTCCCTTATGTTTTTAATTGATTTCATTTTGGGCCCTTATGTTTTTAATTGATTTCATTTTCGTCCTTAAAAATTTGCCTAAAAAAACATAAACATAACGGCAGGGGCCAAAATGACACACACAAAAAACATGAGGGTCTAAAATGAGAAAAAAAAAAGATAAAGGGCCAAAGTGACCACAACCCCAAAGATAAAGGGCCAAAATATATATTTAGCCTAAAGTAAATATAATGGAGAAAGGCCAAACCAAGCTACGATAACCACCTTCCTAAATTTATGGGAAGTGGGAATGAGGAGTTGGGCGAGGTAAAGGAGCTTGCTTTGGGAGTAAGCATTCAACGCACGTGGACACATTTAGACGTTGGAGCGGTTAAGACAACGTGGAGAAGCGCCGTAGAAGTGGAAGCGAAGATATTTTGACCCCACTACCCGTGCTAGTGGAAGAGTGTTTCCTAGTTTTTAGGGCCTGGATGTAATGTAGTGCGTTGATCTTGATTAATCCAACGGTAGGCAAATGTTGACTGTGTTAGTGGCCAACGAGGGCCTATGTATATAAATAGGAGAGCAATTGTACATAATAGAGACACATCAATCAATCAAAAACTCTACGTTTATTTCATCTATCTACTTTTATCGCACTTTATCTTTATTTTCATGCATTAGCCAGTAGTATAATCCAAACCTTGCAGTCCCCCTCATCCAACCTGGCCCTTTCTAGAGGAGTCAGGATACCCACAGCCAATGAGTATAGTTCTCTCCTTGGCGCAATCACTTGAAGAACTGATGAATCAAAACACTTGTTCAAACCTCTGGCCGAACCTACGGCTAGGACCTAAGGGGGTGTTTGTTTCAAGTGTAGAATTAGCATTCCTGGGAATACATAGGTAGGAAATGAGTATTCCCACGTTTGTTAGAAGTTTGAAAAAAAATATTCCCAGGTATCAAGATTCCTATGAGTGAAATAACTTCCATCATTCCCAATGATTTATTCCCAAGGAAAAGGGTGGGAAAAAAGTTCCCATGAATATGTGAATAAAAACCATGAGTAACTACCTATATTCCAACTCTTAGAATAATTCCTGGGAATGTTATAAATATTTACCAAACACAATTTTCACTAATACATTGGAATAATGTTCCCATCATTTTGTTCCTAGGAAATTCATTCCCAAGAATGAAATTACTAAACTTGAAACAAACGCCCCCTAAGAGTTTGACACTGGACTTGAGAAGGTTTTGTATTAAATATGGTTTTTATTAACTTATGAGTTACAACCATTCAATTACTATTATTAATAATCCGTTTCCACAATTTAATGTTATATTTAATGATTAATAATTAAAATAATTTATCATGAGTAGTATTAATTAACTCTTATATATATATATATATATATATATATATATATATATATTGTGGTTTACTAACATTAGTTAACTACTGGGTTCGATCCCTTGCTGGCGCGTATGGAAAAACATTTTGGGAGAGGTCAACCCCTTAAATGGATCTCAGATACCTCGAAGGATTAGTCTCCACAGTCGCCGTGGATGATACTTGGTTTATAAAAAAAAAAGAATACTACGTGCCTTTAATATTTAATTATTTTATATATTTATTATTATTTTAATTTATGCCACATTATTACTTTAATTTGGATTTAGTTATACAAATTAAGGTTATATATAAAAAACTTCATACAATTTAAATTAAATGCTTATATTAATTAATAATAATTTTATTTATTAGTTAAAATTTAAAATATATGTAAAACATATTTAGAGTTCACTATGAAATATTAGATATTGTTATCAAATATATTATGATAGTTACTGTAATTGGTTAACTACAACAAGTGCTATTAACTATTTAACAATTATTTATCTCAAGTAGGTATTTTAGTTTGTGAGCTAAGGGATACTAAAGGAGTGCAAGCAGGAAGTCCCGGTTCAAACCCGGGAAACTAACATTCCCCCCTTCCCCACTAACATTTTTTTAAAAAAAAATTATAAAATCTTTTGAAAATGATTATATAAATTTTAATATTATCAAATATTAATTATCATAAGTATAAGTGTTTTTTACAAGATAAGTATAAGTGTTGTGTGTTTATTCTTTGAGTTAAACTATCTAAATAGTATTATTACTACAAATTACTTTCATTAAAAAAATTTATCACTTTATTAATAAATGAATTGAAAATATTATCAAATACTTATTACTATTATTTTCACACAAACACGCACGCACGCATGTGGTCTTTCACTAAAACGGCTAAACATGAATAATGATACTACAAACTATAATACCCTAAATATTGTAGAGTATTACAAATTAAAATAAGGGTCCCCCTAATATCGATATTTTTTAAAAAAGTCCACCGGTGGACTTTTACCATTTTTAGTAAAAAGTGAATTTTAGAATGGTAAAAAATAGAAAATAAAAATAATATTTTATTAAAACTTACAAAAAATCGTAAAGGTTCATCGGTGACTTTAGCTGATGTCATCAAGCAATGGTGACTTTAATTTGAGGATAATAGTGTCGTGAAATTAAATTTACGTGAAAATCCTAAATTCAATGCAGAGAAACCTTTAGCTCTTTCGGCACTTGCGTGAAAAATTACATTTACCTCACTTCAAGAAGACTAGTGTAACTTTGAGCACGCAATGCTCTATTAGGCCAACTCCTTTGGTTATTCTCTAAACAAAACTCCTTTGGTTATTCATAAAAGAGCAATACTTAGGTACAATGCTATAACTACTTGTTGTACCGGTCTAGAAACAAACATTTTTTTAAAAAAATAAAATAAAATTACATTTGTAACAATACAACTGTGACTTGGTTAGTTGTAGTTTTTCAACTTTTTTTTTGGAGTACGACACCAACGGTATCTTAGGTCTTGTATGTAAGATTTTTCCTTCGTAAAAACCCATTTATTTATTTTTTATAAGACTAACTAAATGGAGAATTTGGTCAAAAAATACTAAATGGAGAATATGTCAAAAAAAAAAACAAAATGGGGAAGTTACCATGCACCATGATTTTAATTTTAAAATGAGTGTCACCACATGGTACACGCGTAACACTCGGTAATGACATCATCAATTTATCATAAAATGAGTTAAGAATAACGCATCGTACTATGAACGATACAAGAGGAAATGAGGAATAAGAGTGCCGCAGTGGGTTTGAACTCGGGAGCAACTGAAAGATGTCTCTAGCTCCAATCAACTGAGCTACACCACTGGGACTATACAAAGATATATCTTTTTGACTAAAAATGATATCCATACTTCAAATTGATAGATTACATCGATGATAATACAAATTCAGAATTGCTAAAAATACAAAGAACGAATCAGCGAACAAATTCACAGCACCCAAGTTAATAGAATAAAACGGCAAAATGCCTACAATTGTGACAAAATAAAAGTCACCGGAGCACCCATGCCTCCGGATATGTAACTTTGAGGCCCTAGTTATTGATTGAATCTGCAATAAGTGGAAGTTGATCTGCCGATTTGAACTAAACGAACACCGCAACAAGATAGGAAATCAAAAACGCCGCACCAAGACGATGAACAACTATAACGCTGCACACAACCGATGAAATCTAGAAAAAAAACACGAAATATACGCTAGATCTATGTGCTAACCACTTATTTTGATAATATATATATATATATATATATATATATATATATAAAACACAATAAAAATATTAACAGAATTTTTCTACAATTTCATATACGACCTGTAGTCTACTTTATAAGAAACAATCCAATTTCATATACTAAATAATGGTTGTATTTAATCTATAATAGAGTAAAGGCCCAAATTCGTCTCTGACAATTTTTTCCCAGGACGAATTCGTCCCTGACAATTTTTTTGAGACACATTGGTCCCTGACAATTCCAAAACGAGACACGTTAGTCCCTCCATCCATTTAATCGTTATCAGCTAACTAAACGTCTCCTACGTGGCACGTTAAGTGCCACGTTGTCACGTTAGATGCCACTGATGCGTTTATTTTGGGTCAAATCCGTCCTTGAAATTACAAATTAAAAAAGGGACCAATCAATCCCTAACAATTTAATTTTTGGGACAGATTCGTCCCTGAGTCATCTTCAACCTTAAAACTATGGTTTCTGAAACCAGAAACCATTTCCTGCCATTGAAGGATAGAAGGACGCACTTGAGAGAGAAAAGGCCCAAAAGTAGTTGTCCCTGTAAATTCTCAGATGATCAATCACAAATGACATAAAAGGAAGAAAACGAAAACGTGATCTGTGATGGAAAATGGGGCAACTCAGGAAACGTGGGTAGATTTGATTTTGATTTGGGTTTCTTCGATTTTGATTTGCAAAACGAAAACGTGGGTAAATCTGATCTTTTTCTTTTATCCTGATTTGGGTTTAGGGTTGAAGATTAGCGTTTCTGTTCTTTGGATTTAATCGATTTTGATTTTGATTTGGTTTTATATTCTTCAATTTTGATTTGGGTTTAAGGGTTGGTTTTTGTTCTTTTCGATTTTAATATGTTAAGAATCATGCCCCTGCATCACTCCTTCTGGTATGTTAAACTTGGTTTCTGTTCTTTTCAATTTTAATTTGTTAAGCATAAGATTGAACACGGGTGATGTTTTTAATTTCCCAGATCTGGTTATTGAGCTTGGGTGATGTTTTATGGTCTCCTTCAATGGTAGAAAAATGGTTTCTGGTTTCAGAAACCACAGTTTTAAGGTTGATGATGACTCAGGGACGAATTTGTCCCAAAAATTAAATTGTCAGGGACTGATTCGTCTCTTTTTTAAATTTGTAATTTCAGGGACGAATTTGGCCCAAAATAAACGCATCTGTGGCATCTAACGTGACAACGTGGCACTTAACGTGCCACGTAGAAGACGTTTAGTGAGCTGATAACGGTTAAATGGATTGAGGGACTAACGTGTCTCATTTTGGAATTGTCAGGGACCAATGTGTCTCGAAAAAATTGTCAGGGACGAATTCGTCCCGCGAAAAAATTGTCAGGGACGAATTCGGGCCTTTACTCTCTATAATATATACAAGATACATCAGTTATTCAATGAACAAAAATTACATTAATTGTCTTTTAACCGAAGATATATATATATATATATATATATATATATATATATATATATATATATATATATATATATATATATATATATAGCTTATTTTACATATATGATTCCTACGCCAGATGTTGAGAAAAAGGGCGCCCTATTGGGCAGCGCTCTTGATGTAAACGCTACATTTGCTTAAAACGCGCAGGGAATGGGCAGCGCTCCTGCTGTAAGCGCTGCTTTTGGTTAAAATGCGCTGGGGCGATGGGCAACGCTTTTTAGGAAGCGCTGCCTATAGGAGAACGCGCTGGGGGGGATAGGCAGTGCTTTTTAGGAAGCGCTGCCTATAGAAGAACGCACTGGGGGCGATGGGCAACGCTTTTTAAAAAGCGCTACCTATTTTTTATAATAAAATTTTAATTTTAATTATAATTCCTCTCACTTTAGTCAATAAAAACCCTCACAGAAACCCTTACGCCTCCATCTGCTTCCATTTCAGCAACTTCCTTCACTTCACTTCATCTTCTTCCTTCACTGTATTTTTACACTGTATTTTCTCTCTTATTTTCTCGCTACAACAAGATCTTCGAGTTCAACTACACTGTATTTTCTCTTTTATTTTCTCTCTTATTTTCTCTAAAACAACAACAACACTGTACACCCCCTCCCTATCCCGTTTCAGTCACTGAAAATCTACTCAAACTTGGTTCCTTTCTTTGCGAGATCCTTCAACCACTTGTTGAAGATACAAGGCACTCAAAGAAAGCAAGGATGCAGAAAGCACACAAGGAAGAAAATAGCACTTAGGGTAAAAGAAAAATTCAGATGTAAATTTTATTCAACTGTATATCATATGTACAAAGAATAGGACTATTTATATAGAATACAAAGAATCGAACCTCTGTGGTCTTAAGAAGAAGATCTGCGATTTGTTTGTTTAAGTGTTAGTACATCAACAAAATCTGCAAATCTTTGGTGGATTGGAGTATTGACTGGTGTTAGTACATTATGTTTAATTAAAAAAACAGAAAAAATGAAAATAAACAAAAACATAAAAAAGGAAAATAAATAAAATCAGAAAAAAATAAAAAAAATTATACAATGGGTAGCGCTTTTGACTGTAAGCGCTGCCTATAGGAGAACGCGCTGGGGCGATGGGCATCACTTTTTAGGAAGTGCTGCCTATTGTGAGAGTGGAATCATCAGCGCCAAATTTAGCAGCGCTCAAAAGCACTACCTATGACTAAAAAAAACGCTGTCGATCCCAAATCTGTTGCAGTGATGATTATTATTTTTACATTAAGCTAGGATTGAATTTCGACATGTACATACATAGGATAGGATTATGATCATGCATGTTACTTTCATGTATGTATACACGTGATTGATCAAATAATATTGACTTTTAGCATAACAGCTAGCTGACTTAGTTCGTTAATTTGACAATACGATATGGCAAACGTGTTGACTATATACTCGAATCCCTAAAAAGTGGATCGCCAACTATACGCTTTTACAATTAAAATCATTAAATTAAGCTTACTTTTGCATTGCAAGTTAGTTGCACATAGTAAGCTACAAGTAGCACAATGTTCTTATATATATTGGATGATGATGATATTGGCTATTTCTTCTTCAACAAGAATTCGTGAACTTAAGCTGATTTCATTGGTGATTATGAAGGTACGCAATTTGCTTAAGAATTTCACTATATATCTTAATTTCTTTATTGCTCCCTCTCAAGAAAGCTTCTACTTAACTCTCCTTTTGTAGAATTCCAGAACCTTATTCTCTTATGATCAATGTATTTGAGCTAAGATATACATATATATGGTTTATTATTGCTTAATTGTGTTAACTTTTTACTCAAATATATATATATATATATATATATATATATATATATATATATATATATATATATATATATGGCGCAGCAAAAGATTGTGATTGAGGTGCCACTCCATTGTGCCAAGTGCAAGAAGAAAGTCTTGACCATATGCACCACAGCTGATGGTACGTGCTGATCATATAAATACATATATGTTATAGAATTGTTTTATTTGTTAATTGTTATTGATGATTATTATCATTATGTCAAAAAATTTATTATTATTATTATTATTATTATTATTATTATTATTATTATTATTATTATTATTATTATTACTATTATTTTGTTACCTTAGACGTAATGACAAATAAACTTCACATACTATCACACAGTCACACTCATGTCCGACCTCGAGAGCTGGGATCATTGTCAATGCAACCAGTGGTGGAGACGCTAATTATTTAATCAATACTAAACTATACGTAGATGATTATTATCATATACATATTAATTAATTAAAGTCTTGACCATATGCACCACAGCTGATGGTACGCAATGATCATGTACGTACATACTACTATGGTTTCTATTATAAGAAAAAATTACAGTTTTAGTTTTATTGAATAACTGATGTATCTGGCCTATATTAAAAGCTAGGTGCATCAGTTATTCAATAAACCTAAAACTACAAATTTTTCTTATAATAGGGATCAGAGTAGTATTTTATTATTAACATTCAAAGGGACCACTCAGTCAAAAAAATGATTATTATCATTATTTTATTATTATTATTATTATTATTTTGTTAGCTTAGACGTAATAAAAAATAAATTTCACATACTATCACACGGTCACAGCCATGTCCGACCTTGAGAGTCAACGTCCTCATATTGCTAAAATTGTCAATACAACCAGTATTGGAGACGCTAATTATTTTATCAATACTAAATTATACATAGATGATTATTATCATATACATTATAATTAAATGATATGGTGTTTGCATGAATTTATAAGGTGTTACGTCGGTTACATTGGAAAGGGAAGGGAAAGATCGAGTGGTGATTAAAGGAGAAGAAGTTGATGCTGCTATGGTGACAGAACGTTTGAGGGTGAAAGTGTCAAGGTACGCTAGGCTGGTTAGCGTGACCAAGGATGAATAATGTTGTCTCCTCGTTAACGTTATAGTGTGCAATTAATGTATTGTTAATATTCATATATGTAGATTAGAAATTAAGGTGATTGTATATTTCTTAGAATTATCCTAAAATAAAATGAGTTTTGTTTCTTTTTGTAAATGTTTGTTTTAATGCATATTACTTATTTTTGTATGGTAAGTTATGGCACAGGAAGATGATTTTCTTATTTGAGAGTGTCGTCAAGTGTGAAATCTAAACTATTTAATATTTTTTCTTTTTTTTAATATGTTAGAGTTTCTCTCTCATACTTTTAATCAATGGTTGAGATTTCACTTTACAGTAAAATCACCTAGAGAATCTATCGCCATAATTTCATGGCTGCATCCTTGGTAAGGGAATATTAAAGGTCAATACTTCTTACAACCCCCTTACCCACTGCACACCCCTAAAACTTACAAAACGATCAAAATACCATTAATGGAAGAACAATTTTCCAGCGCGTCCCTTTTTTTCATGAGATTCAACGGGTACGACATCATGGTACCGAACCGGTATGGTATCATGAAGTTGTGGCTTATGTCTTGCCGAACACCCCCACTACATAATTTTTTACAGGTGCGACACTATGATAGTGCATGTGATTTTAACAACTACCGTATTTGCAATTGTAGAAACAAATATCGTTGCAACCACAGTCAACTTTATCTATATGAATACCTTACTTCAAAATCTCATTGGACAACCTCACTTACCTCGCCTTTGTGCTGTTAATTTCTTGCATCTGAAAACCACTTGAGTTGTAGATTCTTTACGGTGAAACAATCAATTTGAATTGAAATTCTGAAATCCAATTTCTACATTCCTTGATGTTAGCGTATACCGGTGTTAGACTCATGATATAATATTCTTTTAAAGATTTGGTGGGATGTTAGACTCATTACTTGATCTAACCAGAAGACAGGAACAGGTAGAGAAGAAGAAAAGGCACATTCATTGTTAAAAAAGCTCACAGCTCATTTTAATACAATCAAAATAGCACCAATAATATTATAAGCCCAAACAAAGCAAAAAAAAAAAGCTAACAATAGGTACTTAATCCAATAACTATTTTTAAAAATAAAAAACCTATAAACTAAATATGTTTGGATATAAACATTAAAAAAGGGATGTGGACTATCAACTTGCTTTGGAAAAAAAACAACTAATCGTATAACCCGTTGTAGTATATTCCTACGTAATCCTGTGAAGGAAACAGTTCCTTTCTCGGTTGATAGGATAGAAGCTTGTTGCAATTTCATTCTGCTAAAATCTTAGAAGAAAGTATAAGTACATTATATTGTTTCAACAATCCTAAGTAACTTCATAATATTTTTTCATTTTGTATTGTTACTTTGCTTACTACAACAACGTGGGATTGGATGTTCTTCCACTTATACTCAGTTTTGAAAATATAAAAAAAGCCAACCACAATGTAATGGGCTAATGGCCATTCAAATGTACACACAACTATCAACAACTAAATCCTTAGACACCATAAAATCTCATGTATTAAATCAAAAAGAAATAATGTATTTTTCTAACTTAAATAGTTTAGTTATCCAAATGCTAATCCTTTTTCAATTATCTGGAGGAAAGTGGAAGCATGACAGATGGATAAAAAAATATAAAATCTTATTAAATTCATTGGTTTTCATTTTGTACACGTATCTCAAGTTTTCCATCTAATACAAAAATGGTTATGGCACAAGCATGCCAAATAGAAAGAAATAAGTTATTAAACTCTATGAGAATTTTCCTGATCAACAACAAATTCATTAGAAATATGTTCCTGGGATCTCTTTGCAAATGTATTTCCATCATATTCTGCATCATCTTCCGAGTCCTCATTACTGTTCCATTTTCTTTTCACGATTTTAGGGAACATGCGAGTTACGTCTTTAGTCTCCATTTCACTCTCATTATTTAGCCTTTCAAACCTAACAGCGCTCACCTTTCTGGCATTTCCTGCTAGTATCTGCATCATCATAGACAAATAAAAGGCTCTATATTCAACTTTGTTACTTCAGATAGATTCGGAAAAAGAAAAAAAAGATGGATGGATTTCCTTTGAGTTAATAGCCAGTTGGGTTCCTCAAATTTTAGAAAAGTTCAACTCAGTCCCTGATAATAACAATATTACTAGTTAGTCCGTGACATTTCTAAACATTATTCAGTTTAGTCCCTCAAATTATCGATGCTTGCTTCGTCCCCGACTTTTACAACTTAATATCAATTAGGTCCCTTACTTTACCAAATATCAGGAATCAAACGGATACTAAGTTGTAAAAGTCAAGGACTTAATTGGTATTAACTTGTAAAAGTCAAGGACCAAATGAACATCGAGAGTTTGAGGAACTAAAATGAATACTGTTTAGAAATATAAGGGACTTCATAGTAATATTGTTAATTTTAGAGACTAAACTGAACTTTTCTGAAATTTGAGGGTCTAAATTGACTATTAACTCGATTTCTAATGGATGGATTTACTTATGTATGGATTGGATAAATGGATTCTTTTGCCAACCCTAGATAAAATCAATAAGACTATATCATAAGGGAAGATATTTAGATAGCAATAAAGTGATTACCTCAAGTTTGAAAAACTGGTTCTTCTCTTTCTGATCCTGGTGTTCAGCATCAGTGTTATTGTCATCATCTTCATCTTCTCTTTCAAGAACTATCTTGATGCTCTCACCTGTCCTTGGGATGTATCCAAAGGCTTCACATACAAAACCAGATACTGTCTCATATTGGTGACCCTGAAATAGTAAAGTAACATAAAAGAATGTCAACCATGGTTACAAGCAATATGTAAGTTGCATCTGTAAAAAAGTGGTGAACCTCTGGCATCTTGATGTTCAAATCTTCAGAGAGTTGATCAATGGATGTGTTAGCATCCACATCAAATACACCCTCAGCTCGCATTACAATGTAGCCAGTTTTTTTCTGTATCTCCTCCTATAGAATCACAGCAACATAAGTTTCTTCATGAAAATTCAGCATGCCAATTATTACAGCAACAAATAGTTGTAGTAATAAAAAATCAAAAAGCAACCATACATCAAAAATTTGTATTGCATTTTGACTAGTGTTATCAATGAAGATCTCCCCGAGTTTTGAAATAACAGTATCCTATCTCAAATAAACCTCTTCCTTTAGTTATGGAGATCATGTTATTAATAGAAGCATTTATACTCAGAGTTACCTTTGAGTCATTTTCATCGAAGATTTCACCAACAATTTCCTCGACGACATCTTCAAGAGTTACAACCTGTTGAATGTCAAGATACATAAGACATCAAGAATAAGAAAACATCACCTCGTGAGAAATGTTAGAGCATATAGGCATATCACACAGAATGGATTTCAGAAGACTCGGAGTTTTGTTACAATCTAATAAACTATGTCAGACTAACTATACCACTTTAAATTTAAGTGTAACAAGCATGTGGAAGAATGCACCACATAATACTTAAAAAAATGAACTCAAAGGATGGGAGGAAAATTAACATTGTGAACTAAAAGTTAAGGCAAGAGAACGATGAGAACAGAGGGTAGACATCGGCATTTAGTAAATCAGAATTTCCTTGTAATCAGAAAGACTTTGGGTTTAATTATGATGTTTTTGGATAAGTGAGAGAAAAACAAGTTTAACTTATATTAGAGCACTAGTCATTGAACAGTACAATGTAAAATGTAGTACAAGAGTAGAGTTGTAGCATACTAATACCTAGCCATGTATCTACAATAATATATTATAAGCTAACACTTATACAGGATTAGTTATGAATATTCTTGGAATTGTTCATGATGACCGATATCATCTCAATGTTTATTCTATCAGCTTTTGTTTCAAATCAACATAAAAGGAGGATTGCATATAATCAAAAAACAGGTTGAAAGAAACATACAGCCATAGTGATAGCATGTTCTAATTGATATCATCAATATGCTTCTTTTGTTTCTATGGTTATAATTAGCATGGTGTATATATCTTCAACAATCACAAACTGAAAGATTCATATATTTATATTTATGTCAAACAAACTGAGCTGAATTGGGTGTATTCTGGTATGGCAAGTACATACTCCCACAGTTCCACCATACTCATTAAGAACGATAGCCATGTGAACCTTCCTGATTCGAAATTCTCTAAGAAGATTCCAAACAGACATTGAATCTGCAAAAGCAGTAATACAAATTTATTCATCCAATATTCCGCACCAAGTTAAACAGATATAAATGTGTTCGAATCTCAAACAATTCAACCAGTTTAACAATGCAATTTCAATATGCAAATAACAATCATTTATCTTTCATGGCTTTATCATTTTTGGATGGATGAATAATCTTAAAATGTATATGAACATGGCCGGTTGAACTCTTAGGATGCTTATATAGGGAGAAAATGATGAATTTAGATAAATCCACTTTGTGCCAGTTCTGAAAATAAAACACCAATCATAGAAAGTATTGACACAAATACAAGTGATGTAAAGATAAAATTAAATTACCAGGTACAAAATATGCAGGCTTGTGAGCCATATCTCCAACTGTAATACTTTCTAGAGTCTCGCCCTTCAAAATCAAACAGATTATAATTCTGCAAACTATGAGATTGGAGGATTAATAGGTAAAGTACTAAGGAATCAATAATACATGAGAGGAATAAAATCATCCAACCTTCTGGACATAATCCAGCAGATCCATCGCATATGCTATACCCATTATATTATCAACACGTTGCTCAAAAACAGGTACTCTAGGAAACATGTCAAAGATACAGTTAGCTAATTGGAAACAAAATCACTGTGAATTTGAGCAGGGAAATCCTTAAATACCTTGAGTACTGATGTGTAACCCACAAGTGATGAAAATCTACAAGGCTTAAACTTGCATCAATTGCAACAACATCAACAAGAGGTGTCATTACCTCTCTGACATGTGTGTCTTTTATCTCCAAAACATTTTCAATCATATCCTTTAAGATTTATTCAAGACACTTATCAGCAAACAAACATATAAAAACATATCAAAAAGTCTAAAATATTTATAAATCAAAAAACCTTTGTAAGTGTAGTGAAGAAGAATAACAATAAACACATGTCATTTACTGGGGGAGCACACAAAATTGAAAATTTATTCATGCTTTTCATATGAAAATTCAGTTCCATTTTTAAACAAGTAACAGCAATAATGTACCTAAGAGACAATATTTTATGATGAAACATATTTATAAAATTTTATTTTCTGAGAACGAGAGAAAGAGCAGAATATTTTGAAAACAAATATATAATGATATTATTAGAATTAAACCAATATTCATTACCTGTTCCTCCTCTTCTATTGCCCCACTTAATTCTGCACCCCTTAGCATCAGTTTTAGCTCGTCTTCAGTTACATATGGCTCACTGATAGAGTAAATAATGGTTTTAGTGTTGAGTTCAATAAAATAAATGAATGAGAATGTCCCAGGATCATTGCTTCAACAAATAGATGCCACTTTCCAGATGAGTATTACCAACATATCTACAGTACAGTTATAAGACTCAGAATTCAATGGAAAGATGAGCTCAATAGCCCTTACAATGGAGTGATGATTCCATAGTCAGACTCCTACCCACTGACCCAGAGAGATATCCTCTCCTAACTAACTCACTATAACAACCTGAACGCCTTACATATCACTAAACAACATTTGCTGCCTTGTGCTACATTATTTGACCAAATTATAAACCAAAAAAACTGTTACCAACCGTCTAGCACCTACCACATAGGAACCTTCATGATAAACAAAATAACTCCATCAAAAACAACCTAAGAAAATAGATAGTTATCATGGTGCATGGGTGCAAAAAAAAACATCATCCCTGCGATGAAGGGACTGAGATTTACATCGCAAATAAGAATTACCTTTCGAAACACACATAAGGAAGCAAAAACAATGGACAAATTTACAATATAAGAGAAGATTAATCAGCTGACCTTCTTCCTTTTAAGCCAAGCAATTTCAGCATCCCCATTGAAAGATAAGTAACAATTCTTCCTACGGGATACAAAACCACAGAAAGCCATGCTACTGGCCTGACCTAGAGGCATTAGAATTAATATTTGTCATTAAATGAAGTTGAAGCAGAAACACCATGGTGTGAAAAACAAACACAAAATGCTTAATCAGTACCATTTCTGCTTATAAATATCAGAAAGGAAAGGCAAGAAATTTACAACTTACCACAAACCGAGCTACCTCTGTGGCATTATGAACTGCTATACTTTTTGGAGTGATTTCAGTGAGAAGCAAAATCGCAACCTTGTTTGATTACAGAGAGAAATCAGGTATTGTGAGGAAAAACTCTAAGACATACGTACAAACTTGCACACCATATATTATGAAATTAAAATATGGCATCCCATTTTTTACCAAACATAGCTCGTTATCAGAAACAACAAAAAAGCATACACTGAAGCATGCATGAGAATTAAGAGGATTAATAAATACATAAGTTGTAAACACAACCTTTCTTTGCATAATATAGTGCATACCTTCCGTTAAAATTTTAAACTAAGCAAACTGGGGGGTGGGGGTGGATCATGTTGATGAGACTCTAGGGGAAAAACTTTTCAATTCAAAAAGGGCAGAATACAAGCACCAAGAGAAGGAGGTAAAGGGGGGAGCGGGAAAGAAGAATATAGTCATATACTGTCATACTCATACTTCTATGTTTTGGCCGGGCTTTAGATGAGTTGTATTAGTAATATTATTTTGGAGAAAAATAAAGATCATGTAGAAAATCACAAACAAAAAGTCCATGGGCTAAGCAGAAACCTACGTCGTAATGTTGTGTTTAATCTAATGCAACCATTCTGATTGAAAAAATAAATAATACTTTTATTGTAAACACTAAATACTATAACAAAAAAAAACTTAACATAGCATAAGATACCTAAGGTATATCCTACATCCTATAATGTTGTCTAAATTGCTGGCATCTGGATAGCTTTTAAATGTATAAATTTAAATAGCAAATCATATGACCCCCCTTTTCTATCCACACAAAGATTAGCTCGGGCACCTTTTTCACAAATTGGTGATAAAGCTAGCAAGCTTTATATGTCAAAATCTTGTTCCCATCACATCAGGAGTTTGCAAGTTTAACGGGGCAGCATGTTGATATACTGAAAGATTCAAGGTTCCAAATGAATAACAATCAAGTGGCCTAGTGCATTTGGGTTTTGGATAATCAAATATATGCATCAACCATTTAATTTAAGCACGATTTAATGTCTTGGAAATAGTATTCAAGCAAGAAAATCAAAACATACAGTCATCACTCCTGTTGCTGCACTAACACCAGCTTCGCCAAATATTGCAGTTGCAGCTTCTGTGACCAGAGCAGTTGCCCCAATATTTACCACACTGCATACAACAAATTATTAACATGATAAACATACTACAATCAATTTTCAAAATGATATTTTTTCATGATAAGACTAATGAAAGAAGAATACGTTGTGCCAATAAGTATAGTTGTAAGGAATCGAGTAACGTCACTTCGGAGTAATCTGAACACACCATTTTCAGACTCCTTTTCAGCCAACTCACGAACCTTAAAAATTGCCATCAACAGTGGTTAGACCTCAGAGTTCAAACTAAAATCAACTATATTAACCATAGGGAACTGCATACCTAATGTACAGAATTGCATGCATATCAAAGAAACCAAAAAAACTTGCCAAATGAAAAGGAAATATAGCAATGGATACTTCGGCCAGTGACACTTAATTTCCTTGCTAATAGCTAACATATACGGGTGAGTTGCTGCTAACTTAAGTACTGTAAGAGACACTATTTTACTAATTCACTACTCTGATCCAAGTTACTAAGACATTACATTGGCACAAATGATGACATATAATATGATCAGGAATAATGACCCTATTTCAACAAAGTTCAACCCTAGCAACAATCCTTGTATCAACTACACTAAACTCAGTAGGTCTATCCTAAACAATGTCCTGATAATGGTTAGAAAACAAAGTTTCTGTTTTCAACAGCATAGCTCCTACTTTTATAGAACATACATACAAAAAAGTACAACTCATTTAAAAGAGAGAATAAACATGATACCTTCCAAGGCCAAAGTGTGGTAATTGAAGTCTCAGCCAGAGAGAAAAAAGCCGAAAGACCCAAAAGCAAAGCCAGTAGCAATCCTTGTTCCTTAAATAAACGAAGAACTTTCGACATTATAGGCCATGTACTCTTAAGCAAAAGTATGCTTTGTCCAATGACACCATATCCTGCATTCACCACACCTTCTAAAGCAAAAACTTTCGGACATCCAAACACTAACACCCCACAAACAGTTGCAGCTAGAATAATCCCCTTCTTCACCAACATTTCATGTATAAACTTCAAATTGGGTTCGGGAACAGCGTTTTTCTCGTGCGAACAATCACTGTTATTACTCATACACCTCATCCTCAATCGAGCTCCACCCAATAACCTGACATTGGTTCCATAACTTGAAAGCGGAAAGCTTGTGGGGGAAACGCAATTGGATACAATAGGAAATGGGTATTTACTGTTTCTACCCAAAAACATTCTCTTTGGCCGATTTTCATTCGTGGGATAAAGCAATCTGGAGCCGGAACTGAAGACTCGGTTACCCAGAACCCAAGATTCGAGTGCCATCACCAAAAAACTAAAATCATAACACTACTCCAACTCAAAATCAAATTTTGATGCCGAAAGGCGTATGGTAAGGAAAGTGGAAAAGTAAAGAAAAAACTGTATATACACGAAGAATGTTTTATGAAATTTTGTTTCTTAGTGGCAAAAAAGCGCAATTGTGGAATTAGGGTTTGAGAGGGAAGAGTGGAAATTGGGTATCTTCTTTGGCCGCAGAGAAGAGTTGGACTTGGACGGACCACTTCACTTGCATAACTTGCTAAATGCTCTGTTCGGCGCAGAAGGTGGGGATTGGTTGCGAGGGTGAGAATCGATATAAATAGGCAAAATTAATCTAGCGTCATTAACTTATTTTTTTTGGTAAGGATTTGGTAGTTTATGTTTTTTCGTATCGATTAAGTCTTTTAAGTTAGTTAACGTGTATATTGTTATTTTTTAATTTTCCGTTTCAAACAATCCTAGATGGCATTAACGGCGTTGACGTGACCGTGACAAGCCTACATGTCTTTCGTTTTGTAACGATTTGGTCCTTAAAACTCTTGTCATGTAACAATTTGGTCTTTAACCCATCTTCATCTTCGACCTCAAGAACAAACTCAAAAACACCACCCTTTCCATCTTCTCCAATCTTTCCACAAAAACCCAAAATAACAAAATGTTACGGCCCACATTGTGGAAAGAACTGAGTTTGATGATGAAGAGTCCAATTATGAAGAAGAGGACCACTCAATACCTCAAATGAGAACCAAAAGAAATCGTGTCAGGCCCAAATCTATGCTATGTGTCTCTCAAATAGGTCCTTGGTCACTAAATCTTTCTAATCTATATTCCCATCTTTAGTTTTTGTCTTTTTCTTTATTGTAATGACTCAGCTATCATTGGATGTTGAGGATAAGAATGGCAGCTGTCACTAGCTGGCTACAGCTGCCACTAGGTTACTATATATGTACTAATGAACCAAGGGAATGGATCATAAAATCATTAATGAGAAGGTGTTATTTTTTCCTTTTTAGCATAGCTTATTTGCCTTATATTTCCAGCTCTGAATTGTTACCTCGTTTACGGTAACCTTTCCTTTCTAAAACCTAACAAAACCTTCACACACTAAAGAGCCCATCTGACACAAACCCAAGAATTAAAAATAAATCTTCAAAAGAAACAAAAATCAAACCCAACAAGACAAAAACAGATCCGAGTTTGAAGCACAAAACCAGTGTTGTGAAACCCGGACCGACCCGGCTGGTCGGACCGCGACCAGGTGGTGGACTCGGTTCGGTCCCCTTATTAGATCGGAGATGTAAATGACCCGGTGAAACCCGCACAACCCGGTAATCCGCCCGTGCTATTTAACCTGGACCGGGTTGCATATTTTTATAAAAACGGGAAAGAAAGCAAGGGAAGAGGTATCAAACCTCCATCCCCCCCAAGTGATATACGAAGGACTTTGCCACTGCGCCACGTTTTGTTTTGATAAGAGTCTAGCAAATGCTGCTTATATCTAACTGTTTTGATATATGCCTTATATACTTAGAGGCGCATTCCACACCTTATTATTTAAATGGTTCTCTAAGGTATCCACACCTTATTATTTAGAATCAAACCAATCTCCGTTTATGATTATATGAAAAATAGAAATCTGCTTTATTTAATTATTATTTAGTTAATAGATTTGTGTTATTATATATTAGACTTATATTCTAATTACTTAAGATTTAATATTTTGTATAACATTCAACAGTTATTAGAATTTATATATATATATATATATATATATATATATATATATATATATATATATATATATACTAGTATGTATGACCCGTGCACTGCACGGGTATACATATCATTTGAACTTCTTTTTTAATATTATTGTAAAAGAAATAAAAATTATATCTTAGTAATATACTGACGGAAATATATTTAAATAAACATTTTATAATGAAAAGAATGATTTCAATGAAAAAGCATATATATAAATTTATATATATTTATGTAACTATTTAATAATCAGAAGGCACCGTTCAATGCCATTCATCTATGAAAATCTAATTTTAAAACATCTACTTTTAAATAAATATTTTATAGTGAAAGTAATTATTTAATAATGAGAAACAATTGGAACGTGAAAAGACAACCTAACAAATTAGGAGAATATTTCATGCTTAACATTGCTAAAATAGAGTAATATCTGAGACTTAATAGGGAGTTAAGGTTTTCAGATTATGTTTTTGGATAAACACGGGTATCCACCGCACGGACAATAGTAACTAATTCCTCGCTCATTGTAGGTGCCTCGAGGGGAAGGACAGTTGGCCCAGAGTTTTAACACTGCTTCGTACCTAAGGTGGGGATCGAACCCCCGACCCTTGGTTAAGGGAGGATCAGCCCCAACAGCTGAACTCCACGCTCTGGGCTAGGTTTTCAGATTATGTATAACATTTGTTACATTAAAAAAGTACAAATAGTGCAACTTGTTATGCACATTTATATTGATATAAGATTTTGCAAGATTAATTAATAGTTATATTTTTTATTTAAGGTATTGATAAATTATCAGTGAATTTATAGTTTTACATACTAATATAAAATCAGCTCCATATTAAAGTAGGTTTTAAAAAAAATTATATCTCTCATGTTGAATTTTTTTAAACACTTTATAAAACATATATCAATTAAAAACATGTAGGTTTTTTTCGGGGAAAAAAAGTTATTACAGTTTCTACAAAAAAAAAGTGAAATTTAAATACTAAATTTAATATTTTAAAAAAATACTAAATATGCTTCAAAAAAAATACTAAATATAATAAAAACCGTATTTTGAAGCAAAAAAAAAAAACGTATGTATGTCTATTTGCAGAAAGGGGTGTTTTCAGTTTTTTAGAACAAATATAGGGTTATTTTGGTCATTTAGTGTTAAGTTGAACTCAACTTACCAAACTCAAACCCTATTCATCGACGGGTATAGCGGTGAACTTTCCTCTTCCTCTTCTGGTCGCTTCCCTTCCGTTCGATCTTCTACCCACAAATCGCGCAAACAAATTCATCAGTTGCTCTTGCTAGAAACAAATAATGGCTATAACCTATGAATCATCTTCTTCACGTCATGGGCTGCGATCAGCCGTCAAGTCTCATCATCAAACGGCAAATCAATAACCAAGGTACGATTCTAACGAACGATTTTGGGTGGGTTTATTTGTATGTTTAAACGATTCTTTACTTGATTTGTTTTGATTTATGTCAGTATTGTTATAAACTGAAAGTTTTGTGAAAATCTGATAATGGAGATATATGAATCACAAATTAGCCCAACTCCTGTTACCGTTAATGGGTAATTGTTATATGATTGTCAGAAAATCTGGATTTGTTTAGATTTATGTCAGTATTGTTATAAACTGAAAGTTTTGCGAAAATCTGATAATTGTTATATGATTTACAATATGGTTCCTCTTTAATGGATTTGTTTAGAGTTATGCCAGTATAATCAATTGTTGGAAGATGTCTCAGATTACGGTTAGTGATACTCATAGAAAGATACTGTTGCCTCATGTCTCATATTACGGTTAGTGCGACTTATACAGTTAGTGAGAAAACTCATATAATAATGCAGACTGATATTACGGAAATATAGTCAATACCTCATGGCTCAAACATACAGTTAAGTTTTTGCATTTCTACACATTTCTTGTTTAAGACATAAGTCGGTGCCTTCGAAACCACGTTATACGGTTTAGTAATTCTTAATCTATGCAAAGTTTTGTTATATGATAATCTATCATGAGCATTGGTTGATACACTCAATATTACTATATACTATGCAAAATACTTATATGTATATGATGTTGTTTAAACTATCCGACAATAAGAATTCTAGCCATTTACTGATGTAATTCTCCCTTGTTTGATTTTTACATATATTCATCTTTTTTCATACTATTAAACTGGATATGTTTAAACGATATTCAAAATTCTGACCCCTACAGGACACTGAGTTGAGCAGCTTTGTTATTAAATATTCTGATGTTCGCGGGGATAGAATTGTAACTAATGTTATGTTTTTATCATTGATCCATTATACTTAGTACATTAGTTGGCTGACTCAATAATGTTATAATATAAATCTTACAGAAATTCCCTAGTAGTTTCACGGAGAGGGGGGGGGGGTTACTTAATATTAGTGTTTCTAATTGACTAAATGTAAAACACACATAATTAGGTTAAATCATATTAAAAAAATTACACAGTTGTAAAACAAAAAACGAAATTGTAAGTATGGAACAACAATTATAGTATATAATTATTAAAATATAGTTATAAAGTTGTATTAGCAAACACCTTTCAATCATATGTATTGAAGTTACTGGTAATATCCTTTTACTTTAGTTAACGGACTACACCACGACAAATTATCAGTAACTACAATTTTCCATAATGTCAAACTAATTGAAATAAACCCGCAAAAACTCAATAAAACTACACATTGTCAAACACTTCCCGATACACTACATTCTTAGTGGATCGCAACAGTTTTTTGTCCTCGTCCAGTATTAGGACCTTCAAACCCTTTCTTGACTTCACACGGGAAAGAGCAACATACAACTATCCATGTGTGAATACCGGTTTAGGTAAATATATCCCAACATGTGAGAGTGACTGACCCTGGCTTTTGTTGATGGTCATCGCAAAACATACTGTGATAGGAAACTGTCTGCGCTTGAATTTAAAGGGAATCCCATCATCACTTGGAATAAGATTCATTCTGGGAATAAATATCTTGTCACCAATATTTTTACCTGTTAAACTGTAGCCGTTATAATATTCTTCCCAATATGGTTTATCATTAACCTTGTACCATTACATAGACCTGCAGATTGGTCAATGTTCCTCATCAGCATAATAGGTACACCTACTTTTAAAAGTAACTTATGGTTAGGAATACCGGAACATTTAACATCATTCAAAAACTCTGGAGCGAACCATTCACTTTGGCACTCACTGTCCTCATCTGATTGACAAAACAGTATCAAAGCTGAGGTACTCAACTACATTACCAGGAATTTGGGACAACACATAATCATTAACCTGCTCAACAGACTCTAGTGTGGGAGCTAGAATAGCCCTCTTCTCAAAAAAAATGATTAGTGTTGATGTTATCTAAAAGCTGTGGATAAGCAAAGTCGACCAGTGACTGTAGTGGGTTGGTAGCGTCCAAAATTAATAAGTCCTCAGGGATGTCAACAATAATTTCTCCATACTCGTTTGTTGGTGAATTTCCGTCGCCAATTTTAAGCAACAAATCTGCAAATTCTCTGATTTCATCCCTCTTAGAATCTATATTAGAACTACCAAGTCTCGTGTTGACAGTTAGATTAAGGACTTTGCAGCTTGACCATATATTCGATGAATTAATTGAAGCAGCGAGTACATCTTGTCTTGATCCTTTCCTTATGAGTGGTAGTATTTGCCTGAAATCACCGCCGAGTACCACAGTCTTGCCACCGAATGGTTTGTACATGTTTGCGCGATCTACAGTGGACATGATATCCCTCAAAGTGCGGTCAAGTGCCTCAAAATAATTCCTGTGCAACATTGGTGTGCCTCATCCCATATGATAAGTTTGGCCTCTTTTAAAAGCTATGCTCTTGGACTACCTTGACTTATATTACATGTGGAGTCATCACGGGAAACCAAAGGAATTGAAAATGTTGAGTGTGCAGTCTTACCACCGGGGAGCAATAGAGTTGCAATCCCACTTGATGTAGTGTTCAGCACAATGTACCCCAAAGAACGTAAACCGGTTGTCTCTATACTCTATAGATATGTCTTTCCCGTACCACCATAACCATTTAGAAAGTAAAAGCCTCTTCTACCTGATATCACCGAGTTCCTTATCTCATTATACGCCTTCTTCTGATCATGATTTAAATTCCTGTGTAACTCATTATGTCTGCGTGCCATTTCATCCCAATCATAACTCAGCTCATCACCTATCAGCTTGTTTTGGAAATCAAATCCTTCAACAATAGTGGGGAATGGCATAGAAATTAAATTCAGCAAGCGACCTCCCATTTTGATGAAGAAGTTTTTCAATCTCTATTAGACACATATTCTTCAGTGCATCCTCTCTTATCTGAAGACCTGCATTATTATTAAAAAGAAGTTCCTGTATTAATTTACGTGTAATTAAGTATGCAATATTGCTAACTATATTGAGAACCCAAAATTCATCATATAAATCATTTTCAAATACAATAATATATGTATACCTGGTGTCTCTAACTGTCTTCGTGTATTATACACAATGTCGTCAGCTAGTAGCTTCCAGGTTGATTCCCAAACAAAATCGGCCTTCTGCATCGTGTACATTGCTAGTAAGGTCACAAACAACCTTCTCAATTGATTACCAGACGCTATGTTACTTGCCTCGGTTATTGCATCAACGAATTCTCTATCGCCATCCAAATCCAATAAACCGAGTTGAAAACATGCTTCTTCAAACGTGGGCTCGACTTTTCCATTGACCTTCCGAAGAGAGTTATAGCTTGTGCAACCCTTTTGAATGTTTAGCAAAATGCGCAAATAATACTTCTCACCAGCACCAGGAGGAACATAATTTATTCTACCTACACTGTAACCCTTTTTCCTTGGAAGCCAAATTCCGTCTTTATAATTGTATACAAATCTACTTGGAAATTCCGCGTACGTCAAATCCCTCCCCTCTGGATATGTTCTATTAGCAGCAAACCAAGGCAAAAACATAGTATCATAGTGTTGGGTCCTCCAGACAACATTTTCAATATCTTCATCATCATCGAAAAACACAGTTTGTTCATTCGGGAGATGGAACGATAGCCTCTGCACTGGAGGTCATTTTTGATGGATATCAAATGCAAAAATTCGCCAAACAGCCTCTGAAGGGGACACATACCTGCAATCATAGTAGTTGCGAATTTCATCAACAGGTTCCTCTGGATTGTCTGTACTGCGTAAGACCTGGAGTGTCGCACGATCTGGACCCTTATTGACATATTTGAAGAGATATTTAATAGAGTTAGACTTGTTGCAGTACTCAACATTGATGTGTCCTCGATATCTCATCAGCAACAGCGGATTATATGGAACCACAAACCTGTTATCAAAGACAGTGCCACCCTTTTCAACAGTTATGTGTAACATCCTCAAAATAATTAACCAAATTATTTGGATGTTAACCCAATTAAATTAATTTAGTACTTGACTGGTAAATTTATTGAGTGCTAAAATTATTTATTGGTTGTCATCGGATCGTTAACCGGATAATACGGGTCAAGGAAGTTTTGAAATCGAAATAAGAGATTTAGAGCAATATGGTAATTTTACCACGTTACCACTTATATATTAATAAATATATATATGTGTGTGTGTTATAAAAAGAAATGATTAAAAAGAAAGAAAGAAAAGAAAGAAGGGGGCGAGAGACAGAGAAAGAAACAGAGGAGAAAAAGAGAGAAAAGGAGAGGGAAAGAGAGAGATAGGCGTGAGGGAGAAGAGAAGAGGGAGAGAGAAGACTTCACCAAAACGACTTCCTTCCAACACGAAAAACGTTCAGTGCTACTTCCTCTTCGATTTGGTACAAACATCATCATCATCAACTCACTCTACACCAATCCACCATTTTCGAATAATGTGAAGAAATGAGGAATGTTGGGTTTCTTGGCTCATTCTTGTCTTGAAAGCTTAGGGATATGCCATTGAGTGATTGATTGTAAGCTTGGAGTGAAGAAATTAGAGTTTGGTTGGGTTATGGTGAGTGGAACAAAAATTGGGGTTTATGTGTGAATAGTGAGTTGAGGTTGAAGATGATGAATAGTGTTTGGTGATTCAAGGATGTCTAGGAGCGAACCCGGAGCGTATTGGGTGCGGAACGAAGTTCAATTTCGCGAATTGGAAGTTGGTTGGTGATTAGGGTTCGAATGGGGGATTTCGAAGAATTCGGTATTTCGGTCAAAAAGGTGTCTCGTGATTGAGCAGAAAGATCGGAAGCGGATTTGGGCGTCGTCGGAGCGTGGGAATTTATGCGGGGATTGTTCGTGTGGTTATTTGGAGATTTGAAGTCTCGGTGATTTCGGCCCAGTATCGGCTCTCGCTTCAAGGGTGAGTTTTACTCACGTTTAGGTTTTTTAAATTAATAAACTTAAATTGTGAAATGTGTTTCGGTTTTGGTTCGTTGTCAATACAGTATTTTGTACGAAAATCACGTTTTATGTCCAATTGGTTTTTGGATTGTTTGATTGATGATCATTGTTGTTTGAATATGTTTTTGGACTGTTTTTATGTTGGGACTGGACTGGAACAGGTATCGGAATTGGTCGGAACGACGAAAAATGCGAAAATGGGATAAAATACAATGCTGTAAAAGCGCACGACCCGTGCGTCCCAGGCGCACGAACCGTGCGTGTCATTCTGTTTCTGTTTTCAAAAATGCATTACAGGGCGCACGACCCGTGTGTATGGGCGCATGAACCGTGCGCTGTGTTCTGTCCAAATTTTCCAAACTTGCCCGAAACGATCCCGATCGATTCCAATCCTCTTTTAATCCTTTCCTAACCCTTCTCTAATGATATTAGGCTTATAATGCCATGATTTTGGGTATGTTTCAAAAGGGTTTTATAAAATACTTTTGAAGTTGAAATTCTTTCGAAAAGCCGAACAATAGTATACGTGTGCGGATATGTTTTATTAATAACAAAGCGGACTATGAGTCCTACGTGGTAAAGTATAATGTAAAATGGACTATGGGTTCATACGATTGTAGATATATGTTTGTATATGTATCGAGTTGGGTGACGACCCATGTGTAACATACTAGGCGGGGCAGTCATGATCCCCTACCCTAGGCTCCATGCCAATAGGAGAATGTACTATTGGTAGGGGGGTTCACCGGGGTTTAGCGGTTACGCAGTCGGTGTTATGTTAAAAGTTTATTGTGTGATACACCGGGGTTTAGCAGCCATGCAGTCGGTGCCGTACTTTGTTTGTTGTGCGATACATCGGGGTTTAGCAGTCATGCAGTCAGTGCCGTACTTTGTTGTTGTGCGATTCACCGGGGTTTAGCAGTAATGCAGTCGGTGTCGTGCAGAGTTATAACACGTTCATCGGGGTTTAGCAGTAATGCAGTCGGTGTCGTGTTAAGTTAAAACAAATCCATAATTGGACCGAGAGCGTTAGTAGGGGTCTCGGTAGAACTCACTGAGATTGTATCTCATTGTTTATATGTTGTGGTTTTACAGAGAAACAGGGAAAATGAAGACCGCAGAGGCACGAGTAGGTTGAGCTCGGACGGTTGCTGATGACTTAGCTTTATGCTTAAGTTTATATTTCCTTTTGTTGTCTATGTACTACGACATTATGTCTTTAGTGTATATCTTTCTTCCGCTTTCTTGTATGATACTGAATACTATAGATGCTGATTGTTTATGGTCTGAGAACCGTATTGTCTTGTTTGTAAATAAGACTGTTTGGTTTATATTCAGCGAAAAATTTATAGTGATATTCAGTGTCTAAGCAGGAAATATATCTCTGATGTTCTAGGGATGGTACACTTGGGTATTTTTAATAAACAAAAATACCGGGGTGTTACATTATGCCTGTGTCGTGACGTTTGTAGCATGGGTAGCCATCTTCATCAATCTTCGTTGATTGCAGAAAAGGCTTGGGATAGAACTTGGTACAGTGTGTTCCCTTAGTGCACGAAGACATAGGATTAGCACGACCACATGGTCCATGCAACATGTACGCTGAAACTGCCTCATATAGTTTTGGATACAATACAGGATCTGGCAACTCGGCTGATATGACCCTATCTATGTCTGTGGTTGTCATTAGTTTATTCTCAGAAGACAACCATACCAATACATGGGCATGCGGCAAACTCCTTTTTTGCCATTCAACAGTATACATGACTGTGAAGAACCAAAAAAATCAAGTGTTATTTTTGGCACATAATAGGTGATATTTAAAAATATAGCGAATCACAACTATTATAGAAGATGTTCGAAGTAGTATGTGTCAACATAGATTAAGTTTAACGTGTATAGCTGAATCAACCTTCCAAACATTTCATCTGTCTTTAAGTCAGTTATAAGTTGGTCCAATTTCATCTTGAAGACACATGAAATAATGTCTGGCCTATCAGAAGCAGTTAGACCACGTGGCCTAACGAAATCAACAATCTCTGTCCAATTTGAATTGCATGTTATAGTTATGAATACATCAGGATACCCGAACCTCTTGCAAATTGCCACTGCATCCTGGCAATTATTGAACATGTATCGAGCACCTCCTGTGAATGATGGGGGCAAAATAACACGTCTTCCAATTACAGAGGCATCAGTTTCTCCTCTAGTCACGACATCTTGTAATCTAGTCAAAATTTCAGACCTTATTACTTGTTGGTTGTTGCGGATGTACCAGGGCCTTGTAGACTCAATCATAGTATAACAACCAACCACAAATTGCTGGAACAACCGACGTGAATTCACAATCTGACCGAACTCCACTTCCCTTTCCTGAATTCTGAATGCTATGAACTCTCCTAACGTGACCTTTTGCTTGCTGACAGATCTCTCAACCCCAGACCTTTGCCTAAGTGGAATATTTTCCCGGAACCCATCCTCACCACGAAAAAAGATAAGTGGATACTGTAAGGGCAGAAGAGCAGTATGTGTTTCATGAAGCCTTTCAAGCTCGCCTGACCTATGTTTCACAATAATGTCCCACTACAAGAAAATTGACATATACCAACGGAGACCTATAGCGATGGTAAATAAAACCGTAGGTATAGGTATCCTATACCTACAACAAGTTAAAAAAAACTGTGGGTATAGGTTCACGAGAAAAATTGTGGAAAAATAACCGTGGGTATAGGTATTAGCGGGAATTGTTCTCACTTTCACCAAAAGTTCCCTCTTTTTTTTTACCAAAATAATTCCCCCTCCCATTTTTTTACCCACACTACAACATTTTGACTCTTACAACAACGCCTAAATCTTAACTCACCCTAAAATCACTTTCCAGAAATTCCATCGAACTCACCCTCTCAAGAATTCTCTTCCTCCCTCTAACCCTAAAATCAGAAATCCTCTTCATCCCACTAACCTCGAACTCACCCTCTCCCTCTGCGTAGAGCCTCCCTTCCCTGCGCAGACACTCCCTTTTTATTCACTCCCTCCGTTTTTCTTTTCCCGTGGTCTAAAATTCGTCCCCTTCTTTTTAACCTACCGTCGCTCACGGTTCTTTGGTCAGCGCCTCTCTCTTCCATCGCGTTCGTGTTCGCGTCGCCACCTCTCTCTTCCATGAGGTAGTGATTTATGTTTCTGTTTGATTTTCTTTGATGCATCTGCTTTGTTTCTTGGCTATAACTATCGATTTATTTTCTATATATGTAATTCAATTTTGTTGTGAGCATTTCATTTTCGTTCTTTTGATTTAGGATATACATGTTTTAATTTTAGGGGTTTAGGGTTAGGGGAGGTCAACTTTACCACCACTGATGTTCCCGTTCATGGCTTTACTTCTAGTGCCAGGTTTGCTATTATTGACAACAGTGGTATAATTCTGGCCGAGGCAAAGAGAGAGTATTCACTGTACTTGCAGTATCATTTCATTTTCCTTTTTAATTTAAAATTCATAGTAATTTGTTTTATTCCTAATTTTATATCTCCACAATTGGATTTCCACATTCATCTCATTTCCTATAAGTGCCCCTGAAATATCAAGATGTATGGTACTCACTAGTATTTTTAGTTATATTGTTAAATCATTTTTTCTGACAAATTTATATTGTTAAATCATAAAAGTTATTTTTTGTATGAGTTTTATAGGTATGCATTCTGCTATTAACCAGATGAAGCTTCTAATGGGTTTGTGGGACTCAAACAGACCTTCTTCATAAATATAATGACATAATTTTGTAAGTTCCACATTTTATGTTTTCCTTTGCATGCTTCTTAACCTTTTGTTAAGTGACCTTCAACATATATGTATTTTGTAATGACATAATTCCTCATGAACCACTTCACAGTAGGGCCTCAGGGAACCCATTGAGAAGTACATTGTTAAATGTTTCATAGAAAACAACTTAACATTATTGATTAAAGCTACTATGACCTTGTATTAAAAACCTATCGAGAAGGAATTTGAAATGTTGAAAAGCATTGCTTAGTCACCAAAAGATTAGTTGTGTTTGTGATATTAACTACACTATATATGCACTTCTTTTATTGTGAGATCAACAATATGGAACCTCAACAATATTGTGTGTGTTTCATAACCTGGCTTCTTCCACATTGCAGTTTACTTGAGTAAGCTTACATTAAAAGGAGCATTCTGAACTTATATGGATGCAATGCTGATGGGTTACATTAAGGAGCATTCTACCTCAGGAGCTCTCTCTGCCAAAGAAGCTTACTTGGATTTAAATGGTTTATCCAATCAGGTTAGCTGGGCTATAATGATTAGGCACTTGTTACCACTTAAGTCATATGGTATAGATAATTTGATACCTATAACATGGAAAATTGATACCACTTATGCATTTTCTTACTTGTAGTACTCAATTGATACCACTAATGCTTCTTTTTACTTGCATTACATTTTTGCTTATGCTCAATTGATACTTGTAACCTGTGCTTTTGCAATTGATACTTGTAGTACTCAATTGATACTTGGACAGGAAGTGTTGTGGATTTTTAAGAGGGGCATCTGTCTATGGAGGTGTGACAAGGTATGGCCTAAAGTGATATGCTTTATCATTAATGTTAGTAAAGTATTCCATGAATTGTTCACTGCAATTTTAGCTTTTTAATTAACTTACACAATTATTGGCTAACATTTATCTTTTTCCCTTTGTCCCATCTCAGACAGCATCAACATGCAAGGTGGCAGGCTATGATAGGAAGGGTTGCAGGAAACACATACTTGTATCGCCATCATGGTTCACTGCTGTCCATGCAGCTGTTCCGTTCATAGCTATGCTAAGGAAGTCTGTGTTAATGCCTAAATCGGCCATGTCATTCACTATTGCAGCATCAGTGTTAGGCCAAGTTATTGGCTCAAGAGTTGAGAGGTTCAGGCTAAAGGCAGTTGCTGCTAAAAAGCTAACTATAGCAGAAACCTCTAGTGTTAGTTCAGTCCAGTTACCTGTGGTTAACTCTAAAGACATGCACTGTGGTGATACTGAGAACTGGAATGCAGCTTCTCTTCAGTTGGCAAAGTGTTTCTGCTATGCAGGTTTGCTTCTTCTCTATATCTATAGGATGGATGCATTACTTAATCAATGCCTTCTTTACTCTTACTCTGTTAACCTTTGCTACCACTAGTCATGAATATTTTTCCGCATCTTCATTTTAAAGCATTAATTTGTGTAATGGAAAGATACATAGAACTGGATTCATAGATCCCCTATATATTGGGTTTGGTGTAAGCTAGAGAAAATCTCAGAGTTTTATAAGTTTTCTTATTTCTCTTTGTCTAACCAAGCTGAATGTAGTTTGTGTTTGATATAAAGAAGATACTCTGAGCATTACTTGATTGCAGCATGTGTTTTTCTATACATTTCCATTATATGGTTAAACTTGACTTTATACTGGTTTCCTGTTGAGTTACAAATAGTCGTAGGAGCATAGGAGTAGAATCAATGGTTGTTACAAATCAAAGGTTGTTTTGTCTGAAAATCAAGAATTACGCAGTAGAGTTAGTCAAATGGAAAGCCTCTTGGGAAATGTTATGACATTGATTCAAAATCGATTTTCTGGAGAAGATGTTGATGATATTCTACAAGTGGCAAGACAGGTATAATATATTATCCTCCTAGATTTTATATAAATGAGGTATGGAAAAATCAACTAAGCTGAGTTGTATTTATTTTATTTTCAATAGGCTCAAACTGCTTCTAGTGCCCCGGAGCAAATGAATTCTCCAAGTCCAAACACTAATGGAGATAATGGCGTCAATGAAGATTAGAAGTTGATTTTATGTTGTCAAACTTAGCTTTTACATTAATTTTATGCAATTTGTTTTTTTGTAACTTTTGAGATTATCCTAAGAGTTGGATGTAGTAGTACATGTTAATTTACAATATGCTAACATGCTTTTGAGAATATCGTAAGAGTTGATGTAAAAGTATATGTTAATTTGCAATATGTTGAAATGCTTGTAAGACGTGATTAATTTTTAATATGATTTGAGTTTTATTTTATTTTATTGTTTCATAAATGTATTTATTTTATATTTAGCTTTTAATTGATTATCGTAAGTGCTAATGACAAGAGGTGTCACCAAAATCTACAAATAAATTCTTTACAAGTGGTGGGTATAGCATATTAGGAGCTACAACTAAAATCAATACCGATGGAGAATTTGATGTGGGTATAGCGAAATTAAAACCTATACCGATGGAGAATTTGGCGTGGGTATAGCGAAATTAAAACCTATACCGATGGAGAATTTGGCGTGGGTATAGCGAAATTAAGTGTCATGTTAAAACCTATACCAACAGAAGCGTGAGCGTGGGTATAGCTATTTGGTTTTGTCCATCGGTCAGAAAACCGTCACTATAGGCTATAGCGACGCCGTTTATCCGTGGGTATAGCCAAATAAAGACGACGACAAAATGTTCCGTCGGTATAGGTTTTCAGTGCTATACCCACGGTTTTTAACCCTTTACCCACGGTGATTTGCCGTCGCTATAGGTGGTCAATTTTCTTGTGGGATCCCTACCATGCTCAATGTGGGAATCATCCCCAATAATTAATGCAACAACTTCATCGCAAGTAGGAGTGTTATGGGTCTTAAGATCGGTTGATCGGTCCCTAATCAATCTCAGACTGATTTTCTGTGTAGGGTTTTGTTCTTGTAGGTCACGAACTTCTCTATATTTCTGTGCAGTTACATTGTATTGATCAACCATCCCTTTCAATTCTCTGACTAATGATTCATCCAGTGGACGGGGGTTATTATTCGACCTGCAATACATATAAGATTTGAAAAT
Organism: Astragalus membranaceus; assembly: GCA_039519185.1. Classification (NCBI taxonomy): domain Eukaryota; kingdom Viridiplantae; phylum Streptophyta; class Magnoliopsida; order Fabales; family Fabaceae; genus Astragalus; species Astragalus membranaceus. The sequence goes on from CM076849.1 coordinate 180,422,201, forward strand.
TGCAAACATTCCTAAATAATGATTATTATTATTATTAGAGAATATGAGTTTACAAGAAAATGATAACCACATAAATTGAATTGATGGTTTCCTAAGAAAGGTTGATTATGTCCACCGAACCCAACAGCATCATTTTTTTATATGAATAGAAGAATAGTACAACCTCTAGGGGGATAATGTGAAAAAACATGGTATATACCTGAAATGGCTCATCGATGTGCTACCTCGTTTCTAGTGTCCCATATTATAATTGCGCATATTTTGGGGTACCACCCTGTGTCGGCAACAGACTGCCTATACGATGGTAGTTTTGTCCCTTCAAAATGAAATTTGGTGGACTGTTGCCGTCATTATGTGGTGACACAACTTTACCTCCCATTGAGGTGAAAGCAAACATGTTGGTATACAACCGTATGTTGTCACGGAAGTGTTTGCTTTTTCGATCAAGACCTCAAATGAGATTTAGCAACAACCGGGGTGGCTCTTGAAGCAATGGGATGTCTACCTGGCCTTTCATGCAACACATAGAAAACTCAGGACTACTAGAACGGTTACTCTTGACTGCCCTTTCTTGGAACCACAATAATGCATGACAGTCACAACATTCATGTGTAGGGAGACCAAAATCAAGAGCGGATGAGAATACAAATAGAACTTCTTAGGAATATAATTTTTAAAATGTTTATGCATCAACACATCTATTTCGAATAAATAGCCGTTATATATATATATATATATATATATATATATATATATATATATATATGTGCGTGTGGGGGATAATAAAATACTTACGTTGAGACTCATTGTTGTCGTACATTGTGCATCGATTGCTTGATGGATTTTGTTGATCAACTTGGGTTGTATTCGCGTGATAACAAATGCAAGGTCATTTCCTATCATAATATTAGTGTTGTAAAAAAATATTAGTTTGTATGTATGTAATGTTATGTCTATACTTAGTACCTGACATTGGGTGTAGTGTGTCGTCCGTGGCATGTTGATCATCGACATCGAAATCAAGTCTCATTATCGGCAAATTGGCTGTTGGTGTGGCTTGGACGTCCGTTGGTCCTACTCCATTGAATGTAGTTTCATCGTGTGTTTCTACAGGACATGTTGATCAGGAATCGAACAACTGAGGTTAGTATGTAGCAATCACATTTACCACATTTATATCATGTAATGTTGCTGTAAGGCCTTTTGAATATAGTTTGGTAAAAAGTGTAGTTCACCCAGGAATTAATGATGCGGAAAAAAAATACGGGTACGGCAATACTAAAACATATATCATTCATCGTCGTGTTATGTGGACCAGTATTGTTTGTAACACATGATTGTATTTGCTGTTGATGTGCATTGTTTTCATTGTTTGAACGTGATGTTGAGCCCTTGTTTGGCACGTGTTCAATATATGAATGGTCATACTGTGTAACTGCGTAAAATATAAAATAAGTACATGAAAGGTATTATTAGTTGTATAAATAAATGCGCTGCATAAATAATAGCTGATAACCAATTGCAAATTACTTCCTAAGATGAATGATAGTTCGATGCCACCACCAAAAACAAGAATGGTAGTTCGATTAATAATCAAACATTGAAGCTAGATTAGTTAAAAAGGTGATATATAATACGTGCATCAAATTATAATAGTGTATTTTTGATAAATACCTGTAGACATAGGTGTGGGTTCTGTCGAAACAGGCAGGTTTAGCACATTGCTGACCTTCAGTTGTCCTTGTAACGGAGTAACAAATTCGTTTTGATCTCAACTACCTGATGTAGAAAATTTAATCAACAAATTGATTAAGACCTACATGTAACTGAAACTCTCCCACACAATCTTCGAATACTTTAAAAATTGCATAACACTTACTGGGGTTTGCATCGCCAACATTTTTTTTTGTGTGTAGCCTAATGGATTGTTTTAGTATTTTTAGGTGTAAATGTTTCACAACTTCCGGTGGCTGCCAGAAGTCTTTTGACGCTTGAACGTGATATTGACAAACCTGCCCCCACACCAAGATTTATTTGCATGCAATCTGTCATTGTTTTAATGTAAGTATTCCTTTTGAAATTAATCTTAACGTTGTAATTTAGTAATTAACAGAAAAAGATATAATTTACTATGAATTCCCTTCCCATTATGTGCATATCATGCCGTTGTCCATTATTAAGGACATAATGGGTATTAGAATTTCCACGTTATTCATTCTTATGCCCTTATTACAGTTGCTGATAATTTTGACCTTCTAATAAAACCACGTTTCCTTTTAACCAAGTGTATATAAATATACGTTATATATAGACATGGTAACTATTCGTCATTTTGGCCAAAAATTCAGTTGCAAAACTATGGATATTATATATATATATATATATATATATATATATATATATATATATATATATATATATATATATATATATATATATATATAACGTACCATCTGGCTTGTTAATCATACTTGCATGGTCAGCCAGCGGTGTCTTCCTGGGCCTGCCACGTCCGCGCCGGATGCTTACTGGTATCAATGAGCACAAAGTGAATTATTGATCATAAAAAAACCCAATATAGCATATATATATATATATATATAGTTATAGATATGCATTCTGAAAAACTCACTTCCAATTGTTAAGTTCGACTCGTTGTTGGTTTGGGAACTTTGAGGGGTTAACTTGCTTTGGATTTGATGTTTTCTTGTTGCAACATCTAAATCTGGTGTAGATGGTTGAGTGCTACCAACTTCTACCAGCAAATTTCTAATGTTTGTGCGTGTGACGGACAAACATGCCTCTAAGCAATTTTGTTTCTTTATATCTAATTAACATGATATGTTAATAACTACCATCTTCAGAATCTATTGTATCTGACGTTTAATATAGTATGTGATAAAACTTCAAAGTACTATAATTTACCATTAACAGGAGCAGTCATTGGTCGACCACGTCGTCTGATGACATTGTCTGAACATAGAAACAAATAATGTGAGATATTACACATTAGTCAAGGCATATACCATATGCCTTCTCAAATTCGTCAAACTATCTTATTTGATATGTTACCTCCTTTAATTTCAGATAGAGGGGTGCGCGGTTCATTCAATTTAACCCCACTGAAATGCTTTTGTAATCCTGGTGAAGTATCTATAATATAGTCACACAAATGTTGGACTATTTCTTGGTATATATGTGGTACACGCTAAATTGGCTCTTTACCTGGTGATTGTTCTGGATCTAAATTTACATTCATATCAATTGAAGAGTGTATTTTAGTGTATTTGTTAGGTTGAATGTGGCCAAAACTTTCTGTTTTTTTCAGAAATTTGTTCGACTATTATTTATGAATAAATGATCTATATAATCGTAATTAAAAAACTTAAATCAATATGCAAGCCAACCTATCGTTTGATGTTTCCTCCTATGGTGGATGTGTTGTTGGGTTGCATCGTTCGTAGTCGGATCGTCGTTCTCCGTCCCTCACTTCTGTCTTATAGTAACAACAACATTGTCAATTCTAAGATAACAAAAGGTATTAAACTCAAACATCCAAACATAATTGTTGTGAATATATGCCTTGACAGGAATAATCAGGTTTTGATGATTGACAAAAGAAGGGCAAAAAGGTCAAGTCTGCAAAAAGCGAAAAAATGCAATCAAGCGACAGTCAAGAATTATTTTACTGTTGTGTGTGTTTAGAATATTATTGTAAGTGAAAATAAAGCGCTCAAATATAAAATAAATCACACACTCACAAAAGATTTCATAAAAATGATTTTTGCATGAAAATATTTTTAAAACCCATGCATGCATAATTGAATAGGACATGATATGAAAATAATTTTTGGAAAGCATATAATCGATTTCTATTATGCACCAAAGGGCAAGAATCGATTTATAGTATTTTCTAAAGGCCTAGAATCGATTTCTTAATCATATGTTTAAAGCATGAAATCGATTTCTACATATTCTCAAGACAAAGCTAAAATCGATTTCCTTCTATTTCAAGAGACTATGAAATCGATTTCAAAGCAATCCTATAGGCCATGAATCGATTCCTCATTGTTTTAACTAAGGGAAGAATCGATTTTTACCTATAAAGGAGGTCCTGAAAATCGATTCCTACTTGTTTTCAAAGAACAAAGAATCGACTCCCATGTTTTCCAAAATGTAAAGAATCGATTCCTCACTATTTCAACTATCCAAATAATCGATTCTTGAGGCTTCTAAAATGATAAGAATCGATTCCTCACCTTTTTAACTTCATGTCACAATCGATTCTTCACTTTCATTAAATATTTTTTTCAAATCTACGTTTTCCTAAGCCTATAAACAGGAGTCTCATTCTCCACTCTTGACACACAATTTCATACGCATATCACACTCTTCTACTCACTCTCATATTACTCTTTCACTTTCATATATTTTATTTTGAGAGCTTTATATTTCACATAGTTTGATATTGTATTATTGTGCTTCAACTTGTTTTATCTACACTACTGAGTGTGCTATCAAATCTTTTTCTTCTCATTTGTTGGGTGTGATCCCAAGGTATTCAAGAGAGGTGATATCTCTTGGTGTTTTCTAGAGAGGTGATATCTCTAGGTTTTAAAGGTTTTTACATAGGGAGGTGATATCCCGGTATTGTAAGTTCTCTTGTTGTAAAGGTTTCTAGCTGAACCTGTTTTAAAAGCTAGTGATTAGTTGAAATCCCTTGGAGCATTCCTCAGGGACTGGACGTAGGCCTGTGGTTTGGCCGAACCAGTATAAATCTCTTTGTGTCATCTTCTACCCCTTCATCTCTTTAATTTCCTTGCAAGTTATTTTCATTGTCTTATTATTGTTATTTCAATTCAAACTCTCTTAAGCACTTTATTTGATCAAAATCTTTTTAAGAGTTTAATTTTAAGTGCTATTTTTAAATACACAATTCACCCCCCTCTTGTGTTTGAAGTCTCTTGGTCAACAAGTGGTACCAGAGCTAGACTCTTGGTCAAAGACTAACTGTCTCAAGAGGCAAGATGACTTCAAATGACTCCTTAAACAGACCCCCATCTTTCAATGGTGAAGGGTATGATTATTGGAAAACAAGAATGAAAATTTTCATTGAGGGAGTAGATTGTGATATTTGGGATGCTGTCATAAATGGTCCATTTGTTCCCACTCATCTTGTCAATGATGAAATGGTGAACAAACCTAGATCTCTTTGGACCAAAGAGGAAAAAGAAAAGGTTCATTACAATTTGAAAGCTAAGAACATCATCACAACTGCTTTAAGCATCGATGAGTTCTATCGCGTATCAAATTGTAAAACCGCCAAGGAAATGTGGGACGCCCTTCAAGTGACCCATGAAGGTACTACCGAGGTCAAAAGGGCTAGAATGAACATATTAACTCATGAGTATGAACTATTTAAGATGAAACCGGGTGAAACCATCCAAGAACTAAACAAACGTTTCATCCACATAGTTAACCATCTCAGAGGCCTTGGAAAATCCTTCGAAAATGCGGATTTGACCAATAAAGTGCTACGATGCCTAAATAGAAATTGGCAACCCAAAGTGACGGCTATCTCGGAATCAAGAGACATATCCTCTATGGACTTAACTACTCTGTTTGGAAAATTGCAGGAACGCGAGCTCGAACTGAATCGACTAACTGAAAGTGAGGAAGGTGAAAAGAAAAATAAAGGACTTGCGCTAAAAGCATGTATCAAAGAAAGTGACACGGAAGATTATGATAGCTCCAATGAAAGTAATGAAGACATGAGTGAAATGGTTCGAATGTTCAAAAAGTTCATAAGGTATAAAGGTAAACCAAATCCTCAAAGCAAAAATGAAGAAGGAACTTCCTTCAATCCAACATGTTATAAATGTGGTAAGAAGGGGAACATAAAGCCGGATTGTCCTCAAAGTCAAAAAGATCTTCGAAAGAAATCAAAAGGAAGAAGGGCGTATATCGCTTGGGATGAAAATGACATGGAATCATCCGATGAATCTGAAGAAGAGGAAGCAAAACTATGTCTCATGGCAGAGCATGAGGAAGATGAGGTAAACTCCTTTGAAACTGAACTTGATTTAACTTATGATGAGTTGCTAAGTATTTGTGAAGAATTAAATAATGAATCAACTAAACTTAGGAAAATTGTTTCCACTTCAAAGAAAACTATTTCCTCTCTTCAATCTAAAATCGAAACTTTAAACAAGGAAATAGAAATTCTTAAAGAGAAACAAATTTTTGTAAGTGAGGTCTCCTCGTGCAACTCTTATGAAAATAAAAAGGAGAGTACTTTCAAATGTGAAGATTGCAATATTTTGAAAAATAGAATTGATGATTTACACAAATCTCTTGCAAAATTCACCATGGGAAGAGACAATCTTAATATCATTTTGGGAAATCAAAGGGGAACTTATGATAAAGCTGGTTTGGGCTATCAACCAAAGAATCATGAAAAATCTTTCAAAAAGTTTTTTAGTCCCAACATAACTTCTAGTAGCCCTTTTACAAAATGTTATTATTGTGGTAGAAAAGGTCATACATCTTCTATTTATAATGAAAGAAAGAATATTGATATGAATGACAAATGGAAGTGGATTCCAAAGGGCACAATTCCCAAGACTAACCCAAAAGGACCCAAGATGATTTGGGTACCAAAAGCCAAAAATTGATTTTGTGTTGTAGGTGTGCTTGAAAGCCAAAAGCTAAAAGTGGTATCTAGATAGCGGCTGTTCAAAGCACATGACAGGAGACTAAGAGAAGTTCTCTCATTTAGCTCCAAAAAGAAGCGGACTTGTGTTTTATTGTGACAATACAAAAGGTAAAATTAGTGGCGTCGGCACTATTGGTAAGAAACTAAATCCTGTTTTGAAAATGCACTGTTAGTTGAAGGCTTGAAGCATAACTTGCTAAGTATTAGTCATCTGTGCAACAAAGGTAATAAGGTTGTGCTTGATTCTTATACTTGTCTTATGATTGAAATTACTATGTACTCGCTATTACTCTCACTATACATGGACCTTGTTTATTTTTTCATAAAAACGACGCTTTTGATGCTTTTTCGAAAATTTGATAAGATCATTGCATCTATCCGAAGTAATCACGGTGGTGAGTTCCAAAATGAGGCTTTTGAAAATTTTTGCAAATTGTTTTTCACTTATCATTGGAAAATATGCCTTGACATGATTTATTTATTTTTCCCGCTTTTTGATAACGCCAAAAGGGGGAGAGTTATGTGATTTGCATGTTTCAGGGGGAGTATTCTTTAAATGTTTGCATATAGAAAGGGGGAGTATAATCTGCGCTTATCTCTGATATATACATTGTTTCAAAATATTTCTATTCTAACCCTTTCATTGAGCAAATCCCTCCTAAAGATGTTTGTCATCATCAAAAAGGGGGAGAATGTGAATATATGCCTTGACAGGAATAATCAGATTTTGATGATTGACAAAAGAAGGGCAAAAAGGTCAAGTCTGCAAAAAGCGGAAAAATGCAATCAAGCGACAGTCAAGAATTATTTTACTGTTGTGTGTGTTTAGAATATTATTGTAAGTGAAAATAAAGCGCTCAAATATAAAATAAATCACACACTCACAAAAGATTTCATAAAAATGATTTTTGCATGAAAATATTTTTAAAACCCATGCTTGCATAATTGAATAGGACATGATATGAAAATAATTTTTGGAAAGCATATAATCGATTTCTATTATGCACCAAAGGGCAAGAATCGATTTATAGTATTTTCTAAAGGCCTAGAATCGATTTCTTAATCATATGTTTAAAGCATGAAATCGATTTCTACATATTCTCAAGACAAAGCTAAAATCGATTTCCTTCTATTTCAAGAGACTATGAAATCGATTTCAAAGCAATCCTATAGGCCATGAATCGATTCCTCATTGTTTTAACTAAGGGAAGAATCGATTTTTACCTATAAAGGAGGTCCTGAAAATCGATTCCTACTTGTTTTCAAAGAACAAAGAATCGACTCCCATGTTTTCCAAAATGTAAAGAATCGATTCCTCATTATTTCAACTATCCAAATAATCGATTCTTGAGGCTTCTAAAATGATAAGAATCGATTCCTCACCTTTTTAACTTCATGTCACAATCGATTCTTCACTTTCATTAAATATTTTTTTCAAATCTACGTTTTCCTAAGCCTATAAATAGGAGTCTCATTCTCCACTCTTGACACACAATTTCATACGCATATCACACTCTTCTACTCACTCTCATATTACTCTTTCACTTTCATATATTTTATTTTGAGAGCTTTATATTTCACATAGTTTGATATTGTATTACTGTGCTTCAACTTGTTTTATCTACACTACTGAGTGTGCTATCAAATCTTTTTCTTCTCATTTGTTGGGTGTGATCCCAAGGTATTCAAGAGAGGTGATATCTCTTGGTGTTTTCTAGAGAGGTGATATCTCTAGGTTTTAAAGGTTTTTACATAGGGAGGTGATATCCCGGTATTGTAAGTTCTCTTGTTGTAAAGGTTTCTAGCTGAACCTGTTTTAAAAGCTAGTGATTAGTTGAAATCCCTTGGAGCATTCCTCGGGGACTGGACGTAGGCCTGTGGTTTGGCCGAACCAGTATAAATCTCTTTGTGTCATCTTCTACCCCTTCATCTCTTTAATTTCCTTGCAAGTTATTTTCATTGTCTTATTATTGTTATTTCAATTCAAACTCTCTTAAGCACTTTATTTGATCAAAATCTTTTTAAGAGTTTAATTTTAAGTGCTATTTTTAAATACACAATTCACCCCCCTCTTGTGTTTGAAGTCTCTTGGTCAACAATTGTTGCTTTTCAATGTGTTTCACTATCACTTTGCAATTGATAAACATTAATTCGTGTAACATACCTTGAAGATGGGCCTCTTCTGTTATCCAGAATATTCAAAAGAAGACTAATTTTATATCTGTTCCATATACAATCACTTCTAATTTGGAAAGGCGTTTTTCTTGAGAAATATAGATATGCGAGAGGTCCGGATGCATTTAAGGAAGAGAAGTTGGATAGAGTCCTTGCTACACAGGATTGGATTGATTTGTTTCCTAATTGTTGTTTAATCAACGGGGTGGCTAGTTGCTCTGATCACACACCTCTTTGGTTGCAGCTTTGGGAGCGTAGGCGGCGTGGTGGACCCCGGTCCTTTCGGTTTGAGAATGCTTGGTTGGAAGAGGCTGACCTTCCTATTGTGGTGGGAGAGAGATGGACGGACGGAGATGGTAGTGGGGACTTGATGAAGAAAGTGGAGAACTGTACTAGTGCAATAGACGGCTGGGGGAGGCGCCTGAGGTCTAGGTATCGACTAGATATTAAAAGGTGTAAGGAGGAGATGGAGGTTTTGAAAGGGTCGGTAGATGAAGGGGCCATGCATAGGTACAAAGATGTTAATGAACGTTTGTCTTCTTTGTTGATTCAGGAGGAGATTTTTTGGAAGCAGAGGGCGAATGTTCATTGGTTGAAGGATGGGGATACTAATTCAAAGTTTTTTCATGCCATGGCTAGTGCACGTAGGAGGCACAATTATGAGGTTGGTTCGGGATGATGGTTCTAGCGCTGAGTCACAGGTGGAGTTGGGAGTGGTAGCAAATGACTATTTTACTCAATTGTTTCATGGTGAGCATGGTGATTATGGCCCGGTGGTTGATTGTTTGCGTCCGATGGTGACTAGTGTGGATAATGATGCGCTGACAGCGCCTTTTGACATAAGTGAGTTTAATGATGCTCTGTTTCAAATGCATTCGGATAAGGCTCCTGGCCCGGATGGTTTGAACCCAGCTTTCTTTAAACGTTTTTGGAATCTCTGTGGACCCGAACTTTTTCATTCTGGTATTGCTTGGTTGGAGAGTGGTACGTTCCCCCTACTCTTAATGATGCGAACATTGTTCTTATACCGAAGGTTGACAACCCAACTTCTATGCGTGATCTAAGACCTATATCTTTATGTAATGTCATTTACAAAATCATTTCCAAAGTATTGGCTAATAGATTGAAACCTTTGCTCTATAAGTGTGTGTCACTAGAACAATCTGCTTTTGTATCTAATCGCTCTATTTTGGATAATGTTATGGTGGCAATTGAAACAATACACCACTTGAAGTGCCGGGTTAGGGGCAAAGTAGGGGAAGTTGCGCTTAAAATTGACATAAGTAAAGCATACGACAGGGTGGATTGGGGGTATATGCGCAGTGTGCTTGAAAAGTTGGGTTTTAGCGCCAAGTGGATTGGGTGGATGGCTATGTGTGTTGAAACAGTGCATTATTCAGTGCTTATGAACGGAGAAAGAGCTGGCTCAGTCTCACCAGGGAGAGGACTCAGGCAGGGTTATCCACTGTCACCCTACCTCTTCATATTGTGTACTGAGGGTCTAACAGCTTTACTAAAAAAGAGTGAGGGGAGAGGTGAGATTCATGGTGTCAAAGTGTGCCGTGGAGCTCCTATTCTAACACATTTGCTTTTCGCAGATGATTGCTTTCTTTTTTGCAGGGCAGATGTGACTGAAGCTACTAGGCTGAAGAATATATTGGCTATTATGAGAGAGCTTCAGGACAGGCTATCAACTTACAAAAGTCCGGGATATACTTTAGCTGTAACACGCAGGACACTGTCAGAGCTCAGGTGGTTGACATTTTGGGGGTTACGGAGTGTTTGGGTACGGGTAAGTATCTTGGATTGCCGTCTATGATCGGGAGGAGTAAGAAGCAGATGTTTGGTTATTTACGAGATAGAGTATGGAGCAGAGTTAGACAATGGTCAGGGCGACATTTATCTAAAGCTGGTAGAGAGGTTTTGGTCAAATCAGTTGCGCAAGCAATACCGGCTTACTGTATGAGTACCTTTCTAATTCCTACTTCTCTAGGTGAGGAAATGGAGAGGATGATTAATTCATTTTGGTGGGGCTCGAATAGAGGGGCAAGAAGAGGAATTAACTGGTTGAGTTAGCATAGATTGGCGATGCGCAAAGAGTATGGAGGATTGGGATTCCGACATTTCCATGGATTCAATCTGGCTATGCTAGGGAAGCAAGGTTGGCGCATGTGCAACAACCCAGATGCTATTGTAACACGTGTCTTCAAAGCTAAATATTTCCCTAATGGGGACTTTATGGGGGCTCGCTTGGGCCATAATCCCAGCTATGTTTGGCGTAGCATCCACACTTCACGGGTATTAGTCAATTTTGGAGCTCGATGGAAAGTTGGGGATGGTATTTCTATTAATATTTGGCATCATCCATGGATAAAAGGAGGCAATAGCGCCTTTGTTACTTCTGGTGTGGTGGCGGGTTGGGAGGATATGCGGGTAGCAAATCTTTTTGATGCGAATGGAGGGGAGTGGAATAATGCTCTAATTGACCAATTGTTCAATGAGGAGGATAGAAGGCGAATCAAATGCATGGTGCTTCATGGGAGAGAGGGGGAGGATCGGTTGGTGTGGAATAAGAGTAGAGATGGTTGCTATTCTGTTCGTTCGGCTTACTATGTGTATATGAATGAGCTGGTGGATAATTTAGACTATCGGATTTCAGGGAATTGGAACTTAATATGGAAGTTGAAAGTCCCTCAAAAAGTCAAGATTAATCTTTGGCGTTGCGCTAGGGGGGTTCTTCCTAGTCGATCCAATCTTCGTAGGCGACATGTGAATTGTCCGGGTGAGTGTCCTTGGTGCGAGCAAAGTGAGGAATCGGACTGGCATTGTTTCTTCGGGTGCCCACAAGCGGAGATGGTTTGGAGGCAATCCGGGTTTTGGCCCACTATTCAACAATTTCTTAACGTCGGAACGGAGGATTTCAAGACAACTATTTTCAATATTTTATCATCTGTTTCCGAGTTGGTGAAAAGAGGCGTGGCTATGATAATTTGGTGCTTGTGGAAGAGGAGAAATGACAAAATATGGCAGAAAATTTTCCAACCAATCCGGTCCGCCGTTTTGAGTGCAATGGAGTATTTACATCATTGGAATCAGGCGAGAAAGCCCAATACAGCGCATGGACAGCAACACCAGCAGCAACAGCAACATCAGCAACAGCAGCAGCGACAGCAACAGCAACATCAGCAGCAGCACCTATCAGCGACAGCAGCAGCACCAGCAACAGTAACAGCAAATGCTTTTGCAACAGCAACAGCAGCAGCCGCTGCCAGTAACAGCAACAGCAACGCTGCACCTGTTTTAACAGCAACAGCAGCATTTGCAGGCACCGTTACAGCTGATAACCATTGGGTGCGTCCAGCAGAAGGCACTGTAAAATGTAATGTTGATGCAGCTTTATTTGATGACAACAGGTTTGGAATTGGTCTGTGCATTCGGGACTATCAGGGCCTTTTCGTTAAGGCAAAGACGGTGTGATTTTATGGTTCCCCACCACCACAGGAGGCTGAAGCTTTGAGACTATTAACGGCAGTCAAATGGCTTCAAGAATTACATATCCAGAGAGTTACCATTGAGCTGGATTGCAAGTCAGTGGTTGATGGTATCCGAGGAGCGTGTCATTCTGTTACCGAATTTGGCTCTATTTTAAGTTCATGTAGGAACCTATTATCGTTATTACAAAACTATACGGTTAGTTTTATCCAGAGGCAAACTAACCTTGTTGCTCATTCCTTAGCTCGGGCATCAAGGGATTTCGCTAGCATCCAAATTTTTGATTGTAGTCCGGCTTGTATCTTTCCTTTGATTATGAATGAAATATAAGTTTTCCTTTGTCAAAAAAAAGAAGATATGAGATCTTCACAATAAATACGTGATATATTGGCATGTTTCGCTATTTATGACACTCAACCATGATTAGTGGGTCTTTGATTATTCTAAACTGTTATTACTAATGCAGAATTTGCTGGTATTTCTAAATAGGTTTAACTGTTACTTTATGCTAATATTAGTTTTGGATTTATTATTTTGCTGTTTGACATATGCAACTTTGCAATCCTATCATTCTTAATAATTTAGTTGCATAATCTGTTTTCCATGTATTTAAAATGCTAGGTTGATGTGCACTGTATTTGGGATCATCCTGTGAAATGGAACCCAACAGGCAATGTGCCAAGAGTATATCATATTCAGTCAATGTTTCAGCTGCTCTGAAAACAATCAAAAACTGTCTGTCTTGTTCATGCCAAACATATAGTTTGATGGCATTGATTATGATATACGCTGGATCCTTAATGTAAGTCTTGGGTTGACGAATTTGAATTCAAAAACATCAAATATAAAGTAATCCATATTAGGAAATAATTCATGAAAACAATTCAAATTGTGATAAACAAATAATATTCTGTGGAACATAGAGTCGCAATGTAACACTCCATCTATGGATGAAAACACCAAACGAAATACCCAAAGTAATGATTAAAATAATCGATTAAACCGAAATTCAAAATAGTCATAGTAAATTTCTGGGACTCTTTTAAAATAAAATTGAATAACTGAAAGATGCTTGTTGGAGAATTCCTATTTCTCAATCTTCACGGACTTCAGGGGCAAAGTCACCGAAGATGAACCGTTGTCAACTGGACCCTTCCGCTTCAGAGGGGGTGTATCATCGTTGTCTTTAGTAATGTCGACCATCTCACCTCCCCTGCTGACTGTGTTTGAATCCGTTGCGGAGGCCTCAAACTTTTCAATCAGATCCTACATCATTTTAAGTAAAACTTTGTCAAACCTTTATGTCAGTAAAATGAAGATCTAATATGGATCGATGTTCCTTTTAACCTAATTCGCATAACAAACATTATAATCTGTTTGAACAAAACAGTTGACGATATACCTGAGATACATCTTCAACTAGCTTGCGTACACTGCCTGAATCCGCTGTTGGGGTGTTCTCAATCAGCAAGACTTCTTGAGGTCCATCAATTGCAGCCTTTAAGGTTGTACATTGGCATATGTATTAGGTAAAATGGTGTATAATTACAGTGCATAGTTGTATTGTATTAGTCATTACAGAATTTATTGAAGCACGTACCTCATTCTCATTCCACTTAAGCAAATAGCGATCTATTATATCACGGTCATCAGAAATGTTTCTCATGTGAGAGGAATAATCAGAGAGAGTTTAGAATAGAAATGAAACTGAATTCCATTGATGTTAATTCTGTTACAAGAGTGTTTATATACACAGTTATGTAAGTAATCCTATTGTCTAGATTCAATGTATCTAGGCCTATGTAGTCTCTATGGCTTACCTATTGCCCATAGTGACAGCAGAATGACCTCTGTAAGGTGTTTTCTACTGCAAATTGTCCTCATCAGCAGTGACATGGTGCGAAGCACCAGTGTCACCACGCCAGTCCTCAAATGCAGATGCACTAGCAGAGTTTGAGTTAGTGCCAATACCTGTAGCATCGAGTGCTAGTGTCTCGGCTAAGTTCACTGTTGGAGTCACATTATCTTTGTTATCAGCAGGTTTGGAGGTTTCAGCAGAGTCAATAGGTGCCGTGTTGCCATGTGCAGTGAGGACATGCTGCGGAGGGACGAAGGATTCATCAAAACGAAACCAGCAATCGAGTACAGAGTGTCCATAGCGTCCACATAGTTGGCATGTAGGCCTGGAACCAGAGGACGAAGCGCCAGAGTTGTTTCTACCACGACCACGACCACGGCCTTGGCGCCCGCGTCCACGCGCGTGAGAGTTGAAAGCGCATTATCACGAACACCTTGAGTGCGATATGAGTTCTGAGTCTGCGCGTTGCCTGCAACCTGTGGTACATTAGCAGAGGCGTTAGCAACCACCAATTCTTGTCTGAACTTGTCTAGCTGGGACTCTTGTACCAGCAACAGCGATTCAACTTCAGTGAGAGAAGGCGATTCAGGCTTGCTGAAGATCATCATCACAAAGGAGTTATACTCCTCAGGTAAGCCATCGAGTAGGACATCAACAAGATACGAGTCAGCAACGGATTCACCGGCAGAGATGAGAGAATCGGCTAGAGTGTGGACTTTGGTAATATACTCAGAGATTGACTTAGTTCCGTTCTTCGTGTTCTTCAATTCACTGCGCAATTGACGAACCTTAGCCTTCAAATGCGAGAAATAGTGCTGGTGGATCTTTTCCCATACTTGCCACGAATGTTGACAGGTTAGAACACGAGTGAGAGCCGATTCAGAGAGTGTGGAAAGTATCCACGTAAAGAGAGTCTGATCCTGCACCAGCCACTTCTCAAACTCAGCAGAGACGTTGTCTGCAATGCGAGCCTCCTCGGAAGCGTACTTCGCCGGAATTTTGGGATTGACCAGGAATCGCTGCAACTTGTGCATTTTCACCACTCCTTCTACTTGTTGATTCCACAGTAGAAAGTTTTTGTCATCAAGCTTAATTGAGAGCTTTGGACCGGTGGCAAATTGATGCGAATTCGAGTTGAGCGAAGCGCTTTGAAACTCGAAATTGGGGATTTCTTGCGAAGCACCTTCACTGTGAGTTGGTGAAGCAGCCATTGATGAGGAAGATTGAGCAGGAAAGTGAATCAGAGAAGAAGGAAAAGAAAGCGAGGGAAGCGTGTGCTCAGGAAAGGAACGGAGCGAATGATACCATGTGAGAGGAATAATCAGAGAGAGTTTAGAATAGAAATGAAACTGAATTCCATTGATGTTAATTCTGTTACAAGAGTGTTTATATACACAGTTATGTAAGTAATCCTATTGTCTAGATTCAATGTATCTAGGCCTATGTAGTGAATATACTTCAGCAACTATTACACCTCAGCTAGTTGACTATTATCACTACTAGTTGACTTGTTGTCATTCCCTATTATCTCACACGGTATTGCTGTGGGTACCTACCTCCATTGGTACCTTCGCATTGAATTTTGATCAATGCCTCTTTAAAGTCCAATCAGTTCAGATGGGATGTAATCTCTTTCTGGATCCTGTTGTTGACGCAGGGAAAAAGATTAAGTCATCATGACTTAAGAAGTAAAAACCAAAAATATCTTAAGTATTATAATCATAACTAATTTGAAAATAATAAAAGTTTTATTTGATCCCAACCTGAATCCATGAGTCATACACCTCATCACAGGACCTCCCTATCAACACACGTGCGGATTGGTCAAATAAAATCACATTGACGGAGTCAGTCTCGTCAATGACACGTAGTTTCAAAAAATACCTGCCGAAAAATAAAAAAATAATAGGTTTGATACATATTCTGTTCAACAGGTTTTAAATTAGGTAGTAATCAATATCTAACAAAGCATTGCTGAACGTTGAGGGTGACCAATATAATGACATCTTACTTCTTAGTAACATTGATGACATGTGTGTCACACTTCGGACAGTAGTACATATCCGAGTCATCAACAACCTTCTTGTGGCAGCGGCAAGCCCAATACCACCATTCATCATCATTGACGATAGCATTAATTGATGCCAAAATGACAAAATCATTGACCTGAGAACATATAACAGAAATAAAAATAGCATGATTAATAGCTATCTAAAAAATAATTGATATATAAAATAAAACAGTTGATACTTAGTATTATAAATGAGTAAATTTTTGCTCACATCAACCATCTCTTTCAGATTGGTTATAATAAATTTCTGATCCACTGTCAGAAAATCATCCTTAGGCCGCCACTCTTGCTGGGCTCACTAACGGTCGGAGTTGGCGAAGTAAGTGCCTGAGACATGCTATACAATGAATAAATATATATAGATCATTGTCTATGAAAATATTGGTAATGTACAGCAGTCTATCAGTATCCAATAAATTATGCGGATGGCACATTTATTCTAGAATTTTATGTTTTTAAAATACATCATATAGTTCAACTACGTACGTCTCTCGTAAAACAACTGCTTCTGGTATCGATGGGTTGATTAAGAGCTTCGTGGTGTGCATTGTTGTCTGAATAGATATACTACCTATTCAGTAATGGAAGAACTATTCAGGTTTAATTCATGTTTGATATTGCAATAAGTGATGGTAACATAATATTGCATAACTTAATGTGAACTACACCTGTCCAACTGTCCACTTTGCAATACAAAAGTGCAAGGACAACATTGTTTGCAGCTCCAGTTGAGATGAACTGATTCAATTCAGTGACATACTCACCGAACAAAGTGACACTAAAGCGATAGCTGCATCACAAGTCAATCATAATACAGTTAATAGTTTATATTGACATTGGAAATAATTGGTTCGAAAAATTAAAAATCCCAAAATTGTTTCTCTTTGAAAGTACAAAACCATATTGTACGCACCCTCTATTGTCAAGATCAATCTTCATTCTAGAAGATTTCCCATTCCCTTTGTTGAACTCATATTCAGGACCCACACCAATGAGAACTCCAGCAATATCTAGCAAGTAAAAAGAGTCCCAAAATTTGATGTACTAATATAACATAAACTCATATATCAGGCAGTGTTCAAGAAATACCAAACCGACTAAATAAGCTCGATCAAACCCTTTATCGAAACACTCATCCGGTGGAGTGAAAATGTACTCAGGATCTGGCACCAAGTCTCCACGTGGGGCAGGACGGATAATAGACTTCAGATTGATGTTCAATTTATAGTTGCGCCTCGTGGCACGGTAGTTGCCAACGTTCAGCGCAACTATGAATTTGGATATGATATAGACATGACCCTCATGGATGTGTTTGTCATGCTTATAAATGTGCATTTTCTCTATGTGCCCTTGAATCTTTGTTCCCTGGATGGCAATTAACAACAACAATTAGGACAGAAGAGTTCCAATATAATTATATCCTATTAAACATCTATCATTTTATATCAATTACAAACACATGGGACCCTGAACATCTTATACAGTTGAAAAATCTGTTATGCATAGAGTCTATCTATCAGTTTGAAAATTGATATAAATGATAAATGTATTGCCCTGACCATTCCAATGTATGTTCTACGTTAACATATTTTCAACAAAGTAGGTCAGGAATATGTCAGTTGATATATTTTACTGTCTAACACAATAACAGAAGTTCATATGTTAACGGTATCAGATTGTTTCAGATAAAAACATTATCTAGTATATATATATATATAAGATGGTTCAGTGAATAAGAACCGTCCTTTACTTATTTCAGATATAACTTTATCGTTTGTACCAAAAATTCTAAAATAGAATATACCTCTGCATCTACTAAAACCACTTCAACTGCAACAGGTGAGTTGCCCCCATGTGCAGAAAATACATGCCACTTTCTGCGTACCTTCACCATTATCGATGCTGAGTCGTTGCCTGGTTCAATGGTTGCCAAAGATAGAACCTTTTTTGGTGGAGCAACACAAAGTTTAGTGGTGGAGGCAATACTTTCTAATTTTCTGACTGTCAGGTACGTATGATTTTTTAGGTTCTTTTCCACTCTGAATCTGATGTGACTAGACCTGATATATGCTAATACTTATAGTGCTAGCAAGTAGACCCTGATTAGGTTTAGGGTTTTGTGTGCTAAAACTTCGAAACCCTAGTTGAATTTTTTTTCTTAATTACGTTGGGAATATGTTACCCTGTCTTGAACGTGGGCGAGAATGTGGGCGTTCAATCACCCGCGAGACGGGTTGCTCTATCTAGGTCTCCCTACCGCCGCCGCGGCGGCCGCCATGGCTGGCCCCCCTACCGATCTGCTTCAGCTGATTGAGAGGCCGCCCGCTACTGGTTTCTGGTCGGCCGTGGATCGTGATGAGTTGCTGTTCCCGGAGGCGGCTGTCGTTGCCCCTCCTCCGGTTCCTGGTCGCGAGCTGGTCCCTTCATCGGTGCTGGTCGCGAGCTGGGTGGATCCCAAAGCGAAAGCTTTTCAGGCCGTCGCTTCAGATTCAGATTGCTGCAGGTCGCTTTTTAGGTCGTGGCTCGCGTTTCAGGTCGCTTCTGATTCGGGCCGTTGCTTCAGATCGCTGCTCGCGTTTCAGGCAGTCGCTTCAGATCGGTGCTTCAGACCGTCGGATCCTCCTCCCCCTGCGATGGATGTCCCTGAACCTCCTCCTCCTGAACCTCCTCCACCTGAACCTCCTCCACTTTGGCGGCCGGGGGGCGATGGTGGCGGCCTGTGATGGATCTGGGAGCTGGTTTGGTGCTTTCTGGGTCGGGTTGGTCTGTTGGCCCGTGTGGTTTGGGTTGGAGGAAACCTGGGTTTGGCTTCAGTGAATCCGTGTTTGCACTGGAGGCATTGGCGACTGTCGTCGTGGACTTTGGACCCGTAGTTTTACCTCCGCACTTTTAGGCGTGGGCCCTTTTTCCTGTCGCTCGCGGTTATGCTTGATTGTACCCCGGTGTTGGCCGGGGGTTCAAGACCGCGGGGGTGGTTGGTGGCTCGACTTCCTCGTTCAAGCTAGGTGTTGTCTCGGTGCTGGCCGGTGGCACGACTTCGCGATGATAGCGGGGGTCCCGTCTCTAGTGGTCAGGGGTGTGTTGACTCGATTGTGGTCTAAGGTTGTTTATTTTAGAGGCCTTTGTTAGGCTCTCTTTTATTGTCCTCTTTTCCAAGGGTTTTGGTATAGTCCCCCCTTGTGCTCTTTGTATTGTTTTTCTTTTATTAATAAATTCGGGCCTCCTGCCTGTTTGGCTAAAAAAAAAAAATGTTACCCTGTCTTGATTTTATGACTGCTCCACTGATTTTGAGATTTTTATTGTAGTGGTATTTTACACTCAAGACAGCTTCCTTTTTTCCAATGTTGACTTGTGAATTATTATACACTTATATTTGGTATATTATAAATGCCCTTAATTCTATACCATTTTTAAATAGCGATTATTATGGAGATTATTCCAGGATTGGCTCTAAATAAAGTCATTTATATATGTATTATTAGATTTCCAACTTTAGTCAAATTGCATTTTATATATGTATTACCACCGTTCAAAATCCATTCGAACTGTCCTTTATATATAAGTAAGATGTCATTATATGGATTCAAATTGCATTCGAACTAAATTCATTTATATAAATGGATTTATTATAGAAATTCATTTATATAAATGGATTTATTATAGAAATTATTTTATGGATTATATTTATATATGTATTATAGAAATTCATTTATAAAAATGACTTTATACATGCAATTAAAATCACAACTAAATTCTTTCATATATGTATTGTTAAATTCATTTATTTATTCATATATATATATATATATATATATATATATATATATGATGTCATTTATAAATTATATAATTATAATCAATTTCGGATATTTTAATTCCGTGAATTAAAAGGGTTGACTAAGGAAATGTGGTAATTGGATGGTTGTGAGAATTTCTTGCGTATGATCTTCTAAATGGATGGTTGTGAGAATTTCCAATACCATTGAACGCTGAATTTGGATCCTGATTTTTAGGGATTGAAACTGTGGTCATTTAACAGATTAAATGCAGGTCAGGAAAATGCTGTGGACATTGTCTGAGAGCCGTTGATTTGTGCAGCCGCAATTTTGGTAAATCTGGGCCGTGTAGATTGCAGCCGCAATTCTGGCCAACCATAACCCTTGATAATTTTTTAACATTTCCTGTTTTTAATATCGTCCACAGGATCAGTGGAAATGTGGAACAGGCCATTATTATACACGGTTGACTTTAGTTGTAATAGCTTACGTGTTTGCCAAGTCAGATGCCAAGTTGACAAAAACGGGTGAGGTGGAAATATGTCATCAATGACATATTATTTTGTGTCTGGTGATGTGTCTGTCATTCATGGTTTATAATATACTAGTATGTATGACCCGTGCGCTGCACGGGTATACATCGTATTTTTTTCTTAAGTTAATTTTATAGTATTTTATTATTAACATCTTATATGTAAATAGATATTGGCATGTATATCGTAAATTTTTGTGAATATATATGCATTATGCAACTTGAGTACCCAAATGCTGTCACCTGTGAGTTCTCATCTTACCATGACATTTGTCGAGCATAACATTGAGGTAAGTCCATTTGTTCATTGGTGTACATTACCTTTTTAATAATTTTATTAGTAACTAAAGTTTGACATTAATTTTTTTTATTAGTAACTATTTGAGGTAAGTCCCTTGTTCATGTGCTCCAGATAGGGAATTTTTCCCCGTGGAGACGGGGACGATGGAAAAATCGCTCTATGGTCAATTTGGTTATGGGAACAGGGATCATGTCTCCCGCCCTGAATATGTTAGTTATATTGCCCCGTTAGGGAACCCCAGATAGGGATCTTCACCTTTTTCTTTCACTTTCAAACAACGTATTTTAAATTTACTTATAGTTCCAACTTTATAAATTTATAAACAACGCATTTTAAATTTACGGAAAGTTCCAAACAACGCATATGTTCCATACCCTCATAGTTCCAGCTTTTTAAACTTTCACTTTCAATCAATAACGTATTTTAGAGTGCGTGTTTTAGTTAAATTTCATGGAGACCCTTAGGGTAGCAATGGCAACCCCATTAAATCTCAAATTTTGTTAGCCTGCATACCATATGATGATGCATGAATGAATAAATAACACATAACAACAAATGAAAGTATGATAAAAAGAGAGAAAAACACATGGATGAATACATGTGAGGGTTTAATAAATTTGACTATGTCATTTATGGTCAAAAATAAAAAGTTATGTGATGGTCATATATGCTCACTATGGTAATAAATGAAAGTTATTTGAATGGTCATATATGGTCACTATGGTCATAAATTATAGTGATTTGACTGTAATTGATTGTTTGTGATATGCATCGTTTTATTCCAATTAGAAATGTTTGTGAATAAATCCCACAAATTGTGTGATTCAATTTAAAACCAATATTAATAGTGATAATTATTTGACAATTCTTATGTCAATGTTTGTGTTGGTTCCAAATTATAAAAATTCAAAATTTAAAAGGTAAACATATTTTAATCCAAGAATACTAAATACTTTATAGTGATTTGACTATAATTAACTGTTGATGATATGAAACGTTGAATTCCAATTAGAGATTTTTGTTTCAAATGTCTCAAATAGTGTATAGGTTTTAGCTGTCAAATTTTTATCCAATGGTTTTCTAATCTCATATCAAACTTATCTTAGTCAAGAATGTTTGCTGACTGTTTTGTTTTTTTATTGTTAAATATTCTGTAATCTTCTGTATTAAAATTAGTCATTAATGGAATCATAATCGCACATTTTGATTTTCATTAGTTCAACTTGATATTCATTAGTTCTGTATTTTTTTCACTGAAATTGAGATGGAGTATGAGACTAAACATTTATATTAATCATGGAGAACTCATATAATTAGACAAATATAGTAATCAATTTTAATCTTAATTGTAGTTATCAGGTTTCAGAATATTCTCCTACAGGACCATGATATACCCACGCGATTATATTCTCCTACTTTGTTATATATACAGATTAAAATTGTAATTAACATGAAAATCGGGAATTTGATTATTAAGGTTTTAATTATATATTTCAAATTTTAAAATGTTATAAGAATGCAATTAAGACAGCATTGATGAAATCTTAATGTTGTGTTTCACAATTAAGGTTAAATGAATAAATGAATTTAAACGCAATTATTATTTCCCCATAAAAAATGGAGCCGCAATTTTGTGAAATAATAGTCGTCCAGATCGCCACGAATATGTAACTTTGAGACTGGGCCGTTCAGATTAGACAGATGGATGACTTGGACGCCACCTATTTTTAAGTTTAATGCGTGGCTTTTAATGCGTGGTCATGTGTAATAAAAACGCAGACGTGGAATTTTAAGGATGATGACGTATTTTTTCTGAATTGGCTACGTGGACGCTGATATGTACAATCCATGGTTTAGTATAATAAAGATAAAAGATATATAATATTAGTTAATATGAATATTATTTTTATAAGACCATTATTGTAACATTGTTTAATGGTTGTTTGTTTGGATACTTATGCTATGGTTATGAATTTGAATTTTAAAAATGAGTTAGTTAGTTATGTTAATATTTTTTGAGTTTTTAGACATTTTTAAAAGTATAGTAAAAAAAATTCAAAGCTCTGTAATGCGTGAATTTATACACATCATGCCTGCTTTTATTAGTTTTTAGTAGTGTCACGGGTCATGCGGGCCGACTAGTGACCCAACGGTCCGCCCATTGACCCAGTGTCATGACCGGGTCCGCCCATTGACCCAGTGACCCAGTGTCCTGACCCAGATTATAATTTGTTTTTGAGTCTAGCAAATGCAATGTTATCAAAAACAAATTATAATCTGGGTTTGAGCCTTTTGAATGTGTAGAATGCTTATAATGCTTCTGGTATAATAATCAGCTAATTTTGATAATGTTACAATGACATCAGGGACTAATATGGCCTCTATTCACTCTGCTCTCTCTTTCTCTCTGTGCTTTCTCTCTCTTCTTTATGCGCTTTCAAATGGGTTTTTTGGTTTTGAAAACCAGAAACAATTTTTGTGTGTCCTACGGACCAATTTGTCCCAAAAATGCGTAGGGACTGATTTGTCCCATTTTTAAAAATCTAAAATTTGTAAAGTCAACGACTAATTTGGCCCAAAATAACGTCTTACATGGCAATTAACGTGACACTGTGGCACTTAACGTGCTACGTAGGAGGTGTTAAGTGAGTTGTTATAAATGACTGAAAAGACAGAGGGACTAACATGCCCCGTTTTGAAAATGTTGCATACTAATGTGTCCTAAAAAAGTTGTCAGGGACGAATATGTCCCACGAGGAAATTGTCAAGGACAAATTTGAGTCTTTACTCTAAATAAATGTATCAAGACTGACGTTACTAAGTGTCTATTTTATTAGGCTTTATTTGGGAAGTCTCATCCGCTAACGTCTAGCAACTCCTATCAAATCTGCTAGCCACAAAGGGCTTACAGTACTTGGAGGAACCTCAAACAAACATAGGATAACATATTGATCACAACCTATGGAAGCCATAGCATCAACACACATGTTGGCCTCCCTATAACAATGAGAGAGCCAAGCATCCCAGTCAAGACAGAGCAAAGATTTTAATTCGATGAACCAAAGCTGCACCCGCAAAACTGGTTGTAGAGGACTTGGACAGCTGCTGCATTGCGATCATGGAATCCACTTGAACATCTACCTTTGTAAAACCACGGTCTCTAGCTAACAGAAGCCCTTCTAGCACACCCCAAAGCTCAGATATGTAAGCGGAGCAAGTACCTAAGGCACGGGCATAACCACAAATCCAGCGCTCGGAAGCATCACGCAAAACACCTCCACTTCCAGCAACTCTATTCGCACCCTTAACTGCACCATCAGAATTGAGACGAACCCAACCCGCAGCTGGAGGTTCCCAACTAACCTGAATGGTAGAAGAAGTACGATTCACCACTGCATTCTTTAACATCATAACATTGTTATAGTCTGGGCAAGCCCTCATAATAAATCTCCAAGGGGAATGAGGTCGAACAAAGGAGGGATCAAATTTCTCTTTATTCCGCTACGTCCAGAGGAAGTGGCAAGCAGTTTCCCATAGAGAGGGCCAATATGAAGAAGATTCAACACCAGCATCTCCACTAAGATTAAAAAGTGTTGTAATTTTATTTACCTTAAGAGATATTTCAAAAGTGGAAGTCCCTTGTTTGGCCCTGGACATACCAAATTTTATTTACCGATATATTATTTTATAATTATATTTTTTGGGCTTACTTGAGCCTACCCAAAAATTCCATTTTCTACAACATCTAAATATGTTTTCCCACTTGCTTGCCATTAGTGGGGATTGTTGGAATAATGGCGTTCAAGTGTGAGGGAGTTACAAAATATAATTTTATTATTTTGTAACCGAAAAGTTAAATCCGTTTTAAATTTTGTAACAGCTCTTTTGTTTATTACAATTATTTTGTAACAGCTAAATTAATCTCAGTTTTATTACATTTATTTTGAAACAGCTATTGACCGAAAATAAAACCGCTGGAGCGTATACTTCAAACGGCTAAATTCATAAGCCTATATAAACGTAGTCAGGTACCACTTGAGGGACAATCGAAAAACAAACCGATTTCATTTCATTGAAAAATCCATTTCCCTCTTCTAAATAGATCGCTCTCCTGGGTTCATCTCCTGTTCCATCTCAAATTGTTCTTGCCAGTTCAGAGACCTCAATCGCTTCTGCGTTTGGGACGAGATCGGTTGTACCTTGGGGAATTTGCGCTCTAGAGGCGAATAAATTCTTCAGGGCAGTCGCAAGGCACCTCCGGTTGTTTATCTAACGTTTGCTTTGTTCGCAGGTTTTGATTCGACAACATCTGTCTCTCAGGTTCGACTGCATCTATCTCAACAGCAGGTTCGACTTCGGCTGCATCTGTCTAAGCAGCAGGTTCGACTTCGACTGCATCTGTCTCAGCAGCAGATTCGACTACATCTGTCTATCAACAAATTCAACCACATCTATTTCTGCAGATTCGACCACATCCGTCTCAGCAGATTCGACTACATCTGTCTCAGCAGATTCGCAGCATCTCTGTATTCGCATATACGACAAGACAGATTCGACCACATCTATCTCTATAGATTCGACCACATCTGTCTCAGCAGATTCGACTACATCTGTCTCAACAGATTCGCAGCATCTCTGTATTTGTATATGCGACAACAAAAAGCAGCCACTGATGCAGGTCTGGGGCAAAGAATTCATCTCTCACATTGATATTGACCAGATTTGTCCATATAGCAATCGCATGAGAACAGTCACGCAGAACATGAAGCGTCGTTGTCTCATCAGGTTCAACACAAAGGGTACATTCAGGTGAACCCAGTTGCATCCTACTCTTTCTCCAATTAGTTAGGAGACGATCATGCCACAAGAGCCAAGTGAAGCAACGAATCCTCTCAGAAACCTTAAGCTTCCAAATAAGAGTCCAATGGAGAGGCACTTCTCTATTAATATAGCCACAAAGCAATTGATAAGTGGAAGCAATTGTGAAATTTCCTCCATCAGTACTTGGCCACATAACACTATCATCTTGAGATGCACCATCAGGAGGAAGAGTGGACTGAATACGTCTCAGGATATCAATGGGAAGCCACTGTAACTCCTCAAATCAACGACCAGAATTATCAACAAGATCTGAGACATTTGCACATTACGTAAAGAATTAGGAATATTAAGATCAAGGGAAGCAATGCGAATTCCAGGACCAATCACGCAGGAGTGTTATCGACCATTACTAATACAACAAATCTCAAACTCAGATAATTTTGGACAACATTTTACCAAATTCTTCCAAAGGCTAGAATCTCCACTTTTGGCTTGCATAACATGACTAGTAGCCAACTCTCTGCCATATTTACCTCTTAAAACAGCGCACCACAAAGCTTCCTCATTTTGACGAAAACTCCAACAAAGTTTCATGATACAAGCTTCATTCACTACATCTAACTTACGAAGCCCCAATCCTCCAAAGCACTTAGGTTGAGTTAATACATTCCATTGGACACCATGGTATTTCCTTGTATCTTCATCATCCCCCCAAATGAAAGACTGTTGAAGTCGATGAATTTCATTAAGACAACTCTTTGGGATGGAAGCGATCATCATTGAGTAGAGGGGGAGAGCTTCAATGACCGACTTGGCTAAGGTCAATCTTCCTGCAAAACTAAGATGTTTAGCCTTCCAAGCCGTGGGCTTGTCCTGCACCTGGTCAATAATATACTGGTGTTATACCCTAATTTTGTCCGACATTTTTTTAAAAAAAAAAGATTTCTTTTCTTTTAGAAAATAATAATAACAATTTTTTTTTCATCATGTTTGGTAAAAGTGAAAATATACAAATTTATTTTCATGTTGTACATTACTTCTTAATTAGTTACTACAAGTCTTTAATTATGTAAGGAAAAAGCAAAATATAAATAATAAACAAAAAGATAGAAAAGAGGAAATAGGGAGCAATCAGTAAAAATGAAGGTGTGAGCAATGTTTTTCATGTTGTAACTGATTTTGGGCCATCAGAGGCCCATTCGAATTAGCCTGACCCGGATGGCTAATGTTTTCCTCACTCACTCTCTAAACCTAATGCCCCCAAACCAGAAACCCTAAAACACATCACTTCCATCATCTCCTAAAAGATCTCTCTCAACAAGTAATCCCCAAAACCCTAGCCGCCCAATTCTCTCCCTCTCTCTCCCACGTCTCATTTCCTCCTCTCTTACACGAAATCTCCATTTTTGACGTCTCTTTATCTCCTCTCTCACACGAAATCACCATTATTGTCATCAACACACAAAGGGACGATGGTCTCTCAACAGTTCAAGGGTTCATTCAAGGAAACACGTTTTCCATCTCGTTTTTTCTGAGGCTAACACGCAAACAAATCTGTGCACAAGGCTCAGTTAAAAAAATGAAGGAGAAATCGCACAACTGCAAGTCCCCTTTCTGGTATAAATACGGGTTGAAGTTTTGAAAGAAAGGGGAGAGGGAAAAACGATTCTGAGATAGAGAAGTTGGAAGTACGAGTTCGTGAGCAAGAGGTTCAGAGGAGCAAAAGGAGCAGTTCTTGATGTCTCTGAGAAAAAGAGAGAGTTCTTCATTGTTTTTTCTTTTACTAAATTTTCCACAAAGTCTTACTTTTTCTTTTTGTGAGATTTGAGAGAAAGGACTCGCCCTTCAAGCCTCTGTTGGTAATGTTTTTTAGTCTTCTTGTTTGTTTTATGATCTGTGGAATTGATTGCATCCTTTATTCATATTTTGTGCAATTTTAATTTGTTGTTCATGAACCTGTTCTTTGGGTTATGTCCATGTATGTATAAGATTTCTGGATGTATGCTGGGTATGGTTGATTATTTTGCTACAGTATATACAAAAACCCTCTATATTTGGTTGCCAATTGATTCATTACTTTGAATGCCACGATTTTCTTTTGTTGGAAATGCCATGATTTATGAAATGTATTAATGCATTTGTTTGATAACAATAAAGGAGTTTCAAAACAAAAATATCTACTTCTATATTAAGTGCTTACAAAGAAATATTGACATCACCAATCAAGGAAGCGTTTCTCGATCTTAATACAAAAAAAACAATTTAAGGCAAAAAATAAGTTCTCAGACCATAAAGAAATGTTTTTTTGAAAAGATCTACTAGTTAATAAAGAAATGTTTTTTTTTTAAGCTATTAGTGGTGACTACTCTGAGTTTATTCGTTTGGTCATTACGAATGTCTTCCAAATTTCAAGAAACCTTCAAATAATAAAAAACACCAACACACAAACTTTTTCTACCCAAGAACTACGTAGCTTTGAATTCTCCATCGCACCCGGAGATACGTAGGAGCGGGGGCCCACTCCCGTCAAGCCCAAAAAATAAATAAGTTTTTACTAAGTCTTTCTTTTCAAGTTTATAAATAATAAAAAGGGTAAATGGAAACGTTTTCTTTGATTAACTTTTTCTACACATTAAATTAAAAGGCAACATTTTTTTCGACAAGATGTTGTGGGGTGCTAATACCTTCCCCATACATAATCGACCCCCGAACCCACAATAAAGGTTTTTTTTTTCAATATTTTTCCCACTAATTAAATATTGATGACGACTTCATTCAAAATTTTCGAAGAATCCTTTCCTAGATTTTTTTGTCGCTACAACTGGTAATCCCCTTGTCTTGGCGCCCTGCTAGTGAGCGGCTCTCCAAGGTATTTTCCCAAATTGAAAGTCTCTCGAAAACCAGAGATATCACAAATACGAGTTCTGACATAGGTAGGCACATTCCTCAAGAAAAATATGTTGGATTTGGGTTGACTAATTTGTTGCCCCGATAAAGAACAGAATTCTTGAAGAACCCCCATAACTTGCATTAAGTGCTCTTCACTTGCCTTCCCAAAAAGCAGGAGATCATCTGCAAAAGTTTATCCATCAGTCACCACTTGGGAGATTAAATGCGAAAGTTTATCCATACAAAGGACAAAAAGATAAGGAGAGAGGGGATCTCCTTGTCTTAACCCCTTTTGAGTACGAAAAAACTCAGTACGAGCACCATTCCACTTCACATTAGATTGCACACTAGTTACCACATGCATAATAATATTAATAAGATGCATAGGCAACCCTACCTCGACCAAAGCCATGTGAATAAATGACCAATCAAGCCCGTCATAAGCTTTGGATAGATCAACTTTGATAGCAAAGTCACCAGTCTTCCCTTTCATGTTGTGTAAGCTATGAATCATTTCTTGAGCCACTACCACATTCTCATGAATACTTCTACCAGGAATGAATCCCGTTTGGTAAGGTGAAATAATGAGAGGAATGATAGACTTCAATCTGTTAACAACAATTTTGCTCACCAGTTTGTAAATAGTGTTGCAAAGAGAGATGGGACGAAACTGATCCACATATTCAGGAGACTTCACTTTTGGGATCAGACAGATGTCAGTAAGATTGACTTCAGCCAAGTCTTGAGGATTGGTCCAAAGGTGTTTCACATACTCACAGGTCGAAGAGCCCACCAAGTGCCATGATCGTTGATAAAAACCGGCCGGATAACCATCAGGGCCTGGAGCTTTCCAAGGGCCCATTTGAAAAACGACTTGTTTAATTTCAGAGTCGTTAATACGCTCAATCAAATCCTACAACATAGTTTCTTCAATCCAAGGAAAGGTAAGCCTGGTTTGAAACCAAGAGCCAATGGAAGAAGGTCCAGATAGAAGATCACGATAGAAACCAATAATCATGTATTCAAGAGCAGCGGGGTCTTCTATCCAAGCACCCTCATTATCACGGAGCATAACCATCTTATTTTGTCTTCGGCGATTAATGGCTTTAAGATGGTAATATCTTGTGTTTCTATCACCACCCGTTAACCATTTACCCCGAGAACGTTGAAACCACACTAGTTCCTCTAGATGCAAGATACATGAAAGCTCACTTTGGAGTTTCTCCTCAAGCTTTTTAAGTTGCATACCTGCTCTCCCCTCATGAATAGTTGGATGCCATGAATGCGAGCTAGAAGACCCCTTTTCTGGTGAGAAATGAAATCCACATTGTCCTTTTTCCAATCCAGGTTTGACCCCTTTTAGCATGTCAAGTATATTTGCTTCATTATGGATCCTTGGTTTCGAGGCGAATATGTCACGTGATCATAAGGAATTTGTGTCTTTAAATTCTACCGAATTATGTTTACTATGACTATGATTGTTGATGGCATTCATATGTCATTAGGAGGCACTTGGTATGTCTCCACAGCTAACTTGTCTCTTTTTTTCTCTTTTGTTTATTATATTTCAACTCTCAGTTTGAGTTTTGCCCTGAATTGGCAAATTGTGTAATTCTGATTACTTATCTATGTTTTCTTTCAGCCATTGTCATATGCAGGATTGTCAATCAAATAGGCTGATTGAGATAGGCTATAAATAGGGGGCTCAATTTCAGAGTCTTCTGTTAGCTCATACTTCGTACAACCTCTCTCTACTTAGTGGACACCCCCCAAACTAGCGAAAAGACTAAATTGCCATTAATGATTCACGTGCGCGCAATTTTTTTTTCTGGATTTACGAAGGTTTGGACCCTAAGTCCCGAACCAGTTCGAAACGTAAGTATCGAGTGTGTTATTTTCACGAATCAACACAC
Source organism: Astragalus membranaceus (assembly GCA_039519185.1). NCBI lineage: Eukaryota > Viridiplantae > Streptophyta > Magnoliopsida > Fabales > Fabaceae > Astragalus > Astragalus membranaceus. The sequence continues at coordinate 180,452,744 of CM076849.1, forward strand.
AGACACCCCCTTCATGCAGTTTTAACAGGTTTGAAGGTTTGTTAATGAACCAGTTCTGACTTTTGGCATCGAACCGGTTCGAAGGTTTGGGTGCGAACTGCTATACAACAGACAACTTTGCTTATATTCTTAACAAGTCCTGAAATTAACTAAGTGGATTATTTTTAACAAGTTCTGAACTAGCTTAAAAATAAAATGCTACTCATATATAAACAAAGCTGTCTTAAAAATACAAATTTGTTCATAAAAAGTCATAAAAATACACAGGTCTTCAGCACTAAAAAGTCATAAAAGTCATAAAACTACTGTGTCTGCCTCCCTCTCCACTGGTAGACACAGCCATACTTCCTAATCCCCCGTGTGAATGGCCTCGCCAAGGTCTTCAGCCTGTCAACTATTCCCCATGCACGGGTCTGCCGTGGAATCGTACCCTCAAGCACCTGCTCCATCTCATCAAACAACTCCACCATCTCTGTTATATTCTATGAGACATGACAACTTTAATAGTATGAGACCAAAAATAAAATGGATACCTGTCTCAGCTCTCCATCATCAGCCATGGGGTAATTTTCTGATTGTAGGTATGGGTGGGATACCCTCCTATACCATGCAAAGTAGCCCTCAACCGTGTCTGGGCTCCCATCCTCTACTTCCGGACCACGCTGAATAAGATGGTTGTTGAAATTTGCCCACATCTGGTCAGCAGCTTCACGGGTAACATGTGATAACTCTTATTTATAAGAGTTATTTATACCTTTTTACTTAAATTGTCGCGTGTCTTAAAATAATTAATTTAGTAAATAATTTAGATAATTAAGAAATTGAGAGTTTATGTGGCTGCCTCTGATTTTGAACCAAGTTGAGTGTGTAGGGTGGTGCTGTTTTTAGTGCTGCAGAACTCGCTGCAGCACTAGATGTGCAGGAGAGAGAAACAAGGAGACAATTTCTGCACAAGTGTCAATCACCCACTTGCTCTGGGCTGCTGCTACTGTTTAGAGTCACTAATAGCTGTTGGCCACTTGCTTTTGATTTGATTGATTGCTTGCTTGAGGAGATAAGGTGCCAACAAGACAAAAAAGGAAGATATGTTTGTGAATTTTCTCTCTTGATCCCACTTTTTTGGGTATAAATAGAAGTTCATTTTCGGAAGCAACCATGCTGGAAATGAGGGTTACATTCAGAAATAGTGTTTTATCTTACCTTCCATGCCTCCATTGAGTAAAGCTTGGGAGCACCGGTGCTGAAGTGGTGCTGCAGCACTGATCTGACAGATGTGAAGCAAGTTGGGGCTGTTTCTGCATCTTCATGGTACCCGCGTTCATCAAAAATAATCTTTAAAAATAATGAGTAGTTGAAACACATTTTCACAATAAAATAATAATTTAGAATAACCTACAAGGGACCATCCGCTAAAAATCAATAATACTTCTGAACCATAATATAAAAATAATAATTCAACAAGTCAATCACACACATTTGTTCTACGGAAAATAAATAAATTAAAATCAAGTATAGCATATTTGTATGGAGCATCAGCTCGTCTAATGTGGGGTATAAGACTCATCCGTATAGAGCTCGAAGCTCGTCTCATTTGGGGTTCAAGACCCGTTCGTATGGAGTACCAGCTCGTCTAATGCGGGGTACCCATCCATGTGGAGCTCAAGGCTCGTCAAATTTGGGGCTCTAGGCCCATCCGTTTTGGAGTACCAACTCGTCTAATATGGGTCCCAGACCCATCCGTATGGAGCAGCAGCTCGTCTAATATGGGGTCCCAGACCCATCCGTGTGGAGCTTGAATCTCTTCTAATTTGGGGTACATGACCCATCCATGTGGGCCTCGAATGCCATCTCAAACACATACAACATAAAAATATATTTTGTAACAACTATTCTGAAGGTTACAAATACTCAATTATTTGATCACGATCCCCAATAAAAATAATTACTCAAATAACCCTTATATGGGCAATCAAAATATATAGTCTAAATAATTGATAAATTATCAACTCAAGACACTAAATAAAGATCTCTCATGATTTAATCTTGTATTCCTCAAAACACTAAATTAATAGAGTAAGGTTTTCACAAAAATAAATTACACCGCATAAATTACTATTTCAATATGACTATCTCTTCTAAATCTCAAATTCATAAAAATATGTACCATGGAAGAGTTAAAGGGTGTGATTAGTCACCTGTTAAACCAAATTGGTTTGCGCTAGCTCTTAGCTGAATCTTTCATCCCACTCTCGTTCTTAATCCCCCTCTCTTCACACCATTTTGCCGTAATTGATGATGATCCCCCTCCTCTGCGAATACTTCTTCCCCTTTCCTTATTTTCATTTGTTCTCTATGTTTCGCTGCCGTCTTTTTTTGTGGTATATTACTTAGGTATAGTGAGTGACTTTAGGTGAAGGTTATAATAGAAGAAAGGGTCTTTTTCTTTATACCCCACCACATCACAATATACCCCCATCAAATATGAAAATCCCAAAATACCCCCCATAAATTTGACTCAATCGGATTTACCTTATAAATAGGTAAATCCGATTTGAGATTAATCAAAAGCGGATTTACCTAGATCCGATTAAATTTAAAAAAATCGCATCGGATATACCGATAGAAGGGTAAATCCGCTTTTGAATTTAACAAAGCGGATGTACCCCCACAACAGGTAGATCCGCTTTGTCTCTTTATCAAGTCGGATCTACCTGTTGTGGGGTACATCCGTTTTGTTAAATTCAAAAGCAGATTTACCCTTTACCAGGGTAAATCCGACTTGTAAAAATTTTTTAAAACATTTAATTTGTTTTTTTTGACACATTTAATTTGTTGGATATATAATACATATATATATATATATATATATATATATATATATATATATATATATATATATATATATATATATATGGATAAATAATTACAAAAATGTGAGTACAATAATAAATACAAGAAATGTCAGTCTAAATCGTCAGAATCATGGGCTAAGTCTACAATGGTGGGCGCATCAGTGGGAGGGAGACGGGGCATCTTCAAAGCGGTAGACTTCCAAAGGGCAAAACGGCCAGTATAAGGATCCAACCATGAAGTAGATTCGTCTGATCAATTATGAGACCACATCAAAGCAACTGGAGGCAATGGACAGACAGGCGAGATCGAAATATGCATCCAATGGATATCCCCGACGTTCAGAATAGATATGATTTTATACTTAGAAGAAGAATAACTACCTCTCAAAGGAAGATAAGTAAAATTCATATCCAAAGAAAGAGAACGTCATTTTGCCTATCCACGTGCACCAACTCTTTAATATTCGCTTTCACATTTTTAGTCACGTGCCAAAAACATAACAAATTTGTAGCCGAAGGAAAGACATCAAGAATACCGGACATAAGACCAAGATCTCTGTCAGTCAAGAATACCTGAGGCTGAAGCCTGTGCAAGTCAAATAATTCTTTTAGTTGCTACAATGCCCAAGTAAAATGAATTCCAAGCTCGTGTGAAATATAGGCAAAAGCAACCGAGAAAGTTAACTCCGTTGAAGTGACTCCTACAATCTCCAATAGAGGTAGATTGTATTTGTTGGTCTAGTAGGTGGTGTCAAGAATAAGAACCTTTGGAAATAACCGTAATAACTTAATAGAAGTTGGATGCGCCCACATGATGTCACTGACCACATCAGAACCCTCAACTTTTCTGCTCCAACATAAATAATTTTGCGACTCAATCATTCTCAAAAGCTCCTGAATGTTCGTTTTTGGACCCCTCTTAGAAGACCTACAGGCGTAACGCTGCCTATATATTTGAGGAAGAGAAGTGACATTGTTCGGATAATGGTTCTTCAAAGCAGTAAGACAATCTTTCGGGGCAACATTCAGATCAATGTGCTCATTAACAATAGCTTTCTGCGGCTTAGTTAAACGACAAAAAGCTGTCGACCCGACCGGGGTAGTAAGCAACTCATGTGTGTGAAGACCACACCTAACATTCACACGCCAACCCCCCATGACGTATTGTACAAGTAGCTCTCAATGTAAACGGACAGCTTCTTTTCTTAGACCTGAAAACTCTAGAATCATTAGACCACTTCCCTTGCTTCTCGCAACAAAAAATAATCTTATCTCTAGAACCCCTTTTAACTCCAGCTTTGTCAGATCTTACAATGATAACCACAACTCCAATACGTCTCCCAACCGCTTTAGCCCACTCTTCTACATCATGGCGTGTAGAAAATTTCTAAAAAATAGAAAAAATAGAAAAATGTTGCGTACTTAATTAATTAAATATCTACCAAACTTTGATTAAGAAAATTAGTTTGAAAAATATACCCTCTCCGTCCAGAATGCCTCTGTAGTGTCTACCACGAAAGGAACAACCTGCGACTCTGTATGCGGGTCAATATCTGTTTCAAAATAGAATAACAGTTATACAGAAATTAATTTAAAAAAAAACAAATCGGATTTACGTCACCAAATGTAAATCCGCTTTGTATTTTTCAAAATCGGATATACCCCCATCCAGGTAAATCTGATTCATTAAAAGACATAATCGGATTTACGTTTGGGGTACGTAAATCCGATGCGCATCAGATTTAGCTATATCTGTCAGGACAAAATTTCATTTTCTCTACTAAAATAAATGGTCAAATCAGATTTATCTGTCAGTTTGATACATCTGATTTGACTTATGCGTGCGTATTTATTACATATTTAAAGCTAATCGGATTTACCTTGCATTTAGGTAAATCCGATTACCAGATAAAGTGGTCCCCCACCAGAGAATCTTCAAAAAGTCAATTTTTGTTAATTATATCAGAGGTATTTTTGGGATTATAATAATGTGTGGGGGTAGAAGGGAGTTGATGGGGGGTATTAAAAAAAACGCTAGAAGAAAGTGTACAGCCCACCCCTTTCTTTTACAATCCTAACTAAGCCCATGAGACAAATTTATTTTCAATTACACCGACAAGATTGCAATGCAGTAAGACAATCATAATTTCTTATTAATTAATATATATCAAAGATTACCCATAGGTAATTAACTTATTCTACACTACAAAAATCCAAAATCAAAAGCCTGAAACACCCATATTGTATTTATCTTAAAAACAATTCTTCAACTATTTATATGAAAACATACATTTCCCCTATCACATAAATGCATTACAAAGAAATAAACAATAAATTAAAATTATAATTAAATAACTATTTACTAATCAAAACATAATATTTTGTAATCCTTTCTACAGTTTAATGAAGAAAACTAAGCTAAGTTTATCACATATTACTCAACTTATCTTAAGCTAGTTTAGATATACCGAGTCACTCTTATCAACTTTGTAAATTTCTTTACTACGGTCTCAAAGTCTAATTATTCCTAGTCTTAGATTTTCGGGATGCAGTTACAGCTTAGCTCCTTTAACTCTTGTGCTATAATATTTCCAAACTTTATTTAAGCTTGATCACCTTTTATTAAGTACTTGCATTTTAATTCGGAAAGGGTTAACTTGTTGAACTCAAAAGTTGATATGGGTTGTGTTAATTAAAGGACACTTTAGTTAATCTTATTTTAACCTAGACATAGGAAGATAAGCCCATAAAGTGAACTTGCCATGCTTAATATTCAGGGGTGAACCTAATGAGTACTTAGACATAAGAAATCTTAGTGAAACCCTGTAGTAAGTGACTGAAAGGCACATACTTTTCTGCATGCGCTTAGGTACTGTAGCACCAATTTAGCACCAGACTGTCATTGAGAAATTACTTGTGTAAAAGCATCCTAACTGGTTTTCTCTTGTTATTTTCATATCCTTTTTACTTTAACTATTATATTTCCAAAATGACTTACCACATGATTATTTTCTCCTTTGTTTGTACTTACTAGCTTACTTACTAATTTAAATATAGAAATAAATTCAACAATACTCGTGGGAACGATCTCTACTTACGCATCACCTTTTCTTAAGTATTTATTACTTGTTGCGACTGTGTATACTTACGCATCACATTTTCCACCACAACAAGTTTTTGGCACCCGCCTAGGAGGTTTGGGGGTCAGCTGGGATCCCCTTTACAAAGTCAAACTGCCTGACCACACGATCTGGAAGATACGACATCATGCACGCAGCATGCCGTACAAACCCCCTAAAGTAGGTGACAACTCTATTTTATATAGAGTTATTTACGCATCTAAACCTAAATAATTGCTCAGTTCTAAGTAAAAATATATAGGAAATAAAGTCTTATAAATAAAATAACAACATTCAAAGTTAAAAGAGGGTTATGCATATAACTAACATCTTGCATATATTTTGGTAGTTTTGATGTGTTTGTTCAATGCACCTGCATGTGATGCCCCTGCATTAACAACTCAACAATGCACCTGCATTAGATGCACCTGCACTCAAAACAGACTACAATGCTTGAAGAAATCCTAGAACATCAAGATGCTCAAGCACTCAGCTAATAATGTCATGCTTAGTCATGAAAGCACATGCAAGTCACAAATTTCGACGCCTACCATAAAAGATAGCTTTGAAGAGTCACTCACCTAGGGACACTTGGCCATCCATTAGAGGACCTCCCTTCTTGGTTGAGTGAAGGATTTGCATTACTTTTTGGGCTGAATTGACTAAAGGCACCCCTAGCTTTGTTATCAAGCAAACCCTCTTGTGAAGGAAAGCTCCACTTGAAGCCTATATAAAGACCTCCATCTCTCACTTGAATTTTGAATATATATCTCATCTCTCATTCCGTACACTAGTATAGATAGTTTTAATTTTAGTTTTTCATTTTCTTGTAAGAAGGCAAGAAAGCAATTGACAACTCTTTCTTTACTTCCACACAAGTAAGTAGTGCTAGCTGAATGCAGTGGAGTTGATGCACATGCATTGCTTGGCAATTTCATACAAAGGGAACTCCAACCGTGTAAACTCTTACCTTGTTGTTTTCCTTTTGTGATATCAAATATATGAATATGATTTATTCTGTTTATATATACCTTGTAATGTCTAGCATGAACTAAACTCTTTTAGTTGGGATGTTCTAACCTTATAATGATCTTTTAAATAAGTTATTGTGATCATATGTGATGTGTGCATTTTAGTTCTTGTTTTATACTTCTTTCAACACTTATTTTGAGATTGATCACTTAGAACAAGTAGAGTTATAAATACAGACATGGTTTATAACTAGAACTCAAGAACTAATATGGGTAAGTGTTTTAATTAAGGAAACTTTGTTAAAACCATGATAAAACCTAGACATAGGATAGCATAATCCATAGGGTGATACTGTGGATACTTAAAATACAGGAGTGAACTTATTTAGCAACTTAGACATAAGAGCTTGTAATGAAACTCTGAAGACAGTGACTGAAAAGCACATTTCTAATGCAACAGCATTCAGTGCACCTGCATCACATATAAATACAAAACTATTGAAAGTGACTTATTTGGTAAAGAACATCTCAACTATCTTTCTCACTTAACTACAAACTCATTTTATTTAGTTGTTTACTTTCTGTTTCCACATCACCAATTATTGTTTGTTACTTGGTTACTTAATACTAATATCTCTATCTATTTAAACCTTAAGAATTAATCCAATCTTTGTGGGTACGATCTCATCTTCTTTATACTACTTGTTGTCGACTGTGTATACTTGCACATTATCTTTTTCGCACACCAGTACGCTAGGCTCAAAGGACCGAACACGTATGTGATCTGTGTATGGGACCCATGTGACCTCATCCTTCAGCTGATCATATAAGTGAGCCAGGGCCATACCCCCCAGCTGTAGCTGCTAACCTGGTCCAGCTCAGTAAGCAACCCAATGTAGGCAACCTTCACCCTATTTCCAGTTTTGTCAGCGAACAAGGTAGACCCCAGCATGTAAAGAAGGTAAGTACAGGCAGCATCCTCAAAGCGACCCTCACCGATGGTTGCGGTGTAGACAGTCTCCCTCAACCACTTAAGAGTTACAGTCACCCCTTTATCAGGTATCTGAGCATAGGCATCTTCAGGGTCTGCACCCAAATAGTCTACAAGCATTTCTTGAGCCTCAAACTTGGATGGCTCTGGCATGTCATAAAACTGGCCCATGATGGGAATATGCAGCAGCTAAGAGACGTCATCCAATGTGATCATCATCTCACCCACCGGAAGGTGGAAGCTGGATATCTCTGCATGCCATCTCTCGACGAAGGCATTCACCAACCCAACATTGATGTTGGTGAAGCCCAAATCCCGAAGGGGATACAAACCGGAACCCTATATGTACTCCTCAATGTCTGCATGCATATCAAACCCCCTAAGACTATGGTTGTGAACCTTTAGCGGCTCACGTTCTTACATTTATGATTATAAACAAAACTTGGTTAACCCTAAATAATTACCTAAACATAAAAGCTTTAAAAAAATAACTTAAGTAATTATAAACATACCGTCCCGTCCCATATCTGGCGAGCAACATGTGAGCCATATGAAGGAAACACAGATCTGTCATCTGGACCTCCCGGGAAAGGGAACGTGGCTGGTGCAGATGTGGCTCGTGCAGAGGTTGAAGGTCTCGATGAAGACAGCTCACCAGATGGGCCAGCAGTATCAGCAGGTGGGGCAGCAGTATTAATGGGGTCATCTGGACCAGCCAAGTCAGCAGCTATAAAGTTCCCAGCATCTTGCTCAAGGTCATCATATCGCATAGCAGCATCAGCATGCGATGGGAGGGTTTTTCTGCGTCCGCGTCCACGTCCACGTGGATTATTCAAAGAATTCCTATTGCGGACAGACGCCGTAGGACGCACTCTCTCGTCGTCCTCCTATCCCTACCGAGAACTACCACCTCCCATTGTCTTTGCCATTACTAAAAAAAAAAATTAAACATACATAATTTAGAACTAAGTAATTAAAATCAGACATGCAGTGGTTCGAACCTTTAGGGACCGAACTTTATCAGGACATGTATTGTTTGTGTAGCTGTTTAACTGGTCAATTGAATTAAGCTAATTTAATTCATTTTTCTATTACTATTGGAGTTAACATGGTGTTGGTTACTCTTTTGAGTCTTTTCTATTAGGGTGGAGATTGTGAACATGGATACAGTTGTTGGGGTCACGGTGATGCCATTGTACGAGGGGGAAAATCATTAATATCAGCATCATCCTAGAAGTTATGTATGTGAAAACTCTACTCTGGACCTACATTAAGTGGTGTAGAACGTTACAAGGAACTCACGCTTCCTTTAGGGATTGCGATGATTTTTCATATTTTAAATTATTAGTTTTTTATCTAATTATTATCTAGGCTAAATTATAGTTTTGGTCCCCCTATTTTTAAAAATTCAGACATTTGGTCCCCCTATTTTAAAACTCAGATATTTGGTCCCCCAATTTTAAAAAATCAAAGACATTTAGTCCCAAGAAGAATTTTCAGTTTTTTATGTCTAATAATCAAAGACATTTAGTCCCTCAATTTTAAAAAATCAAAGACATTTGGTCCCCCAATTTTAAAAAATCAACGACATTTGGTCCATCTTTGGACTAAATGTATTTGATTTTTTAAAACTGGGGGACCAAATGTCTGAGTTTTAAAATAGGGGGACCAAATCTCTGAATTTTTGAAAATAGGGGGACAAAAACTATAATTTAGCCTATTATCTATTTTCACTTTTTAACTCTACAATGATTTGGATAGTGAAGGAGAGAGCAGAGGTGAAGATATTAATTGTTGACTACTTTGATCTGTATAAGTTAGTGATCTTAGGCCTGAAGGCAAAGCAGAAGCTGTGAAGTAGTGGAGTTGAGTAGCGTCACCGTTGTTTGCTTGAGCCAAGGTCATAGGTTAATGTTCCTTTCTTTCAAAAGAGGTGTGAGACAAAAACTCTTCATCTAATAAGGCTGTAAGAAGAACAGGCACAGTTGCAGTGGCCTAATTAATTCCATTACATGAGAATCCAATTTTTGAAGAGCATGCAAGATGAAGAGAAAAATTCCAATGAGAAACAAAGAGCAATCAATATATAATATCCATGAAGATTTTGATAATGAACCATGATGAATCTTTGGCGCCTTTGTAAAGTAATTGTTGGGTTTCATTAGAGAAAAAACCCAATCAACAAGGAATTTTTGTTTCTGTTTTTTGATTTGACCCTTATTATTATTTTTCTTATGTTTTCTCTTCCCACTTCTATAAGTAAGGCATCATATATTATATATCGACAAAAAGGCATCATATATATTGAGATGCTGTTTTAATTTCCAAAAAAAAAAATTGGGGCAAAGGAAGGAAAGTATCAAAGATACTTTGTGGAGGATCTAGATGGGGTAAAACTTGTAAATATAGAGTGCAAGAGTCTTAGAGACTTGGTATATGCCCGTGAGTAACAAACTCCTAAGGCTATGTTTGAGAGCCGAGGGGAGGGAAAGAGAGGGCTTTTTTTTTAAGTTAGGGAAGGAAGAAATTTATTAATCAAAGTGGTACTAATGGCCATTTTATAACTGTACTCAAGGTGATTTGAACTCAGCATTTTGAGGAGACAAGACTAAGCTCTTACCACTAAGCTAACACTTCAAATGAAAGAGAGGGCTTTAAGAAAAAGGAATAAAGGAAGTAATACAATACCTAACCGAACAAATAATTAGTGGCAGTTATACAACAAAAACAATAATCCCAACATCAAAAATACAATACATTAGAAATACAAAGTCTATGCAATCAAAACTATTCAACACAAATACTCCACCATTCCCCCACAAACTTAGGGTGATTAGAAACTTCCGAACACACCGCCTTTTGGGAAGGAGGTGAGGGCTTGTTTTTCTTTTCTAAATTACAGAAATTATAAAATGTTTCCGAAAACAAATAACGTGTAATTGAAATGTTATACAATCATATATCTATCATATATCTTGTTAATTTTTCAAAGCTTATAAAGCTTATATTTTTTTTCTTTTGATAAAAAGAGTTTATAAAGTTTACACACTTCTCATCATAAACTGAATTTCGTCTAGTCCAAAGGGTCTCAAATGTGATCATCTTTTTAAGTTTGTACCAATGGATCTTCTCTCTCAATCTCTCTCACACACATAAGGAAAAAATAAAACAATTATTTAGATTATTTAGTTCACACCATACCAGGAAATAGGAATGCATCTAAAGCAATTGGATTTTGTTTCCCATTTCATAATTCTCCCCCGTAATAATTTCCTTCATCATTGGGAAAAAGGTGAAGTTGGACATCAAAAGCCTCCTTATTCTATATATTACATTTTTCTATCAAACTTGCTAAACTTAATGACAGAAGAATTACAAACACCATTGATAACACAGTGCTACCCCGCCAGATTTTCGTCGCCATCAAGAAACTCTTAATTCAGTAAGATTTCAATCAGCAATCAACAGATTTCTAAAATTTGGAATTGGATCTACTGGTATACTCAGCAACAAGCTGAGCAAAAGATGATGATTTATCCTCTAGCAATTTTGTTGGTGAGTCATACTCCTCAATAAGTCCTACAACAATATACAACTAGATTAGAAAATGAAACAAAGAACAAAAATTTCCAAGAATAGCAGTCTTTCCTAACCTTGATTAAGAAGCAGAACCATATCGCTGTCGAGAACAGAAGTTATTCGATGTGCAATGATAATGACTGTAGAGTCTGAGAAATGCCGCGCAAGAGTTTGCTGAATCAAATTATCTGTAGCTGTATCAACTGATGCAGTGGCTTCATCAAGCACCAAAATCTTACTTTTCTTAAGCAGGACTCTGCCAAGGCAAACCAATTGCCTCTGACCCATGCTCCAATTCTCACCATTCTCACTAACTACAAAATTCAGCTTCCACATTGGTAACAAGTTCAGCAGTAAAAGTATTATATCTTTGTGTACAATAAAAATAGAAGACATACCTGCAGAATCAAGCTTTCCTTCTTTCTTTCTAACTTCATCTCCTAGTTGACACTTATCAAGGGCCTATTTAAAAGAATGTTAAGCATAAGTATTTGAACAACAATTACAGGAAAGTGCATTTTTTCCAACAAATAAAACCAACCTACCTCCCATATTTGTTCATCAGTGTATTCTTCAAGGGGATCCAGATTACTTCTCACAGTCCCCTCAAACATTGTTGGATCCTGCGGAATAATGCTTAGTTTAAACCTCAAATCATGCAGTCCGATTGAAGAGATATTGATGCCGTCGATGATAACTTGCCCAGCTGTAGGTTCAACAAGTCGGAAAAGTGCTTGTATGAGAGTTGTTTTACCGCTTCCTGTTCTCCCAACAATGCCAGTTTTCTTTCCTCCATGAAACGTGCAAGTAAGGCCACGTAACACGAGTGGAAGATGTGGAGCATATCGAACCTTCATCATTTGGGAAACAAATAATTACAAATGTATCACAAACACCTTGTAAAAATTATGCTAAGATATTGTATATCCAAAGCACAACTTTTCTGCTCAGAAGCTAATTTCTAAACTATTTCTAAACTAATTTCTAAGGTAACTTTTGTACAACATTTGAAGAAAAAAATAAGTCCAACTACCTGAAGGTTCCGTATGTCGACCTCGCCATATGAGGGCCAAGAAGGATGTGGCCGTTTTTCCTCTTCTGCGACAAGGGGAGGCTCACTAGGAATGGAAGTATATTGAAGTATTCTTTCTACTGATATAATTTTGTTCTCCAAGTTGCAAAGATTCCATATCACCCAAGCTTGTATGATGTTTAAATTAAGTCCATAGGTAACAACTAAACCAGCAATGCCTTCAAAAATCAGAAAATTACATAAAAGAGAAACAATTATGTTCAATTCATCATTTCATAAGCATAATAGAATTGATTGGTAAAAGATACCAGATTTGAATTATGCACCTGGATCAATGAATCCTGTGGGAATAGATATCAAGAACATCAAGGAAAAGGCAAATGTGATGGAAGACAACATATCTAAGCGGATGCATAACCATTCCATAGCAGCAGCAATATTGAACTTAGGCCGAGAATATCCATCACTCAGTTTCTTATTTGTTTCGTGAAATCTTGACTGTTGATCAAAGCTTCTAATGGTTGTAGTACCAGAAATTGTTTCAGCAAAGTGTTGAATGATTGGAGCTTTGCATACTCCAACTAAACGTGCTAATTCACGGGCTGCTGGTAAATAATATCGCTGCAGATTACAAGATGTCAAGTATCAACATATAGTATTATAAAATGGAGTCAAATTTGCAAAATAATTTTGGCACATTATCTGTGCAAGTTAAGCCTTTGCAGACAAGAATGGGGGCAGTGAAAGAATATGTTCCAACCTACGAAGCACTGACATAGACACGGTCAACAGACACAACACTGACACAAACACTAGACACCGATTTTAATTTCTAAACTGGAAGTAATTGAAGTGTCGGTGTTGGTCGAACACATCTTCAACCAGAAGTGTCGGTGCTTCATAGGTTCCAACTTATATTAAATCTGACATGGTTGATGGTCCAAATAATACCTGATACCAAATGCTGATTGCTACCACAGGTATAAAGACAACGAAAACTTGCCATGCAACCTGAGACATCACTGCTATAATTGCCAGCAGCTGGATCATGGAGAAGGCAAATGAGCCAACTTGATAAGGAATGTCCATATCCACTGCACTTTGGTCAGTAGAAGCTCTGTTAATGATTCGCCCACTTGGAGTGGAATCAAAAAATGACATCGGAGCACGGAAAATGCACAAGTGCATTTTATTGAAGAGTATAGTAGCTGTTGTATAACCAGCTGTAGCAAGTAACAATGCTCTTGCAAGAATGCAGAAAGAACATCCAATGGCCAAACCAACATAGACTTGTATAAGAGTGACTCCATTAACAGGTGGCTCCACATCTGCTGAGATGGGAGTTGCCCAAGCCATCCAATAGTTGCTTCCAATTTGAAGAGCTTGAAAAAGTATCTGAGCCAATAATATGAACGGTACAAGAGCTCCTCCATATGCAGTTGTGATATACTTCCAATACACTGAAAAATCAACTTGACCTTTCACCCTTTCTTCTTCTTGAACAAGTTGGCCTTTTGGTTCACTTTTGTCATCTGCTTTACCATCTTTGCTTTCCTCTTTTTCTTTAACATCTTGAGTGCTAGAGACATTAACATCTTGTTCCAATGTACTTATTTCATTTGATACTGTTTCTTCATTCAATGAATTAAGTGTAGACAAAGCTTTATTGTGTGCACCAACAAGTTCCATGAAATCAGTCCCAATGCTTAGGAGATCATTATACTTTCCACATTGTGTAATTTTCCCATCTTTCATGACCTACAATAAGGGCATAATATGATGTTAAGAAAAACCTGCTTTTAAACTTATGTTGACTATAAAACTATGATAAATAAATACTCACCAATATAAGGTCAGCAGCAGGTAAGAACTCCACTTGATGTGTAACAAAAACCACTGTTTTTGAACTCAAAAAACCCATCAAGCATTCCTGCCACCAAATAAAACAGAAAAGTTCACTAAATAAAATCAAAAGAGTTAATAAAATAAAATAGCACAGCTTAAACAATGAAATCGGGTTACCTTGAAAAGGTGAGAGCCTGTATGAGCATCCACAGCACTAAAAGGATCATCAAATAGATAGATATCGGCGTCTTGGTAAAGAGCACGTGCGATTTGTATTCTTTGTTTCTGTCCACCACTCAAATTTATTCCACGCTCTCCTATAACCGTCTGATCACCAAATGACAAAATCTCTAGATCCTTTTTCAGGGAGCAGGCTTCAAGCACCTTGTCATACCTTTCCCTATCCATGTCTCTACCAAACAATATATTATCCTCTATCTTACCACTTTGTATCCATGGGGATTGAGCAACATAGGCCTTTGTTCCACAAATTTTAAGCAAACCTGATATTTTTGGTACTTCTCCTAATACACAAGAAAGTAAGGTAGATTTTCCCGATCCAACAGTACCACAAACAGCAACCTTCATACCATGAAAAAGTTTGACATTTATGTTTTGCAATGTTGGATTAGGAGAAGATAAATCCCAAGAAAAATTCCCATCAACTACTTCAATTGCTGTATCAGAACTACCCGGAGGAAGCTTTTCGACAATATCAGTTCGCAAATCATCAAGACGAAGGAACGACGAAATCCTATCAAGAGAAACTTTAGTCTGTGCCATCATTGAAATTGTATCAGGAAGCATATAAATAGGCTCTTGAAGAATCCGAAACGTTGCAAGCGCGGATAAGATCTTCCCCGATTCAAGTGGGATCCCGATAAGCATACAAGTACCGAAAGTAACCACAGATACAAATGTTGGGGCACCCCAAAATACAAATGTAGTTATGGCTGAAGTGTAAAGAAATTTTTTTAAACAACCTTGTTCAATGTTCCTGAGCTCAGTTATTTTAGACAGAAACTTCATTTCCCATCCTTGTAGCTTGAGGATCCTCATGTTCCTTAAAACCTCAGAAGTGGTCTTAATTCTAGTATCTTTTGATTCCATCAATTTCTTTTGAAACCTCTCTTGCAATGATCCTAAGGGAACATTTGCCAACATAACAAGTAAAGTTGCAACAAAAGCAGCAATTGAAGCAAGCCCAAGGTTTTTATACAAAATCAACAAGGCCAAGAAAACCTGCAGAACTACTAGCCACAAATCATGCACATACCAAATGAACACCCCGATTCTCTCAGCATCGACAGTCATGAAATTGATTATCTCCCCAGAAGTGTGACCTTGCTTAGATTGACATGAAATAGTTAAAGCTTTATTATATATCGTCGCCACAAGAACAGCTCGAATTCGTAGCCCAACTTGTTGCAATCTAAAGAACCAGTGCCTTTGTGTTAGACACTCCACAATCTTAGCAATGAAAAATGCAGAAACCAACACATAGCCTTGATTCTCATATAGTCTTTGTCCAGCAAGATATTGAACAAAAGAATCAATAAGATAAGGACCAACATAAGAAGCCAAAGTATTCAACACTGCAAGAAAACCAGTGAAAATAATCTCTTTCCAAGCCAGAACCACCAATGTCTTAATCAACTTAAGTGTAGTCACCTTACTAATTGCACCACAATCATCCTCAATTTTATCCCTAAAAGTTGAAAAAGCTCCAAAAACACTATCTCCATTATCAAGTTGAGGAACATCTTCAAGGTCTAAAGTCTTCTTATTACCAAAAGCAATAAGAGGACCCACCCAAGAAAATGTTAAAAGACTAAAAAATCCAGCATTTGAAAAAGGGGTAACAGAATCACACCCTTTAGTTTCTTTTAACCCCTCACCATTCAAAAGAGGTTCTTGAAGAGTACTATCATTTTCTTCTTCACTCTCATTTCTCACAAAATAACCAACATAAAAGAAGAACAAACCAACACAAACAGAAACCACATCAGAAACCAAAGACTGAAGAGTTAAAGCAACGTGCTTTTCATAGAAAACAACAATGTTAACCACGAAGCTATAACATGAAATAAAGAGATAGAAAACACACCAAACTCTGAAGAGAAATGGAAACCTTCTTCTTCTTTGACTGAAAAAGAAGAAGCTTTTGTACAAGGAAAGAGAAACAGCACCCCAAGCAAGAGTTTTGAACGATAAATCAAAAAGGGTAACGAGTTTATCTTGTGAGAAACTAGTTTCATACGAGTAGAAATAATTAAAGAGAAAAAGAAAGAGATTGAAAGAAGAAAAAGAAAGAGAAGAAAACTTGGTGACCTTAAACAGGGTGGTAGTATTTGATTTTTTGTCCTTAGAGTGATTATTGAGAACACCAACACCGGTTGTGAATTTGTTCCAAACCCATGAGACTAGAACCGCTATGAATAAAAGTAAATGGATGGAGGATGATAGGGTGTGAAGGAAAATGGGTTGGAGGAGAAAAGCGGTGGGGGGATGCATGATGGAAAAAAGGGGGTGAGAAAAGAAATGAGAAACGGCGTGGAATTTCACCGTGAAGCTACACGACACGACACGACACTCGTGTAGCTTCTGGTGCGGCGAGGGAGGGTGGTTGTTTCCGCCAATCAAAACAGAAATGACGACGTAGTTTAATGAAAGGAGAAATTGGTGTTCTGTTGGAAGCTCTCAGTTTGAGTGTGAGGCTATGCGAAAAGAGTGGCGCTAGAAAGGAGTGAGATATGAAAATATTGCGATGAGAGAAATGAAATGTTTTTTTGAGGTTGTTGTTTATAATAAATAGGAGGGGAAAACATTTCATTATTGGATTAATTAATTAAGTAAAATTTAAAAGTGAGTGGTCAAAGGAAGAAAATTGTGAATCCTTGGAAATAGGGGAAACGTGGTGGCCAAGATTTGAGTTTGTTTATTTAGTAGAAGACGAAGAAGAAGCTCCGGTATAAGACAACGACCATATTGTAGCTGTATTTACCGGGCAAAACACTCAACAACCACTTTTAGGTCACATAGAGGCAAATTTGCAACTGTAGCACAAAAAAAAAATACCAAAATAGCACACTTTTTAGATTATTTACCAAACTAGCACACATCCAAAATTCAGGCCAGAAGTCGCCCCCAGAGGAAACGACTTCTGCATTTTAGAAATTTTTTTGCTTCTTCAGTTCAGAAGTCGCCTCCCCCCAGAGTGACTTCTGAACTGTGTTTTTTTATTTTTATTTTTCTTCTATATTAATTTAAATAAAATTAATTTAATTAATTTAGAAAATTAATATTGTTAATTCTAAATTAATTATAAATATTTTTGTGAAAAAAAAATTATGCGCTAAATAGAAATATGGAACTAACTGTATTGATTTAATTAGTAGCACATTACAAAAAACTGATAGAAATTGGATATTCTATATTGCGGTTTGGACAGTTATTTTTGTTGTGACCCTCATTTCTACAAATACCGCATCTCTTGGTGCGACTACCCATTTCTCTTTGATCCATCTCTGTACGAATACGGGTAGACTGTGGACGACCCTTTTATCTCTCCGTTTAGATGGATCATGCTGCAGTTCTGGGCCATTGAAATCAGGCCATGACAACTCAGATGGCAATGGTGGGAACTCCTCAAAGTATGTATTGAAAACATACTGCATTTTGTACTGTGGTTGCACGAATTCCATGTGATCGTAATTAACTTTTGAACATGCCGCGATCACATGGGAACAAGGATAGTGTAGTGCCTGAAATTCCCCACACTCACACGTGCTGTCTCTGAATTGAGGGGGGTTGTAGGAAGTATGGACCTTTGTTTGATTAAAAAGAAAGCCCAAGTAATGGGTATGATTAAAAAGCAACGGAACAGATTGCAACGAATAGATTTAGCAAGGAACATAACCCTAGGTGTGCATTATAAAAAGAAAGGCAGTTCACTACAAATTGAAGGCTAGCCGTAATTAGGATAGGAAGCCGCACATAACAAAAGAAGCCGTACACAAAGAGAGAATGAGCCACAACGGTAAAATCCAGAACGGTAGCACCTATACGCAAACAGTGAGGAAAAGGAGACACCGGTGCTCGGTGCTTCATGGGACAAAGACTGGAAAATTCGCATGAGGGGTGGTGTTTATAATTAATTTAGAATTAAGATTATTAATTTCTGGGAACTGTGTTGTTTATTTAAGTATTTCTTCTATAGCGTAAATTAATTTTTTTTACCATTAATTATCTAATTATTTTATTTTAGAAATAACAAAATTAATTTTTAACTGTTTATTAGGGTCGTCAAGATCTTGACCGTTGAACCTACACATTGCACTATGCACTATATATGCACTTTGTAATGTGCTACTAATTAAATCAATACAGTTAGTTCCATATTTCTATTTAGCGCATAATTTTTTTTCCACAAAAATATTTATAATTAATTTAGAATTAACAATATTAATTTTCTAAATTAATAAAATTAATTAAATTAAATTTATTTAAATTGATATAGAAGAAAAAGAAAAATAAAAAAACACAGTTCAGAAGTCACCCTGGGGGAGACGACTTCTGAACTAGAAATGGAAAAATAATTAAAAATTTTAGTTCAGAAGTCGTTTTGGTGGGTGGCAACTTCTACACTAAAAATTGGATGTGTGCTAGTTTGGTAAATAATCTAAAAAGTGTGCTATTTTGGTATTTTTTTTTTGTGCTACAGTTGCAAATTTGCCTCACATAGAAAGTTAGAAATAACCACTGTTATATTTAAATGGGAATATATATAAAAAATGAGAAAGTGACGCAAACTTACACCGTGTACAAGAGCACTTGAATGAAATAACTTGAGTCTCTTCCAGCTTAATTAAAGTCTAGGGTTCGAATCCAACCAACCTTAGAAATGTAGCAATGTTAAATCTTTTGAGAGAAAGAGTTTTGTCGTTCATTGTAGTCCCACTCAGTTTTAGGAGAGTTTTGTCAAGTGTGTGTGGGTGTATTCACTCAAACGAAGAGTCGGAAAAAGAAAAAACAAAATCATTGATGCAGACGACAAGGGTTTTTAATGTAAAATATGATTTGAATCGAATCAGGAAATAGTAGTTTATTTTTTTCAAAAAAAGGAAATAGTAGTTTATAGGAAACACGATACAACAAATCGATACTTTGTTTCAATCAAGAAATTTTGTTTTGTTACTTTGTTTTTCACGATTTGTTTTGTTATTTAAATTGATATTTCCTCATTGTTTTTTACTTGCGTATTTTTATAAAAAATTTTGTTTATTTATATTTATTATTTTGATAATTTAAGATTTTATCAATATGATATCAAAAAAAAAGATTTCATCAATATTTGTTTTTCAATTATCTCTTTAATTATTTATTGTAGACAAACAAATAAATATAATGAGTATCAAAAAATCAGTGGTATTATAGAAGTGTTTTTTAAAAGAAAAAAAAACTAATAATTTTATTAGAAACAATTAATTTACTTATTTTGTGCAAAACAATTTTAAACAACATGTAAGAAAGAACGAAGGTAGTAGCCCAATGTAATTATCAAAATATTTATTGACATAGTATACTGTTATAGAAATCCTGTTTTTATAGGAGACAATGAGACATTGCTGATTTCCTCTATAGTAAATTCAAATTTGTCACGACATTGCTATAAATCTGCAATTAATTTTTAACACGCAAACAATATTCTTAAAATAGGGTTGAGTCCGTCAATTGGTCATTGGTCATTGAAGAGGTCACTGGGTTCTAGTGGAGGTGACTTATGCAGAAGTTGGGAATCCATGCATGGGATGATCAATGCACAAATTGATAAAATTGTCGGTTATTTTCAAAAGAGCATTAACCGTGTAGATGCCCGACACAACACTCCATTCTACAAGAATCTACACGGTTTGGTGTCTCATGAGGCATTGAATCATATAGCTCATGAGTTTGAAGGCATGTTGGATGGAGTAGGGACCGATAAGACCCGTTGTGCTGGTTGTGTGATTAAAGTTACTCATGGTTACCTTGTTCTTGTGAGCTTGGGAATTTGCACCTACATGGCTGTCCTTGCAGTATTGGGTTGACTGCAGCTAGTAGGTCTCTTGTTGCCTGGCCGGAGGTTAGGGGGTACCTGCGAAGCCACTCCGACGCTCAAGTCAGTATTGAGAATAGGTGAGTGATTTAGCTAGGAATGAGAGTGTGTACCTTATGAAGGCAATGGGAGCCGATATTTATAGGAAATCGTGCCCGTTTATGGATCGTCGGATTAGTAGAATCGATCTCAACCATTCAAGTGTGATGGCCTTAATTGGGCTTGTATGTTGTGGATATGGGCCGAAATGATTGGGCCAATCCATATCCAATTGCTAAATGCACCTCCTGGTATTGCTGAATGGACCTCCTGGTCCAGTCCAGAACAGTTGCCCCCCAAGCCGAGAGTATTCCAAAGGATAGTCTTGGCTTGAAGAATTTTTGTCGATCTACCCGGAGAGTTACTTCACCTGTCTTGTCGGGTCGTATAAGATCTCTTCACCGCGACCGTGACTCACACCTCCCTTGGTGTAATCCTTGTACCAGGCACTGAGCTGGGGTGCCGTGTCCTGATGTTGGCGCCCTACTGGGCGCCTTGTGCCCAGATGCTGTGCACATTCTCGCCAGCTGACTCCATGAGAAGATGGAGTTTGGCTTTAGCTCTTGAAACCACTCTAATGCGGAGTTTTCGAGAGTGGGGGGAAGATTTTACAGTGAACAGGCTCCCTGGCGCCTCTATAGCGCATCATCAGGGAGAAGTGTGCCAGATGGCGGTCTGGATCTCCGATTCCATCATACATCTTGAGAACTGGCAGCTTTTCCAAGGCCCTTGGGATTCGGCATTCATCCACCCTTCGAGTGAAAGGTCCTTCATCGGAAAACCTTCTTGAGTTTCGAGGGGAGGTGTCTTCATAGTCTGAATCTCGATACCTGCGCCGGTCGGGGGATCTCCTCGATGGCAATCCCCGGTGGTGCCTCTGGTGGGTATTGACCCGACTCCTTGACCTCTCACGAGAATTAGGGGATGCACGTGGGGAGGTCCTGGAGTGGGAGTCGTGGAGCTGGTAGGTATCATATGGAGGGGATGGATGGGCCCTTGGAGGTGAGTCTGATCCTCCATGCCTGCGCTGCCGAGGGGGAGAGCGATGTACGTGTCTTCGCCTTGGGGGGGAACGATGGACGTGATGCCTTCGAGGGGGAGACCGATGGCGTCTTGAAGCCACCATTGTCGAAGGAGGGGTTCCCCTACTGGATGGAGGCTTCTCGGGCAGGGAAGCCACAAGCCTTTCAATCTGCCTTAGGCGAGCTTCCTGCTGCAGCATAGCTTGAGTGCGATTGCACAGGAGATCCAAAAGTTGGCTCACATTCGAGGGCTGGGCAGGCTGACTGGTACCTTCGTCGGGCAGGCTGGCGACGTTGCCCTCAGGAGTACCCTCTGGTCGGGGTGCGGGTATGGCAACGCTTTGAATCTGGGGTCTGCCTCTGGGAGCCATGGAGTAGCAAGAGAAAAGTTCAAGGAGTAGTGATGATGTGAAAGATAGATATCTCCCACTATGGTCGCCAATGTTCTGTACCTTTCAGTATTGGGTTGACTGTAGCTGGTAGGTCTCTTGCTGCCTGGCCGGAGGTTAGTGTGAGCCTGGGGGGTACCTGCGAAGCCACTCCGACGCTCAAGTCAGTATTGAGAATAGATGAGTGATTTAGCTAGGAATGAGAGTGTGTACCTTATGAAGACAATGAGAGCCAATATTTATAGGAAATCGTGCCCGTTTGTGGATAGTCGGATCAGTAGAATCGATCTCAACCATTCAAGTGTGATGGCCTTAATTGGGCTTGTATGTTGTGGATATGGGCCAAAATGATTGGGCCAATCCATATCCAATTGCTAAATGCACCTCCTGGTATTGCTGAATGGACCTCCTGGTCCAGTCCAGAACAGCTGTCGAATCCCAATAGAGATGATTGACCCTCATTGGATGAGGCTGAGTATTGAGAGTATGGATGAGGAGCGGGTGAAACAAGCGTCACATGAATGTGACATAAGCTATACAATAGAGGAGGTTTGGAGGCAATGGGCTGAGATGTCTCTTGATGAGAGATGTGTCTGGAAGAGAGGTCTTGATGATTATGTCTTCCAAAGCACTACAACCATGGTTCCACCTTAGCACAAAGTCAAGACTAGGGGTGCACCAAAGAAGAAGAAGAAAGAGTATGATGTGAAGAGAGATCCTTCTTATTGGGAGCACGTGGACACGTCTTTGAGCTTAGTTAAGAAACCCACCCAGATTTCATCATAGAGACTTCCCCAGCGGTCCTCACAGCAAGTCTCCCAGCTACCATCACAGAGGTCAGGAGCTGAGCGAGCACAACATGACATCCATTTGGTAAGTCACTTTCCAGAGCATATGCATAAGTACATTGATGACATTATCAATGTGATTAGGGATGGAAATTGTGGCTTCAGATGCATTTCTGCCTCACTTGATTACTCGGAGCATAGCTGGCAAATAGTTCACAATGATTTGATTAAGGAGATGGACTCAAATTGGTTTCAATACTCAGAGGTGATGGGCAACAACATTCAGACAGTTGGGGAATCGTTAGTTGCTCTCCCATAAGACTTTCAACCTCGTGAGAAGTGGATGTCGATGCCTGACATGGGACATGTTATAGCGACTAGATATCATATAGCCCTTGTTATGTTGTCACTTCATGATGGTGGGTCATGAACATTCTTCCCTTTGAGAGGAGCCTATGTTTCTAGTCAGAGCCGCTTGTTCTGTGTTGGGTTTGTCCATGGGAATCATTGGGTTCGGGTTATGTTGAACGCTACTAGTCCAATACCTCCTATTCATCCTACTTGGGGTGCATATGTTTCAGTTGAAGCTAGATCGTGGTTATATCCGTACCTTGGACGTGTACAGTTATGGTGTTCTTTTGTCCCAGATCATGTTGCACCGACCCTCCCAGCTCATGTTGATTACATTTCCATTAAATGATTGTATTATATTATATTATATTTTATTCCACGAGTTTATATTATATTAAATTTTATTCCACGAATTTTTTATTTGACGGTCTAGTTTTTGCCGACACTATTTAACGGTCTAGATTTTGCCGACACTTTAAACGGTCTAGATTTTTCCAACCACTTTTCATCCAACGGTGGAAATTCACTGTAGGGTTTCAGATTTTCCCTATAAATAGATCCATTGGGTTTCACTTCTTTCATACACACAACACAAAATGATGATGGCTATGGCCAACGAAGAGTCTTCCATCACTATCAGTTTTACTAATCAGGGCCTGATTGATCATCAGGGCATCATCATCAACGAAGATGATGATGTCTGTTTCGAGGGGCGATACACGTTCCAGTGTAGGTTAAAACACAGCATAACATTCGCTGCCCTGAAAGAGAGACTACTGCGTAAGGTGCAACCGGAGGGTGACGAGCATGAAATAATTAGTATAATTTATCGGAAACCAGCTTGGGTTAATGGACGTGTGCACCGGTCTGCAATGGATGTCAACAACGACGATGACGTCCAAGCCATGATGGCCATTCATGTTATCTTTAAATGGAAGGGTTATCTGCATTTATACGTCGAAACCAAAAGGACTGTCGCTGAGATCCTTCGTCGTTTCACTCCACCATCTCAGTAATTTCTATTATGTTTTCGTTTTGTTTGTTGTTGCAATTTGTTATTTTAAATCAATGTAGAATGTGTTTTTAATTAATCAAATAAATGTTTCATTTTTTATTTTTGCACTCCGGAAACACCATATTATATGATAAATTCGGAAGGCAGTTTTAAGAGATTTCCGGAAATACATCAAATTGGGATAAATTCGGAAGGCAATATTGAGGGATTTCTGGAAATACCTCAAATCTAGATAAATTATATAGTTTGAACTTTTAATTCATTCTTATACTCATTCAATGTTCTAACTTCAAACTTGAGTGCAAGTGGTTAATGCACTCCATCTTAAGAGGCGGACTCGGCTAGTATCCAGATTCCATCCCCGACGATGAAACAAATTGGAGCTATACTTTACTTATCTCCCGACCGAACTCCGAATTATTCAGGGTCGTTTCCCCTTCAGTGGAGAGGGTCATAGACCCCTGAAAAAAATACTTAATGTTCTTTAACTCGCAAAACTAGCTACCTATCTAGAACAAACACTACCTAGAGTTTAGTAATTAAGCAATGGTGTCTAGCTTAGTATTATCATTTGATTGTTGATTTTTAAATATTTAAAGTTTTGTTTTTGATTTAGACCCTCGATTGACCCACTTAATAGAAACAAATACGTGGACTAACAAGTGGTGTGTTTTTTACCCAGTGTTGGTTCATTGGGGTTGGAACATTAAAGTTAGACAAGAAAGAATAATATTTGTGTGTATTAAACATGTTAAAGTGATTTTCATATATCCAACTGTTTAGTTATATTATATTATATATATACTAAAATAAAATAGAAAACTGACAAAATAAATAAATAAATAATAGTGATATTTTATGCGATTATTCTTTATAATACAATTACGTACCATTCATCGTGCAAAAATATATGTAAAATGTTTTAAAAAATATGAACCAAACTTTTAGATATAGTTTGTTTAGAAAACTTTGCAATTATTTACTTGATCGGCCACGTAAAAATAGTAACGAAATTGGCACAATGCATATTATTTTCAACCAAGCACAGTATATGTCATGTTCTGTACACTGTGAAGCCAAATCGTGATAGAATAATTTTCAACATCGTATACAATGCAACCACCTCACCTAACCATTAAATGAAGCTTAAACTTCACTTGACTTGCATGAAGAGTAATAATTGCGTCTGTACTTCTGTTGTCAAGATTGACGCAAGTTCTCTAAAATGTTAACATGGGATGAGATGAGTCCCATTCCCACACACAAACCGAAAATGATATAGTATAGGGGACAAGTGAATTATAAGGTGGCCTACTTCTTTGGTAGTCCACTCGTGTACTCCCTAAAATATTGGTTTATATTGGGTTTTATAGAGTTTATGAAAGGAAAATCCTTTTTGGTACGAGACGAAATCTAAGAATCACGTGGGAACTAGTTTTATACACAAGGACGTGGATGTGGGGCAAAGTTTCCACTGTAGCACCAAAAATTTTTTTTTTTACCAAAATAGCACACCTTTTAGATTATTTACCAAACTAGCACACATTCCATTTTTAGTGTAGAAGTCGCCCCCCCCCCAAAACGACTTCTGAACTAAAAAATTTAATTTTTTTTTAAAAACTAGTTCAGAAGTCGCCCCCCCAGGGTGACTTCTGAACTGTGTTTTTTAATTTTTTTATTTATTATATATTAATTTAAATTAATTTAATTTAATTATTTTAATTAATTTAGAAAATTAATATTGTTAATTGTAAATTAATTAATAAATTTTTTGTGAAAAAAAAAATATTTGAACACGTTAATGTATTTAAAAAGTAATTACGGTAAAAAATGAAGATATTAAAAATTGGAACAGAATTTAATATAAGATAAGAACAGAAATTAAAAACACAAATTGCAGAAATACAAGGATAGGAAATTTAAAACTCGAAGTGATTAACGTTGTAAATGATGGCCAGTTCCACATGGTGGTGGTCGGCGATGACGGCGCGGACGCTGTTGTGCTGCTGGTATTTCTTCTTCAGCCGGGGTAGGGGCAGGTGGTTGTTCGTATTGGTGAAGTGATGAGGTACTAGCACCGGGATGCTCCTGAAGGCTACGAAGATATGCAACTGATTCCGGCGTACCAGGGTGGACACCAAAAAGATTATAGAACATATCGTCGTTGCTGCCAGCCGTAGAATGCCGATAGGTATCTTGAAATGGAGTATGTTCTACTGACTGGTTGAATGGCTGATAATCTTGATAGGTTGGGGAAATAGAGTGACGATGAGGCACATTTTGTTGGCTTTCCTCTAAGGTTGGGGAAATTTGGCTGGCATGTTGAGTTTGTGGCCAACGTCGACTACGGTTACGGTTACAGTTGCGACGTTCAGTTTGAGTGGTTGGCATTGAAGATGCTTCTGGCATAGTCGGTTCTTCTTCTTGATCATCCACAACTCGTGGGTCCCTAAGCTGTTGCTCGATAGAAATGTATGGCCTTGAGTTGTTCAGAAACCACTGCATATATTCTTGGGAGTTCATCGGTACTCCATGGAACGGGTGACCCACAATAACTTTACTTTGTCTCTCATTCCACAATTCAATCCAGCCTCCGTGCCTTATAGACCAGTCCTCATCTGCAAGTCCTCGCATGTCGATGTTGTGCATGTCGTCCAAATTGACTGGTGCAATTGGTATGTCTTGGACAAGGCCAAATTGCAGTTTCACTCGATCTGCGTGGTGCCATTCGACATGTTGAAAACAGACCAATGTTGTGTTTGCAGTCCATATGAAGTTGTCCTGGAATGCTATGTTTGGCAGCGTGAACTCTAGTCCTTGATACGGCAACCACTGAAAGTCTTCTTGCCTCATGTGGTCGATCCTAGATCTGTATGCAACAAGGTCAGATGGACATCTTGTGTGGTCTAATCTCCCGCCAACCCATCTATTAAAAAAATAAAACATTATTATAAATCAAAGATAAATTTTTTGTCTGTTCATAAGGTGTGCAAAATTGTTACCTTTTTGCTAGTGGCCAACCAATACCACGGTTGCAACTTGGGGCTAGGAACGGCATGCGGTACCAAATCCAAGACTGTAACAAAATAGTACATCCACCCATACAGCTTGAGGATGATGTAGCTGTCTTACACATTTGTCTGTATAAATTTGCCAGACATGCAGACCCCCAACTGTATCTTGAAACTTTATTTAAATGTCTCAAAAGGGGTAGGTATTTGA
Source organism: Astragalus membranaceus (assembly GCA_039519185.1). Taxonomy (NCBI): domain Eukaryota; kingdom Viridiplantae; phylum Streptophyta; class Magnoliopsida; order Fabales; family Fabaceae; genus Astragalus; species Astragalus membranaceus. Next base: position 180,480,057 of record CM076849.1, read on the forward strand.
GGTGAACTCTGTTTGTTGATTTATCTGGGAGTATGAAGCCCCCAATCAACCGCAGTAGGTACGCCCTACAATGTTGTCTCAGCATATTTGTAGAAGCGCCTTCTGGAATTTCGGCAAATGCTTCTTTGAGCCACCTCATCTTAACTTCGTTCCCTCTCTTTTGATCTTCTGGAGGACATTTTCCCAATAGTTCCTGGCATATTACATCCCAAGACCAACTACATCTTCCAGTAACGGCATTTCCATCCACTGATAACCCCAAATGCAGCGCTACATCTTGGAGAGTTATGGTGCACTCTCCTACAGGAAGATGAAAAGTGTGTGTTTCTGGTCTCCAGCGTTCGACCATTGCTGTCACTAACGCTGGAATTACTTTGAATTTTCCAATGGTTGCAACTGTGCCAAAACCAGCTTCTTCTACGAATGGATTTATTAACGGGTGTGGTGGTTCAATGTTGAAGTGGTGGTGACACTCCATTGCATCATCAGTCAGATGCATGGACCTGTGAGTATCATGGTTTAGTAACAAAGCCATTGAAGGAGGTTTGATGGAGATTTGAAGGAGGTTTGAAGGAGGTTTGATGGTTTGAAGAAGGTTTGAAGGAGGTTTGATGGTTGATGAGAAGGAGGTCCGTAACAAGGCTATATATAGGAGTGAATAGTGAGTGTCGAATAGTGCATAGTGTCGAATAGTGAATAGTGTCGAATAGTGCATAGTAACGAATAGTGAATAGTACGCATAGTAACGAATAGTGAATAGTGCATAGTACACATACCAATTAACGGTCAAGATCTTGCCGACACTAATAAACGGTCAAGATCTTGCCGACACTAATAAACGGTCAAGATCTTGCCGACACTAATAAACGGTCAAGATCACTCCAATTTTTAATATCTTCATTTTTTACCGTAATTACTTTTTAAACACATTAACGTGTTCAAATATTTTTTTTTTCACAAAAAATTTAATAATTAATTTACAATTAACAATATTAATTTTCTAAATTAATTAAAATAATTAAATTAAATTAATTTAAATTAATATATACTAAATAAAAAAATTAAAAAACACAGTTCAGAAGTCACCCTGGGGGGGGGGGGCGACTTCTGAACTAGTTTTTAAAAAAAAATTAAATTTTTTAGTTCAGAAGTCGTTTTGGGGGGGGGGCGACTTCTAGACTAAAAATGAGATGTGTGCTAGTTTGGTAAATAATCTAAAAAGTGTGCTATTTTGGTAAAAAAAAAAATTTTTGGTGCTACAGTGGATTTTTTGCCTGGATGTGGTGTTATGTTGTTAGTGTGTTAACCTTCAATAAATTATAAAACATGCATCGATCACGTGTTTCTAACAATTCGTGCCAAATATTTTGGACTGAATATATCTTTTTATGAAATTACTATCAACGGTATGTTTAAAAATATTGCAAGAGTACTCCGAACTATCCCAACTAGGTCTGGACATCAGTCGGTTTTGGGTCCAAGACCACCAATTTGGCTTGATCCACAATTTGTTACATCAAGCTCATTTAATTTTCACCTGTATTTTTTGTTAGTTTGTTCAATTTCGATTTAACGGATTGAGCGGGTGGTAGAAACAAGTTAAGTGTAACTTGGCCTTGTTCGTTTTGAAGCTATATTTTTAGGATGTTGATTTTTCTACCCCCAGTTGGCTCTTATACCCCCCACAAAAATGATTTATCCCCATTTTACCCCTATCAATTTTACCATGTTTACTATTAAATAGGTAAATCCGTAGTTATAAATGCATTAGAGGTTTATCAATTAAATAGGTAAACCAAAATTTTTTTAGGCAAAGTTGCTCCGGGGGTCTCTTAACTTATTTTCAGATTTCGAATCAGTCTCTTATGCTTTTTTTTGTAACGAATAAAGCCACTTATGTTTTAAAATCATTGCACCATTACCCTTTTTTAACTTTCTGTTAAACTCTGTTAAAATAATTTGAAGTAGCTAAAAATGCTGATGTGACCTATAAAAATATTGACATGGCAATTCCAACTTGGATTTTATTTAAAATTTATTATTTTTCATTAAAAATAAAATAAAAACAAAACGCATCTTCTTCTTTGACGTTCATCTGCATCTTCTTCTTCTTCTTTTTTATACTACATCATCATTGACGTTCATCTGTATCTTCTTCTTTGCAACACATCTTAACAAGAGAGATTTGTAATTAAGGTAGACGTTCATCTGTATCTTCTTCTTTGCAACACATCTTAACAAGAGAGATTTGTAATTAAGGTTGGTTTGACCAAAATTCCTCTAATATCTGAAGCCAGTTGAACCCAAGAATCCCAAATTGCATAATTCAGGTGGGTTTGACAAAAATTCCAAAATTCGAAGATAAATCGTTCCCTATCGAACCCAAAGTGCAAAAAATAATCCAAAGATAAAATGTTAACCAAAATTCCTCCAATATCCGAAGCCAATTCACATCTTAACGAGAGAGAGAGAGAGAGAGAGAGAGAGAGAGAGAGAGAGAGAGAGAGAGAGAGAGAGAGAGAGAGAGAGATGAGAACTAAATCGTTCCCTAAATCCCAAATCATTCCCAAATCGTTCAACTTCAACATCACAATCCAAATTGTTACTCCATCAATAAACCCAAATCGTCACTAGTTATGAGAGAGGAACAATTTAGCATGATATGGAGGTGTTCTCTGCTGAGGGTTTCGATCTAGCTTGTTCTTCGACAAGAAGGTGAAGGGACACACAACAGTGGACTTTTATTATTTTTATTTTTAAACTTTTTGATAAAAAAAATTAATTTTAAAATAAAATCCAAGTTGGAACTGCCACATCAATATTGTTATAGGCCACATCAGCACTGTTAGCTACTTCAACATTTTTTTAACAGAAAGTTAAAAAATGGTAACGTTGCAATCATTTTAAAATATAAGGGACCTATTCGTTACAAAAAACAACACAAGGGACTAAGTCGAAATCTGAAAATAAGTTAAGGGGGCCAGGAACAATTTTGCCTTTTTTTAACTACGGATTTATCTATAATTATAGATTTATAAATTAAATAGATAAATTCTTGACATAATAATACATTACGAATTTATCTATATTTATCTATTTAATTGATAAATCCGCTATGTACTTTTAAATTAAGGATTTATCTGTTTAATTGATATATAAAACTCATAATTATTTCTAATTTGTTAAAAAGTTAATATTACTTTTATTTTTTTAAAATGAAATAGATATAGCTACCGGTAAAAGAGGGAGGAAATCAGCCATTAAAAGTTAAAAAAATGTTATAAAAACACCACTAGAAATTCGTAAAAGAATCACAACTAATCTAAAAGTTATAAAAACACAACTAAAAAGGAAGAGATAACTCTCAACTTTTAAAGAGACCCCACAAAAAAGACAAGATGTATCATTCAACTTGCTTAGTACCCTTGCCCATAGGGAGAAGATGCAAGCAAAATAACTTTAGGGATTTTTTTTTGTACCCCCACACTTTGACATTATACCTCCACATAGTTTTTAATTCCCAAAATGCCCCTAGTAAAAAGTAACTAACGGATTTACCTAACCAAAAGATAAATCTGTTTCTGGAAAAACAACATAAGGAATTTACCTAACCCATAGATAATTCCGTTTCTGGGAAAAATAACAAGACAGAATTACCTAATTGAAACATACTTCCGTCTTTAAATTTTTGAACAACGGAAGTATGTAACTCAGACTTACTTCCATCTTCATAATGTAATGACAACGGAAGTACAATTATATAAGGTGATTCCGTTTTGTTATTTTTCAAAACGGATTTACTTACTAAATAGATAAATCCGTTTTGGATTTTTGAACTAACGGATTTATCTATTTATTAGATAAATTCGTTTTTGTTAAAATTTAATGAACGCGATTTGACTGACAGTTTTGATCAACGGTGTGGATCGCACCGACAATATCAACGGTGGATAATCAGTGACGATTGCTATAAATACCCACACTCACCCTCATTCTTTTCACACCAACATTTCACTCCAAAATGGAAATTTGTTCAACTCAGTACTCAAGCGAGAATAGACTTACCGCTATTCACCATGGCGACCAAATCACCATGAGAGAAGATGGTGTCTACTTCTCATGTCCAAAGCCTATATTATGCAGGCTCCGCAAAGACATCACATTTGACATTTTGAAAGATAAAGTGGAGATCAAAGTTCAAGTAATTGGTGATGACCGTGAGGTTACTAGTATTACTTATCGCAAACCCGATCGTCGAGATGATGGCAGCATTTACTTCTCGTCCATGAGGATTAGTACTGATGACGATGTACGAAGCATGTTGAACATCCATGACATGCTTCAGAATCGTAGGTCGTTGGAGCTGTACGTGGAGCATCAACGGAGCGTCAATGAGATTTTATGCCATTGTAATAATTGCGGACCAGGAGTAGCTTAGAACTGTCTTTGTTGTTGTTTATGTTTTAACTTTTATGTTCTATCATGCTTTTGTTTTTATGTTTGGTTGTGTTGTTGATGTAATCTACTTTTGCAGTAATGAAAATAAAATTTAAATTTAACGAGTATAATACTAACAGAATAATACTAAATGCAAATAGATAAATCTAGAATAGTACAAATACATGTAAAATAAAACTCAATCCTCTCCGGCTGCCAAATCAATCAAGCCCCGGATCACAGCATATGACCGAGATGAAGGATGAAGGTCTCCAGACTCAAGCACTATCCACAACTGCCGGATCATAATCTCTCCTCAGGTCCCATCACACCTACTGCTGCTACTGCTGGTCCCTCTGGTGCTGCTGGAAGGAGTCAGGGAACTGATACCTTAACGTACCATGGCAAGTAAGTCCGACGAACCTCACCCACCTATGTAACACCCCCTTTTCCTTAACCTTGAAAAGTGGCGCTACACTGAAATAACCTCATTTCTAGTTTCCTTTTGAAAAAATGTTCCTTTACTTTCGGTATGAATTTTCTAAATTTTGAGAAAATAGAGATATACGAACATAATATCCTCATCAATGCGAGGTAGATGATACTTATTCTTTATCGTCACTTTGTTCAACTGACGATAGTCTACACAAAGTCTTGAACCTCCATCTTTCTTCTTCACTAACAAGACTGGTGCTCCCCAAGGTGATACACTCGGTCTAACGAACGATTTTGACAACAAATCCTCAAGTTGACTCTTCAGTTCGGCTAATTCTGTAGGTGACATCCTATACGGTGCAATAGAGATTGGACCTGATCCGGGTATGAGATTGATTGAAAACTCAATATCTCGCACAGGTGGTAAACTGGGAACATCTTCTGGAAATACTTTCAAAAAATCTTTCACAACTGGTACTTCGCTCAAAGTAACTTCTTTTTCCACTTTTAAGGAAGATAACAACATATAACCTTGAGCACCTTCTTCCAAAGAAGATATTGCTTGATTGGCAAATATAAATTCAGAAATCCTAGGGTTGGGAAAAACTAAAGTTTTACGTGCACAATCCAAAAGGAAATGGTTAGAAGATAACCAATCCATGCCTAAAATCACATCTAATTGTGTTAAAGGCAAACATATCAAATCAACAAGAAATCTCCTATCATGGATAACAATAGGACAGTTTAAACACACAGAATTTGCTACTATAGGTTTAGCAATGATGTAACAGGTAAATTCAATTCTTTCACTCTATCCAAAGAGATAAAAGAATGGGTTGCTCCAGAATCAAATAGTACGGTTAAGAGTTTACCTTCCATATCACAATTTCCTTGTATGAGATTTTAGGATTGAGAAGCACCAACACCACTTATGGTGTAAACTCTTCCTTTCGCTTTTGGCCTTTCAGCTCTCATATTGCTCACCACCGGTTCAACTTTTGGATCAATGCAGTCCTTCACCATGTGTCCCATTTTTCCACATCTGAAACATACCATTCCCCTCATGGGACAAGTGTCAGCCAAATGGTCTTGTTTTCCACATTTGAAACATCGTCGAGTGGGTCCTGGATTCTGATTCCTAATTGGTCCACCTCCAAAAGCAGATGCTATCGGACGATATGGTTGTTGATTCTGATTATTCCCCGAGGGTCGGGAATAAGGCTTCCCCGAGGGTCCACAAACGAGCATCGATTTCCTATAAATACCGGCTCGCATAGCCATTTATACGGTACACCCTCTTCCCTTGCAAATTCACTAGCTTATTCTCATACTGACTTGAGCGTCGGAGTGGCTTTGCAGGTACCCCCCCGGGCGCTCACTGACACCTACCAACAGCAGCCGACCAAAATACTGCTAGGTACAGAACATTGGCGACCACAGTGGTAGATATCTATCTTTCACATAATCACTACTCGAACTTTTCTCTTGCTACTCCAAGGCTCCCAGAGGCAGACCCCGGATTCAAAGCATTGTCGTACCGGCATCCTGACCAGAGGATACTCCGGAAGGCAACGTCGTAACCCTTCCTGACGAGGGTACCAGTCAGCCTGCCCAGCCTTCGAATGTGAGTCAGCTTTTGGATCTCCTGGCCAATCGCACTCAAGCTATGCTGCATCAGGAAGACCAGCAGAGTGCTAAGGACATGCCCAACCCGGCACCCAGGAGGGCGCCTGGCCGGGCACCAAGACAGCATCAGACAGCGCCCATGAGGGCGCCATGGCAACATCAGGCAGCGCCCATGAGGGCGCCTGGCAAGGGAACCCTTCCTCCAACAACGGTGACTTCGAGGCACCATCGTTCTCCCCCTCATGAAGGATCAGGCTCACCTCCAAGGGACCCCTCCATACCCTCCGGATGATACCTACCAACCTCACGACTCCCATCCCTTGATACTCGAGAGAGGTCAAGGAACCGGGTCGACACCCACCGAAGGCACCACCGGGGATCGCCATCGAGGAGATCCCCCGACCAACGCAGGCATCAAAAGTACATGGACTATGAAGAAGACAACATGGCCTACCAAGAGGAGGCCAAGGTTGGCAGCATGAAGGCTGATCTGACTTGTTATGGGTACAGTACCAGCAAATGCAGCACCCCCAGGGATGACATTGAAGAAGGGAAGCTCGCCGAATATGTGAATGAAGAAGAGGATGAAACTCGCGACTCCGAATAAGGAGCAGAGCATCAGGACTCGAGCCTAAGGCTAGGCCTAGTTGTGAATTTTGTTGTTTGAACACAAAAGCAGAATATCAAGAAAGAAAAAAGGTCCAACTCTATAGTCAGGAGTGGAGCGAGACAAGTCTGAGACCCAACATACCATGCAGGGAGGGACTGCCTGGATCGTAGGGGGAAACCTCAACATTAACCTAAAGCCAATATCATCTCTCCAAGTATGGGAGTCAAGGGTGTCATGGCGCACTCATCTTCCTAAAGAAAAGCAGCAAAGATCACAGCACCCACCCGACGGGGATCCAAGGTATGAGACCACGATGTCTTGGGTAGCAAGTGCTAATAAAGGCGCGGAAGTCAAGCAAATGACGAGACCATGAGGTCACAGACACCAGAGATACCCACCTACAAGGGTGATGTCTAGTCTGCAGGCCATAACTTCATCCGTGTTTATCCGATTGAGGCGTGTAAGCATGCGTTGGAAAGCTAAGAAGCAGAGCTACAATTCTCATGTTAAGCTCGAAATCCAATTCATACGTCTCCGCACCCAGGAAGGGAAACAAGCTGACGGCACCATGGCAAGCCAGCACCTAAGGCGCCCAGGAGGGCGCCAAATCCTGTTACGGAAGCAGCCAGCGTGGCACGTAAGAAAATTAAAGGATGCATGAGCAGGTGAGTGCATGAGCACGTAAGAAAATAAAAGAGTGCATGAGCACGTAAGAAAATTAAAGGATGCATGAGCATGTGAGTGCATGAGCATGAAAGGAAATAAAAGAGTGCACGAGCACGTGAGCAAAAAACATAGTGCACGAGCACGTGAGCAAAAAAAAACATAGTGCACGAGCTCGTGAGAAAATAAAATAGTGCACGAGCACGTGAGCAAAAAAAATAGTTGTTAGAATTTCAGCAAGTGTACTGAAACGTTGCAAGTAATAGTAAAAACGGTAAGACCGGTCGTATCCACAGGGATTGCGTGTTGTTAACAATGGCTAAGTTATTAACTCTTAGATGTGAAAATTGAATTAAGTTGAAATTATAGTAACAGTGACATAAAGCGTTTGTTTAACAAAGCAAGAAAAGCGATTAAGGATCGAATCCTCTCCCCTCACCTATCACATGAACCTTCAGTTAATTTCAAGTTGTTTATTCAATATACCAGATTCAGTTCACTAATATAGGTTAAGGACAATTCCTTGCCTCAAAACCCCTTTTACCTAATTGAGATACCCTAATTTTTTAGGTGATTCATGCCAATAGGTAACGCATTAAGCCTTAGAAGTAGAGAATTCACACACCTATGGTTCCATATTCCTACGACAACAAGTATGTGATCTAGATCCCCAATTTCAAGCCTACAAACCCATATTCCTATGGTGATCATAAACCCTAAATCATTAAAACTATCATATGTAGTAATAAGGCATTAAACATAGAGGTCTAGATGTATGATAAATCAAACAAACAACAGAATTAACCATAGCAAAGTGTTCAATAGATAGGTTTGGGGAGAATCATCTCTCCCTAATCAAAGGGGTTTAGTTACACATCATCATAGAAGTAGAAACTAGGAAAAATAAGAAGATAAACATGAAGGAAGACATTAGAACCTTCAAACCCCTTGTTCCCAAGTGATGAGAAGTCCCCAAAATCGCACCCTTCGGCTGCTCCAAAACTCTGTTCCGCTCCCAAGACTAAGTCCCTCAAAAATTCGCTGAAACTGCTTAAAAACCCTACTTTTCGGTCAACCATCGCGTCGCGACACGAGCCCGTCGCGACGCGAAAAGTGACAGAAAGTTCTCCCGTGAAAAGGTTTCGCTGCGTCGCGACGCGACGCCTCCTGGTCGCGACGCGAAAAGTGATAGAAAGTTCTCCTTCAGCTTCCTATTGCACCACTAGGCAAATGTCTGGTTCGCTAGTTGATGCTATGACAACTTGAAGGTCTTCCATTGCAATTGGCACCATGAGTGAGAGAATTAGCTTACAAAATGAATCCTAATACATTGATCTAAACTAAGCTAATTCCCCGGCAATCAACAGAATTACAACCAAATCCCTGTATTTTTGGTTCTAAAATTAAGCAACTTATATCATATGACAGGGAGTCAACACAACCCCAAACTTAAACTTTTGTTTGTCCTCAAGCAAACATTCAATTCAGGCTGTGGCTATTTTTAATTTAGCTGTCACACATTCCACATAAACCAGTTAACCACACAGCATTTCAAAAATCATCATCAACCTAATAGTAGCAAGACAACCGAATTGGAAAATACAAGATCATAAGCAGGCAAGCGTTCTCGAGTTCTCTCTTTTTCACACATCTCACCATCTCTCTTTGAAGTGTCTAAGGTGGTCACTCAATTCACAATGCCTGGATCATCGTTTCATAGGCTTGAACCAGTTCTATACACATGATACACATACACACTATTTGAGGACTTTCCAGGTTGTAACGGGGCTTAGGTAAGGGTGGATAACATTTGGATAAGTAGGTTACAACTTGGAGTTAAGCCTACTTCTCTCTTTGTCAATTTCAACAATCTCACTCACTTACCCATTTTCCCAAAGCATTCCACGAGAGAAGGAATTATTTATTTATTTATATATAACTTTTTTTTAGATGTATATATATATATATATATATATATTCTTTTTCTTTCTTTTGTTTGTATGTTCCTTTCTCTTGTATACCACCCAAACTTAGAATGTTGTTATTCCATGAGCAACCAAAAACTTAGAATTTTTCCCACTCACATACATTTGTCTACCTAACTCCAAGTTAAGAAACAACTGGGCATATGATTTGCAGAAAAATTTAAAAACAACAATTAGGCTCAGAGGGGCTAACAAAGGATAAACAATAATTGGGTGGCTTGAAAGGCTCAGGGGTTCCAAAAAATTTGCCTCAGTGTGTATGTAAATCACATGCAAGATTGCTAAGTACACGTTCAAGTTCTGCAGACTAATGCAAGCAAGGAATACACACAATCATGATATAAGTGTTTGGGCTCACCTCACGGTTGGGATTTTAAGTGATGGAACTCGAGAGGACTTGCCCACAAATGATTTCGATCTTCCTCAACTTTTGTCTTGACCACTGGCAATACCTGATGATAAAATTTGACACACTAGTAATCACAAGGTAAAATGTAAAACATGTTAAGCTAAATACCACAAATCATCATAATTGAAGCTGCTTCCAAAAAAGTTCAGGGAAGTGGTGCCTCAATATCACAGAATAAGTTGTCAATATAGTACAGACCAAAATGCAAAATAAAGTCAAAAGGGAAGAAAGATAAAAGCTACAAAATATAATAATGTCTGAAATAGCAGAAAGTGAAAAGGTGAGCCTCCTGCTCAAGGGAATGAAAAGTGGCGCTCAATGAACTCATCTGCTGATAGTAGGGGGTCCTGTGAATCTGGCTCCTCCTCTGCTGGGGCTGAAGATGATGGTCCTGCAGTGCCAGCGGCTCTGTTCTCAGCCATGTACTCCTGGGCAGCATGATGAACTCGGGCAGATGCAAGGTGTGAGGTATCCACGCCCTGCTGCTGTAGTAACATCGACGACCCACACCAGCTGGCCATCATGAGGTCATACTGGAATGAGGGGTCGCTATGAAACTGCTCCCGGTAAGATGGGCCTGCTGGCTGCTGCTGAGCTGGGGATGATGGCTGTGGTGGTACTGCCCCGTCCAATGGTCCCTCAGGTTGCTTCATAATCCACGCTGCTGTAATAGGCTCCCTGGGGTCAATAAGCAGGTCATCGGGGTACTCCGGGCAGCCTTCCTGTTTGCAAAGAGCATGGATCAAGGAAGCGTGCCCCAATCTAGCCCTGAGACACTTCACTATATCTGCGATGCTGTTGGAGATGATATATCCCAGATTCAACCTATTTCCTCTTATGATGGCTAGGATCCCCATTGCTGCTTTCACTTTCACATCAGAAGAGTTGGAGCATGACACAATGGTTTGGTTGAAAAATGAATTCCAAACCTTAGGGATAGGCTTCAGTGCCGTGTTGTTGAAGCGCTTGGGGAAACTTTGCAATCCTGGTGCATATTTGTCCCATTGTGCCCCCTGACGGCCCAATTCTCTCAGCGTCCCCTCATAATCAATTTCCCTGAAGTCGGCTAAGGCATGTCCCATGGCACAGGGGGAGAACTCAGGTAGCTCAAGAAGTCTGTTAATGCTTTCCGGAGAGTATGATACCTCCTTTCCTCTGACAAAAACGGTGGTAGACTTGTCCACCTCTTCTTCCCAGTATGCATTAGAGTAGAACTCTCTCAACAAGCTCTGGTTAGCCTGTTTGATCATTGCGTTGAGAGAAAGCCACCCCATTTCCCGGAGCGTAGAGGTGATGATCGGGAATTCACCCGTGCTGAGGTCGAATGCCCGCTCCGGGTTGATTTTCTTTCCCTTGACCACTTGCTGGTATCTCTCCTCATGTTCTGGGGACCTAAACCTGTCAGCATCAAAATATGGTCCCCCCGTCTTCGCTTGGATGTGCCTGCCTTGTTTGGTTTGACCATTGTACCTGTTAGAAAATTGCCTGCAATAAAATAAAAACCAAATTCCAGCAGCAAATTGTTAGTTCTCAGGGAATCCTTGGTGTAAGGCCCCGCTCACAGCAGAGAATTTAACAAAAACAGGCAAATTAAAATATCTGGGCACTAAGTCAACTACACTAAGGTTCCATGATTATTGACACAATGTAAGTCCAACTCAGCAACCAAAAAGTTCGTTCAGGCATTTTTACAAAGAGTTGGTTTGCCTAACAGAAATTCATTAAGGCATTTTATCAAACACCTTGCTCACACAGATTTTTCATTGAGGCATTCTGTCAAACACTTGGTCTACACTCTAAAAACCAAATTTTTTCTATTCCAATGCAAATGATACTTTACCAATTCACAGAGACAATCAGTAACCATGCAATTTAGAGGGGTGGGGCGCAATAATCAAGTCCTAGTTTCACTCCTAGCCCACAATTTTGTAGCCCCAATTTACCCCACATAACCAATAAAAAGATTTGAAATCTATGCTTAAGATTGAGGATAATGGTTACCTGGAGATGTTGACAAGGATGATTTCGTGCCAATTTGTGTGAATCCACCACAAAATAGAGTGCAAAAACCGAAAGGGGAGGGGAAGGGCACTGCTGGTCGCGCACAAGAGAGGGAGAGGGAAAGAAAAACTGTTTCTCTATGGCTGCCAACTGCCTGAAACAGGCTTAACTGCCTCTCGTCGCAACACGACGCGAAGCCTTCGCGACGCGATGCTAGACAGATCTATCTGCCTTGAAAAAATTTGAGCGTATCGCGACGCGACACTATATCTTCGCGACGCGAAGACAGACAGAACACTTTTATTTTGAAATTTCCTCTTATAAGTCCTCTCCACAGCGACGCAACATTAGCAGGCCCCAGTTTTTACATAAAGACTCAAAACTTAAACCAATTGCTTAAAAATTAACTAAAATAAATACTTGTTACCTCACAGTGGGTTGCCTCCCACTCAGCGCTTCTTTAACGTCACTAGCTTGACGGTTAGAGAATGTCTCAGTTTGGGTCAGATGGAGCACTCAGCTTCTTCAGTGCCTCTTTCAGCACTCTTTTGGCATACTCTACCTCCAGCTTGCAGGTATGATTAGATGTACCTGAAACTTCCTTAAGGTCTTCCCATATAACAGGTGACTTCTCACGGGGTGAGTAGATGTGAGTTCTGTTTCCAACCATCAGAGGATTAGTTGTCTCAATGCAGTGGCACCCTTCTTTTTCCTTATTCGGGGCGGTGGACTCAAGCACATTGAAAGTCACAGCTTCATCTTGGACTCTCAATGTCACAGTCCCATCGGCCACATCAATTACTGCTCTACTGGTAGCCAGGAAAGGTCTTCCCAAAATGAATGGAATGTCATTGTCTCCATTCATGGAGCTTTTGACACAAGTGTCACCATCAAGTTGCAGGATCACAAAATCCACTGGGAAGAGGAATTTGTATACCTTCACCAGGACATCTTCTACAACCCCATAAGGATGCCTTATAGAACTGTCTGGAAGTTGTAAGGTCATGTTGGTTGGCTTAACCTCACCTCCGCCAAGTTTTCTCCACATAGCCAAGGGCATCAGATTAATGCTTGCTCCCAGATCACAAAGGGTCTTCCCTATTTTAACATCACCAATTGCACAAGGTATGGTGAAGCTCCCTGGATCTTTCAACTTAGGAGGAAGCTTGTTTTGAATAATGGCACTACACCATTCTATTAATGCCACTGTTTCATCTCCCTTGAACTTCCTCTTCTTTGTCAACAACTGATTCATGAACTTAGCATAGACCGGCATTTTCTCCAGGGCTTCGGCAAATGGTATGTTGATTTGGAGGCTTTTGAAATTATCCATGAATTTTGAGAACTGCTCATCCTTTTGATTCTTCTTACTCAACTGAGGGTATGACAACTTCATGTATGAAGGAATTTCTTTGGGCTTCTCGTCAACCTGCAATTTTTCATTAAAAAAATTTTCTTTTTGGTTAGACTTCACAATTCCCTCACTTTTTTCACTTAACTCATTTTCGACTCCTCCATTTTTCTTTTTCAACTCCTCCCTCAACACCTCAGTTTCACCACATCTTTCTCCAGGCTTGAGTTTTTCCACTTCAACAGGGTTCAGCTCTCTACCACTTCTCAAAGAAATAACATTGCAACTCTCATTTTTAGGGTTATCAAGAGTGCTAGCAGGAAAACCACTATTGGATGTCTCAGCAAGTTTCTTTGACAACTGACCAATCTGAACCTCCAAGTTCTTCATCGAAGCCTCATGATTCATCCCCATGTTTTTCATTGCTTGTTCTTGGGCTTGGAAAGTGTTCTTGGTCATTTGCATGAATTGGGTCAAAGCATCTTCCAACAGAGAAGGGTTCTTTTGCTGTTGAGCAGGTGGTTGAGACTGCTGTTGGTTTGAACCTGAGACCTCATTATTCTTCCAGGAGAAGTTAGAATGATTCTTCCACCCAGGATTGTAGGTGTTAGAATACGGGTTCCCACTTTGCTTTTGAAAGTTTCCCATGTAACTTGCCTGTTCAACCATTTCTCCATGAGTTGCGCAATCACCCTCATGGGCTTCTCTACCACAATAGTTGCACCCACCTGTTTGCACTGCTTGAACGGTTGCTTGAGCCTTTGAACCAACTTCGCAAGCTGTAGTTAACTGCTTAGTAAGAGCTTCAATTTGCATAGACATTAACTTTTGTTGGGCCAACACAGCACTGTTAGAGTCCAATTCCAGCACACCCTTTTTACTCACAGCTCCACGATCATTCTGGATTCTATACTCATTAGAAGCCATGTCTTCCACCAGCTGTTTTGCTTCCTCCCAAGTCTTAGTGCCTAGAGATCCTCCAGCTGAGGCATCTAACATCATCCTGGTCTGAGGTCGCAACCCATGGCAGAAAGTTTGCAGCTGCAAAAAATCATCAATACCATGCCCTGAACATTTTTTTAGCAATAATTTAAATCTTTCCCAGGAATCATATAGGGACTCAGAATCCCCTTGTGCAAAGTTTGAGATTTCTGCTCTCTTTTTGATGAACTTGGAGATTGGGAAGAATCGTTCCAAGAACTTGTTTTCCAGTTCGCCCCAAGTGTTCACAGTTCCTGCAGGTATGGTGTTCAACCAATCCTTAGCCCTGCCTGTTAGTGTGAATGGAAACAGGCGCAATTTCTTGGCGCTTTCATTAACTCCCTCAGGGTGTGTAGTTCCACATATCTCATAAAACTGGAAAAGGTGATGGTTGGGGTCTTCTGCATCTGATCCTGAAAACTGCTCTGATTTTAAGGCAGTGAGCACAGAAGATTTGATGTCAAATTGGGCAACTCCCACTGGTTGGAAAGTGAATGCTTGAACGCCCTGATTTCTCCCCCCGAAGTCACCGAGAGTGCGTCTTGGAGGTGGATTCTCAGCCATTTCTGCCTCTTCAGTCGAAGAATCTTCCGGAACAGAGGTTGAAGCTGAGTGTACCTGTGACTCTCTCTGGGTTTGTTGCAAGGCTAGCTTTGCTTTCTTTCGGTTTGCTTTTGCTGTCTTTTCAATCTCTGGGTCAAATAACAATTCTCTCGCAGTTTTGTCCCGCATAAACAAATTTCTGAAATACTAAGCAAACTGTCAACAAGTCCAATAAAATCACTGAGTACCAAAAATAAATAATTAAATAAATAAAAACAGAGTAAAACTAAAATCTAAGAATCAACTCGTTTGCCTTGTTGACAACTAAATCAACAATCCCCGGCAACAGCGCCAAAAACTTGTTAGAATTTCAGCAAGTGTACTGAAACGTTGCAAGTAATAGTAAAAACGGTAAGACCGGTCGTATCCACAGGGATTGCGTGTTGTTAACAATGGCTAAGTTATTAACTCTTAGATGTGAAAATTGAATTAAGTTGAAATTATAGTAACCGTGAAATAAAGCGTTTATTTAACAAAGCAAGAAAAGCGATTAAGGATCGAATCCTCTCCCCTCACCTATCACATGAACCTTCAGTTAATTTCAAGTTGTTTATTCAATATACCAGATTCAGTTCACTAATATAGGTTAAGGACAATTCCTTGCCTCAAACCCCCTTTTACCTAATTGAGATACCCTAATTCCTTAGGTGATTCATGTCAATAGGTAACGCATTAAGCCCTAGAACTAGAGAATTCACACACCTATGGTTCCATATTCCTACGACAACAAGTATGTGATCTAGATCCCCAATTTCAAGCCTACAAACCCATATTCCTATGGTGATCATAAACCCTAAATCATTAAAACTATCATATGTAGTAATAAAGCATTAAACATAGGGGTCTAGACGTATGATAAATCAAACAAACAACGGAATTAACCATAGCAAAGTGTTCAATAGATAGGTTTGGGGAGAATCATCTCTCCCTAATCAAAGAGGTTTAGTTACACATCATCATAGAAGTAGAAACTAGGAAAAATAAGAAGATAAACATGAAGGAAGACATTAGAACCTTCAAACCCCTTGTTCCCAAGTGATGAGAAGTCCCCAAAATCGCACCCTTCAGCTGCTCCAAAACTCTGTTCCGCTCCCAAGACCAAGTCCCTCAAAAATTCGCTGAAACTGCTTAAAAAACCTACTTTTCGGTCAACCATCGCGTCCCGACATGAGCCCGTCGCGACGCGAAAAGTGACAGAAAGTTCTCCTTCAGCTTCCTATTGCACCACTAGGCAAATGTCTGGTTCGCTAGTCGATGCTATGACAACTTGAAGGTCTTCCATTGCAATTGGCACCAGGAGTGAGAGAATTAGCTTACAAAATGAATCCTAATACATTGATCTAAACTAAGCTAATTCCCCGGCAATCAACAGAATTACAATCAAATCCCTGTATTTTTGGTTCTAAAATTAAGCAACTTATATCATATGACAGAGAGTCAACAATAGTGCACGAGCACGTGAGCAAAAAAACATTGTGCACGAGCACGTGAGAAAATAAAAAAGTGCACGAGCACGTGAGCAAATAACATAGTGAGCGAACACGTGAGAAAATCAAATGATGCATGAGCGTGAGAGGAAATAAAGTAACGCGTAAAGTGATGGTTTCATTCTGCTCGCCCTCACACTCTCCTATGCTCGCCCCCTAGGTGCAGCGTAATCGGCCAAGAGGAAAAGAAAATGTGGTGTTGCTCGCCCATACTCACCATCAACCACCTCGATCAAGGCAAGTCAGCAAAAAATATCAATAGACGAGCAGGATAATTGCTGTGATCCTCTGACAAAATTAGCAGACCCGACGACGGCACGAGCCGTAAGGGCAACCTAACCTACGAGGGCATCCTAAACGACAACGTCAAGTCAAGACCATTCCCTAGGATAATCTCGACTTGTGGGGCAACGGTGGAACCAGGTCAATATCCACCAGAGGTACCACCGGGGATCGCCATCGAGGAGATCCCCCGACCGACGCAGGTCAATATCGAACTTTGCCACGAGGCACGAGGCGACTTTAAACGTGTCGCAACCTCTGATGGGCGAGTTAAATTCAGACCGAGTTCTGATAAACTGCCCTCGGAGTTAACTTTGCCACGAGGCACGAAGCGACTTTAAACGTGTCGCAACCTCTGATGGGCGAGTTAAATTCGGATCGATTCTGATAAACTGCTCCCAGAGTCACCACGAGGTGCGAAGCGGCTTCGAAAATGGTCGCAACCTCTGATGGGCGAGTTAAATTCGGACCGATTCTAATAAACTGCCTCCAAAGTCATCACGAGGTGTTAACTTTGCCACGAGGCACGAAGCGACTTCGAAAATGGTCGCAACCTCTGATGGGCGAGTTAAATTCGGATCGATTCTGATAAACTGCCCCTAGAGTCCCACGAGGTATTAAATTTGCCACGAGGCACGGAGCGACTTTAAACGTGTCGCAACCTCTGATGGGTGAGTTATTAATCAGATCGATTCTGATAAACTGCCCCCAGAGTTAACATTGCCATGAGGCGATATGAGATTATACATTCAGATGCGCAAGGCGATGACCAGCGCCCGAGGCCACCCAACGCGTGCCAGTTACAATTATAAGGAACAAGCTAGATAAAGAGGAAGCTTGGATGTTTCAAAATGCAACATAAAAAAGTCAGGGGGCAATGACATCGAAGTCAACCTCGTTAGGTCAGTATGTGACAAGCCTCCCGGCCAGAACCTCTTGATCAAATTAAAAGATCATGGAGATGTCAAACAGATAATGGTGAAGACGGAAGAAGAAATTCCCCTCGGCACCAAGCAAGCCCTGAAATTTCATCAAGAAGAAAAGTAGACTAAGAGACAGGATGAGCAACAAAAAAGCAGAGTGCCGAGCACACGTCCACACAAGCCGGCACCCATGAGGGCGCTTGGCAGGGCACCAATGAAGAAGCAGGCAGCGCCCATGAGGGCACCTGGCAAGGCGCCAATGAAGAGTAGCCAGCGCCCATGAGGGCGCCAATGAGAAGCAGCCAGCGCCAATGAAGAGCAGCCGGCGCCCATGAGGGCGCCTGGCAAGGCGCTAATGAAGAGCAGCCAGCACCCATGAGGGCACCTGGCAGGGCGCCAATGAAGAGCAGTCAATGCCCATGAGGGCGCCTGGCAGGGCGCCAATGAAGAAGCAGGCAGCGCCCATGAGGGCACCTGGCAGGAGGTGGTCTGGAAGCAAGTCCTCCGCAAGGGGGCAGACAGCACTGTGCAAGGCACCCATGAGGGCACCAAACCTTGTCTCGCAAAACCTGTTCCACGAGGAGACACCCAACGTGTAGACGTCCAAGGAACCCATGAGGGCACCAAACCTTGTCCCCCAAAACCTGCTCCACGAGGAGACACCTAACGTGTAGACGTCCAAGGCACCGATGAGGGCACCAAACCTTGTCTCGCAAAATCTGCTCCACGAGGAGACACCTAGCATATAGACACCCGAGGCGTCCATGAGGGCGCCAACTCTCACCTTCGCAAGGGGGCAGACAACACTATGCAACAAGGCTTCCAAGACGCCCGTGAGGGCACCTGGCAGGGCGCCAATTTTGAAGCATAAATCTCCCATGAGGGCGCCAAGGCAGCCACAGGCGGCACCCAAGGGGGCGCCTGGCAGGGTGCCAAGTCAAGCACAAGCCAACACCCAGGAGGGCGCCTGGCGGGGCGCCAAAAGAGCTACACGCTAACAAGCCGGCCACAGGCGCCCACGAGGGCGCCAACTCTCAGCAACATGCATGACAAGGCACCCATGGCGCCCATGAGGGCGCCAGATCCTGCTCCAAGAGGCGGCAGCCAAGACAACATGACAAGGCGCCCATGAGGGCGCCAGATCCTGCTCCAAGAGGCGGCAGCCAAGACAACATGACAAGGCTCCCACGAGGGCGCCATCCACAACCCGCACGCAGGGAACAACACCAGAGGCGCCCGGGAGGGCGCCTACTCTCAGGAACGAACAAAGCGGCCAGCAAGGCGCCCAGGAGGGCGCCAACATCAGGATGTCTCAACACCATGACACAAGGCGCCCAGGAGGGCGCCAACATCAGGATATCTCAACACCATGGCACAAGGCGCCCAGGAGTGCGCCAATATCAGGATATGTCACCCTAGCTTGGCACCTAGCACAAGGGTTACACCAAGGGAGGTGTGAATCACGACCGCGACGAAGAGATCTTGTACGACCCGACAAGACAGACAAAGTAACACATTACGGCAAAGAAAAAATTTCTCTTTTTTACTCTAGAGAGTGAGAATGATAAAACACGGTCGTGACAAAGGCAGTGTCTCATGCGACTTCACACATCCGGTAGACAGACGAAAATCCTTCAAGCCAAGACCATCCTCCGGAATAATCTCGGCTTGGGGGGGCAACTGTTCTGGACTGGACCAAGAGGTCCATTTAGCAAAACCAGGGGGTGCGTTTAGCAATTGGATATGGATCAGCCCAATCAATTCGGCCCATATCCACTACATACAAGCCCAACTAAAGCAACCACGCTTGGATGGTTCAGATCGATTCTGATAATCCGACGGTCCACAGACGAGCATCGATTTCCTATAAATACCGGCTCGCATAGCCATGTATACGGTACACACTCTTCCCTTGCAAAGTCACTAGCTTATTCTCATACTGACTTAAGCGTCGGAGTGGCTTTGTAGGTACCCCCCGGATGCTCACTGACCTCCTGCCAGGGCAGCAAGAGACCTACAAACAGCAGCCGACCAAAATACTGCTAGGTACAGAGCATGTATTTTCCCGGTTGATTCCACCTTCCTTCATTGTCTCTATCTTCCTGCACTTTTCCACAAGTGGTTGAAATTGCCGAATTTCAAGTGGTAATTACCGTTGCCATAGGGTGGAAATCAAAACCGTTTCCATACAACTGGCAGTGGCAACGGTTTTCAGCTTGCGTTGCCTTTGGGGATGTAATACCCTAATTTTGTCCTATCCAAAAATAAGAAATTTTATTTATTTTTAATAAAAATAATTATTTTATTTTCATGCCATGTTTTATTTTATTTTAGTTTGCTACAAGTTTTAATCTTTGAAAAAATAATAATTAGAAGTAAAGAAACAAAAATAAGCAAAGGAGGAAATAGGGGGGTTTGTTAAAAAAGAATAGAGGTGCAATTAGGATTGGGCCATCTAAAACCCAACCCAACACAAAAAAGGCTAGCCCATTTCGCATAACCCAACTCCACCAAAACCTAACCCATATCCAACCCATAACCCACAACCCAACTCACCAAAACCCTAAAATCCCTCCTCTTCTAACCCTAATTCGCATACCTCTCCCCCTTAACCCTAAAATGTGGCCACATTCACTCCCCCCCTTAACCCAAAAATCATCCACATTCACTCCCCTTCAAACCCTAGAAATCCGCCCCCATTCCCTCTTTTCCCTCCTTGGAACTTGCAACTTCACTCTTCCCACACACTTCCCACTTCCCCACATCTCCTTTCCCCATACACGCCTCCCACTTCCCCATACACGCCTCCCACTCTCTCTCACACACTTCCCTTCACCAAACCATAACTCACATCACTCCCCTCACATCACTCTCCTCCCCAACGGCTCTCTCCCTCACGCATCCCTCATCACTCTCTCACACACTCACTCTCATCTTTTCACTTCACACACTCAACTCTCTCTCTCTCTCATACGCCCCCTCCATCTCCTTTCTCTCACACAACCTCCAAAACACATCACCTCCACCTCTCCCATCAAACCCTAGCCGTCCCCTTCCTCTCTTCTCTTCCTCTCACGCTTCCTTTCTCTCACCCCTCACGAAATCACCATTTTTGGTGCCCTTCTTTCTCTCCTCTCCCACGAAATCGCCATTTTTGGCATCACCACACAAGGAGGCCGTTGGTCACTCAAAAGCTCACGGGTTCATCCAAGGAAACATGCTTTCCACTTCGTTTTCTCCAAGGCTCACACGCAAACGGATCTATACACAAGGCTTGGTGAAAAACCGAAAGACAAAACGCATCACTACAAGATCAAGTTTTAGTATAAATAGGGGTACGGTTTTGAAGAAGAAAAGTCCTTTTTGGGGGAAGAGAGAAGAGGGTGAGAGGTCGAAATCTTGAAGATCCAGGAGCAAGAAAAAACGGTTCCGAAAGTTTCGTTGAAGCAGTGAGAGAGAGAGATTTCGTTTTCTTTTTTTCTCCTCCATAAAATTTTCATAGTTTTTTTTGTATTCTGTTGTTGGTGAAATCTGGAAACGTGCTTCACACTGTACAAGCATAATATTTGGTAATCATTTTTATTTCTGTTTCATCTCCACTTTACTGTAAATCTTGTCTTCTTTTATGATGTTATAAGTTATTAGTTGCTAATCTCAAAAAGATTAATCCGTTCTTGCTTATATCTTCATGTAGTGTTCATATGATATCCAGAAAATAGGCTTGTCATGTTGGTCCAAATAATTCGTTTATCATGATTCGTTTGTTTGTCCAAATAATTCGATTATAAGCTATTTTTATCACGTTTTCTGTTTTTTTTTTTAAAAAAATAATGATAATAAAAGAACCCCAAAAACAAAAGAAAAACATCTCCTAGTAATTAATAAAAAAGGGGTAGTCAACACATTTCTTTTACTATTATTAAGTAAACAAGTAAACTGATTTTTATGTTTTTCTTTTATTTATTTATTTATTCGTTTTTTATTTAATCAAAAATTAACAAAAGAAAAAAGAGAACAAAAGAACTTTCCCTTAGTAAAAAAAGGTGGCAGATAAGACATTTTTTTTAATAAAACAAGTAAATTGCTATTTGCACCCCTGTGTTTCTAATGACACCACCTCCGTTTCTTTTAAATTTTCAGACTGCTATTTACACCCCCCCAGATTCAGGCATAAGCCTCTTTTCTCACTTAAGCCCAGTTTCGCTAACTGGGCCCTCCCATGCGAACTGGGCTTTCTTTTTTTTCACACCCCTCATTTTGATAACTTAACCTCTTTGAGAAAGCCCAGCATTTACACAGTCCATTAGAACTAATCCCTGATTTCTGCACCCCCTATTTTAAAACGCAACCCTTCTCACTGTTTACACCCCATTTTTGATAATATAGCCCTCCTACCACTTGCACCCCCCATTTTACTATTTCACCTCCTGTTTCTCTTTTTTAAATTTCGCTTCTTTTCCCTAAGTGAACTTATTTTCTTTTTTTTCACAAACCCTTTTTTTTTCATTAGTGGATAAATTTTTCCCCGAACAAAAATCAATCCAATTGCAAATTCCTTTCATCACGACGTTCTCTCCAATTAAAATCAACGAGAACACTTTTCAAAAACAAATCTTTTCAAACGTCGGGATCAAAACTAATCATCACTAATGATCACTCGCGCCGTTGCCGTTTGATTGTGGGTGATGATTTCATTCCTGTGGGAGCTAGTAGTGTGGCCACTCTAAACCGTTGTTGTTTGGTCCTCACAAACGCTCTCCTTCAATTGCGAAAACCTTTTCAATGCTCAAAATAAAAACCGATTATCATTAATCATCACTCGCGTCGTTGCCGTTTGGTCGTTAATGATAATTCATTTTCATAAGAGTTAGTAGCGCGACCACTCTAAACCGTTGTTGTTTGGTCACTGCGAACGCTCAACCCCTTTGCGAAAAACTCCAAAAAGATTAAAAAACAAAAACCCTTTTCAGGACAAACAAGAACTACGTAGCTTTGAATTCTCCATCGCACCAGGAGATACGTAGGAGCGAGAGGCTAACTCTCGTCAAGCACCAAAAATAAAAATTTTTCATTAAGTCTTTTCATTCTCTTTTCGAAAAAAAAGGGGCAAACTTAAGTATTTTCCAAATCAGCACTTTAAACCACACGTTTAATTAAAGGTTCCCTTTCGGTAGAAAGGAGGCGTGGGGTGCTAAAACCTTCCCCATGCCTAACCGACCTCCGAACCCAAATTTTCCAGTTTCTAAAAGGCCATTCGTTTTCCAAAAAGGTTTTCTTCAATATTTTCCTTATAAAAAAAATATTGGTGGCGACTTCATTGAATTTCAAAAAGTTGTAAACGAAGAAAGATTCCCTCAGGGACTTTTTCGGGCGCAACAGCTGACGACTTCACTGGGGACTTTTCTTTTTTTTTAAGTGGGTCAAGCCTAACTAATTAAATGTGTGGTTTAGTGTGCTATCGATGTGATTTGGATACTTTGTTTGCTTCTATCCCTTTTCGGTTTGCCCTTCTTATCAGGTTGTATGCATGTGCATTTGTTTTCTCTCCTTCCATGTTTATTTTTCCTCGTCTTTGCTTATGTGCTTAGTACCCTCGTGCTTTTCCCCCCCATCTTGTTATGTTCCCCTCTTCTCGGCCCCTTTCTTGAGGTAAGAAAAGCACTTGATTGTTGTTGAAACCCTAGGCTAGCTTATTTGATATTGAACCCTAGTGTAGACAACATGTTATCGCTTGCTATTGTCTGGACTATTCCGGGTTTTCCTTTGCAGGTGGGGGTATATGTGGGTAGTTTTAGGCGGTATGTCCTCGCTACACACACTCACACCTTATGCTTATTGTGCTTCGAGAGGGGCCTAAAACCCAAGGTCTGACAAAACTTAGGAGAGTGGAAACGAGTAGTGACTGCCAATTGGACCGATGTCCTTCTGCTCTCACGAAAGTTTCAGCCAGAGTATGCTCTTTTATGGTACTTCACACCAGATGACATTCCATCGTTGTGGGTGTTATCATGAGAGAGATTTAGCTCTGGTAACCTGGTAAGGAAGTGACTAGAACCCACATGGGAGGAACATTTGAGATGTCCTAGAACTTAGGTCCCCATCTTCGTAGGACAGAAGGGGCATACCAAATTGTGTGCTGCATTGTAAACTAGGCACGTTTTCAAAAAGAAAAGGAGATCTTTCGAAAAAAGAGAAAATAGAGAAAGAGTTGCCGTTGTAACCTTTCTTTCGCCGGTCTGTACGAAGTGACATATGAATCACTTTATTTTAAAAAAAAAAGAGGGGGGTGAAAGAGTTACCGCTGTAGCCTTTCTCATACCGGTCCATATGAAATAACGTACGACCCGCATTTTCAAAAAAAACTTGAATCACTGCCAATAAGGACTGGTCTCTGAGTTACATAGACATAGAACATCATCATCATTTACACACATCCTTTGCATAAAACATACATTTTCAATAGTTTTCGCATGCATCTTTGCATTTCATCATGGTTTGCTTGCCGAGAACCCCAAGTAATGAGAAATTTTTGTCATAGATACGGCATGGAATCTAGAAGGGAAACGGTGTATACTCCAAGGTACCCCGCTGTAAACAAGGTAGATGTGACTAGTCTGAAAAAATGTGTTGACCTGATGGGACCTATCGAAAGGGGATCGTTTGATAATGCTTATGGGAACATCCGGAAGTTGTTGTTGCTAGAGGTGCAGACTGAGGCTATTGTGGCTTTGAGTAGATTTTATGACCCAGAAATCAGGTGCTTTCTTTTCAAAAATTTTCAAATGGCCCCCACATTGGAGGAATATCAGCAGATTTTGGGTTTCACTCAGACAGAAGCTGTCCCCTACCGGTATCAAGAACAGTACTACACAGATGAGGGGTTCGCTGCATTATTGCAAGTGAGTGTAGAGGATCTGAAGCTCCAAAAGCAGAAGAGAAACAATGTGATAGGTTTCCCGCAGAGCTACCTTGAAGGTTTAATGGGAGCCTATGCTAGAAGTAAAAATTGGGTTGTCTTCAAGCGAGTTTTGGCCTTAGCAATTTTTGGGGTTGTTCTCTTTCCGCAGATTGAGAGGTATGTGGATGTGACCGTTATTGGTATTTTCCTAGCTTTTCAGAATAGGAAGAGTCCCATTAATCCAATTCCCGCCATCCTTGCTGACACTTATTCTGCTTTCACTCATCATTGTGACTTGAGAAGGAAGAAAATCTCTTGCTCTTCTCACCTGTTATATGCGTGGCTTCTCATTCATGCCTTCACCAACCCAACACGAGTGGAAAAGTTGATTGGCTACGCAGTAACTTGTGAGGTGAAAGCTATGAGTATTCAAGAGTGGATCCAGTTTCTAGGGGGTCTAGATGAGCACTCGATCCGTTGGTATCTCTCATCTTGCTGGGAAGATAGGCCTAAGGTAGTCTTCCGTTGTGGTGGTTTTCAAAATGTCCCGCTGATGGGCACTAAGGGATGCATCAACTACAACCCGTCCCTGACTCTGAGGCAATTGGGGTATCCGATGAGGAATTCGCCTACTGAAGAGATGATATCCCCACTTTACATCTTTGAAGGAGGACCAAAAGATGACAGTTTGCTTAGAAAGGTATTGCAAGCCTGGAGTACGGTGGTTCGCATGGGAAAAGTAGAGCTTGCTCAGAGGACTAGTGGTATCACCTTCGCTCAGTGGCTCGGAAAAAGGATCCAGAATGTTCAACTGCCCTACCAAAAAGAGTTGCAAGTCGAGAGGGAAGTAGTAGATGCCAGTGTCCCTGTTGTCGAAGAATTAGGCGAGGTTAAGTTGGCTCTGATGAAGGCAGAGGAAGAGAAGAAATCTTTGCAAGCTGAGATAGAGAAGATGGCTCTGAAGAACAAAAGGTTGAAAGAAGAAAATTCCCTGAAGTCTGCTACCATTGAGAAGTTCAGTCAGAAACTAAAAGGGGAAGAGGAGAGCAAGTTAGAAGTTCAAAGGTATCTGCAAGGAGCCAAGGAGGAAATCAAGAGGCGAAGCTTGAAAGAGAAGAAGGCCCTGGAAGAAGCCAATCAGTGGAAAGAATTGTGGGATGAAGCAAAAATGGAAGAGAGAGCTGCGAAAAGCTTGCTTGCCAAGTCAAAGAGAGAATCCCGCATGTTACAAGCTGAATGGGAGAGTAAGTTAGACAGTGTTGTGCAAGAGAAAGACTCATTTGAGAACATCCTCAGAGAATATCAGCGGGCCCTAAAAGCAGAGCAAGAGGATTCTGATGAGTTAAGGAAGCGCCTTTGTCACATCAGCGATGCGTACTGGCAAGTGAGGGATGAAAGTCAGTATTGGGAACATCGCTATGTTGAGCTGCTCGGTAGGATTGAAGAGCAGGCAGTCATCATTGAGCTGAGGGATGAAGTTCAACACTGGAAGGATAGGTTCTCCAAGCTATCAGAGTTGGTCAACCAGGCTCTTGCGGATATGCCCAGGAAATTAAGAAAAGCCGAAACTGAGATGTATCCCCTCAACACCCCGCTTGAGGTGTACAAATTTGTGGAGTACTGCAGAGCCCTAGTTGAGGAAGCCAAAGGAAAAGCCGGAAGCACCTCTACCAACAACAAAAGGAAAAAGAGTGGAAATGTCAAAGCTCTTTGTATTTGAGCTTCTTTATTGTAATTTTCCATTTTGTTTTATTGTACCTTTCCTTTTTCAATCATTGTATCAGAATGTCGTACTTTCGGATTCAGATTTTGAAGTATTTTGTTTAAATACACCCGTTTCGCTTCCAGATTCCAATTTCAGTATGATCCAAGGAAAGTGATATAACAAAATTAATCAAGGATTTACCTGCGTATCTATGACAAGACATAATACACTGCGATTCTCGGCAAGACAAACTAAACACGCATTCATTCGCATTGCATTCATTTATTCGTTCTTGTGTTCATAAGCGTGTTCCGTCAACAGAAAATTAGGCAAGCTGGTTAATCATCGCTATTGGACGCGTCTGCAAGCAAGAAACATGGAAAACAATCAAGCCAACCCTGATCAGAACGATCCGCAGCCACATCGGGATGACGAAATTCCAGGAGGTCTGGATCCTAATGGTCAGGGTCAGCATGGTCAGAATCAGGGGAATCAAGTCATTCAAGCTGAGATGGAAGTCCTAAAGGCTCAAATGGCGGAGGTCATAAGAGTGCTAAGTGCCTTAAGAGATGTTGGCACAACTGAAGCTGCTGTTGCTGGGATGAACAATCCTCCTCCCCTTCCTGGGTCTGGGATCTCTCAAACCCTTCAAGCTGTGCAATGGCCTCCCTATGGTCTCCCACTGGGCTATACGCCTCCTGCTGCTAATGCAAACCCTGGAAGAGATCCTTCAGGAACCACGGGGCACGCTCAGCCTAATACAATTGTGAATGAAGTTGGAACAGGGACGCATCAAGCCCAGATTCAGATCCCAATTCCTGTTATTGCTCCAGGAACTCCGGCGGGTTTCAATTCACCAATAATGGTTCATCCACACGTACAGGCCCCAGTCCCTCAGAATATTGCTCGCCGACACATGACCCCGGTCGCGGCATCGATGAATAACCCTCACTATGGTGCCGGCGGTTTCCCACAGAATTACCCTGCCGAAGCTAGAAGTCAGTATCATATGCTGGAAGAAAGATTAAGAGCTGTTGAAGGGGCAGGTTCTCGAGCCAGGAATGCCCATGAGTTGTGCTTGGTTCCTGATCTAGTCCTGCCGCCCAAGTTCAAAGCACCAACTTTTGACAAATACAGAGGGACAACTTGCCCAGTCAGCCATGTGACAATGTACTGCCGAAAGATGACTGCCTACGCCCGTGATGATAACTTAATGATGCATTGCTTCCAAGAAAGTTTAGCCGGGGCTCCCCTTGACTGGTACATGCAGTTAGAGCCAACTAATATCCGTTGCTGGAAAGACATGGCGGATGCTTTCATGCGTCAATACCAGTATAACAATGATTTGGCTCCAGATAGAACTCAGCTACAATGCATGTCTAAGAGGGATAACGAGTCGTTCAAAGAGTATGCTCAGAGATGGCGGAACCTTGCGGCTCAAGTAAAACCCCCTCTGCTGGACAAAGAAATGGTCCACATGTTTATGGAAACCCTTCCTGCGGTGTATTATGATAGGTTGGTTGGCAGCGTAGCCTCAAACTTCTCTGAGATGGTGGTCACAGGGGAAAGAGTAGAGAATGGTATGCGGAGCGGAAGAATAGCTCAGGGCCCGACACCTCCTGCCGGTCAAAAAAAGCCATTCTTTGGGTCTCATAAGAAGAAAGAAGGTGAAACTAATGCAGTCATCGGAGCCAGTGGTCCGTCGCACAGCAATCCACCGCAAGCTATTTCGGTTCCTCCTCAGGCACCACTGGCACAGCCTCTTCAATCAAATTATCAGTACCGGAATTATAATGAAAGGAAGCCTGTTGTCTTTGATCCCATTCCCATGTCCTACACCGACTTGTTTAATTATCTCATCACCAACAAATTAATCAATACTCGTCAAATGAAGCCGTATCAGCCTCCCTATCCCAGAGGGTACAACGCAAATGCCACCTGCGCCTTTCATTCTGGGGCAGTAGGTCATGTGGTGGAGGATTGTAAAGCATTCAAGTATGTGGTGCAAGAATTACTTGATACGAAAAGCATATCATTTCAACAACCCAATGTAGCCACCAATCCGTTGCCAGGGCATGGAGGATCTGCTATTAATGCCGTTGACCGTCAGGGGGGTCAGTGTTTGGTTAGAAAAGTCGATTGCATTCAGATGCCTTTGAATTTTATCCATGCTGAATTATGCCGTTTTGGTGTCATCAAAGAAGGGTGTGCTAGGAAAGACGCCTGTGATAATCCTCGCTGCATCGGGGCATGTGAAGGCTTTAAACCAATTCTCCAAGATCTCTTAGACAGACACCTGGTCCAAGTGGGAATCCAGGAGAAAGAAGAAAGTGTATTTACCTTGCAATCAGGCAATGGAGGCTTCAGGAGACCGATTGAAATTCCCTGCAATCTGAATTCCAGCCTAGCTGTGACGAGATCCTCGACTGTTGTTATTCCAGTACCTGCTGCTACCCCTAGTGTGGAGACTAGGATGACTCCATGGAGCTGCAATGTGCAAATGCAAGCGGAGGTCCCTAAGGGCACTCTGGATATAACAAACATTGCTGGAGGTAGTTGTATCACAAGGAGTGGAAGGTTGTATACTCCTGAAAACCTTAGAAGAGAGCAATCCAAGGGAAATGAAGAAAGGGCCCGTAAGGGAAAAGACAAGGAAGCTGTAGAAGTCAGGGATGTGTCGGACAAAGAAGCTCAAGAATTCCTGAGAGTAATGAGACAGAGTGAATATCGGGTGGTAGACCAGCTGAATCAAACTCCATCCAAGATCTCAATGCTCTCTTTGCTGCTTAGTTCAGAGGCACATCGTGCTGCACTGCTAAAGGTCCTGAATGAAGCTCACGTCTCCCATGACATTACAGTAAACCAGCTTGATGGTATTGTTGGCAGCATTGTAGCCTCTAATTACTTGACCTTCTCAGACACTGAGCTGCCTCCGGCAGGAAAGAGTCATAATCAAGCTCTTCACATCTCAGTCAAGTGTGGGGACCATATACTTGCCAGGGTGCTTATTGATAACGGTTCATCCTTGAATGTGCTGCCTAAGTCTACAATGGATAAGCTGGATGTAGACTGCTCATATCTAAAACCGAGCTCCACTTTGGTCAGAGCATTTGATGGGTCAGTGAAGGAAGTTTTTGGAGAAGTAGAAGTACCGCTGCAGGTAGGCCCTGAAGTATTTAATGTCGTCTTTCAAGTGATGGACATCAATTCATCCTACAGTTGCCTGCTAGGACGTCCTTGGATACATGCGGCTGGGGCAGTGCCATCCTCGCTTCATCAGAAACTCAAGTTTGTGGCTAGGGGAAAGCTGATAGTGATCTCCGGAGAGGAAGAAACATTGATAAATCGATCACCACCTGAATATTATGTGGAAGCAGCAGAAGAGTCCTTCGAGACTGCTTTCCAAGGATTGGAGATTTCAAACGCTGTCTTCGTCGAAGGTGAGCCTCGATGGAAGTCTAAGTGGTCCAGGGCTGACATGATGGCTGCAAAGGTGATGCTGGGACATGGGTATCAGATTGGTAAGGGCTTAGGAAAAGCTGCTCAAGGAATTGTAATGCCTATCCAGTTGAGGGGTAATATTGAGAGGTTCGGTGTTGGGTACATCCCAAGTCTTGCTGATCGGGAGAGGCTGGCATCCGACAGGAGGGAGAAATGGCTGGCCAAACTCAGAGGAAGGGCACCCAATCAGGGGAGAATGGTCATCGCTAATCTTAAGAGCAACTTTCGGAGTGCTAGTATGCTGAACCCTGACCAGGTTAATGTGGTTGAAGAAGGATCAAGCTCAAGTGGCCGTGCTGTAGGTCTGGTGCGCTGCTGTGCGGCTGGAGAGAAGCTGCAAAACTGGGAGCTCATAGATTCCCCCGTATTTTTCAATTTAAAGTAATTATCGTTGTAATGCAGACCCCTCGGCTCTGCCCAAGGCCTTGGGATGTTTCATTCGGGCACACATGTTTTCGTCAAAAATCATCAATCAATAAAGTGTTATTTTGAATTTTCAATAAAATTTCTGTCTTCATCTTTTATCTGTGTTGCTTTTTCTTTGTTTTTATTCGCCGCTCCATTCTAATGCAGATCAAAAATAAACTCTGAAAATAACGATGCCCATAACTCATACTGCGATTTTGATTACCCGGTTAATCAAGCCGAGGAAGATGTTGAGAATGATTGGGATGCTCCTCCAGAAATCATGAGAATGGTAGAACAAGAAGAAAAGGTCATCGAACCCCATGAGGAGTCTACAGAAATGGTCAATTTAGGTACTAAGGAAGACAGAAAAGAGATCAAGGTTGGTACCGCAATGGAGGATACAGAGCGCAAAAAGTTGATTCAGCTCTTGTTCGATTACGCTGACGTATTCGCATGGACATATCGGGACATGCCAGGGTTGAGCACAGATATTGTTGAACATAAATTGCCGGTGAAATCAGAGTGTCCCCCTATGAAACAGAAGTTAAGGCGGATGAAGCCTGAAATGTCTTTGAAGATCAGGGATGAGGTCAAGAAACAGTTTGATGCAGGGTTCTTAGCTGTGGCAAAATATCCTGAGTGGGTAGCAAACATTGTCCCAGTCCCTAAGAAAGATGGAAAGGTCCGAATGTGTGTCGACTACCGTGACTTGAACAGAGCAAGCCCTAAAGATGATTTCCCTCTACCCCATATTGACGTTTTGGTGGACAGTACTGCTCAACATTCGATGTTCTCCTTCATGGATGGATATTCAGGCTATAACCAGATCAAAATGGCTCCAGAGGATATGGAGAAAACCACCTTCATAACCCTTTGGGGAACTTTCTGTTACAAGGTCATGCCTTTCGGGTTGAGGAATGCCGGGGCAACCTACCAAAGAGCGATGGTAACCCTATTCCATGACATGATGCATAAGGAGATCGAAGTCTATGTGGATGACATGATTGCCAAATCAAAGACTGATGAAGAGCACGTGGTTAACCTGCAGAAGCTGTTCGAGCGTCTCAGAAAGTACAAACTCAGGCTGAACCCCGCTAAGTGCACATTTGGGGTTAGGTCAGGGAAGCTGTTAGGTTTCATTGTTAGCCAGAAGGGAATTGAGGTAGACCCGGACAAAGTACGAGCAATCCTGGAGATGCCAGCACCTAAAACAGAGAAAGAAGTTCGTGGTTTCCTGGGAAGACTAAATTACATCTCTCGATTCATCTTCCAGTTGACTGCAACTTGCGAACCAATTTTCAAACTGCTGTGCAAAAACCAAGAGATGAAGTGGAATGATAAATGTCAAGAAGCATTTGAAAAAATCAAGGCGTATCTTCAAAATCCACCCGTCCTAATGCCACCTGTGTCTGGCAGGCCCCTCATCCTATACCTCACGGTGCTAGACAACTCTATGGGCTGCGTGCTGGGGCAACACGATGAGTCAGGAAAGAAAGAACACGCGATCTACTACATAAGCAAGAAGTTCACAGACTGTGAGGCAAGGTATTCATCATTGGAGAAGACTTGTTGTGCTCTAGCCTGGGCTGCGCATCGACTGAGACAGTATATGCTGAGTCACACTACCTGGTTGGTGTCCAAAATGGACCCAATCAAGTACATATTTGAAAAACCTGCGCTCACAGGTAGAATTGCTCGTTGGCAAATGCTTCTGTCAGAGTATGACCTCGTGTACGTAACCCAGAAGGCGATTAAAGGTAGCACACTGGCAGACTACCTGGCACATCAACCGGTTGAGGATTACCAATCAATGCAATGTGAATTCCCAGATGAGGACATTATGGCATTATTTGACGCAGGGAAATCTCAAGATGATGAAAGGTGGAGAGTGTTGTTTGACGGTGCCTCTAACATGTGGGGGCACGGAATCGGAGCAGTGCTGATCTCCCCAGACAACCGCTTCATACCAGTCACCGCCAGACTAAGCTTCTATGTCACAAACAATATTGCAGAGTATGAAGCGTGTATCTTGGGTATCTAGGCAGCTCTCGATCGGAAAGTCAAGAGGCTCGACGTGTACGGAGATTCAGCTCTAGTTGTCCATCAAGTAAAAGGAGACTGGGAAACAAGAAATTCTGATTTGATTCCTTACCGTGACTACATTCAAAAATTAATCAAGCCCTTTGAGGAAATCACTTTCCAGCACTTACCCCGCAGCGAGAATCAGTTGGCAGATGCCTTGGCAACTTTGTCTTCTATGTTCAACGTCAGCTGTGACAAAAGTCTGACGACTGTCAGAATCCAGCACAGAGGACAGCCGGCTTATCACTACTGTATGACAGTCGAAGAGGGATCAGATAGTAAGCCTTGGTACCATGACATCAAGCAGTATATCACAAACAGAGAGTATCCTCCCGGAGCTACAGAGAATGACAAGAGAACCCTCAGGAGGCTGTCAACAGGTTTCTTCTTGAGTGGAGACGTCCTTTACAAGAGAAACCATGACTTGGTACTCCTCAGGTGTGTAACAGGAGAAGAATCAGTAAAGATTATGCGAGATGTTCATGAAGGCTCATTTGGGGTTCATTCCAACGGGCACGCAATGGCTAGAAAAATCCTGAGAGCTGGATACTACTGGTTGCAGATGGAATCAGACTGTTACAGTTTTGTGAGAAGATGCCATAAATGTCAAATCTATCCAGATCACACCCATATACCTCCAACGTCTCTGAATGTTTTGAGCGCACCATGGCCATTCTCAATGTGGGGCATGGACATCATTGGTCCCATTGAACCCAAAGCTTCCAATGGTCACCGTTTCATTTTGGTTGCTATTGACTACTTCACTAAGTGGGTGGAGGCTGCTTCTTACCCCAATGTAGCGAGCTCAGTGATCGCTAAGTTCATCAAGAAAGACTTGATTTGCCGCTACGGCCTCCCAAACAAGATTATCACAGACAACGGTAGTAATTTGAACAGCAGAGTGATGAAGGATTTGTGTAAAGACTTCAAAATACAACATCACAACTCTTCTCCCTACCGCCCAAAGATGAATGGGGCAGTTGAGGCAGCTAACAAGAATATCAAGCGGATAATACAGAAGATGGTCGTGACCTATAATGATTGGCACGAGATGCTCCCCTTTGCCCTGCATGGTTACAGAACCTCAGTACGCACCTCAACAGGGGCAACCCCTTACTCCCTGGTTTATGGGTCAGAGCCAGTTCTCCCCATTGAGGTTGAAATACCATCCCTGCGGGTGTTAATGGAGACAAAACTTGATGAAGCAGAATGGGTTCGGTCTCGTCTTGACCAGTTGAATCTCATTGATGAAAAACGGGTGGCCGCAATGTGTCATGGACAGTTGTACCAACAGAGGATGAGGAAGGCTTTTGACAAGAAAGTCCGTCCTCGTGATTTCCAAGAAGGAGATCTTGTGCTCAAGCAGATCTTGCCGATTCAGACAGACTCTAGGGGCAAATGGGCTCCCAAATATGAAGGACCTTATGTGGTGAAGAAGGCATTCTCAGGAGGAGCTTTAATTCTGGAAAACATGGACGGAGATGAGATCCCAAATCCAGTGAACTCAGATGTGGTCAAGAAGTATTATGCCTAGAAAAATAGACGAAAAAAGAGAAAGATAAGCCAAGGAAAAATCAGCTCGCTAGGTTGAAAACCCGCAAAGGGCGACCTAGGCAAAATCAGAGTGGCCCGGTGGATTGAAAACCCGCAAAGGGCGATCCAGGCAAAAATTAGGGTCAGAAAACTTGGGCTTGAGAAAAGAAAAAGGCAATCAGCGCTCCAAAGGTTCGGATAAGGGGGTGATCAGTATTATGAGTATGGACGGTGGGCACCGTTACTTCAGAGACGAAATCACGAGATTTGTTCCTTTTTGCTTGTATTTTTTGTAGTTTAAAAGAAAGATTGCAATGCACTTTCGATTGGCGTGACTTTCTGCACGTCCAATTTCTATATCAATGAAAGTCCAACTTCTCTTTCATATGTGTGCTTTTCGTGTCTCTGCTTTCATCTATTCAGTTTCTTTCAAAATAATAACTTTTATGATTGATGAAATCGAATTACAAAACATGTGCACATTCAGAGCATTACAGGATCATTACGAAATCTTTGAAAAAATACAGAAAGAAGTGATTCCCCAAGTGAATAAAATTGCGAAAAAGACAGTCGTGACGAACCAGTGTGCAATCCTCGCGGGATCATCGTCCTGGAGCAGTCTTCTCCCGACAGATCGATTTAACCAGCAAAAAAAGAGTGCCAAAGAGAAAACAAATAAGCAGAAAAAAGAAAGCTGCTTAAAGAAAACAAACAGAGTAAACAAAAACAAATAAGCAGAAAAAAGAAAGTTGCTTAAAGAAAACAAACAGAATAAACAAAAAACAGAAGACGGAACATAAAAGAACACAACATCTTCATTCATCATACCATCCATACCATTCGTCATCAAACAGTGGTGCGTTACACTTTCAAATTCGCATCTCAGAAGAGCGAAGAATAACAAAAGAAAAAGAAGTGAATGAGGAATCAAGCAGAAAAAACATCCCACCAAAATCAATCATTGCATTCATGTGCATCCAAATACCCAAATGCATGCATTTCATGCACCATCCAAGAAGTTGCTTCGGACCAGAGAGTCCCAAAAATCTCTTTTTTTTAGAAAATCACCATCAGCACTGAATTAGTAAACTCCATCAACCCAGAGTTAGTAAACTCCATCAACAGAGTTAGTGAACTCCTCCCACAGATCACAACATCGTATACGAGCACGCGATGGATCCATCAGACTTCGTTAAGTCCTTCGGATTAGTTGTGTCAGCCTAAGGCATAGCGTAAATCCATTGATCAAATCAGTTCCGGACCTGATGTTGATCGGCCGCTCGAAAAGGCCACCCCCAAAGCTCGGACCCGACCAGAGTTCGTTAGAAGGTTTTTAGGCAACCTCTGAATCCCCAATTTACCGCTTTTTCCAATTCACCGTTTTTCCCAATTTACTGCTTTCCCGTTAATGCGACAAGTGTTAACCCCCCTTTTCTCAAAAGGAAAATAACAAAAAGAAAATTTGAGCTTTTCTGGAGCGGACAAAATTAGTGTTATTTCTATATCTTTATTTCCATTTCATCAACAAATATGAAAGGGCCAAGTCATATTTCTTGGCGAAATGTGAAATAAAGAGGGGCAGCTGTAATACCCTAATTTTGTCCTATCCAAAAATAAGAAATTTTATTTATTTTTAATAAAAATAATTATTTTATTTTCATGCCATGTTTTATTTTATTTTAGTTTGCTACAAGTTTTAATCTTTGAAAAAATAATAATTAGAAGTAAAGAAACAAAAATAAGCAAAGGAGGAAATAGGGGGGTTTGTTAAAAAAGAATAGAGGTGCAATTAGGATTGGGCCATCTAAAACCCACCCCAACACAAAAAAGGCTAGCCCATTTCGCATAACCCAACTCCACCAAAACCTAACCCATATCCAACCCATAACCCACAACCCAACTCACCAAAACCCTAAAATCCCTCCTCTTCTAACCCTAATTCGCATACCTCTCCCCCTTAACCCTAAAATGTGGCCACATTCACTCTCCCCCTTAACCCAAAAATCATCCACATTCACTCCACTTCAAACCCTAGAAATCCGCCCCCATTCCCTCTTTTCCCTCCTTGGAACTTGCAACTTCACTCTTCCCACACACTTCCCACTTCCCCACATCTCCTTTCCCCATACACGCCTCCCACTCTCTCTCACACACTTCCCTTCACCAAACCCTAACTCACATCACTCCCCTCACATCACTCTCCTCCCCAACGGCTCTCTCCCTCACGCATCCCTCATCACTCTCTCACACACTCACTCTCATCTTTTCACTTCACACACTCAACTCTCTCTCTCTCATACGCCCCCTCCATCTCCTTTCTCTCACACAACCTCCAAAACACATCACCTCCACCTCTCCCATCAAACCCTAGCCGTCCCCTTCCTCTCTTCTCTTCCTCTCACCCCTCACGAAATCACCATTTTTGGTGCCCTTCTTTCTCTCCTCTCCCACGAAATCGCCATTTTTGGCATCACCACACAAGGAGGCC
Source organism: Astragalus membranaceus (assembly GCA_039519185.1). NCBI lineage: Eukaryota > Viridiplantae > Streptophyta > Magnoliopsida > Fabales > Fabaceae > Astragalus > Astragalus membranaceus. The sequence goes on from CM076849.1 coordinate 180,516,465, forward strand.
GTTGGTCACTCAAAAGCTCACGGGTTCATCCAAGGAAACATGCTTTCCACTTCGTTTTCTCCAAGGCTCACACGCAAACGGATCTATACACAAGGCTTGGTGAAAAACCGAAAGACAAAACGCATCACTACAAGATCAAGTTTTAGTATAAATAGGGGTACGGTTTTGAAGAAGAAAAGTCCTTTTTGGGGGAAGAGAGAAGAGGGTGAGAGGTCGAAATCTTGAAGATCCAGGAGCAAGAAAAAACGGTTCCGAAAGTTTCGTTGAAGCAGTGAGAGAGAGAGATTTCGTTTTCTTTTTTTCTCCTCCATAAAATTTTCATAGTTTTTTTTGTATTCTGTTGTTGGTGAAATCTGGAAACGTGCTTCACACTGTACAAGCATAATATTTGGTAATCATTTTTATTTCTGTTTCATCTCCACTTTACTGTAAATCTTGTCTTCTTTTATGATGTTATAAGTTATTAGTTGCTAATCTCAAAAAGATTAATCCGTTCTTGCTTATATCTTCATGTAGTGTTCATATGATATCCAGAAAATAGGCTTGTCATGTTGGTCCAAATAATTCGTTTATCATGATTCGTTTGTTTGTCCAAATAATTCGATTATAAGCTATTTTTATCACGTTTTCTGTTTTTTTTTTAAAAAAATAATGATAATAAAAGAACCCCAAAAACAAAAGAAAAACATCTCCTAGTAATTAATAAAAAGGGGTAGTCAACACATTTCTTTTACTATTATTAAGTAAACAAGTAAACTGATTTTTATGTTTTTCTTTTATTTATTTATTTATTCGTTTTTTATTTAATCAAAAATTAACAAAAGAAAAAAGAGAACAAAAAAACTTTCCCTTAGTAAAAAAAGGTGGCAGATAAGACATTTTTTTTAATAAAACAAGTAAATTGCTATTTGCACCCCTGTGTTTCTAATGACACCACCTCCGTTTCTTTTAAATTTTCAGACTGCTATTTACACCCCCCAGATTCAGGCATAAGCCTCTTTTCTCACTTAAGCCCAGTTTCGCTAACTGGGCCCTCCCATGCGAACTGGGCTTTCTTTTTTTTCACACCCCTCATTTTGATAACTTAACCTCTTTGAGAAAGCCCAGCATTTACACAGTCCATTAGAACTAATCCCTGATTTCTGCACCCCCTATTTTAAAACGCAACCCTTCTCACTGTTTACACCCCATTTTTGATAATATAGCCCTCCTACCACTTGCACCCCCCATTTTACTATTTCACCTCCTGTTTCTCTTTTTTAAATTTCGCTTCTTTTCCCTAAGCGAACTTATTTTCTTTTTTTTCACAAACCCTTTTTTTTTTCAATAGTGGATAAATGTTTCCCCGAACAAAAATCAATCCAATTGCAAATTCCTTTCATCACGACGTTCTCTCCAATTAAAATCAACGAGAACACTTTTCAAAAACAAATCTTTTCAAACGCCGGGATCAAAACTAATCATCACTAATGATCACTCGCGCCGTTGCCGTTTGATTGTGGGTGATGATTTCATTCCTGTGGGAGCTAGTAGTGTGGCCACTCTAAACCGTTGTTGTTTGGTCCTCACAAACGCTCTCCTTCAATTGCGAAAACCTTTTCAATGCTCAAAATAAAAACCGATTATCATTAATCATCACTCGCGCCGTTGCCGTTTGGTCGTTAATGATAATTCATTTTCATAAGAGTTAGTAGCGCGACCACTCTAAACCGTTGTTGTTTGGTCACTGCGAACGCTCAACCCCTTTGCGAAAAACTCCAAAAAGATTAAAAAACAAAAACCCTTTTCAGGACAAACAAGAACTACGTAGCTTTGAATTCTCCATCGCACCAGGAGATACGTAGGAGCGAGAGGCTAACTCTCGTCAAGCACCAAAAATAAAAATTTTTCATTAAGTCTTTTCATTCTCTTTTCGAAAAAAAAGGGGCAAACTTAAGTATTTTCCAAATCAGCACTTTAAACCACACGTTTAATTAAAGGTTCCCTTTCGGTAGAAAGGAGGCGTGGGGTGCTAAAACCTTCCCCATGCCTAACCGACCTCCGAACCCAAATTTTCCAGTTTCTAAAAGGCCATTCGTTTTCCAAAAAGGTTTTCTTCAATATTTTCCTTATAAAAAAAATATTGGTGGCGACTTCATTGAATTTCAAAAAGTTGTAAACGAAGAAAGATTCCCTCAGGGACTTTTTCGGGCGCAACAGGGGACAAATAACCGTTGCCTATAGCTAAGGCAACGGCCGAAAGAACAACGGTTTGAAAACCGTTGCCGTACCTTTTGGCAACGGTTTTATGGCTTTTTGGAACGTTTTTCGACCGTTGCCATAGGGTCTAAATGTTGTAGTGTGAGACCGACTCTTTGATGTTCAGTCTCAGTCCTCCTTCAAATCTTTCACATAGCCAATCTTCATCCACCTGATCCTGAAAGAAACGAAAATATTTTGCCAGCGACTCAAACTTTGCCGCGTATTCTCCGACTGTCATTCCTCCTTGTTTCTGAATCAGGAACTTTTGTTCCTTTGCAGCCCACTAGCACTTCTAGGAAAATATTTGTCTAAAAATTTAGCACGAAACACCTCCCATGTAACTTCCTGGTTATTGGCTTCCACTATCTGTCGGGCTCCTCTCCACCAATATTCTGCATCTCCAACCAGTAGGTAAGATGCATAACTAACCTTTGCTTCATCTGAGCATCTTAGCACCGTGAAAATTTTCTCGATCTCTTGAAGCCATAAGTCAGCTTTCTCTGGTTTTGTTTCTCCATGAAATTGGGGAGGGTCATGACGTCTAAAGTCAACCAAACCTTTAGACTCCGTAGCCTGCTCCTCCCTACATTGTTTGCGAATATCTCTTTGATTCTTCGCAGCAGTTTGTTGTGCAATGGATGTCGCCATGTCTGCCATAACTTGAATAGCTCTATCCATGTTATTCCCAACATTGTTGTTTCCATCTCCAGTGTTCTCAATATCTAATTGTGCATTTCTATTAGCCATTGAATCCCTATTAGGCAATATTAGTCAGAACCTAATTAGAAAACAATCCAAACAATTTACAGAGTTCACACAACAAAACACATAGAAAACAATCCAAATAATTCAGAGTCCACAAAACAAAAACACAAAAGACCTACAACCCATAGTCTACCCGATAGACTTGATCTGCTCTGATACCACTATTGTAACACCCCCCTTTTCCTTAACCTTGAAAAGTGGCGCTACACTTAAATAATCTCATTTCTAGTTTCCTTTTCAAAAATCATTGCTTTACTTTCAGTATGAATCTTCTAAATTTTGAGAAAATAGATATATACGAACGGTGTCAAAGCATCAATCCTCCTCTGGTACTCCTCCAGCTTCACAACATTCGTCTTCCTCCTCTTCCAAAACCCGCATCATGCCCCGGTGTTGGTCCTAGTGGTACCCCGTACACATATCCGAGTGAAGTACTCAAAGATCCATGTCTGAAATGAACAAATAAACAATATGGTTAAAAATAAAATATAAAAAATAGAAACAAACTCATTAAAAATTAAAATAAACTTACCATAAACAGCGCCGCATAGCCCCCTAGCTGACAGCTTTCCTCCAAACAAGCAAAGTTCAACTGGTCATACAAGAATGTCAAGGCTGCTGGACCCCTTGCCCATTCGCTAACAGTGGTGACATCCTCCAGCAAATGCAACCATTTAGCCTCAACTCTATTTCCAGTCTTGCTAGTAAAGATTGTCATCCCAGCGGCAAGAATGCCCGGGCTGCAATAATCTGTTGGTGCTACATGTGACGCTTGCAGACCTCCAGTAGCCACTTAAACCTGAAATATGCCCCCTGCTGGCAAGAGTCTCCTCCGTAGCCTCAGCAACCGTGACCCCCAGATGATCCACAGCCAACTGAATGGCATCATCAATAGTAACAGAGTTGGGGGGATCTATAATATCTGCCAGTAACCGGTAGGTGAAGGAGACATGGCACATCATCCAAAGTAATGGTCATTTCGCCAAATGGTAGGTGAAATGACGACATCTCTGGGTGTCACCTCTCTACAAAAGCAGATAGCAACTCATGGTCTACTGTGGTGAGGGCTGAAAAGACGAGGGGCCCTAAACCAAAATGCTGAATATGATGATAAAATCCATGACTCCGTCCTAGAGGGGCCAGAGTTTTCTGAATTTTGTTGCCATGTGCAGATACTTTCAATTTATCCCGCAACTGAATTAAAAAAAAATAAAAGCTTACTTAAACTATTTATGTATAAATTTATATAATAAGACTATGTAAATAAATATATTACATTATTTTTACCTGACCTCTAAGAATCTTAGATACTACATGAGCATCAAATGCAGTGAGCAAAGAACCATCCATAGGTCCTATGCGAGCATGATGCTCATCAACATCAACTAGATCTTCATCCCTTGCTTCCCTGTGGCTGCTTTTGTGATCATTGATGATGTCTTGTAATATCCTATCAATCTCTCTCATAAGTTTTTCAAGTTTGGCCTTAGCTCTACTCACCCTTTGAAGCATTCTAATAGAAGGATAGAGATCGGCAATACAAAATCCTCCCACTAGGCTCAATGCTTCCTCAATTCTTGATTTGTACACTTGTTGGTGTCTGTTCTTCTTCCCAAAAGCTGCCCTTGCTGTTATCCCATAAGTCATTGAGAAAATCAGCTGAGTGAGATTAATGACAGATCCTTCACTTGCGGATATTGTATTGACTAGTTCTATATAACCTCTTCTTCTCTTATGGATCGAAATGAATGGACTCGCTTAGAACTTAGAAGCTCTACAATGCATATCTTTCGTAATTGCCTCCAATATTCTCCATATGGAGAGAAGGCAATATCTGTAGCATTGTAAGAAAGTATTGTGGACAATAGAAGGTTTGGCCTATCACAAAAGTTGAGGTCTTGTGTTTTCATAACTTCTTTGGCCATTTCTGGTGAAGTAACTATTATGTTTGATATCTCTCCGAGTTTCAGGTGCATTAAAGGCCCATATATGTCTGCCAAAATTTTGAAGCAGTGATGGGGCATTGAGCTGCCAATAATTTGGTGTATGTTTCCTATGAGGGGTAGTGTCCATGGTCCTGGGGGTAAATTGGTAATTGAGTTCTTAGAACTCCATCTTTTAAGTGTCTTGAATAGAACCAAGAGGAAGAGAAAGGAGACCATGAAGGTAACAGAGAAAGGATTGTGAAGCTCCATGGTGGTAGATCAGGAGAGGAACCAAAGAAGAATTTGTACATGAAATGCGGTTCAAAATGAACTATATATGGAGGATTAGTTATTGTCCATATTGAAGCAACGCAACACATGCATGAGATTTATTTTGTAATATAAGGAATTATATTGCTGGTTTCTGTTTGTTTTTTGGTGATAGCTGGTTTCTGTTTGTTGAAGCAAGTAAGCAACACAAAAGACTATTGTCATGTACTTTAAAGAAACTAACAATTCAATAACAAAAGAGAATACATTATCGGTGGTGGACCTACCTCGTACTTACCACCTATATAAATAGCCTAAATTCCCTAAAATTTTAATTTTGAACCCTTTGAAAATTTTAAATTGTACTAATAGACCAAGTTTTGCACCCATTTGACACCCCTGACCACGGGGTCCTGGATCCGCCATCGTACATTATCCTTTGAGAAAGAAAGATAGAGAAAAGTTATAACAATTTTATGATTTAGTTTTAAACGATTACAATATCTTTATTTTCAAGTATTTTGAATATCTTATATACTTTATATATAAATATAAATATAGATATGAAATATTTGATTTATTTAATATTTTGGATATTATATGATATATAAACAACTCCTAAAAAAATACAAAACATAGTTGGTGTCTCTGTATTTCATATATATATATATATATATATATATATATATATATATATTATTTATATTTAAATATTATATAATTATATAAACACACACATAAAGTAAATATACTGTGTGTTGGTTTTTTATAGCAAAAGTATTGTATTTAGACGACATGAATACTAGGGCCAAAAATAGATTGGATTTTGCAAGATATGAGTCTGACCTACTAAAGAATTTAGGCTTGAGCTTGATCTATTACATGTCATAGGCCCATTTTTAAAGTTTGGTGTGACATTTTTGAAAGCTAGACAAGGTTTGAAAGCATGTTTTTGTAAGACTAACAAGCTAATATCAATGAGATTAAGTTATATATTAAGATTTAACATGAATTTTTAGAGAATTATTTTTATACCACATCCTATTGAAATTCTATTTTATAAAAATATATTTAAACACATATGTGACATTTAGTAACGGCAAAAAACCGTAGGTATAACCAACACCATTGGCCTAGTGGCTTTATTTACCCTGGGACACAGGGGATCGATCCGGTGCTCTCGGGTTCGAAGTGGACAAACTCGGTATTGGCCAGTGTGAAATTTGATCTTAAGCACAAGCGGAGATTAGTCTTTCGTTGAAAGTATTGAAACACTCTGTGAGTAGCCAGCAATTGTCCGAACCAAAAAAGCGGCAGGTATAGGCTAACAAGCCTATATCGACTACAAATTTTTCCGTGGTCAATAAATCCTTATGCCCATGGTACGATTGTCATCACTATAGTTATAGTGCCTGTTGGATGAAAACTTGGAACTGTGCTAATAGGACTAGGATTAATTTCGAAATTGAATTCCCTGGTTAGAGAGAAAGCCTTGAGAGAAAGAAGGAAATTTTCATTAATTGCTTGCCACAGTACTGAAATACAAGCACTATAATTACTGAAAGATAAATTCTAACAGAGTTCCTATTTTGCAGGATTGCTGACACATGTCAGAATCAACTCCATTTGATTGAATCAGAAAATTTAAAAAGTAAAAGTACTGGAATTGTCCAAAGTTGTTACCAGACTAAAAGGATCCAATTTGTTTTTATCTGCAAGAGAACCGTTTCACTGCTCCAGCTAGTAATTAAAACGTTTTGGTTTTTTATTTCTCTTTTGGGCCTAATTGGGTCGGGTTGAGGCCCAATAATGTTTGCATCTGATCCAATAATACTTAAACCACGTGTACCTGAATAGATGCACTTTGGTTACGGGTGTACTTCTCCAACAATGTACAGTGGGAGCGCAGGCAGGTCATTAGCAACGAGCTAATTAACAAGCCATCATAGCAGAAACCACATGATCCTAAATACTAATTAGTAATTGGATTGTATACTTGCAGTTTTGCTAAGCTAAACATTAAAAGCAAGACCTGTCCTATCACATGCAAATTTCTTTGCATTATACATGATGGTACTAATGTTACTAATAACTATCTGAGTTTACAATACAAGTACCATTGAGAAAAGAAAAAATAAGAATGGTACCTGAATAGATGCACTCTGGAGCAAAAGAGAAGACAAGTATCACAAGTGTGCTTATGGGAGAAAACCAAACAAATAAATATTTCAGACTGTCATTTTAATCAAAAGCAGAAGAAAGAACAAGGTCAAGAAACAACAATCTACCTTTGCTAGAAGAGAGCGACTAAACATTTTGCAATAGGTTGAATGAGCATTGATTAGCCAAATAGATTGGCCATTCACTAGAGCACTTCATGGCAACCTACAAACAGACACAAATTTGAAGATAAAGTAGAACACACGGCCGTGCGTGCACGGGATACATAATAGAGTATTAGTCAAAATGACGATGAACATTAAACCGGAATTAACGATACTACTAGCATATCACAACACCAAAAGTTAATGGAAAAAAAGGAAAAATTGAGTGGAGATTTACTACTTACCCTTGGCCAATGTTGAAAATACAAAGGACGTGAAAACCAAATAATACCGCTCAGTATCTGTGAGATCTACAGGAGAGAGTGCAGCTGAAGGTCTTTTAGTTTGAGGAGTTGTTTCTGCAAATTTGAAGGATCTGGGTAACTCTTTCAGCTGTTCATTCCTCTGCAATCCTATTTGGTCAGAATTAAGTTCCATTCCTTGACTTGTTTTCCTAGTCTTAATATCTCCATTGCAATATCCTTCCCCCCAATTCAACACCCTGAAAAATCAATTTTGAATATCTTCTTACTCTTAGCAACAACCATATAAGCAGTGATTAACTACCATGAATGAAGATATACCCACGGTTAGAACTACGGTCATTATAGACGTCCGTTGGTATATGTCAATTTTTTTGTAGTGTAAGTACTTGGGCGTTCCTATTTTCCACAAGCGTGTTTCAAGGCAATCTTTCGACTTCAATTGAGAAGGTGAACCAACGGTTAAGTATCTGGAAGGCGCACAATCTCTCCTTTGCCAGGAGGTTAACTCTCACAAAATCGGTCTTCCAAGCTATCCCTTCCTACGACATGCAATCTTGTGTGATCCCTAAGGGTGTGTGTGACGACATTGACAAAAAGTGTTGCACCTTCATTTAGGGCGACTCAGACAACCATAAGCGTACGCATTTGTTGATTTGGGATAAAAGTTTTCTCCCCCAAGATGGAAGGGGGTTAGGCCTCCGCAAGGCGTCAGTAAATGCAGCATTCATGGCTAAATCTATTTGGAATTTGTGCACTTTACAAAACCCTCTTTGGGTGGAAACTATTAAGGGCAAATATCAATGCCGCAGTGCGGGTTTCCCGGTGTGTAATAAAAACAAGCCCCATTCAAATTTTTGGAAAGGTATTTGCAATATTTGGGACTTTTTTCGCAATAATCTTGTTTGGAAAACTAGGAATGGAGAGTCCATTCTTTTTTGGGAAGACGGTTGGCTGCCCAATCAGCGATTTTTGAAACACCATTCGCTTCAACCCATTAACCCTGTTGATAAAGTTAGTGATTTTGTTACCTCCTCTGAGTGTTGGGATCTTGACAAGCTGCAACGCTTGCTTTCTCATACCATAACCAACTAGAGATCTTCACTGCGTGCTTTCTCAATTATGGCGGAGACCGATGTGTTTCGTTGGGACCCGAGCAACGATGGGTCTTTTTCTACGCGGTCGGCTCACCAGGCATTCACGACTCCATATTCCTTGACAAATAGTGCTCTCTTTAAACGAATCTAGAAATGGGGAGGGCCGAAATTGACTCAGTTCTTCCTTTGGAAAGCGGCCAATCGCATCTTCATGGTGAATAACGATCTCTTTAGGCATCACCTAGCTTCTAATAATTTATGTCTGGTGTGTGGTGATAGCACTGAATACCTCTTTCATGGCTTCTACGATTGTCACCTCCGTGTTCCGATTTGGGAGAACCTTCTGGGTTCTGATCTCGGGTCCACTTTCTTCGGCGAAGCTCACTGGGAGACCTGACTGCTGTCGAATCTCTTTGCAGGGATGATAACCTTAGTTTGGGGCTGGGTGGTGTTTTTGTGGCGAGCCCGCTCTTGGTCGCCCCCTCTCTCAAATTTTATCTCCCTTTGTTGTGATGGTACTCTTGCTAAAGGTGGTTCTTTGGCTGAGTTTTGGGGAATTTACCATGGAATTTGTCTCTCATGGGGCAAAGGTTACCGTAGAATCATCAGGGAATCTGACTCGATAAATGCTATTGATCTGTTGTGTGCCCCGGAGTCACGTTTACACCCTCACTCCGACCTTATCCCCGACATCAAAAAAGTGGTGGACAAAGATACCGAAGTGGTTTGGAGACACGTCGATCAGGAGGGTAACCATCTTGCTGACTTATTAGCCAAAGAGAGTCTCTCTCTTGATACCACTTGTAATTTTTTTGATGTGGTTCCTCCTTTACTTAGGAATCCACTTGTTGTAGACTTGATTGACCTTGGTTTTCCTAGTGTTTAGTGCTTTGCTGGTTCGGGGGTGTTGACCCGCTTTCCTTCACCAAAAAAACTTACCAGCAAGCTAAGTCGACACTAGCTCAAATAAACTAGCACTGTGGTTTTGACCACCGATGGTGGTAATCTCCGCAGCTAAATAAAGACTAGTGGAAATGGAACCTTTCTTCAAAAAGAAGTGGGTTTTCCAACCTTTATGTTATGTTTGGTTAAAGAGAGAAATATGAGAGAGAGAGAGTGAGAGAGAGGTGAGAAATAGAGTAGCAAACCAACATCATAACAGAAAAATGCTATTAACACTCACTTTTGCATACTCTTTTCAATACTCTCTTTATGAAATTACTGCATCAAACATAAATTTTATCTATTAATTTGTGTAGGTGAGGACAACAAATTTGAATAAGTAATAGAAATATACTACTACAACATGTACGTAAAGCCGCAGCTTATCTCTAAGTATAATTTTGCATAAAATGTTAAAAGCCGGCCTCAGCAAGGGTACTAAGTACTACATATTGGGATGAAAGTGACAGATTGAAACCTTTTTGCACTTCAATACAATCAGACAACTAACTTGTTAGCCGATTGGTCTTGTTCTCTCAATAATCAAGACAATAACATAAGGTCGATAATACAGATGGCATACATATGGATACACCTATATTCAAAATTTGTTGAAAAGTTCCAACTTAAATTTATTGAAAGAATTCCAACAAACATACAGCTAATACTAAATATGTTGAAAAGTTCACATACTTTTACTTGACCCCTCATACTTTTTTTTTGTATTGGTGAGAGATAAATAATTATATTTAATATTTAGCTGAGTCAAAAAAGAAATTTAGCTGAGGGAGTTTGATTATTTTCGTACAAATCTAGGACAAATGACCATTTTCAACCAAGGAAGAAATTAATTAATGAAACTGTAACTATCAACTTTTGTACCATTCATTTATCATTCCCCGCCCCCTATTGTTGGAATTCCCCTCCTTAATTGTGATGCACTAGTCACAATGCATGGGAAAGGGGGATGACTATTCCAAGGTCTTGGAATTTTTCTTTTGACCTTGAGACATGCACATTCATCTTTGAATAATGAATTTGAAGTTTCTAGACCACATTGGAATTGTGGAAATTAATATCCTCCATTAATCACTATTTTTGGAGATGCCACATTCTTCTCCTATAAATAGGAGGACTTGTAAAGAGTTACAAACATCCAAGTGAAGAAATCCTAAGAGAGTTAGAGAGCATCTTTGTATTCCTCTTTGAGAGAAAGAGAGAGTTCCATAGAAAAAAAAAATTGTATACCATCTGAGAGGGTGAGATTCACATAGAGATCCTCAGAGATTGAGAGAAACATTTGTAATCCTACTTTAATAGTGGAGATCTTTTTAACTGGACTAGGTCCCGTGGTTTTTCCCGAGAGGGTTTTCCACGTAAAAACATTCTGGTGTCTTCTTCTTCTCTACTCTTTTATTTTTTACACTTACGCATAGTGCCCATTTTGCGTTCACAGAGGAGGGAATAGGTACCGCTATTTCCCAACAGTGGTATCAGAGCTGTTGGTTCAAAAATTCATTGTCCTGTGCAACTCAAGATGGAAGGAACATTCGCTCATGATGGAGATATGTTCAAGCTAACTGCAGATAACTATTCCTATTGGAAGCCGATGATGGAAGACCATCTATACTGCAAGGATTTGTATGAGCCAATCACAAATGAGGACATGCCAGAAGGGAAGACTGAAAAAGAATGGGAGGTTCTGAATCGGAAAGCTGTTGCTATGATTCGGAAGTACATCGACAAAAGCTTGTTTGAGCATGTATCAACTTATACCAATGCATATGAGTTATGGACGAAGCTTGAATCTATGATTCAAAAGAAAACTCCCAGGAACAAAGCTCATCTTGTCAGACGGTTGGTGAAATTGGAGTACTCTGACGGCCAGAATATGATCGAGCATCTGAACACTTTCAAAGATAGTTTGCTAAATGAAGAATCTAGAAGGAAGGAAAGAGGAATGAGTAGTCACTCAGAAGCCAATGTTGTTGAGAATAGAGGAAGGAGTGAGCATAGAAGCAAAGGAAGCCGTGGGAAATCACGAGGAAGATCCAAGTCTCGCCCTAGAGGTTTGACCTGTTTCTATTGTGGAAAAGATGGTCATAAGAAGCTAGAGTGCAGATTCTTGAAGAGAGATCAGAAGGCCGGAACAGTCCATCCTGATGTGATAGATCCCAAAAAGAAGTTGGAAGAGAAAACCACAACAGCAGTTGCATCAGACGACGAGAACGTGTTCCTTGTCAGTGAGGTAAATTATCTAAACGTTGTTTTTGATGATTGCACTTGGATAGTTGATACTGGAGCATCTTTCCATGTTACTCCTCATGAAGGATTCTTCTCATCTTATCAAAAAGGAGATTTTGGAAAAGTAAAGATGGGCAATCATGTCACAAGCAAGATTGTTGGCATAGGAGAAGTGATTCTGTTGACAGAAAATGGAAACAAACTTGTGCTGAAGGAGGTAAGACATGTACCCGAGATGCGTCTAAACCTTATCTCGGCAGGTAAGCTAGATGATGCTGGAATGAATAACCAGTTTGGTGGTGGAAAATGGAAGCTTAGCCGGGGAAGCATGGTTGTTGCTCGCGGTAGAAAGGAAGGCTCTTTGTACATCACGCATGGAAAGCTATGCAAAGGGGAGATAAATGTTGCTCAAGAAGAAAGTAAGGAGCTGTGGCATAAAAGACTAGGTCACATGAGTGAGAAGGGTCTAGAAATCCTCGCTAAAGATCATCTCCAAAGCATAAAGGGACAACCACTTGAATCCTGTGAAGATTGCCTAGCAGGTAAGCAACGCAGAGTATCCTTCCAAAGATCAGACAATGGAAGAAGAAGAAAACATATTCTAGATCTTGTGCATTCAGATGTATGTTCAACGTCTGAAAGATCCCTTGGTGGTGCTCAATACTTTGTTACCTTTATTGATGACCACTCTAGAAAGTTGTGGGTGTATCTATTGAAGAGAAAGGATGAAGTCCTTCGAGCCTTCAAGGAGTTTCATGTTTCAGTAGAACGAGAAACTGGTAAAAAGCTGAAATGTTTGAGAAGTGATAATGGTGGAGAGTATAGAGGTCCGTTCGAGCATTATTGTAAGACTCACGGAATCAGACATGAGAAGGTACCTCCTAAGACACCTCAGATGAATGGTGTAGCTGAAAGGTTCAATAGAACTATTGCCGAGAAGGTCAGAAGCATGTTGTCTCATGCGAAGCTTCCTAAGTCATTCTGGGGGGAGGCAGTTGCTACTGCAGTTGATTTGATCAACCTATCACCCTCAAGACCTCTAAATGGAAAGATACCAGAAGAAGTATGGACAGGTAAGAAAGCCTCTTATCGCAACTTGAGAGTCTTTGGATGTAAGGCATCTGTTCACATTCCAAAAGATGAAAGGGCAAAGCTTGATGCTAAGGCAAAAGAATGTGTATATCTTGGCTCTCCAAGAGATGAACTTGGTTTCAGATTATGGGATCCTGCAAATAGGAAGATTGTTCGAAGCAGAGATGTGGTGTTCTTTGAAGACCAGACAATTCAAGACATCAAGAAAATGGAGAAACCAAAACTCAAGGTGAGTTATGATCAAAGTCCCCTTGTGGTGAACAAATCAGGGGGAGAGACTCCTCAGACAGAGCCAGATCAGGATATACAACTTGATGAGACAATTGAAGAACCACCTCAGGAAGAACAACCTGACCAAGTGATGGAAGATCAATCAGGGGAGGATGTTCAACACGAACCCCAAGTAAGGCGGTCAACAAGAGAGAGGCAACCATCAAGAAGGTACTTCTCAGATGAATATATCAACCTTACTGATGAAGGTGAACCTCAAAGCTTTGCAGAAGCCATTGAGATGGAAGAAAAAGACAAATGGTTGCAAGCCATGGAAGAAGAGATTCAGTCCTTAAAGGAGAATCAGACGTACGATTTGGTAGAATTACCAAAAGGCAGAAAGGCGTTGCGAAACAAATGGGTGTTCAAGCTCAAGAATGAAGAGAACAACCCAAACCCAAGGTATAAGCGCGAATTGTCGTGAAGGGGTGCAACCAAAAGAAAGGAATAGATTTTGATGAAATATTCTCACCAGTGGTTAAGATGACTTCTATTAGAGCAATTCTTGGTCTAGCAGCAAAACTAGACTTGGAGATTGAACAACTGGATGTCAAAACAGCATTCTTACATGGAGACCTAGAAGAAGAAATTTACATGGAGCAACCAGAGGGTTTTGAAGAACCAGGCAAAGAACACTTGGTGTGTCGGCTTAAGAAAAGTCTCTATGGTCTGAAGCAAGCTCCAAGACAATGGTACAAGAAGTTCGACTCCTTTATGACCCAACATAATTTTAAGAAGACCTCCGCAGATCATTGTGTGTTTGTGAAGAACTATGAAAATAGTGAGTCCATCATACTTCTCTTATATGTTGATGACATGTTAATTGTGGGGAAAGATAAGATAAAAATAGCTGCTCTCAAGAAGGCATTGAGCAAGTCTTTCGCCATGAAAGATCTGGGTGCAGTGAAGAGGATTCTTGGAATGAAAATTACTAGAGATCGTTCCAAAAGAATGTTGTGGGTATCACAAGAAGACTACATTGAGAAGGTTCTCAAAAGGTTCAACATGCACAATGCCAAACCTGCGCGTGTACCATTAGCTGGACATTTCAAACTCAGCAAGTCTCAATGTCCAAAGAATGAAGAGGAAAAAGAAGAAATGAACAAGGTGCCCTATTCTTCTGCTGTGGGTAGCCTTATGTATGCAATGGTTTGTACAAGACCAGATATTGGTTATGCTGTAGGAGTTGTAAGCAGATTCCTATCAAACCCAGGTAAGGAGCATTGGGAAGCTGTTAAATGGATACTGAGGTATCTAAGAGGAACTGCCAAAAGAAGCTTATGCTTTGGCAATGGAGATCAAATGCTTATTGGATATTCAGACTCGGATATGGCAGGAGATGTGGACTCAAGGAAGTCAACATCAGGTTATCTGATTACCTTTGCAGGGGGAGCTGTTTCTTGGCAGTCTTAGCTTCAAAAATGTGTGACCTTGTCTACCGCTGAAGCAGAGTATGTAGCAGTCACTGAAACCTCCAAGGAGATGTTATGGATGAAGAACTTTCTAATAGAGTTGGGGCATGATCAAGTTGATTATGTGGTGAATTGTGATAATCAAAGTACCATCCATCTAGCCAAGAATCCCATGTTCCATTCACGCTCAAAACATATTGACATCCGGTATCATTGGATACGAGAAGCGTTGGATGAGAAGAGATTGAAGATAGAGAAAATCCATACAGATTTGAATTGGTCTGATATGATGACTAAGTCATTGCCAACCAAGAAGGTTGAAGATTGTTGCCAAGGTGCTGGTGTTGTGGTGCCCCCCAATTAAGTCAGGGAGGGGGAGATTTGTTGGAATTTCCCTCCTTAATTGTGATGCACTAGTCACAATGCATGGGAAAGGGGGATGACTATTCCAAGGTCTTGGAATTTTTCTTTTGACCTTGAGACATGCACATTCATCTTTGAATAATGAATTTGAAGTTTCTAGACCACATTGGAATTGTGGAAATTAATATCCTCCATTAATCACTATTTTTGGAGATGCCACATTCTTCTCCTATAAATAGGAGGACTTGTGAAGAGTTACAAACATCCAAGTGAAGAAATCCTAAGAGAGTTAGAGAGCATCTTTGTATTCCTCTTTGAGAGAAAGAGAGAGTTCCATAGAAAAAAAAAAATTGTATACCATCCGAGAGGGTGAGATTCACATAGAGATCCTCAGAGATTGAGAGAAACATTTGTAATCCTACTTTAATAGTGGAGATCTTTTTAACTGGACTAGGTCCCGTGGTTTTTCCCGAGAGGGTTTTCCACGTAAAAACATTCTGGTGTCTTCTTCTTCTCTACTCTTTTATTTTTTACACTTACGCATAGTGCCCATTTTGCGTTCACAGAGGAGGGAATAGGTACCGCTATTTCCCAACACCTATATATAATGCATGCATATCTTTCTTTCTATATATAGCATGCAATCATATATCAGTAGCTAAATTTCTCACCTGCTATACATTCTCCTCATAATATATGGAGCATCATATCATATCATTTCTACCCTTACTTTTATTTTTGACAAGTTTCATTCTTTTCCTTGCACAGGTTCTCAAAGTGAGAAAAGGATTAAGGGTGACAATCACAAGCAAAACACAGAAGCTTCCACCAGGGCCATGGAAGCTTCCTATCATAGGAAGCATACACCATCTCATTGGCTTTCTACCTCATCATCGTTTGAGACAACTAGCTCAAATATATGGCCCTCTCATGCACCTACAACTTGGTGAAGTATCAACCATCATAGTTTCTTCTCCTGAAGTTGCCAAAGATATAATGATAACTTATGATTCAATCTTTGCTCAAAGGCCTCATCAAGTTGGTGCAGATATTATGTGTTATGGTTCTACTGATATTGCCACTGCACCATATGGAGGCTATTGGAAACAACTAAGAAGAATATGCTCACAAGAACTTCTTTGCACCAAACGTGTTAGATCTTACCAATCAATTAGAGAAGAAGAGGTATCTAATTTGATAAAATATATTTCTACCAACATTGGTTCTTCTATTAACCTTAGTGAAAAAGTGGCTTGTATGACAAGTGCTATTACTTCAAGGGCAGCTTTTGGTAAAATATGCAAGGATCAACAAGAGTTTGTATCATTGATTAAGAAACTTGTGAGATTGGCTGAAAGTTTCATTGTTCTTGATTTGTTTCCTTCTCAAAAGTGGATCCACGTTATCAGTGGAATGAAGCCTAAACTTGAGGAGTTGCATAGGAAATTTGATATCATTTTTGAAAACATCATAAGAGAGAGTACAGAAATAAAGACTAGTGGTGGTATAGCAGAAGTAGAAGGTCTTCTATCTGTTCTTCTAAGTTTTAATGATCATGAAGCTCTTGAGTATCCCTTGACAATTGATAACATCAAAGCAGTTATTTTGGTGAGTTTGAGGATTATTTTCTGCCTGTTCTTTCAAACTTTTACTTCTTAAAAATGAAAAGAAAACATATAAATTTGAGCTTCTGTTTTTCTTTTTTTTTTTTGAGATTAGCTTCTGTTTTTCTGCTATAGGACATGTTTGTTGCTGGAAGTGAAACAACAGCTGCAGTTATAGAATGGTCCTTGTCTGAAATGCTGAAAAATCCGAGAGTAATGACCAAAGCTCAAGAAGAAGTAAGAGAAGTTTTTGGTAGCAAAGGATGTAATAGTGACGAAACAACTCTTCAAGAACTAAAATATTTGAAAGCAGTCATCAAAGAAACACTGAGATTACACCCTCCTTTCCCTCTGCTTCTACCAAGAGAATGTAGAGAAACATGTGAGATGAAAGGGTACACAATACCCGCTGGTAACAAAGTGATAGTAAATGCATGGGCAATTGGAAGAGACCCTAAATACTGGAGTGAAGCAGACAAGTTTTTTCCAGAGAGATTTCTAGATTGTTCAATTGATTACAAAGGTTCTAATACTGAATTCATACCTTTTGGTGCTGGAAGGAGAATATGTCCAGGTATATTGTTTGGTATATCAAGTATTGAACTCTCTCTTTCACACTTGCTTTACCATTATAACTGGGAATTTCCTAGTGGAACCAATAAGGAAAATCTAGAAATGACTGAATCTATGAGCTCCTCAACAAGAAGGAAAACAGATCTCATCTTAGTTCCCATTTCTTACAATTCTGCAACGATTTCATAACCATGTATTTTTCATACTATAAAAGGGGTGATGAGGGTATAGGGTAAACAGTAGTGGTGTGAACAGTGATACAATATTGATCATATATTGTAATACCCCAATTTTGTCCGCCAAATTGAAAAATCCCAAAAATTTTATCGCTTCGCATATTATTCTAAATGCGGGGGTATTTGGCACTCTCGTGCAACGGTTTTGTTTGGCGCTCGTTGTTTTCCAAAAAAGAGTCCAAAAAAATAATAAAAAATAATGAACGCAAGCGCGTGTCGGTTTCGAGTCGTGTGGGCAAATGCGTCGGTGCGCTTTTAGTTTTACCGTTTTACGCGCATGCGTATTCTGATCGCGTGCGCGTTCCTAGTCTTAGGGTGAACGCGCGTTTCATTTCGAGTCGTCGTGTCGGTACGCGTTGTTTTTACCGCTTTTATTATCATAAAGAAAAAATAATAAAAATAATAATAATAAATAGTAATAATAATTTAAAATCAGCTGTCCCTTTATTTATTTTGTCACACATTCAAACAAAATTAAGGTGGATAGTACCACAAAAAAAAGGGGAGTCAACTCTTTTATACATTGAGACAAAAATAAAAACAAAAAATTAATTAAAACAAAATTAAAAAAAGAGGAACAGCAGGCGCTGCCTTTGCTGTTGTTGTGGCAGGAGGTATTTTGAGGATGAAGCCCAAATTCCCTTCTCCTTGCCTCTTGGCTTTTCACTTTTTTGGCAAAAACAGGTTGCTGCCCCTGCTGCTCCTTGCTGCTCCACTGCAACAGCAACAAACTGGTCCCCTTAGGGTTTTGATCCCCTGCTCAGCACCCACCTACACCACAGTTTCTTCAGCCTATAAATACCAATAAACAGAAACAGTGTAAAGAGAAGACAGAACACGGGCAGCAATATACAGAGGGCAATTCACACACAGAAACGCACACACAAAAAATATACTGAAACCATATTTCAACTTGAGCAGAATAGGAGAGTCTGGAACTAGGTTAGTTCCTAATTTATTTGTTTATTCATAAGATCTGCTTTCAGTATTGTTTTTACCTTATTCATTTGTTATTATAAACCATGTAGCCTCATAAAATCATTCATTCACTAATCATGTATATATGTATATAGTCACAGATTATCCCCAAACATGGTTTTTGTTTCTTAAAGAATACACTTTTCTCATGATAAATATTGGTATATGAATGCTTGGACAAAGTAAAAATTAGAAAGGCAAAGGAAACAGAATAGGAAATAGGGAGAGGCGAAGAAGAAAAAAACGATTTCGGAGAGAAAACAGAGACGCAGCGATACCAAATGCACACAGTCACAAAATACAACCAAAAGGGAGAGAGACAGTTAAACGAAAAAGAAAGAGGGAGTGGAGAGATTTTACCTCCGGCCACCGTACGGTGGCCGCCGCCGTAGCCTCGCCTTGAACCACTGTACCTCGCCGGCAACCACCCACAGAACCACCGTGTAGGCCCCAAACCACCACATCACAAGTCAGCTACCAACAAAACCGCCGTCAACCACCCACAGACACAGCAACCACCGTGCCCCGCCGTCAACCTCCGCCTCAGCCACCCTTAATCACCGTACGGCCTCCCCCCTCACTCACTACGAACCACAGCCCCCTCTTCCACCCACGAACGGCCGAGCCATCCCCATCACCGATCCACTCCAACCACCACCGCTTCGCACCGCCTCACGCCACCCAACGGCCCTCCTCCTCGCGACCAACTCCTCCACCCACAGTACGATCAGCCACCACCCACGAAACCACCACAGCGCCACCACGAAGCCAACATCGCGAGCCACAACCGCACCACCGTCTCCATCCCCTTCGTTTTCAGTTCGCCATCGGTATAGGAGAGAGAGAGGGGTTGAAACCGCGCTGTGGGGAAGAGAGAAAAATGGGTTTGGAGAGAAAGAAAGGCGAAGCCATGGTGGAGAGGGAGGATGAAACGGTGTGAGGGGAGAGGGAGGAGTTCGCACGGCGCATTGAGGAGAGAAAGGAAAATTTTTAGGGTTTTGGTTATTTTGGGGTGGGGCGCCGCGGAGAAGAGGAAAGTGAAGAACTAGGGTTTCCTCTTATGTTAGGTATTTATAGTACAAACAGCAGGGGCATTTTTGTCTTTTCACGTCTTTTTTTTTTATTTTCAGATCTCTATTTACGCCCCTGCACTTTACTCAGTTCGCCCCCCCCCCCCCTTTTTTTTTGAAGCCCACGATCTATTTTTCTGCGCAGCCCAGCTTACAAAAATAAGCTGGATTCACTGTTCGCACCCCCCATTTTAACAATACGCCCCTCCTTTTATTTACACCCTTATTTTACTGCTGCACCCCCTTTTCTTTTTCTTTCGTTTCGTTTCTTTTCCCTAAGCGAACGTTTTTTTTTACAAACCTTTTTTTTTCCTAAATAATAAATTTTCTTTTCCCTAAACGAACTTATTTTTTCTCAAACCTTTTTTTGAAATGATGGATAAATGTTTCCCCGAACAAAAATCAATCCAATTGCAAATTCCTTTCATCGCGACGTTCTCTCCAATTAAAATCAATGAAAACACTTTTCGAAAACAAATCTTTTCAAACGTCGAAATCAAAACTAATCATCGCTAATGATCACTCGCGCCGTTGCCGTTTGATTGTGGGTGATGATTTCGTTCCTGTGGGAGTTAGTAGTGTGGCCACTCTAAACCGTTGTTGTTTGGTCCTCACAAACGCTCTCCTTCAATTGCGAAAACCTTTTCAATGCTCCAAGTAAAAACCGATTATCATTAATCATCACTCGCGCCGTTGCCGTTTGATCGTTAATGATAATTCCTTTTCACAAGAGTTAGTAGTGCGACCACTCTAAACCGTTGTTGTTTGGTCACTGCGAACGCTCAACTCCTTTGCGAAAAACTCCAAAAAGACTAAAAAACAAAAACCTTTTTAGGACAACCAAGAACTACGTAGCTTTGAATTCTCCATCGCACCGGGAGATACGTAGGAGCGGGCCATGTCCCGTCAAGCACTTCTTTCTAAAAACCCTTTTTCCTCCTTTCTCGCCAAAAAATAAAATTTTCATTAAGTCTTTTCTTTCTCTCTTCGAAAAAGGGCAAATTTAAGTATTTTCCAAATCAGCACTTAAAACCACACGTTTAATTAAAGGTTCCCTTTCGGTAGAAAGGAGGCGTGGGGTGCTAAAACCTTCCCCATACCTAACCGACCCCCGAACCCAAATCTTCCGGTTTTCCAAAAGGCCATCCGCTTTCCAAAAAGGTTTTCTTCAATATTTTCCTTATAAAAAAATATTGGTGGCGACTTCATTGATTTTTAAAAAAGGGGTTGTAAACGAAGAAAGATTCCCTCAGGGACTTTTTCGGGCGCAACAGCTGGCGACTTCACTGGGGACCATTTTTTTTTTTTAAAAAGGACGAGGGTCAAGCCTAGTTAACTTGATGTGTGGTTTAAAATTAATTGAGTTGAAAGCTTTGTTCTACTCCTTTTCTGTTTGTTCACAATGTCGTGTTCATGCATTCCTCAATTCCCATGTCCCCTATTCTCTGCTCCATTTCTTAAGGTAAAAACATGCATTCCCTCCCATTCTATTATGATCCCTTCTTCTCCGCTCCCTTTCTTGAGGTAAGCAGTGCATATGACTGTTGCTGAAACCTAGGTTGGATTATTGGTATTGTGATATTGAACCCTAGGGTAGACGACATGTTATTGTCTGCTATTGTTTGGACTGTTCTGGGTTTTCCTTCGCAGGTGGGGATATATGTGGGTAGTTTTAGGCGGTATGTCCTCACTACACACACTCACACCTTATGCTTACTATGCTTGGAGAGGGGCCTAAAACCCAAGGTCTGACAAAACTTAGGAGAGTGGAAACGAGTAGTGACTGGCAATTGGACTGCTGTCCTTCTGACTCTCACGAAAGTTTTAGCCAGAGTACGCTCTTTCATGATGCCTCATACCAGATGGCGTTCCATCGTTGTGGGTGCTATTGTGAAAGAGAATTAGCTCTGGTAGCCTGGTGAGGAAGTGACTAGAACCCGCATGGGAGGAACATTTGAGTTGTCCTAGAACTTAGGTCCCCACCTTCGTAGGACACAAGGGGCATACCAAATTGTGTGTTGCATGGTAATATAGACATGTTTTCAAAAAAGAGTAGGAGGTTTTTCAAATAAAAAGTAGAGAAAGAGCTGCCGTTGTAGCCTTTCTTTTGCTGGTCCGTACGAAGTGACATATGGCCCACTCTTTTCAAAAAAAGAGTGAAAGAGTTACCGATGTAGCCTTTCTCATACCGGTCCATATGAAATAACGTACGACCCGCATTTTCCAAAAAAACTTGAATCACTGCCAATAAGGACTGGTCTCTGAGTTACATAGACATAGAACATCATCATCATCATTTACACATCATCCTTTGCATAAAACATACATTTTCGATAATTTTCGCATGCATCTTTGCATTTCATCATGGTTTGCTTACCGAGAACCCCAAGTAATGAGAAATTTTTGTCATAGATACGGCATGGAATCTAGAAGGGAAACGGTGTATACTCCAAGGTACCCCGTTGTAAACAAGGTAGATGTGACTAGTCTGAAAAAATGGGCTGACCTGATGGGACCTATTGAAAAGGGATCGTTTGATAATGCTTATGGGAACCTCCGGAAGTTGTTGTTGCTAGAGGTGCAGACTGAGGCTATTGTGGCTTTGAGTAGATTCTATGACCCAGAAATCAGGTGCTTTCTTTTCAAAAATTTTCAAATGGCACCCACATTGGAGGAATATCAGCAGATTTTGGGTTTCACTTAGACCGAAGCTGTCCCCTACCGGTATCAAGAACAGTACTACACAGATGAGGGGGTTCGCTGCATTATTGCAAGTAAGTGTAGAGGATCTGAAGCTCCAAAAGCAAAAGAGAAACAATGTGATAGGTTTCCCGCAGAGCTACCTTGAAGGTTTAATGGGAGCCTATGCTAGAAGTAAAAATTGGGTTATCTTCAAGCGAGTTTTGGCCTTAGCAATTTTTGGGGTTGTTCTCTTTCCGCAGATTGAGAGGTATGTGGATGTGACCGTTATTGGTATTTTCCTAGCTTTTCAGAATAGGAAGAGTCCCATCAATCCAATTCCCGCCATCCTTGCTGACACTTATTCTGCTTTCACTCATCATTGTGAGTTGAGAAGGAAGAAAATCTCTTGCTCTTCTCACCTGTTGTATGCATGGCTTCTCATTCATGCCTTCACCAACCCAACACGAGTGGAAAAGTTGATTAGCTACGCTGTAACTTGTGAGGTGAAAGCTATGAGTATTCAAGAGTGGATCCAGTTTCTAGGGGGTCTAGATGAACACTCGATCCGCTGGTATCTCTCATCTTGCTGGGAAGACAGGCCCGAGGTGGTCTTCCGCTGTGGTAGTTTTCAAAATGTCCCGCTGATGGGCACTAAGGGATGCATCAACTACAACCCGTCTCTGACTCTGAGGCAATTAGGGTATCCGATGAGGAATTCGCCTACTGAAGAGATGATATTCCCGCTTTACATCTATGAAGGAGGACCAAAAGATGACAGTTTGCTTAGAAAGGTCTTGCAAGCCTGGAGTACGGTGGTTCGCATGGGAAAGGTAGAGCTCGCTCAGAAGACTAGTGGTATCACCTTCGCTCAGTGGCTCGGAAAAAGAATCCAGAATGTTCAACTGCCTTACCAAAAAGAGTTACAAGTCGAGAGGGAAGTAGTAGACGCCAGTGCCCCTGTTGTCGAAGAATTAGGCGAAGTTAAGTTGGCCCTGATGAAGGCAGAGGAAGAGAAGAAATCTTTGCAAGCTGAGATAGAGAAGATGGCTCTGAAGAACAAGAGGTTGAGAGAAGAAAACGCCCTAAAGTCTGCTACCATTGAGAGTTTCAGTCGGAAACTAAAAGGGGAAGAGGAGAGCAAGTTAGAAGTTCAAAGGTATCTGCAGGGAGCCAAGGAGGAAATCAAGAGGCGAAGCTTGAAAGAGAAGAAGGCCCTGGAAGAAGCCAATCAGTGGAAAGAGTTATGGGATGAAGCAAAAATGGGAGAGAGAACGGCGAAAAGCTTGCTTGCCAAGTCAAAGAGAGAATCCCGCATGTTACAAGCTGAATGGGAGAGTAAGTTAGACAGTGTTGTGCAAGAGAGAGACTCTTTTGAGAACATCCTCAGGGAATATCAGCGGGCCCTAAAAGCAGAGCAAGAGGATTCTGATGAGTTGAAGAAGCGTCTTTGTCACATCAGCAATGCATACCTGCAAGTGAGGGATGAAAGTCAGTATTGGGAACATCGCTATGTTGAGCTGCTCGGTAGGATTGAAGAGCAGGCAGTCATCATTGAGCTGAGGGATGAAGTTCAACACTGGAAGGATAGGTTCTCCAAGCTATCAGAGTCGGTCAACCAGGCTCTTGCGGATGTGCCCAAGAAATTAAGAAAAGCTGAAACTGAGATGCATCCCCTCAACACCCCGCTTGAGGTGTACAAATTTGTGGAGTACTGCAGAGCCCTAGTTGAGGAAGCCAAAGGAAAAGCCGGAAGTACCTCTACCAACAACAAGAGGAAAAGGAGTGGAAATATCAAAGCTCTTTGTATTTGAGCTTCTTTATTGTAATTTTCCATTTTGTTATTGTACCTTTCCTTTTTCAATCATTGTATCAGAATGTCGTACTCAGATTTTGAAGTATTTTGTTTAAATACACCCGTTTCGCTTCCAGATTCCAATTTCAGTATGATCCAAAGAAAGTGATATAACAAAAAATAATCAAAGATTTACCTGCGTATCTATGACAAGACATAATACGCTGCGATTCTCGGCAAGAAAAACTAAACACGCATTCATTCGCATTGCATTTCATTTATTCGTTCTTGTGTTCATAAGTGTGTTCCGTCAACAGAGAATTAGGCAAGCTGGTTAATCATCGCTATTGGACGCGTCTGCAAGCAAGAAGCATGGAAAACGATCAAGCCAACCATGATCAGAACGATCCGCAGCCACATCAGGATGACGGAATTCCAGGAGGTCCGGATCCTAATGGTCAGGGTCAGCATGATCAGAATCAGGGGAATCAAGTCATTCAAGCTGAGATGGAAGTCCTAAAGGCTCAAATGGCGGAGGTCATAAGAGTGCTAAGTGCCTTAAGAGATGTTGGCACAACTGAAGCTGCTGTCGCTGGGACGAACAATCCTCCTCCCCTTCCTGGGTCTGGGATCTCTCAAACCCTCCAAGCTGTGCAATGGCCTCCCTATGGTCTCCCATTGGGCTATACGCCTCCTGCCGCTGATGCAAACCCTGGAGGAGATCCTTCGGGAACCACGGGGCACGCTCAGCCTAATACAATTGTGAACGAAGTTGGAACA
This sequence comes from Astragalus membranaceus, assembly GCA_039519185.1. NCBI lineage: Eukaryota > Viridiplantae > Streptophyta > Magnoliopsida > Fabales > Fabaceae > Astragalus > Astragalus membranaceus. The sequence continues at coordinate 180,541,388 of CM076849.1, forward strand.
GGGACACATCAAGCCCAGATTCAGATCCCAATTCCTGTTATTGCTCCAGGAACTCCGGCGGGTTTCAATTCACCAATAATGGTTCATCCACACGTGCAGGGCCCAGTCCCTCAGAATATTGCTCACCGACACATGACCCCGGTCGTGGCGTCGATGAATAACCCTCACTATGGTGCCGGCGTTTTCCCACAGAATTACCCTGCCGAAGCTAGAAGTCAGTATCAGATGCTGGAAGAAAGGTTAAGAGCTGTTGAAGGGGCAGGTTCCCGAGCCAGGAATGCCCATGAGTTGTGCTTGGTTCCTGATCTAGTCCTGCCGCCCAAGTTCAAAGCACCAACTTTTGACAAATACAGAGGGACAACTTGCCCAGTCAGCCATGTGACAATGTACTGCCGAAAGATGACTGCCTATGCCCGTGACGATAAATTAATGATGCATTGCTTCCAAGAAAGTTTAGCTGGAGCTCCCCTTGACTGGTACATGCAGTTAGAGCCAACTAATATCCGTTGCTGGAAAGACATGGCGGATGCCTTCATGCGTCAATACCAGTATAACAATGATTTGGCTCCAGATAGAACTCAGCTACAATGCATGTCTAAGAGGGACAACGAGTCGTTCAAAGAGTATGCTCAGAGATGGCGGAACCTTGCGGCTCAAGTAAAACCCCCTCTGCTGGACAAAGAAATGGTCCACATGTTTATGGAAACCCTTCCTGCGGTGTATTATGATAGGTTGGTTGGCAGCGTAGCCTCGAACTTCTCTGAGATGGTGGTCACAGGGGAAAGAGTAGAGAATGGTATGCGCAGCGGAAGAATAGCTCATAGCCCGACGCCTCCTGCCAGTCAAAAGAAGCCATTTTTTGGGTCTCATAAAAAGAAAGAAGGTGAAACTAATGCAGTCATTGGAGCCAGTGGTCCGTCGCACAGCAATCCATCGCAAGCTATTTCGGTTCCTCCTCAGGCACCGCTGGCACAGCCTTTTCAATCAAATTATCAGTACCGGAACTATAATGAAAGGAAGCCTGCTGTCTTTGATCCCATTCCTATGTCCTACACGGACTTGTTTAATTATCTCATCACCAACAAAATAATCAGTACTCGTCAAATGAAGCCATATCAGCCTCCCTATCCCAGAGGGTACAACGCAAATGCCACCTGCGCCTTTCACTCTGGGGCAGTAGGTCATGTGGTGGAGGATTGTAAAGCGTTCAAATACGTGGTGCAAGAATTACTTGATAAGAAAAGCATATCATTTCAACAACCCAATGTAGCCACCAATCCGTTGCCAGGGCATGGAGGATCTGCTATTAATGCCGTTGGCCATCAGGAGGGTCAGTGTTTGGTTAGAAAAGTTGATTGCATTCAGATGCCTTTGAATTTTATCCATGCTGAACTATGCCGTTTTGGTGTCATCAAAGAAGGTTGTGCTAGGAAAGACGCCTGTGATAATCCTCGCTGCGTTGGGGCATGTGAAGGCTTTAAACTAATTCTCCAAGATCTCTTAGACAGACACCTGGTCCAAGTGGGAATCCAGGAGAGAGAAGAAGGTGTATTTACCTTGCAATCAGGCAATGGAGGCTTCAGGAGACCAATTGAAATTCCCTGCAATCTGAATTCCAGCCTAGCTGTGACGAGACCCTCGACTGTTGTTATTCCAGTACCTGCTGCTGCCCCTAGTGGGGAGACTAGGATGACTCCATGGAGCTGCAATGTGCAAATGCAAGCGGAGGTCCCTAAAGGCACTCTGGATATAACAAACATTGCTGGAGGTAGTTGTATCACAAGGAGTGGAAGGATGTATACTCCTGAAAACCTTAGAAGAGAGCAATCCAAGGGAACTGAAGAAAGGGCCCGTAAAGGAAAAGACAAGGAAGCTGTAGAAGTCAGGGATGTGTCGGACAAAGAAGCTCAAGAATTCCTGAGAGTAATGAGACAGAGTGAATATCGGGTGGTAGACCAGCTGAATCAAACTCCATCCAAGATCTCAATGCTCTCTTTGCTGCTTAGTTCAGAGGCACATCGTGCTGCACTGCTAAAGGTCCTGAATGAAGCTCACGTCTCTCATGACATTACAGTAAACCAGCTTGATGGTATTGTTGGCAGCATTGTAGCCTCCAATTACTTGACCTTCTCAGACACTGAGCTGCCTCCGGCAGGAAAGAGTCACAATCAAGCTCTTCACATCTCAGTCAAGTGTGGAGACCATATACTTGCCAGGGTGCTTATTGATAACGGTTCATCCTTGAATGTGCTGCCTAAGTCTACAATGGATAAGCTGGATGTAGACTGTTCATATCTGAAACCGAGCTCCACCTTGGTCAGGGCGTTTGATGGGTCAGTGAAGGAAGTTTTTGGAGAAGTGGAAATGCCGATGCAGGTAGGCCCTGAAGTATTTTATGTCGTCTTTCAAGTGATGGACATCAATTCATCCTACAGTTGCCTGCTAGGACGTCCCTGGATACATGCGGCTGGGGCAGTGCCATCCTCGCTCCATCAGAAACTCAAGTTTGTGGCTAGGGGAAAGCTGATAGTGATCTCCGGAGAGGAAGAAATATTGATAAATCGATCACCACCTGAACATTATGTGGAAGCAGCAGAAGAGTCCTTTGAGACTGCTTTCCAGGGATTGGAGATTTCAAACGCTGTCTTCGTCGAAGGGGAGCCTCGGTGGAAGCCTAAGTGGTCCAGGGCTGACATGATGACTGCAAAGGTGATGCTGGGACATGGGTATCAGATTGGTAAGGGCTTAGGAAAAGCTGCTCAAGGAATTGTAATGCCTATCCAGTTGAGGGGTAATATTGAGAGGTTCGGTGTTGGGTACATCCCAAGTCTTGCTGATCGGGAGAGGCTGACATCTGACAGGAGGGAGAAATGGCTGGCCAAACTCAGAGGAAGGGCACCCAATCAGGGGAGAATAGTCGTCGCTAATCTTAAGGACAACTTCTGGAGTGCTGGTATGCTGAACCCTGACCAGGTTAATATGGTTGAAGAAGGATCAAGCTCAAGTGGCCGTGCTGAAGGGCTGGTGCGCTGCTGTGCGGTTGGAGAGAAGCTGCAAAACTGGGAGATCATGGATTTCCCCGTATTTTCCAATTTAAAGTAATTATCATTGTAATGCAGACCCCTCGGCTCTGCCCAAGGCCTTGGGATATTTCATTCGGGCACACATGTTTTCGTCGAAAATCATCAATCAATAAAGTGTTATTTTGAATTTTCAATAAAATTTCTGTCTTCATCTTTTATCTGTGTTGCTTTTTCTTTGTTTTTATTCGCCGCTCCATTCTAATGCAGATCGAAAATAAACTCTGAAAATAATAATGCCCATAACTCATACTGTGATTTTGATTACCCGGTTAATCAAGCCGAGGAAGACGTTGAGAATGATTGGGATACTCCTCCAGAAATCATGAGAATGGTAGAACAAGAAGAAAAGGTCATCGAACCCCATGAGGAGTCTACAGAAATGGTCAATTTGGGTACTGAGGAAGACAGAAAAGAGATCAAGGTTGGTACCGCAATGGAGGATAAAGAGCGCAAAAAGTTGATTCAGCTCCTGTTCGACTACGCTGACGTATTCGCATGGACATATTGGGACATGCCAGGGTTGAGCACAGATATTGTTGAACATAAATTGCCAGTGAAATCAGAGTGTCCCCCTGTGAAACAGAAGTTAAGGCGGATGAAGCCTGAAATGTCTTTGAAAATCAGGGATGAGGTCAAGAAACAGTTTGATGCAGGGTTCTTAGCTGTGGCAAAATATCCTGAGTGGGTAGCAAACATTGTCCCAGTCCCTAAGAAAGATGGGAAGGTCCGAATGTGTGTCGACTACCGTGACTTGAACAGAGCAAGCCCTAAAGATGACTTCCCTCTACCCCATATTGACGTTTTGGTGGACAGTACTGCTCAGCATTCGATGTTCTCCTTCATGGATGGATATTCAGGCTATAACCAGATCAAAATGGCTCCGGAGGATATGGAGAAAACCACCTTCATAACCCTTTGGGGAACTTTCTGTTACAAGGTCATGCCTTTCGGGTTGAGGAATGCCGGGGCAACCTACCAAAAAGCGATGGTAACCCTATTCCATGACATGATGCATAAGGAGATCGAAGTCTATGTGGATGACATGATTGCTAAATCCAAGACTGATGAAGAGCACGTGGTTAACCTGCAGAAGCTGTTCGAGCGTCTCAGAAAGTACAAACTCAGGTTGAACCCCGCTAAGTGCACTTTTGGGGTTAGGTCAGGGAAGTTGTTGGGTTTCATTGTCAGCCAGAAGGGAATTGAGGTAGACCCAGACAAGGTACGAGCAATCCTGGAGATGCCAGCACCTAAAACAGAAAAAGAAGTTCGTGGTTTCCTGGGAAGACTAAATTACATCTCTCGATTCATCTTCCAGTTGACTGCAACTTGCGAACCAATTTTCAAACTGCTGTGCAAGAACCAAGAGATGAAGTGGAATGATAAATGTCAAGAAGCATTTGAGAAAATCAAGGCGTATCTTCAAAATCCACCCGTCCTAATGCCACCTGTGTCTGGCAGGCCCCTCATCCTATACCTCACGGTGCTAGACAATTCTATGGGCTGCGTGCTGGGGCAACACGATGAGTCAGGAAAGAAAGAACACGCGATCTACTACATAAGCAAGAAGTTCACAGACTGTGAGGCAAGGTATTCATCATTGGAAAAAACTTGTTGTGCTCTAGCCTGGGCTGCGCATCGACTAAGACAGTATATGCTGAGTCACACTACCTGGTTGGTATCCAAAATGGATCCGATCAAGTACATATTCGAGAAACCTGCGCTTACCGGTAGAATTGCTCGTTGGCAGATGCTTCTGTCAGAGTATGACCTTGTATATGTAACGCAGAAGGCAATCAAAGGTAGTACACTGGCAGACTACCTGGCACATCAACCGGTTGAGGATTACCAATCAATGCAATGTGAGTTCCCAGATGAGGACATTATGGCATTATTTGACGCGGGGAAGTCTCAAGATGACGAAAGGTGGAGAATGTTGTTCGACGGTGCCTCTAACATGTGGGGGCACGGAATCGGAGCAGTGCTGATCTCCCCAGACAACCGCTTTATACCAGTCACCGCTAGACTAAGCTTCTATGTCACAAACAATATTGCAGAGTATGAAGCGTGTATCTTGGGTATCCAGGCAGCTCACGATTGGAAAGTCAAAAGGCTCGACGTGTACGGAGATTCAGCTCTAGTTGTCCATCAAGTAAAAGGAGACTGGGAAACAAGAAATTCTGATTTGATTCCTTACCGTGACTACATTCAAGAATTAATCAAGCCCTTTGAGGAAATCACTTTCCAACACATACCCCGCAGCGAGAATCAGTTGGCCGATGCCTTGGCAACTTTGTCCTCTATGTTCAACGTCAGCTGTGACAAAAGTCTGACGACTGTCAGAATCCAGCACAGAGAACAGCCTGCTTATCACTACTGTATGGCAGTCGAAGAGGGATCAGATAGTAAGCCTTGGTACCATGACATCAAGCAGTATATCACAAACAGAGAGTATCCTCCCGGAGCTACAGAGAATGACAAGAGAACCCTCAGGAGGCTGTCAATAGGTTTCTTCTTGAGTGGAGACGTCCTTTACAAGAGAAACCATGACTTGGTACTCCTCAGGTGTGTAACAGGAGAAGAATCAGTAAAGATTATGCGAGATGTTCATGAAGGCTCATTTGGGGTTCATTCCAACGGGCACGCAATGGCTAGAAAAATCCTGAGAGCCGGATACTACTGGTTGCAGATGGAATCAGACTGTTACAGTTTTGTGAGAAGATGCCATAAATGCCAAATCTATGCAGATCACACCCATGTACCTCCAACTTCTCTGAATGTTTTGAGCGCACCATGGCCATTCTCAATGTGGGGCATGGACATCATTGGTCCCATTGAACCCAAAGCTTCCAATGGTCACCGTCTCATCCTGGTTGCTATTGACTACTTCACTAAGTGGGTGGAAGCTGCCTCTTATCCCAATGTAACGAGCTCAGTGATTGCTAAGTTCATCAAGAAAGACTTGGTTTGCCGCTACGGCCTTCCAAACAAGATTATCACAGACAACGGTAGTAATTTGAACAGCAGGATAATGAAAGACTTGTGTAAAGACTTCAAGATACAGCATCACAACTCTTCTCCCTACCGTCCAAAGATGAATGGGGCAGTCGAGGCAGCCAACAAGAACATCAAGCGGATAATACAGAAGATGGTCGTGACCTATAATGATTGGCATGAGATGCTCCCCTTTGCCCTGCATGGTTACAGAACCTCAGTACGCACCTCAACAGGGGCAACCCCCTACTCACTGGTTTACGGGTCAGAGGCAGTCCTCCCCATTGAGGTTGAAATACCATCCCTGCGGGTGTTAATGGAGACAAAACTTGATGAAGCAGAATGGGTTCGGTCTCGTCTTGACCAGTTGAATCTCATTGATGAAAAACGAGTGGCCGCAATGTGTCATGGACAGTTGTACCAACAGAGGATGAGGAGGGCTTTTGACAAGAAAGTCCGTCCTCGTGAATTCCAAGAAGGAGATCTTGTGCTCAAGCAGATCTTGCCGATTCAGACAGACTCTAGGGGCAAATGGGCTCCCAAATATGAAGGACCTTATGTGGTGAAGAAGGCTTTCTCAGGAGGAGCTTTAATTCTGGCAAACATGGACGGAGATGAGATCCCAAATCCAGTGAACTCAGATGTGGTCAAGAAGTATTATGCCTAGAAAAATAGACGAAAAAAGAGAAAGATAAGCCAAGGAAAAATCAGCTCGCTAGGTCGAAAACCCGCAAAGGGCGACCTAGGCAAAATCAGAGTGGCCCGGTGGATTGAAAACCCGCAAAGGGCGATCCAGGCAAAAATTAGGGTCAGAAAACTTGGGCTTGAGAAAAGAAAAAGGCAATCAGCGTTCCAAAGGTTCGGATAAGGGGGTGATCAGTATTATGAGTATGGACGGTGGGCACCGTTACTTCAGAGACGAAATCACGAGATTTGTTCCTTTTTCTTGTATTTCTTAGGTTAAAAGAAAGATTGCAATGTACTTTCGGTTGGCGTGACTTTCCGCACGTCCAATTTCTATATCAATAAAAGTCCAACTTTTCTTTCATATGTGTGCTTTTCGTGTCTCTGCTTTCATCTATTCAGTTTCTTTCAAAATAATAACTTTTATGATTGATGAAATCGAATTGCAAAACATGTGCACATTCAGAGCATTACAGGATCATTGCGAAATCTTTGAAAAAATACAGAAAGAAGTGATTTCCCAAGTAAATAAAATTGCGAAAAAAAACAGTCGTGACGAACCAGTGTGCAATCCTCGCGGGATCCTCGTCCTGGAACAGCCTCCGTCCGGCAGATCGATTTAACCAGCAAAAAAAGAGTGCCAAAAAAAAAACAAATAAGCAGAAAAAAGAAAGCTGCTTAAAGAAAACAAACAGAGTAAACAAAAACAAATAAGCAGAAAAAAGAAAGCTGCTTAAAGAAAACAAACAGAATAAACAAAAGTAAAAAGTTACAGGAGACGGAACATAAAAAGAACACAACGTCTTCATATCATTCATCATTCTCATATCATCCATACCATTCGTCACTCCATGGCATCGAACGGTAGTGCATTACACTTTCAAATGCCCAAAATCAATCATTGCATTCATGTGCACCCAAATACCCAAGTGCATGCATTTCATGCACCATCCAAGAGAGAAGTTACTTCGGACCAGAGAGTCCCAAAATCTCATTTTTAGAAAGTCACCACAACACAGAGTTAGTAAACTCCATCAACAGAGTTAGTAAACTCCATCAACACAGAGTTAGTAAACTCCATCAACACAGAGTTAGTAAACTCCATCAACACAGAGTTAGTGAACTCCTTCCACAGATCACAACATCGTGTACGAGCGCGCGATGGATCCATCAGACTTCGTTAAGTCCTTCGGATTAGTTGTGTCAGCCTAAGGCATAGCGTAAATCCATTGATCAAATCAGTTCCGGACCTGATGTTGATCGGCCGCTCGAAAAGGCCACCCCCAAAGCTCGGACTCGACAAGAGTTCGTTAGAAGGTTTTTAGGCAGCCTCCGAATTCCCAATTTACCGCTTTTTCCAATTTACCGCTTTTTCCAATTTACCGCTTTTTCCAATTTACCGCTTTTCCAATTTACTGCTTTCCCGTTAATGCGACAAGTGTTAACCCCCCTTTTTCTCAAAAGGAAAATAACAAAAAGAAAATTTGAGCTTTTCTGGAGCGGACAAAATTAGTATTATTCCTATATCTTTATTTCCATTTCACCAACAAATATGAAAAGGCCAATTCATATTTCTTGGCGAGATGTGAAATAAAGAGGGGCAGCTGTAATACCCCAATTTTGTCCGCCAAATTGAAAAATCCCAAAAATTTTATCGCTTCGCATATTATTCTAAATGCGGGGGTATTTGGCACTCTCGTGCAACGGTTTTGTTTGGCGCTCGTTGTTTTCAAAAAAAGAGTCCAAAAAAATAATAAAAAATAATGAACGCAAGCGCGTGTCGGTTTCGAGTCGTGTGGGCAAATGCGTCGGTGCGCTTTTAGTTTTACCGTTTTACGCGCATGCGTATTCTGATCGCGTGCGCGTTCCTAGTCTTAGGGTGAACGCGCGTTTCATTTCGAGTCGTCGTGTCGGTACGCGTTGTTTTTACCGCTTTTATTATCATAAAGAAAAAATAATAAAAATAATAATAATAAATAGTAATAATAATTTAAAATCAGCTGTCCCTTTATTTATTTTGTCACACATTCAAACAAAATTAAGGTGGATAGTACCACAAAAAAAAGGGGAGTCAACTCTTTTATACATTGAGACAAAAATAAAAACAAAAAATTAATTAAAACAAAATTAAAAAAAGAGGAACAGCAGGCGCTGCCTTTGCTGTTGTTGTGGCAGGAGGTATTTTGAGGATGAAGCCCAAATTCCCTTCTCCTTGCCTCTTGGCTTTTCACTTTTTTGGCAAAAACAGGTTGCTGCCCCTGCTGCTCCTTGCTGCTCCACTGCAACAGCAACAAACTGGTCCCCTTAGGGTTTTGATCCCCTGCTCAGCACCCACCTACACCACAGTTTCTTCAGCCTATAAATACCAATAAATAGAAACAGTGTAAAGAGAAGACAGAACACGGGCAGCAATATACAGAGGGCAATTCACACACAGAAACGCACACACAAAAAATATACTGAAACCATATTTCAACTTGAGCAGAATAGGAGAGTCTGGAACTAGGTTAGTTCCTAATTTATTTGTTTATTCATAAGATCTGCTTTCAGTATTGTTTTTACCTTATTCATTTGTTATTATAAACCATGTAGCCTCATAAAATCATTCATTCACTAATCATGTATATATGTATATAGTCACAGATTATCCCCAAACATGGTTTTTGTTTCTTAAAGAATACACTTTTCTCATGATAAATATTGGTATATGAATGCTTGGACAAAGTAAAAATTAGAAAGGCAAAGGAAACAGAATAGGAAATAGGGAGAGGCGAAGAAGAAAAAAACGATTTCGGAGAGAAAACAGAGACGCAGCGATACCAAATGCACACAGTCACAAAATACAACCAAAAGGGAGAGAGACAGTTAAACGAAAAAGAAAGAGGGAGTGGAGAGATTTTACCTCCGGCCACCGTACGGTGGCCGCCGCCGTAGCCTCGCCTTGAACCACTGTACCTCGCCGGCAACCACCCACAGAACCACCGTGTAGGCCCCAAACCACCACATCACAAGTCAGCTACCAACAAAACCGCCGTCAACCACCCACAGACACAGCAACCACCGTGCCCCGCCGTCAACCTCCGCCTCAGCCACCCTTAATCACCGTACGGCCTCCCCCCTCACTCACTACGAACCACAGCCCCCTCTTCCACCCACGAACGGCCGAGCCATCCCCATCACCGATCCACTCCAACCACCACCGCTTCGCACCGCCTCACGCCACCCAACGGCCCTCCTCCTCGCGACCAACTCCTCCACCCACAGTACGATCAGCCACCACCCACGAAACCACCACAGCGCCACCACGAAGCCAACATCGCGAGCCACAACCGCACCACCGTCTCCATCCCCTTCGTTTTCAGTTCGCCATCGGTATAGGAGAGAGAGAGGGGTTGAAACCGCGCTGTGGGGAAGAGAGAAAAATGGGTTTGGAGAGAAAGAAAGGCGAAGCCATGGTGGAGAGGGAGGATGAAACGGTGTGAGGGGAGAGGGAGGAGTTCGCACGGCGCATTGAGGAGAGAAAGGAAAATTTTTAGGGTTTTGGTTATTTTGGGGTGGGGCGCCGCGGAGAAGAGGAAAGTGAAGAACTAGGGTTTCCTCTTATGTTAGGTATTTATAGTACAAACAGCAGGGGCATTTTTGTCTTTTCACGTCTTTTTTTTTTATTTTCAGATCTCTATTTACGCCCCTGCACTTTACTCAGTTCGCCCCCCCCCCCCCTTTTTTTTTGAAGCCCACGATCTATTTTTCTGCGCAGCCCAGCTTACAAAAATAAGCTGGATTCACTGTTCGCACCCCCCATTTTAACAATACGCCCCTCCTTTTATTTACACCCTTATTTTACTGCTGCACCCCCTTTTCTTTTTCTTTCGTTTCGTTTCTTTTCCCTAAGCGAACGTTTTTTTTACAAACCTTTTTTTTTCCTAAATAATAAATTTTCTTTTCCCTAAACGAACTTATTTTTTCTCAAACCTTTTTTTGAAATGATGGATAAATGTTTCCCCGAACAAAAATCAATCCAATTGCAAATTCCTTTCATCGCGACGTTCTCTCCAATTAAAATCAATGAAAACACTTTTCGAAAACAAATCTTTTCAAACGTCGAAATCAAAACTAATCATCGCTAATGATCACTCGCGCCGTTGCCGTTTGATTGTGGGTGATGATTTCGTTCCTGTGGGAGTTAGTAGTGTGGCCACTCTAAACCGTTGTTGTTTGGTCCTCACAAACGCTCTCCTTCAATTGCGAAAACCTTTTCAATGCTCCAAGTAAAAACCGATTATCATTAATCATCACTCGCGCCGTTGCCGTTTGATCGTTAATGATAATTCCTTTTCACAAGAGTTAGTAGTGCGACCACTCTAAACCGTTGTTGTTTGGTCACTGCGAACGCTCAACTCCTTTGCGAAAAACTCCAAAAAGACTAAAAAACAAAAACCTTTTTAGGACAACCAAGAACTACGTAGCTTTGAATTCTCCATCGCACCGGGAGATACGTAGGAGCGGGCCATGTCCCGTCAAGCACTTCTTTCTAAAAACCCTTTTTCCTCCTTTCTCGCCAAAAAATAAAATTTTCATTAAGTCTTTTCTTTCTCTCTTCGAAAAAGGGCAAATTTAAGTATTTTCCAAATCAGCACTTAAAACCACACGTTTAATTAAAGGTTCCCTTTCGGTAGAAAGGAGGCGTGGGGTGCTAAAACCTTCCCCATACCTAACCGACCCCCGAACCCAAATCTTCCGGTTTTCCAAAAGGCCATCCGCTTTCCAAAAAGGTTTTCTTCAATATTTTCCTTATAAAAAAATATTGGTGGCGACTTCATTGATTTTTAAAAAAGGGGTTGTAAACGAAGAAAGATTCCCTCAGGGACTTTTTCGGGCGCAACATATATATACATGTTTGTTATAAGTAGTTATTGTGACCCCAGATTCCTTAGCTATAATTGAGTCATGCAATATAAGTGTCTGCTTTCAGATGAGTGAGTGGCAGGATACACGGGGTAATTTATCCCTTTAGACTCTCTCAGAAGAGGTCTCTGATCATTCTTCTAACAATAATGCTATTCAGCCAAAAAATATAGTCAAAATACAGCCAAAAAGACCAAATACATACACATACCTGCAAAATACGTACACATAGTAATTTAAATTAAATGAAATAAAAAAAATACAACATCTCACACGCACCTCAATACTCCCACCTCTCTCACGCTCACTCTCTCTGAAACTCTTCACTCACGCTCTCTGAAACCCAACATCTTTTGACGCACCACTCTCACCTCACGCACTCTCCTTCAATCTCGCTCAGCCACCGCAAATAGACACTCTCCCCTTCAATCTCTCATTGTCTCCTTCAATCTCGCTCAGCCACCGCAAAGACACACTCTCCCCTTCAAGCTCTCATTATCGCACCACCGTCAATCACTCATTGCCGCCGTCAATTTCATCTTCTCGCGGTAATGAAAGGTAATCTCGCCGTCACTGTCTCCTCCGTCGACCACCACTCTACTAAGGGTTCGCACACGGTTAGGGTTCGCACACACTGTTTTGTTGGAAAGGGTTCTATAGCTATCTCTCTTCCATCAAAGGGTTCGCACACTGTTAGGGTTCGCACAGTGTTAGGGTTCGCCACTGTCTCCTTCAATCTCCGCCGTTTACTTCTCCTTCTTCAGGTACTCTGTTCTAAAAGGGTTTTTGTTATTTGTCTTTGTACATTGTGTTTATAGGATAAAAAGTTTCCATTTATTTTGATTGTGTTTTTCTCATTTGTTATGTGTTTTAATTATATCCATGTCATTTGAATTGAATTATAACCTTTCCTGAAACAAAATTTGTGTTTTGAAATCACACTTTCTGTGCACCAAGTAACTAGTAAAGGTGAACTGATTTTGGTTTCTTATGTGATGTCTAATTAAAATTGAAATCATGATGTTTTTCATGTGTTAGACTTCTCGTTTGTATATTTCAGTTGGTTTTTCTCATATGCAAAACTGAAACTTGGCTGACTTTGTCTATATACTCCATTCTGAATTACTAACTTATATTCAGATTGTCATCTTAGAAGTGTGCCAAATCATTCAGTTGATTGAGAATTGAGATAGAAAAGTGACTTATGAAATGTTTCATCAAGGAAATTACAATAATCGTATTATGCAAAATATGTTGTTTGCGTTTGAATATGGTTGCATGTATTACCTGTCTACAACAGTAAGAAAATTGTGATTTGAACAGTGAAGATTATGTTATGCTAGTTACTAGGAATATATAGGATGATTTGTAGGTTTTGAATGGAAGAAATCTTGTTTTGTGAAAATTTGTCTATTCCCCTTGTAGTAACATTTTCTTGCATTGATACAGATCCTTGTACATCATGGGAAGACTCAGGCACGTTGTGAATACTGAATATTTAGTGAAGATGAATGCATCTTTGACTCCAAAACAAAAGAAATGTCTTGTAATGACACCTTTCAAATCCGTGATTGATCTTGAGAAAAGAAACAAAATTTCTTGGTCATTGGTCTTGGCTATTCAAATAAAAGGAGATGACCTAAGCCCTATGCGAATATCATGACATATCAAGGTTCAGAGTACCCTTATTTGGTGTCCCATGTTAACACACAGTCATATGTCATAATAGTTTTGGACTAAGGTGGGTTGGCTATTGTGTTGGTGAATTGCTTGGCTATATTGGTCATTGGTCTTGGCTACTCAAATAAAAGGAGATGACCTAAGCCCTATGCGAATATCTGACATATCAATGTTCAGAGTACCCTTATTTGGTGTCCCATGTATCCACACAGTCATATGTCATAATAGTATTGGACTAAGGTGGCTTGGCTATTGTGTTCAAAATGTTGGTGAATTGCTTGGCTATATTGGTCATTGGTCTTGGCTACTCAAATAAAAGGAGATGACCTAAGCCCTATGCGAATATCTGACATATCAAGGTTCAGAGTACCCTTATTTGGTGTCCCATGTTAACACACATTCATATGTCATAATAGTTTTGGACTAAGGTGGGTTGGCTATTGTGTTCAAAATGTTGGTGAATTGCTTGGCTATATTGGTCATTGGTCTTTGCTACTCAAATAAAAGGAGATGACCTAAGCCCTATGCGAATATCTGACATATCAAGGTTCAGAGTACCCTTATTTGGTGTCCCATGTTAACACACAGTCATATGTCGTAATAGTTTTGGACTAAGGTGGGTTGGCTATTGTGTTCAAAATGTTGGTGAATTGCTTGGCTATATTGGTCATTGGTCATGGCTACTCAAATAAAAGGAGATGACCTAAGCCCTATGCGAATATCTGACATATCAAGGTTCAGAGTACCCTTATTTGGTGTCCCATGTATCCACACAGTCATATGTCATAATAGTTTTGGACTAAGGTGGGTTGGCTATTGTGTTCAAAATGTTGGTGAATTGCTTGGCTATATTGGTCATTGGTCTTGGCTACTCAAATAAAAGGAGATGACCTAACCCCTATGCGAATATCTGACATATCTGAAATAAAAGGAGATGACCTTTGGTACTCAGTTCGAAACAGCATGAAGCCACTATATGAGTGATGTATGACTGAGAAAAACATTAAGCAACCTGTTAACTTCAACATTAAGCAACCTGTTAACTTCAACATTACACACTGTCTATACAAAGTGTATCAAAACATGAACTTGATGTCATTTACAACATTTACATCAACACTAATCAAAAGATACATATATGTCTAATTACAAAAAAAAATTCTCATGAACATTAATATACATATATATTTAATTACAACAAAAAGTACTGATGAGCATTAATATGCAGGGAGTATCCTTCAAGGTAAAGTCAGGGATTTGTAGTCAATTGTGACAATCCCGTGAAGTCTGTTTCCATGTTTGCCAAAAGTTCCATGAATGGAATGTCACCTCCTACCTGTTAATAATCACTTATTTTGTTTAACAACATGAACATATAAATAAAAACTCTAATAACAGACAACCCCCCACCCCAGAAAGAACAACCTGGAGCCCCATCTCTGAAGAAATCTATTGTGTCTTACACTAGGGCTAGAAATACCCAGGAGTCAAGTTGGCTGATTACCCAGAAGAAGGTATTCAACCAGTAAACGCTGCAGCGGCTAATGCTGCAGCGTTTAGCGACGCAAACCCTGAGGCCGATGAAAAACAAGAAGAAGCTAGTGAGACAACACCGGAGGAAGAAGCAGCAGAGAAAATGCACGAGATGAAAAGCTGCAAAGAGGTGGAGCTGAAGGAAAGTGAAGAGAGAGGAGGAAGCACTACAGCTTCAACTGTTGTAGCGGGGGAAAAGACAAAACCCCTACCCCAAAGAAGAAGAAGGCAGCAAGAGCATCCCCAGTCCCTTCAAGAGCCAGCAAGAGGCTCAAGAAGGCCTAAAAAGGCAAGTGTTATTGGCTGTTCAAGCCTGATGCTGTATTTTGTTTAAGGCCTCTCCCTTTTACCATGCATGAAGCGGTGAGGACACTGCTAAAGTTTAAAGTTTGGGGGAGGACCTTATGGATATCAAATTCTGTTTTGTTAAGTACAAACATGTATTATTATAATTAACTAATATTATGCCATGTTATGTTTGTTTAAATATAATAGATGAGTAGCTGCACTTTTTAAATTTTATAGTAACAAAAAATTGAACTTATGTAGCTAAATTAAGTGATGACCGGATGTTTTTGAGTAAAGTAGCCTTGTGTTTTCAATGAAATAGTTTTAATTGCTGCTTTTACACTAAACTCCAAACTTATGCAAAGAACTTAGTTAGCTAGGGATCATCGAAGGCTGATTCCCCGACATAGATTAGTCACCAACAAAGCTGGTAGATAATGTGCACAATAACCGAACAAAAAAAAAACAGAGGGCCCTAGGCTGTATATTGGACCCAACTGTATATTGGACCACCACTGCATAGCTTTTATACAAAGGAGAAAATTGTCAAATTGATGAAACTGTGGGTCAGTTACTGTCAACTTTCGTACAATGATTCATTTATCATTTTTGTTCTTCATCCTCACTACGTACATATACATACAGCTTACAATCATATATCACTGCCAAGTAGTTATATATTTATATACTCTCCTCTTCACCAATCACCATATGGAGTATCATAACTTGTCATTCATGTTACCCTTTATTTTATTCTCAACAATTTTCATTATTTTCCTTGCACAGATTCTGAAACTAGGAAAAAGAAGATCAAGGGTCACTTGCAAAACACATAACCTTCCACCAGGGCCATGGAAGCTTCCTATCATAGGTAGCATACACCATCTCATTGGCTATCTACCACATCACCGTTTAAGACAACTAGCTCAAATATATGGCCCTCTAATGCACCTTAAACTTGGTGAAGTATCAACCATTGTGGTTTCTTCTCCTGAAGTTGCAAAGGAAGTCTTGAAAACTTATGATTCTATCTTTGCTCAAAGGCCTCATCAAGTTGGTGCAGATATCATGTGTTATGGTTCTACTAATATTGCAACTGCACCATATGGAGGGTATTGGAAGCAACTAAGAAAAATATGCTCACAAGAACTTCTTTGCACCAAACGTGTTAGATCATTCCAAGCTATAAGGGAAGAAGAGGTATCTAATTTAATAAGATATATTTCTACTGATATTGGATCTTCTATTAACCTTAGTGAAAAAGTGGCATGCATGACAAGTGCTATTACTTCAAGGGCAGCTTTTGTAAAATATGCAAGGATATCAACAAGAGTTTGTGTCATTGATTAGGAAACTTGTGAGATTGGCTGAAGGTTTCATTGTTCTTGATTTGTTTCCTTCTCAAAAGTGGATCCATGTTATCAGTGGAATGAAGCCTAAACTTGAGGAGTTGCATAGGAAATTTGATATCATTTTTGAAAACATCATTAGAGAGAGTACAGGAATCAAGACTGGTGGTGGTATACCAGAAGTAGAAGGTCTTCTTTCTGTTCTTCTTGCTATCAAAGACCATGAAGCCCTTGAGTATCCCTTGACAATCGACAACATCAAAGCTGTAATTTTGGTGAGTTTCTGTTTTCACTTCTATTCATATTGCATATTATCGACTTTTGAGTGTCTCAATACCTTGTTAATATTATACGCTTGCCTTTTTTAAAAAATATATATAGAAACGTGTATATAGTAGTTAAACTCAGATTTTGTTTCATAGATGTAGTTGAAAATTAAAAAGGGTATATTGCTAAAGAACTTATAAAGGATAGCGTATAAGCTAGTTAGTTAATCTAATTTGAATTAGTTTATAAATATAAAATGATATAAAAAGTTATATATGTAGCTCAAACTAGAGATGTTAATTTTGGCCCGGCCAAATAAGTCGGTTCGATATGGCCCATTGTAGCCGTAGGTAGGATTGGGCTCGCTAAATAGAGACTAAAAAGAATTGGGACCTTTTGGATTGGGTTGAAATACAAAAAATACAAATCAATTGATAACTCGGCTGACCAAACCTAACCCACTTTTTGTGTTTTGGCTTAGCGAGTTGGACTCGCCGCTCAGTTTGAGAGCTCTAGCTTAGATCTACACATAGTGACTGTAAGAAGGGGGTAAGGACTTAAGGTGGTGATAACTGACTAACTGTGATGTATGTATATGCATCAAAATGTGTCGTTCTTGTGAAATAGATATTTAGGACCGGTGGTTTTAGGTGAAATACAGTTGCTAAAAAAACTAGGACAGCAAGGGGGGTTGTAGGATTTAATGAATTGAATTTAATAAATTTTTCTACTTTGATCGATCCAATGCGACAGACAGTATTATTTGGTGGGGAAATTTGTTTTTACTAGTATGCAAGAGTGTACGTACTGGATTTACAATTAATGCACTGTCCCATGGCATTGTGTTGCCTTTTTTGGATTTACATACTATTCTCGCGGAATCGGGAGGTACATTCAGCAATACCAGAAGGTGTATTTAGCAATTGGATATGGACTGGCCCAATTATTTCGGCCCATATCCATAACATACAAGCCCAATTAAGGTCATCACACTTGAATGGTTAAGATCGATTCTAATGATCCGACGATCCACAAACAGACACGATTTCCTATAAATACCGGCTCTCAATGCCTTCATAAGGTACATACTCTGATTCCTAGCTAAATCACTCACCTATTCTCAATACTGACTTGAGCGTCGGAGTGGCTTCGCAGGTACCCCCCGGGCTCACACAAACCTCCTGCCAGACAGCAAGAGACCTACCAACTGCAGTCAACTCAATACTGTAAAGTACAGAACATTGGCAACCACAGTGGGAGATATCTATCTTTCAGATCATCACTACTCCTTGAACTTTCTCTTGCTACTCCATGGCTCCCAGAGGCAGACCCCGGATTCAAAGCGTTGCCATACCCACACCCCGACCAGAAGGTACTCCTGATGGCAACATCGCCAGCCTGCTTGACGAGGGTACTAGTCAGCCTGCCCGACCCTCGAATGTGAGCCAACTTTTGGATCTCCTGTGCAATCGCACTCAAGCTATGCTGCAGCAGGAAACTCGGGGAACCCCTCCTCCGACAACGGTGGCTTCAAGGCGCCATCGGTCTCCCCCTCCAAGGTGAAGGCACGTACATCGCTCTCCCCCTCGGCAGCGCAGGCATAGAGGATATAACTCCAGGACCACCTCACGTGCATCCCCTAATTCTCATGAGAGGTCAAGGAGTCGGGTCAATACCCACCAGAGGCACCACCGGGGATCGCCATCGAGGAGACCCCCCGACCCGCGCAGGTATCGAGATTCAGACTATGAAGACACCTCCCCTCGAAACTCAAGAAGGTTTTCCGATGAAGGACCTTTCACTCGAAGGGTGGATGAATGCCGAATCCCAAGGGCCTTGGAAAAGCTGCCAGCTCTCAAGATGTATGATGGAACCGGAGATCCAGACCGCCATCTGGCACACTTCTCCCTGATGATGCGCTATAGAGGCGCCAGGGAGCCTGTTCACTGTAAAATCTTCCCCCTCACTCTCGAAAATTCTGCATTAGAGTGGTTTCAAGAGCTAAAGCCAAACTCCATCTCCTCATGGAGTCAGCTGGCGAGAATGTTCACGGCTCGTTTCACTGCCTCCCGGTTGAAACCCAAATCTGAAGAGGTTCTTAGGGCAATCAGGCAGGGAGAGAAAGAAACATTTAGAGAATATCTGGAAAGGTTCAACAAGGAGACTGCCAACGTCAGGAACCTTGAAGAAAAGAGGAGGCTCTTTTGGATGAAGGACGGCCTCAAGAAGGGAAGCCTGTTTCAAAGGGGCGTGGGGGTTAACAAACCCCGAAGCTTGGACGAGTTCCTTCGGAAGGCACAAAAGTACATGGACTATGAAGAAGAGAACATGGCGTACCAAGAGGAAGCCAAGGTTGGCAGTAAGGAGGAAGAGCTGGCTTACAAGGCCATTGAAGAACCATGGCAGAAGGGAACCCAAGATGAGAGAATTCCTAGGGAATCCTGACCCCGACAAAGTCGCTTCTCAGAGTACATCCTGCTAAACACATCCCAGGATGAGATCCTTGCCGAATGCGTCGACGCGGAGTTTCGGGACATCAAACAGCCCGAACCTCTCGTGCAATGGAAAGGCCGAACCTCTAAGAAGTACTGTCGTTATCACAAAAGTTATGGGCACAGTACTAACAAATGCAACACCCTCAGGGATGACATTGAATAGCTGATCCGCGAAGGGAAGCTCGCCCAGTACGTGAATGAAGAAGAGGATGAGACTCGTGACTCTGAATAGAGAGCATGGCATCAGAACCTGAACCTAGAGCTAGGCCTAGTTAAGAATCTTGTTGTTTGGGCGCAAATGCGAAATGTAAAGCTCGATATGAATGATTAACAAAGTTCATTTTGCAATTGCAGTTTTTACTCTAGCTCACTAGCATTAACACTTGTTCCAAAGGAAATTCCTTAAAGATCAAGAAAGAAAAAGGGTCCAACTCCATAGTTAGGGGTGCCTAGTAATGGAGTCAAGAGTGTCATGGCACGCCAAAACAAGTAAGTGACCTTGGTGGTCACAACCCCTTGGGCGAGTTCTATCTGGGCCGAGTCCCGGTAAACTGTGTCAAGGGTATACTTCAAGCTGACCTTGGTGGTCACAACCCCTTGGACGAGTTCTGTCTGGGCCGAGTCCCGGTAAACTGTGCCAAGGGTATACTTCAAGGTGATCTTGGTAGTCACAACCCCTTGGGCGTGTTCTATCCGGGCCGAGTCCTGGTAAACTGTGCCAAGAGTATACTTCAAATTGACCTTGGTGGTGACAACCACTTTGGGCGTGTTCTATCCGGGCCGAGTCCTGGTAAACTGTGCCAAGGGTATACTTCAAATTGACCTTGGTGGTCACAACCACTTTGGATGGGTTCTATCCGAGCCGAGTTTTGGTAAACTGTGCTAAGGGTGTGCTTCATTAAAAATTGTCACGGTGGGCGTCGACAGCTCAACTGCCTAAAGCAAGCCAAACTTAGCGACTATCTACTTGAAAAAATCCTAAGTCCAACGAAAAGGCGCACACGCGAGAAATCACTAGCAAAGCATGAGACCATGAGGTCTTGGGTATCAAGCGCCAAGAAAGGCGCGAAAGTCAAGCAGGCGTGAGACTATGAGGTCACGGACACCAGAGATACCCACCTACAAGGGTGTTGTCTAGTCTGCTGACCATAACTTTGTCCGTGTTTATCCGATTGAGGCGTGTAAGCATGCGTTGGAAAGCCAGAGAGAAGAGCTACAATTCTTTTATTGAACTCAAAATCCAATTCTGATGTCTTGAAGGCCTAAACTGCGAAATACATGCCTGCGCGGGATACCTATGCTTGGCCTCCCTCTCAAAGGTGACCGGGCCTCCCTCTGGCTAATGTTGCCGGCTCTCTCTCTCGCTCTCTGTTCGGTTCTCCCTCACACTCCTCGGGCCTGTCCACTCACTTCCTTTGTACAAAGTATGATATCATAAAATTACCTTGTGCGATGGTTCAAGTTGGCACATGTGATGGGATAAATGATGATTAGTTCACTATGATGACACTATAGCTGACCAGGCCTAATTAGTACACATGATGGTACTATAAAAGAAAAGCGGGTGTTGTTGCCACGTTATTATACAAGTGAGTAGTCACTCCACTAGGTACTCAAGATTGCTCGTTGTAGACTTGCTCAACTTGGAGGGCCGACCACCTCCCTAAAAGCCTCCTCGGTCTCCCTCTCTCAAACTAGGAGGGCCGACCACAACATTTCTCTCATCGGTGTCTCGGCCTAGACGCGCTAAGTTTTTGATCCTAAAAAAGTCACGAGACAAAAGGATTAGCATAAAGATATCACACTTCATTGGTACGAGAGAAGATATCACAAAAGTAGCATGTGAGGGAATCAAAATGATGCATGGAGTGATAGACTTAGCATGTGAGGGAATCAAAATGATGAGTAAAGTGATGGACTTGGCATAAGAAAGAAAAATCAACTCTCTTCTCGCCCCTCACTCTCTGCTCGTCCCTCAGCTCAGCTCGCCCCTCACTCTCTGCTCGTCCCTCAGCTCTGCTCGCCCCTCAGCTCTGCTCGCCCCTCATCTCTGCTCGTCCCTCATCTCTGCTCGCCCCTCATCTCTGCTCGTCCCTCAGCTCTGCTCGCCCATCACTCTCTGCTCGTCCCTCAGCTCTGCTCGCCCCTCACTCTCTGCTCGTCCCTCAGCCTCTGCTCGCCCCTCAGCGCTGCTCGTCCCGCAGCTCTGCTCGCCCTCCTCTCTGAGCGCCTCCTCCCTGCTCGCATCACTCTCTGCTCGCCCCTCAGCTCTGCTCGTCCCTCAGCTCTACTCGCCCCTCACTCTCTACTCGTCCCTCAGCTCTGCTCGCCCTCCTCTCTGCGCGCATCACCCTGTGCTCGCCCCTCACAGCCTGATCGGTCCTCACCCACTCACACTGTGATCAGGCCTCGCACTCAAACTACCAGGGCCGATTACGCCACACCTGATCGGGTCGCTCTCTCTTTCAATTGACGAAACCAACCACGCCACCAACAAGGCCGACCACAACTCCCTCGTTCTCACCGGTCCTCGCCCTCCCTCGCTCAAGAAAGAAAAGGGGACCACCCCCTATTTATACAAGGTAAAAAATGATTAGAAATTACTGGCCATCAATCACCTCGATCAAGGCAAATTAGCAAAAAATGTCAAGAGACGAACAAGATAATTGCGGTGATCAGCCATCAAAATTAACAGGCCCGACGACGGCACGAGCTGTGAGAGCAGTCCAAGAGATCTTATACGACCCGACAAGACAGATGAAGTAACGCTTCGGGTGGATCGACAAAAATTCTTCAAGCCAAGACTATCCTTCGGAATAATCTCGGCTTGGGGGGGCAACTGTTCTGGACTGGACCAGGAGGTCCATTCTGCAATACCAGGAGGTCCATTTAGCAATTGGATATGGACTGGCCCAATCATTTCGGCCCATATCCACAACATACAAGCCCAATTAAGGCCATCACACTTGAATGGTTAAGATCGATTCTACTGATCCAACGATCCACAAACGGGCACGATTTCCAATAAATACCGGCTCCCAATGCATTCATAAGGTACATACTCTGATTCCTAGCTAAATCACTCACTTATTCTCAATACTGACTTGAGCGTCGGAGTGGCTTCGCAGGTACCCCCGGCTCACACAAACCTCCTGCCAGGCAGCAAGAGACCTACCAACTGCACTCAACCCTGCAGAGTACAGAACACATACTAAAATTTGTGTGGCCTTTTTGGATTGACACTAAAACTTTTCTGTAGACTTTCCAAACACATCATATAGCAGGGTAAGGATCATATGCACAAGTGACAAACTTGTGTATTATGCACAAGACCTACTATTCTAAGTTTTGTAGGTTTTTTTACCGATTTATATTTGCAATCCTTAATCTTTTAATTTTTACATATTTGCCAATGTAAATAATGGTTTATTATTTTAAGGTTTAATTATAGATTTGGTCCCTCTATTATGATCAATTCACGGTTTTAGTCCTTCAACTTTTTTTCACGAATGTAGTCTCCTTATTTTCTCAATTGCTAAAATCAAAACTCCCTCTCTAATTTGGTCAAACTTGTTCACTCAACCTACGTGGCGGGACAAGTTGTCCCGTCACGTTGGATTCTGAATTAAAAATTTTTAATTTTAATAATTTTATTATAAGAAATATTTTTTAATAATTTTATTATAAAAATTAAAAAACTTAATTTCCAGATCCCCCTCATCTCTCTCGTTCTCTCCTTTCCTCCTCATCCTTCTCATGACTCATCATCACCCTTCCTTACTCTATATGCTCTGTAAAAGTCAGATCTGTATTTGCCAAGATTAATATCACAGAACCTTTTCGCAGTAAGAGATCCTAGTCCTAATTTCCAGAACCGTAATCACAGAGGAAGATGTAGTTAGTTGGATCTCCATGAAAAGTTAGATCTGTATTTGCTCATCAGCTATGTCAAGCAAACAATCATTTGGAATCACCGATTCCAGCTTTTATAAACACAAAATCTGAAACGTTGTCCTACTACTGGTATTGGTCGGGCACTACGAACCAACAAACTTAATCCTCGATACATTGGGACTTTTCAAATCAAAGAAAGAATTGGACCAGTGGCGTATCGTATTGCCTTGTCGGCAGCATTGTCAAACCTTCATGATGTATTTCATGTATCCCAGCTGAGAAAGTATGTACCGGATCCTAATCAACCGCTAAGCTTTGAAGAGGTTGATCTTCGACCCGATCTTACTTTCCAACCGCATCCAATTCATAGAACGTGGTGAAATGACACTCCGAACCAGAACAATTCCGATTGTCAAGGTTGTTTGGAATGGATTCTCACCCGAAGAAGCAACATGGGAACTCGAGGATGATATGCGTACTCGCTATCCAAATCTTTTTCAATGAGGTAAGACTTGACTAATTTTTTAGGACAAATTTTTTTCAAGTTGGGGTGTAATGTAACATCCCCAAAATAATTAGCTTAATTATTTTGATGTTTAACCCCATTTAATGTTTTATGGTACTTGATTGATAATTGTGTTAATTGAGTGCTAAATTTTATTGATTGATGAGGGGTTTAATTAGGAATTAAGAAGAGAGTAAAGGTATGATGGTCTTTTTACACGACCACACCCTCCTCACCTGCACCCTCATTTAAATGGGTTTTAAAAGAAAAAGAAAAGAAAAGGATTTTTCTTGTTTTGCTTCTTTTCTTTTGGGTTTGATTTTTGATTTCCTCTCTTGATAAACATGTTCTTGACTAAGAAGCAACTTATTTTGGTGGGATTCTGGAAATTTATTTTTGGATTCTGGAACCTTAGATTTTTTTTTAAGAAGATAGAAGAATCAGAGAATGAAACAATCGAAAATATGGTGGGTTTGATTTTGGGGATTAGGTAAAAAGTTTAACCACAGTCAAAATAAAATAGTAACTTAACTAGAGTAAAAGGAGGGTTGCGAATATTAAAACACAATTTATAATGTGCGTAATTTAAAAATTCTGAAATTTTACGCAGACCCATTTTAGCAATTTTGAAAATATATGGTAATGACCACCTTAACAAGTTACCACTGGAAATCTCAACCACTTATTTTTGAGAAGACTAAATCAATGGCTAGAACCACTTTTTGGGTTACACTTTTTATACTCCACTATTGCTTCTATACCCCCACCATTTTTTTATTTCCATTTTATCCCCGTGAATTTTGTTAAACGGATTTATTTAATTAAAAGATAAATATGTTTTCAAAAAACATTCAAAACAAAATTATGTTTTAATTAGATAAATCCGTTTAACATAAAATTGCATAAATCTGTAATGAGAAAATTCAAAACGGATTTATCTAATAAAGAGATAAATTTGTTTTGTTCAAAATCAATGGTTTATTTATTTAATTTTTTAAGTGAAATAATTTTGACGGTCAAGATACCACCGACAATTTTTACCAGCGGCCAACTTTTGTTCGTCTTGGTAATTGTGCCGCAACAAATAGATTTTTAATGGTCTAGATCCCACTGACAATTTTGATCAAAGACACAGAACCAATGACCATTGCTATAAATACTCATAGTTAGCCTAGTTTCTTTCACACCAACATTTCACTCTGATTTACTTCTTTCACACCAACACACTCCAAAATGAACACTTATTCAGCCCAGTACTCAAGATACAGCACCTATGAAGTCCAGATACTTCAAAAACGGAAACGTACCCGTGTCGGATACGTATCCGATACCGACACGCACCTGATACTTCCCGATACGTACTCAAAGAGTATCTAATAATTTTTTAGTTAACTAAAAGACAAAATTATATGTTTTTCGTAACACATTCATAGAAGAAATAGTACATTGTGATATGGTGGGATAAAAACACATAACTAATGATATGCTTATGTGTTATTGAGCAACTACTAATATGAATATCTTAGTCTATAAAAAGTCATTTATTATATATATATATATATATATATATATATATATATATTTGTGTGTGTGTGTGTGTGTGTAAAGTCATGCAGGTAATTAGCTGTCTCAGTCAATAATATTTTAGGTAGTAATTATCGCTCCCCTTCAATATTTAATACAAGCTCTGCCACTGACTATTCGGATTATACGGTTTCGGGTGGTCTCGGTTACTTGTTCACCCCAACGTTTTATGAATAGTCAATCATACATAGGTGTGTTGGTTGTCCTCTTCCTTTCATCCATATATTTTGCGTGATTTTTTTTATCTATTTGGGAAGTTTTTTTTCATCTTTGTTTTTTTTTTATTTGTGTTTCTATTTCATTTTATTTTTTCTGTCTTGTTTTTATATATTTAAATTTTAATTTAATATTTTATTAAAGTATCCCAGTCATGTCGTATCTTGACTTTCAAAATTTTTCCGTATCCCCGTATTCGTACCGTGTCGTATCGTATCCCGTATCCTGGCTTCATAGGACAGCACACTTACCGCATTTCACCATCGTGAAAAAATCACTACAAAAGAAGATGGTGCCTGGTTTGAGTGTCCAACAAGCACGACATCACCTTTGCCGCTTTGAAAGATAAAGTAGAGCGTAAGGTGCAATAGCAGAGAGCATGGCACCGACCCGTTGAGCGCATTTCCTACCGTAAACCCAGTTGGGGAGATGATGGGCGTGTTTCCTGGTCACAGATAGATGTTAAGAACGACAATGACATTTGGCAAATGCTAGACATCCATGAGGCATTCAAAATGTTTGGTCCTTTGGAGTTGTACGTCGAGACAATCTGGAGTGTCGAGGAGATAATTTACTTATCGAGTCAGAGACCGTCGCAGTAGATTGTCATCTCCAGTTGTTTTTAAGTTTGTCTTTGCTGTTGTCTTTGTTATTGTTGTTTTTGTCGTCATGTTTGTATTATTTGTTGTTCCTGTTTAAGTCATGACTATTTATGTTGTTACTATGAATAAAAGTCCAGTTTCTTTTAGTAATTGAACCACACAATGTTAAAAACAACCACAAAGAAAGATATAATCCACAATAGTTCAAAACAAACAATACTACAAAAATAAATCAAGGGTCCCCTCCTTGGGCCAAGTCAATCATGCCCCAGATAAGTGTGTACCCCAAACAGCCTCGAGGAATGTGTCTACTCTGTAGCAACAAATGTCACCGTTGAGCAATAACCACCAGTCTCTCTTCACTTCCCATCCCTGCTGGTGCTGCAATGAGACAGGGAACTGATACCCGAAGGTATCATGGCAAGTAAGTCGGATGACACTCACCCACCTCCCTGGCTGGAGTAGTTGTGTTGATAACTTCTTGAACACTGTTAGCCTGGGTGGACAAACGCATCATGACCTCTCTTTGGCTTGGGAGACCCTCAAGCGGAGGATGAGGGATGACCTGGACGTATCCAAATTGCCGAAGGCACCTATCCGACATGTAGGGTACAGTGATGTTTTCACAGCTAATAAAGCCCCTGAATAAAGATATAGGGTCCTTCTCTCTAACATCTCGATGGTCCTGAAACGGTCTCCAGATAACGTCATTAGAAGTCAATACATCCAACCTCCTCTGATACTCTTTAAGCTTTACAGCATCAGTTTTCCTCCTCTTCCACCTCCCAGCACGTGGACCCGATAATACCCCAGTGGTACCCCGCTCACATATGTTCGGAAAATATTCAAAAATCCAACACTGAAATATATAAATAACCAAACTCGTTAGACACAATATATAAAAACAATATATTAAAATAGTAAATATTACCATAATCAACGTCGCGTACCCCCTAACTGTCGGCTATCCGATAAAGCTCCATAGTTCAGCTGGTCATACAAATATGCTAAGCAAGCTGAACTCCACACCCATGAACCAATTTGGTTTATGTCCTCAAGTAATAACAACCACTTGGCCTCCACTTTGTTTCCGGTCTTGCTACAAAATATGCTCATCCCCAATAAAAGCAATAGGAAAGCCGTGGCAGCAAAAATTTGTCGGCCCTGTACAACGTGATCTTGGCAGACAGTCAGTACCCAATCAAACCGAAAAAATGCTCCCCTACTGGCTCTCGTCTCCACTGTAGCAGCAGCAGTTACCCCCAACAAATTCACTGCCAACTGAATGGCTGTGTCGATAGTCACAAGATTGGGTGGGGAGTTCTAAAACCTGCCCATTAACGACAAATGAAGAAGACATGACACATCATCCAAAGTAATAGTCATTTCACCAAATGGTACGTGAAATGAGCTTGTCTCAGGGTGCCATCTCTCAACAAAAGCAGAGATCAGCTCATGGTCAATAATGGGGACAGCTGAAAATACAATGGGACCTAAACCAGACAGATCAATATAGTGATAAAAGTCAAGGGCTTGTGCTAGAGGGGCCAGTTGTTTTTTGATTTTGATGCCATGTGCAGGTATTTTCAATTTTTTGCGCAACTGAATAAATTAAAAGGAAAACAATTATTAGAGTAGATTTATATAAGACTATGTAAAAAAATTAATTTAACTATTATATAGCTTTTACCTGTCCTCTAAGAATTTTTGATGCTACGTGAGCATCATATGCTGTGAGCACTGAACCATCAATAGGTCCAACATACGCCTAGTCCGCCTGACCAGGATGCTGCTTCTCCTCGTCATCATTAGACCCCGAAGAATCAGCTGGATCAGCAGCCTGGTAGTCCTGATGATACTGCTCCTCCATGTCCTGCTCAGGAGCCGCATCCGACTGGTCCATACCGTCAGCGCCCTCTTGTCCCTGGGTACGTCTATGTCGCTCAGAAGCATGCCCGACTATTCTCACCCGAGTGTGTGTACTCACAAGAGTTTCTTCCGGTTCACCACCACCAGCCGACTTTGATGACTGCCCTCGCAATATCAAGCCTCGTGAATTTCGTGGGATTCTGCCACCGACTCTAGTGTAAGCCACTGCAAAAAATTCAAAAAAAAAATATTTTTTTAATTAACTACAAATTTAACATAAATCTGTTATGTATGCTTAAAAAAATTTAACTACGGATTTAAGATAAATTCGTTATGTATGCTTGAAAAAATCTAACTACGATTTTAACATAAATCCGTTTTGTAAATTTCCAAAACCAAAACGGAATTATCATGCAAAACATAAATCCGTTAGCTATATTTGAAACTCAAACAGATTTACATAATTCCGTTGTGAAAATTTCCATATGCAAACAGATTTAGGTAAATCCATCGTGAGAATTTTTAAACTCAAAGGATTTATCTAAATCCGATGTGAAAATTTTTTGTAAAATGGATTTAGGTAAATGCGTTGGGTCGGATTTAGGTAAATCAGAGAGAGGATTTTGGGATTTACGTTCTCTCAAACGAATGTATGTGTGAGAAGTGAAAGGGATTGAGGGTTTTTGTTAGATTCAAGGGATAAAATTGGTATTTCACTATGAGTGTGTGGGGGCTTGGGGTATAAATGTTAATCATGGGGGTATAAAAAATGTTACCCTTACTTTTTTCGTGGGGGTATAGACACACCCATTTATCATGAAAAGTAAAAAAGAGAATTTCAACATAATTTTTTTTCTTTTACATTTTTATTATATATAAATAGAATTGTTGCACACTTTTTTTTATTAGAAGGTTCAGTGTTTATACATGACACATGTGCACATAATTTAATTAATTATAATTCCTCTTAAAAATGATACGAAAGCTAATAAATTTAAGCTCCATTTCCTACTATATATAGGACTTGTTTGTTGCTAGAAGTGATACAACATCTGCAGTTATAGAATGGCCAATTTCAGAAATGCTGAAAAATCCAAGGGTAATGATCAAAGCTCAAGAAGAAGTAAGAGCAGTTTTTGGTAGCAAAGGATGCAATTGGGACGAAACAACTCTTCAAGAGTTAAAATATTTGAAAGCAGTTATCAAAGAAACATTGAGATTACACCCTCCTTTCCCTTTGCTTCTGCCAAGAGAATGTAGAGAAACTTGCGAGATAAAAGGGTACACAATACCTACTGGAAACAAAGTGATAGTAAATGCACGGGCAATTGGAAGAGACCCTGAACACTGGAGTGAACCAGAAAAGTTTTTTCCAGAGAGGTTTTTGGATTGTCAAATTGATTACAAAGGATCCAATATTGAATACATACCTTTTGGTGCGGGAAGGAGAATGTGTCCAGGCACGTTGTTTGGTATATTTAGTATTGAACTCTCTCTTTCACACTTGCTTTACCACTATAATTGGGAATTTCCTCAACAAAAAGGAAAACAAATCTTATCTTAGTTCCCATTTCTTACACTCCTATACCTATTTCATAAGACCGTAAAATTTTCATTTTATACTATAAAAGGAGAGAAGAGGGGATTGGGTAAAAAAACTGGTATGAAGTGTGATACAATATTTTTTTATATATATTGGTTTGTTATAAACTTATAAGTGTGAATGACAACATGTATCTTCTAAAGTTATATATATTCTTTACACCCTTATATATATATATATATATATATATATAGCATGGTGTTGGATCATATCTCTGTTAATAGGAACCCAACAATGAGAAGTATTAAATTGAAGGTTGTTCTAATTTTGTATTTTATCCTAATGATTAGATTGGTGATTGTTTTTGCATTCTTTTTAACTTGATCTGCATGTCCATCACCACCTGTTTTACAAGTTCATGGTTGTAAGAAATTATTAGTGTGAATATTTATAGTCAAACAGAAATCAAACTCTAATTTTGATGTATTCCTGGTTGGTGTGGACCAAACTCATTGCTTTCTGCTGGAGAGATAAGATGATGTTATCAATGACTCATCCCTAAACCAAAGGGTTCTGAAAGAGGAAATCATACAAATTGTTTTACATTGTTCAAACCAACAAGAATTTGAGAGCTCTTCCCATAAGCTATAATCCTAACAAGGAACTATAATAGCTGAGGTATCTCCTAAGAGCAATGTTTTAAAACTCGGACCGGTGACCGATTCGGTGAAGGTATCGGGTCACTGGGTCAATGGTCGGACCGAGAGGTCGACAGTTGAACCGCATGACCAAAACCGGGACCGGATGACTCGGACCCGGTCTCTATTTCGAGAATTTTCAATACCTATATAGTATATAATATAAATTTCGTCCCTTAAAATTAATAACTATGTTTATTTTATATCTACTAAAATATAAAAAATTCCCAAATTTTCAGGACCTATATATTTCATACTTGTAAAACTTATAATTTGCTAAAATTACACACCATGCCAATTTTATTTTTATTTGCTTGGTATATATTAAATAAATTTTAAAAGTTCATCATGCTTCAATAAATATTTAGAACAAATTTCATAAGTTAACAACTTAATATTAAATAAATCTTTAAAAAAATACTTAATATTAAATAAGTTTGTTGAAACATAATATTAATATTACAAGCTAATGCCATGAGGATGAGCGTACTTGACTTTTTGGAAAAGAGGTACCAATTATATATATTTGAAATAAATAATATCCTTAATAAGATTGGTAGCCTCATGGTAGCGCTCAGCATTTGCTTTCAGCAGGTTAGGGGTTCAAACCCCACTAATGGCATTTTGTTGAGGTTTTTTTTTGAGTCTCTTGTTTTAAGTAGTTTACAAATAGTCTCACATCGCATAGAATGAATGAACAGAACAATAAGGAGAATGAGATATAAAAGCAAGGCGTATGTCAATGGGAAACATACTTACCTAGATGGCAATCACTAGTGGGGGCCTGCGTTCGCGCGGCCCCTCCCAATTACAGTTCAAAGATTTGATAAAAATAAAATAAAAACAAAATGCACAACCCGGTCCGGTTCGAGCCGGGTCACCGGGCCACCGATTTTTCAAAAAACCGTCCGAGTCACACCGGTTCCCACCGGTTTGTTGCATGGCCGATCCAAAACCTTGACCGGCTCGGTTACCCCCGAATTCCCGGTTCGACCGGTCCGACCGGCCGAGGTTTTTAAAACACCGCCTAAGAGCACTAACAAGGCAGTCAAAGCTGACATGCCTTGTAATATTCCAAACCAGTCAAAATAGAAATCCCAAACACTTCTCACACATACACTTTGCAGTAACAAACTTCTTTTTTCTTTTTTATCTAATAAAAAAAGGAAGTGTGAAAATCTGAAGTCAAAACATCTAAATTTTGGCAAATTTTAACTTCCAAGGGGGAATTAAGAGTTTGAATTTATTCTATGCGGCTCTTGAACTCTACGATGGTCGAACCACGTAAGTCGTCTCAAACAATTTACAGGCCCTATTCAAATCTTAAAAATTGGGTCTCCTATTTTATCAAATTGGGTCTCACAGATTACTCCAAATTTTAAGATAAATTAAAATCCACGTAAGAAATTTATAAACAATTCATCTCCTTAGGTTAATTACTTTATTAACAAGATCAACTTTATTCTTGTGCAGCGGTAAAATGAAGTCAAAGTGTTGAATATGGTTTCTTTTGTGGGTTTTATATTAGTTCTGCATCGAAAAGCTAAGCCAGTTGGATGGAAAACGGTTTCATTTTTCTGATTTTTACTCCATTTTTAAGATTTGAAAAAGGTACTAGGTTTTTTTTCTTCTGCAAATTAAATTTGGGTGTTTTTTTTTGTACCCCCTTGAACCCCATACCCCCCTTTACGCTAAATCCCCAAAATACCCTTAAATTTTTTATTTTTTTTACAAATTTCCGGAAATACACATATTTCTGCCTTCCGAAAATTTTAAAAAATTGTAACCGAACGTGAAATCAAATTACGCGAAATAATACAGTAAAAATACAAAAAAGTAATACAACTAAATGTTCAAAATCTGTAAAGCAGCCAACAGACTATCATAGACATCCTCGGGAATGCCGTCGACTGACAAAAGACGATCATAGGCATCCTGGACATGCGTAGCTGCTGTCATCCTGGACTCGAAGGGAAGTGGAACAACATCCTCAGCAGCTGCAGGTGAAGGCGGAGCCGGAGTCAGGCGGGGAATGGACACCTGGAAGTACCATGGTAGGTACTCGTCATCACAAGCACCCTGGATGACTGTCTGTCGACCGCTGTCCCTAAAAGCCCGCGCTGGGGACTGATAGAACATCAGCTGCTGCACTATGGCCTTCGTAGATGGACGTGGGCCCGAAATAGGTGTACCAGGAATCTGCTGGACATATCCAAATTGCCAACGAACCCTGTCTGCCATATAAGGCACAGCCACCTCCCCCCACAGCAGCCAACCTCTGAATAATGAAATGTTGTGAAACCGGAGGTACTATCTGTGGTCGTCCCAGGGACTCCATATGACCCGCTCCCTCTGCAAGTCATCCAGCAGCTGCCGAAACTCCGGAAGCTTGATACTATCGCACTTCTTGTTCGCCCACCTGCTGCAACGTGGAAGTGCACTGGCACCGAAGTCTTTCCGCACCACGATGGTGGGGAAATACTCATATATCCAGCACTAAAATAACAAAAAAAAAAGTAATTATATAAATAAAAGTAATTAAAAAGAAATAAAAATAATTAATTAATTAAATACCTGCAGCAGAGAAGCGTATCCGCCAATCTGCGACGTCTCATAGTAACATGCATCATTCAGCTGCTCGTAGAGAATAGCTAGAGCAGCTGAACCCCAAGCCCACTGGCCACACAGGTCAAAGTCAGAAATAAGAGTCACCCACTTGACAGGGACAGATGTGTGACTCTTGTCGGCAAAAATGGTGCTGCCCAACAAGTGTAGCAGATAGCACTGTGCCGCCTGATCAAGATGGCCGCGCTCCATGTTCTGTGTGTATGCGGTCGTCAAGAAAGAAAATTTGAATGCCGGTCCCCTGTTGAACTGACACTCTTGCCAGCAGGCTGTGTGGTCTACCCCCAGCAGGTCAACTCCAGCCCGAATAGCATCGGCACTGTCAAAATGTGGCCGATGCGCCAACGGTGTGCTGGTGAGCGGCAAGTGGAGCAACGCGGACACGTCATCCAACGTCACTGTCATCTCCCCCCACGGCATGTGGAATGAGCTGGTCTCAGAATGCCACCTCTCCACAAAAGCTGATATGAGCTCGTGGTTGATGTTGTTGAGAGGTGTGATGTCCAGCTCAAAAAGATGCGTCTGCTGCAACCATCCCGCTATATGTGGGTGGTGCTGCTGAGGTCTCATCTTCAGTATCTTCCCCCCATGGGAAGCAACTTTAATCTTACCCCGGTCCTGTAAAAAAATAAAAGTAATTAATAAATTATTAAAATTAATTAATTGTTAAAAAATAAACAAATTATTAAAAGTATTACCTGTCCCATCTGTAGTAGTCTGTGGACGCAGTGGACATGTAACCGATGTAATAAAACTTCATCATCATGTTGAGCAACCTCAGCCTGGTCATCTACATGCATGGCGTCTGGCTCAGCAAGCTCGTGATAATAATGCTCCTGGTCCTGCTGCTGCGCTCGGTCTCGGACACGTCTCTGACGCTCAGATGCGTGTCCCGCCTCTCTAGTCCTCAATCTGATCCTGGTCCTACTGCCAGCAGAACTCTGCTCATCTCGGGGTCCTGCTCCTGAATGCTCGCCTCGCTCTAGGTTTCCTGTTCTGGTTACCACTGAAAAAAGCAAAAAAATTAATTAAAAGGGAATTCCAAAAAAAAATCAAAAACATTCCGGAAATACCATTTTTAAGGTATTTCCAGAATGTTAAATTTTAGGGATTACCGGATATATCTCAAAAAGAGGTATTTCCGGATTTTGGCTTCCGGAAATACCTCTTTTTGAGATATATCCGGAAATCCCTAAAATTTAACTTTCCGGAAATACCTTAAAAAATGGTATATCCGAAATGTTTTTTGGAAAAATGGTATATCTGAATATTCCCAAAGTTATTTTTGATTACATATTCCAAGCTTACATTGATTTGAGTAACATGAATACTTATTGTGAGTTTATCTTTCTTTTCCATGCCCTATTTATATTAAGTTTAGCCAATGAAAAAACACATAAAAAACGAAAAAAATTCTCAGGTTCCTATAAAACTTCCTAAACAATTGGCATAACTAATTATAGCATATGGACTAATTC
This sequence comes from Astragalus membranaceus, assembly GCA_039519185.1. Taxonomy (NCBI): domain Eukaryota; kingdom Viridiplantae; phylum Streptophyta; class Magnoliopsida; order Fabales; family Fabaceae; genus Astragalus; species Astragalus membranaceus. The sequence continues at coordinate 180,575,677 of CM076849.1, forward strand.
TTTGCTCGACTAGTCCTCGTAAATAAGAAATCCACCAAAAAAAATCCTTATAAATAACATATAACTAGTGATTTTGACCGGTGTGTTATGTAACACAAGGGTATCCATTAGTATAGGAGATGAATCAAACAATATTACACCAATTTAATGAAACAAAAACAAACCTGTTAAAAGTTAAAACATTACAACCAAGTATTCTTTACTCCTGTTTTTCACTTTGGTTTGTCAAATATATAGATTTTCTTTTGTGTTTAGATTTGGAGCTGATTTATAGACGTAGAACTTTGAACTGTTTTTCAATCAGTTCAGATTCAAGGACTAGCTCTTGAACTGTTTAAAGCCCAGTTCAGAACCGTAGTCATTACTAGTCATATAAAACATTGCTATTGACCATAGTCATTACCTACACTACACCTTGCCTTCATAATGCAGGAAAATCATGGTTAGAGGCCCAGCCACCTAGAAATCTAAGCAAAGTGAATTCATCCGATTGGCGATTACTTGCATCCAATTCAGTATATATAAAGTCACATTCAAAAAATGCATATCTATATAGGCACAGCACTTTTAGAGATGCATGTAGAATTTCCATACCTGATGATGCACCTTGCGCATCCTTATGCAGAATTTCCATATCTGATGATGCACCTTGCGCATCCTTACTACCTTGGTTCTGAGGCTGATCAATGGCAGTGGCAGCGGCTCTAAGAGAGTGGCGAGTGCCCTCATTTCTTGGCAAAGAATCAGACTCCACAGCGTGATTCTCAAACTCTTCATTTATGTCTTGAAAAGTGGTAACCACAACATCAGCATTGTTTCCACCACCAGAGCAAGAGGTATTTACACTCATCAAAAGCTTTGTATTCTTCTCCAACCTAACAACTTGTCCTCGCAGAGATTCAGCCAACTTTTCATATTTGCACTTTTCATCTGTCAATTTACAAATTTCATTACTCAACTCATTTATGGTTACCAAATTCCCTTTCACTGCTTCCTCCAACTCACTATTTTTCACCTTAAGTGCAGCTACAACATTTTTGTCATTCTCCAACTCATGAACCCTACTTCTATACCTAGCATGATCCTTTCTATCATCTACCCATTTTTGCTTCAATTTCCTCAATTCACAAATTTCACACTCTAATTCACTATTCTTTTTCCTTAGCTCAACATTAGTATTTCTATTATCATTATCATGTATCCATTTTTCCTTCAACTTCCTAAGCTCCCAAACTTCACTCTCTAACTTATGGTTCTTTTTCCTCATCTCATCAAACTTACTTGTTTTCAAATCCTCCAACAATGTTTCATAATTCTGTTGTGCTCTTTTTCCTCTCTCACGTAGTTCCTCTCTCTTTCTAAATTCTTCTTCAACATGAAACCTAGCTATACTCTCCTTTTCAAGCTTCACTTGGAGCTGATCAATCTCCACGTTAAGTCGCTCCTCTTTACTCACCAAAACCTCTTCAACACTATCAAAATCTTCCACCTTGTAAGCTGTACGCAACACCGAAACGAGTTCTCGAACGTTCATGTTATTCAAGTTGCTCGAACCGAACTTGGGAGGGGACCCGATTTCGGTTTTGGGTTGGCGGTCCATGAAAGATGCGAACTTGGAAGAAAATGAATAATGGGTTTCCCTAAAGTCACGTCGCGCTGAACATGCCGTGAATGTAATTTGGGTTTTGACTATGAAGAAGAAGAAAGAAAAAGACTTGTTCTGGAGAGAGAGAGAGAGAGAGAGAGAGAGAGAGATTGTACAGTGGAACGAAATGAGTGAAACAGAGTTGTGTTGTGGAGAGAAAATATGGAAGAAGAAGATGGCGAATATCAAAAGACGACGCCGTATTGAAACTCGAGACCAGTCACTCACAATAGCATGTGTCTTTTATTTCATGTGTATAGCCAAAAAAACATTCCAGTTACATTTTTTTTTGACCAAAACATTCCAGTTACATTTTTTTTAAACCAGGGATCCTCCACGGCGACTGTGGAGACTAATCCCTCGAAGTAATTGAATTCATTTAATGGCCGACCTCTCCCAAGCGATGTCTCTCCATACACCCCGGCCAGGGATCGAACCACTGACCAAATGCTTAAGGGGCCCAAGCAACTTACCACTTGTGTCACACCCACTTGGTATTCCAGTTACATTTGTGATCCGTGTTTCCTCCCCGTCTAGTATTTAAAATTTGGGTTTTTTTGGTACCCCTCCTTTTCCCCTATACCCCCATTTTACTATTAAACCCCAAAATACCCCTAATTTAAAAAAAAGCGGTTTTTTAAAAATTTCTGGAAATAAAAGTAAATTCGGAAGCAATTTTTTTAAGATTTCCGGAAACACCTCAAAAAGAGGTATTTCCAGAAGCCATTTTGCCTTCCGGAAATACCTCTTTTTGAGGTGTTTCCGGAAATCTTAAAAACATTGCTTCCGAATTTACTTTTATTTTTGGAAATATTGGTTCCGCATTTATCTAATATTACGGTAATTCCGGAAGGTAAACTGTGTTCCGGAATTACACTAATATGAGGTAAATCCGGAAATCCCAAAAAAATGTATTCCGAATTTATCTAATATTACGGTAATTCCGAAAATCCTATAAAAATGCGTTCCAAAATTATAGCTTTTGACGTAATTCCGAATTTTTTTTGAATTCAGGGGCAATATCATCTGTTTGACAGATTAGGAGGTATGGGGTATAATGAGGGGTACAAAAAAACCCTTAAAATTTTTGTAGAATAAATATAAATCTGTGTTGTGTTGTGCTGTGGAGAGAAAATATGGAAGATGAAGATTGTTATGATACAAGAGGAAGAATTGGAGATTGATCCAATCCATGAAGACCAAGCCCAAATGGCCAAGAGAATATGAGCTCTATTAAATGATGTTTCTAGAAGCATAGGATTCCCATTTTATTTTCTGGTGAGTCATTCTAGTATTTGAATTCCACTAGCTGTCATCGTCCTTTTTTATCTTGCTGTCATCGTACTATTTGGTATGATTTTGACTATATGACCAAATTTCTTACAATAAGTGCACTGAGGACGTCCTCCGACATGACCTCCTCGACCACCCCCACGACCACGACCGCGTCCCCCACGACCTGCAAAATTAGAAACAAGAGCAGAAGATTCTATGTTAGTCTGAGATCCATTCCCTTCAGTTCCTTCCGATCCAGGAAGACGTATGAGACGCCTGATAAGATGCTCTGTTGAGGGAATGTCTGATGCAGAAAGAATGTTGCTCCGTACTGACTCATACTTTTGATGGAGACCATGAAGAACATAGATCATACACACATTATCTAGTTTTTCAAGCATCTTCTTCGGGTCATTGTCGGTCACAAGGAGCTTGAACTCATTTGCTGCTGACTAAGCTTTATTAGCATATGTCATGATGTTATCTTGTCATCTGAAGGGTGGCTAAATTATGAATAACACCATAGAGACGTTGGATATCATTAGAATAAACATTCTTAGCCTTCTGCTAAATATCATAACAAGTGCTGTATGAACGATAATGGACCCGCAAGGAGGGTTCAATGGATTGCCACAAAAGAGAGACCAATTGACAATCTGCTTGTTCCCAATCTTCACGCAAATCGTTACCAATATCTGTAGAATTCTTAGTGAGATGATCTAAAAGCATTTGTCCCATAAACCACATTTTGACAAAGGCAGACCAATTCAAATAATTATCACCATTGAGTTTCTCCGTTGTTATAGAGGGATTGCCGGAGAAAGCATAAGACACGAGACTCTTACCTGTCGATTCAGATTTGTTTGTGTCTTTTTCTGAAGTTGAACTCATCTTTGACAATAATGGGAAGGCTAACCACAATCAGAGATGAACAGTAGAAAGGTGTGGTACTGAATGAACAGTAACGTCGTACGGATAGTGACCGGCATGCGAATGAACAGTAACGCCGTACGGATGAACAGTGACTTCCGTACGGAATGAACAATGACGCCGTACGACTGAAAGGGACTGTATGACTTTCGTAGCACCTAGGGCCGTTGAGGATGAACAATCAACGAGACAGCTAGGGTTCAATAGCGTGACGGCGCGACGGCTAGGTTTTCAGTCCCCGTGATCATAGGCTTTTGATACCATGTTAAATAGAGACGAAGAATAGAGAGATGATATTGGTCACGCAGTTCGGCCAATGTTTGCCTACGTCTGCGACTACCGAGCAGCTGTAGTTCCGTCTTATTACCTGTATATGTTGTGTAAAGAGTACAAGCACTAATGAGTTTAAATAGGCTATACTATATGAAAACCTAACGGGCCTGGACCGAATACACATATAAATAAATCTACTATTTACACCACATCTCATCGTTTGATAAAGGAAACTTTGATTGGAAAGTAGAATAAAGTTGTCTTTCAATGTGCCAAAATGATGTGTCTTCTTTCAATGCTTCATGTTTTCAGTTGTTAGATTACTTAATTGACTCCACACAGCAAGTGAATGTAGTATGTGTCTGCAAAGTGCTAGAAGAGATATACTGGTTGTTGCTATGCTTCAATTAGTGCCAGAGTTTTGAGTTGTCGCTGTTATTTGAGATATGAATTTTATCCATGTTAAACTTTACTGCTTCAGATTAGTAGATGGCAAGGGTCAAACTTTTGAATGCTTCATCACAGAGGCTTTAATACATGTCTAGGACCTACTCCTAAAAGTTCAAGCCATTTGGTGAAATCTCAAGTTTAGTTTCATATCTCTCAACATTACTAACGTCTTCTGTTGTTGTTGCTGTAGTAACTTAATTAACTTACGCAACTTAATTGATTGAGTAGCACATCGGAAAAATTGGTTTTCGAACTAAAGATTAAAGTTAGCTCACATGCATAAATTTGTCCCTTAATTCTGAAATGGGAGGGAATGAATTGAATTAATTCTAAAAGGGGAGGAAATGAATTGAATGAAGGAAATTCAGTTTGAGCCGAAATGTATGGGGTGAGTGTTTGTTGCATATTATATATCAACTTCTAAATCTATGCTTCCACTGAGATGAACAAGTAATAATTGCATTCTCCTGATGATTCAATTTAGTTTAGGATGTTTTTCTTATTTAAATGATTTTATTATACAAAGTAAGTTTTCTACTGCTTTTCCTGTTTCATTTTGAATTTTAAGCCTCAAAACTTAGTTTGGGTCATAAATTATCCAGGATTCTGAAACTAGCAAAACAGAAAATGATCGAATTGATTTTCATTTACTTCTTCAATAGTGTATATACAGACACAGTGTACATGGACTGGGCACACTACAACATATGGGCTGGACCTTACAACAGGCCCAATACTAAGAGCACCCTTCAATATTACTAATACAGACAATACAACATCTACAATCCTTCCCTTAAACTGGAAAATTTCAGAAATAATTTTCCAGTTTATTACAACCCAGCTGCAGCAATTACAGACACAAACAGAATCATATACTGTAAGTACAGACACAAATCAATTACAGACACAGCTGCAGCAATTACAGACACAAACAGAATCATATACTGTAAGTACAGACACAAATCAACACAAATACAGACATCAATTCACCACATTATTCAGAGAGCAGAGGCCAAAATAAGTCCTGAGTTTTACAAAACTTTCATTCTTCAATCCTTTGGTCAGAAGGTCAGCAATTTGATCTTGAGGGCTGCAATATTTGAGCTCAATCACACCATCTCTACACAGATTTCTGAGGAAGTGGTATCTCACATCAATGTGTTTAGTTCTACCGTACATGACAGGATTCTTAGAGATTTTTATGGCTGACACATTGTCACACAACACAGTTAAGGGTCCATCATGCTTCCATCCCATTTCTTCTAGTATCCTCATCAACCACACACCTTGACACACACAATAAGTGGCAGCTACAAACTCGGCTTCTGTAGAAGATAGGGTCACTATGGGCTGCTTCTTTGAAGCCCAAGACACTGCACCAGCACTTAGAACATACACAAAGCCCGTTGTACTCTTCCTATCATCAATGTCACCCGCGTAGTCACTGTCACAATATCCCAACAGTTCTGAATTTTGCCCTGTTCTATAGAGAATTCCCAGCTCAAGACTACCCTTCAGATACCTCAGTACACGTTTAGCAGCTATTAGGTGATTCTCAGAGGGTTTATCCATGAAACGACTCAATAAGCTGACAGCATATGTTAAATCAGGCCTAGTAGCATTCAAGTACATTAAGCTACCAATTAATTGCTTAAAGGCAGTCACATCCACTCTTTTATCATCATCATCATTCCTAGAGAGTTTACCTCCAGCAGCTACTGGATTGTTAACAGGTTTACTATCAATCATTTTAAACCTATTTAGAACATCAGTTGCATACCTCTGCTGAACTATGAAGATACCTCTTTCATCTTGAGTAACTTCAACCCCTAGAAAGTGTTTCATTCTTCCCAGATCACTCATATCAAAGTGTTGCTTCATAGAGTCCCTGAAATCATGTATCAACTTCACATTATTACCCGTATACAATACATCATCCACATAAAGACTAACAATGATAAGATCATCATTTCTAGTTTTAGTGAACAATGTATGTTCATGAGGACATTTTCTAAAACCTTCTTTAGCAAAATAAGCCTCTATTTTACTATACCAAGCTCTTGGAGCTTGTTTCAAGCCATACAAGGCTTTCTTCAGCTTATATACCATGGACTCCCTCCCTTTCTTCTTGTACCCCTCAGGTTGTTCAACAAACACATCTTCTTCAAGTTCACCATGAAGAAAGGCACTTTTTACATCTAGTTGATACACATTCCATTTTTCTTGAGCTGCTATGGCTAGAATACACCTAATGGTATCCCATCTAGCAACCGGGGCAAAGACCTCAGCATAGTCAACTCCATACTGCTGAGTATAGCCTTTAGCAACTAAGCGGGCTTTATACTTCTCTACATTTCCTGTTTCATCATATTTGGTCTTATAAATCCATTTAACTCCTATAGTTTTTCCATTGCTAGGTAAATCAGTCAAAAACCAGGTATTGTTTCTTTCTATGGATTGTATTTCACTATCCATAGCTCTTCTCCATTTATCATACTTGGCAGCTTCATCAAAAGTGATAGGATCACCAGACTGTTCAAAGGCAGCTAGACTGTGAGCATTATCTTCTTCACAAGTTTCATTATCACATACTAACTCAGCAGCTAGGATGTACTCATCAAGGTAACTTGGCTTCTTTATTGTCCTACCAGTTCTAGACACAGATTCAGGTCCTCTAGTCTCATTGGTTTCTGATTCACTTGTTTCGGGTTCACTTGTCTCGGGTGAGGGGTTAGCATTACTCATGTCAATACACTGCTCAGTGTTTTCTGATTCATTGTTGGTACTAGTAGTCTCTTCTTCAACTTGATTCTTACTAGTCTTACTTTCCTCCTCATCAAGTTGCCACTCTCCTTCACCTCCTTGATTAATCTTCCACTTCCAAACTTCATTCTCATCAAAACAGCATCTTTGCTTATCACAATTTTCTTAGTCACAGGGTTATAGAACCTATAGGCCTTAGATTCATCACTAATGCCTAGAAAGATGCACTTGAAACTCTTGTCATCAAGCTTCTTTCTATGAACATCAGAAATGTGAACATGAGCAATACTTCCAAATACTCTAAGGTGTCCTATAGAAGGTTTGGTTCCACTCCAAGCCTCTTCAGGGGTCATGTCTTTTAGAGAAGTAGTGGGGCACCTATTGAGGATGTAGAAAGACCATTTAACTGCCTCAGGCCAAAATTCTTTAGGTAATCTAGCTTCCTTAATTAGACTCCTAACCATATTCATTGTAGTTCTATTCTTCCTCTCAGCTACTCCATTTTGTTGTGGAGTATAGGCAGCTGTGAGTTGCCTTCTAATGCCTTGTTCAGTGCAAAATTTATTAAATGCATCAGAATTGTATTCACCTCCCCTATCGGTTCTAAGACAACTAATTTCACACTGAGATTCTTTTTCTACCATAACTTTGAACCTTCTAAAGACCTCTAATGCAGCAGATTTTTCAGAAATCAGATAGACCCAACTCTTCCTAGTAAAGTCATCTATAAAGGATATGAAATACCTCTTGTTGCTGTTGGATGCAGGGCTGATTGGACCACAAATGTCTGAATGAATCATTTCAAGTTTCCTTGAAGCTCTCCACTTGCTTCTTTTGGACATGGCTTCTCTGTGTTGTCTCCCTATCAAGCATTCAGCACAGTTCTTTGTTGGTTCCTTGACACTGGGAAGCCCTATCACCATTCCTTTCTGATGAAGAAGCTGCAACCTTCCATAACTCAGATGCCCGAACCTCCTATGCCACAACACGGATTGATCTTCACTCACAGCTTGAAGACAGGTTGGTGGAATAGGATCTGCCATTATAGTGAACACCTTGTTTGAGGACATTTTGGAGGAAATTATTAAACCTTGTTGCTTGTGATACACCTTGCAGTAGTCGTCCTCAAATACCACTCTCAGACCCCTTTGTTGGAGTTGTCCAATGCTGATCAGATTGTTCTTCAATTCAGGTATATAATACACGCCAGTAATCAATTGAACCTTCCCTTCAATCTTGATTCTGATGTTGCCTTTTCCCATCACATTAAGTTTCATGTTGTTGCCAAGTTTTACAGTTTCTCTAAATGTTTCATCAAGATCACTGAACCATTCTTTGACTCCACACATATGGTTGCTGCAACCGGAGTCTAAGAACCACCGTTCACTCTTTATTTCCCGCTTCACCTCTTCATACGCCATGAGAAGGATTTCGTCATCTTCATCGAACCCGGCATAATTGGCTTGTTTGGCATCTTTACCATCAAGATTGGGGCATTCACTTTGATAATGCCCCATCTTTCGGCATCTATAACATTCAATGTGGTCCTTTGAAGCTAGCCTTCCTCTCCCTCTGCCAGCACCACGACCTCGTCCCCTTCCACCATTTCTTGCAGTTTCAGAAACCTTTAGGGCTTGCTCTTCCTCTTTTGGCCCTTTCATTCTCTGTTCTTCCACGATCAAGCTGCTTTGGAGGGCGTCGATAGACATGTTCTCAACGTCGTTGCTTTGTTCGATTGAGCAAGCAACATAGTTCCATTTCTGCGTTAACGATCTCAAGATCTTGTCGACGATGTCTGATTCCGTCAGTTTTGAACCATGAGACTTCATCTTGTTTGCGATGGTGAGGGTTCTTGAAACGTAGTCGTTGACGCTTTCCCCTTCTTTCATCTCCAGAATCTCAAATTCTTTCTTTAGGGCTTGCAATTGAGCCCTCTTTACCTTCGTAGACCCCTGATATTTGAGTTTCAGCGAATCCCAAATATTCTTCGAGGTGTCGATCTGGATAATTGTCTCAAGAATACTCCGATCTAGGGCTTGGAACAGGTAGTTCTTTGCCTTAAGATCCTTCAATTTCCCTTCAGCGACAGTTTTCTGCACCTCCGGTGTTGCATTTGCCGGCAACGATGGAATCCCGTTCTCGACGACTTCCCAATAATCCTTCGAACGGAGGAGATTTTCCATTAGCATTGCCCAAAATTCGTAGTGGCCTTCGAATTTCGGAATAGCAGGTTGCGTAAATCCTCCATTGCCATTTTCTCGCTCCGCCATGAACGAGTTCTTGAAGCTCCGGTGAGCTTCGACACAGGCCCGATAAAATTGCTCTGATACCAATTGAAACTGGCAAAACAGAAAATGATCGAATTGATTTTCATTTACTTCTTCAATAGTGTATATACAGACACAGTGTACATGGACTGGGCACACTACAACATATGGGCTGGACCTTACAACAGGCCCAATACTAAGAGCACCCTTCAATATTACTAATACAGACAATACAACAGATTCATGTGATCAGGGAAATCACTCAGATATGACTGAGGATAAAGATGAAAGTAAGGCTCAGATTCCATACTCCTCTAAGGTGGTCACCTCAAATGCTCAAGAGCATAAAGCAGAACCAAGAGGTGTTTACTCATCTGAAGAGTTATTCAGAGCTGAGACCAGACATCATGCCAAAATCATATGATGATACAAGGGGTTCCTCATGCTAATCATTTCTCATATCATGATGATCATTTAAGGTGACACATGTATATAATTCCATTAGTTTGCTAGCAGCTACGCCCTTGTGTTAAAGTGATGGTTGTATTGTCATGTATGTACCTACATTTATTACAAGGCATAATCTCATTTGATTGATCTTTTATGCAGACAATTCAAGCAAAATATGGATGATTATGGCCATTTTAGTCGGGGGGGGAGTTTTTGTACATTCTTTTAATGTTTTGGAAAATATGTTTCTGGATTTGTAAGTGGTACCATTGTCTAAGGGACTCCTCCTATGTTTGGTGTGACCAAAAGTACCTTACAGTTCCTTTTATCAAATGCCTCTAGAGTCTGTTGTAATTTGGTTGCAAGGATTGGTGCCTTTACATTTTGGATGTGTTTGTAATGTGGTTCACCATAGTATTTGTGGACAAGTTTAGGTTTATGTGGTTATGTATATGGTTGTAGTTGGTCATCCTTGACATATTTATAGGGTTGCTACTATCTCTGTATTTAAGCATAGTCTGTTATGTAGAGATCCTGGAGTTTTGTGTATGACCTCAGTGTTTCACTCTTATATGTAGTCAATAACATTATTATCTCATTTTACTTTCTTTTTTGTTTCTTACTTCATCATTGAAATGTATTATTGAACAAAACATGAGATACCACCAGTGGCTATTTTTTCCATCTCTTTTACAATAGAAGTATTCTGGTTGATTCCATATGTGTTAGCTGGAGATATCATCAATAGGAAATTTTGCACAAAATGTTGTTGCTCTTGGAGCATCTTACGGCTGCTTTCTAGGCCAAGTATTAGCTTTGGTGTTTTTTAATGCAGATTTGTTAATAATGTTGCAGGTGACGCGAGTGCACAAGATGTTGGGACAAGTAAGTGCCTGCAGAGTAGTGTCCAATACACACTGGATCCAATCCAAGTGGGGTGATGCACAGCGGGGTATTGGCTTTATCTTTTATGCAGGTGGTATTTTTTAGGCCTAATGTGGTGTTAATATGTAAGAGTATATTGATTTGTTGGGGTGTTTTATTGGTAAGCTCCTATCATAAGAGATTACACTTTAATTCTGCAATCATAATGTACTTTTACTATTTCATGCTTCATCTTAATAGGAAGTATTATTAGACTAAACAGTTAGTTATTTTGATTGAAAGTTGTATCTGTTATATAGTTGGGCATTAGTTATTTCATGCTTCCTTCTCTTTGTTCAATTTCAATCCAATTTGTATGAGCTATTTTCTTATTTGATGGTTGTTTCTAATCTTGATTTATTTTCTTAATTTGGTAGTCTACTTCTGATGATGTCAAATATCTAATTACAGTCTATTCCAATTATCTAATATAAATGTATGATAGGTAGTTGATGAATTAGAAGTCTTATCGATTTTTGTTTATTAAATTAGAAATCCGAAACACTAAGGGACAATAATATCATCACACTAAATGGGTTCCATTTTACAGTCTAGTTTGATGATGTGTTATGAGTTAAACATGATACCTAGATGAGATCCTCATGTTATTGCTCTTTAATATGATGCTATAATAGTTCTTTAATATATCGGTAGCTGGTTTTTGATATAGTTGTGAATGATGTATCTGCAATGCTTGGCCTCACAGATTATCAAGTAGCCATCCATCTCTGGAAGCTTGACAAATTTTACTTTACCAATGCAACCTATTTAAGAGAAAGGTCAGCTATAAACCTATAAAACTTGGACATTTTCTCTAGCATGTGAAAAATTGTGGCCTATAAGTTGACACTTACCAGAAAACTCTGTTTTGTTCATAGGAATACAAGGTGGGTTGATGAAGATGAAGACAAAATTAAAGCTGCAGGGGACAAAAGTTTGCAGTATCATTCTACACCGCGCTTTAAAACACCACACTTTGCTTGAAGGTCCTGCACTTTTTGATTTCGCTTATGTATCTTAAGGGCATTTCATCCAAGTGGAGTTTCCATCCTTGACAACTATTGTTGATCGTCGCTGATATGTTATGCGTAATCAATGACCTTCCATCCAAGTGGAGTTTCTTAATCAAAATGCTTATGGTGGAGATTTTTGTGTATCACTATCGAAGCCCATTACTATTTGCACCAACTTTTTTATTTTAATTGCGGTAAATTTATTAAACTTATGTTTTTTGGTTGTGTTTCAGTAGTTTTTTTGTCTTTTATTACTTTGCAAATCTATAGGTTCATAAGTAATTAGTCAATAAACAAATTTTCCTTATATATCTCACTATTGTTTCAATTAATCTTAAAACTCCTCAAGATACCAATCTTAACACACAACATGTTCAAATTGTCACTTTAAGATACATTTTAAAAGGTCCTTTTAATTTTTTTGTATTTTTCAAAGCTTCTTTCATATTGTATTCTAAACGACATATCAAACCGATAATTTTGTGTTAACTAGAGCATTGGCCCGGTGCAGAGCACGGGTCAAAATGCTAGTGTGTCTTTTAGTTCATGTGTAGTGAAGGTAGACAAAAAAAATTCCAGTTACATTTGTGATCCGTGTTTCCTCCCTGTCTAGTATTTAAAAATTGGCTATTTTTTTGTACCCTCCCCCCCCCCCCCCATAGACTTTGTACCCCTCACATTGACCAATTACGTGTTTATACATACATTCAGAACGTATTTTCTTGATTTTTTCGGAATTACGTCTAAACACATAATTTCGAAACGTATTATTATAAATTTTTCCGAAATTATGTCTTAAGAGAAAAATTCGGAACACATTTTCTATTCCGGAATTATGTCGTTTGAGGTAATTCCGGAAATATCAATAAAAATACGTTCCGGAATTATCCCATAGCACATAATTCTAGAAATATTTTTTTAATTGAACCTTTATTTTAATTAATTAAAAACGCGGATTATAAAGCCGTGGAATAAAATATATTATCATACAATCAGGTAATGTCTACATAATCAATTGGGCCGGTCGGTGCAATATGGTCTGGAGCTAAAGCTGTCCATAACTGAAGACGCCCAACATATGGATATAACCACGATCTAGCGTCTGGTGAAGCATAAGCAGACCAAGATCGATGAACAGGAGATAATGGACTAGTAGAGTTCAACATAACCTAGACCCAATGAATCCGGACAAACCTAATACCGACCAACCGGCTCTGACTAGCCACATATTTGCCTCTCAAAGGCAAGAATGTCCATGACCCACCATCTGTAGGTGATAACGCAACCAGGGCTATGTGATATCTGGTTGCTATAACGTGCCCCATATCAGACATCGCCATCCCCTTCTCAATTGGTTGATGTTATGTATCATAAGCAACTAATGAATCCCTAGCTGGCAGAAGGTTGTCACCAATCACTTGTGAGTATAGATCATAATGTGTGTCTATCTCTTCAATCAAGTCACAACGAATTAATGGCCAGTTGTTCTGTGAGTAGCCAAGTGAGGCAGAAATACATCTATAGCCTCAATTTCCATCCTCGACTACATCAATAATGTCATCAATGTAGGGATGGATACGTTCCGGAAGGTGACTTACCAAATGGATGTCATGATGTGCCCGCTCCTTTGTTGTCCTCTGTGACGGTAGTTGGGAGAGTTGCTGTGACGACCACTGGGGTGGTTGCTTTGATGACTTTTGGGAGGGTTGCCTAACTGAGCTTTGGCTGTGATTCTTCAAAGGCTCATCCACGTGCTCAAAAAATGAAGGATCTCGCTTCACATCATACTGTTTCTTCTTCTTTGGTGCACCCTTCGTCTTCACTTTGGATTTAGGTGGAACCATAGATGTAGTGCTTGGAAAGGCATATTCATCAAGGCCTTTCTTAAATACAAATTTCTCCTGAAGATCCATACCATTAAGCCGCTTCCAAATTGTCTCCACAGTATAGCTTATGTCAAAATCTTTTGATGCTTGTTTGATGCCATAGCCATATCTATAAAATAAATAAATTAAATGTTAATTATAAAAAAAAATTAAAAAAAAACTATTCCGAAATTACTTACATAAGACATAATTCTGGAAGGCTAAATTTTACAAATTTTGGAATTACGTCTAATGGGATAATTCTGGAAGGCAAAAAATTTAAAATTTCCGGAATCACGTATATTTAGATAAATCCGGAAGGCAAAAAATTAAAATTTTCGGAATCACCAAAACTAGATAAATCCGGAACACATTTTTAAGGTTCCGGAATTATCCAATATACGTGTTTCCGGAAAAATAACGACGTAAAAATTTCTGTAAATACCTTTTTGAGAGGTAATTCCGGGAAGAGTAAAAATTTGGAACTCTGGTGAGATTTTGGTAAAAAAGTGAGGGGTATTTTGGGGATAAAACATATTATGGGGTTACACAGTCTATGAGGGGGTAAAAAAAAACAGCCTTAAAACTTTTTGTAGATTAAATATAAATATTATCCCGTCATAGTTTAGTGATAAAGCCACCCTAGTCGAAATTAAAATAAATATAGTCATTTCATTAATAATAATATTCTCAATACATTTGGAGACACGTCAAAAACTTCGTGCATAAAGTCGTTTTAGCTAAAGAGTGAGCCGAGCTGCTTCATTGACCCTCTGCCTTCTAGTACACTCATCCAAGAGTTTAACAAAGAGGACCTAATAAAACGTTCTGTATGAGACATCCTAAACAATTAGACTCGAAGAATTCAAACTATCAAACAATTTTAGGCCAATTCAAATATCCATTTTGCTACTTGAAGAAGTCACAAAGCCTTCCCCTTCATAGACTTGTAACAAAGGTGAATAAGTAATAACCTTAGCTTTGATAAAACACCCTTTATTTATAAATAGTGTCTATTAAAAACTTTGGGTAAACATTTATTTTAGACTCTGAATGTGTGAGACAGTGGCACTATAGTCTTAGATATATTAAAATTGTAAAAAAGTACCTGAATTTGCCTTTCTATAATCATTTTGGTCGTCATTTTGATCCTCAAACATGTTTTCTTCTATTAGTCAATTTAATTTAACAATTACTAAAAAAATACACACGAGGATGTTTATCAACTAGTATTTAGGACCTTAAAATGTTTATCAACTAATAGTATTTAGGATCAGTGCAACACACAGGAAGAAGTTCGCTGAAAATTTTATCTGTTTTTCTGTAACAACATGATCTAAAACATTACCCAAAGAGTAATAATTTTAGAGGCTGTCTGAATTATAAGTAACAACAATACGGTACTCAGACATGCATGGTCGACAGCTCTGGACAAAGTTGGTAACTGTTAGCACTCATAGTATCTGCCCATCAGATGTAACTAAAAGGGCCCAAAAGAGACTTGCAGAATCTTGTAAGCCGTAATAGAAGCCAAAAAGGAGCTGTTGCTTCAAACTGAAAATCCAGATCACGCAAAAATAAGGTTGAAAGAGTCTGCACAAACGACTATATGTTGATCCCAGGCAACATTGACCAACTTATAGACTTACTTTGCTTTTCATTTTTATTGATGTTTTAGCAATAAGATATTTCTGATATATACTAATGTCTTCGGTTTCGTTTCAAATTTAATTTCTTTAGCATTCAAAGGAACATTTAGAGAGGCAGTTAGTTTCAGAGTGGCTAGCCAAAGAAAGGCAATTGCCAAACATTAACCCGTTGTCCCGTTCCTGTTCTTAAAGCATGACAGATGGGGGTAGTATTATTTTACCTGTCATGGAGACTTTCTTAGTCACATAACAGATCCGAACCTGTGAAATGGCCTTAGATAGATCATTTCAATTAAAAAATTACAAATTTCTTTATATGTATAAGTCATGCATAATCACACATTACACATACATAATAGACAACACTAAATATATTATATTAGTTATATAAAGTTTACTTAGATACAAATGTACCAGCCGGCGCTCCCATATTCATGTCCATACTATACAATTCCAACATGCATATATTTTCAAAACTATAAGAAGTAACATAAGGTTGGGTTAATTGTTTTCAGCAGAGCCTAACAAAAGGACATGGCTAAAAGGGATATATAATAGTTGCCATTTTACCTTGACAAATAGTTCAATCCGGAACTATCTGCCTAGGTTTTTCTTCTTTTTGCTTGGAATTGCGCGGGACTAAATGGAAGATTATCAAGATTGAATGTGCTAGCAGAGGCATCAGAAGAAGCAGATGTGTCGCTGTTGGAGTAAGAAAATTTTCTTTTTATCATTTCAAACGATTGTTTTGAAAAACTGTTTTTCTGCTGAATTTCCACTGATGAGCTTGGATACTCCTTCTTCACGGTAATTCCAAACCCAGCCTTCTTCCCATGCAATACTCGAGACGTGCACTCATCATCATCATCGTCGTCCAAGTCTATAATTTCAATATCCTTTTGTGATTCCATTCTTCCCCTAGCTGGCATAAAAGCGATATGCTATAAGCTTACATATCTATACATTTGGCAACATAATACTCATGCAAAAGCTTGGAAAATAAAGAATAGTAACAGATTATTTATTCCAAAGAAAATTTTGTGGGTAGTCTCAGTGTTTCAAGGATAATCCAGCCTTTACCTCTTCAAGTGACTAGTGTTTTTTTTTTACCCGTGCATAATGCGCGGGTATTCAGTAGATTTGCTTTACCCTTCTGCTTTACATTCTACAAAAGAAGTGGCTGCAGAAGATGTTTAAAAAAAACTGTCTGAAGAAACACGAAATTCAGAAGCAGAAACACCAATTTACAATCGCCCAATTATATCATTTCAAGTGTTGGATTATAATAGGAACCCAACAATATGTAAAACAGAAGATATTCGTTTTATTCTAGGTAAGCTTCAAAATATAAATGGTTTCAGCAGAGAAAAAAGTACAGAAATATAAAAGAGCTGCTAGATATTAATAGTTTTACAGAGAAAAAGCTCCTAAAGAGAACACATTCTGCCTTTAGCTTACTGCTGAACAAGAGAATAAACATTCGCACCTCTCTCCCCTAACTAACCTCCCTAAATAACCATTCTCATTCCACTATGCCATCTGGATTTTGCTCATATCGCTTTCACTTTAATAAATCGTAAAAACCAAGATTTGTTTGAGGTTACACAGTTCCTGCCAATGCTACATATACATCCACTCCCATAGGAAAATCAGATGATTCAGATTCAGCTAAAGATAACCAAAGACACAAAGACACGTTTGAGCTGGGCAACATGAAATAAAAGGTGAACACAAGCCCAAGGAAGAAGCCTCAAATGTCCCAATCTAGCTTCCAATTTAAAGAGGACCACAATATCGAAGTGCTAATTACTTTTGATCTTAATGTTCTTAGATTGTGTCCTTCATAGTTGCAAATTATGATAATGAGTTTATGGTATTTTAATGTCATCTGTTTGAATCACAGTTAGATCAAGAACTTGTAGCCTTTTAATGAAGTTATAAAACATCGTTCTCTACCATAGTCATTAAGACCTTGCCTTATAAAGCCAGGAAAATCATGGTTCCATGCCCATCTACCTGGAAATCTAACGGAAGAGCATTTATCCAAGAACTTGAATCCAATTCAATATTTATAAAACAACATTCACAAAATGCATATTTATATAGGAATAAGAGATGAATGTGAAATTTCCATACCTAATGATGAGCCTTTTCCATTCTTGTTCCCTTTGCTAAGGGGTTGAGCATTGTCGGCGGCGGTTCCAAGTGAGTGGCATATGTCTCCATTTCTTTGTAAAGAAACTTCCACCTTGTCATTTTCTAACTCATTGTCATGAACATCCCCTTCATCTTTTTCATTAAAAGTAACCCCGTTATCAGCAAAAAGCTCCTCCTTATTATTTCCACCACCAGAGACATCTACACTCATCATACGTTCCGTATCACCCTCCAACTTAACAACCCGTCCTTGCAGTTCCTCAAACTTTCTATTTAGATATTCAACCTGCTTGTGATACTTGCAGTTCTCATCCTCCAATTTTCTGTTTTCTTTTTTCAAATCATGTATAGTTGTCAAATTCTTCTTCACCTTTTCCTCCAATTCACCATTTTTTTCCGTAAGTTCAGCATTAAGATCGCTAACATCTACCCATTTTTCCTTCACTTTCCTAAGCTCCGAAACTTCACTCTCTAATTCACCATTCATTTTCGTAATTTCAGCATAACCATCGCTAACTTCTGCCAATTTTCCCTTCAACTTCCTAAGCTCCAAAACCTCACTCTCTAATTCACCATTCTTTTTCCTCATGTTATCAATAGTTTCTCTTTCAGCATACTTAGTTGTCTTGACATTCTTCAACAAAGTTTCATAAGCCTCCTTAATTTTTTTCCCCTTCTCACACATTTCCTCTCTCTTCTTAAATTCTTCCACGGCATGAACCTTCGCTAGTCTCTCCATTTCAATCTTCTCTTCGAGTTGTTCAATCTTTTGATTCACTGTCTCTTCCCTACTCAATAAGATTTCTTCGAGTTTATCAAAATCTTCCCAAACATGCGTGACACGCACCTGCGTAACCATATCATGAATGGTCATGTTATGCCTGATTCTATCATTGCTGCTGGAATCGAACCCAGGTGGGGGATCAAGTTCAAGTTTGGGTTTACGGTCCATTTTTGTCCGGAAAGGTGCAAACTTTGCAAGTGAAAAATGGGTTTCGCGAAAGGAACTAACTGGCTTTTCGTCGGGTTGAAAATGCTGGCTGGGAATGTGGGTTTGACTTTGAGGGAGAAAGGAAAGAGGCTCAGAGAGAGAGAGAAGGGGTGATGTGAAGAGGAAAAAATGGAAGATGAAATGGCGCCCAAAAAGGAAGAAGCTTTGATTGCACGGAGATCAGACGACGCCGTTTAGACTCGAATTAGTATCACTCTATTCACGTTTCGTCGTCTGTAGTAGTGAAATGAAGTTGCCAAAAATATCAATATTCCACCCATTTGGTATCCTCTACTGAAGTAATTAATTATTATTATTATTATAGGACTTTTTTTGGCATATTTATTTCGTTAACTATAAAATCCTTTTTGTCTACAAAGACAAACTTAAATTAATTAATTTAAATAGGTAGCATAATACAATTTGGAATCAAGTTAAAAATTTTAGAGTTAACATATCTCTTAAAGTGTGTTTGGTTGAGGTGAAATAGGGGAAAAGAGGGAGTAAGGAAAGAGAGTCATTTTGATATGTTTGATTAAGGATATAAACATGAAAGAGAGGGGGTGATTAGTTTAGTTGTTTTCAGTGTTATCAGACCCGGACCGGCCATCGACCCGGTCAAGGCACCGGGTCACTAGACTCGGGGTCGGACCGCGGGTCTCTAGTCGGACCGGCATGACCCGGTCAATATTAAATAAATTCAAAAAATTATAATATATACTAAGAAAGTATACATTTATTAATATAGAAATTTTATTATAATTTTATTTATAATTATACATTTACTAACATGTTTATGAGTGTTGAACTTGAATCAATTTGTCAAAAAAATGTGTGTTTAATCAAAACTATTAATGAAAGAATGTGCAAAAAAAATTAACATATCCGAAATTGATTATATTTAATGAATGCGGGACAGTATCAACAAATAATAGATAGCTTAGTGGTTAAAAAGTTGAAATGTTGAATACTAGGGAGGGGGTTCGAACCCCACCCAAGCCTTTTTTGTGAAAACATGCAAAATTTATAAATGGTTCATCTTAAAAACAAAAAAAAAAAGGATCAACCGGTCCGACCCGGATTTTCACCGGTCCGACCCGGATTTTCCATCAGTCCAATGACGTCATCACCGGGCCAACTGCAGATCCGGTCCTGCACGCTGCCCGGCCCGGGAAGACCACCGGGTCCCGGTCCGACCGGCCGGTCCGGTTCTGATAACTATGGTTGTTTTTGTAATCCTCCAACTGTGGAGAGAAAGTAAAGAGAAATGACTCTTAATTATACTTTTACATTTTACCATTTTATCCTCACTTAATTTATCAACTTAATTCTTTTCATCCTCTGTAAATTTAATTAAATAATTATTTAACTTATTAAATTAAAAGATTACAAATTATTTAGCTAATTAAAATAAATGTTTAACTATTTTAATGAAATATTTAAAATAAATATTAAGTTAATTAAATTAAAAAATTAAATCAAACACATAGGGGTCTTTTGTCATTTTCAAAGTAGTAACATTTCTCTCTTCCCTATTTCTCTTATCTTTCCCCTAAACCAAAAAACACTTTTAATCTACTCTATTTCTCACATCTTTCTCTCTTCCTTCACTCTCTCTCTCTCTCTCTCTCTCTCTCTCTCTCTCTCTCTCTCTCTCTCTCTTTCTCTCTCTCTCTCTCTCTCTCTCTCTCTCTCTCTCTCTCTCTCTCTCTCTCTCTCTCTCTCTCTCTCTCTCTCTCTCTCGCTCTTCCCTCTTTTTCTTCTAATCCGAACACACCCTTAACAAAACTAATCCTAACTATAAGATCCTTTGCATACTACCAGATGTATTTATACTCCCTTCGTGGCAAATACTTGGTAATTTTGGTTTGTTATACGCAAATTAAGGTACCATTAATTTATATGGCTAAATTGCATTTTTTGTCCTTTATCTTTGACCAATGTTTCAATTTGGTCATTCATATTTTTTCCCACTTTGGTTTTTTACGTTTCAAATTTGTGTCAAAGTGGTCTTTTATGTTTGACATGCTTCTGTTTGGTCCTTCAAGTGGTATGGTATGTTTCAGTTTGGTCCTTCAAAACAAAAACACAGAAGGACCAAGCTGAAACATATCATACTACTTTAAACCTAATTTATATTCACCGGCGAATTGAAGTAATACACCGTAAGAGATTTGTTGATTTCTCACCTTTGAAAGCATCTTTATTTTCACTTATCTCAAGTAGGTAGCTTAGTTGGCGACTAAAGAATACCAAATGAGTATAAAAAGGAGGTCTAGGGTTCAAATCCTTGAAACTAACATCTCCTCAACCCGTAGCAATTAACCATTAATATTTGGTTATAAAAAAAAATTATTTTCACTTTCTTTTATCATCATAGGCTTAAACTAGCAGTATACCCGTGCACACGCACGGGTGTTGTCGTGTTATATTTATTAATAGACTTAGACGTAATTTAATTAGTCCGAACATTACCCCGTGAAAATCAAGACTAATTTAAAGTAGATAAACAAAAAGTTTCAAATTGTAATTGAGTTAGTTCGAACATTACCCTGTGATCATTTACCAGCAATATCTAATATTTCCCATAGATTAGAAAACAAAATTGTATTAAAATTTCAAATTTTCCAAATTGTAATATTTCCCGTAGAGACTAAAGAAAACTTAATGAGATAGAGTTAGAGGAAGAAAGAGGAGGTTAATGATGAAAAAGTATGTGAAAGAGAGTGAAAAAATTTGAAAAAGTAAAAAGTTTGAAATAGTGAGAAAGTGAAATTACATAAATATTCTAAAATTGTTTAGTTGAGAAAAAAGTAAGATTGATATTTTGGTAGTAGGTTAATGATATAGATAGTAGATACATTAAAAGTGAGGCTAAACATGAACCAAATTGTAATATTTCACGTTATTTGCGCTCCACTTCCTTTTTTCTATTACTTCTCATATATCTCTTCTCTAACAAAAAATTTGTCCAATGCTTACTGCAAATTTCGATCGAAGAAACCAAATATCTTCCAACCAGCATCAAATGACTTAACAGTAACCTACAACAAAAAGTCATAAACTAATCAAGTTTTTTTATTTCTCTTTTTACAGCAGATTTTTTATTTCTTAAAATGCTTTATAAATCAATTCAAAAAATTTCACGTCTCAGTTTAAAATTATACCCATATACAGATTTGTCAAAAAAATGTAACTTACTGCAGAATACTATGATTAACTTTTAGAGTACTACTATATATAGCGAAGGGAGTCGCTCGCATAATTTAACGAATGATGTGAGTAACTTCGCTGTTTGTATAAAAAAGAATGCATGTTTTTTATTAATAATAAAAAATTGGGTTGCATCACCCAACAAGCTAGTCGTGGGTGTTGACAGACCAATCAAAAGGCTTCGCAAGCCTATTCACAGAAAATCGTTTGCTATAATGAGCATTATCCTAACTTTTAATGAATATTTTGAACAGAAAAAAAAAATTAATGAATATTATTCGTTTACTAAATAATAAAATCAACATCTTAATAAAAAATATATTTATTGTCAAAAAAGAAGACTTAGATTATGAATAATGTTTTTTAAATAAGGGCAAAAAAGAAATAAAAATGTTATAACTCGTTCGATTCCATTCAGTGTCCAAACAATGGAGTGGTAACTTTGTTCCATTCCATTGTTAAAAACCCAAACAATGGAATGAAAATCTCATTCCTTTCTGTTCCGCTCCATTCCATTCTGCTCACTTTATAGTATCCAAACATACCCTAAAAGTGAGGGTTTGCTCTTTTTTTTTTCTTTTCTCTCCCATTCTTTTACATCCTTTTCCTCCTTTCCAAACATCCCGCAAGTGCGTCGTTTCGGCTTTGGGTAAAAAAAAAACAAGAGAGAGAAACAACGCAATGAGGCCAAGCAAAACAGTCGCAGCCCTAACTACCCTCTCTAATTCGTCATCACCACCCTCGCCGGTGCTGTCTCCCAATTGTCGTTGCTTCCCTCACCGTAACCCCTTCAATCCTATCTGTGTTCGTTGTTAAATCGCAAGGCTTACGGATCTTAATTGACGCGGTAAGTCACTCTTCACTTACGGTTCATTGAGGAACGCTTGCTTCTCTATGTGTCTCCACCTCAATTTGTTTTAGAACAGGATTTTATTCATGGCTTTTTGAATTCAGTTGCATTTCAGATATCTATAGAGATTTGATAGGATTGCTGTATTATTCTTTTTTCAGTTCTCTGATGCACTTTACCTTTTTCACTATTTTGGATGATATCTTATTCTTTTATTTTTCAAAATTTATTATTGCATAAACTAAAGCTGATTATTGTGTTTATTGTCTGCATATCCAGTTGTTATACCAAGGCATATTAAGAATTTGAACTAGTAGCAAATCAATAGTTTGTGTTTGAGTTTCTATGTGAATGAAATCAGAGTGATATTAGTATCTCTGTGTTATGTTAATTATTCTTGGCTTAAATATATGTTACCCCTGCAAATATGCTCATTATCCATTTACCCCCTGCAAAAAAAAATTTAAAATAAACCTTGCAAATATTAAGTGTTTCTAGTTACCCCTGCTGTTAGTTTTAGCTAACAGCGTTAAGTCTATGCTGACTTGGCTGCCATTTGGGATCAAGTTACCCCCTGCAAATATTAAGTGTTTCTAGTTACCCCTGCAAATATTAAGTGTTTCTTGTTACCCCCTGCAAATGGCAGCCAAGTCAGCCTAGACTTAACGCTGTTAGCTAAAACTAATTAGCAGGAGGTAACTAGAAACACTTAATATTTGCAAGGTTTATTTTAAAAGATTTTTTTTTGCAGGGGGTAAATGGATAATGAGCATATTTGCGGAGGGTAACATATATTTAAGCCATTATTCTTTATCTACCTTGTTGCTCCTCATATTGTCACTTGCACCTTTCCACCCTTCAAAATTGAAATTGAAATTGAAATCATACATGAAATCACATAATCTATTTATTTGTCTTTATTGAACTTGCCTGAAATCCCTATGGTTTCAAACCCTTATCTCCTTTATATTATCAATTTTGTGAATTTATATGATACATGTTCACCATTAGACACTGATGGAATACTTTCTACGACTGTCATCCTTTGACGTTTTCAAATTTATTACACTTGAAAATTTTAGCCACACAGTACATTTCTACTGATATTCTGACGCTTGAATGCTTATATGCTGCTACTTGCTAATGTTTAAAGCTAACTGCTTTGATAAAAATTAAATTGGACTAATAATACTAGCAATGGACTCTCCACTTTGTGTTTAAAATGCAGTGAAGAAGAAGCCTGGTCAAATGAGCAAGTATGGCTTGAACCTTAGGCCCGCAAAGCCGAAGAAGCAGCCTCCAAGGCCTTCCCTTGCCCTCCCTTTTGGATTTAATGATGACGATGATAATGGTGTTGAGAGAGAAATTGCTCTCGATCCAAGCTAGCAAGAAGAAAACTCTCAAGGATGTATGTTGTAATAGCCTCCTTGTTTTGTTTGATAATTTTTGATCAGATGATTGTTTTCATGAGCATTGTATTTATTTGTTCAGGTTATGATAATATTATCTTAATTTCCGTTTGGTTTTTTGTTTTCAAGGTTGAGGAGCAGCAAAAGAAAACCTTGGAAGAGGATCCAACCGTATTTGACTATGATGGAGTGTACGTATGACAAAATGAAAGAGAAAGTTGGTCGTCCATTGATACAAGATCGTGAAGAGAGAAAGGTATGGCTGCAGTTCTAAGCATTCTATAAATTTTCAGTCAAACAACCATTGTGTTATGTTTATAGCTCAATAGAGAATCTATCCCCAGTAAAATTGATTTATTTAAAAAGATTTTCGATAAATTGTTTGTTTTCAGTTGTATGATTTTTTAAAACTTTGGCATTGTTACTCCAATATTGCAGTGAAATTTATTTGCATTTTGCTATCAAATGATTTTCTTATATAGTAATTTGTGTTTTACACAACAAATACTTTTCAAAATAATCTTCATGGCACCCTTTTGTTTTGGTAGGGTAGGGAGAAGAGATTGGACAGGGAAGATTGACACCACACAATGACACCAAAATCCTAGATATACGGAGACATGTATATAGATGATAAATAGATCACCAAGTAGCACATGGAAACATACTTTAAATATTCCTAATGAATAAATATCTTTATATAGAATTAGAATTAAGATTATGAAGGTTTTGGTGTCTGACATGCATGGATACAATCATGCAACTTTCTCTCTTGAAGTGTGGGGTGAGAGTTGGATAGCCAAAACATTTAGAGTAGTGAAAATGGTCATGTGTCTATTTTCTTGTTTCAATTTTGTGAGGGCTAATGCCACTGGTGCTGAAATTTGTTCATAATGGGTTATTTGTGAAATGACATTGTTACTCATCAGCTTTTAATCTTTGTGATGCAGCCAAAATATATCCAAAACTTGATGAAGAAAGCAAAAGAGCGTGAACAGTATCGTGAGACTGTGTATGAGAAAAAGATTGCCAAGGAGAGAAGCAAAGACGATCATCTCTATGCGGACAAAGACAAATATATTACAGAAGCATATAGGAAAAAGCTTGCTGAACGAGAAAGGCAAATGGAGCTAGATCGTCTCCGTGAACTTCAAGAGGAAAAAGAAGATGTATGTCCACGCTTTTTTAATCCATAATCTTTACTTGTTTTCATATCTCTTCTGATTGTCAACCTGTTTGTTAATGGACTTTAAAACAGTATTTTTTCCTTCCTTCCTTTCTCCCTGTTGTACATAATTAGTAATTCACTTTGTATTGTTGGCCATTGGGCCTTATCTGATTCACTTGTAATTAGGCCCACTATTGTAGACCGTGGTGTTGTTAGTAAAAGCCCACATTGGGTATCTGATGTATATTACCTCATTCTCTCAATGATTCAGTAAGAAGCTTTGTTGCCAATTTCTCTGTTCTGTTTCTAACATTTGGTATCAAGAGCCTCAACCGGGGCCTGAGAGTGAGAGTGTTTCTTGAAGTGAAATTTGAGTGAAATCAATGGCGGAAAAGGAAGCGAACTACATGCAATCCTCTGTACCCAAATTCGATGGCCATTACAGTCACTGGGCCATGTTGATGGAAAACCTTCTCCGTTCGAAGGAATATTGGAATCTTGTGGAAAATGGTGTGTTCGTACCACCGACGAACCCTACGGCGGAGCAAACAAAGATGGCGGAAGAAAGCAAGTTGAAAGACCTTAAAGCCAAAAATTATCTCTTCCAAGCGATTCATAGAAGCATCTTGGAAACGATTCTCAACAAAGATTCGTCAAAGGATATCTGGGATTCTATGAAGAAGAAGTATGAAGGCTCCTCAAAGGTGAAACGCGCTCAATTGAATGCTACGTGCAAAGAATTCGAAATGTTGAACATGAAGGAAGGAGAGACGATCGACGAATATTTTTCAAGAACCCTAGCAATCGTTAACCGAATGAAGATGTTTGGGGAAACAGTGCAACAAGAAACTGTCGTGGAAAAGATTCTCAGATCCCTGACGCAGAAGTTCAATTACGTCGTTTGCTCGATTGTTCATTCAAACGACGTAACGCAACTCAGTATTGATGAACTTCAGAGTAGCCTTCTTGTTGAAGAACAAAGAATGAAGGGGCAGAAAGAAGAGGAACAGGTGCTGAAAGTTTCAAATTCGAATGCTGGCAGAAGAGGAAACGGAGGAAGGGGTTGTTCCGGTACTCGTGGTGGAAGAGGTCGTGGTAGGCAAAATTGGAACAAGGATAATGTTGAATGCTACCAATGTGGAACAATGGGACATTACAGATCAGAATGTCCAAATCTTGAAGAAAGTATGAACTTTGCAGAGTTTGATGAAGGAGAAGAAGTCCTATTGATGGCACAAGCAGACCTGAAAGAAGAGCCAACAAAACCCAAGAAACCCATCAAGAAGATCATCAGAAAGGTATGGTTCCTAGACTCTGGTTGTAGTAACCATATGTGTGCTTTCAAAGAATGGTTCTATGACTTAGATGAGAATTACAAGACTAGTGTTAAGCTAGGAGATGATTCAAAAATGCTAGTTATGGGGAGGGGCACTGTAAAACTGGAAATTGGTGGTGTAATTCATACGATCACTAAAGTATATTGGATCCCAGAATTGAAAAATAATCTCTTAACTGTTGGGCAGCTTCAACAAAAGGGATTGAGAGTTTTATTTGAAGATGATTTCTACAAAGTGATTCATAAGAAGAAAGGGTTATTGTTCAAGTCCAAGATGATCTCTAATAGGATGTCCCCTATCATGCCTACTGTTGTTGAACCAGTCTGCTGTAAGGTGACAATTGATGATAGTGTACATCTATGGCATTGTAGATATGGCCATATGAGTCATAGTGGATTGTGTCAACTTAGCCAAAAGGGCCTAGTCAAGGGTCTGCTTGAATTGGGAAGCAATAACAGGGTATGTGATGACTGTATGGCTGGCAAGCAACACAGGGAACCATTTCCAAAGGCATCCTCTTGGAGAGCAGAGAGGAAGCTTCAGTTAATACATGCTGTGGTCCTTTGAAGCCTGAGTCTAATACAAAGAGAAGGTACTTCATCACCTTCATAGATGACTTCACAAGGAAATGTTGGGTGTATTTCTCGTTTGAAAAGTCTGCTGCTTTGGAGACTTTTAAGGTGTTCAAGTCAGCTGTTGAGAATGAATCTGGGAATAAAATAGGCTGTTTGAGGACTGATAGAGGAGGAGAGTTCACCTCCACAAAGTTTAATGAGTTCTGCTCTGCAAATGGGATAAGGAGGTAGCTCACTGCTGCTTACACACCGCAGCAAAATGGGGTTGCAGAAAGGAAAAATAGGTCAATACTAAATATGGTAAGGGCTATGATGAATGAGAAGGAACTACCAAAGGAATACTGGGTAGAGGCAGTAAAGTGGAGTGTATTTCTTCAAAACAGGAGCCCTACTACTGTTGTTGAAGGAATGACACCTGAAGAGAAATGGAGTGGCACCAAACCTTCAGTTCACTTTCTTAGAGTTTTTGGGTGCATTGGTCATGTTCATGTCCCTGAAAATCTAAGAAAGAAATTTGATAGGAGAAGTGTAAAGTGTTCTACTTGGCATAAGTGAGGAATCAAAAGCATACAGGCTTGTTGATCCCTCAACTAACAAGATCTATATCAGCAGAGATGTAGTGTTTAATGAAGAAGAGAAGTGGGATTGGAATAAAGGGAAAGAGAAAGAAAGGGAGAATTTGGTTGAACTATAGAGAAGTAGTGTTTACTCAAAATCAAGGTGTGGACTATAGAGAAGTCTTTGCTCCTGTTGCTAGATGGGACACCATCAGAACAGTCATAGCAGTAGCTGCTCTCAAGGGTTGGAAGATCTATCAACTTGATGTTAAAAGTGCATTTCTTCATGGTGAGATACAAGAAACTGTCTTTATAGATCAACCTCTAGGTTACAAGAAAAAGGGGAATGAGAATAAAGTGTACAAGTTAAAAAGGCCCTTTATGGGCTGAAACAAGCTCCTCGGGCATGGTACAGCAAAATTGAAGGATACTTCATGAAGGAAGGATTCAACAAATGCCCTTCAGAACACACACTGTTTGTTAAAAACAATGAGTTTGGATCCATACTTATTGTAAGTTTGTATGTGGATGACCTTATCTTTACTGGCAACAGCAAGAAGTTGTTTGATGAATTTAAGAACTCTATGAAAGATAAGTTTGACATGACTGATTTGTGATTGATGAATTACTTCTTGGGAGTGGAAGTAAAACAATATGATGGAGGAATAGCTATCAGTCAAGCTAAATATGCTACTGAAATCCTAGAAAGGTTTGGAATGCAAGAGTGCAAACCTGTACATAGTCCAATTGTTCCTGGCACTAAGCTATCAAAGGAGGGAAGTGGAAACAAAGTTGAGATCAGTAATTTCAAGCAACTTGTTGGCAGTTTGATGTATTTAACTGCAACTAGGCCTGATCTCACCTTTGCAGTGTCATTGTTGAGTAGATACATAGAGAACCCTACTGAACTTCACCTCCAAGCTGCTAAACGTATCCTAAGATACTTAAAGGGTACAATTGAGTTTGGCATTCAATACAAGAGCTCTGGGAACACTGAATTCACTGCATACATTGACAGTGATTATGCAGGAGACATTGATGATAGAAGAAGCACATCCGGGTATGTGTTCTTGCTTGCCTCTGGTGCAGTTTCCTGGTCTGCTAAGAAGCAACCCGTGGTGACCCTCTCCACCACAGAATCAGAATTCATTGCTGCTGCCAGTTGTGCCTGTCAAGCAATCTGGTTGAGAAGAATCCTTGAGGAATTAAGCCTGCCACAGAAGAAGACCACTGTTATCCGCTGTGATAACAGTTCCACAATAAAATTGTCCAAGAATCCTGTCCTCCATGGGAGGAGCAAGCATATAGATATCAGGTTTCACTTCCTACGTGAGTTGGCTAAGGAAGAAGTGATTGAATTGGTGTATTGTAACACAAAGGAACAGCTAGCTGATGTGATGACAAAGGCTCTTAAGACTGACAGTTTTGAGAAACAGAGGTGTGAACAAGGAATGATCAGAGTTACTGAAGTTTGATGTAGTTTGAAGTTGTTGAAGATCAAAGTTTCTGCTGCTGTGATTGCTTGTCTGTGTTCTGTTTCTAATAATGTTGCTATTGTCCTAGCTGATCTGCCGTAGTCTTCTTAGTAATCTCAGCTATCAAAGATAGTTGAGATTAAGAGAGGATTTGTTGTACATAGTTAGTAATTCACTTTGTATTGTTGGCCATTGGGCCTTATCTGATTCACTTGTAATTAGGCCCACTATTGTTGACTTTGGTGCTGTTAGTAAAAGCCCACATTGGGTATCTGATGTATATTACCTCATTCTCTCAATGAATCAGTAAGAAGCTTTGTTGCCAATTTATCTGTTCTGTTACTAACACTCCCTTGTTATTTTGAATTAAACTGGTATGCAATATGCTTGTTCTGTATCTCTAGTTTAAATTCTGACATGATTTGTTTTTAAATATTTGCTTAGGTTACAAAGAAGGACTTTTTGCTTGATTTTTATGGGAACCTTGATAAAAATGTTGCTTATGGTGCAAAAGATGCTCGAGGGAGGAAAATTGACAATCAGGCTGAGAACAGAGTTCCAGGGACACTTGAGGGAACGATCCCTGATGCATCAAAACAGCACCAGCATGGCAATACATTGGACGAAGAGCAACCTTCGATGGGTAGCGCAAGTCCACCTGTAGAGACTTCAAGGAAAAAGATTGGTGATCAAGGCGAAACTTCTGATCCTTCTAATAGAAGTACCAGTCCCTTGGATATGAAGCCAAATCCCGAGGCCTCTGCAGAAGAAAAGAGTTTTGTTGAACAGCCATCAGCTTCACAACCACAGCCGGATCATCACAAAAGGAGTCAAGATGCCGTGGCAGCAGCTAAAGAGCGATTTCTGGCACGTAAGCGAACTAAGAAACAGTAATCATTTTCTTGCATGTGCTAAGAGATGTCTGGTGACACATATTGGTCTTAAGTCTTTCCCGTTTAATTTGATATCCATAACGTTATGTCACCTTAAATGGTAAAGAACTGTGCCAGTGAATAGGAGTAAGAGAGTGAACTAATATCCCGTTCAAGTGTATGATTTTTTTGCCAATTTTATCATATATCTATATAACTGGTGCCAATTTATTGGTTCACTCGACTCACGAAAATTTTCAACCGTAATGTTTGTATTATGCAATGTATAATATTTTAATTTTAATTGCTTAATTAGTATTTTTGGCTCTAAACTATACATTTTTTTGTTTTAATCCTTAGAACTTCTGTTTGCAATTGTTG
The DNA here is from genome assembly GCA_039519185.1 of Astragalus membranaceus. Taxonomy (NCBI): domain Eukaryota; kingdom Viridiplantae; phylum Streptophyta; class Magnoliopsida; order Fabales; family Fabaceae; genus Astragalus; species Astragalus membranaceus. The sequence continues at coordinate 180,606,166 of CM076849.1, forward strand.
TTATATTTAAGACCGTCATGAATGTAATTGCTCTAAAATATACATATTTCTCAAGTTGAATGTGGATACCTCCCTTGGGACGAGTGAGGGCTTTTGGAGCTTCATCGCCATTGTTCGTGATGAGTGTGGCTGTGTTTTGGGGCAGCTTGTTGATCGGAACAGTGCTGGAATGATCTTATTGTGGTTGAGGTGGTGGCGCTTTGTGGTGACCTTAATGTGGGGGCCATCAAGCTGTGCATGTCACTAGCCAATACCTTAAATTCACAACTAGGTGAATCAAAAGTATTAACATAATCATAAACAATCAGAGTATAACCTGCTCATAATAATGGACCATATAAAAACTAAAGTGGATTAATTCCACTTACATAATTTTGAGATAAAAATTTCTCAATTTCACTTCTGAAATAAGTACTCAAAAGGTACATATTTGATAAAATACACATGACTATGGTCAATCTACAAGACAATGTTATAAAATGCTACATGACCTTGATTACAATTCAAGGATTTAAATCTAATGATACATGAGAAAGGAAAAGAAGCAAATACAATCTAAAGATCACCAAAGGATCTTCCTTCTAATTGAGTAGTTAAGGTATCCGCTACTCCTCCTCTATCTGCTTTGCTTTACCCTGCACATCTGAAAACACCACATAAAAACAGTGAGATTACAAATCTCAGTGAGTTCTTTCGCACCCCTTCACAATTCCTCTCTCAGTGTTTTCCTTGTCTATGAACTGTTCTTGTTCATGTCTGTCTTTTAATCTTGTCTGTGGCTTAGCATAATCCGAGAAATAATGCCAGGTATTCTAGAATACCCAATTTCAACGAAAACCCCAATTCGTATAGCTATACCGAATAATGTCAGGGCCCTAACTTCGGGTTCATGACTCCCCTCCACTAGGTATGCTACATGAATCTCGGAATCGTCATCCCCATGATATCTTTTATTATTATCTCGAACATTAAGACCGTTACTCGACACGAGGTCGTATTCTTTCATCTTATTACTTGAACTTAGACACTTAGGTCTATTACTTGATACTTGGTTGTGTTCCCACTCGATACAACAACTACTCGGTTTATATTCAAACCATAACATGAACTTACTTATGTTGCATCATAACTATACCTTGCATGCTTGAAAAACTATTCATTTCACCCGGACATAAGCAAAACCACTTTTTAATCAATCAATGGATAATACTTACTTGAAATGTAACATACATTTGTTCAATGATCATTGGGAAGGGTTTAGAAATGAATTGGGGGAAGTTTGGAATGTTTTAGTTTTAGAAAGTAAGTTGGGAATTGATTCCCAACTCTTGTGAATTGATTCACAACTCTTGGGAATCACAACAACCACTTCAAACAATCAAATTCAAGCCACAATTCATCAAATTGGCAATCAAATCAACTTGTATCATAACCTTCAATCACATAACATACATATCATGACATTCAAAACACAACCATGACTTCCCAATGATTCAAATCGAAGATTGTTCATAATTCAATTAACATCCATCATAAATCAATTATGAAGAACAACAAGTCACAACCAACACTTCAAACAAAACTTCAATTAATCGAAGAACTCACTTTGATTGTCGATTCCAACACACAAACACGCGAGAAATCCTAGCTTGAAGCATCAACCATTCTCCTAAGCACCCAATTTCTTCACTTTCCCCAATTTGAAACCCTATCCCTTGACACTTGATTTCCTCACTCCAAGTTAGTAATCAAACTCTTATTTGAACTCCACAAACCTCCAAGATATAGAAATGAAGAGGAAAACTCAAAATCCTCAACTTCTCCATGAAATTCGAAAATGGTAAAAAGAGAAAGAGCGAGTTGTTGGTGTTGATTTTGGTATCAATGGAAAGGAAATGGAAAACTGAGTTTAATGGAAGAAAGAAGAAGAACTTACCATGAAAATCTCATCCTCTCTCTTCTCTTCATCCCTTCGCCCTTCTCCCTATTTTCTTCCCTCTTTTCTTTGTCTTCTCTTCTCTGTTCTCGACTCTCTCTTCCTTTCCTCTCTTTTCTTTTTTTTTTTAAAAAAAATCAACTAAACATTAAGTGTGTGTGATGGGATATGACCATCATACCCTTACTTTATCTCAAATTTCTAAAATTTATAATTATGCACCCAATTAGTGAAACAACTAAACTCAAACATCAAAGTAATTAAAATAATTACTTTGGGTTGTCATACTTAACAGCAATTAATCCATTTGCAATTAAAATTATTCACCAATCAATATAATTAAAACAATCACTAAAATAATTGGAACAATTATTTTGGGGATGTTACAATACACCTCAACTTGGAAATTTTTGTCCTAAAAAATTGTTTTAAGTTTTACCGATTTGCTAACCGAGAATAGACATTCTCAGAAGGATCTTAACTAACGAAAAACAGTCTTATTAACTAGAAACCCGTTTTTCTCTTTGGTACAAAACCCAAACATGACATGTGCTTTATATCAAACTTTTTCTCACCTCAAACCTTAAACTCATAGTAAAATAACTTGAAACTTTACTCCAATTAGTTTTGTTTACACCCCGGCTTTGATTAATCTTAATCAAAACATGTAATATGAAACACTTAATAGAAAGTACAAGTTTGAAAATAAGGTTCGCATATCTGAATTCCTAGAGCGAAACAACTTTTTTGAAGGGGAAAAGTTTCTGTTAAACACATTTTCAATAATTCCCTTTAAATCCAGAATAGTTCTTGTACACATTGAAAAATGTGACAGAAAAGTCAACTGTGAAATTCTTAATCAATGGGTAACATACAATGCCGGAACCTCCTCACTCGTTCCCAAGTTTTCGAAATAATCAAAAAGATGAGATGATGGTTTATTAAAATCCTCTACCTTAAACATAGAAATGGGCCATGATGGCACCAAATAAGTTTGAAGAACAATCAAATCACATTAGGGTTGTTTTCAAAAATAACATTCCCTCTTCGTAATGCAACTAATACTTGTTCCTCGGCTTAATTGAACTTAAGGACATTTCTACTTCATACGAAGGTATTTTATAACCTTATGACCTAATTGGTTCTCACTACATAAACTATATCTTTATATGTACCCATAAACCATTTAACACTCTCGTGACACTAAACATGAATCCAATCAGTTGATTCCAATGGGAATTGTCTCAACTTAGGTTAAGGATAAGGTTAGGCAAGCAATGGTATCGAAACAGAATGATTTTGGACTCAATTTGAAAAGAGGAGACAGAAAATCTTGCACGGTCCGGGCTCTTTGATCAGTTTCCAAAATCAACTTTTACTTCGAAATTATGCATTCCGTTTGTTACCACACTTATCCTAATCCGTGCATTAACTTCTAACACGCTAAACACCGTCTTTCTCTCTCTTGTCATAACTCATATAAATCAGAATTCAACAACACAATCGTTGAACCTGAATTTTCAAAATCACATGAGTTGTATTATCATTTCATAAAATCAAATCATCAAACAACCACATGTAAGTGATACAAGCTCTGAATGTGTTCTCATTTTCAACATGCAATGCTAACAACATTTAAAGAATGTGAGGAACTCACTATGAGTTCATCATTTCAGCACATCAATCCTTACTTTTAAATTTTTTCAGTCACAATCCACTTATCCATAGACACAATGCAATTTCACAAATGCATGTACTCTATTTCAGTCAAGTTCAAGTAATTCAATCAATTTACCTTTTGATGACTATTCATAGCATAAATCACTGTCAACAGTCACATCACTTTTCATAATAGTATTCACGTTTGACTTGTCAAACGGAAGTCACATAAATACAATCTAATTGTCAACCTTCACAATGAGAGGTTAACAAACTAAAACCTGGCCACCAAAGTGGAGACTTGTGTAGGCACCGTGGCTTAGGGCTAATGCCCAATTCAATGCTTAAAACCTCTACTTTTCCCTTATTAGTTAATGCACTAACAACTTTCGTTCCAAATTTTCTTCGCAACGGAAAGAAAATTTTGGGACATTACCTTTCGATCCCCTTGGAGATACATCTAGTACTTTGTTCTAGACTCGGGAACAATTACTGTTCTTAATGACTCGCGTTGTGATAGGATTTTATAAAATAATTTTCCCATGAACTATCGGAGTCGACTATAATGTCTCAATGACTCACATAATGATAGGATTTTATAAAATAAGTTTTCCATGACCTATCAGAGTCGACTATATTGTCTCAATGACTCGCATAATGATAGGATTTTATAAAATACTTTTCCATGACCTATCGGAGTCAAATCTATTATTCTCAATGACCCACATAATGATAGGATTTTATAAAAAAATAATTTTGCCATGACCTATCAGAGTCAACTCTATCAACTAAACCAAAATACTAGTATGAGTGAATCTCCATAACTCGTGAATTGAGTCTTAAACTCAATAACCATAGAATTCTAAATTATAAAGCTAGTGCAAGGACCTTTGGGGAATCTTCTAGTCAGATGAAATCCTACAAGACTGGTTATCCTTCTTGATTGAATTTGTCTGAGAATCTTTCACTCATCCTTTCGGACCAATAGCCCTTTTAGGGCCTCAACTACCCATACACTAAGATACGAGAATCTCTATGCGATAGGGATCTCACTGGTGAGGCATAACGGCTTCCCTAAAAAGTAGGGTACACTAAAAGCCTAGACTTAATCTTATCATGATGGATTGTTGACTAATCTAGGTGCAATCATTTACATTGGATCACGTACGGTATTAGGATAGTTGTTGTAGCATCAAAGAAACGAGAAAATAGAAGAATTCTTTTAAGAATCCAACGGGCGCACGAGTAGTGCATCCTGTGTTGATTCAGAAAACGAATTCTAACTATTTTTAACATTCCTTTGGTCCTCCATCTTTCCAAATTCCATCCACAATACAGGCGAAATCATTACAACTGTCGTAATCAATCAAACCCGAAAACTTGTCCTTCCCATAGACTATCAACAACATTTGACACTTAGATAAACCAAACTCTCCCTTTTTTTCCAACATGCAAACTGAGTGCCTAATGACTTAGGACTTTTACTAAATCTGAAGATTTTCATAAGGGAAGGTATAACTGCTAATAGCCATTTCCGAGAAATACCCTTCCGTAATACGCCAAAAGGAATTGTCCTAATCTGGGTCTTAAATGCTTACTCTGACTCATTGGGGATTCACTACATACTTCTTATGCCAATCTAAGGTTTTCATTCTACTAGCACTTAGAGCTTAAGGACTTGGATAGAGTAGGAATACTTTCTGGAATCAGGATAAAACCTTGTCCAAATCCATTGGTATGTGTAGACAATTTCGTTAGCTTCCCAACGCATCCCGGAACACATAGATCGGAGTTCCGGATCAAAAGTTATGGATAAAACAAGTTGGAAGACTGGCGAAAATTTCCCACAGAGAGAAACTGACAGGCTCCAAATCGGAGAGTCGTGATATGGTTACTTTCATTGACATGAATTACTAGTCCCTTTTTGATAGGAACCCAACACGGCGTTTTTGATAAGGTAACTAGTCTAATGAACACTGGGTGGTACTACTTGTCAAAATGGCAAGCGTACTGATAATTTACTAGTTTGGTTTCATAGCATTGGAAAAAAGGGTTTCTTAGGAAAGGAAACATATTCTAGAACAATGACTATCCCGAAGGATCTTACTTGGCTGGAACACAACTTAGAGTCAATCTATGCTACACAGTAGTGTTGACTACCAAACATCATCTCAGTAACTGAGAGATTGGTCGGACAAGAATTTGTGTTTTACTGTGCTAACTAGTACTAAACAAATCTAGGACACTAACTTTTCTCCTACCAGAAGGTTTCACAGCTTATAACTCTCTGGGTGAACCTTTTTACAACTTACTCGATGACACAACGGTCAAATCGGCTTCCAAGATTAGACGGTCGCCCACAATTTCTCGAACCAACTCGGATGCCCATTACTTCCGATGCATGCTCTGATGAAATGAGAAGTCCAGAAATCCTAGGGTTTATGGTTTCGGACATTTTCGGGGCCGAGGCAACCAATTGTCATTTTTCTGAGTACGTTGCATGAAATATTGAGTGGATTCGGGCTCAATGTCTCACACAAGATACTAAAAGGTTCTAACAATTAATTGTCTGAGTCTCTGGCTGACTCAATCTATCTAATCTTTTGACCGTAAGGTCTCTAAGCCCGACAATGTCGAACTGCTCTGATACCAAAAATGTAACACCATAAATTCACAACTAGGTGAATCAAAAGTATTAACATAATCATAAACAATCAGAGTATAACCTGCTCATAATAATGGACCAAATAAAAACTAAAGCGGATTAATTCCACTTACATAACTTTGAGATAAAAATTTCTCAATTTCACTTCCGAAATAAGTACTGAAAAGGTACATATTCAATAAAATACACATGACTATGGTCCATCTACAAGACAAGGTTATAAAATGCTACATGACCTTGATTACAATTCAAGGATTTAAATCTAATGATACATGAGAAGGGAAAAGAAGCAAATACAATCTAAAGATCACCAAAGGATCTTCCCTCTAACTGAGTAGTTAAGGTATCCGCTACTCTTCCTCTATCTGTTTGGCTTTAGCTTGCACATCTGAAAACACCACATAAAAACAGTGCGATTACAAATCTCAGTGAGTTCTTTCGCACCCCCTCACAATTCCTCTCTCGGTGTTTTCCTTGTCTATGAGCTGTTCTTGTTCATGTCTGTCTTTTAATCTTGTCTGTGCCTTAGCATAATCCGAGAAATAATGCCAGGTATTCTAAAATACCCAATTTCAACGAAAACCTCAATTCGTATAGCTATACTGAATAATGCCAGGGCCCTAGCTTCGGGTTCATGACTCCCCTCCACTAGGTATGCTACATGAATCTCGGGATCGTCATCCCCATGGTATCTTTTATTATTATCTCGAACATTAGGTCAGTTACTCGACACGATGTCGTATTCTTTCATCTTATTACTTGAACTTAGACACTTAGGTCTATTACTTGATACTTGGTTGTGTTCCCACTCGATACAACAACTACTCGGTTTATATTCAAACCATAACATGAACTTACTTATAGTGCATCATAACTATACCTTGCATGCTTGAAAAACCATTCATTTTATCCAGACATAAGCAAAACAACTTTTTAATCAATCAATGGATAATACTTACTTGAAATGTAACATATCTTTGTTCAATGATCATTGGGAAGGGTTTAGAAATGAATTGGGGGAAGTTTGGAATGTTTTAGTTTTAGAAAATAATCTGGGAATTGATTCCCAACTCTTGTGAATTGATTCACAACTCTTGGGAATCACAACAACCACTTCAAACAATCAAATTCAAGCCATAATTCATCAAATTGGCAACCAAATCAACTTGTATCGTAACCTTCAATCACATAACATACATATCATGACATTCAAAACACAACCATGACTTCCCAATGATTCAAATTGAAGATTGTTCATAATTCAATTAACATCCATCATAAATCAATTATGAAGAACAACAAGTCACAACCAACACTTCAAACAAAACTTCAATTAATCGAAGAACTCACTTTGATTGTCGATTCCAACACACAAACACGCAAGAAATCCTAGCTTGAAGCATCAACCATTCTCCTAAGCACCCAATTTCTTCACTTTCCCCAATTTGAAACCCTAACCCTTGACACTCGATTTCCTCACTCCAAGTTAGTAATCAAACTCTTATTTGAACTCCTCAAACCTCCAAGATATAGAAATGAAGAGGAAAACTCAAAATCCTTCAACTTCTCCATGAAAATCGAAAATGGTAAAAAGAGAAAGAGTGAGTTGTTGGTGTTGATTTTGGTATCAATGGAAAGGAAACAGAAAACTAAGTTTAGGGTTGTCATACTTAACAACAATTAATCCAATTGTAATTAAAATTGTTCACTAATCAATAGAATGAAAACAATCACTAAAATAATTGGAACAATTATTTTGGGATGTTACAACGCACACCGAGCCTCACAACTCAGATCTCGCTAACTTCACCTCCAAAGCGCGCTTGCATGTCTTCAACCACCGCTTTTCTGAGTTCCTCTGGTGGATTACGAACCCGGTCTCCCCTCAATTTACCATGAAGACCTAGAGAGGCAATCGTGTGAGCAGCATTGTTACCTTGTCTTCCAATCCAGGTAAAACCCGATCTTTCAAATTCATTTCTTATCCGTTTGATGTCACAAAGAATAGATTCAATCTAACCAAACTGTTGTCTCTGCAAGCTTCAACAAGACTCTGATTATCGGATTCAAAGAGCACTTTTGGGATGCAAAGGGAGAGTGCGAGGGAAATTGCTTCACGGAGCCCCATAGCTTCAGCCATCAGTGGAGAATAGGCGAAGATTTCTTTCGACACAGCGGTAAAAACTTCCCCTTTATCGTTTCTGCATATGACCCCAACAAAACCTTTCCCTGTATTTGCATTAAAGCAGGCATCTGTGTTGAATTTGACATAGCTAGAGGGAGGAGGTCTCCATTTAGGCGGAGCATTTCTCATTTCGAGCTCATTGGAGCTCCTGGGGGAATGATGAGTGTTAGCAGTGGAAATGCTAGAGTCAGTAGCACTAATATATTCCAAACAAAGAGATTTGGTTCTCTGCATAGTTTCATATGGGTTGGGGGGTTTGTTGTCAAACACAAATTCATTACGGGTCTTCCAGATCTGCCAAAGGGTATAGAAAAGCCAAGAGGAAAAGTGGGGGTTATATATGGGCTGAGTAATTTGTGATGGGTTTTTTTTATACCCCCATCAACTCCCATCTACCCCCACCCAATACCGTAATCCCGAAAATACCCCTGACATAAATTACAAAAAATGACTTTTGGAAGATTCTCTGGTGGGGGACCACTTTATCTGGTAATCGGATTTACCTAAATGGAAGGTAAATCCGATTAGCTTTAAATACGTATTAAATTCACACGCATAAGTCAAATCGGATCTATCAAACTGATAGATAAATCCGATTTGACCATTTAATTCAGAACAGAAAGCAAAATGTTAATAAATCGGATTTAGCTAAATCCGATGCGCAATCGGATTTACCTAAATCCGCTTATATCTTTTAATGAATTGGATTTACTTGGATGGGGGTATATCCGATTTGTAAAAAATACAAAGCAGATTTACGTTTGAGGCACGTAAATCCGATTTATTTATTTATTTTTAATTATTTTCTGTATAACTGTTGTTCTATTTTGAAACAGATATTGTGCATACAGAGTCGCAGGTTGTTCCTTTCGTGGTAGACACTACAGAGGCATTCTGGACGGAGAGGGTATGTTTTTCAAACTAATTTTCTTAATCAAAGTTTGGTAGATATTTAATTAATTAAGTACGCAACATTTATCTATTTTTTCTATTTTGTAGATTTTTTCTACACGCCAGGATGTTGAAGAGTGGGCTAACACGGTTGGGAGGCGTATTGGGTTTGTGGTTATCATTGTAAGATCTGACAAAGCTGGAGGTAAAAGGGGTTCTAGAGATAAGATTATTTTTGGTTGCGAGAAGCAAGGGAAGTGGTCTAATTATTCTAGAGTTTTCGGGTCTAAGAGAAGAAGTTGTCCGTTTACATTGAGAGCTACTTGTACAATACGTCATGGGGGTTGGCGTGTGAATGTTAGGTGTGGTCTTCACACACATGAGTTGCTTACTACCCCGGTCGGGTCGACAGCTTTTGGTCGTTTAACTAAGCCGCAGAAAGCTATTGTTAATGAGCACACTGATCTGAATGTTGCCCCGAAAGATTGTCTTACTGCTTTGAAGAACCATTATCCGGACAACGTCACTTCTCTTCCTCAAATATATAGGTAGCGTTACGCCTATAGGTCTTCTAAGAGGGGTCCTAGAACGGACATTCAGGAGCTTTTGAAATTGATTGAGTAGCAAAATTATTTATGTTGTAGCAGAAAATGTGAGGGTTCCGATGTGGTCAGTGACATCATGTGGGCGCATCCCACTTCTATTAAGTTATTCCGGTTGTTTCCAAAAGTTCTTATTCTTGACACCACCTACAAGACCAACGAATACAATCTACCTCTATTGGAGATTGTAGGAGTCACTTCAACAGAGTTAACTTTCTCGGTTGCTTTTGCCTATATTTCACACGAGCTTGGAATTCATTTTACTTGGGCATTGCAGCAACTGAAAGAATTATTTGACTTGCACGGGCTTCAGCCTCAGGTGTTCTTGACTGACAGAGATCTTGGTCTTATGTCCGGTATTGTTGATGTCTTTCCTTCGGCTACAAATTTGTTATGTTCTTGGCACATGACTAAAAATGTGAAAGTGAAGATTAAAGAGTTGGTGCACGTGGATAGGCAAAAGGACGCACTCTCTCTTTGGCATAACATTATTGATTCACTTGACGAGTCAAAGCACTCAGCTCACTTGAAGATTTTTGAGGACTCCTGCGTTGATTTGCCCGCTCTTATTAAGTATGTGCATGACTGGTGTGGAAAATAGTATACAAGTATACATAGTCACACAAGTAATATAATGATAAGAAAATGTCGAACCCACAGGGATTATGAAAACTCTATGTTGCTTAGAGTGTATACTTAGTGTGTCTACACTATTCACAATTGGTTGGAGTTTATGAATTTTATTTAAACAATATAAACAGTAAATATGTGAAGGAAATCAGTTAGATAAAGTAGTTGAGATGTTTTCACCAACTAACTTACTTCTAAGAGTTTTAGTGGTGTAGGAAGTGTAGGTACACTGAGTGCAGCTGCATGAGTGTGTGTTTTCAGTCACTTTCTTCAGAGTTTCATTACAAGCTCCCTATGTCTAGGCATGCTAAATAGGTTCACTCTTGTCTCTTAAGCGCCCACTGTATCACCCTAAGAACTATGTTATCCTATGTCTAGGACTTAACATGGTTTTAACAAGCAATTCTTTATTAAAGCTAGTTTAACAAAGATGATGTTACAAACACTTATTCTTATCAACTCTTGATGTCTTAAATGTAACCCATGTTTGCTGTTACAAGTTTACCTATTCTAAGGTGATGAAATTCAGAATAAGTTTTGAAAGAAGTATTGCACAAGAGTTAAAATGCATACACTACTTGAACCACATATACTTACTTAGAAGTTCATTACAAAGCTTACAACATCTCAACTTAAGGAAATTAGCTCATATTACTCATTATAAAATAGAAAGAATCTGTAAGGAACATAACAAGATGAGTAATATTGCAAAAGAACTAAAAGAGATAGAGATTACTCAAGTAGAAGAACTTTTGCATGAGATTTCCAGGTTGAAGTACAAGATGATATCCTTACACAAGTTTCCTCCAAGTAGAAGTGAAGAGAGTGGTTGTCAAGCACCTCCTTACCTTCCTTCTCTTCAGAAACGTAAATAAAACTAAACTAAACTGAAAATAAAACTAAACTTAAGTGATCCTTTAAGAAATGGATGAAGGATGATTCCTAAGTGAAGATATGGCTTCTATTTAAAGGCATGAGAGCTTGCCTCCCTTGGAGGGTTTCCTTTGGCGCGAAATTGTAACTAAGATAATTAACCATGGTTAGTTGCAGACCTCCCATCAAGCAAGTTGTTCAAATTGGTCACTTTGCATGAAGCTCACATGGGGTGGTCCAATGAATGAGTGCCACATGGCCTTGAGTGAGTGAGCTTCTCAACTAGTCTTTGATAGTAGGCGCCGAATTCTGCAAGTGGATCTGCTCCATATGACTAGGCATGACGTTACATATCAAGTGTTGAAGCATTGGAATGGTCCTTGGATGTTTTAGTCCAAAGTGCTGGTTTAGCAGGTGTAGGCAGTGTGGGCACTCCTAGTGTAGGCAGTGTGGGCACACCTGAAGTAGCTGCACTGAACAGAAACATCAAACCTAACAAGATATATGCATTTTGCCTAATTCATTGTCCTTATTCATTTGAATCTTTAAAATATTGTTTTTTAATAAATAAGCTATATTTATATATTAATGTTCTTGAAGATAAGCAATAATCCAAGTTTAATCGTATGAATAACTCTATATAAAATAGAGTTATCAATGACACGTTGTTGACAAAGCATAAGGAAAGATTTATCTTGGCATGGACAAACCAGATCCCACACTTCGGGAATCAGACCACCAATAGGTATTTTTATCGTAGTTTAAATTTTTTTGACACGTGTTTAGTATATTTATCGTAGTTTAATTTTTTTTGACACGTGTTTAGTATTTTTATCGTAGTTTAAATTTTTTTGACACGTGTTTAGTATTTTTATCGTAGTTTAAATTTTTTTGACACGTGTTTATTGTTATTATTTAAGAGTCGAGTCAGCTCATTGGACTTTGAAGAGACATTTGAGGACTTCTGGAGATGACTTGTCTAAGTCTTTTAAATCTATGCATGAGATGCTTACTCTTCAATTTGATAAAGTCATCGGGTCTTTTCAAAGAAGCATAAACCGTATTGAAGTGGCTTCCAATACTCCTTTGTTTAAAAAGCTTCGCGGTCTTGTCTCTTTAAATGCTTTGGATCATATTTTTAAAGAGTTTTCAAAATCGACATCTGGGGTTGGATATGACAAAGCCCGCTGTGGGTGCATTATTAGAAAGACACATCTTCTTCCTTGTGCTTCTGAGCTAGGTGTGTACCATGTCTCCGGTACTCCTATTCCGTTGGATGTTGTAGACGACCATTGGAAAAAATTGAGTTTGGATTCTATAGATGATAAATTCTCGCAAGAAAAATCGGCTGACTGTGATATTTCTTACCAAATGGAGATGATTTGGGCGAGATATAATCGTATGACTTCTGAGGAGAGATTCGTCTTCAAGAAACAACTTAATGAGCTTGCATTCCCTACCACTTCTTCAATGGTTGCACCACCATTTAAAGTTAAAACAAAAGGTGCACCAAAGAAGAAAAAGCAGAAATTATATGATGTCAAGCGTGATCCTTCTGGGTGGGAGCATGTGGATGAGAAGATGAAACTTACTCAAGAATCTGGAACTTCTTCTAAAAATTCATCGCAACGGTCTTCTTGTATAAAATCATCACAGCGGTCTTCAAAGTTATCTCAGAGTGTTTCTAAAAAATTAACACATCAGGGTGAGGACTCCCCTCGATACCTGTTAGACACTGGAAAAAAACCAAATTTTTTTAAAAAAAAAACAAAGCGGATCTACCTATATCCGATGGGAAATCGGATATAGGTAAATACGACGGGGAATTGGATTTAGCTAAATCCGACTTACTGTTAGCGCTGTCTCTTGGGGAATCGGAAGTACATAGATCCGATGCGTAAATCCGAACTGAAAATCGGATATAGCTCTGAATGGTAAATCCGATTATCTCTGGTAAATTTTGGTCAAGCGTATGCAAGTGAGAAATGGTAAATGTTTTGTAATTTTATCAAAATTTTAAGGGTATTTTGGTATTTTCACAGGGATGATGGGGTAGATGGTGAATTGATGGGGGTACAAAAAAAAACCCATTTGTGATAGATGAAAGGATCCAATTACGGCTAGTGGGCTGGATTGGTCTTATTTGGGCCAACTTGTGGTTGCTTTTATTTTTATTAAATTAAATTATATGCCACCTAAGCAAAAATAAAAATGATATGCCACCTAATCAAATAATGAGTCAGCACGCCACATAAGCACTGTTAACAAAGTTGGATGGAGGTTGACGGAAAATGATTTATGTGTCAAAAATTTGAAAGATAAAAGACTTATTTGGGACAAAAAAAACATAAAGGACTAATTCGTTACTTTAAATAAAGATAAGGGACCCCGAGAGCACTTTAGCCTAAAAATTTCATCTTCATTTGTTTCTCTTTCTCGTTCTTTGTATCTTATTCTCCCTTTCTATGGGTTCATTTTTCGTACTCGATCAAACCCCGACCATTAAGTGGCTTAGTTTTCATAGTTGAAAGTATTGTTGTAAACCAGTATAGTCGAAGTTGGTGTTGGCTGTCGAAGTTTTGTGTTGCCTGTCGAAGTCTCGTGTTGACTGTCAAAATTCCTTTCAGTTACTTATGTTTAATTATGTGTAATTAATTGCTGACTCTTCATATGTCATGCAGTTAGTATATATATATGTAACACTCTCAGTGACAAAATAATCAATAATACAGTGTGATGCCTATTCAGTTCTAACAAATTGGTATCAAAGCAAGTGCGAAATCCCTGGGAAACACGAGTGAAGTGTGAGTGGTGAGCAATTTGATTCTAGGGAAGGGAAACACGAGTGTTGGTGAGTGAGTGAATTGCAGAGCGTTGATTTTACGATCGTGTTCGTAATCTTAAGGCGTGGCAATGGCGAATCTGAACAACCTTTCAACGAAGATCCCAGTTCTTGATCCCAAGAACTACGATAAGTGGACTGTGCAAATGAAGGTGGTTTTCCGGTATCAAGAAGTGCTTGATGTTGTGCAAACCGGAATACCCCAATTAGCTGCAGGAGAAGCGCTTCGTGGATGGCAAAGAAAAGACAGCAAAGCTTTATTCTTGATCCATCAAGGTGTTGATGGCGAAGCATTTGAGAAGATGTCAGAATATGAAACATCGAAGGGAGCATGGGATGAACTAGCAACAGTTTATTCTGGGGATGCATCACTGAAGCAAGTGAAACTGAATTCGCTGCGTAGGGAATTTGAACTGCTTCAGATGAACGAGAAAGAGACGATTGGGGAGTATTTCAATAGACTGACATTGATTACGAACCAAATGCGCACTAATGGAAAAACTGTGACTGATAGAAGAAAGATCGACAAAGTGTTGAGAACACTGACTCCACATTTCGACTATGTTGTAACTTCAATCGAACAATCCAAAGATTTGGATACGTTGAAGGTGGCTGAATTGCAAGGAATTCTTGAAGCAAGTGAAGCAAGAATTCATGCAAGATTGGTCAACAAGCAAGCTGAGAAAGAAAGTGAACAAGTGCTGTTGGCACAAGCCCAGAACAAGAAAGGGAAAGGAAAGTGGAACAAAGGAGGTGAAGGGTCGAAGAAGATCAATGATCAAAAGAGTGACTTCCAAAAGAGAAAAGAAGCGTGGAAAAAGAATAAAGGAGAAAGCAAGAATTATAGCAAAAAGGAGGTGCAATGCTATAACTGTGAGAAATTCGGCCATTACGCAGATGAATGCAGGTCGAAGAGTACTCACGAAGAAGCACAGTTGGTCAGAGGTGAATCTGATGATGAAATGATGCTGATGGCAGAAGTCAGTGAAAGTGGCACAGATGTGCAGCAACAAGTGGCCAAACTAGTAGGTGGTGGTGAACTAGTGATGATGGCAGAATCAAGAGATAGTGATGATGATCTGTGGTATCTCGACACAGGGTGTTCAAGCCACATGACAGGCAACAAAAACTGGTTCATTGATCTAGACGAATCAGTAAAGAAATCGATAAGGTTTGGTGATAATAGAGTGATAAATGCTGAAGGGTGTGGCACAGTGAGAATCAGGAGGAATGATGGGAAAACTTACCTCATCACAAATGTGCTGTACGTTCCATCAATGAAATGCAATTTGATAAGTCTAGGACAACTCCTAGAGAAGGGGTGTTCAGTTCATATGGAGGATATGGAACTGAAGTTATATGATCCTAAGAAGAGGCTGATGTTGAAAGCAACATTGAACAAGAGAAGAACTTTTAAAGTTGGCATGAATATAGTCAATGATGAATGTTTGAAGGCTGTCACCAATGATGAAGTGTGGAGATGGCATGAGAGGTATGGGCACTTGAATTTCAGAGACCTGAAGAATCTAACTGCTCAAGGTATGGTGCATGGATTGCCTGCTTTGACGCTTCCTGTCGAAGTATGCAAGGAATGTTGTGAGTCGAAGCAAGCCAGAAACTCCTACAACACTGTAGTGAAGATTCAATCAACCAGGAAACTTGAAGCCATTCACTCAGATGTTTGTGGGCCCTTTGAAGTGAAAACATTGGGAGGTAATAGCTATTTCGTTTCATTCATTGATGAATTTACTAGGAAAATGTGGATCTATCTACTTAGTAAGAAAAGTGAAGTGTTCGAAGTTTTCAAAAACTTCAAGTCAATGATTGAGAAGGAATCTGGATGTTGCATCAGTAGATTTAGAACTGATGGAGGTGGTGAATACACCTCCACAGAGTTCAAGAAGTTCTGCAAAGAAGAAGGAATAAGGCATGAAATCACAGCACCATACACACCACAACATAATGGTACAGCAGAGAGAAAGAACAGAACTGTACTAAATATGGTGAGGAGCATGCTGAAGAGTCGAAGCATGCCAAATCAATTCTGGGGAGAAGCAGCAACCACTGCTGTGTATATCTTGAACAGAAGCCCAACTAAGAGACTGGATAGAATGACTCCTGAACAGGCGTGGTGTGGTGAGAAACCAAGTGTGAAGCATTTGAAAGTGTTTGGGGCACTGTGTTACAGACATGTTCCAGATCAATTAAGAAAGAAATTGGATGACAAGGCTCAACCAATGGTTCTATTGGGTTATCATTCGACTGGTGCCTACAAGTTGTATGATCCAAATAGACAAAAGGTGGTGATTAGCAAGGATGTGATCTTTGAGGAATCAAAGGGATGGGAATGGAACAATTCGATAGACACAATTCGACAGAACTATAGTGTGTCGAACATCACTAACAATTCGACACAGAGTGACACAGTCGAAGCTGTGTTACTGGAACCTGTGCAGGACACACCAGTGGCAGTGACATTGAATGAGCAACAAGAGGAAGTGAATGAAGTGATGAATGAACAAGGAGATACAAGTGGTAGACCAAGAAGAAACAGACAACAGCCACAGAGATTGAATGATTTTCAACTATTTCCTGACAATGCCATTGCAGAAAATGGAGAATTGCTGCAAGAAGCATTACTTGCTGATTGTGAACCAATAACTGTCGAAGAAGCTCTCAAGCAGTCGAAATGGAAGCAAGCAATGATAGAAGAACTGAATTCAATCGAAAAAAATGATACTTGGGTATTGGTCGAATTGCCTAAGCAGAAGAGGGTTGTCGAAGTCAAGTGGGTCTTCAAAACTAAGATCAAACCCAATGGTGAAATTGGGAAGTATAAAGCAAGATTGGTTGCAAGAGGATTTCTACAAAGGGCTGGATATGATTACAATGAAGTCTTTGCTCCCGTAGCAAGGATTGAGACAATAAGATTGATCATTGCAATAGCTAGTTTCAAAAACTGGCCTATGTATCAATTGGATGTGAAGTCTGCCTTCCTCAATGGTTACTTAGAAGAAGAAGTGTATGTTAACCAACCACCGGGATTTGTAATGAATGGTAAGGAGGAAAAGGTTTACAAATTGAAGAAGGCTCTATATGGCCTAAAACAAGCTCCACGAGCTTGGAACAAAAGGATAGATTCATTTCTATCCCAACTGAACTTTGTGAAGTGTGTAAATGAGCATGGCATTTATGTGAAGGGGTCAAATATAGAAGACTGGCTGATAGTTTGTCTATATGTGGATGATATGCTACTCACAGGAACCAGCGAGAAGGATATGGAGGAGTTTAAGAAAAACATGATGAGTGAGTTCGAAATGTCAGATATGGGCATTCTTACTTATTTCTTAGGAATCGAAATTGTTGGTGATGGAGGTGGAACCTTGCTACATCAGAAGAAGTATGCTACTGATGTTCTAAGGAGATTCAATATGAGTGATTGCAATCCTGCTGCTACTCCTACAGACACAGCAGTGAAGCTGACAAGTGATGTCGAAGGAAAGGCTGTAGATTCGACACTGTACAAACAGATAGTGGGATCTCTCAGGTACCTGTGTCACACAAGGCCTGACATATCCTATGGTGTTGGACTGATAAGCAGGTTTATGGAGCAACCAAAGACCTCACATTTGGTTGCTGCAAAACGGATATTGAGATACATCAAGGGTACTGTAGATCTGGGTGTGTTCTATCCCAGAGGGAATGGAATAGACAACCAAGAAGTGTTTGGTTATTCTGATGCTGACTGGTGCGGTGACAAAGGAGATCGAAAGAGCACAGCAGCATATGTGTTCATGTATGGAGATGCTCCAATTTCATGGAGTTCGAAGAAGGAGAGTGTGGTGGCATTATCCTCGTGTGAATCAGAGTATATAGCTGCAGCTATGGCTGCATGCCAAGCACAATGGCTCGACATGCTGTTGTGTGAGTTAAAATTGAAGAATAATGAAGCTGTCGAACTAAAAGTCGACAACAAATCTGCCATAGATTTGTCGAAACACCCAATTGCTCATGGTCGAAGCAAGCACATAGAGACCAAATTTCATTTCCTACGTGATCAAGTCGCAAAGCAGAAACTGAAGGTAGAATATTGTCGAACAGAGGACAACATAGCTGATTTGCTGACGAAACCATTGAAGATTAGCAGATTTGAAGAATTGAGGAAGCTCATTGGAATGAAGAAGGTAACTAAACTGGTTTAGGAGGTGTATTGTTGTAAACCAGTATAGTCGAAGTTGGTGTTGGCTGTCGAAGTTTTGTGTTGCCTGTCGAAGTCTCGTGTTGACTGTCAAAATTCCTTTCAGTTACTTATGTTTAATTATGTGTAATTAATTGCTGACTCTTCATATGTCATGCAGTTAGTATATATATATGTAACACTCTCAGTGACAAAATAATCAATAATACAGTGTGATGCCTATTCAGTTCTAACAGAAAGTGCATCTTATGTCTATTTTGGAAGTCTAAGAAACAACCCACCCTGTCTAAATCTTCTGCTAAGGATGTATAATGGGCACTCTCTTCTGTGGCAAGTGAACTTATTTGGCTAAAAGCAGCTTTTCACCCATTTTGAGGTTCCAACACACTCCATAATGGTTTTTCGTGATAACCAATCTCCGATTCACTTGGCCTCATCGTGATATTGACCATCACTTCATCCGGGAGCTTGTGCACAATGGCTCTATCAAACTAGTGCATGTCACTAGCCAACATCAATTGGCTAATACCTTCACTAAGGCTTTATTTTCTCAACTCACTTGCAAGTTGGGGATTTTGGATATATACTCTTCAACTTGAGGGGGGTATTAGGTCCTAATAATAGTTAGCTAGTTCAGTTTCAATTGACTGTAGTTAATTATATTCAGTTGCATTTTGTTGCACCTTAGTTATGCTAGGCCTTCCGTTATTTTGCTGTTATGCATCTGTGTGTATATAAGACACTGCTTGTAATCACTTTCATTTTAACTAGTTTTTTACCCGTGCATACGCACGGGTGATACTGTATGGTCGGTGTATTACCATTAAGTCATAATAGTAATTTAGAAGATATTGATAAGTTGTGAACAATGTCCAAAATGTATGATTTGAAATTCTAAATGGAATATGCATCCCCGTTGACAATCAGAATTACATTGATCCATAATATTGTATTTGGACATTAGAGGTAAAATATGCATCCCCGTTGCCCCTCTCGTTTGCATCCTCGTTGGTCCTCCTGTTGGCACTCCCGTTGACACTCTCGTTGGCACTCCCGTTGGCACTCATGTTGGCAGTCCCGTTGGCACTCTCGCTCTCGTTGCCACTCCCGTTGGCGTTCTCGTTGGTACTCCCGTTGGCATTTTACTTCTTTTTAGTAATTATAAAATAGTTATTTGGTAATTTTTTGTAGTGATTAAATTGATTGATTTTATTTTTTATGAAAAAATTAATTGATTTTACTCATTTTAATTGATTTTAGTAATTTTAGTAGTTTGAGTAAATTATAAAAATGAATATTTTTTTTTTAAATAGTTATGTGGGAAAAAGTTTTAAAAAAGTAGGTTTGAGTAGTTTGAGTAAATTATAAAAATGAATAATTTTATTTTAAATAATTGATTATACTCCAATTATTTAGTTGGGAAAAGCATAAGATTGATATTTTGGTAGTAGGTAAATGGTAAGTTTGAAAAAGTGTGTGAGAGAAAAAAGTTTGAAAAAGTGAAAAAACAAAATTACCTAAATATACTCAAATTGCTTAGTTGGAAAAATGATAAGATTGATATTTTGGTCGTGGGTAATGTATGGACTCGGACAAAATTTAATTAGTCAAAACTTTATCTCGTGAAAATCAAGACAATTTTAAAGTTAACAGATTTAATTAGCCTAAAGCAAATATTAAAATTTTGTCAAATTTGAAAATTTTAAAATAGTAAAGAGGAAAAATGAATGTGACATGTAGATTAAATTAAAGTAGGTATATTGTGAAAAATAGAGAAATGAGAGAATTAGAGGAAGAAAGAGGAGAAGAGAGTAAAAAAGTGTGTGAGAGAGAGTGAAAAATATGAAAAATAGAGAAATGAGAGAATTGGAAAAAGAAATAGGAGAAGAGAGTAAAAAGTGAGGGAGAGTGAAAAAGTGTGTGAGAGAGTGAAAAAGTGAAAAAGTTTGAAAAAGTGAAAAAGTGAAAAGGATAAAATTGTAATTTTGGTAGTGGGTAAATAGTATAGATAGATAGTAGATAGGGCAAATTCATTTTGCCCCAATCTTGATAGTTATACAGTGTTTTCTAGTCTTCACAATAGCTGCTATCCCATTATATGCGATTCTGCTTTAGCAGTTTTAGGGTCGAGAGCTAGGGGTGGACACACAAACCGAGTCCAATCCATATCCGAACAACCCATTGCAAAATAATGTATTCGGGTGGGTCTATTCGGGTGTGCGGGTCATCGTTTCTAAGGAATCAGTTTCAGTCGGACTAATATGGACGAAATTGGTTGGGATAAATTCAACCCAGTCATACCCATAACCGACCGATTCAGAGCAGTGACATGACTATTCAAACTATTTTGTAGTATAGGTTAAGGCTAGTAGGCTATATACTACATGTTTAACTTTACAATTCTTCTTTTTCTGACGACAACTTTTTTCACTCCTCTCTCATTCTTTGTCCAAACATTTGGTTATAATTAATTTTAATAACGAAGTTATTTGTCATTCCCTCTCAAGCTCGTATTCATTCATATATATAATACTAATATATAATAACTCGACTGTGGGGATAAAGTTACTGTTTATCTCTCCAAACCTTTCTTTCTCCAAGGCGTTTTCTTCATATTTGGACCTTCAATAGCGATGGATTCATCCCAAAATCTCAGTTTCTTGTTTATCAAATAACTCATGCAATACATGATCAAATTGAATGAAACTGGACTCTAACTTGAATAATATTTCGTAAGGAATTCAATGGAACCAGAATTAAGCTCAGAAAAATGTTTATGCACAAAATCACTTATGGAACCGAAAGCTTGAAGAGGAAGAGAAGAGGAAGGTGAGTCGAATGCAATTGGTTTGACTTATATTGACCCCATCTTCTTCCCCATTTGAACCCTAACCCCCGTTTTTAAGCTCCAATCTGATTCTACCAAAGCAATTTACCACCACTAGCTTCAATTTCATGGGAATCCCATTTGGACCCTAACCCCCATTTAATGTTGTTCGTTAATCTTGTCATTCCAAAATTTAACCATGTTGTTTGTTATGTTATGCAACTTAGGTCAATGACTGTAATAGGCATTGACCCATGCCTTGGAGTCAATATTGTTGAGTTAACTCCAAGCATGATTATTCATTGACTTCAACTCCATCATCATCGACATGAATTCTAGCTCAGCTGTGGACCTCACACATTCTCGAACAACTCCACTCAATTCCTTATGTTTTCTAGGGGATTAGTGTTGGGGAAGAAGATGTGGTCAATATAAGTCAGAGGGACCAAACTGACTCAAAATTAAAAATGTAAGAGGCTTAAATAGGTCCATTAAAATTTGATTCACTTACATGGCCGCATAAGCGACCCTAACGACCACTTCACCATACTAACATAATATGTCAACACTCAAACGATTGAATTTTAACGAAAACTAACAGAGGGACACAATTGTAAATGTCTGAGACTAATTTTGATATTAATTATTTTCGGAGGACTAAATTAGACACCTAAATTTTCATGAGGGACAACATTGGGTATTCACTTATTGTAATTGTTCTGCCTACCCAAAAAAAAACTTATTGTAATTGTGGGATTTTCACCACCGTAGATCAAAAAAAATTATATACCAAAATAACACACCTTTTTGATTATTTACCAAACTAGAGCACATCCAATTTTTAGTCTAGAAGTCGCCCCCCACTAAAACGACTTCTAAACATGAAAATTTAATTTTTTTTACTTTTGAAGTTCAGAAGTCGCCCCCTGTGGGAGAGACTTCTGAACTGTGTTTTTTTATTTTTTATTTTCTTTATATTAATTTAAATTAAGTTATATTAATTAATTTAATTAATTTAAAAAATTAATATTTTTAAGGCTTAAAGGTACTTTTAGTCCCTGCTAATGTCAAAATAATCCAGTTTAGTCCCTGCAATTCCAAAACTTTTAAAATAGTCCCTGCAATTACTAAACTTTACTACTTTTAGTCTCTGCTGTTAGTTAAGGGTTAACACTGTTATCTTTTGATGATGTGGCAAGCTGACTCATATTTTTTATTCATTTATTGCCTGTGAAATAGAAATGTGGATCCACATGTCAATTAATTTATAATATTTTTAGTTTTATATTATTAATAATTAATCATCAACATCTTCTTCAACATTCCTTCTTCTTCCACCCAATTTGCAGGCTGAACTCTTCTTCCACCCAGTTTGCTATTTTGTTTCAGAAATCAAGGAGCCAAAAAACAGAAGCAAGGAGAAATCAAAATCATGATCATCACAGCAACAGAAGCAATCAATGGCAAAAGATTTGGGGAAAAATAAAATTTGGGGAAAAACAGAAGCAAAATCAAATTTGGGGAAAAATAAATTAGGGAGATACACAAGCAAACAAAAGCAAGGAGGGTCTGTGCGAGTGGTGGAGTCACGAATGTCGCGTGAGGAAGAGAAAGACGGAGGTCGGTGCTCGCGGTTGCGGTCGGAGGAGATCTGTCACGGAGGTCGTCGCGTCACGTGGTGGCGTCGGTTTAGGAGGCCGTTGTGCGCTGTGGTGTCGTCGGCGAACGGAGATCTGTTACAGACAGCAAAAACGGAGGAGAACGGAGGAGAGATCTGGTGGTCAAGGGTCAGTTGTTGTGAGGGAGAAGAAGAAACAACGTGTTTGCTGTAACTGTTGTGAGGGAGAAGAAGAGGAGAGGAATGATTTTTGGGATTTTTGGTTTTGTAATTTTTCATTTAAAAATAAATTTATTTAAATTAAAATAAATATAAGTAATAAAAAATATGAGTCAGCTTGCCACATCATCAAAAGATAACAGTGTTAACCCTTAACTAACAGCAGGGACTAAAAGTAGTAACGTTTAGTAATTGCAGGGACTATTTTAAAAGTTTTGGAATTGCAGGGACTAAACTGGATTATTTTGATATTTGCAGGGACTAAAAGTAACTTTAAGCCTATTTTTAATTCTAAATTAATTATAAATTTTTTGGAGAAAAAAAAATTATCCGCTAAATAGAAATATGAAACTAGCTGTATTTATTGAATTAGTAGCACACTACAAAGTGCATAGTGCAGAGTGAAAAATGCATAGTGCAGCATGCACTTTCAACGGTCAAGATCTTGCCGACACTAATAAACGATCAAGATCTTGCCGCCGTTGATGAAAAGTGTCGGCACAGGGGGCTACTCAGTTTTAGGGTTCTAGACTATAAATCAGTTTTCGGAAAATCTTATCTGATTGTCTCGAAACCACAGCTATTAAATCCCACAAAAATCAAGGAACATTACTCCCAAAGAAAAGACTTCTTTTGGGACTCCGGGCTCAAAATCCTAAATTCCATCGTTTACTATTTTTTATGAATTTTGTGAATTTTTCATAATCTCCGAAAAATCTAAAAAAAAATGTATAATCTTCTTTCGACTTTATTAGATTTTTAGTGTTGTTGTTATAATTTTTTGATGACGTTTGACTTGTTTTTTATTTTCTGTCGTAATTTTTGAATCAGTTGCATATCTTCAGAGGCTTCAGGAGCAGGCTGGTGCTAATTACTCGTCGCTTAATCAATACGAACAACCACGTACACCTATCCTTGTTCCCATGTGATCGCGGCATGTTCAAAAGTTAATACGATCACATGGAATTCGTGCAGCCACAGTACAGAATGCAGTATGTTTTTAATACATACTTTGAGGAGTTCCCACCATTGTCATCTGAGTTGTCGTGGCCTGATTTCAATGGCCCAGAACTGCAGCAAGATCCAACTAAACAGAGAGATAAAAAGGGCCGTCCACAGTCTACTCGTATTCAGACGGAGATTGATGAAAGAGAAATGGGTACCCGCACCAAGAGATGCATTATTTGTAGAAATGAGGGTCACAACAGAAACAACTGCCCAAACCGCAATCTAGACTAGTCACATTTTAAACCTTTATAATCTCGTACTAATTAAATAAATACAGTTATTTCCATATTTCTATATAGCGTAAATTATTTTTTTACCATTAATTATCTAATTATTTTAGAAATAACAAAATTAATTTTAGAATTTAATTAAGTTTATATATATTAATATAAAAGAAATTGAAAAAAATAAAAAAAACACAGTTCAGAACTCTCTCCAACAGGGGGCGACTCCTGCACCGTAAAACCAAAAAAAATTGCAAGATTGCAGTATAGAAGTACCACAGGGGGAGACTTCTAACCTGAAAAAAAAAATGTTCAACTTTGGTAATTAATCTAAAAGGTGTTCTATTTTGGTAATTTTTTTTGGTTTAGGTTTGTTTTTTTGCGTGTAATTGTTCTCGGATCACACCATCGGTAGGGATTTGGATCCTCTGCTGCCTCTGCACCGTGCAGCGGGCAGCAGAGCCGTTAGATTTAGAGAGAGAAAATCTTCTCTCTAAATCCGACGGTTCTGCTGCCTGCTGCACGGTGCAGAGGCACCAGAGGATCCAAATCCCCATGGGTAGCTGGTAGTTTGCATAGTAGAGGAAATCTTCAGGTTGGTTGC
Organism: Astragalus membranaceus; assembly: GCA_039519185.1. Taxonomy (NCBI): domain Eukaryota; kingdom Viridiplantae; phylum Streptophyta; class Magnoliopsida; order Fabales; family Fabaceae; genus Astragalus; species Astragalus membranaceus. The sequence continues at coordinate 180,631,147 of CM076849.1, forward strand.
AAAATTTTACAGAACAAAATTTCTTTTTCGACGTCTGCACGCACTATTCTGCAACTCGTGAGATGATTGCTTTAACGATTGAGATTATTGATTGAGAGATTGATGTAGAAGGAGAGTTTCCGAATTGAATCGGGGAAAATGGGTTCTACCCCAACTGGATCAGATGAAGAGAAGAAATGGTCAATTGATTTCGGAAAAGCAGAAGCAGTGGAGTACGTTCGTACGCTAACAGACGTTGGAGCAATGACACGTCTTCTCCACGAGTGCATTGCTCATCAGAGAGCTCTCGACGTTCAACTCGACCACCTCTTATCTCAACGCTCCGATCTCGACCGCCACCTCCTTCAACTCCAACGTTCCTCCGATATTCTCGATATCGTTAAATCCGATTCCGATTACATGCTCTCCAACGTCACTTCCACCTCTCACCTTGCCGATCAAGTCAGTCTCAAAGTCCGCGAACTCGACCTCGCTCAGTCTCGCGTCCGGTCCACTCTCCACCGCATCGACGCCATTGTCGAGCGCGGTAACTGCCTCGACGGTGTCCTTAGGGCTCTCGATACTGAAGACTACGAGTCCGCCGCTAGGTACGTTCAAACCTTCCTTCAGATTGATGCGCAGTTTAAGGATTCTGGATCTGATCAGATCCAGATCCAGAGAGAACGGTTGCTCGATGTTAAGAAACAGCTTGAAGGAATCGTGCGGAAGAAGCTCTCTTCCGCCGTGGATCAGCGTGATCACCCTAGTATTCTCAGGTTTGTTCGTCTTTACACGCCGCTTGGCCTTGAGGAGGAAGGTTTGCAGGTTTACGTTGGGTATTTGAAGAAGGTTATTGGAATGAGATCTAGAATGGAGTTTGAACAATTGGTTGAGTCCATGTCGAATGAACAAAGGAATAGTGTTAATTTCGTTGCGTGTTTGACTTCTTTGTTTAAAGACATTGTGTTGGCTATTGAAGAGAATAGTGAGATTTTGAATGGTTTATGTGGTGAGGATGGTATTGTTTATGCAATTTGTGAGCTTCAGGAGGAGTGTGATTCTCGCGGTTCTGTTATATTGAACAAGTATATGGAGTATAGGAAGTTGGCTCAGTTATCATCAGACATAAATGCTCGCAACAATAATTTGCTTGCAGTTGGAGGAGTATCCGAGGGTCCTGATCCTCGAGAGGTGGAGTTGTACTTGGAAGAGATTCTTTCGCTTATGCAGTTGGGCGTGGACTATACTGATTTCATGATTTCGAAGATCAAAGGACTCACTTCTGTTGATCCCGAGTTACTCCCTCGTGCTACTAAGGCTTTTAGGAGTGGTAGTTTTAGCAAAGTTGCGCAAGATTTGACTGGGTTTTATGTCATTCTAGAGGGATTTTTCATGGTGGAGAATGTCAGGAAGGCTATAAGGATTGATGAACATGATCCTGATAGCCTTACCACTTCTATGGTGGATGATGTGTTCTATGTCTTGCAGAGTTGCTTGAGAAGGGCTATATCCACCTCAAATATCAGTTCTGTTGTCGCTGTTTTGAGTGGTGCTAGTAGTTTGTTGAGCAATGAATATCATGAAGCCTCGCAACAAAAAATGAGAGAGCCGAACCTTGGTGCTAAGTTGTTCTTTGGTGGCGTTGGTGTGCACAAGACTGGGACAGATATTGCAACGGCTTTAAATAACATGGATGTTAGCAGTGAATATGTTCTCAAGTTAAAACATGAAATTGAAGAACAGTGTGCTGAGGTAAGTGCTATTTCTTTTAATCGATTCCTAGCAGTTGTATATACTAACTTGACAATGAAATTTTTCAAAATAGTAAATATGGTTGGCACTGGCACAAGTTAATTTGAGATTCTAGGGGGTGGGGGAAAATCATAAAAAAAATTGATGTTAACAAAAATCACGATGGAAATCGATAGAGCAAATGTATTTTTTGGGCATAAGCATGTGTATCATCTGTAGCAACATGGGTTGGAGTAGGATATTAATCCTGTGATCAAATGAATAAAAGTAGAGTTTTATTGTGCGACGTGTTCAAATTAGTCTTACATATATATAGAACGAGTGACAGCAGTATCAAAGTTACAGATCAAGGATGTTCTTATCCCCAGAGTGGTGTGATAAGTACAAAGTCAAATTTGTATCAATTCTTGGCTATTATTGACAAATATCCTTTTCCTGTTGATTAGAGAAATGCCCTCAATGCATGCTCTAGAAATGGTATTGTTGAGAGAGACTTCGGATAACTATGAAATCCATAATTCTATCTCTGTAGTTATGCAGCATAGAAACAAACTGATGGAATCTTGTTACACCTGCAGTGAGTGGTGCAACTTTGCTAATTAATTGTGACATGGTTTTCACTAACTGCTTCCACAAATGCCCTCCCCCCCCCCCCCCCCCAATCAAATGATAGGAAGTTTGTAGGTGGAACAGATTTTTGAGTCGTTTCTCAATTTACGTTACATAGGAAACTCTGCCTATTTAAGGTATATCGTAATTACATCACTAACTGATTGAATTACTTCATACAGGTGTTTCCTGCTCCAACTGATCGAGAAAAGGTAAAATCTTGTTTGTCTGAGTTGGGAGACAGCAGCAATGCATTCAGGCAAGCTTTGAATGCTGGCATTGAACAGCTTGTGGCAACCATTACACCACGGATACGACCAGTATTAGACAGTGTAGGAACAATTAGCTATGAACTTTCGGAAGCTGAGTATGCAGATAATGAGGTGAATGACCCATGGGTTCAGAGACTTCTCCATGCTGTGGAGACAAATGTGGCTTGGCTGCAGCCACTAATGACTGCTAACAATTATGATACTTTTGTTCATTTGGTTATTGACTTCATTGTGAAAAGGCTTGAAGTCATTATGATGCAGAAAAGATTTAGTCAGCTTGGTGGTCTTCAGCTTGACAGAGATGCTAGAGCGTTGGTAAGCCATTTCAGCATTATGACACAGAGAACTGTTAGAGACAAGTTTGCACGTCTTACTCAAATGGCAACTATTCTAAATTTAGAAAAGGTCTCTGAGATTCTAGATTTTTGGGGTGAGAACTCTGGACCTATGACCTGGAGATTAACTCCAGCAGAGGTTAGGCGCGTATTGGGTCTACGAGTTGATTTCAAACCAGAAGCAATAGCCGCTCTGAAGTTGTAATATCATCTATGTGGTCTCTTCACATTTTGTTTGTTTTACTTTTCAGTTTTCATATTATATATATGTATTACATCTTCATTTTATTGCTATTAATTTTAATGTTTGGGAAATCAAATCAATATAAACTTATACCATGCTGTTTGCCTTATTATACTAGCTTCAAAAGCAAAAGAATCCACCATAGTAGTCCGATTTTACACCCAAGTCCGTCGGTGGCGGAGCTAGACAAATATCAGTGAGGGAGCAAAATAGTTAAGTGTGTATAGTCAAATTCAAAATTACAAAGTTATATGTATTCATTACTAAAAGACTTTTACTTAGTTTAATTATATTAAATATAAAAATTTAAGAATATTAGGTATAACTTTGTAAAACAAATTTTTACAATTTATTTTATTTATAAAAAAAATATGAACTAAGAATATGTAAAACAAAGACAAATTATTTTCATATGAGGCATATATTAGATAATATATAGTAGTTTGTAGTCAAAATATAATTTTCTCTGCGTTTGTAATTTGTAGTTAAAATATTGGGGTGGCAATTGCTACCTCATTGCTCAACGAGTCGGTCCTAGTTTATGCATGAGTGAAGTAGGCACTGACGCATGATTAGGTTCTAAATTGTCCTTTACGTCTTGTTAGCTAGGCTGAACATTTTTCAATGGTTACTTGACAAGTGGCGGTTGTCAAAAAGAAAACATGAGACTCTAAATTAAATTACTTTTGATGGTCTATATTATTGACCGGCGGTTGTCCGAATTAGATATTTTTACATTAGGATTTATGATTACTTTTGACTATTTAAACTGATTAATATTTAAAACACACGTGACAAATATTTGTTACTAATATCTAATAAAAGACAAATAATTGTCACTGATATATAAAAAACATGGGATAAATATTTTTTATTGATCATCTACTATCTATCTTTTACTATCTACTATAATCTACTAATCAACTCATATAATCAATTGAAACTATGAGATAACTTCACTGATACACAAAAAAACACGAGATACCTGCACTGTTATATAAAAAAATACGGGGATAACTGCAATGATATATATATAAAAACTCGGTATAGCTGTACTGATATATAAAAAAACTCGGGATAACAACACTGATATATAAGAAAACACTGCACTGATATATAAAAAAATATGGGATAAATGCACAGATTGTTTTAAATGATACTTTTACATTTTTAGATTTTAATATTTATTTATTTTTTATTTGAAACTCATTTTTTATCTACTTTAAATTTGTCTTTATTTTCACGGGTAATGTTTAGACTATTTAAATACTGTCTAAGTTTATTCATAAAAAAAACACGACAGCATCCGTGCATATACACGGGTATCCTCCTACCGGTACCCAAAAGAAAATAGAGTTCAGTTGCCCAGTCTACAAGGGCTGCATGTGATAAAATCAAATTTAATAATCACTTTTTAACCTTATCCTCAGATTATTCTAATGCTATGAAAATGAGTCATCATGCCCCCTATAAGTAAGTACATAGGGAGGGAATGAAGCAACCTCAGACATCTGCAGAACAATTACAAACATACATAGAGCTGCTGCTAAAGATCATTATTTATCAGAATACCGAAAAATGGCACACGTGAAAGAGCAAGTGAGCAACAAACAAGTTCTAGCTTCAGGTCACATAACTGGTAATCCAAAACAAACAGACATGTATTTGAAAAGTTCCACCATAAGCTTACAGCTTCCTTCAGAGGCTTCAAATGCTGTGTTGGTTAAGAACCTGCATTTATCTTGTGATCCTTACATGAGAGGAACCAAGAAACAAGACAAGAATCGCCTCTATTATTCCTTCTCTCCTGATTCAGTAAGTAGTACACACACAATATACAACTTTTTTTATATAATAGTTAATCATGTTGTATCTGTTTTCTCAAAAGGTTTAATTTAATTTGTGGTTGTCTCAGCCAATAATTGGATATGGAGTATGTAAAGTGTTGGATTCTAAGCACCCCAACTTCAAAAAAGGAGATTTGGTGTGGGGAGTTACCAAATGGGAAGAGTATAGCATCATCACCAATACTGATAGCCTCATCAAAATTGAACATACCGACGTACCTCTTTCCCATTATACTGGAATTCTAGGTAAATAACTTGATGCTTCATATGCTTACATAGGCAGCATATTATAATAATAAAATAATTAATAACTAGTTGTTGTTCTGTTATGCAGGTATGCCTGGTATGACTGCTTATGCAGGTTTCTATGAGGTAGGGGTCCCTAAGAAAGGAGATTATGTCTTCATATCTTCAGCATTTGGTGCCGTTGGTCAACTTGTTGGTCAACTAGCAAAAATGATGGGATGTTATGTTGTTGGAAGTGCAGGGAGTAAACATAAGGTAGGGATTGCAGTTTTTCTTTTTCATTGTAGTGTAATTGAATATATCTAGTTTGAATGGAGAGTAATTCCTTAATTATATTTATTTTCATGTAAATAAGGTTGAACTTTTGAAGAGTAAATTTGGATTTGATGAGGCTTTTAATTACAAGGAGGAAAAAGACCTAGATACAACGTTGAAGAGGTAACTGCATCCAAAACCACCTTTTATTATCCTAGAAGATAAAATTTTCTCAATTAAGATAAGGAATTCGTCATTTGGGTTCAATCTCAAGAAGTCAAACCCTTAAATAGATCTCAGACTTGGAGATGTTATTCTCTTTTTGGTCGGTTTCTGAACTAAAAAATAGTCTTATGTTGTGTTTTAATTGTTGATAGGTACTTTCCTGAAGGCATTGATATATACTTTGACAATGTTGGGGGAGACATGCTGGAGGCTGCCCTTGTTAACATGAAAAGGCGTGGTCGAATCGTGGTGGCCGGAATGATCTCACAATATAATCTCGACGAGCCTCAAGGCATAAAAAACTTGGTGAACATCATATATAAGCAGATTCGAGTAGAAGCCTTCACAGTATATGATTACTATGACCTATATCCTAAGTTCTTGGATACAATTTTGCCTTATATAAGGGAAGGAAAGATAACATATGTTGAAGACATAGCTAAAGGACTTGAGAGTGGCCCAGCTGCATTAGAAGCAATGTTCACAGGCAGTAGTGCTGGCAAACAAGTGGTTTTAGTTGCTCATCAATAAATTTAGTTCAGCCTTCTTATGACTCATATAAGTGTTTATGTATAAGTTTTTTATATAATAAATGATTAAATAATATTGAACTATTTTTCTATGAGTCATAAGCTGTTTTCATAAGCTATAATGTGGAGCTTATGAAAATTAGCTAAACATCATTTCCATAAGTTCTCCCAAAAAGTCTCGTAAGTTTTTGTGCTGGTAGATACGTTCAAATAAGCCCATCCAAATGGTTTAGCTTAAAAAAGGTTGCAGGCACCACGGGACCAAATATTAAAAAGTAACGGTAAATTTGCGCGCGCGTTTCAATCAAAATGAAATTGAAAGAACGAGAAGAGTGGCGAAAAATGGAGGGGAAGAGGATGAGATCGAAATCACAGGAAGAGAACGTAATTCTACTCAGAAAAATCAAAGGTTCTTCTTCTTTTTCTTCTTCACGAATTCCCTAAACCTAGCAATTCATTTCATTATCCAAATTCTCTTTAATTTTTCAGAATTCACTCGAGCTTTGGTTATGGACCTCAGCAAGGGACGCTCACCGCTCATTCTCATAGATCGTTTCAGAAATCACTGCACCTTTCCAAACTCCAACTGGTTCCTTTCCTTCTTTTCTAATCGCACTTATTAATTTATCGTATGTATTCGTTTACATTTGTGTTCAACTTCTCTGCAATGCAACGCAGCTTCTGTGACTCCGATTTGCCGTGCGGAAAGGAAGTTATCACACTTTGCAGGGAAACACACGTACACAGACTAGGTCACTCACTTTACTTTTTACTTCTTTCTTCAATTAAGATCTGTTCGCCAGATTTTGAGTTTTTGTTATGTTTTTAGATATCATGTTGAGAGTGCTGCTGATTGTTCAGAAACTTTTGCAAGAGAACAAGCATAGTTCTAAGAGAGACATTTACTACATGCATCCATCTGTGTTTTCTGGTGAGTGAGCCTTCAGAAATTTGCAACATGAGTGTATTGAGTTTCTTTTCAGAAGTGAAGGATTGTCATAAATTATTATGCAATGTATTGAAAGACGGAATTGCCTTGCGTTGATGAGATCACAAGTAGGACTCATTTAATTATGGCTTCAACTGTTTTTCTTTTCTTTTCGCTTTGTGTGGATTCAGCTGTTTTCATACTATAGATTGATTTTATGAGAGTTATAGGATACAATTCACTAAAAACTCGCTTCTACTTTTACATCGCGGGTAAGAAACTCGCTTTGATGCCGTGTGCAAAAGTTTGCAGAAATCTAGTATAATTCTTCATTATACTGAGGCTTAGCTTGTCAGTATCCTCTACATAAGATTGTTTAAAATGCAGTGCTATAACAGAACAGCTATATTGCTAATTCTTGAAAGATTTCTTTCTAAGGTTAAGGTGTATATTCACTGGCTTCTTTTTCATGTATCCTATTTCTTTTCACAATGCAGACCAGTCAGTTGTGGACCATGCTATTAATGATATATGTATACTTATGCAGTGCAGTCGTCATAACCTTAATGTGGTAGATCTTTTGCACTTTATCATTTTTTGTTATTTTTCTTTCCATTTGGCTCTCTTAATTTGGTGGATTTTGGTTGATAAAGCCTTCACCTGAATTTATGATATGCTTTTCTTGCTTCTTAATTATTCATTTGGAATAGGAAATTAAACGTGTTTCACGTCTGAGAAGCTTATATTATTGTCATTTTCTTTCTTGTAGGTTTCTGCTGGGAATGGGTACAAGCTCTGTGATCACACTCAATCTTAGAAAATGCACTTTCCTGTCACAATTCTTTTTATATGAATAATGATAATGGTTTTATTTTCACATTTGGTACTATTTTACGAATGTGTTGTATTTTTTGTATAAACTAAAATCTTGCCTCTAATTCATCTAAAAGTTATGAAGTTCAACGGATACATTGTATAATCATGTTCATTTTTTGGGAAATTCTGAGATTTTTTGTTGGTTTTACAAATTCTATTGATATCATAATTGATCTCAGTGATAAAATATAATACCATTATGATTCTTCTTAATTTATACTGGGTAGATCGATAATGATGAGGTGTCATATGTGACATTCTGTCATCTAAATTATGCTCTCCTCCTGTGTTAACAATCATTAATTGCATTTTTCAAGGTTGATACTGTTTTCCTCCTATTCAGATCTTCATTTCCAATGCGTGTTCAATGTATTCAACTGCTAAGACTTATGGATCAAATTTATTTCTGCTTCAGGTTAGTTATGGGCTGGATAAGATTCGTTGAAGGAGAAAGGCTATTTGACTGCATCAGTTCTCCCAACACCGTAAGAACTAAGAACTGACCTTAATTGAATAATTAATTTTTACCATTTAAACCCCATGCAGGCATTTAGTTTTTCTGCAGGCCCATGCTATTCCTGTTCATGTTGAAGAAGTTAAAGGTATCCTATTTTTGGGTGAATGTACTGCAGTTACTTATTTTCCTTCTTTTAGTTACATTTTCTACTTCATACTAACTTGATCGGAGATGATGAGAAACATTGCTTAACTCGTCGGCACAGATATCATTAGTATCGCTCGTTACATACTAGTTGTCGAGAAAGAATCAGGTAGGCAAATGCTTTTAATAAAGGTTTTTCCTGGTACTTCCTATTGAATAATCAAAGTGGAACCTGCAGTTTTCCAGAGATTAGCAAATGACCAGTTCTGCAATGCAAATCAATGCATTGTCATCACTGTAAGCAATTTTCTAAAGGTGTTAACTTCTTTTACAACAATACTTCTTTGTATGAATTCTATCTTTGCACAGGGAAGAGGCTACCCAGATATTCCTACAAGAAGGTATGAAAAATCTCTTCCACTTCCCTAAGTTATCATGCAATCAAGCCATGTGCCAGCTTGCCTTTTTGTGCTGCACAATACCTAGTTGTATGCACTGTTGCAAATGTGCATGGTTGGTACTTCTTTAATTTTATACACTTTGTATTCTTACAGGTTTTTGCGGCTTCTGGTTGAGAATTTGCACCTGCCTGCTTATTGCTTGGTAGATTGTGATCCCTATGGCTTTGATATCTTAACCACTTACCGATTTGGTTCAATGGTTAGTATTTGCAAGTTTATCAATTCTGAAGTACTTCAACACACACATCATTAATTATATACAATACAGGATTATATTGAATCTTTGTCTAATCGCTGAGTTTCATGTTTGTAGCCTGTCTGACTAATCTAATCCCCAATGCTTTGATAGCAAATGGCTTATGACACGAAACATCTTCGTGTCCCAGAGATACACTGGCTTGGAGCTTTTCCTTCGGACTCAGAGAGATATTTTGTTCCAAAGCAGTGCCTCCTTCCTCTTACTGCTGAAGGTAGCTACAGATTTACTTTTAGTGCTTCAGATTTTGCATGCTTCTGATCTAATCAATACTCTGTATTTGATATTCTTATAGACAAGAGAAAAATTGAAGCCATGTTGCTTAGATGCTACCTGCAAAGAGAGGTCCCGCAATGGAGGTAATAATAATATTCATATACATTCCTTTGACATCTGTATTTTATCCCATCTGGTTTGAGTTGTATAGGCTGCATGTCTTGTCTTATTGTTGTTTATGAAGGTTGGAGCTAAAATTGATGCTGGAGAGAGGAGTGAAGTTTGAGATTGAAGCCTTATCTGTGCATACACTTTCATTCTTGTCAGAGTCTTACATACCATCTAAAATTCAAGGTTAAGTGAAATTTAGCATTTTGGACATTTATGTCTTAAGCTCTACACAAGCAACTGGGCTTGCGCACATTTAATTATCCGTTTGGAAGATTAAGGCCTCCGTTTGACTGTAAATCAATACAAATGGTTTGTTGCATATTCATATACCTCAACGGAGTTTTCAGAGCTCATCTCCTTTTGCATTGTAAGTTACTTATCGGTTGAACAATGGGCTCAGTGATATTTTGGGGCAGCAGTGGCCAGTGGGCTTACTGGTCAGTCTATGATATTTGGCCTTTTTTTTTTGTACCCCCATCAACTCCCATCTACCCCCATCAAATTGCTAAAACCCGAAAATACCCCTGCCCAACTTACAATTCGCTCGGATTTACCTTCATCTAAGGTAAATCCGCTTTGTTATTTTTAAAGTCGGATTTACCTCAGATGGGGGTAAATCCGATTTCAAAAATAACAAAGCGGATTTACCTTAGCTGAAGGTAAATCCGCTTTGTTATTTTGGAAATCGGATTTACCTGGTGGGCACATAAATCCGATTTCCCTAAAAAAAGAGAAAATCGGATTTATCCCACCTAAGGTAAATCCGATTTCCCTAAAAAAAGAAAATCGGATTTATCCCACCTAAGGTAAATCCGATTTTGTTATTAAAAAAAATTGTTTTTTATTTAATTTTTTGAAAAAGGTTATAAAATGCTACTAAAAATCTGTTAAACAGCCAAAACTAATCCAAAAATTATAAAAACACCACTAAAAATCTAATAAAACCAAAATAAGGTTATGCAAATTTTTTCAGATTTTTTGGAGATTATGAAAAATTAAAAAAATTAATATAAAATAGTAAACGATGGAATTTGGGATTTTGAGGTCCCCAGTCCTGAAAGAAGTCTCTTCTTTAGGAGTATTGATCCTTGATATTTTTCCGATTTAAAGAATGTGGTTTCATTACAATTTGAGTAGGTTGCCCGAAAACTGATTTTTTAGCCTAAATTATTCTCCCGACGTACAATATCGTCACGTGTTAACGAACCACACACTAAACAGAACCAAAAGACGGTCGAAATTTGTATCTAAAATTTTAACTAAGTTATTTATTAATTAGGTTAACAAAGCGGATTTACCCCCACATAAGGTAAATCCGCTTTGGTTATTTTTAAAAGCGGATTTATCTTATATGGGGGTAGATCCGCTTTTAAAAATAACAAATCGGATTTACCCCCAATTAAGGTAAATCCGATTTGTTATTTTTCAAAGCGGATCTACCCCATCTTAAATAAATCCGATTTTATTTTTTTAAATTTTTTAGTGGAAATCGGATTTACCTAAATCCGATTTAAATTTTTTAAATTTTTTAGTGGAAATCGGATTTACCTAAATCCGATTTCCAAAAAAAAAATTGAAATCAGGATACATTCGGGATTTTTAATTTTTGTGAAGGGCAATTGCGTCTTTTTGCAGGGTCGATGGGGGTAGAGAGGGAGGTGGTGGGGGTAAAAAAAAAAACCCCATGATATTTGGGTCAATATTTGTCTATCAGTTTCAAGGATGTGGTGAGAGAACCCGGTAACTGTACCACAACTATAAGCAATAATGAATGTAAAGATGTTTCATCTTTAGCACCGTGCTTTGTTTGCGGAGATTTGATCTTCATGCCTTATACGAGTGTGAGCCACAATGCACGAAATGCAATTGGCATACGTAAACTAAAATTGCAATCAAATCAATAAGAGAAGATCGATACAATCAGTTTCACTTGATGCTGCTGAATAATTTACTGCAGTATATTCTGGTGGTGGACGAAAATGTTTCTTACTATTTGTGAATTGGCATTGTCGTTGACTGTTGGACTTGGTCTTCTAGCGTGCAATCGATATTTATGTACAAAAACTAGAACATCAAATTTTAGACTATAATTTATTGGAACATCAAATTTGGTTAAATTCTTGTTTTGGTCTCTTGGGTCAGTTTAGTCATTTGTGAATTATTTGTTCAAAATTGATCCTAGTTTAGACAACAAAATTTATTAAAAATGAAGGGGACTAAAATACGTCTAGTTTAGACAATAGAAACTAGAAAATCAAAGCAAAGACTTGGGTTACGTTTGAAATTAAAAATAACAACCTGAAAAGGCACACAACATTAGTTATTATTCTCAGGGCATCTTGTAAAGTTTTGAATCCACAATAGGTACCACAAGTCCAAAAGAAGCTTCGTTTATCCCCAAAAAGGACACTACATACTTTATGATTTTGCCGTTAACAGTTCACTAGCTATCTCAAGATTAAGGTTCAGTTAGTCCCATTGGCAGTCAAATGTGAGTAAAATATCCTTCAAGAATGGGGAAGGAAACCAATCAAGGCCTTGCTCCCTGCAATAAAATTTATAAGCTCATTAAGAATTTCCTTTCAAAGCAATCATTGATTATATTTTCAAAATAAAACAACATCACAATCCACTGATTCATACAATCCATATGTGTAGCCAAAAAATAGAATCCATACTTAATGTGATGTTAATTCAGTTATACTCACAGTTTCATACATCTATATTTATGCCTCAATTTTTTTGAGTCTTTTGTAATCTGTAGACGTTACTTTAGTAAAATTCATCATATTTTGGTTACATTAGATCAAAATTGATTTTGACACCACACCTCGGGTTTTACTAGAAGTACAAAAAGTAGTTTGTATTAGCTTTTGAATAATTCACACTAAGTTTTACATCAAACATGCTTTTAGATCCCAATAAGAAACATGATTTTGGATTAAAAACATCCAAACATAAATCTCTTAACTTCAAACAAAATTCTAATCAAATCATTTTTACAAAAATATTTTCCAAAATCACATTCATCAAACACTCACCCAACACACATTAAGCAAATTAGGCTACCATGTTGACTTATGAACATGAATCTAGCATATAGACCATGCATATTGCATAATGATTGAATATCTTGTTTTTTGCCATAAAATAAATTGCCTACAATTCTGGTAATCGATAGTGAAGCTTCCAAGTATTATGGAGATTGACTAACTATTATAAAATGAAAGAATTGCCTCTGAGGCTAGGATCATTAACCTTATCGAAGAGCTTGCGACATAGGAAATATCTGGCTTTGTCTCACAAATTACATGATCAGGCAATGGGAAGGCAAGCATTTGCTGAGAAGACCACCACTTGCTTGGGTCCAGAAGCCAAACTTTTATTCTGGTACCAGTACAATATATACAACCAACTCTCAAGATAATCTTGTAGCATGTTGAGACTTCGCCATTTCCCTTAAGACAGCACCAACAATTGCTGCCTGCTCAAGGCAGTCAGCCTTGTGCAATGCGTCTAAAAGAACAACACATGTTTTGCTATGTACACGACAACCTTTCAATCGAGTTTCCTCAAAAACTGTATATGCATCCATTGCTTTATTGGCATTGCTTAATCCTTCTATCATAGCATTATAACAAGCAGAATCAGGTATGCCACCACTTGCCTTAAATCTATCAAACAACCCTCTTGCCTCCAGAACATTTCCGGCTCTTGCGAGTCCAACAATCATGGTTGTGTATGTGATAGTATTGGGTTTTAACCCTTGCTTCTGCATTTCTTGCCAGAACACAAAGGCCTTATTAAACTTTCTAATCATACAAAGACCATTTATCATAATGCTGTAAGTCATTTCATTTGGAGAACATTTTAAGTTTTTCATGTTTTGAAAGCAGACTTGAGCTTCATCAATTTCCTCAGCTTTCACCAATGCATCAAGTAAGCAATTCCATGTGTATGTGTTTGGAGTGAGACCTTTCTGCATCAATTCCTCCAAAATTAAGTATGCTTCATCAATCCTACCTACCTTGCCAAACCCATCAATAAGACTACTGTAGATAACTACATTTAGATCAATACCTATTGATTTTGCTTCTTCAAATAACATATATGCTTCATCAAGCCTGTCAATTTTAGCCAGTCCATCAATGACAGAACCATAAGTTACAACAGTAGGATGGAGACCCTTTGTCTTCATTTCCTCCAGCAGTTGGTAAGCTTTATTGACCTGGCCAGACTTGCAAAATCCATCAATTACAGAGTTGTAAGCACGGACGTCCAAATGTAGTCCTTGCTCCTTCATCTCATAAAATAACTTATATGTTTCTTTTGAAAAACCTGCTTTCACGAGACCGTGAATTAAAATTGAGTAGCTCCGAACATCAGGAACTAAACCCCGATCCTTTATTTCTTTAAATAAAGCCCTCCCTTTCTCAATTTCGCCTGCTTTGAAAACACAATCCATGTAAGTATTAAGGAGCATCAGATCAGGAGAACAGCCCCTGTGCACCATCTCTTTGTAAATTTTGTGGCCATCCTCCTTTCTACCACACATAAAAAAGTTCCTAATAAGAGATGTATATGCTACTACATTTGGAATTTGATTAGAATCTAACATCTTTTCGTAAAGACTATAGGCATCATCGACCCTGCCCTTTCTTCCCAAGCCATCAATAAGAGAACAAAATGTTACCGAGTCAGGGGTGCAAACTTTATGATCCAATCCTAAAAATATGGAGCAAGCTTCATCAAGTCTGTGAGCTTTACATAGTCGATCAATCATTATATTTACAGTCATGATATTAGGGAATAAGCCAGCCTCTTTCATGGCGTCCTGAACTTTCAGGGCGGCCGGAAGTTCTCCCGCCTTACAAAGCATGTCAATTAAAATATTGTAGGTTGTAAGATTGGGTGCTGCATCTTGTTTCATTTCTTCATAGATCCTCAATGCTTCCTCAAATTTACCCTTTCTTCCAAGGCAGGTCAGAATGCAATTATATGCAATTACACTAGGTATACATCCCTTTCTCTTTTGTCTCTCAAGTAAACTGTATGCTTCATCAAATCTCCCAACCGTACCATAACCCATAATCATGGTATTATAAGCATAAACGCAAGGGACACTCCTGTGGTGATCCAGTTCTTCAAACAACTCAACAGCTTCATCCAATCTGCCAGCCTTGCAAAGAACTCCTATCATGCTAGTATATGTTACATCATCAGGCACCAATCCCTGTGCCTTCATCTCATGAAAGAATTTCCAAGCCATATCAACCTTACCAACTTTACCAAAACAGTCTATACATACATTATAGAGGACAAGGTCAGCTGTACATGAGTTGCTCTTCATCTCATCCAGCAAGGAAAGAGCAGCATCAATGCGGCCCTCCCTGGCAAACACGCGAACAAGTGTGGTAAACAAATATACGCTTACTTCATAGCCTATTTCCTGCATTTGGTGAAAGAGAGTGAGCATGAGATCAGCTTGGTGAGCTTCAGAGAGGGCACCAATCAGTGTCGTGTAAGCCGAAAAAGCAGGGCGAAACTTGAACTTCCTCATTGTTTCAATAACACCAAAAGCTTCTTTTAACTTCCGCGATTTAACAAAACTAGTAACTAGCTCAATACAAGTATAATCAGAGGGTCCGAATCCCGCCATACTCATTTCTTCAAAAATCTGATCAAGGTAGTCCAAGTTTCTAGTCCTAGCCATAACCATGAGAAGTGCATTGTAAGCTTCCGGGCAATGTGCTTGTTCAGTTTTTCCCTCCACCCATCTAAAATACTGTAATGCCACGTTCACATTCTTCAACCTCTTTAGCACTCCAACAATAACTTCTGGTTGAGGCATTTCATCAAACGATTTGAGGGCATTCTCAATATCAAGTCCCTCAGGACCAGTGTCCAAAATCCGGCATACATCATGCACTGTCTTTCTCATACCCTCAATTTTTATTGCATTGTCTTGGTGGGTATTATCATCCACAAATGGATTACGAGTCCCATAAATTTCAGACGAGTAAAAAGGAGGCCCATTTGAAGAAGATGATGAGAAAGTCTTGGATAAAGGGTATATTTTTCCACGTTTAAGAAAAAATCGAAAATTTAGAACTGCAACAAAATAAAAAACGACAATAATAATCAGATTTCAAGATTGCAAATTTGTAGCGAGTTATTAAGAAGAAAAAAAGAAGGAAAAAAAGAAAAAAGCTAAAACCTTGGGCCCTGGAAAGAATCTTCATGTATTGGTTGATCAGATAGAATTAATGCAGCGGAGAATAACAATCAATATCCACCAGGTGAAGAGAAACAGAGTGGACAAAGACCGCGCAGCTGAAGAAGGGGGAAGAGATCCTTTAATACTGTTCGAACTAAACAAAATTAAATTGTTGATTCAACAAATAATTTTACCTAGCTGAGTTGAGTCAGAGGTCTTTACATCATGAGTGGGAGTTGAATCTACGCCTTTGTGTATGTTTGGTTGCACGGTAAGGAGAATTGAGTTTGCTTTGCAGAATTGAGTTTAGTTAAAAGTGAGTTGAATGTAACGTAATTTTTGTTTGGATGCATTTACCGAAAAGTGATTTTGACAAACCATTGTTGTTTGGATAGTTTAGATCAAAAGTGTTTTTGCATGTAAAATTACTAAAATAGGTATCAACTTAAAGTTAAATTTAAAATTACAATTAAAATTAAAGTAAACATATAAAATATCTAATAAATTAAAATTACAATTAGATAATATAAATTAAAGTGCAATACAATACTAAATCTTGATAATGACTAGTTATTTTGCTTATACTCGATAATTTGATCCCGAATCGAGTCACGAACATGATCCATCTCTCTTGAAGAAGCAGTATTTAAAATTTGAGATGAATCCGCGTTAATTGGTCTTTGATAATCATCACTGTGAAGGTCTATGTTTTCATCCTCATAACGACTAAAATCGATATCCATTTCAGAATTCCTTCGGATAAAGTTGTGTATAGCCATCGTTGCAACGACTATTTGAACTTGGGTTTCCATTTTGAATTTAGGCATCTGACGTAAAATTGCAAACCTGTTTTTCCATACACCAAAAGTCCTTTCTATAGTGCACCTTAAACTTGAGTGGTAATAATTGAAAACCTCATTGTGATTTGCAAATCCGCGAGAACGCCTAAAATCAGGAAGATGGTAACGTTCACATTTGTACGGACCAAGGTACCCCATTGGTGTTGGATAGCCGGCATCCACTAAATAATACTTACCTAATAAAAAAATATTAAAATGTAAAGAACAAATTTATTAATTGAGGTAGTCCTAGGTTGGTGAAAGATGGTGGTGAAGGGATTAATGGAATCGATGAAGGTTATTGGTGAATGATGTTAAACGTGCAGTGGAAGGAATAACAGAGGAGTTATTGCAAAATTAAAATGGAATTTATGAAGTTGGTGATTGTGAAGGATGGTGAACGATGGAAGGAATAACAGAGGAGTTAAAGACAAATAAATTTATGGGTGAAGGAATTGAAGGAGAAATGAAGGGCATTAAAGAGAATTGATGAAGGAGAAAAAAGTATGTTGTCGTGACTTTACCACTGTGGACGCAGAAGCTACAAATTCCTCCTTCAGAGTTGCCGTGATTTTCAGTACTGAATTGTGTTGAGCTCGCCGCGATTTTTGGCAACCAAACAACATGAAATTGATTCCATTGTTGTAAACGCACGTTTGGTGGTTGCAGAATTGCAACCAAACACACACTTTATCGAAAATGAGCCAATACCTTACCAATAGAGTCAATCTTCCGCGGCAACAAAAAATTTTACCTTAATCAGAGTAACAATTTACGAGAGATTTTGTTATTAATATTTATTTATATTAAAACAAATTAAAGTGTAGAATACTAAGCAACTTTCTTTTTACATTTTAGTGTCAATTTAGTATTTTTTGGCCAGCTTAGAGATGTAACGATAGATAAACGGCATTAGGGGAGGTTGTGAATGGGAATTACAAATAGATAATTTCCCTTCTCGCTGTAGTTCCAAAGGCTTCAGTCATGTCAAAACAATCATGACTAGTTCCAAAGAGAAGTTCCCAATCAAAATTATACAGTAACTTAGCAAGAGGAAGTTCAATATTATTAGGTGCAATAAACAAAATGTCAGGACATATTCTCTTGCTGCACCAAACAGTATGAACTCAAAATTGGACCCTTTATGAAATTTCTTTCCCTCCTTCATTCAAGTACTTTTGGTCTCTTCCATTTGCCTATGCATTCACAAACACTTGGGTGTTGAAAATTTAAGTATGACACATTAGTCTCTGATAGATTTTATGAAACTGAGAATTTCATTTCTGGTAATGTGAGATTTTACATCTGAGTTACTTACAACTGAATTGTGAATACAAGCTTTATATAGCTTTTCACTTATGCTAGCAGGTCCTAACTGAAACAGTTTCTGATCTAACAAATTATTCATAGTACAACAGTAACTCTACGGTTACTTATCTATACATCTATACAATTCTCTTATGAAGGTGAAGTAATGAAGCTATATAGCAGTGGCGGATCCCGGATTAAAAAATGGAGTGTTCCTTTTGTGCAACTTGGAGTGTATTACCACTAACGGTGTTCCTATGGATTCGAACACAGCCCCTTTTGCACAAAGTTTGGGGTGTATTACCACTAAGCCACTGATGTTTGGGTGTTCCTGGGAACTGAATCCTCCACTGCTATATCTATCATTCTCCCCTCAAGGTCAGAGGTGTGAAACACTGAGCTTGTCTCTGAAGAAGCAAAATTGAGACTTTACAAGCGGTTTGGTGAGGATGTCTGCAATATGAGCTTGTGAAGGTACATACTCAACAACAAGGGACTTGTTGAGTACTTTCTCTCTAACAAAAAAGATGTCTAGTTCCATATGATTGGTTCTTGTGGAGGAAGACTGTGGTACTCGGCTTCAGCACTAGATTTTGCAACCAATGTTTGCTTCTTAGACCACCATGAGATGAGATTAGGTCCAAGAAAAATGCAAGTATCTGATGTGGATCTTCTATCATCAATGTCCGATGCTCAATCAGCATCACAAAATGCCTTGATACAAAGAGGAGATGAGTTGGTTGCTGGTTGTAATGTAAGGCCTAAATGTATGGTGCCTTTTAGGTAACGAAGAATCCTCTTAACTGCTGTCCAATGAGAGGAGAGAGGTTGTTGATAGAATAGAATATTAGGAATAGCATATTCTGTTATTATTACATATAATTAGTCATAATTGTATAGCATATTCTGTTATTATTACATATAATTAGTCATAATTGTATAGTTGACTACGGTTACAAAATACTTGTATATATTCTATTCAGATTAATGAGAATCGCAATCAAGCATTTCTATTCTTACATGGTATCAAACCTAAACACGATCCCTCTCTAAACACCGAACCCCGCGCCGCACACGAGCCCTTGCCGTCTTTGCCCGCGCCGTTCTGATCGCCCTTCCCCTCCGATCGTTGAACCCCCTCCGGTGTTCCCTTGCGCCGCGTCCCTCCAAGCGCCGCAACCTTTCTCCTCCTCGCCTTCTCCCCTTCCGTCATCATGTCAGACTCGCAACCCCCTCCCTCGGTTTCTTCCTCTTCCAAGAAAACCGAGTTTCATCCCGCCCTTGCTGTCTCCAACATTAAGAACAACATTCCTATCATCCTTGAAATGGAAAAAGATCAATACGGAACCTGGGCCGAACTTTTCCGCATCCATGCTCGCTCTCATCGTGTCTTGCATCACATCGTTCCCTCCACTGAAAAACCACCGCCGGCTCCTACTAGCGCCGACTACGAACAATGGGTCACTCTTGATGCCACTGTTCTTCAGTGGATCTATTCCACCATCTCCACTGATTTGCTGTCGACCATTCTGGAACCTGACTCCACTGCCGCAGCAGCCTGGAACCGTCTGGCAGACATATTTCAGAACAACCAGAACGCTCGTGCTGTCACTCTTGAGCAAGAATTCTCCACCACTCGTATGGAGGATTTTCCCAATGTTTCTGCCTACTGTCAGCGCCTCAAGATGCTCTCGGACCAGTTGAGAAATGTCGGCTCTCCTGTCAACAACCACCGTCTGGTACTTCAACTGATCTCTGGTCTTCCAGAAGCTTACCGCAGCGTCGCTACGTTGATTCGACAGAGTAATCCTCTTCCGGCCTTCTATCAGGTTCGCTCTATGCTCACTTTGGAAGAAGCCGGTATGGCTAAAATGACCAGCACTGGCTCTCATACTGTCTTGCACACCGCTCAGCAGCAACCCTCTACCGACACTTCTCAGCAGAACAATCGTCGCTCTGGCAATCGCTCTCGCTCTCGTGGCAACCAAGGCCGCGGAGGTGGGCGTGGTAACCGCAGTGCACCTCGGTCTGGAGCTTCCAATGCTCCTCCATCATGGTCTTCTCCTCCTTGGCAGCAACAGCAGCAGTATCCACCCTGGCAACAATGGGGTTGGGCCCCACCACCATGGACCATGCCTTCGTGCCCGTATCCCACATCTCAGTGGACACGCCCAACCGGTCCTCCCAAGCAGTCAGGCATCCTAGGACAGCGTCCTCAGGCATATACTACTACTACCTCTCCGACACCGACTGACATCGAGGCAGCTATGCACACCATGTCTCTCAACACTCCTGAGGACCCGTGGAACATGGACACTGGCGCATCCACTCACACTTCAGCATCACAAGGTAATCTCTCGTCTTATTTTCCTTTAAGTAATTCAAATCAGAAAATCATTGTTGGTAATGGCCATGGTATCCCAATTCACGGCACCGGACACACACAAATAGCCACCCCTTACAAACCGTTACACTTAAACAATGTCCTACATGCCCCGAATATTATTAAAAATTTGATTTCTGTTAGGCGACTCACCACTAACAACAATGTTTCTGTTTCCTTTGACCCTTTTGGTTTTACTGTATCTGATTTTCAGACGGGGATGCCTCTCATGAGATGTGACAGTCTTGGCGATCTATATCCAGTCACCACTTCCCCAAGTTTTGTTGGTCTTACGTCTAGTCTCTGGCACGGTCGCCTTGGTCACCCTGGCGCCCATGTTTTCAATTCTCTTCGCAATAATAAATTCATATGTTGTGAACCTTTTAATCCTTCTGTTATTTGTGACTCTTGTGTTTTAGGCAAGCAAGTTAAATTGCCATTTCTTAATTCTCAAACAATAACTTTGATGCCTTTCGATATTTTACATAGTGATTTGTGGACTTCTCCCGTTTTGAGTTCTGCTGGTCATAAATATTATGTTCTTTTCTTGGATGATTTTACAAATTTCTTGTGGACTTTTCCCATTAGCAGAAAATCTCAAGTTTTTGAAATGTTTCAGTCACTTACTAATCTTATTCAAACACAATTCTCACTAAGCGTCAAATCCTTTCAATGTGACAATGGCGGTGAATATAATAATGAGCTATTCCAACAATATTGCGCAAACCATGGTCTTGTTTTTCGCTTCTCTTGTCCTCACACATCCTCACAAAATGGGAAAGCAGAACGAAAAATAAGAACCATTAATAATATGATGCGCACCATGCTAGCTCATTCTTCTGTTCCCCAATCTTTTTGGCATCATGCTCTTCACATGGCAACTTACTTACTAAATATTCTTCCCTGCAAAACACTTCAAGATAAGTCACCTACACAACTCCTATACCATCGTGACCCCACCTACACACACTTACGAGTTTTTGGTTGCTTGTGTTATCCGTTGTTCCCGTCGTCTACAATCCACAAATTACAACCACGCTCTACACCATGTGTCTTTTTGGGTTATCCTTCCAATCATAGAGGTTACAAATGTTTTGACTTGTCAAACAGAAAATTAATAATTTCGAGGCATGTTATCTTTGATGAAACCCAATTTCCCTTCACCAAGATACACTCACCCTCACCCCACTCTTATCACTTCCTCAACGATGACCCACACCCCTATCTTATACACCAGTGGCAAAATCCAACACCCCCACCAGCCACACATAACCAATCACCACCACCAACCATCACGGACCAGCCATCCTCATCAACAAACCAACAATCAGCGCCACCTACCTCTCCAGTCAGTCCACCCACTACAATCCCAACTAACTCACCCCCACCAATACAACCACCACCTACACGTACTATCACCACCCGTAGTATGAAAGGCATTACCAAACCCCGTAAACTATTCAACTTATCAATTTCTCACTCAAACCACCCCATCTCTCCCTTATCCAAAAATCACAAAACAGCCCTATCAGACCCCAATTGGACATCCGCAATGAAATCTGAATTTGATGCTCTTATTAGAAATAAGACGTGGGATTTAGTTCCTCGTCCTTGTGATGCCAATCTTATTCGATGCATGTGGATTTTCAAACATAAGAAAAATTCTGATGGCTCTTTTGAGCGCTATAAGGCTCGCCTTGTTTGTGATGGCAGGTCACAGGTTGCAGGTGTGGATTGTGATGAGACTTTCAGCCCGGTGGTCAAACCAGCTACTATTAGAACAGTACTCACCATTGCTCTTTCTAAATCCTGGCCCATTCACCAACTGGATGTCCAGAACGCATTTCTACATGGTGATCTTCATGAGACTGTTTATATGCATCAACCATTGGGTTTCCGTGATCCTCATCATCCAGATTATGTTTGTCGCCTGAAGAAATCTCTCTATGGTCTCAAGCAAGCACCCAGAGCATGGTACCAACGCTTTGCTGACTATGTAACTACCATTGGGTTTCGACATAGCACATCAGACCATTCTCTCTTCATATATCGACAACAATCTGACATGGCATACATTCTCCTCTATGTGGACGACATCATCCTTATTACTTCTACTCACGTGCTTCGCAAATCAATTATGTCATTATTGGCTACTGAGTTTGCAATGAAAGATCTTGGTCCGTTGAGTTACTTTCTGGGTATCGCCGTCTCTCGCCACCCGGGCGGCCTATTTCTCAGTCAAAGCACTTATGCTTCTGAAATCCTTGAACGTGCCGGCATGACGTCCTGCAAACCGACTGCCACACCTGTCGACACCAAACAGAAACTCAGCACGTCATCGGGCACTGCTTATGAGGATCCCTCTCTCTATCGCAGTCTTGCAGGAGCTTTACAGTATCTCACTTTCACTAGACCTGACATCTCATATGCGGTTCAGCAAGTCTGTCTCCACATGGATGCACCCAAGACAGAACATATGCTGGCTCTCAAACGCATCCTTCGGTATGTCCAGGGCACCATACACTTTGGTCTTCATTTATCTCCATCCCCCATCACGAAACTCATCTCCTACACTGACGCTGATTGGGGTGGATGTCCTGACACCCGACGCTCCACATCTGGGTACTGTGTTTTTCTAGGTGACAACCTCATATCGTGGTCTTCCAAAAGACAGCCCACTCTCTCCCGCTCCAGTGCAGAAGCCGAATACAGAGGTGTTGCTAATGTTGTATCTGAGTCATGTTGGCTTCGTAATCTCTTACTGGAACTCCATTTTCCTCTTCCTCAGGCCACTTTGGTGTATTGCGACAATGTCAGTGCCATTTATCTCTCTGGTAATCTTGTACAACATCAGCGCACCAAGCACATTGAAATGGACATTCACTTTGTACGGGAAAAAGTAGCTCGTGGTCAGGCACGCGTACTTCATGTTCCATCTCGACATCAGATTGCAGACATCTTCACCAAAGGCCTTCCTCGCATCCTCTTCGATGATTTCCGGACCAGTCTCAGCGTCCGTGAACGCTTCGACTGCGGGGGTGTGATAGAATAGAATATTAGGAATAGCATATTCTGTTATTATTACATATAATTAGTCATAATTGTATAGTTGACTACGGTTACAAAATACTTGTATATATTCTATTCAGATTAATGAGAATCGCAATCAAGCATTTCTATTCTTACAGTTGTGACATGAATTGGCACACTTTGTTGACCACATATCCTAGTTCAGGTCTAGTAATGGTTGCAGATTGAAGAGCACCAACAATACTACGATAGAGAAGAGGATCTTCAAAATAGTCAGCCGCATTGTGTGAGAGTTTGAGATTGGCAGGCAATGATGCCCTCGCAATCCTCCATTCCTGACCTGTGAAGAATGTCACAAATATATTTTGCTAGAGAGAGCATTAAGTGACCTTGAGATGTATGTTTGCACTCAATACCTAGGAAGTAGTTAAGAGTACCCAATTGTTTGAGTGAGAAAATACCAGTCAGCTTTGTAATGACAGATTGAATTAAAGAAGGTGAGGATCTTGTGAGTAGAATATCATCCACATATATTAAGAGGAACATGTGGTGGCCTTGAGCATTGTAAATGAGGAGAGATGGATCACATTTAGATTGAGTGAAACCAAAGCTGAGAAGAGTTGTCAAGCTTTCATACCATGCTCTTGGAGCTTGTTTGAGGCCATAGATTGTCTTTTGTAGTTTGCATACCATAGTCTTATCACCCGAATGGAAACCCGGTGGTTGTGCCATATAAACATATAAGGTGGCTGAAGTGGGATGAGGTTGAACATTAGTGTAAGAATTATGAGCCTATGCTGAAAAGGAAAATAATGCTCATTAAACATCACATCCTTAGAGATGTATAACCTACCAGAGTTGTCAAGACATTAATATAACCTCTGTGTGAGGAGGAATAACCAACAAAAGTACATTCAAATGAACCAAATTGCAATTTATGATTGTTATATGGTGTGAGAAGAGGATAACAGGCACAACCAAAGACACTGAGAAAATGATAATCTAAATAGGTTTTAAAACATATTATTATATTTATACATTTTTTATTTTATGCTCGCTGCATAGTCTAATGCCTCCGGGTCTATTAAAATGTTATCTTCATATGTTTCTCTTTCTGGCTCTTAGTTCTTTGTATGTTTTTTTCCCTTTCTATGGTTTCATTTTTCATATCAGATCAAACTGCGATCTTCAAGTGGCTTAGTTTTCATAGTTTTTGTATAAATCGGGTATTTTCATAGTTGAAAGCAAGGTTCTAAAAAACGGTCCGTTACACCGAAAACGGCCGCGACAAAACTGTCTCGGTAGTGACCGTTATCGCGACAAAACGGCCGCGACAAATAATTTTAATAAAATTTATGCATTATTGTGATTAATTCACACCGCGACGACCGCGACTTGTAACGCAGCAGCCGCAACGGCCGAAAACGCGAAAGCCTTAACGCGACCGCGACTGTGACCGCGACCGCTATTTAGAACCTTGGTTGAAAGTGCTTCTTATGTGGCAAGTGAACTTATTTGGCTAAAAGCGGGTTTTCACTGATTTTGAAGTTCCAACAGAATCCACAATGGTTTTCTGTGATAACAAATCTGCGATTCACTTAGACTTATCATGAAAGGTCTAAACATATTGATATCCACCGGACTATTGAAGTAGAAGGGGGAAGAGATCCTTTAATACTATTTGAACTAAACAAAATTAAATTGTTGATTCAGCAAATAATTTTACTTTAATAAGTTAACAATTTAGGAGAGACTTTGTTATTAATTTTTACTTACATTAAAATAAATAATTTGAAAAGAGTAGTATCAATCACACGGATTCGTAAAGTCGAGTATAAAACATGTGGCCGATTATCCGGCATAAATTAGTCATCAACAAAGCTGATGTGGATACTGCGTACCAATAACACCAACAAAAAAAAGTAAAAGAAGTGAAACATTTGTAGATTTTCAATTACAATAACTACTTTAGAATATTAATAATTTCAGGAACTAAAATGACAACCCCTACAATTGAGACCCAAAAGCACTTGGATGAGATAGTTGGGGTATCTTCCAGCTTAACTAAGGTCCTGGGTTCGAATCTAGACTTGGGCATGCAAAAGTGTTAACCATTGTGGTCCTACCCGGCTCGAGGGATTAGTCTCTGCAGTTGCGCGAAGATGATACCAGGTTTATACTAAAAAAAAATCCTTGCAATTGAGTGATGCGATTCACTCCTAGTCTCGTACAACAATCTTATTACTCTTGTATTGGAAATCAAGATGCAACACTAAAATGTAACACTATGTACCCCCAAAAGAATCTTATGGTACTAACTAACCTGAAGAGCTGCATTTATGTTGTTGCTTGTCTAATGAAATTCAGGAGACTTCTTTCTCAACCAGTCTTTTCCGTCGCTATTTTGATGATCTTTTCAATTACATATCACTATTTCTATGTATATTTTTGTCAATTCATGCAGCAATCCACTAATCACATGCAGCCAATGTTACAACTTTAGCAACAGACCTGAAACATATGTATATATATAGGCCAATCTGTTGTCATTATTTTCTTTCTTATTGTTAGCAGGAGAACTAAGATTCTCACTAACACAACAAACAAGATACAAAGTTCTAAACAGAATAATCATAGAACTCAGAAAGATGTGCAATATGATCCATAGTGAAGCTAGGAATATTGTCCAATTTAACAGGATTATTCTTCCCTCCAACCAACTTAGCTGGATTTCCAACAACAGTAGTCCTTGGTGGAACATCTTTAATAACAACTGAACCAGCACCAATTTTAGCACCATCACCAATCTTAATATTCCCCAAAATACAAGTCCCAGCACCAATCAACACACCATCACCAATCTTAGGATGTCTATCACCACAAGCCTTACCAGTTCCTCCCAATGTAACACCATGCAAAATTGACACATTTGTCCCTATAACAGCAGTTTCTCCAACCACAATTCCAGTTGCATGATCCAACAAAATCCCACTTCCAATTTTAGCTCCTGGATGTATATCTACTCCTAATACTTCAGAAACTCTATTCTGAATCATTACTGCCACAACTTTCCTTCCTTTTGACCATAATTTATGAGCCACTCTATGAGCTTGACATGCTAAAAAGCCTTTGAAATTCAAGAAACAATGTACAAAGCTTATACAAGCTGGATCTCTCTCTTTGACTTCTCTTAAATCATGTTTCACAGCATCCATAATATCTTTATCAGATTCCAAAACTTTTACAAAAAGATCAAAAAGTGTTTTGCTAGGAAGATTTCCACTACTTAATTTAATAGCAAGGAGATTAGCCAAAGCACTTTCTAATGATCTATGAGATAAAATAGAGGTACCATAGTAAGTAGATAAAATTGGTTCCATAGTGACATCTTCTTTAGCTTCCTCTAACATCTTCACCCATACACAGTCTTCAACTTGCTCTATAATTGAACTAGTGTGTAAGGTATTGACCTTATATCTGTAAAAGGGTAAAGAGGGAAGAGAATAAGTGAAAGTGGGTCTGAAGATTCTTGATGCATCAAGAGAAGCAGCCATAGATATGGAGTGATGAGTTGTAATAGAGAGAAGTGTTGGAGTTACAAGAGAAGCTAGGAAGCGTCCTCTTAACATAATTTTCTTGAATTGGATGGAAAGGAACTCAAAGATTTTGTAGCTGAGGAAAGGAAAGGAACTCAAAGAGTAAGGGAATGAGTATGTGAGAGGAAAATCAGGATCTGGATGTAAAATTATGTTGTTAAGAATATAATTCTTTCTTTGATTTATATATTAAGAAAAAAAAAAGAGTCCACCTTTTGCTCCATTGAGTCAAACTCTGTGTAAGGTAAATGATGACATCACCACTTTGATACTCTCAAAAAGTTGATACTCCTTTCCTTGGCCATCCCGGGTTGCACATTATTATGATAAATGCAATAAATTAATACTCTTGGGCCATCTCTATTCTCTAAAGGGTAGGTAGGTAGCACAACACAAGCTAATTTTTTTGTTTATATCGAGGAGCTGGCATAACTTTTATCATAGGGTTAAATATAAATGTTTAATTATATTTTTGGTCTTTCAATTTTTTCTGTTTGACAAGTTTAGTCCCTCTAGTTTACTTTTGGAGATTTTACTCTCAGTTTTTTCGATTTGGCAATTTCTGTTCTTGTGATTTTTTCATTGCATTCTCTGTCGCCAAAAATCATAGATTGGGTATTTTGGTCTCTTATTTTTCTAAAATTTAGGATTTTTAGGGAGCAAAAGTGTAAATAGTTCATGATTTCTAGAGACGAAAAATGCAATTAAAAACTATGAGACTAAAAATGCCAAATTAAGAAAGTTTGGGTCCAAAATTACCAAACATAAAAAGTTGGATCAAAATCACCAAATTGAGAAAGTTGGGTCCATATATTCATTCGATTAAATTTTTTTTTAAACTAATATATTAAACTCAGTAAATAAGTAAAAAAATGATAATATTGTTATTTTAATATAATGTTATACAATATTTTAATATAATAATTGTTTATAATTCATATTTGTTTGTGCAAATAATAGGCTAATGAAACTAAACTAATGAATTCATCGTTGTTCATTTAACTCTTTGGATTAATAAATTTGGTTGGCGTAGCTAAATAATATATTATTTTGGCTATCTAAATATATAATATGACTAGTTATTCAAAATAAAATTTAAAGTAGCCGAGGCTACCCGTTGAAATACTACCCTTCACCCCTGTCTATTAGCTAGTTTATTCGATATTTGTTATAAGTTCATCCGCTAGTTATTAGTTTAATCGTTGTTCACTACTTTTTAACATATCCGCAAATGCGGGGTGCTTCCTCTATTGTAAACTCTGCATTGGGTGTGACAACTCAACCTTGACTACAGGTTCGATCCAAAAATCTTTTTTGTGGGTGAGACCTAAAACAAATTTTTAGTTAATGCCTTTTTTTCTTAAAGTTATGTCTTATACGAATACTTTTTGCTTTATAAAAACTAATAACAAAATATGAGGCCTAAAGCTAGGGCTTTAGTAGCCTTACCCTTAGGTCAACCCTACTTTTTTTAAAGCAAAAAAGAAAGGGATATGGAACATCGTTAAAACCTTTTGATGCAAAACCCTCCTTAGGGAAAAACATCAAGAAGGAAAAAGAGTACTCCCTCTAATTTTTATTGATAAAAAAGAAAATAAATAGAAAACATGGGGGGACTATACCAAAACTCATGAGCAAAAACAACATTACAACCGAAAGGAAATAAAACAATCCTATGAAGGTATGCAAAAGCATCACTATATGACTCCCATCCCAACTAGGTCAGCCCTACTTGACTTTGTCATATTTGAAATGAGTAAGGTTCAAGTTACTCCAAGGATAACTTTTATAAAGTTACTCTACATCCTAACCTTTGATTTGGATCTAATCCAATGATTACAATAAACCATGTATTGTAACCATTAGATTAGATACAAATCAGAGGTTAAGATGGAGAATAACTTTTATAAAGTTACTCTTGGAGTAACTTGAACTCTCCTCATTTGAAATAGGCCACAATTTTTGCGTCTAGTCTCTGTAGCTCGCACGTGGAAGCCAACAAGTATGGAGTCATTATTTGAACTTTTAACTGTTTTGCTAAACTTAAGTGTTAAATTAATTTGGAGGAAAGTGATGTAGCCCCTCATATAAGTTAGTTAGAGTAGCTACTTCCTTAGCTAGTGTAACATCCCCAATTTAGCTAATTTCGTTTATCGAAATTAGCAAGAGGTCATGAGACAACTTGTTAGCTAAGTTAAATAAGTTAGCAAAAATTAATTATAAATATGATGATTGCCATGGGTTAAAATGATTGGTTGTGTGCTTGTTTGCAAAATTATATAAGTAATTGAATTATTAATAACTCTTGAGTTAATTATTTGATCATTGTTTGAAATTGGGGTTTAAGGGGGGTTATAGTTTAAAAGGGCAAAACAGTCATTTTGCCTAGTGAGCGGTTATAACCAAGTGATTACCTAACCTAAATAATATAGCATATCTAATGATATGGATAGCTAAATAAATTATTAGTGATGTGGTTTGGTGCATTGTTGGTTGATGGTGTGGCTAGATATAAGTTAAGTGGAAAAGTTAAGTGAAGGGGCAAAATGATCCTTTCGCATTCCTTTTATCCTTTCAGCTGAGAACACTTATTTCCTACCTCACTCCCACACAAAAATACATTTCCTTTATGTGCTGAAAACAGAAACATAGAGAGTGGTGAGAGAGGGAGAAACCGTGAGTGAGAAGGGAAGGCAAAGAGAGGGGCATCCCTTCAAACCTTCATGCATGTTACAATTTTTGACACCCTTGTAATCAGCTCCTTCTCCTCTGCACATTTATATCCAAAACATCACCCACTTCATCTTCTTTTTCATTTCACCATTGATGGAAGCTCAAAGTGAGAAAAGTGGGGTTTTGAGTTATGTAATCGATAATATAACTTGTTGCTCCTTGCCTTCATCTTCTTTTTCATTTCGCCTTGTTGTCTTTGTACTCGATAATATAACTTGGATTTGTTTTAAGTTATGTAATCGTTTCTGCTTTTTCTTGTGATGATATTGAACACTAGGATTGCGAGGATATTGAAATATGTAACCGATATGGTTCTGATTTAAAGTTATGACAGGTTATGACTGTTTGATGTTTATTATCGAAAAATTTTAGTTGTGTTCAATATCTAAACAGGAAATTATACTCTGATGTATACTAAATTGTGCATTCTAGTATTTCTACTTATTAGATGTATTAGGGTGTTACAGCTAGCCCCTTTTTAACACATATCCCTATTTAATCTATGAAACGAAGCAAGTTTTTTCCCCTATGAAATGGGGCTAAGCCCCAAAACAAAAACAAGAACTAAACAGGAACAAGTTTGGGAATATATATAATTTCCTACAACACCAGCAAACAATAACAGTCCTACAGTAGTAGAACACTGCTCATAAAAAATTAAATGATCAGCTTGACAACAATCAATATTTGCCAAAGCATCTGCATAACAATTAGCCTCTCTGTAAATGCTAACAAAACGGACCACCCAAGGCAACTCCAACAGCTTGTTGATCTTTCTAACAATACTCCACCCTAAAATACGCCCCCTCTTAGTACCTAGGATAACATGACAAGTCACCTTAGCATCTACCTGAACCACCGCCCTACTCCAACCCTTAGAGCGAACAAATTGTAAGCCAACGAAAGGGTCACATAAACCAATATATTTAAAGAAACCTGCAAAGCAAGTTTGTTTCACGAGAAAATGACATAAATTCTGTCTAATTTAATG
Organism: Astragalus membranaceus; assembly: GCA_039519185.1. Taxonomy (NCBI): domain Eukaryota; kingdom Viridiplantae; phylum Streptophyta; class Magnoliopsida; order Fabales; family Fabaceae; genus Astragalus; species Astragalus membranaceus. The sequence continues at coordinate 180,662,047 of CM076849.1, forward strand.
TGTCATTCATTCTCTAATCACAATAATACACATGGATTAACTATTCAATAATAAAAATAGTATCATTTTGAATTTGAATATAAAATAAATTCAATCAATGTGAAATGTTATAATTCGGGAACAACACAAATAACATCAATTGATCAACCACTATTTTTTTTGAAAAAAAAAATTCTATAAAAAATCTCTTGAAGCTAATAAATGATTATTTTCTTAAAAATACTTAATTAGCCCCATCCAAACTTAAATGAGATTGTTAGTGCAATTGCTAGAATAATTTTTTCTCGGTATTTAGAGGGGCAGAGCCCCAAATATAATTTTTTGAGATTTTATTGCTAGCATTTCCAGAAGTTCAAGCAGTGACCTTTTCTTGTCCTTAATGATCACTTCCTTAATTTCCTTATGTGAATGAAGCCTATAGGAGTTGTACAACAACTTAACTAACCCAGTTGATATAATATATCCATAGCCTAACCAATTAATACTAGAAGCATGTGTTTGGATACAGAGAGTCATGGCACTCAGATCCCCTCCAAGACTTTGATGCACCCTATTGATTGTTTTTCACCTTAAATATACACTAATTGTACAATCATTTGGTAGTACTTTTCTAAAAACTGAAGGAATATGGAAAGCTAATAATCAATTCATATCATACCCATTACTCTTTATTTTTGATTCAGCATGGAGGCTCCTAGTCACCTTAGCTACTTGCTCAATGACCTTCTCATCATTGATCAGCTAGCTATTTATGTACAATCTAATCCAATAATCAATGAAACACTAATTGGGAATTTTAAGATTAATTTAATGTACTAATCAGCTTTTAACAAAAAATCAAGTATCCACCACAAACTTATTTTGAAAGCAACAGTAGTGACAGTTAATTTTTTTTTACCAAATAGTGACAGTTAATTTGGTGTTCATTATTTCTAAGAGAATTGCTATTTACAGCGAAAGTTTTTCCACTAAAAACACTCACAAATTACGTGTCGGCAAATTCATGACCGAATAATAACACATGGCAGTGCTGTCAAAAAAAAAATTAACACATGCACCGCATAACACAACACATGTCATTCGTGAGGCGGTTTCATGAAGTCTTGTCGCGATAACCAGCATTTTCCTATTTTTAAAGGAGGGAAAAACAAAAACTTTTTGAAGAGTATATCCATATTGGGGGCAGTTGCACCCAATGCCTCAACCCCATAAACCCACAAGCCCAAACCGCTCTTCTTGTTTCTTTGCCATCAACTGTTTTCTATTGGGTGTTTTAAAATAAAAATACACACTCATTTACCCAACACTCTTTCTACTGCATTATTAGTCTTAGTTACATTTATATAAATTATTATGCAAAGTTTCAATCACAAGGATTAGAGTCTCTTTATGTTCCTTCAATTAAACTCAAAAACAAACTCATTTTTGCTTTCACATTAATTCCTTATTATTGTGAAAAGCCTCTCTCTCTCTCTCTCTCTCTTTATATTTCACAATAGAGAAAATAATCATGCAAGCCTTACCAGTTTTTATGTAACGGACGGTTTATCACCACCTTATAACGCTCGCTTATTTATTGCAATCAGCTGCTCCACGTTTCAACTCACCTCAGACAAAAAAAAGAAACCGTTGCTCTCTTTTTTTTCATGAATTATACTCTCATTGGAGTTTCAGTTTCAAATTCCTATAGCAACATATTGAAAGCGGTGCTAAACAATGTTGTTGATGGGGTTGTCTTCTAGAAATCTTGGAGTTTTGTTTCTTTTGGTTTTGTTGATGTGGGTTAAGGTGGATTTAGCAGAAGGTGATGTTAGGAATTATATTAGTTGGGAAGATTTGATGGTGGATGAGCAAAGGTTGGCTATGAAATCTAACAATGAGATTAGAGTTATTGTAGTTGATCAACATGGAAATGGACATTCTAAAACTGTTCAAGGAGCAGTTGATATGGTTCCAGATAATAACCAACATAGAGTCAAAATACACATTCATCCTGGAATTTACAGGTATTCTTTCACTTTCACCACCATTTTCTTAATGAAGCACAGTCACATACACCAGACACGACACAGACACGAACACGCAAACATTGGCTTTAATTTTAAAAATACAAGTAATTGGAGTGTCTCTGTGTCGGATACTGGACACGTCTTCAAGCAGAAGTGTCGGTGCTACAAGTATAAAATCACAATCTTCATTTCGTTCAATGGGCTTGATTTCATTCTCTGCCTTTGAAAACACTCGATTCTTGTTTTAAGGTTTTATCATTTAAAACATGACATGTTTTTTTTGTGTGCAATTTGATTTATATGAAATTTGTGCAGGGAAAGAGTGCTTGTGCCAAAAAACAAGCCATATATATCATTTATAGGAAAAAGAAATCAAACAGCAAATGTTGTGATTACTTGGAACAGTAAATCATCGGATAGAGGTCCAAATGGTCAAGAATTGGGCACTTATGGTTCAGCAACTGTAGCAGTAGATTCAGATTATTTCTGTGCAACTGAGATCACTTTTCAGGTAACATGACACTACCTCTGGTCCACTTTATAAGAGACAGTACAGTTTTTTGGTTCATTGAACTGGCGGACTAGTACAATTTTCGCTACACAATTAAACAGAAGACCATGTGAGGGCAATTTTGAGATTTTGACAAGTTTTGTGTGGTGGTTGTTTGCAGAACACAGTGGTTGCAGCACCTGGAGGAATAGGCATGCAAGCAGTGGCACTGAGAGTAGACAGCAATAGAGCCATGTTCTATAGAGTTAAGATTAAGGGAACACAAGACACTCTTTTAGACAACACAGGAACACATTACTACTACAGGTGTTTCATCCAAGGAAAAGTTGATTTCATCTTTGGCAATGCAAAATCACTCTATGAGGTAAGATTACTAGATTAGCCTTGTCCTATGTTACTAAATAAAAGTACAAATAATGTTAGTGTGAGTGATTCTGACACTTAAGAAATTGGTGTGACTGTTTAATGATCAGAAATGTCGTCTTCATTCAATAGCTGAGAACTTTGGAGCAATTGCAGCACATCACAGGGATTCACCACTTGAAGATACAGGCTTTTCTTTTGTAGGTTGTAGTATTAAAGGAACTGGTAGTGTGTACCTTGGGAGAGCATGGGGTGACTACTCAAGAGTAATATACTCAAAATGTAATATGGATGACATTATCAATCCAGAAGGATGGTCAGAATGGGATCATCCACAAAGAAAGAAGTATAGCATTACTTGTTCTAGATTTGAAATTATTTTAGCGACTTCTAGGGTGAGGGATCAACTAAGTCTCTCACCAGTGTACCACTAAAATTGACCATAGGATATAGTTGATCATTCACCCTAGAAGCCGCCATTATTTTATATATTTATTCAATTAGAATTCATTATGCAGGTTTATAACTAAGCATTTTGTTTGGTATTTCAGGACTGCAGTGTTTGGTGAGTATGAGTGCCGTGGAAGAGGAGCAGATAGTAGTCAAAGGGTGCCTTGGTCAAAAAAATTCAGCTATGGAGAAGCAAAGCCATTCCTAGACATGAACTTCATAAATGGAAACCAGTGGCTTAGACTGTAGTATTGCACTGCACTGCATCAATCATATGCAGTATTTATCTCCTTGTTTATTTTCCTATCCTATACATCCACAAAATGTATCTCAAAATTATGTTAGGCTTGTAAGTGATGCTTTTTATATGTATATGTGTATGTGTAAATACTATTAGATATGAAAATAGTTGAGGTTATGTTGTAAGGTTTTTCCTTGATATTCATCCACCAGTTCCCTAACCAAACCAATATCTCAATATTGTTAAATTAAATCTTAGAATCTTTGTTGCACAATTATTGATGGGGTCAAGGTAGTTGAGACAGAAAATAGTAAAACTTAAGAAACTTGTACTTGTATTTGGAGCATCAAAGTGAAAAATCATATGCTTGATGACAATTGTGGTTAAGTGTTTGTTATTCTGACTTACCAATAGAGAATTAGGGATGATCGCAAATTGTGGATATGTATTTCAGTATATTATTCCATTTTTCACAATTGATTGTGGAATTAAAGACAAAAAAAATCATAAAGAAACAGAAGAAGAACAAAATTTGAGCAATAAGTATGAATCAGGTTTTGAAATACGGGTGGTTTTAGGGTGAAAGAGCAAACCAAATCTTTCACCGGTGAACCATTAATTTTGACCTACTATTATAGGTAATGCGGGGTAGATTTTGTAATTTTGAAATCTTATAGTCAAAAATTAAATAGCTAAAAAATTTACTTATTGGTCCAATATTTTCTAACTTTCTGCTTTCCGCAAATGAATCTGCGAGACCCTTTCTCTGTGTTTCTTCTCTCTGAAACACTATTCGTGACCTCCGCCATTACGTCCCCGTTTCCCGTCTCTGTGAAGAGATGGTGTTTTTCTGGTTAGTGAAGACTACAGATCTCTCTCTCCTATCTCTGCTACTAACAGTGTTTTTGTTTTCGATTTTTGTTAGGGTTTTGTGATTTTGAAATATTGTGTTGTTGTTGTACCAGAGTTGTTGATTTTTCTCTAAACCCTTAATGGCGTCCTCAATCTTCTCTCTCTCTCGTCTTCCTCTTCCCTTGTCTGCTAAAATCATCTCCAGTTCGTCACACTAGTTTCTTTCAGGTCAGATTTGATTTTATTATCTGCTGATCAAAAATCATAATAGCTATGCTGACTATTTATAGAGAATTTAAATCTGTAGTTGCTTCATGAAATTGAGTTTTTACTAAATCAAATTATAATTAAAAGCAGTTGATAGAACAGAATTACACAAATATGAAGGAATTTGAAGCGTTCTCTAATTATATTTGAGACCAACATTTTTCTGCCTTTTATTCTCTCATTCTCCTTTCTCACCTTGCACCCCACTCCCCATCCTTTTTACTACGGCATCTTTATATACTATCAAGTCATTCTCCACATTATGTAAAGTTAACATAATAGTACTACATCTTTAGAAACTAACATGAGTGCACCGAATGAGTGCACCAAATGAGTGCAAAAATGAGGTCTTGGGTTCAACTCTCAGAAACTAATTCCCCCACCCCCACTAACATTGCTTATAAAAAAAAGGCTAAACTCCTGTTTTGGCCCTTTATCTTTGGGGTTGTGGTCACTTTGGCCCTTTATCTTTTTTTTCTCATTTTAGACCCTCATGTTTTTTGTGTGTGTCATTTTGGCCCCTGCCGTTATGTTTATGTTTTTTGTAGCAAATTTTAAGGACGAAAATGAAATCAATTAAAAACATAAGGGCCCAAAATGAAATCAATTAAAAACATAAGGGACTAAAATGAAATCAATTAAAAATATAAGGGACTAAAATGATAACGGCAGGGGCCAAAATGACACACACAAAAAACATGAGGGTCTAAAATGAGAAAAAAAAAGATAAAGAGCCAAAGTGACCACAACCCCAAAGATAAAGAGCCAAAACAGAAGTTTAGCCTAAAAAAAAGTAGTACATCTTTAGACTGACTTTTTTTTTTCCTTCGGCAATGAAATATTAAATTTTAAATGCAATTAGGAGATATTCACAATAGTAAATATCTTGTTGCTGATTTATAATTAAGAATTTATAGGTAATACATGATTAAAAATACATTGAGAAGAGACTAAAACTTACTTTGAAGTTTAAACTAATAATATTGATATAAGATAGATGTGTGGTCAGTTATAATGGGAGATGTAATACTCAATGCAACGGTCTTAAATTCATTTTATTTTGTTTTTGTATTAATGTGATGAATAATGTTTGTTTTGTCAAATTGATGAATAACCTTTAACTACTTTTCTACTTTAAATATTGTAACGGTAATATCAGCAATTTTGACAATAAGAACTAAAGTAGATGTCTCATTCAGGTTGGGGTCAAATAGTAATTAAGTGGTATGCGATGCAGTGTTTTGTTTCATATAGAAGAGTACAAAAATAGCCTCTATCTCAAGACACTGCAATGACTCTTGCTTTAACTTTGTATAAATTATTTGATTTAGTCCAAGTAAGACTTTAGTTTATCTATTTTACTATTATGTGATATAGTCGGTGTGTTTTCTACTGCCGTGTGGCTTTACTTATGGGCTATTGTATTCGTATCAGTTGCATTTGAGAAGGTGGAATGAGAACTTGTATTTGATTGGTACGATTGTTGGAATTATGTTGTTTGTTGTGATAGGGACTTAAAGACTTGTCAGTTGGGTAGAAGATGAAGCGGCATGTGAGATCACTAAAGATGAAGCGGCATGTGAGATCTTCTACTACAACACCTTCTTCAGCTTGGTAAAAGCCAAACTAATGATGCTTCTGGTGATCTATTGAGTGGTTGTCTTCCCCATTTTCAGGATGGGTAACATCTGCTCCAAGTTGGTATGTCACTGACCAATGGTATTCTGCAGCTTACGACATCAACAAGAACGGTGTTTCTACCTCCCATCTGTATCAAGAAGAAGGCAAATGACCACTGATCAGTGATTGGAAACATTTCGGAAAAGTTAAGAGTAATACTAACATTACATTCTGTTTGGCAACACAAAATTGTATTTTACAATTTACAAAGTAAATAAAAAACTACATATAAAATTATCAGGATTGCATCTTCATTTATGTCATTCAAAAACTTTAGTAAGCTTAAGCAATCAATGAAGTGAAAGTGCAACTGTATTTCGTTATTTCATTTTGCAAGTATATTAACAATTTCTACTAATTGTTAGACAATCTGTTGTCCTTTATTTTCTTCAGTATCGCATTGTCAAACTCACTTTCATGGTTAACTCCAAATCTACTGGTTAGGAGCTGTTGGGGTAAACAACTTTTTTCTTTCCCACTAATTTTATGATATTTAAGCTGCAAACAGAACTGATACTGATCAATGAATAGTGGCAAAAAAATAGATTGTACTTTTGGTATCTAACATTATCAGTTAGCTTCTAGAATATCATATCCATACATTAATTGTTTGTGACAATGCAAAATGTCATGGTAAAATGATTACTATTCTGAAATTGGTTTAGAGCAACCGTTACAAAACCAAAAAGAAAATCAATTTACACAAGTTCTCTAGTTGGTTGAGAACAAGCCACTTTCTTTTAACACTCCCTCTGAGTGTTACTTAAACTTTTAACACTCCCTCTGAGTGTTACTTAAACTTTAACTCCCTCTGTGCAACTCTGAATAGTCATGTGACAGTCCATGTTTATGAAGTCAAATACTAAATCTGTTCACCAATGCAGCTTAATGGCAGAGGCAATTGAAACCAAAACAAACTAAATTTTTAAAAACCTATGGTCATAAATATCAATCAAAATCTAAATGGTTTTGATAATCACCTCCCACTCTAAAGCCTCATGAAGCTCCTGTACAACACACTATTAGTCTATTAGATAGTTCAAATGTATTTCTAAGCATTAAAATTAAACTCTATAAGATTTTTGTGTACTTGGTCATGATTGATCACAACTACCTTGAGATTTTGCTTTCTATTAGCATTCCTAAACACAAACGTAAAACTATATAGCAGGTAAAGATGAAGGCCGGAGAGAAAGAAACCCACAGTCACGTCAAACAAATTAACCAAGTACTGTTTAGTGAAAACAAATATAACAAATGAAAAAATTCACAGCTTAAAGAATCCTTAGCCATGAATCTGTTCTGAGACTTTGTCCCGGTAACCTTTCCATGTAAAATAATCTATACACATTTGTGAAGGGGCAGCTTCTTTGTAGTTGCCATTACAACATTGTCGACTTGTCGTGGTATAGGGTGAACAACCATCAAAATGGTTGTTTTTTCCCGCCAAAAGACAACAAAGAAATTAGAACCCAAAAATCAATCAATCAACATGAACAAAAGGATTATAAATTAGTAGCCTCCTTCTTCGATCAATCCTTGTCCTTGCATATAAAAATCACAAACAAAAAAAAGAAAAATGAGAAAAAGAAAATCAGCAACAGCAAAACAAAGGGAGGAAGAGAGAAATTACTAGAAGGAGTTTGAGAAAGAGAGATGAACCATGTATCCACCGTCGGTGAGCGCTCACATCCTCGCTTTGTTCTGGCCCTATTCCATCAGGAGGGCGCATCTCCAACCATCAACAACATGAATTCCTTCATCTCCCGTCTCAGATCGCTCCAACTCTCTCCCTCTCCTCAATCGATGTGATACTGATTGACGACAAATTCAGAGTGAGGGTTCGAGGGCACGGCTAAAGAAAAGTGAATAAATGGAGAAAATAGACGCGTGATGATTGGAAAACAGAGTAAGAGACTAAGAGCACCTTCGCGACATTGACGAAAGGAGAAAACGAGAGCTGAAGCAATTCTCATACTCAAATCTATAAAGAAAGAGCAAAAAGATGAACAGGAAGGACACAAAATACTTCAATTGCAATTTTTAAAATAACTCAATGTTTTTAAATTACAACAACGACACCGAGATTAATAATTTTGGCCAAAATACTTATTTAGAGTTAACCTAGATTAATAGGTAAAGATGGAAAAATCTCAACCATTCAACTTATTTTAAAGTTAATCGGACGACTAAAATTAATAGTTCACTGGTGAAATATCTCTTGAAATACATGCATAATCTCTTCAATATTTACTAATATTATTATCAAACATCTTCAAAAGTTACAAAAGAACCAATCAGTGAAGCCAAAGAAGACCCGTTGTGGGAAATGGGAATAACTGTTATATTTGCTTATCAAGGGTAAAAAATTTATTGACGGTTACAATTTTGTATGTATAAAGTAACGTGCAATGTGTACTCGTGGTTGAAAGGTGAAAAATGGAAGTTTAAACCATAATAAAAAAAGAGTAAACTGTTTCTGGTTGATAGTTGCGGTTGCTGTGTGTGGTGGGTGGGTGGTTATTGACATTGTGAAGGGAATGTTATAGATCAGCTGCTACATGCTTCAAGCCTTCAACTCAAACAAAAAAAAACCGTTACTCTCTTTTTTTCATGAATAACACACACAACCTTTCTATCTCTCATTGGAGTTTCATGTTCCAGTGCCAAACAATGTTGTTGTCTTGTTGATAGGGTTGTTTCCTAGAATTCTAGGAGTTTTGCTTCTTTTGCTTTGTTAGGAATTACATTAGTTAGGAATTACACTACTTCTACAAATGTCTCATCCAAGGAAAAGTTGATTTTATTTTTGGCAGTGCAAAATCATTCTATATAAGGTAATAAATTAGCCTTTTCCTATGTTACTAAAACAAAACTAGTTACAACTAACAAAGCTCATTCATTCAATGCAAAATCACTCTATATAAGGTAACAAAGCTCATTCATTCACGTCATGGCACAGCAGGAGGTGTGCCTCAGGCAGATGGAAAGGCGCGTGGCATCGATGCCCGAGTAACCTCGCGCCCTGCTGGAGCAGTCCTCCCCCTGGGACGGTGAACTCAAGACCTACCAGATCCCCACCAAGGAGGCGCCTCAACCATTGCTCTCCCCCGAGGCGTAAGCGAGCTCGTCGCTCCCCACCTCGGCGGTGCAGGAATAGGGGATCAGGCTCTCCCCCAAACACTCCTCCAACGTCACCCGATAGCACCTACTGGCCGGAGGATTCACCATCCAAAAGCTCATCGCGCGCATCCTCAAACTCCCAAGAGTGATCCCGAAGCCGAGCCAAGTCCCGTAGAGGGCGGCGTCACAGATCAAAGCCAAGGAGGTCTCCTACCCGACGTGACCACCAGGACATGGATCTCGGGGACTGGTCACCTCGTCACGACCCTTGGATTTCCCATGACGGGCCTTTCACCAGGTAGATCAATGATTGTCCAATCCCAAAGGCTTTGGAGAAGCTCCCAATGCTCAACATGTATGATGGGACCGGGGATCCTGATAGCCATTTGACTTATTTCTGCCTCATGATGCGTTACCGAGGGGCAAGGGAACCTTTGGTAATAAAGGAGGGACAGAACCCCTCAAGGAAGTATTGTCGCTACCACCGGAGCAACGGGCACAATACCAACGGCTGCCGAGCTTTGAGAGACGATTGAAGAGCTGATCCAGAAGGGAAAACTTCAGCAATATGTGAAAGGCAAGGAGGAGGGAGAGACTGGTGGCACCCGAAAGCGGTCACGGTCCCCCGAAAGAGATCCAGATCACCCAGCAAGGGAAAAGCAGTGGCAAGCGAGGCTGCCAAAGCCGCGGAGGAGGATGACAGTGATGCTATTGAAAAGTCGGACACCTAGAAATCCAAGGGGAGACCAGTGGCTATGGTCATCCTCGGAGGGGACTTTTTGGAAGGCGGCCTGACAAACAAGAGGCCCAATCAATAATTAGACATGGATAGGCCCAATCATGTTGATCCATGTCCACAATATACAAGTCCCTTATGACTCTCATACTTGGATGACTCGGATCCACTCTATCAATCCGACGACTCACCACAGACACGATTTCCTATAAATACTGGCTCACATTGCCATAATTAGGTACATTTTCATTCCTCGATATTACTACTCTCTTATTCCCTATACTGACTTGGGCGTCGGAGTGGCATCGCAGGTGCCCCCTCCGGGATTCATTCAACACTCCGCTCGGATTGCAAGTGACCTACCAATAACAGTCACCGCAGCGCTTCTAGGTACTGAACATAAACTACTAGAAAGGGCTTTTGTGATCATCATTGCTGGTAACAAAGTGAGATTTCAAAAGTAGAACAAACATATAAATTAACAAGATATAGTAATTGGTTTCTTATTCTTTTCCATTTTTTTTTTGATCTTTTGAAGGACACTCTACATTTGTTTCTTAGCTAAGCAGTCTTTACAAGATTCAAGTGGTTGTCTCTTTACATTGGAAGATGAATTTTTACAAGGATCTCCAAACTTCTCTTGATCATGTAATCAAATCATACATGCCACATCATTCATAAATTGCCACATCTTTAAAATATTTGACTTTATTTTCTTCGAAATTTGAGATACCATGCCTATTGTATGAGTACGTTTATGGAATAATTAGTAAAAATTTAAAAACAAGGGTAACATTTTCAACATTTTTATTAGGAAAATAATTTATTTGATAATATTTTATTATAAACTATTAATACTAATTGATATTTGCAATATAACTTAATTGATTTTTAATATTACTAGTTTTCTATAATATCATCAAAATAATTCACTTTAATACTTATATTTTTGAGAATACAGGTTATATATATATATATATATATATATATAATATTATGTATTTCTTGTCAAAAAATATTATAATAATTATTATCTTTTTTTTAAGTGTATTTATTATTTTCTAAGGGCCTGTTTGGGATGGTTATGGAGGGCTAAGTCTTTTTTTTGTGTGTAAATCATGTATTCTTGCCTGCAACTAGTCGGGTAGAATCACAATAGCCGACAAAGCTCTTCATCGAGAATTTTAAAGTTGCAGCATTCTCAAGGCTGAATTTGAACCTGTTCTGGACTGGACCAAGAGGCTCATTCAGCACTTAGACATGGATTGGCCCAATCACTTTGATCCATATCCACAATACACAAGCCCATTCATGACTCTCATACTTGGATGGCTCAAATTCACTCTACCGATCCAACGGCCCACCACAGGCACAATTCCCTATAAATACTGGCACACATTGCCATAAAGAGGTAGATTCTCATTCTTAGCTAAATCACTCATCTATTCTCAATACTGACTTGAGCGTCGGAGTAGCTTCGCAGGTACCCCTCTCGGGCTCGCACTAACCTCCGGCCAGGCAGCAGGTGACCTACCAACTGCAGTCCACCCAACACTGCAAGGTACTGAACATTGGCGACCACAGTGGGAGATATCTATCTTTCACGCCATCTCGACTTTTTGAACTTCCTCCTGCTTTCCCATGGCACCTAGAGGTAGACCCCGAGTCCAAAGCATTGCCGCTCCGCACCCCCAGCCAGAGAGCACTCCTGAAGGCCTTGCTGCTTCCACGCCAGACCAAGACATTCAGGTCCCGGCACCCCAGCCAGCCTCTATCCAGATCCCCGTCCAGCCTGGGGATGCGGTGACCATCCGCCAGGTCTTGGACCTGCTGTGCAACCGCACCCAGACTATGTTGCAGCAAGAAGCGCGCCTCAGGCAGATAGAGAGGCGAATGACAACCATGCCTGAGCAACCCCATCCTCGCTGGAACACCTATTCCCCAAGGACAATGAGCTCCAGGCGCCGCAGATCTCCACCCAGGCGTCATCATAATCATCGCTCTCCACCTAGATGGAAGCGGGCTCGCCACTCTCCTCCTCGACGCAGCAAGCACCAAGGATCAGATTCACCTCCAAGCACCCCTCCAACCTCGCCTGGCGGTACATACTGGCCTGAGGAGTCTCTCCCCAGGACCCCATCGCTCGCAACCTCCAATTCTCGCGAGAGGTCGCGGAGCCGAGCCAAGACCCATAAGAGGCATCGCCATAGATCTACCTCGAGGAGATCTCCAGCCCGACGTGACCGTTGAGACATAGATCTCGAAGACTGGTCACCTCACAACTCGCGATAGACCTCCAATGAAGGACCTTTCACTAGGAAGGTTGACGACTGTCCAATTCCGAGGACCTTAGAGAAGCTCCCAGCTCTCAACACGTATGACGGGATTGGGGACCCTGACAGGAATTTAGCCTACTTCTCAATCATGATGCGTTACCGGGGGACAAAAGAACCCGTCCACTGCAAGATCTTTTCCCTCAGTCTCACGGATTCAGCACTAGCTTGGTTCCAGGATTTAAAACCAAACTCAGTCTCATCCTGGGGGAAACTAGCCACCATGTTCACGACCCGCTTTGCCGCCTCTCGCTTGAAGCCAAAATCTGAAGAAGTTCTTAGGGCGATCAGGCAGGGAGAGAAAGAAACACTTAGAGAATATCTGAAAAGGTTCAACAAAGAGGCTGCCAACGTTGGGAACCTTGAAGACAAGAGGAGGCTCTTTTGGATGAATGATGACCTCAAGAAAGGAAGCTTGTTTCAAAGGGAAGTGGGGGTTAACAAACGCCGAAGCTTGGATGAGTTCCTTCAGAAGGCACAAAAGTACATGGACTACGAAGAAGACAACATGGCGTACCAAGAGGAAGCCAAGGTTGGCAGCAAAGAGGACGAACTGGCTTACAAGGCCATTGAAGAACCATGGCAGAAGGGAGCCCAAGATGAGAGAACTCCTCGGGAGTCCCGACCCCCACAAGGTCGCTTCTCAGAGTACACCCTACTGAACACATCCCAGGCTGAGATCCTTGCCGAATGCGTGGACACGAAGTTTTGGGACATCAAACAACCCGAACCTCTCGTGCAAAGAAAAGGCCGAACCTCTAAGAAGTACTGCCGTTATCACAAAGGTTATGGGCACAGTACCATCAAATGCAACACTCTCAGGGATGACATTGAAGAGCTGATCCACGAAGGGAAGCTCGCCCAGTACGTGAATGAAGAAGAGGATGAGACCCGTGACTCTGAGTAGGGAGCAGGGCATCAGGACCTGAACCTAAGGCTAGGCCTAGTTAAGAATTTTGTTGTTTAAGCACGAAGACAGAATGTAAAAGCTCGATATGAATGATTAACAAAAGTTCAGTTTGCAATTACAGTTTTTGCTCTAGCTCACTAGCATTAACACTTGTTCCAAAGAAAATTCCTTATGATCAAGAAAGAAAAAAGGTCTAACTCCTTAGTTAGGGGAGGAGCGAGGAAAGTTTGAAACCCAGCATACCCTGCAGGGAGGGACTGCCCGAATCACAAGGGCAACCTCAACATTAGCTCAAAGCCAAGACCATCCCTCCAAGGAGTTAAGAGTGCCATGGCACCCCAAAACAAATAAGTGACCTTGGTGGTCACAACCCATTGGGCGAGTTCTATCTAGACCGAGTCCTGGTAAACTGCGCCAAGGGTATACTTCAAGCTGGCCTTGGTGGTCACAACCCCTTGGGCGAGTTCTATCTAGGCCGAGTCTTGGTAAACTGTGCCAAGGGTATACTTCAAGCTGACATTGGTGGTCACAACCCCTTTGGCGAGTTCTATCCAGGCCGAGTCTTGGTAAACTATGCTAAGGGTATACTTCATTACAAATTGTCCCGACGGGCGTCGACAAACTCATCTGCCTAAAACAAGGCAAAGTTAGCAACTGTCTACTTAAAATTTGAAAGGATGGTGGCACAAAGCAACCAAGGTCACGACGCCCACCCAGCAGGGATCCAAGGTCAAGACACCCACAGGGCACCAGCAGGGGCGCCAGTGTCATGAGACAAGACAGCCAGACACAAGGCACTCACCCAGCAAGGGCGCCAATGTCATGAGACACGACACCCAGGCGCCCAGCACCAAGGCGCCAAATAAAAGCATGACCCGGTACCATGGAAGGTACCTAGCCCCTGGCACCCAGGCACCCAGCAAAAAGGCGCCAAATAAAAGCAGGACCCGGCACCATGGAAGGTGCCTAGCCCTGGCACCCAGGCGCCCAGCACGAAGGCGCCAAATAAAAGCAGGACCCGACACCATGGAAGGTGCTTAGCCCCTGGCACCCAGGCGCCCAGCACCAGGGCGCCAAACACAAAGCGCAAACCGGCATCCAGGAGGGTGCCTAGGTGGGTGCCAAACCAAAGACACAAACCGGCACCCAGGAGGGCGCCTAGGTGGGTGCCAAACCAAAGCCACAAACCAGTACCCAGAAGGGCGCCAAACCAAAACACAAACCAGCACCCAGGAAGGCGCCTAGGTAGGCGCCAAACCAAAACACAAACCGGCACCTAGGTGGGCGCCAAATCAAAGTCACAAACCAGCACCCAGAAGAGCGCCTAGCTGGGCGCCAAACCAAAACACAAACCGACACCCAGGAGGGCGCCAACATCAGGACGCATGGCCCAAGGCGCCCAGGAGGGCGCCAACATCAGGACACATCACCTTGGCACAAGGCGCCCAGGAGGGCGCCAACATCAGGACACATCACCTTGGCACAAGGCGCCCAGGAGGGCGCCAACATCAGGACACATGGCACAAGGCGCCTAGGAGGGCGCCAACATCAGGACACATCACCTTGGCACATGGCGCCCAGGAGGGCGCCAACATCAAGACGCATGACAGAAGGCGCCCAGGAGGGCGCCAACATCAGGACGCAGCACCTTGGCACAAGGCGCCCAGGAAGGCGCCAACATCATTACACGACACCTTGGCACAAGGCGCCCAGGAGGGCGCCAACATCAGGACGCATGGCAAAAAGTGCCCAGGAGGGCACCAACATTAGGACACAGCACATTGGCAAAAGGCGCCCAGGAGGGCGCCAACATCAGGACACGGCACCTTGGCACAAGGCGCCCAGGAGGGCGCCAACATCAGGACGCATGGCACAAGGTGCCCAAAAGGGCACCAACATTATGACACAGCACCTTGGCACAAGGCGCCCAGGAGGGTGCCAACATCAGGACATGGCACCTTGGCACAAGGCGCCCAGGAGGGCGCCAACATCAGGATACGGCACCCTAGCTTGGTGCCTGGCACGAGATTTACACTAAGAGAGGTGTGAGTCACGGTCGCGGTGAAGAGATCTTATACGACCCAACAAGACAAATGAAGTAACGCTTCGGGTAGATCGACAAAAATTCTTCAAGCCAAGACCATCCTTCGGAATAATCTCGGCTTGGGGGGCAACTGTTCTGGACTGGACCTAGAGGCCCATTCAGCACTTAGACATGGATTGGCCCAATCACTTTGATCCATATCCACAATACACAAGCTCATTCATGACTCTCATACTTGGATAGCTTAGATTCACTCTACCGATCTAACGGCCCACCACGGGCACAATTCCCTATAAATACTGGCACACATTGCCATAAAGAGGTAGATTCTCATTCCTAGCTAAATTACTCATCTATTCTCAATACTGACTTGAGCGTCGGAGTGGCTTCGCAGGTACCCCTCCCGGGCTCGCACTAACCTCCGACCAGGCAGCAGGTGACCTACCAACTGCACTCCACCCAAAACTGCAACGTACTGAACAGAACCCAAAATCTTGATTAATCTGTAATAGACCCAAACCATCTCATCCAGACGCTTTTGTTTGAAATTTAAAAAAATTAAAAAAATAACATGATAAATGATAATATAATATTGGCTAAATTATAGTTTTGGTCCCCCTATTTTCAAAAATTCAGACATTTGGTCCTCCTATTTTTAAACTCAGACATTTAGTCCCCCTATTTTAAAAAATTCAGACATTTTAGTCCAAAGAGGATTTTTTTTCAATTTTTTTGCTGAGTTGTAATTCTGCCAAACAAAAAAATCTGATGTGGCTCTCATTAAATGACGTGGCAGCTGACGTAGACACCACATGTGACTGCCACATCATTTAATGATCCACATGTCTGCCATGTCATTATTTATTTTTATAAAAAATTAAAACTAAAAATAAATTTAAAATTAGAAAACTAAAAAAACTAAATTGCGTTGAACAAGATTCAACAATTCCTTCTGTCCAAGTTCATTTTTTCTTCCAGCAACAACATTCAAGAACATATGGGTTGAGAGGAAACAGATGAATTAAGAAGTGGTGGTGTCCCAAATCTTCAGCGTCGCTTCACATTAGAGGAGAGAGAGAGAGGACGAAATTTTCGCAGAGGAGGGAGAGAGCAGAAAGGGAAACTACGGTTGAGAAGGGTGTGATTTCCGGCAGTGGTGAGAGGAGGGAGAACGACGGCGAGGGAGAGAGGAATACGGTGGAGAGAGAGAGAGAGATGAACGACCTTATGACAGCGCCAGACAACTGCGACTGTGGGGGGCTCGTGGAGGGTGCCACGACATGGGATAAAAGGTGACGACGATGACTACGCCGGAGTGCTGCGACAGAGACAGGAAGGGTTCCACCGCAACAGCGGTGACTGTGGTGTTCGCGCGAGAGGACAGCGGCGTTGGACAGAAACGCGAAGACAGAGAGAAAGGAGGATACAAAAGGACAGTGGTGTTCGCCGGAGAAGAAACGCACTCCAGGGTTTATGGTGTGATTGAAAGAAAGTAAATGAGAGAGAAGAGAGAAAACTAGCGTGAGATTGGAAGTTTTGATGTTCTTGTTGCAGAAGAGGGAGTGAGATTGAAGAGGAATGGATTTTAGTTTTTGTTAATTTAATTAATTCTAGTTTTTTTAATTTATTTTTAGTTTTAATATTTTATTAAATAAATAGTGATGTGGCAAGTACATGTGGCATCATTTAATGACGTGGACAAGCTGCATCAGCTACCACGTCATTTAATGAGTGCCACATCAGCTTTTTTTGTTTGGTAGAATTACAACTCAGCTTAAAAAATTGAAAAAATCCTCTTTGGACTAAAATGTCTGAATTTTTTAAAATAGAAGGACTAAATGTCTGAGTTTAAAAATAAGAAGACCAAATATCTGAATTTTTAAAAATAATGGGACCAAAACTATAATTTAGCCTATAATATTTTTACTCATACTTCACTTATGTCTAAAAAATTGTATAACTTCTTCAATTTTAGAATTAAAAAGTAAGTCATCTCTACGGTAAAATCTACCTGCCAAACATAAAATAGGCTAAATAGCACTTTTGGTCCTTTATCTTTACTTCAGATTTCACTTTGGTCCTTTATCTTTTTTTTGGTCCGTTTTGGTCCTTTATCTTTCATTTTCGTTTCACTTTGGTCCTTTATCTTTTTTTTGGTCCGTTTTGGCCCTTTATGTTTCATTTTCGTTTCATTTTAGTCCCTCACGTTATTATTTAATTCAATTAAAACATTAAAACAATTAAAACAATTAAAACAATTAAAACAAAATTATTTTAAAACAATTAAAACAATATTTTGGTCCCCCACCGTGAACCCCTCTCCCCCCCCCCCCCACTATTCATCATCTTCAACCTCAAATCACTATTCACACATAAACCCCAATTTTTGTTCCACTCACCTTAACCCAACCAAACTCTAATTTCTTCACTCCAAGCTTGCAATCAATCACTCAATGGCATATCCCTAAGCTTTCAAGACAAGAATGAGCCAAGAAACTCAACATTCCTCATTTCTTCACAATATTTGAAAATGGTGAATTTGTGTAGAGTGAGTTGATGATGATGATGTTGGTACCAAATCGAAGAGGAAGTAATGCTGAACGTTTTTCGTGTTGGAAGGAAGTCGTTTTGATGAGCCTTTGGACTTCGTTTTTCCTCTTCTTCTCCTTCACCCATTCTTTTCTCTTCTTTTTTCCTTTTCTCTCATTTCTCTCTGTTTCTCTTATTTCTCGCGTACCTTCCTTTTCTTTCTTTCTATTCTTTAATTCTCACACACACACACATATTGTTTTAATGGTGGGGATATGAATGGTTGAAGATGATGAATGGTGGGTGGTGGTTGTTGGTGGCTGACGGTGGTTCACGGTGGGGGGGGGGGGAGGGGTTCACGGTGGGGACCAAAATATTGTTTTAATTGTTTTAAAATAATTTTGTTTTAATGTTTTAATTGTTTTAATTGTTTTAATGTTTTAATTGAATTAAATAATAACGTGAGGGACCAAAATGAAACGAAAATGAAACATAAAGGACCAAAACGGACCAAAAAAAAGATAAAGGACCAAAGTGAAACGAAAATGAAAGATAAAGGACCAAAACGGACCAAAAAAAAGATAAAGGACCAAAGTGAAATCTGGAGCAAAGATAAAGGACCAAAAGTGCTATTTAACCTTTAAAATATGTAAATTTTAATTTATTTATAATTAATAATTAAAATATGATACAGCTACAAGTTTTTTTTTGGTTACCATTTACCTCTATTTTCTTTTTGTTACAACACTAGTCACTTGTATTTCTCTTGTCAAAAAAAAGTTAGTCGTATTTCTCATCACCCACCGCCTGGGAGAAAGTAGACTGCTGGACTAGGGTTTCGCGAAAATCTGAAACTGAAACAAAGAGGCGATAGATTAGGGTTCCTTTTCATTTCACTGTCACCAGGAAAAAGAAAGAAGGAGGAAGAAGAAAGCAAAAATGGCTCGTAATGAAGAGAAAGCCCAATCGATGCTCAATCGATTCATCACCATGAAAGCAGAGGAGAAGAAGAAGCCAAAGGAGCGTCGTCCCTTTCTAGCATCAGAGTGTCGCGACCTCAACGAAGCCGACAAATGGCGCCAACAAATCATGCGTGAAATCGGTCGCAAAGTCGCCGAGATCCAAAACGAAGGTCTCGGTGAACACCGCCTCCGTGACCTCAATGATGAGATCAACAAACTCATCCGTGAGAAGTCTCATTGGGAGCGTCGCATCGTCGAGCTTGGCGGTCAAAATTACGCTCGCCACTCCGCTAAAATGACCGATCTAGATGGCAACATCGTCGATGTTCCTAACCCTAGCGGCCGTGGCCCTGGTTACCGCTATTTTGGTGCCGCCAAGAAACTCCCTGGCGTCCGCGAGCTTTTTGATAAGCCACCGGAGCTTCGTAAGCGCCGCACTCGCTATGACATTTACAAACGAATTGATGCTGCTTATTATGGCTACCGTGATGAGGAGGATGGTATTCTTGAGCGCCTTGAGGGGCCGGCGGAAGATGCTATGCGCCGTGAGGCTGCCGAGGAATGGCACCGCCTTGATATGATAAGGAAGGAGGCTAGGAAGGCGGTTCGCAGTGGGGAGGTTGCCGAGGTAACTGCTGCTGTTAGGGAGATACTGCATGAGGAGGAGGAAGAGGTGGTGGAGGAAGAGAGGAGAAGGGAGAGGGAAATGAGGGAGAGGTTTGAGGAGAAGGAGAGGGAGTTTGTGGTGCACGTGCCGTTGCCGGATGAGAAAGAAATTGAAAAAATGGTGTTGCAGAAGAAGAAGATGGACCTGTTGAATAAGTATGTCAGTGAGGGTCTCTTGGAGGAACAGAGTGAAGCTAAGGACATGCTTAACATTCACCACTAGGTAGGTTCATCTTCTATGTGCTGTTTGCTCTTACATTGATTACATGTTGCAATTGAATTGGCTTAAGTAGGTTTTTAGGTTCAAAGAGAGCAATGTGTTACTAGGCTACTGGGTTTGAGATTTTCTGAATGATCTATTTATAGCTAGCTGTAAATTGTACTGGATGATGTCTCCATTGATATAGTTAAAACGCATCCTGCAGACATTTTTGGGTTTTGTATCACACAACACAAGGATATGCAAATGGCTTTATGGTGATATCATATGAACATTGTTGTTTATTTACATCTGAGTTAGATTATTTTGCGGTGTAGTCTTGTACTCTTGTACTATTCAGTGGTACTGCATGCCAAAGAGGCAGATACCTTTTTGTTTGATGGAGATGCGGGGCGAATGAAGGGAAGTAGAGAGAACGAATCATTGTTCATTAAGTTGTGGGTTTATCTCTTAGTAATTTTGTCCATTAGAATTAATTAATTGAGAAGGGTGTTTCACTGTGCAGTGCAATACTGTGTTTCGAAGAAGGAAGCGGAAATGAGATGACAGAATGTAGAAGATAAGAAGAGGGATGTGTAGTGTAGGTGTGGTGAGTGTGACACAACATTAGTTCTCTCTATTTATAGGACCCACTACACCCTCCCTTCCCTTCCATACTCACCACACCTACACTACACTACACACCCCTCTTCCCAAATTCAAGGTGCAGTCTTCACATTGGGTGAGAAGCTCCTTATTGGAGTAGTAGGACACGTGCAAGTTCCTGGTGCTCTCAATGACACTGAATCCTTTGCACGGGCTCTCCTTCTCTAAACATGGCTTTGTCCCTTCCCTCTCACTTGAGTGAGGGCGCGTGCAAATTCCTGGTTCTCTCGATGATACTGAATCCTTTGCATGCGCTCTCCTTCTCTAACACGGCTTCCTCCCTTCCCTCTCTCACTTAAGTGAGCCTCACACTTGCATTTTGTGTGGTAATTGATATCCCTGTTCTCTCAGTTTCCTACTTAATTTGCATCATCACTCTTATTCTTTTAAGTAATAGTGTGATTCACAGCTTTCAATTATGGTCTCTAATACACGGAGTACATGCAGGGTACAACATTGCCTTCTCTCCAATACACAGCTTTCAGAAGGGTACAACATTGCCTTCTACTGCTTACCAGTTTTCCCCTAAATGAATTTATGCGTTGGTTCAGCCGATTCATAATCCATATAATAATATTTTACATTTGCTTTCTCGGGTTACTGTCACAATGGAACATTTACATTGAGAGTTTGAGCATTTGTAGCAATGTTGGCAAAGCATAATCCGGAATAAGTTTTGTTAGGATCAATTTGGCCATCCCTTGTTCGGTTACAGAAGAACAGCTTTATGCATTCAATGATTGATAATGGAAATGTATAAGTACGCCCATGTTGTCCCTAGATGTCTCAATTGTGCTAAGAAAATGATTTCAACCGTGCATTAATCAAAATATTGAAAGTTGAAACCAACAATCACGTTTTCTTTCAACCATTAAATCAAACAGCTCTTTTACCTTGTTGAAGTTACCATTCCTTGCAACCATCGGAGCCTTGTACACTTGAACTGTATCCCCTGTGGCCAGCTTGCTTGACCAACTGAGATATCAAAGCTAGAACCGGTTGCTATCATCAAAACCTAGTAGTAATGTGACTGGGGAGGGGAAAGGTAGATGAGAGAGGTGATATTAAAATAATAAAAATGTGTATTTAAAGTTATCTTTGGAATAAGTCTTATTTTGTTGAGTATAAAATTTGAATTGGAAAATATTTCGTACTCATCTGTAGATTTTTGTTTTTTTGTGTTGGTTTTGATCATTTTATAAATCTTAGACCGGCACATATCAAGATATAATGTTTTGGCACAACCAATCAAATTTAACACTCCATTTGAGTTTATAATATTTATTTTTTCTCTCATTTTGACTCTTATTATTTTAATTAAATTCTTCATTTATCCTCAATTAAATGTATTTTCTCATTTAAACAGTAATTACAAATGTATCTTTATTCCTGTCAAAAAAAAAACAAATGTCCCTTTATGTCATGTCATTTTATATTCATATAAGTCAATGCAATTTTTAATTTTACCGAACACAAGTAATTCAATTTGTTAGCCACTATCAGTTATCTACTCATCTGCTATATTTTTTTACCAAATAGAGACTAATATTAAAAATCATTTCTAAAATCTTTTTAAGAATTCCCACGACAAAATGCAGTTAACTATACGACCTTGCATATTGTCTAAAATCTTTCGATAATTCATATTGATCTTCCAGCTATATTTTTTTGACAAGCAAAGATTTTATTGAGGGTACTCCAACCCGCATCGGATCAACGAGCCTCGTTAAAACCTCTTGAGACCAAAACCCATTGAAAAAAGGACTCAACGAAGAAAAAGAGTACCCAAAAAAAGTTATAGAACATACTACTTTGAAAGCCAAATCTACTAGGATATTACAAGTACGCCACCATATGAACCCATCTAGATTAAACACCTGCTCAACTATAGCAGAAATAAGAACACAGCAAGGAAACAACAACCTAACAAGCAATGGCAGATCTTTTTGGGAGCGGAAGGATGCCACGGTACCCCTAATTTTTTAAAAATTTAGTATATATATATATATATTTTATTCACAAAATCAGGTTATATATAATCAAACGAACATTTATCATCAAAAATGTTGTGTGGCGCAATGCTTGTTCCAGTAATTTTGTATATTTTTCTCAATTAAAACAACAAATTGCTCCTGTCAAGAGTTGAATCGCAGACAATAATATTGATATACATAAAACTTACCACCAAACCAAATGAAACAATTTATAATGTGGTAAAACATGTTTTATATATTTGTTCCTAATTTGGCACCCCCCAATTTTTTCTCTAAGATCTGCCACTGCTAACAATAGGGCTGGACACCGGTCGGTTACGGCCGGATTCGGTCCAGAAAAGACCAATCCAACCAAAACCGAAGCAACTGGAATCTCATCCATCTCCGACCGTTTCAGCCACCGGTTTGTCGGATGGCGGGTTCAACAGATTCAGCGGGTGGTCGGGTGGGTTTAAACGGTTAAAGGTGAGAAAATCAAATGTACAGATCTGGAAAGAATAGGTAGAATCTTGGAAAGATCTGACATGTGAGAACTATATTTACATCTTTATTGAACTCGAAGGCAGCAACTTGACAGAGGCAGCAAGTTCAGAAGGAGCTTAACTATTCTGGTGGAAAGCCACGAATCATGTTATTGGAGAAAAGGGAAGAAGTAACGGATGGAGCTTGACAGAGACAAAGAATGAAGACTGGGAGATGAAGAAGAGGATAGTAGAGTAGCGCAATAGGGGGAAATGAAGATGATGGAGGAACACTGTTTATCTTTTCACATTTCATCTAGTCTAGTAAAATAATAATAAAACGAAATTGATAGTAAAAAATATGAAATATATAGAGTATTAGTCAAATCTAGTAGAGGAGACTCAGTGATAATAAAAAAAGTAGACACGTCATTCCCTCTGAATGCCAGTGCACTAAGTACGATAGAAATCATCATATCATATATTTTTAATTTTAAATAAATTACTAGAACATGTTATCTTGCCAACAAAGGTCATGTCTCAATCGGGTTCGGTTACCAATGGTTTGAGGTATTTACACCGCACCCGACCACTGTTAACCATTGTAACCCGATTTTTCAAATCTGAAAATCCGACTATTTTATTTACTCGACCGCTGTTGTATATTTTTGCACGGGTAAGACGGGTTACGGGCGGGTGATAATTTCTTGTCCACCCCTAGCTAACAAGACCCCTGGCATTTCATCTTCAAATTGCAACAATGATAACTGCCAGGATCAATCACCAAGCGCCAACCAGTAACAATGTCTGCACCAACACCAACAGCTATATTATTTTAATGAGCTGTCATTATACTATTGGTTTTGCCCAAAAATTACGTATTGGGTTTGTGCCCATCAAGATTATATCAGTCTTACAAGAAGAAACCACTGCATTAGGAACTCCTTTAAAAAAAATCAACTACATCCCTAAAATCAATAGGTGCTTTCCAGCAACGGAATTGTGTAGGCCAAAAAATTGATGGTTCAAGGAGCGGAAAACAAAATCTACATTCTCTACTTGGTTTAATCACAACAACTTGCAATGGCTTCAAAATCTTTGGTTGATTGACAATGTATTTCGTTGCCTTGAGGATGAACTTTTGTATTCTTGGATCAACTTTTCCAGAAGCGTTTCTGTCCTTGCATTTTCCTGCATCAGTTGGAAAATGTCTGGTATTTTAGTTGTCTCTTGTTTTCAATGTTTCGGTAACAGAACAAATTCTCTGTTACAATTTATTTCACAAAATTTTGAAATCGGATATCAAAATGAAAACAATATTGCATTTTGCAATAATCAGCGCAAACATATCAACTAAAGATTATAGCATAAAACAAAGCAGATGCCTTAGAAGAGTATGTACGGTTTGTTTCCTTGTTTTCATTTGAAGTTGATGTTTTTATTAATATAATAATTACAAATATACTACTTTTGTTTTTATAGAAGAGTATAGTTTCCTACAATTAAATAGTTACCTCTGATGCTCTTTGGAACGCCTGATGAATTCACTCGGAATATCACAACCTTGGTAAGACTGTAGCACTGGTCTTATATCAGCCGGGCTACTACGGGCAACAACTGCATATAGATGTCACAAAAATACTTACGAACATGATTCGCTTTAAACATATATGAAGAGGGATGCACTTACACTTGAGGAATGGTATGAAAATGAAAACAATCACTCAAAATATGAACTAATTTTTCAACATATCCTATGGTTGCTTACACTCAAGAAATGGTATAAAATCCACAAGAGCTGTATCATCTTTGTCCTGCTGCTGCCATGACTTAATAGGGACGGAATTCTCAGGTTGTAGGCAACTTTCTAAAGCATGGCCACTTAAATACAGAATTTTTGCAGGATTTCTGTTCAGTTTTGAAAGATCCTGCCAATTAAGGGGTGAAAAGGGGTAAGAACATCTCATTATATGAATATTTAAAACACAACTACATTCGTGTAGTATCATAATGAAAAGACAAGGCAAAAGTTTAGGACATAATATTTGTAGGCCTATTTTTATATTCTTCAGGTGTAAGTTGCATTATCAATTATAGTTTCAAGCCAAATGCTCTCTATTATAAGCCAAAATCGGCCGTAAGCTTGGCATAAGAGTTTACATATATAATTGAGAGAGAATAATACAAGAATATAATCTCAGACGTACTCTATAGTGTTTCCCATCCTGATACTTAGTAGCTGGCCTCGATAACCTATACCTAATGCAATGCTTGGGATCCAGCCTTTCTATGACAGGGTCTACAAACTGCACAAATCAACAACAGCATGAATAAACAAATACTCATAATAATGATAAGTACCCACTCAGAATATAGAGGAAAAAATTACCATATTTTGTTCATCTGTATAAACCACTATTTCGTAGAACTGAGCTAGATGTTCCAAGAAGGCATCAACCCCAGGTCTTTTAAAAGTCTGCCAGCCTGTATCTCTCTTTACATATCATTTAAAAGCAAAAAAAAAAAAATACTATGTCAGATGCCTACAGTATGTAAGAGATTCAACTCTTGCTTTTGTGGGACTGTGACATACATTTTATAAATGAAAGTGTTGATAAAAAAGCATAACATAAAAATCATACAGTTCATTTGACAATTTTATATATATCTGTATACAGAAAAAAGCCATTGCATTTGCAGTTGAAGCTTACATTCCAAGTATAGTGAATCAATGTCTCGTTGAGATCTAGAACCAGTGTAAACACATGTTGCTCCTGAGGAAGCAAATCTGGAAGGAGCTTGTCTGTGTATGGTTCAGTGTAACTCTAAAAGGAAGCAAAACCATGGTAAAAGTTTAATACAAAGGTCGAAAAAATATTATTTTTTTTAAAAAAGGTACACCTAAAAACTAAAATCAGGGAATAAAAAGAATGTACGTACCCTAACTTGTTCTTCAACTAGCCTTCTAGCATCCAAGTAAAACTCTACTGCTTTAGCAGGTACTGAGATATTACATGCAGGATCGCTACACGTTATTTTCAGTTAAAAAATAAATTTAAAAGGAAATTATGTTTATCCATAACCAAGGGCACTTCAAAAAAATCAGAAAAAGAGAAATGATGATTCACAGGTCCATTCCATTCATGTAACAGCAATACTCCAACAGTTCAAGGTGAGAGAACATCACATGAAGAAACAAGACAGATTATATATTTAAAAGAGCCGAACAGAACTTATATAAGACAAGGGATGAACAGAATATAGCTAAGGGAACCCACCTGTCATTGCAGCTGAGTATAGAAACCCTTGAAATTTCTGCAAGAAGTACGAAACCAAAAAATGTCACCCTAGAAACCAATGATAATTTATCATATCCAAGCCAAGCAGAGTTCCAAAACTAAGCAATGGTAAGGTGCATCTAGGGCATTTCCAAGAAACAACATACTCTAATTTTTAATCTAGCCCAGAAATCACCAAAAGTCATTTATACATACAATCAAAAACTACTATATCAAAGTATCATATCTTAAGAGACCACACGAACAATAAATTGATGAAATGAGGCCAACAATAATAATATCCACGCACAAATTCTAATACTCGATTCAGTTCATAAGCTGATAAGCAGCATTTAAAATAACAAGAGAACAACATTGGAAGAGCCATTTCATCAGCCAAACTTTCGTGTTAGGTATTCCAAAGCATGACTCCAAAAAAAAGAACCATTCTAGAAATCAAGATTAAATGCTAAACTAACAAAGAAGATTGAATACGAAGAAAGAATGAGAAGCAGTCAGCAGTACTCACATCGAGAGCAGTGGCTCCATCACCTACAGTGTATTTGGCCGATTCACGGAACGACCTCGTTTTTTCATCAACTTCGTCTGAACTATATGCTGCACATTGCATTCCAACAAAAAAGAAATGAAAAAAAAAAAAGATCAATCATCTACAATTAATCGATCATCATTTCCAGGTCAATATGATTCAATGAGAACAAAACGAACCGTAAGAAGCGTAACCAGCCAATGCAGCGGTTCCGGTGAAGGTACCAAGAATGGCGTATTTGATGAAGTTCCAGCGGGACGGTGAGGCGGAGGAAGGAGGCGAAGGGTGAGGAGCAGTAGGAACTGCATTGGTGGAAAGAAATCGCTTCGATGTTGATGATGCGACGGAAAAGGCTCGCGATCGGAGAAATCTCAGAGACATGGTTTTGATCGCGACGCTGAAAATGCCCGTGAGCAGTGATCAAAGAGGTTCAAGTAGGGTTTAGGATTTTGCAGAAACGCGGATCAACTATGTGCTCTGTTTGGTTTCCTGCTATTCCATTATTCCTTTTTTCTCTGTTTGGACTTTGGAAGTAGTTACGCTGCTTCTGGAACCCGGGTGTTTGGATGATACTGGCTACCCACGTGCTGGTTTTATATTTGTGATATTTTGAATTTGAATTGAAATGTGATGATTTTATTTTATCATTTTTTTTATAAAGAAGAATTTGGGGTGAGTGGAAGAAGCTGAGTCCAATGTAGAAAATGTGCGAGTTATTTGAGCTCTTACGAGATCAATTATGTTTTATTTACTCCTAACTCCAAAAGATTGTTGGTTTGGACTTGAATTTGCAACATATTAGATACATGAGAGTCGGGACGCGAGAAGGTCATATGACCTTGGGAGGACCACAGAGAGTACACACTATTTTCACAGATTTCTCTTTTCAGATGTTACCTGCTGTTCTGTACCGAGCAGTTTTTGGTGGACTGCTGTTGGTAGGTCCCTTGCTGTTGTGGCAGTAGGTCAGTGAGCGCCCGGGGGGTACCTGCAAGCCACTCCGACGCTCAAGTCAGTATGAGAGTAAGACAGTGTATATGCAAAGGAAGAGTGTGTACCTCGTGAGTGGCTGTGCGAGCCGAAATTTATAGGAAATTGTTGTTCGTTGTGGATCGTCAGATCAGTGGAGGCGATCTGAACCCTCCAAGTGTATTGGGCTTGCATGTAGTGGATATGGGCCAAGTTGATTGAGCTGATCCATATCTCATCGCTAATCGCACCCTCCGGTATTGGTAAATGGACCTCTTGGTTGAGTCCAGAACAGTTGCCCCCCAAGCCGAGATTATTCCGAAGGATGGTCTTGGCTTGAAGGATTTTCGTCGATTTGCCGGATTTGTGAGGTTGCGCGGGAGACTGCCTTTGTAACAATCGTGTTTTGTCATTTTCACTCTCTAGAGTAAAAAAGAGAAATTTTTCCAAGCGTTCTTTGTCTGTCTTGTCAGGTCGTATGAGATCACTTCGTTGCGACCGCGACTCACACCTCCTTTGGTGTGATCCTTGTGCCAAGCATCAGGCTAGGGTGGCGTATTCTGATGTTGGTGCCCCCCTAGGCGCCTCGTGCCAAGGTGCTAAGACATCCTGACGCGGGCGCCCTCGTGGGCGCTTTCCCGGGTGCCTGTTTGTTTTTGAGAGTTGGTGCCCTCCTGGGTGCCTTGGGTGTTGTTCCCTGCTTGCGTGTGCTGGGTGGCTTTTCGTGGAGCAGATTTTGCAAGACAAGGTTCGGTGCTCCCGTGGGTGCCTTACTGCATAGTGCTGACTACCCTGTTGCGAAGGATTTGCTTTCAGACTACCCCCTTGCCAGGCGCCCCTCTGTTGGGCGCTGCTTACTCCTGCCAGGCGCCCTTTGGGCGCCCTCCTGGTCCTTCCAGGCGCCCTCATGGACGCTGGTTGCTTTTGCCAGGCGCCCTCATGGGTGCTGGTTGCTTCTGCCAGGCGCCCTAATGGGCGCCCTCCTAGTCCTGCCAGGCGCCCTCATGGGCGCAGGTTGCCTCTGCCAGGCGTCCCCATGGCGCCCCCCTGCTCCTGCCTGGCGCCCTCATGGGCGCTGGTTGCTACCTTGCCGGCGCCCTCATGGGGGCCCTCCTTGCCAGGCGCCCTCTTGAGTGCCGACTTGTGTAGACGTGTGCTTGGCACTTTGCTTTATTTTTTGCTGCTCATCTTGTCTCTTAGCCTGCTTTTCTTGCTTGGTGCCGAGGGGAATTACTTCTCTTGTCCTTACCATTACCTTGTTGACATTTCCACGAGTTTTACCTCTTCTAAATTACCACCAAAGTGATTTGGGTTGTCCTTCAGCTTATACTTCTAGCTTTTTTGTGTTTGAGCACATCTTGTTTTGTTGACGTCCCCCACCTTAGGGGAGGGGGTGTTCGGGCATGTCTTGTTTTGTTGAAGTCCCCAACCTATGGGGAGGGGGTCGTCTGCAAGTTTTCCTATCTGTCTTGTAACCGCTTGTTCTGCCCCCTGTCCTGCAGGTTGAGAGATGGTGAGTGATACAGTGCCTTCAAAGGAAGCCGGCTTCCCTGGCTTCGTCGTTACCTCTTCTGATGATGTTCTGCTTTTTGAACATGAGGAGTTGGAGATTCTTCTATGGTGCCTACTGTCATACCCCAATTTTGTCCGGCTTAGGTCAAAATCCTAATCTTCCACAAAAATAAATAAATTGAAGAGTGAAGAGCATTATGCATTACATTTTGGGTCCTAAAAGTCATTCCACATCTTTTAAAATCATTTTTAGGGTCGAAATGCATTTTGGAGCAAAATTAGGGTTTTTGGAGCAAAAAGGGTATTTTGGAGCAAAAAGGGTATTTTGGTCATTTCCAAAATTAAGCAATTTCTCACCAAAAATCATTATTCAATATCAGAAGAATGCATTTGGGTCAAAATGAGTTGGGTCATATTTTTTATGCGCATACATTGATAAAGTTTTGCATAAAAAGTCAAACTTCAAAGAAAAGGGCAAAATGGGAATTTCCTTCAAGGTGAGGTATCAAATCAATTTTGGGAATGGTGATATCATGGAATTTTGGGCCCAATGATTGATTCCTAGGATATGGCCCAAAGTGGCATGAATAATGTGGAATTATCATGAAAAGAATAATAAAAAATGGTAAAATAAGGAAGTGTCCTCATATAAGACAAAATGTACTATCTTTTGGCAAGCTTGCACAAACTTGGGCACCAATGCCTCATTTGCTCCGAATTTTCCAGCTATTTTTCACCTCATTTTGTGTTTCTTCATGCCCTTGATCCATGTGATTTGTATTCCTAGCCATTGATTAACATTCTAGATCAAATCCTAGGCTATAACTTTGTGTACAAAACCCTATTTGCCCTTAACAATTTTTGTGCAATAAAAAGCTCCTAATTTTCGTGTATGACCCCATTCCCTCTCCATTTTGTGTTTTCTCTCCACCCTCAATCCATGTGATAAGTGATCTCAACCCTCCATTCAAAATCAAAGTTCAATCCTAGAGCACTTAGTAAGGCCAATGACCCAATTGCCCCTAAACCTAAAATAGCTCTATAAATACTCCCTCATTCCCACACCTAAGGATCTTTTGGCCTCTCATTAAAACCCTAGCACACCAAAAACACCCCCTCTTCCTCTCTTCCACGAAATCTCTCTCACTCCCTCACTTCATTCTTTTCATCTTTCACCATCAAATCTTCCATTTCTTGCTAGATCATCATCATTCCTTCCATTCTCTTCAAGGTTGCATCATCAAATTGCTAAGAGATAGCAATCTTTGTGTTCATATCATCTCCTTCTTCATTTCTTTGTGATTTTGAGGTAAGCTTTGAAACTTTGCATCTCATATTTAGTTCTTCTTGCATAATCTCTCTTCTACTCCCAACTCCTTCTTGATTGCTTGTTGTTGTTGCTTTGAGGATCCATTTCAAACATTTTGACAAGGACTTAGGGAGCCTTGGGTGTTTGAGATGGGTCATTGGCCTTGAAGGAGTTGTTCTTGTGCTTGAATAATTTCCCTTGCATCTTTACATATTTTGCACTAGATTTCATAAATAAAGTTGTTTATGGGCTTTAGCATTTCGCATATCATAAAAGTTAGGGTTGATATGATTTTGTTTCACTTCCTCGCTTAATCATATGAATCCTTGCAAAAAAATAGATCTATGTTGCTTTGTGTTAATTTTGGTTTTTTTTATTAAATAAAATGTGGATCTATGTTTCATTTGGTTCGCATGCTTATAGATCTAAAAATATTTCCAAGTTGATTTTGTTGTTGTTCTTTGTTTGGTGATGTTTGATCTTGTTGTTAATATTTTATTTTAGTGTTAGATGTTATTTTTTGTTGTTGGTTGATGATCTAGCAATATGATTCCCACTAGTGCCTAGTGCACCTTGACCTAAGTGGTGAAGATTGCTAGAAATGACTCAATTTAGTTTGTGTGTCCACTTATTCTTGTGTCTTAGTTTGCTTATTGTAAATTGTTGATGATAGACAAGTTGATTCTCACTAGTGCCTAGTGCACTTTTCTCAAAGTGAGAGGATTGCTCTATGTGATTCAACTTGGTTTTAGTGTTTATTTACTTTTTACCTTTTTACTTTACCATTCATTAACTTTTTACCAAAACATAAAAAAATTTTACTACTTTGGTTTTTACCACTTCATTAATTTTTTACTAAAACATAAAAATATTTTACCACTTCCCATTTACCTCATGCATTTTTACTTTACCATCTCATTAAATAATTACCATTTACCTCATGCATTTTTACTTTACCATCTCATTAAATAATTACCATTTACATCATGCATTTTTACTTTACCATCTCATTAAATAATTACCATTTACCTCATGCATTTTTACTTTACCATCTCATTAAATAATTACCATTTACTTCATGCATTTTTACTTTACTTTTCACTAACTTCTTACTTAAAATTTTACAACTTATCAACTTGCAAAAATACCCAAAACATTTTCACATTCATGCATATCTTCATTCATACTTAGTTTATGTGACACTCTCATGCATCCTCATATGCTTATATCTCTTGCATCCTCTTATGCATCCTTGTATGCCATCTATTCATAAATAAAGTGCTATGCATTCATTCCTTGTACACTCATGCACTTACATGCTTACCTAATCATGCATCCTTGCTTACATATTCAATCATTTAACTTAGAATACTCTATGTTTACAATCAGTTGTATTCACTTGTTCTTGATGCCATGTAAATGTCTTGACTTGATTGTGTGTCCTCCTATCCACTTGTATGACCTCCTAATGGAGACGTAAGTCTACATGCATGATGTAGCATAGAGCCATTAGGGTAAATACAATCCTTCTTGCACACACCCAATCACTTTGAGAACTTTGTTTTGCATCTTTAATAATTGAATCCTTTGATTGTATGGGCATGTTTAATCTTGGTTAAGGAATGATATGTTCATGTTTGCTTGAGTATTATTCATTCATTTGCATTTGGTTATGGATTTAGAATTGATTTGAAATATTCTACTCCTTTTCTAAAACCCATTTCCTAAAATCATTTCAAAACAAAAAGAAACTTTTACTTTCAAAACAAAAATAAATCAATCGTCATTAAACACCAATCGCGCCGTTGCCGATTAGGTCATTAATGATAATTTCATTTTCAAAAGAGTTAGTAGTGAGGCCATTCTAACCGTTGTTGTTCGGTCTTCGCAAAAGCTCTATCCCATTTTCGAAAACTTATTCATTTCTCAAAAATAAACCGATTGTCATTAAACACCAATCGCGCCGTTGCCGATTAGGTCATTAATGATGATTTCATTTTCAAAAGGAGTTAGTAGTGAGGCCATTCTAACCGTTGTTGTTCGGTCTTCGCGAAAGC
This sequence comes from Astragalus membranaceus, assembly GCA_039519185.1. Taxonomy (NCBI): domain Eukaryota; kingdom Viridiplantae; phylum Streptophyta; class Magnoliopsida; order Fabales; family Fabaceae; genus Astragalus; species Astragalus membranaceus. The sequence continues at coordinate 180,694,718 of CM076849.1, forward strand.
TCAATCCTTTTTCAAAACCAAAAGCCGAGAACTACGTAGCTTTGATCCCTCTTCCAGTGAGGGTACGTAGGAGCGGGGTCCTGTCCCGTCAAGCACCCTTTTAAAAAAATTTTGTTTTGTTCCGCTTTTCAAAGATACCAAAAATATTCCTCTTCCCCCTGTTTTCAATAAAACAATTTCTCAAATGAAATAAAAAGAAAAGGAAAGAAAAGAAAAGAAGTGGAATAGACCGCTTTCAAACTCAAACTTTTGTCCAAACCACACATCAAGTTAATGGTTCCCTTTCGGTAGAAAGGAGGTGCGGGGTGCTAATACCTTCCCCGTACCTAACCGACCCCCGAACCTACATCTCTGCGTTTTCAAAAGACCACCCGCCTTTTCAAAAGACTTTTTTTTCAATGTTTTGGTCTTAAAATAAAAATATTGGTGGCGGCTCCAAACTTTTTCCACGTTGTCAAACGAAAAGTCCCAAACCGGATTTTTCGGGCGCAACACCTACGACAAAGTGATTGGCCACGTTCGTTGGTTATATCCGGAAGCCGTTCTAGAGTCGAGCCTCATTTGATTTGATCATGAGGTCTTTGTCAGGCTTGATTCTCATTCCTATGACTAGCATGCGCGAGGTGGGCTCGGGTGCCAGTCCTTGCTTTGTGCCTCTGAATGTATAATCTCATATCACCTCATGGCAATGTTAACTCTGACAGGAGTTTATCAGAATCGATCCGAATTTAACTCACCCATCAGAGGTTGCGACCTTTTCGATATGCCGCTTCGCGCCTTATGGACTCTAACAGGAGTTTATTAGAATCTACTCGAATTTAACTCACCCATTAGAGGTTGCGACATTTGCGATGCCACTTTGCCCATCTAGGGACTCTGACAGGAGTTTATCAGAATCGATCCAAATTTAACTCACCCATCAGAGGTTGCGACCTTTTCGATATGCCGCTTCGCGCCTTATGGACTCTAACATGAGTTTATTAGAATCTATCCGAATTTAACTCACCCATTAGAGGTTGCGACATTTGCGATGCCGCTTCGCCCATCTAGGGATTCTGACAGGAGTTTATCAGAATCGATCCGAATTTAACTCACCCATCAGAGGTTGCGACACGATTAAAGTTGCTTCGCGCCTCGTGGCAAAGTTAGCACCTCGTGGTGACTCTGGGGGCAGTTTATCAGAATCGATCTGAATTTAACTCGCCCATCAGAGGTTGCGACACGTTTAAAGTCGCTTCACGCCCCGTGGCAAAGTTCGATATCGACCTGCATTGGTCGGGGGATCTCCTCGACGGCGATCCCCGGTGGTGCCTCTGGTGGATATTGACCTGGTTCCACCGTTGCCCCCCAAGTCGAGATTATCCTGGGGGATGGTCTTGACTTGACGTTGTCGTTTAGGATGCCCTCGTAGGTTAGGGTGCCCTTATGGCTCGTGCCGTCGTCAGGTCTGCTAATTTTGTCAGAGGGTCACAGCAATTATCCTGCTCGTCTATTGGTATTTTTCGCTGACTTGCCTTGATCGAGGTGATTGATGGTGAGTATGGGTGAGCAACACCACATTTTCTTTTCCTCTTTGCTCACGTGCTCGTGCTCGTGCACGCAGGAACCCCTTCCTCCGACGCTCAAGTCAGTATGAGAGTAAGACAGTGTATATGCAAAGGAAGAGCGTGTACCTCGTGAGTGGCTGTGCGAGCCGGAATTTATAGGAAATTGTTGTTCGTTGTGGACCGTCGGATCAGTGGAGGCGATCTGAACCCTCCAAGTGTATTGGGCTTGCATGTAGGCGATATGGGCCAAGTTGATTGGGCTGATCCATATCTCATCGCTAATCGCACCCCCTTGGTATTGCTAATTGGACCTCTTGGTTGAGTCCAGAACACCTGCTCTGGGGCTCCATCACCGTGCCATATATGCCAGACAGGGTCCGGTGGCAGCTTGGATACATCCACCAGATCCCTGGCCTGCCCCTTTTGGTTGGTTCCTCACGTCCATCTACGACGGACATTTTACAGCAGTGATTGTTCTACGCTGGCCCGGCGCGGACTTTCAGGAACACTTCTAGACGGACAGCCGTGGCGGGTCTCTGCGATGACGGTTACCTACCATGGTATTTGGAGGTGTCCATTCCCCGTCTGACTCCGGCCTCCGCCTCCAGAGGATGATGTACCAGATCAGGAGGCAGCAGCTGAGGATATTGGTCCACTGACCGCGGATGATAGGATGGAGTGAGCAACTGCACTTCTACGGGATGCCATGGTAGACGAGGGCATTCCACCTGCTGTATATGAGACCCTTTCGACTGCTTTAGGGCTTTTGACATTTGACCCTTAGTTGTATATTTTGTATATTTTGACGTATTTATTCTCTCGTATTGTATTGTTATCGTTTATCGTGATTGTAGTTTAGTGAGTTTCGTTATATATCGTTATTTATGGTAGTAATTTAAATTTTTTTAAAAAAATTAAAATACTTTCTGAAAATAGATCTAAATTCGGAATGCAAATTTTTAAGATTTCCGGAAATACCTCAAAAAGAGGTATTTTCGGAAGCCATTTTGCCTTTCGAAAATACCTCTTTTTGAGGTATTTCAGGAAATTTTAAAAATTTCCGGAAATCTTAAAACTTTGCATTCCGAATTAATTAAACCTATTTTCGGAAATTTTTAAAAAACCGTTTTTTTTAAAAAAAAAATGGTATTTTGGGTATTTTTGGTAAAATGGGTGTATAGGGGAGAAAGAGGGGGGTACAAAAGAAAAAACCCATAAATTGTACATGATAAAATTATTATCATGCTCCAATAACTACCAAGTCATACAATTTAATTTTTTTGGTTTTAAATGTTTTTCATTGTTTTTGAAAAAATTGTTTGCTTTTCATACTATAGCCATATTCTTGTTTTCATGAACCAGTATCATTGCCCAGTGGCTTAAGCTACCTTGAGACGCAAGGGGTCGATCCGGTGTTTTTGAGTTCGATTCCTTCTGTGGGCAAACTCAATGTTGGTCAGTGCGAAATTTGTTAACTGCACTTCTCCGGGATGCCATGGTAGACGAGGGCATTCCACCTGCTGCTGTATATGAGACCCTTTCGACTGCTTTAGGGCTTTTGACATTTGACCCTTAGTTGTATATTTTGTATATTTTGACGTATTTATTCTCTCGTATTGTATTGTTATCGTTTATCGTGATCGTAGTTTAGTGAGTTTCGTTATATATCGTTATTTATGGTAATAATTTAAATTTTTTAAAAAAATTAAAATACTTTCTGGAAATAGATCTAAATTCGGAATGCAAATTTTTAAGATTTCCGGAAATACCTCAAAAGGAGGTATGTTCGGAAGCCATTTTGCCTTTCGAAAATACCTCTTTTTGAGGTATTTCCGGAAATCTTAAAACTTTGCATTCCGAATTAATTAAACCTATTTCTGGAAATTTTTAAAAAACCGTTTTTTTTAAAAAATGGTATTTTGAGTATTTTTGGTAAAATGGGTGTATAGGGGAGAAAGAGGGAGGTACAAAAAGAAAAAACCCATAAATTGTACATGATAATATCCAATAACTACCAAGTCATACAATTTAATTTTTTTGGTTTTAAATGTTTTTCATTGTTTTTGAAAAAATTGTTTGCTTTTCATACTATAGCCATATTCTTGTTTTCATGAACCGGTATCATTGCCGAGTGGCTTAAGCTACCTTGAGATGCAAGGGGTCGATCCAGTGTTTTTGAGTTCGATTCCTTCTGTGGGCAAACTCAATATTGGTCAGTGCGAAATTTGTTCCTATTTCATTGAAAGCGTTGTGACACTCTATTTGTAGCCAATGATGATATGAACCAGAAAGATATTCTTGTTTTCACCCTACTCTCTCTTTCTTTTATTTAGGAGTTGACTTGACAAACAAACCCATTATATGGCCTTACCATATAAGTGATAAATGACCCATTAATCTAGTGTTGATAACCTATTAAGTTTTTTTTAGTAAAAAAAAAGATAACCAATTAAGTTTTTTTATCGAAGATAACCAATTAAGTTTTATGACCATTCCACTAAAAATACACACCAATAACATTTAAATTTTATTTAGATAACAGGAAAAGCACGAAGGAAATGGAATAAAACATTAGAAATGGGTTGAATTTTGTTTTATAAATTCTTTTTCCTAAAACAATGATTAAATGGGTTTTTAAAACAAGTTTAAAGGCTATAAACCAGACAACATAAAAGCAAACAGGGAGAGAAGATAAACACACAAATATTTATCTTAGTCTGCTATCACCTAATAGTAATGTCCAATCCCTTCACATTTTGAAGGGCTTTTCCACTATGCAAACTATAAGTATGGTAAGAAATAGACGGGTGGAGTTTTGGCACTTTTTTTATTGAACATTAATTCTCTATTAATCTTTGGCTCTGAAATACGAATGAGTTCTCTCAAGTGACTTTACTGTTATGTGGAGTCTCGACTATTAATTAAAAAGTCAGAGAGAGAAACTTTAACATATGAAAAAAAAAAGAACAAATACATTGAATGGTTTAGATTTCACGCTTGAGACTCTCAAGTGAAATCCTCAATGAGAGTGTTTGGATAGATCATTTGAGTGACATCTAAAGTATTAGTCCAAATTCTCATTCTCATCACTAAAGTAAAAGATGAAACATGCGTTTAAGCCTTTAATAAAATATTGCTTTTAGTTGGCCTTGTATCAAAGATGAGTGCTTTGGTGGTGGTTTGGGCTTTGGCATGACTGAGACACTGAAAAGTGAAATAAACTGATTGATACAAGGCATTTTACGATGACATTTGCCTTTGATGGGAAACTTATCACATTTCCCCACCCTAAAAGTATTGATTTCTAATTCTTAGTATGTTAGCAGTTTTTTTTTAAATTTTCACAGACTTCTTCTAGCAATGAAAAAAATACGTGTAAACCAGAAAGACTAGTATTAGCAAAATTCCTAGCATTGAATTGGCATGAAACAACAATAAATGTTGGTTTTCTAGAAAAGAAAAATATTGTATTTTTTTTAGATAAGCGAGAAATATTGTACTTGAGTTTGAGTAGAGACTGGACATTACATTACAAATCCCGACTGCACAAAAGGTTACTAACAAAAAATCAATGCTTGTTCCACTAAAATGAAAGTGAAATTAAAGCCTTATAATACCGAGAAAGAGATCGTTAATGCGTACCAAGAAAACTAAGAAAAAATAACATTCTTCTTTTCTTCTTACTATCATTGTCCTCATTTATAGAGCGGGAGCTGGAGCCGTAGCAAAAACAGGAGCGAGAGCGAGAGCAGCAGCTGAAGCGAGAGCTACAGCCGGAGTCGGAGCAGAAGGATAAATGCTACGGTAAATGAATGTAACCGAATATAGACATTTTGCGAATAACCATCCTTTTTTCCTATCATGACTTTCTGTTATCATATTTTAAAACTAGCGCAGTATACCCTGTGCCTACGCACAGGTGCTGTCGTTTTATTTTTATGTATGATCTCAGACAAAATTTAATCAGTCCAAAAATTACTCCGTGAAAATCTTGACAAATTTAAAATAGACAAACTTAGTTAGTCTGAACATTTTCCCGTGTAAAAAACAGAATATTAAAATTTTATCAAAATTTTGATAATTTTTAAAATAGTAAAAAAGAAAAATGAAGGAGACATGTAGATGGAATTAAAGTAGATATATCGTGAAAATAGAGAAATGAGAGAGTTAGCGGAAGAAAGAGGAGCAGATAGTGAAAAGTTTGAAAAAATGTGTGAGAGTGAAAAAGTTTGAAAAAGTGAAAAAATGAAATTACTTATATAAAGTCCAATTGCTTAGTTGGGAAAATGATAAGATTAGTATTTTGGTAGTGGGTGATGTATGTACTCAGAGAAAGTTTAATTAGTCCGAACATTATCCCGTGAAAATCAAGACAATTTTAAAGTTGACAGATTTAATTAGCCTAAATATTACCCCGTGTAAAAAAACGGATATTAAAATTTTGTCAAAATTTGAAATTTTTTAAAATAGTAAAGAAGAAAGTGTGTAAAATAGAGAAATGGGAGAATTAGAGGAAGAAAGAGGAGAAGAGAGTGAAAAAGTGTGAAAAAGTTTGAAAAATAGAGAAATGAGAGAATTATAAGAAGAAAGAGGAGAAGAGAGTAAAAAAGTGAAAAAATGAAAAAGTGAATTTACCTAAATATCCTCCAATTATTTATTTGGGAAAACGATAAGATTGTTATTTTAGTAGTAAATAAATGGTATAAATAGATACTAGATAAGAAAAACCTGACCTCAACCCATGCTAGGAATTTTGTTAATACTAGTCTTTTTGGTTTACACATATTCAGGAATTTTGTTAATACTAGTCTTTTTGGATGGATGGGTATACACTTACAAAACCCAATGCACAAAAATATTACAAAACCCATGGTTGTTTTTTTTGTACCCCCATCACATAACAATTTACCCTCATTGACCCTGCGAAAAGACGCAATTCCCCTTCATAAAATTTAAAAAACCCGAACATATCCTGATTTCAATTTTTTTTTTGGAAATCGGATTTATGTATCTGTGAGGTAAATCCGATTTCCAAATCGGAATTATGTATCTGTGAGGTAAATCCGATTTCTACTGAAAATTTTAAAAATTTAAAAGCGGATTTATTTAAGATGGGGTAAATCCGCTTTTAAAAATAACAAAAGCGGATTTACCTTAAGTGGGGGTAAATCCGATTTTGTTATTTTTAAAAGCGGATTTACCTTATGTGGGGGTAAATCCGCTTTGTTAACCTAATTAATAAATAAATAAATCAGTTAAAAAATTAGGTACGAATTTCGACCGTCTTTTGGTTCTGTTTAGTGTGTAGTTCGTTAACACGTGACGATGTTGTACGTCGAGCGAATAATTTAGGCTAAAAAATCGGTTCTCGGGCAATCTGCTCAAATTGTAGTGAAACCATAGCCATTAAATCCGAAAAAAATCAACGATCAAGACTCTTCAAGAAGAGACATCTTTCAAGACAGGGGACCTCAGAATCCCAAATTCCATCGTTTACTATTTTTTATTAATTTTTTAATTTTTCATAATTTCCAAAAAATCTAAAAAAAATTGCATAAACTTATTTTGGTTTTATTAGATTTTTAGTGGTGTTTTGATAATTTTTGGATTAGTTTTGACTCTTTAACAGATTTTTAGTAGCATTTTTATAGCCTTTTTTAAAAATTTAAATAAAAAACAATTATTTTTAATAACAAAATTGGATTTACCTTAGGTGGGGTAAATCTGAATTCCTTTTTTTAGGGAAATCGGATTTATCTACCCACTAGGTAAATCCGATTTGAAAAATAACAAAGCGGATGTATCCCCATCTGAGGTAAATCCGCTTTGTTATTTTTAAAGTCGGATTTACCTATTAGGTATCCCCATTTGAGGTAAATCCGCTTTGTTATTTGGGCAGGGGTATTTTCGGGTATATGAGATGTGATGGGGGTACAAAAAAAAAACCTATTTATAGTGTGCTTGCTACCATGGTTATAAAACCAATCCATAACCATCGAATGTCCATTTGATATAACCGGTTTCATAATCAAAGTAGCATAACCAGTTATTATTTTACAAAACCGGTTATGTAACCGGTTATATCCATAATTGGATTTTACAATCGGTTATATCCGTAACCGGTTTTTACAACCGGTTATATCTATAACCTCTAACAAGTATTTTTAAAAAAAGTTATAAAAATATTTTTCAGTATTTTAAAAAATAATTTTTCCTGAAAATAACAAGTAGTATTAACCAATGTTTTAAAACTCGGACCGGTGACCGACTCGGTGAAGGTACCGGGTCACTGGGTAAAGGGTCGGACCGAGGGGTCGACAGTTGAACCGCATGACCAAAACCGGAACCGAATGACTCGGACCCGGTCTCTATTTCGAGAATTTTCAATACCTATATAGTATATAATATACATTTCGTCACTGTAAAATTAATAACTATGTTTATTTTATATCTACTAAAATAAAAAAAATTCCCAAATTTTCAGGGCCTATATATTTCATACTTGTAAAACTTAATTTGCTAAAATTACACACCATGCCTATTTTATTTTTATTTGCTTGGTATATATTAAATAAATTTTAAAAGTTCATATCATGCTTCAATAAATATTGAGAACAAATTTCATAAGTTAACAACTTAATATTAAATAAATCTTTAAAAAAATACTTAATATTAAATAAGTTTGTTGAAACATAATATTAATATTACAAGCTAATGCCATGAGGATGAGCGTACTTGACTTTTAGGAAAAGAGGTACCAATTATATATATTTGAAATAAATAATATCCTCAATGAGATTGGTAGCCTCATGGTAGCGCTCAGCATTTGCTTTCAACAGGTCAAGGGTTTAAACCCCACTAATGGCATTTTGTTGAGGGTTTTGAGTCTCTTTTGTTTTAAGTAGTTTACAAATAGTCCCACATCGCATAGAATGAACGGAACAGAGAGGAGAATGAGATATAAAAGCAAGGCGTATGTCAGTGGGAAACATACTTACCTAGATGGCAATCACTAGTGGGGGCAGTGGGAAACATACTTACCTAGATGGCAATCACTAGTGGGGGCCTGCGTTCGCGCGGCCCCTCCCAATTACAGTTCAAAGATTTGAAAAAAATAAAAAGCAAAATGCACAACCCGATTCGGTTCGAACCGGGTCACCGGTTTTTCCAAAAACCGGCCGAGTCACACCGGTTCCCACCGGTTTGCTGCATGGCCGATCCAAAACCTTGACCGGCTCGGTTACCCCCCGGTTCCCGGTCCGACCGGCCGGGCCGAGCCGAGCCGGTTTTTAAAACACTCTTATTAACCAAAAAGACTAGTATTAACAAAATTCCTAGCATCGATAAAGTCTTTTTGACCAAAATATACAAATCTTTATTTATGTCATTTTATATTTGTAAGCTAGTTCAACTGCTAGTTTTACCAAATAATTTAAATTTAATCCACTAGCTTATCTACTATCAACTCATCCGCTATAAGCTACCTTATTTGCTATCTGCTATAAGCTAACTTATCAGCTATCCACTCTTTTATCAAAATAACTTTTCCCTATCAACGATTAAGTTTAAAAGAGCCAAATTAAGAGTGAAGGCGGAAAAAGAATGGAGAACCAAAAATGGTTGATTTATTTTTGAATGACTAACTAGTTTTTTACCCGTGCATACGCACGGGTGATACTGTATGGTCGGTGTATTGCCATGAAGTCATAATAGTAATTTGGACATTGAGTCAAAGAAATTAAAGGACATTGACAATCAGAATTACATTGATCCATAATAATGTATTTGGACATTAGAGGTAAAATATGCATCCCCGTTGACCCTCCCGTTTGCATCCTTGTTGGCCCTCATGTTGGCACTCCCATTGGCGCTCTCGCTACCTATATCGTTGACACTCTCGTTGCCTCTCCCGTTGGCGCTCTCGTTGCCACTCTCGTTGGCGCTCCGTTGCCACTCCCGTTGGCATTTTACTCTTTTTTAGTAATTATAAAATAGTTATTTGATAATTTTTTGTAGCGGTTAAATTGAAGTTTTAGTAGTTATTTTTGTAATTTTTGGTAGGGGTTGAAGTTTTTTACAATTCTTTTTTTGACAATGGTTAGTGGATAAAATGAATAACTTTACCGTTATCAAAAGGAATTATTAATTTTAGTAGTTTTAGTAGATTATAAAAATTATTTCTTTTAGTAGTTTGAGTAGATTATAAAAAAAAATTAAAAGAAAATCAGTTTTTTTTAAAAAAATGAATTTAAAAAAAAACAATTTTTAAAATATTAATTAAATTAAATTTTTAAAATGATGGAAAGAAGACTTTTAAAAGAAAAACTGTTTTTAAAAAAACAGTCTATAATTTTTTTTTTAGAAAATCAGTTTTTAAAAAAATTTGAAATTTGAAAAAAACTGTAGCTGTACTGTAGCGTGTCAGACGTGATACTGTAGCGGCACTTTTAATATTACTATAGCGCGTCCGTTTTTCTTTAGGAAAAGTGTTTTTTTTTTAAAAAAGCTGCTTTTGTTTTTTTATTGGTGTGCCTTTTACCAATTTGTCCTCAATTTTTGACACATGGCAAATTTGTAAAATGTGTAAAAAAGACATTTTTCTCGGAGTGTGTTTTATTATATTGCGATGGATAGTAGAAATCAAAATTAAAAAATATTAAAGGATAAAAGTATTTTCAGTATCAAATCAAATAATGTTACGTGACTTAGAAGAGGTTCCTTTCTCATCTCCTATGCCGCATCCCACGGTATTTTGGCCCCACACCACGAATGGCATGAATGCTACTTAACAAGCAAACCTCAATTTGTTGAACTTGAAGATTGAAGTTGCAAATTTCTATGAAAATTAATTCTCTGACAACTGTCTACTTACCCTTCAAGTAGCTTTTATCGTTCATGACAAAATTCCTCAATAGCAAGTGAGCCCATAGACATAGTCATTTCCCCTCATAATAATTTCCCACCATGGGCATTTTTGGAAACCATGAAGATAACACCTTAGGGCTTGGCCTTATATATAAGAGGACTTCATTGCTTTAATGCATCAACCATTAATACTACACCTCTTTTCCCTCTCTCTTCTTCAGCAATGAATACTATATCTATGTGTAAACTTAAAAACCATAACATAGCAACATTGTCTCAAAGCATAAAAGCTCACTACTATCTTATTAAGCTTACACAATTATTCATTTCAGTATCATTGTTTTCATTCATATTTTCACCTTCTTCCTTGTTTGTTTTCCTTCATTACTTCAAATTCTATTTCTCTACTTTCCCTTTCCAACTCTTTACTCATAACATAGACAAAAACTCCATGTTCCTCCTTTGCAATTGTCTTCTTGTTTTTGTTGGTATAACCACCAAATCTTTCTCAGGCTCTTCAAGTTATGATGATGATAAAATTTCTAACTTACAAGAATCATCATCACAGTATGTTGAAGATGATGGTTCACATTCTCAATCTTATGTTCTAGATGTTGAGGCCAATGAGGCATTGTTGGAGAGAAAAGAAGCTATGAAGGAAACTAGTATTGTTGAGCAAGAAATAGAAACAAAAACATGTTGTGAAGAAGAAGTAGAAGAGAATATTGAAAAGGTGATTTTCATAGATGAAGAAGAAGGAAAAGAAAGTAGTCATTTAGTTATGGAAGAAGAGGTGAAAGAGGTAGTAGAAGAAGAAAGTGAACTTTTTGATGTAGTTGATGAAGAGGAAAATAAAGGGTCAGAAACTGATTGCTTTCCGAATGAAGAAAGCTTAGAAGAGGAAGAAGATGTAGAAGAAGAAGAAATCTGTGTGATAAGCACAGAAGAGTTGAACAAAAAATTCGAAGATTTTATTAGAAAGATGAGGGAAGATCTGAGAATTGAAGCTAGAAGGCAATTAATCATGGTTTGATTAAGTAACAAAAACAACCATGATCTTTCTTCCCTTCTTTCTTCTTGGGATGCCTAGTTACTTTGTTAGGGTTATTTAATTAACCTTCTCTTTCTTTTAGTTTAGTTGTACTTGTATGTATTATTTTATCCTTGAAATTTTGCAGAACAATTTCTCAGCCAGAAAGAGCAAATTAATCTGCATTAGAAATATTACAGGCACGTGATTACTATACGACATGGTCTTGTTTAGGCTCTACTTTCTATATATTATGACTAACCTATGCACTTAGAGTGAGTAAACTATATAGTCATCTTATCAAGCATCATCTAACTTATTCAACCATTTTATCATACACATTGTGATTAATATAGTCAAAGAGTCATTTAAACAAGCAAACCAATTCTAAATTTTTAAAACCACATTCTAAAAATACAAGCAATTCTACTTAGTCATACTTTTTTGTTTGAAAAGGTACACTTAGTCATACTTAATCATACACAACATGAATAATATCAACCGGCAAAACACACAAAAAATATACATTGGGGAGCGACACAAAAAGATACACTCGTAGCCCTAAATAACAAAAAAAAAAATTGACCTATTATACTGCAACTGAAAAAAAAGAATGATGAAGCATAGAGAAAACAACTAGCGGTAAACGGAAGGTTCAGGCCGTGAATGACAAAAGCACTGGCAGAGCAGCAAGAGGAATAAACAGTGGAGAGGAACGCGAACACACAACGAAGAGGAACGACAGAACCAGTGGCGTAGCAGCGACGCCAACATGGAGCAACAGGGACGTTTCGCTGTTTTGTTTTAAACGCACCCAACTCCAAATGTGTAGAAAAAACACATTTTGAGTTGGGGTGTTTGAACACCCAAATACCATTTCGAACACATGATTTGGAGTTCGATGTTCAAACACCCAACTCCAAATGTAACAAGAGAAATGACACTTTTTCAACATATAATTACAAAGCTGTCACGGTATTCATATTTGGAGTGGGGTATTCAAAAAACTTACTACATACGTTAATGTCAAATTTGTACTAGTGATTGAGTCAAGTTTTGCGTTTGTAAAACCAAATAATAATAATCTCAACCTGAAACATATATAAATTATTAAAGAATAGTATAACTAGGAGCGAGGCTTGGAACAATTAGTAAGAAAAGGACTATAGACTTTAGATTTTATTTTTGAAAGAGACATAGGAGTTTGTCAATTACTTACATTATATGGTATAAAGGCCAAAAAATAAATAATATGCCTTTTCGATGATATGGTAGCAAACCACGAGCCTTTCATTTTCACTCTCTTAAATGGAAATGGCCCTTTCATATATTTTCCCAAGTGGATCCTCTCTATCATGTGAAGTCATTTTCCAAAATTGAATTGAATTGATTTGTTTGATCATTAATTCCTTTTGTAGGTTGAATTGATATTAAGGTGATGAGATCTGGGAAAGGGACACTTCCAAATTTGGTGTGGGACTAAAATTCTATATTTTCTAGAAGAAATGACCTTCCTTATGTCCTTCAAAGTACAGATTCATGCATGCATATAACAAAAGCAATAATACAAATTAGAAAGCATATCCCGAAATAAAAAATAATGAAAGCTACTGATTATACTATATGTTAAAAACAAAAGGCAAAATGAGCGTCCACGTGAGTACTTGTATAATATGTTTATAGATTAATAATTGAACATTCGATTGGGATGGTTTAGAAGAAGTCCTTTTTTGATGTGTAAAACAAAGCACATGAATGTGTGTATGCATAATTCGATCGAATTGATGAAGACAATCGTTGATATGATTTTTCATATATTTGATCATTTACCAATAATGCATTTTCTACTCAATAATGAAGCGGGGGTCTTTAATTCCCGTGGATTAATTAACTCCCTGAAAATACCGGTAGAGAATTCCACGTAGAAAATGAGAAAGGTAATAGGTGGATCGCAGTATGGACGACGTACCTCAATAGTTGAAATTTTTAAGAGGAACTTTGTCGCAGTATGGGCAAGGACTCGTCGCAGTATGAGCGTAGCTGGGTTTTCTTAAAAAAGGTAGTGTATTTTTTTTATAAGCAAGACTTATATTAATTTGGATCACTAGGACACTTGAGGTGCTAGTTCAGTGGTAAGAGCTAGCCTTATATCCTCAAGGTGCTGAGTTCAAATCCCCTCGGGGACAGTTGTAAAATGGCCATTAGTGCCACTTTGATTAATAAAAATTTCCCCCTTCCCCAATTTTTTTTTAAAAAAAAATTGGATCACTAGGTAGCGTATGTGATGAATTTTTTTTTCTAATTGTCAATCTACTTTTTTGGGAGGTAGACATATTTTGGATGGAGTGTTGGTAGTGAATGAAGTTGTTGATCTTGCAAAGCGGAAAAAAGAAGAATGTTTGCTTTTTAAAGTTGATTTCGAGAAGGCTTACGATTCAATATCTTGGAAGTTTGGTGTATATGATGGAAATGATGGGGTTTGATAAGGTGTGGACAAATTGGATGAAAGCGTGCATTTGTTCAAGTTCTATGTCAGTCTTAGTGAATGGTAACCCAACAAAGGATTTTAAGGTTAAGAGAGGTCTCATGCAAGGGGACTCTTTATCCCCTTTTTTGTTCTTGATTGTGGCTGAAGGATTTTGCTTGTTATTGTTTCTACAGCAGTTGGAGATGCTTGTTTTTGGAACATAGAGTTGATGATATAATCTTCGATTTTTCATTTTGCAATTTACCGATTATACTATTTTAATGGGGAACGCCTCGTGGGAGAATCTATGGAGTATTAAAATCATTTTCAGAAGCTTCGAATTCGTTTCTGGTTTGAAAGTATATTTCCACAAGAGTAAGCTCATTGTCATAAATGTTTCAAAAGATTTTTTAGTCACGGCTTCGACTTTTCTTCACTGTTGCAAAGAGGCTATTCCTTTTAAGTTCTTTGGGATTCCTGCCGGTGCTCACCCAAGGTGTGAAGTAACATGGAAACGGTGTTAAATATGCTCCGCACGAGACTAGCTGCTTGGAAAGGTCGTTCTTTGTCCATAGGAGGACTTGTAACTCTTATTAATTCGGTCTTAAATAGTATTCCCTTATATTTTTTCTCTTTCTACAAGGCTCTAAAGGCTATGCTTAATTCTATGATTAAAATTCAGAGGGACTTTTTGTGGGGTATCAAAGAGGAGTCTAGGGGTATGTATTGGGTGGCGTGGGATAAGGTATGTAAACCCAGGAGTGATGGTGGACTTGGCATAATAACATATTGAAATGTTCAATATTGCTCTTTTATCCAAGTGGAAATGGCGTATCTTAACTGATGAGGGTGCTAATTGGAGAGATATAATTATCACACATAGATATGGAGTTCGGTTCTCACATTTTTTGAACGAAACTATTTCAATAGGTAGTAGATTTCACTCACTGTGGTGGCATGATCTTCTTGGTTTAGGCAACAATCTTGTTTCTGAAGGTTGGTTTGAGGCATGCGTTAGAAGGGGTTGGGAGATGGCCGATGAGTGGATTTTTGGAATCACCATTGGATAGGCCAGCGAACCTTAAAGCTGGATTTTCCTCTTTTGTTTGCTGGTTGCAGGGATAATTGCATTTGGTGGCTGATATGGGTGGTTGGGTTGATAATGTTTGGCGGTGAAATTTTCCTTGGAGTCATTTGGCTGATCCATCGTTGGTTGAGAGAGGAGGCAAATAATCTAAGTTCTATCTCCCTAAACTAGACAATATGAGACTTCTTCAAGATGCTCTTGGCTTGCTTTTCGGGTGTATTTTGGGGGTGTCTTTTCCTTCTTTTTTGGGTGTGGTTTTTGTAGTTGTTCTCTTCATCCTTTTTAGGTGTAGTTTGCTCGGGTCTTTCATTTTGTATTCTCCTCCTTAGGGAATCGGTGATTGAGTTGCAGGTGGCCTTAGTGTCTTCTGGTACTTTTTCTCTGTCTAGTCTTTTCGACTAGACACTCTCAATAAATTCCTAATAAATTAGGTAATTGTATCCTCCTCTTGAATGACTTTTATTTGGGTGTTCTCCATGCTTGGCTGCCCCCGCCTATTTTGGCTAACATTTGACAATTATTTAGGTGTTAAGTGTAAACCATTACAAAAGTGGTGGTTGATTTATTTTTGAGTGACTAAAATCAAAATTCAAAAATATTATTGGATAAAAATATTTTCAACACTTCCTTTCGATATCAAATCAAATAATATGGCAGCCAACACCGTTGTCCCAGTGGCTTAATCTACCCTGTGACACGGGGGTCGACCCGATGTTCCCTAGTTCGATTCCTGCACACTCCGTGGGTAGTCAGCAATGGTTCAAAAAAAATCAAATAATGTGGCGTGACTTGGAAGGAGTTTCTTTCTTCTCTCCTGTGCCGCATCCCCTGGGGTTTTGGCCCCACACCACGAATGGCATGAATGCTACTTGACATGCAGACCTCAATTTGTTGAACTCTCTACTTACCCTTCAAGTAGTTTCTATGAAAAATAATTCTATGACAACTCTCTACTTACCCTTCAAGTAGCTTTCATCGTTCATGACAAAATTCCTGAGTAGCAAGTGAGCCCATAGTCACTTCCCTAATAATCAAGGTGACATCTGTCTCTTAATAATTTCCCACCATGGGCATTTTCGGAAACCAAAAATACAACCCCTTAGGCCTTATATATAAACCTTCATGGATACTATAATATACACCAACAAATATTACACCTCTTTTCCCTCTCCAGTTACATAATTTCCTCTCTTTCTTCAGCAATGGATACTATATCTATGTGTAAATTTAAAAATCATAACATAGCAACATTGTCTCAAAGCATAAAAGCTCACTACTATCTTATTAAGCTTACACAATTATTCATTTCATCAGTATCATTGTTTTCATTCATCTTTTCACCTTCTACCTTGTTTGTTTTCCTTCATTACTTCAAATTCTATTTCTCAACTTTCCCTTTCCAACTTTTTTACTCATAACATAGACAAGAATTCCATGTTCCTCCTTTGCAATGGTCTTCTAGTTTTTGTTGGTATAACCACCAAATCTTTCTCTACCACTTCAAGTTATGATGATAAACCTGTTGTCGAATCTGCAAATAGACAGATGCTGTCGAATCAACTCTGCTGAGACAGATGCTGTCGAATCGACCCTGCTGAGACAGATGCTGTCGAATCAACCCTGCTGAGACAGATGCTGTCGAATCAACCCTGCTGAGACAGATGTAGTCGAAACTGCAGAGACAGATGCTGTCGAATCAACTCTGCTTGGACAGAAGCTGTCGAAACTGCAGAGACAGATGTGCTGTGAACAAAACCTGCGAACAAAGCAAACGTTAGTCAACCGGAGGCGCCTTGCGACTGCCCTGAAGAATTTATCCGCCTCAATAGCGCAAATTCCCCGAGGTACAACCGGTCTAGTCTCAGATTGCAGTAGCAACTGAGGGCTCCGAACTGGCAAGAATGGAAGTGTTTAAGCGACAGGAGATGAGCCCAGGAATAATTCGGAAGGAGAGAGTGCAAGAGAGAAATCGGTTTTTCGATATATCTCAAGCGCTATTCGAGTGGTGTTTATATAGGCTAAGCATATAGCTGATACCATTAAAACAACCGTTACAAATCAATTATAATATTAAAATATCTGTTACGAAATTAATAGCAATAAAACGGCGTAATAAAATGGCCGTTGTAAAATAAAATCGATTTAATTTGCTGTTACAAAATTAAAACGGATTTAATTTTGCGGTTACAAAATAATAAAATATTTATTGTTGCTGGTTTAATATTGCAGTTACGAAAAATAAAATATTTATTGTTAATAATAAAATTATATTTTGTAACTCCCTCACACTTGAATGCCATTATTCCAACAATCCCCCACTAATGGCAAACAAGTGGAAAAACATATTTAGATGTTGTAGAAAATGGAATTTTTGGGTAGGCTTAAGTAAGCCCAACAAATATAATATATCATTAAGTAAAATTAATTTTTCATAAATTATTGTTTCACAAAATTCACTTAGAAATTTTGAAATATCACAAAATTTACAACAAATTACCTTCACAATATGTTGAAGATGATGGTTCACATTCACAATCTTATGTTCTAGATGTTGAGGCCAATGAAGCATTGTTGGAGAGAAAAGAAGCCATGAAGGAAACTAGTAATGTTGAACATGAAATAGAAATAAAAACATGTTGTGAAGAAGAAGTAGAAGAGAATATTGAAAAGGTGATTTTCATTGATGAAGAAGAAGGAAAAGAAAGTAGTCACACTAGTGCAAAGAGGGGATTTAAAGTCAGGCGAAAAGGGGATTTAAAGTCAGGCGCCAGCTTGACTTTTATTAAGTCGACTTTGTATGTCAGGAGTTTTAAAGTCAAGCGATAGCCTGACTTCGTAAGTATGATTTAAAGTCAAGCATTTATTGCGCCTGACTTCGTAAGTCAGTTTTGAAGTCAAACATTTATTCTTGCCTGACTTCGTAAGTATGATTTAAAGTCAAGCATTTTCTTGCCTGACTTCGTAAGTATGATTTAAAGTCAAGCTTTTATTCTTGCATGACTTCGTAAGTCAGTTTTGAAGTCAAGCATTTATTCTTGCCTGACTTCGTAAGTATGATTTAAAGTCAGACATTTATTCTTGCCTGACTTCGTAAGTATGATTTAAAATCAGGCATTTATTCTTGCCTGACTTCGTAAGTATGATTTAAAGTCAGACATTTTCCGCCTGACCTTAAAACTTTTTTTTTGGGGTTTAATAATCTATTCACCCTGGTTACGAAATTCATCACTTACAGAATTCATCACATTGTACGAAATTATCACTTACAGAATTCATCACATTTAATCTACTAAAATTCATCCCATTACAGAATACATCCCATTGTGCAGAATTCATCACATTTAATCTACTATAATTCCTGCTAAAATTCATCCCATTGTACAGAATTCATCCCAATGAAAACACAGTCAATAAGATCCATATCAGTTTAAGTACAAAATACATTCCAATGTACAAAATTCATTCTACAGAATACATTCAATGAGGGAAACACAGTCAAAATTCATTTAATGAGGGAAACACATTCATCCCATTGTACAAAATTCATCCCATTGTACAAAATACATTCAATGAGGGAAACATGTACAGTCAATAAGTTTAAGTACACAGTCACATGATTGATGAGTTTAAGTACAAAAAAATACATTCTAAAGAACACAGTCACTTACATTCTACATCATAAACATCACTTAAGTTGTTTTCTTCGTTCTTCCTTTGAAGTGGGTTTACGCTCTGCATACAACTTTATAAAAAACTCTGCCCAAAGTTGCCTGACGTGTGTCAAGTCTTCATGCGTGAACGGACAACTCGAATTAAACATCTACAAAAACAATTTAAATTAGAATATCAGAAGAACAGAAAAGCATGCAACAATTTAAATTAGAATATCAGTAAAGGAAAAACAGAAAAGCATGCAACAATGGCAATGATATTCATGCAAACTGATCTCAGAATATCAGAAGTTCATGCAGAATACCAAAACAATGGCAAGGACTATGAGAATATCAAAACAATGGCAATGAATATCAGAATATCAGAAGTTCAGAATATCAGAGGAAAAACAGAATAAGAGAATACAGAATAACAGAAGTTCATGCAAACTGATCTCAGAATATCAGTACAAGAAGATCCACAAGTGACCAATTTTACAATGATCTCAGAATAACAGAAGTTCATGCAAACTGATCTCACAGAATAACAGAATATAACTACTATGCAAAGACCTTGCAAAGTCACAGAATAACAAAAGATAATCATCCTATAATAACAGAAAAGACTATGCAATAGAAGTAACACAAATAACTGCCATTCTAACATAATCACACTATAAAAGTTGAAAATTTATATTACCTTCTTCCAATTATTAGTGATAGTTGCGGAGACAATGGTCATCATATTTATCATCACATAGTGGCCACAAGAATAACTATCAATTTGTTTCGGTCCCTATAAATGTATATCAAATATCAAAATTGAATATAATTTACGGTAACTAGTATAAAATGAAAATAAAAATTAATGTATTAAATACTTACTTTAAGTGTCACCCAGTGAGGTTTTGTTTTTCTTAAACCCTTCAGCCTTATCTATTCAATTATTCTACTATCCATCAAAATAATCAAACAATCAGACAATGTAGTTTCAGCCTTATCATATCCATCACTTTTTAAAGCAACTATAACTATAACTTCATATCCATAACTATAACTATAGCTTCATATTCACAAAGTTACTAAAATCAATTCATAAACTATGTTAATGTTCATATATATACCTCTGTCAATGCTTCGACTATTTCTTTCTGTTTCTTTTCAAACTCCTGTGTTAACTCATCCTGTTTCTTTGCAAACTTCTCTGTTAACTCCTCCTGTTTCTTTTCAAACTCCTTTGTTAACTCCTCCTTCAACTCTTGCTTAATGGCAGCTAGTTTCCCACTATCTGAGGTGACGCTAGTACGTGAAGTAGGTCCAAAGTATTTTGATAGACCCACCCCTCTACCAACTGCTCGTACACGACCACGAGGATCAGGTTTTCCAATGGCTTTAGTCAAGATATCTTGACGTCCATGTGGAACAAGTGTTCCCTGCTTGGCCTGATCAACTAACTCATCCTATAACAAAAACCATGTGCACTTTAGGCAACATTGTAAAATGTATTTCTTAAGGCGTTGGTGTTTGAATAAAAATTTTAACTTACAATTTTCGAAGCAACAGAAGCTGACTCATCCGTTGTAAAAGATCCTGTTTTCCTCTGATGGGCCAACTTAAATAACTCATGACGTGGAGGAGATGGAGGTTCTACTACTAATTGTGGATCGGACTCCTCACGCTTTGCTTCCACGTAGCTCTCTTTCCACTTGCCCTTAATACTATTATAGCCACCACGAGCGGATGTGTGGTAGAAGTTATTGTGGGCTTGAATTTTTTTGGCTCTTTCTCTTTTAGTCTGTCATAAATACCAAACCAAATGTGACATATTAAATTAAGACAAAAATAAAAACTAAAAAAGACCAAATAATTACCTGAAACTGTTCTTCCATGCGACTCTTTACGAACAACTCCCATGTTTCAGTTGATATGAAACTGTATATCTCACATGGAGTTCTGTCATCCTGATCCTCTTTGGGGCTAAAGATAAATTTTCTAGTGAGTGATGACTTAAATTGCGTCCAACGCTCACCGGCATAAGCAATCCATTTGTTCTTCAACCTCTCATCATTGGGAATGTCAAATGTTTCCTAAAGTATATATACAAAAAAGGCAGTGTTAATATCACTCCGATATCATTCATTTGGGTGTATAGCACTCAATATGCAATGAAAAGTTAATACCAAGATATCCAGCCAAATCAAGTCCTTGACCGCGCCATCCACTTTTTCCCAAGTTTCTGATAATATGCTTGCCTTGTGTCATCCTAGCATAGACACATAGCTCTTAAATCTGGCAGCCAATTTACCTAGAGGCTCTAGGTGTTCATCAAATTCAATCGGGTACCTATAACCTGGCGAGCGTCTAGACGTCAAATCCGGTAATGCCGTGGCACGTCTAGTCTTCTTCTTTTGTTGGGGGGTTGATAGATAATTCAGCCATGATACCTATTTAAGAAAAACAAATGCGAGCAATCATCAGTATAACAAATCATCAGTATAACAAATCATCAGTATAACAAACATCATCAATATTGCAAATTTATTCAACATATTATTCAGCTTCTGCAATTTAAAACAAGTGTTAATTTGCTATAACACAACCAACTTAAAACAGTAGTACTAATGGCAAATTATTATTCAATCACGTGCTGTCAAAATAATGGCAAATTCTTAGTCAATCACCTGCAACTTATTCAATCACGTGCTTGTCTTGATAATGGCAAATTCTTTTTAGGGGTCAAATTAAAGTATCTTCCCATATCCCTTCATTATGATCATCACGAGTCGCACGTACACCGTCCACATCTATGTCCTCAATGAATATAGGCATTTGTGTAGTAAAAGAAGGAGTCTCAGAAATTTCAAGGGATGAATCTCCGTCTTCACCATTACCATTCATAATTCTTCCTTGTAGGACTACTGACCATTTTTTGTTAGAAGGATCATCGACAAAAAAAAAATTGTTTTGCTTGGTCAGCCATGATGAAAGGCTCATCCCCATAACTTACCTTGTCTAGGTCCACCAATGTAAATCCTAAGTCATCGGTTTGTACACCATTGTTACTGTTAACCCACTTACATTTAAAAACAGGCACTTTAAATTTAGAGTAATTGAGCTCCCAGATCTCTTCAATAACCCCAAAGTAAGCAATTGACGCAAGAACAGGGTTTTTATCCTTTGCACTAGAGAAGTGCATTGCAGAAGCCATGACCATAACCCCACTATTTTGCACAGTGCTCTTATCATCTTGTGCCTTTGTAGAAAATGAGAAATTATTTATATCGTACCCAAACCAACACATGACACTAAACATTGGTTCATGTAACGACCGAAAAATCCGGGTGAGGATTCCTCGAAGGTTCAAAAATGAAGCCGCCACCAAAGTTTAGTCTAAGGGCAAACATTGGAAAATCCCTTTGGGAACGGATAAGGGTCTTTGAGACCAGATAAGGGTTCGGGAGTCGGTTATGCGTGGGGAAGGTATTAGCACCCCACGACATCCTTCCTAAGGAAGGTTACCTGCTAATTAGTTGTAGGAAAGAATATTAATTTTGAAAATGTTTATTTTACCCTTTTTTATTTTGAAGAAAAAGACTTAATACAAATTTTAGTTTTTTGTGCTTGACAGGAGTGGGCCCCTGCTCCTACGTATCTCTCGGTGCGATGGAGAAATCAAAGCTACGTAGTTCTTTGGTAGAAAATGTTTGTTGGTTGGTATTTTTTAATATAGGGGTTTTTAGGACTGTGTGATCTGTGTTGAAGGACCACTGGGGGTCTGAAGGAGCGCTGGGGCTCTACAGGGCCGCTGAGGGCTGAAGGAGCGCTGGGGCTCTGAAGGACCACAGTTCACTTATCCTAAAACGGTGACTAACCCGGCTGTACGACCGGCTTAATCCCCTACTGTGAAAATAAGACTTTTGATTTTTGAAATGAAAAGGATGTGTTTGTATTTTTTAATTTAGAAATTATTTATTTTAAATAGGGATTTTAGGACCTGATCCGTAACTGTTCATTAGTGGCCTAAAAAGCAGACTAACCTGACTGTACAGTCGACTTAGTCCCCTATTCATATTTTGTGGTTTTTTTGTAAAAAAGGAATTAGGAAAGAAAGGTAATGGAAATTGTTTATTTTTGCGCTTGACAGGGGCGTGGCCCTGCTCCTACGTATCTCCGGGTAGAGAATCAAAGGCTACGTAGTTCTAGGTTGTCTAATTGTGAAAGTTGAGCTTTCATGATGATCAATTGAGCAAAGGCTCCAAGTGACCACCATTAGCACTCCATTGCTAATAATCATGCAAGCAAAGGCTTCGCAGGACTACTAACAAAGTTTTTGGTTTAGTGAAAATTTTTGGAAAAATTAGGTATTCATGATGATAAATTGAGCAAGGGCTCCAAGTGATCGCCACTAGTACCCCATTGTTGATAATCATACAAGCAAAGGCTTCACAAGACTACTAACAAAGTTTGATTTTGAAGAGTTTTCGCAATTGGGTTGATTCTTATTTAGGGAAAAGAAAATCTGTTATTTGGGAAAAAAGGTTTGTGAAAAAAATAAGTTTATTTAGGGGAAAGAAACAAAATTTAAAAAAAAAGAGAAACAGGGGGTGCAGTAGTAAAATGGGGTGTAAGTTACAAGGGGGCTGTATTATTAAAACTGGGGTGCAGATAGTGAGCCCAGCTTGTTTTTGTAAGCTGGGTTGCGTTTCAAAAAATCATTGGCCTCAGAAAGGGGGCGTGCGGAGTAAAATGCAAGGGGTGTAAATAGAGATCTGAAAAAAAATAATAAAAGTGAAAGGACGAAAATGCCCCTGCATTTATACTATATAAACCTAAACTAAAATTAGAAACCCTAATTCCTATCTCTTTCATCCTCACGCGGCGCCCCACCCCTCAAATAGCCAAAACCTAAATTTTCTCTCTCTCTCTCTCTCTCTCTCTCTCTCTCTCTCTCTCTCTCTCTCTCTCTCTCTCTCCTTGCTGCGGCCAATCCTCCCTTTCTTCCACCTCTTCTTCGCCGTCCTCTCCTCTCCTCCTCACCACCGAACGCTCTCATTCTTTCCCTCAAGCTGCGTTTCGCCCTCTCCTCACCAAAACACAGTGTTCTCTTTCTTCCTCACCACCCCTCACCGTCAATCGCAACCTCGTCTTCTCCCTTCCCTCATCGAACCGATCCACGACTAGAAGGTCGCTGCTTCACTCGCGGCGGCGGTGGTCATGGTGGTGTTTGCGACAGTTACGATGTGGGGTTTTGGTGCGGTTGGGGAGGTGGATCGGTTGTGGGGGGTTGATTTGGTGGACGACCATGGTGGTGGTTGCTCGTGGGTGGGGGCTGTTCGTAGGTGTTAGTCGTAAAAGGGGGTTTGCGGTCGTTTGGTGCGCTGTGATGGGGAAGGGGGTGGTTTTCGTGATGAGGAGAGAGAAAGGGCGTTGGTGGTGAGGTGGTGGCGTATGGTGAAGGTTTGGCCGTGACCCTGGGTTTCTGTGTTGGTGGTATTTATTTGGTAGCGATTGGCGGCGTACGTTGGTGGCTATGGACGACAGTGGTGGTGCGACGAGGCTACGGCGGTGGCCACCGTGACCGGTGGCCGGAGGTAAAAATTTTGCTCCTTTCTCTTTTCCTTTCCTCTTACTGTCTCGACCTCCCCCTCTCTGTATTCTGTTTTCCTTGATTCTGATTTGTAACCCAAATTTTCTAACTAAACCTATTACTAATTAAACCTTAGTTTAGATAACTAATTAATTTCGTTTTCTTAAACATAAGGGTAATGAAACTGACTCTGAAGGCCCTTTTTTATTTCTACTGCTAAAACTTATTTTAAACAACTTAATCATGATAGGAAATCAAAAATGAACTGAAACAGAAGAAGATGAACTGGAACTTATTTTAAACAACTTAATCAAAAATTAGACTACATTTTAAAAAAAAAAATGTTAGACAACCTTTTTCCAGCCTCTGAAATAGACTCCTATTGCTCCTGTTGCTTACTGCTTTGTGTGTTGCTGCTACCGATGCCTACTGTAGAATTTTGAGTGTTTGTTGCTCAGGGTGTTTTTTTTACTATTGTTTTTGGTGTCAATTTCGTGTTCTCTGTTTGCTGTGTTTGCTGTGTGTATATGGTTCTGTTTACTACTATTTTTTTGTGTTGTTTCTCAGAATTCTCTCCCCTTAACTGATTTCAGTTCATTGGTATTTATAGGCTGGGGATTCTGGTGTAGGGGTGGTGTTGGAGCAGGGAATCAAAACCCCTAGGAGACCAAGCTGTTGGCAGCAGTGACACAGTGGAGCAGCAAGGGAGCAGCAAGGATGGCAGCAGGGGGGTGGAACAGGGTTGCTGCCACTGCAGCAATGTTCTTGCTGAAAATGGAAAAAGCAAAGGGGCAAGATAAAAGGAGCTTGAGTTTGAAGCTCAAAATGTTTTTCAGCCACAGCAACAAACAAGGGCAGCAACGACTTGAGCTGTCCCCCTTTTTTATTCTTTTATTTTTTGTACTTTTGTATTTAATTTTTTGTTTGTATTTTGATTTTTGTATTATTTGTAATTAAATTTTCTTGTCTACATCTAAATAAAACAGTTGACTTTCTTTTTTGTACTATTCTGCTTTTTTTTTATTTTTTGTTTGTATATGTAACAAAATTAAAAAAAGGACAGCTAATAAAAAAAACTGATTTTATCTTATTACTATTATTTATTATTATTTTTTTTTACTAATAACTGAAAGAAGCGGTAAAATAAACGCGCACCGACGCAATCACTCATGCGACTCGAACGAAACGCGTTCTCGCCTTAAGACTCGGAACGCGTACGCGATTTGAATACGCACGCGCGTACGTTATTAAAACCGACTTTATTTTATCCTCACTTTTCTAAAACGCGGTAAAATAAACGTGCACCGATGCAATTACTCACACGACTCAAAACGAAACGCGCGCTCGCGTTATTTATTATTACTTTTATTATTTATTTTTGGACTCTCTTTTTGAAAGTAACGAGTGTCAAACAAAATCGTTGCACGAGAGTGCCAAAGACACCCGCGTTTAGAACAATATGCGAAGCGATACAATTTTGGGATTTTTCAATTAGTCGGACAAAATTAGGGTATGACAGTTCATTTGCTAGCCACTTTAGTGTATCAGAAGCACTATTATCCTTCATAATATTCTCTTTAAACCAGATTAAGAATGTCTTGTTGTGCTCTTTCAATAGCGCTTTTTCATTCATTTGAGGGTTTTTACTCTTGACAATCTTTTTATGAGTAGATAAATAAGGTAATACCTCGTCGGTGTTATTCAATATGTACAAATGTGCTTGCAGCACTTCTGCTCTACCCATACTCTTGACCCTTGGACATCGTGTACCCTTACCTTGACACCTCCCTGTATGACGAGACTTGGGAAGCCCTATAGGTTTTGCTTCTGCCAAATAGTCTGAACAAAACTCAATAGCTTCTTCCGTGACATACCTTTCAACAATAGATGCTTCAGGACGATATTGATTCTTCACATAACCTTTCAAAATCTTCATGTATCGTTCAACCGGATACATCCACCTTAAATAAATAGGGCCACAGAGTCTAATCTCTCGTACTAGGTGAACAATTAAATGAACCATGAGGTCAAAAAATGAGGGGGGAAAATACATCTCCAATTGACACAAGATAATAGCAGCCTCGTTTTCCAACTCATCCAATTTCTGAGGGTCGATGACTTTGACACATATAGCATTAAAGAATAAGCACAACCTAGTTATGGCATGTCGAACACATTTTGGCAAGATGCCACGAATAGCCACCGGTAGTAGTTGTTGCATCAACACGTGACAGTCATGAGACTTTAAGCCAACTAATTTGAGATCTTTTATTGACACAAGCCTCTTAAAATTTGAAGAGTAACCTTGTGGAACTTTGATTCCTTGTAGACACTCGCACAAACTTATTTTCTCTTTTTTTGACAATGTATAGCATGCTGGGGGAAAATATGTACGTTCAGCTTTTGGCTTTGGATGTAATTGTTCTCTTATGCCCATTTCGAGCAAATCTAAACGAGAATTTATACCATCCTTTGTCTGGCCTTTAATGTTGAGAAGCGTCCCGATAACACTATCACAAACGTTTTTCTCGACATGCATGACATCAAGACAGTGCCTTACATCAAGACTAGACCAATACGGAAGATCAAAGAACACTGACCTCTTCTTCCACTTGTTTTTCACATTGAGCTGCTTTTGCTTTTTGCCAAATACAACTTTGATGTCCTTAACCACTTGGTAGACTTCTTCTCCAGTCAAGACATTCGGGAGAGTTTCATTCTCTTGGCACCCATTAAAAGCTTTTTTCATCCTACGGTATGGGTGATTACGTTTGAGATATCTCCGATGCCCAAGGTATACAATCTTCTTACCATGTTTTAGTTGATGGTAGCACGTGTTTTCTGTAAAAATAGGACAACCTTTATGTCCCTTAACACTATACCCAGACAAGTTCCCGTATGCTGAGAAGTCATTGATTGTGCAAAATAACATCGCACGCAGCTTGAAAGTTTCATTGGAATACCTGTCAAACACATTCACGCCTTCATCCCACATTTTTCTCAAGTCTTCAACCAACGGACTAAGGTAAACATCTATGTCATTTCCTGGCTGTCGTGGGCCAGAAATCATCATGGATAACATAACATACTTACGCTTCATGCACAACCAAGGAGATAAGTTGTAAATTATAAGGAGAACAGGCCAGGAGCTATGATTTGTACTTAAGTTACCATATGGGTTCATCCCATCCGAAGCAAGCGCAAGCCTAAGATTTATTGACTCGGTGCCAAAATCCGAAAACAAACTATCAACCTTCTTCCATTGTAGAGAGTCATCCGGATGGCGAAGCTGTCCGTCACATTTCCTCTCATCTGCATGCCATCTAATGTTCTTTGCGTCCTTTGCATTAGCAAACAAGCGTGTGAACCTAGGAATTATTGGAAGGTACCATAAAACCTTTGCTGGAGAAATCTTTGTGTTATCATCATCGCAACTAGATTCACCAGTCTTTACTTTGTAACGTGACCTATTACACGTAGGACACTTATGCAGCTCCTCAAACTCATTCCGATACAATATGCAATCATTGGGGCAAGCATGTATTTTTTTATACTCCACACCCATCGGACACAAAATCTTCTTCGCTTCATACGTACGACATGGCAATGTGTTACCTTTTGGAAGCATGTCTTTCAAGAACTCAAGCAACTCAGTGAAACTCTTATCAGTCCACCCATTCGTCGCCTTCAGATTGAACAATTTTATCACCGCAGCCAACCGTGTGAATGTTGTACATCCCAAATACAAAGGCTCTTCTTTATCTTTGCACAAAGTATCGAAGGCATGTGCTTGCTTAAAAGACTCCGGCCCAATATCACGTATCATGTCTTCCATTCGATCATCCATATTTGAATCTGGGAAGTTATCTCTTTCGGACACACTTGGGATATCTAACTTTTCACCGTGCCATATCCAAGTTGTATAACTACGACAAATCCCATCAACTAGAAGATGATCTCTTATTGTGGCAACTGGTTGTGGTATCCGGTTCACACAATTAACACAAGGACAGTCAAAAATTCCACCACAACCTTCAAGCTTTGTTTGAGCAAACTCTAGAAATTCTTCCACCCCTTTCGCATACTCGTCACTCAACTTGCTAGTTTGCATCCAACTACGATCCATGTAGCTACGCTCGAAAAGTAAAAAATAGATAATAATTTTAGATTTCACCTATCAAGTAATGGATAAATATATATATATATATATATATATATATATATATATATATATATATATATATATGTAAGTGTACAATAGTTTCCTATACATTAGCTGTACAACTGGTGTAGTTCCATTCATTAAAAGTGTTAAATACTGATTAACAGTTAGGGTAAACTGTTAGGGAAAACTGACTTTAAGTCAGTTAGTATAAACTGTGTTAGGGTAAACTGTGTTAGGGAAAACTGACTTTAAGTCAGTTAGGGTAAACTGTGTTAAATACTGATTAACAGTTAGGGTAAACTGTGTTAGGGAAAACTGACTTTAAGTCAGTTAGTGTAAACTGTGTTAGGCTGCATGTGTATGTCACTTCACTTCACTTCACATTTTGAACTATCTAAATTACAATACACTATCAAGTATGAACACATTTTCCAACTACTTTCCAATTTTTTGGGTAGAAATCAGATGGTATTTTAAGTTTGATTTCCAATACTTCCTTTGTTTCTTTTAAATGCTGGTTCGATTTTCAGTTTTTTTAGGCTAAATTTAAAAGGTTTCAAATGTGAACACAAATGGAGGTTACGATTCAAGTAAAAGTTTCATCCCTCTTTCTCTAAATTGTTTGTTGAACAAAATTTCCCTTGTCTTTATGCCTATGCTTTTGATTGTTTCAGATTTATACTTCTATTTGCGTGAAATTTAATTCTGGTTTCTTCTATTCATTTTGCAATGTGTTCATTTTGTCTTCTTGTGCTCCTGTATCTCTATTCTTTTATCCATGATTTCTTCTTAAGCTACCCGTTTCTGATTTTGTTATTCACTAATTCTTTCTCACTCTCTTTGAAGACTCTCAGTGAAGGTATCGGCAAACCCCTTGCATTTTGTTTCTTTTCTCTTATTCATTGTCTTGTGTTTGCAGTTTAATGTTTGATGATGTAACTAGATACTCATTCTATTATAACTTACATGAGCTCTATAATGTTTGCAGGGTTTTGTAATTGTTTATTCTTAAAATGTAATAAAGTGGTTGATGAAATGTAAATTTCACAAATAAATTAATGGTGCTTATAATTATTAGCTTAATAGCTAAAACTGAATGTGAAACTGTGTGTTAATGCCAGATTTTTATACAGCTTTGTGAACCAAAAGCTCAATTTCTAACAGCTACCTCCAACTATTAGAGCTTAATTTCTTCAATTAGAGCCTAAATATGATGGTTGTTCATGTGTTGGTGTGTTAAAACAAGATTTTCTATAGTTCTGTAAACAAAAAGCTCAACTAAATAAGAGCCAGCTCCTACATTAGAGCTTGCTTCCTTCAAATAGAGCTCAAATATGATGATCGTTGTGAAAAAAAGAGTCAGCTTGATTCAGTTATTCTTTCTTGTTGTTTTCAGGTATGATTTCCTTTCCCTTTTATTAAGGCTTCCTCATTGCCAAATGCTCTCTTTCTCCTAAATTTTTTTCCTAAATTTAATATGTACTTCATGATGGTTGCTTGGTTGAAAGCAACAAACTCTCATGTTCTGTTTTCTATGTGTATTTTATACATGAACATTGATTAGACTTTTGGATTTGTTTTTTCTGTGTGCATTGCATTTTTCACTTTCAACAAGTTGATCGTTGTTTTGCACTTTGTCTTGAAGGGTTTGGAAGTTTATGGAGTATTTTTCTACATAAAAGCATATTAGTATGTCCTATTGCATAGCACATATCAATTCTCAATAGAGTCTTTTTTCGTACAAGATCTCCTGTTGCACAACACTGATTCAATTACTCACTATAGCAGAGTTCTGAATTTGTGTGTTAATTATATGTGGGCCATTGATTGTGAAGGGTTGTGTGATACCCTGATTTATGTTTTCAGCATTTTACTAGATGTCAGCAAATTGTTAACTACTAACATATTTCCATCCTAAAAATAGTAATTAATATAAGTGATGGAAAGAATGGGTTTGTTGCAGCAATAGGTACTGCATAACATTGCCTTGAGAAGGAAATCCAGCAGATTGAAAGACAATTTCAAGCTAATGCATTATCAATGTCAATTCCAACACCGGATAAAGGTATGTGCTGTTATGAGCTGTAACTTAGAACATGTGTTTTGAACAATTCTGTATGAATTGATTAATTTTAGGTGATAGAAGTAAATTCCTAGAAATAGCTTCTAATTGCCGCAAAATTATGTATATTAATTAATCCTTCACCTAATGTCCTAATCATGCTACATATACTACAATTCTATTGTTCATCGGGAAATATTCAACAAACCAATGGCATCAATTTACGAGTATCATAATATATAGGCTAATTCTAGCCATGAAGTAACTTAAAATGTACCTCAGATATTGGACTTTGGGTTGACTTGCTTTCAGTGACCTTTGGACTCCTATCTTTTGGAGTTTTACTTGCTGGGTTTGGAGATGATGGGTTCAATTTACGAGCAGTCCAAGGAGTTGAAGGAGATTTCCTTCGCGGAACTTCAGACGTACCAGCTCTGCTAACAGCCAACCATATGCCAATCAGCATGCATTAAAAAGTTAAATTCAGATTTAAAAGAATCTATGACTCCTCTAAAAGACAGAACCACTTGGATAATGTTAGATGAAACATAGGAATGCACTCTGTATATAGTTCTGTTTCTGTTATAGTTAGTTAATCAGTTTCTGTTATAGTCAGTTAATCAGTTAGTTCAGTTTCTGTATTAAATATGTATGGCATTTTAATACATTTCAATAATTCTTCTACACATACCATCTAATTCATTGATGCCTGAATGATAAAAAGGTTTAATTGCTACGTAAATAAGTAGTTACATATTGAAACAAGCAGATATAATCAAGTTAAGACTCACCCACAACATCTTCTCCAAGGACCTTAGCTTCATTCAAAGTACCAACAATCTTCTTCACCTCTTCACTGGTTCCATTCTGCAACAGAGTAAATTTAAAGCACCAGTTAACAATATGGATCACTTGAAGAAATATTCAGAACACAGTTGACCTAATTCATTCTATAACATGATCAACAACAAAAAGATCCGAGGAAAACTAGGAAAACAAAAAAATAAAAATAAATAATTTTGTTAATAGCCAAATCAAATACCAAAATCGTAGTAATTAGCAAAAACCAGAATAGCAAAAATCAATTAGCAAACAACTATATACAGATTTGTCCCAAAACAAAAACCTTAATACAGAGAAACTACAAAATCATTCCCAAATTATGTTTTAAAACCCTAAATCTGGGAATGATGAAGGAAAACAAAAACGAAAACCCTAAACCCAGAAGATGAACCCAAGAAGAACGAAAGGGAAATAGAAGTGAACGAGCGCAGTGAGAAGCAGTGAGAGATTTCAAATCGTACCTGGGTTAGGGTTCAAATCGTGCTTGGACCAGTGAGAAGAAGAAGCGATCTAGGGAGAAGCTTGGACCAGCGAAGAGAGAAACGGAAAAGGAATCGTTCCAGAAGAAGAATCTAGGGTTCGTGGTTTGTGATTCGTGGTTCATGGAAATGGAAAAGGAATCGTTCCAGATCAAAGAGGAATCTAGGAATCGCGAAGAGGAGAGTGCTCAGAGAGAAACGGAAAAGGAAGGGAAGCTAGGGTTCGTGAACAACATTGTAGTTTGCCACCGAAGAGGAGAGTGCTGAGAGTGAGACGCTTCGAATTCGTAAAGATTGAGATTATGAGAGTGAAGGGTTGTGAGAGTGATCGACGCTTCGAATTCGTAAGAGTGATTGAATATTTTTTTTTCTATTTTTGGACTTTAGAGGTCAAGCGAGAATAGACGCCTGACTTCTAAAGTATTAGAACAGAAAAAAAAAAATTCACCCCTAATTACAAGTTTGCCACCGTGTCACTTATGTAGTCAGGCGAATACACGCCTGACTTCTAAAGTCTTATTTTTTCCCTATTTCTTCACTTTATAAGTCAGGCGTGTATCCGCTTGACCTTAATACTCGCGAGTTTTGCCACTTATTTACAAGTTTGCCACCGTGTCTACATATGTAGTCAGGCATCTGGGCGCCTGACTTTAAATGTCTAATTCTAATGTCATTTTTGCACTAGTGTCATTTAGTTTTAGAAGAAGAGGTGAAAGAGGTGGTAAATAGAAGAAAAAGTAGAAAGTGAACTTTTTTATGTAGTTGACAAAGAGGAAAATAAAGGGTCAGAAACTGATTGCTTTCTGAATGAAGAAAGCTTAGAAGAGGAAGAAGATGTAGAAGAAGAAGAAATCTGTGTGATAAGCACAGAAGAGTTGAACAAAAACTTCGAAGATTTTATTAGAAAGATGAGGGGAGATCTGAGAATTGAAGCTAGATGGCAATTATCATGGTTTGATTAAGTAACAAACAACCATGATTTTTATTCCCTTCTTTCTTCTTGGGATGCCTAGTTACTTTGTTAGGGTTATTTAATCAACCTTCTCTTTTCTTCTAGTTTAGTTGTACTTGTATGTATTATTTTATCCTTGAAATTTTGCAAATCAATTTCTCTGCTAGCAAATTTCGCCAATGTCACCAAAGAGCCAGTCTGCATTAGAAATATCTCTTAAAATTAGAGTCTTAATAAGCATGGGATCACAGTGTTACTGGAGTAAATTCAAACATAATCAAAATACCCTCTTCCTAAGCAATGCATATTGCTAATTTATTGGACTTAACCAATGCATGATATGACATATATATGAGTTGTGTTATTTTGACACATAATAAATGACACATTATGTGATAACTCTGTATAACTCTGTGTCTATCTCTCATTTACTTTTTCATCTTATACAACATACACGGATTACGAAAATACCCAAAAACACAAAGGATTGTATGTTACTAGGTTTATGAAACTAAAAGGTTCATGCTTAAATATGTTTATGTTTTTTAAAAAAAATTGTAGCCTATGCATCACTCCTTTTGAGATCAAAAGTTTCTTACAATTATAGGTGGAAATGGATAAATTAAAAATATTTGTATTGAAATCCCTCACTAATGGAGAGGAATATTAAACCTTACAATTATAGGTGGAAATGGATAAATTAAAAATATTTTGTATTGAAATCCCTCACTAATAGAGAGGAATATTGTCCCACACTGTTAGTGACGAAACATGTCTATCACTGTTAGCGAGGAAACATGCCTATCACTGTTAGAGACGGAATATATCCCTCTCTATTAGAGACGGAATTATCCCTCTCTATTAGCGACGGAATATATTCATCTCTATTAGCTACAGATATTCGACTTTTACTTCTAATTTATTGCTGCTTTTTAGTGACGGATTATAACTTTTTGTGAGGGAAATATCCCTCTCTAATAGCGACGGATTTTCGTATCCCTTGCAAATATTTTAGTGATGCCAAAAATTGTTACGAATTTTGGTTCGTCGTAAATTCCTTTGCTAAACTGATTAGAGACGGATTTTCCTTGTTTAGCGACGGATTTTTTCCGTCTCTAATTTCTGTTTTTCTAGTTGTGTCTGTGTCTATCTCTCACTTACTTTTTCATCTTATACAACATACACGGATTACGAAAATACCCAAAAACACAAAGGACACCGTATCAAAATTTGTGTCCACATAACATTATTGCATATATATTATGGTGTTTTTTTGGTAAACCAAGTATTCTACACGCGTAACCGTAGAGACTAAGCCTTTTGAGATTTCTCAACAGATGTTTTTCCATACGCACTTGCTAGGGATTGAATCAAGGACATGACTAATGGGTTAAAGGACCAAGTATTTACCATTTGTGCCAGATTATGTTGGTGAAATATGGGCTTGTTTAGGAGAGAAAGAAAAATTATATATTTTGCTTAACTATTTTTTTTAAAGAGATGTTCCTACAGTCTTAAAATTATTATAAAAACCTTTTAATTATTTGAAAAATTTTAAGTAGTTTTTAAACTAAAAAAATTGGAAGAGTCTCTTAACTAATCCAGATTTTGTAATTGTGTCTTTGCATGTTACAACATTCAAATAATTATAATTAGATCTCCAAACCTTTAAGCTAATTTGCAGTTAAACACCAAACAAAACTAATTTGCAATTAGATCACTGAATTCGGGGATGTCGACTTGATTACAAATTATTTTAAAGTTTAGGGACTTAAATAAAATACAAGGACGTCCTAATTAGAATTTATTTAAAAGTTTAGAGACTCAATTAATTTTTTTTAGTACAAAGACATTTATAAATTCTAAAATAGTTTAGGGACCAGCAAAGTAATTAAACCTTATTCTAATGACAACTTTATAAAATTTAGTATTAAAAAAGTAATCATACAATGTGAGACATATATGCTAGATGTTATTTGACATAGACCTTTTTAAAGTCTGACATGACGATTTTGAAAACCTAATTTGCCTCTTAAATCTGTTGATTAGCCTTTTATGTCACTAGTACACAAATACATTAAAATTCGCGGTTTAACACTAATGCTAGCTTAAGTTGGTGTGAAATATACATGCAGTGACATTTGTTGTAAATAATATGTTATATTTTGTTTTAGCGTGTAACACGCCTTACATTCCATGAAACAGCATCCAATGGGCAGGAATACAGGGCCACAAAAGCTCATTATCCTGCCAATTTGGATCCTCCCTCTCAACAGTTGGTGTTTAATGAGCATTGCAGCCTTCTTCAAGAGTCTATGGAAGTCCTCCCTAGCTAAACCATAAGGTATTGGCCTCCTCACCACAGAACGCGTACAACGACCAAACGCCTATGAGGAGAGGACACTGTTTGTCGCAATGTGCAAAGTCAAGAAAAACCACATTTAAAGAATAACATATCATATTGTAATAGTTATATAACCTGTCATAGGGTGCACTTCATCTAACCAACAATACAACCACATTTGGAGTACTACAAAACTATCAAATATCAAAGAAAACATAACATATTCAATCATTTTATCGTGACAAACCTATCACTCAGAGTGAGTTGTAGACTATATATAATTGTCATCTTATATCAAGCACTTAGAGTGCACTTCATCAAACTTTTTCAACCATTATATATATATATCATACATATTGTGACTAATATAGTCAAAGAGTCATTTAAACAAGCAAACCAATTCTAAATTTTTAAAACCACATTCTAAAAATACAAGTAATCCTACCACAAAAAATATACATTTGTAGCCCTAAATATACAAAGAAAAAACACAAAATTTGACCTATTATATTGCAATTGAAAGAAAGAATGATGAAGCAGAGAGAAATCAACCAACACTAAGAGGAAGGAGAAGCATTGAACGACAAAAGCAGTGGCAGAGCAACAAAGAGGAACGAACAGTGGAGTGGAACCCGAACACACAACGAAGAGGAACAACGAAAGCAATGGTGTGGAGCAGCAAAGCCAACAGCGGAGCAACGAATAGTGACAGAAGCTGGATGCTACGGAAGGGAATGTGAGGGCCGAGACCCGGTGGAAGGCCAGGAAAGTGAGCACAAGGAAAATAATATGAGAAATTGCACTATTTTATGTTGAAAAATAACATGTGAAGTCGGGTGTTCAAACAGCGTAGGAAATGAACTTTTCAATATAATTACAAAACTGCCACCACGTAACATTTAGAGTTGGGTATTCAAACAATTGACTTCAAATAATGCTTTTTAATGTCAATTTCACACTAGCGAGTCAAGTTTTGCTTCTATAAAGTCAACGGAGGGTATAATAGTAGTTTCAACCTGAAAAGTGATATAAATTATTAAAGAGTAGTATAACTTGGAGGCTTGGAATTGTTGTTCCAGGATCCCCTTGGATGGGCGCTAAAGTTAACACGAGATAGGAAACGGATCCCCTTGAATGGGCGCCAACAACACAAGTGTGCGCAAGAACTGTCGAAGGGCGCCGGATCCCATGAAGACGCAACACTTTCGGTTGAAACCTATGCACAAGCAACGCGCAGACTTGGCGCCTTAGCACAGGGCGCCACGAACGAATGTACCACAAATTTGGCACACTGCACAGAACTGAACTAAGATGAATGACAGGCTATGAACAGCAGTATTTGATCACCCAGTTCAGAATCAAATCTTGATTCTTACGTCTGGGGGTTAAGCAAATGCTTATGCCCAATGAATTGAATCTTAAGAATGAGTAGTGTTACAACAATTTGTGTTTCCCCAAATTGAACCCCCTCACTTCCCAATTCCCTGATTTCCCTGTGTTTCTCTCTTCTCTCAATCCCAGTTTCAGTTCTCTATTATCTGTATATTCCTGGTAATGCAACAGTGACTGTCTTATATATGGCGCCCAGCACAAGGGCGCCAACTAACTGACTCAGTCACACATTTTTTTAGGCAGTTGACAGCTAGGCTAACAAACTAACTAACCTATTAACTGAATTGGTACAAGTAGAATACAACAATAGGAAATTACAGGGATATGTTTATAATTACGTTTTGCCCCTTTACGATCATGATATCTTAGCTTTCCACAGAATTTGCATTCAAGTAGCTCACCATCATTTTTACCAAATTCGTTGTTGTAAAACAACATGTGCCCTTTCTCACAACAATCAATCTTCTTAAATTTCAATCCCAGCTTCGAAACTAACATCTTTGCTTCATAATAACTTTTTGCAAATTATCCTTATTAGGTGTCGCTTCCAACATCATTTCAGTCACATAGTCTAAACCCACCTCTGAAATATTACTCATGGACTTGAGAGCTAAAAGTTTCACACACATAGATAATTTTGACTGTGGCGAGCCTTCAAACAACGGTTTGTTTGAATCTCTTAACAAATTATAAAATTTTTGTGCTTCTTCATTTGGAAGTTCATCATGATCGTCATATTGAGGCTCATCAAATGGCACATTCACCCTGAGACCATCGCAAATCATGTTTTCCATCGACTCAAAAATTCCATTACGTGGAACACCAACACCAGAACTGGTTGAAGCCCCTACCTCAAAATTTTGGCGTCGTTGTTCTCCATGGTCCACCCAAATCAAATAATTAGGCCTAAACCCCCAATGATACAAGTGCTCCCTAATTTAATTATCGGTCCTAATAGGTACACCGTCGCAATTTAAGCATGGACATCTAACCCCCTTTTCCCGTTTAGCCAATTCATGTCGCCACGCTACCATAAGAAACTGTTCAACCCCAATTACAAACGATTCCTTCAAACCCGCTCTTCCCGGATATAACCGATCATACACCCAATCACGATTAAATTCATACAAATTCATCTACACGCATTTAAGAAAACGTGTTAGATTCCAACATTCCCAATAATCGATCAAGTTAGTGGCATCGATATGATCTCAGTGGAGATGATTTCGAGCCGAATATGGGGGTTAAGGACAGATCAGACAAAACCCTTTTTCCATATAAGTAGTGAAGGATCAAAGTTATTTCTAACTCCCAACCTTAAAATTGTTAGTATCGCCTCGCAATTATCTCAATGGAGATGATTTCGAGCAAAATATGGGGGTGAGGGACGACATCACCTCACCCTTTTCCATCAACAACACACAATCATCTAACCTAGGGTTCATGAAAACAACAATTAATTTATTTTGAAAACTAACCGTTATGAGATTGAGGTCCGGTGCGGTACGTGGTTCGGTGACGGTGCGCACTCCGGTGCAGTTGTGAGACTTCAAACACCAACAATTTCAATCCTAAACCATTTCAACTTCAATTTCAATAACTAATTAACTTCAATTTCAACAAACAACAATTAAACACTTTTCAATTAAACAACTTCAATTTCAACAAACAATTTCAATTTCAACTTCAAATTTTTATCCTACACAATTTCTATAAATCCTAAACCTAATCCTAAAACCTACAACACAATTCCAATTTCTACCCAATTTCAATTTCTAATCCTAAACACAATTTCAATTTCTACCCAAACCTAAAACCCTACCCAAACCACAATCAACAATATCATAAAACCTAATCCTATTTTCTTCTTTCAAAACAACAATATCACAAAACTAAATTCACTAAAATTACCAAACAACAATATCACATAACTAATTTTACAAATCCTAACAAAACAATATCTTAAAAAATAAAAATCAGTAAAAATCAAAACCTCCAAAGGTAGAGCTCCGGTGGTGAAGAGGGAGAACTCCGGTGGTGGTGAAGAGGGCGAGCTCCGGTGGTGGCGAAAAGGGAGAGCTCCGGTGAGAGAGAGGTTCGTGTAGGAGAGAGAGAGAGAGAGGAGAGAGGGCGACATTCGCGTAGGAGAGAGAGAGAGGAGCGACGGCGACAGTTGGTTGTGGTGGTGTGGTGGTGGTGGTGTGGTGGTGGTGGAAATGAGAGAAGGGAGTTTGGGTTCGGGAGAGAGAAGAGTGAGGGAGTGAGGAGAAGAGCAAACAGAGAGAGAAAAATGAGGGATCTGATTCAATTTAATTGGGGTTAGCGACGGAATTTGCGAGGGACCATTCCATCGCTAATCCCTTCACGCTAACCAAGACTGGAACGGTCAAAATAGTTAGCGAAGGACCCTTATTTCCGTTGCTAATCCCTTCGGTTTCCGTGCTGTTCTAATTTCAGATTCCCTCCTAACAGTTAGCGACAGACTATTCCGTCGCTAATGCCCACAATTCCGTCGCTAATGATCAAAACAAACGAGGACCCTTATTCCCTCGCAAATTCCCTCGCTAATGTCACTTTTAGCGAGGAAACAGTATTCCCTCGCTAATGTCCCTCGCAAATGACGGTTTTTTTGTAGTGCTTATCATCTACATACAGAAGCAAATAGATGTATTTGTTGTCATCTAATTGCTTGTAGTAGACACAACAGTCATTGATGCACCTTTTGAATTTGATATTCAACATGTAACTATCAAACCTTTTATACCACTGTCTAGGGGATTGTTTTAATACATACAGTGATCTTTGTAGCAAACAAACCAGATCTTCATTTCCTTTTCCTACAAACCCTCTTGGTTGAGTCATGTAGATTTTTTCTTCTAGCATTCCATGAAGAAATGCTGTCTTTACATCCATTTGTTCTAGATGTAAGTCAAATTGAGCTACAAGGGCTAACACAACTCTTATTGAGCTGTGTTTGACTACTGGTGAGAATATCCCATTGTAGTCCACTCCTTCCCTTTGTGTGTAGCCTTTTGCAACTAATCTAGCTTTGAACCTTAGGGGATCACCTTCTGAGTTCCCTTCCTTTTTCTTGTAGATCCACTTGCATCCAACCAATTTGACCCCTAGAGGCTTCTTTACAAGCTTCCATGTTTGATTTTTATGAAGAGCCTACATTTCTTCTGTCACAGCATCTAACCATTCTTTACTTTGCTTGTTGGTCACAGCTTCTTGATAGGTTGCTGGCTCTTCATTAATCACAGTTTCAGGAGTATTAAGAGCATATGCAGTACATGATTCATATCCAAACCTTTGAGGTGGCCTTGTTTCCCTCCTTGGTCTGTCTCTGCACAGTAAGTAGTCCTGATCAGACTCATCTTCTTCTTGCTCAGAGAGTATCTCATTTCTGTTTGACTGCTTTCCACCTTGATCCTCATTTACATCAGGATCTGTTTGCTTTGATTCAAGCTCCAACTCAAGCTGGAATTCTTCACTTGGAGCTTGTTTTCCAAGTGGCTCACTGGCTTCAGTTTCACCTGTCAATGTTGATTCCTGGAAGACAACATCCCTACTTATGATGCACTTCTTCTCCTCTACTGACCATATCCTGTAGCCTTTAACACCGTCTGGATATCCCAAGAACAGTCCCTTCCTAGATCTTGGCTCAAGTTTCCCCTCATTAACATGGAAGTAGGCAGGGTACCCAAACACTCTTAGATTCTTTAGGTTTGGTGCCTCCCCAGTCCAAGCTTCTTGAGGAGTTTTAAAGTTCAGAGCTGTAGATGGACTCCTGTTTATTAGATAACAGGCAGTATGTACAGCTTCACCCCAGAAAGACTTAGGCAACTTAGCACAAGACAACATACATCTTACTCTTTCCAACAGTGTCCTATTTAGTCTCTCTACAAGTCCATTTTGCTAAGGTGTTCCCCTCACAGTGAGATTTCTGTATATGCCATGTCTTTTGCAGTATGTGTTGAACTCATCATTGCAAAATTTAAGGCCATTGTCTGATCTTAATGCCTTAACTTTCAGACCACATTGAGTTTCAACTCTTGTTTTCCAATCTACAAAGGTTCTAAAGGCTTCATCCTTTGTTTTCAACAAATAGATCCACACCTTTCTGCTCAAGTCATCTGTGAATGTCATGAAGTATCTCTTGCCACCATGAGTTGGTGTCTTAGATGGTCCCCACAGGTCAGAATGAATATATCCCAGCTTTTCTTCTGTCTTATGAGTTCCTGTTGCAAATTTTACCCTTGTTTGTTTCCCAAACACACAGTGCTCACAAAACTCTAGTTGAGATATTTTGTCTCCACATAACAAGCCTTGCTTCTCTAGCTCCTTCTCACTCATATGACCAAGTCTTTGATGCCATATGAGTGTTTTATTCACTGAAGAGCTTGCTACACTGGCTTCACCTGTCATGGTGCTGCCAAGTAGTATGTAGAGATTATTCCTCTTCCTTGTACCCTTCATCACAACTCTAGATCCTTTCATAACCTTCAGAATTGAGTCTTCACCTTTGAAACTAAAACCTGCAGCCTTAAGATCAGGGACATGCCTCACATTGGTTAATTTCTTTACTGTTCCATCAGCCAGTAACAGTTTTACAGTTCCAACCCCAATGACTTTGCAAGCTTTGTTGTTCCCCATCATCACTTGACCTCCTTCGTATGGTTTGTAGTCTATAAACCATTCCCTTCTAGGACACATGTGATAAGAACATCCTGAGTCAAGCACCTAATTGTCATCCCCTGCAGTGGTGGCAGTGGAATTTGATTCAATTCTGTCTTCAACAGCAGCTACTAGGGCATTATCCCTGTCACCATCAATAGTTGTTGTAGCCTGAGAACCTGATTCAATCCTTTCTTCACCAGCAGTACTTACCATATTACCACTGTCAATATTGATAGACCCGACACTTTCATTTTCCATATTGCTGGTAGTTACTGCCTCATCACAGTCTTCATCCCCAGCAACATACAGTAGCTCACAGCTATATATCATAGCCATCTGAAGCTACTATGCTGTGCTTGCTTCTTCCTTGTGTTGATTTTTCTTCTTGCCATTTTTCTCAGGGCAATTCCTCTTGAAGTGGCCTTCTTTATCACAAATATAGCATCTGTTGTGCTTAGGTTTTGATTTGGACCTAGACTTGCTCCTTCCTTTACCATTTTCTTTCTTTTCAGATATACCCCTAACCATCAGACTGTCCCCTTGATCTGTTTCTCTCTGATTGCCTTTCTTGGACAACTCTTTAGACAGCAGTGCACTTTGCACTTCTTCTAAACTCAGAGAATCTCTTCCATAAACAAGAGTATCAGCTAGGACATCATAGGTACTAGATAATGATCTGATCAGTAACAAAGTTTGGTCCTCATCATCAACCTTTATATCTATGTTTTCTAAATCCAAGATTAATCTATTAAACTCATCTATATGGTCTCCTATAGATGTTCCTTGATTCATCTTGAATGTATATAACCTTTGCTTAAGATAAAGTCTATTAGCTAAAGTTTTGGTCATGTAGAGGCTTTCTAATTTTAACCAAACAGCAGCAGCAGTTTTTTCTTTTGAAATTTCACGAAGTACCTTATCTCCCAAGCAAAGGATAATTGCACTGTGAGCCTTGTTCATCATTTCCTTCTTTTCTTTTGCTGACAGAGTTTCTGGAAGTCTGTTTTCTCCTTCCAGTGCTTCTTCTAGGCCTTGTTGCACAAGAATTGCACGCATCTTCATCCTCCATAGGCCAAAGTCGTTCTTGCCATTGAATTTCTCAATGTTGAACTTCGCCATTTCCATGGGTGTTGATCTTGATTAACGCAGCTCTTGATACCATTTGTTGTTCCAGGATCCCCTAGGATGGGCGCTAAAGTTAACACAAGACAGGAAACGGATCCCCTTGAATGGGCGCCAACAACACAAGTGCGCGCAAGAACAGTCGAAGGGCGCCGGATCCCACGAAGAGCAACACTTTCGGTCGAAACAAATGCACAAGCAACGCGCAGACTTGGCGCCTAGCACAGGGCGCCACGAACGAATGTACCACGAATTTGGCACACTGCACAGAACTGAACTAAGATGAATGACAGGCTATGAACAACAGTATTTGATCACCCGGTTCAGAATCAAATCTTGATTCTTACATCTGGGGGGTTAAGCAAATGCTTATGCCCAATGAATTGAATATTAAGAATGGGTAGTGTTACAACAATTTGTGTTTCCCCAAATTGAACCCCCTCACTTCCCAATTCCCTGATTTCCCTGTGTTTCTCTCTTCTCTCAATCCCAGTTTCAGTTCTCTGTTATCTGTATATTCCTGGCAATGCAACAGTGACTGTCTTATATATGACGCCCAGCACATGGGCGACAACTAACTGACTCAGCCACACATTCTGTTAGGCAGTTGACAGCTAGGCTAACAAACTAACTAACCTATTACTTGAATTGGTACAAGTAGAATACAACAATAGGAAATTACAATTATGCCATTAAACAACAGGAACAGTTAGTAAGAAAAAGACTATAGACTTTTGATTTTATTTTTGAAAGAGACCCAACAGTTTGTCAATTACTTACATTATATGGTACAAATGGCCGAAATAATAAATGTCTGATATGGTAGCAAACCATGAGCCTTTCATTTTCACCCTCTTAAATGGAAATGGACTTTCATCATAAAGAAGAAAGAAACTCCCAAGTGGATCCCCTCTATCACATATGTGAAGTCATTCTCAAAAATGCAAATGATTTGTTTGATCATTAATTCCTTTTGTAGGTTGAATTGATATTAAGGTGATGAGATCTGGGAAAGGGACACTTCCAAATTTGGTGTGGGACTAATTCTATATTTTCTAGAAGAAATGACCTTCCTTATGTCCTTCAAAGTACAGATTCATGCATGCATATAACAAAAGCAATAATACAAATTAGAAAACATATCCCGAAATAAAAAATAATGAAAGCTACTACTGATTATACTATATGTTAAAAACAAAAGGGAAAATGAGCGTCCACGTGAGTGCTTGTATAATACGATTATAGATTAATTATTGAACTATTGATTGGGATGGTTTAGATGAAGTCCTTTATTGATGTGTAAAACTAAGCACATGAAGGTGTATGCATGAATCGATCGTTCCAATTGATGAAGACAAACGTTGATATGATTTTTCATTTGATCATTTACCAATAATGCATTTTCTACTCAATAATGAAGCTAGGGTCTTTAATTCCCGTGGCTTATTACTATGGCTGACTATCCACGGAGTGTCCTAACGCTTTCAACAAAAGACTAATTTCCACTCGTGTTTAAGATCAAACTTCACATTGGCCAACACCAAGTTTCTCTAATACGGGAATTCGAAAAGAAAAAAAATTCCAGTGGCTTAATTAATAGGTGAATAGAAGCTGATTTTTCACACTGGCCAACACCAAGTCTCTCTATCCTCGTCGTGACGTATCGTTTTAAACACGTGTGTGTCTTTAGCGCTCATCATACAACGTTTATTTTGATGCTCGTTTTTTATTGTTGATATCGTAATTATTAGATTATTTATTTTAGTTGGTGCAAAAAATACAAAAAGTAATTGAAAGCATAATAATTTCTTTTTGGAGCTGAATAGTCAAAAGTTTTATTACATAGTCAAGTTTTTTACATACATAGACAAAAACAGCAAAAAGAAATAGTACAAAATTAAAAATACAAAGTTTCAAAAAAAAAAGAAAAAAAGAAGAAAAGGGGGCGCAGCTAGCAGCTGCCCTAGCTAGGGTTCTTTCTCCTTGGATGCTGTCCTTCCTCCATTGCCAGCTATTGTCCTTTGCCCATTCAAATAGCTCTCCTTTGTCCTTTTGATTCTTCATCAATTACTGTCCTTTTTGCACCACCAACTGTCCTTTCTCTCCTCACCACAGCACCCTAAATTTGACCTAATTGCTGTCCTTTTGATTTCTCAACACCACACCAATCTGCCTATAAATATCAAAGAAAAAATCCACACAGTGACTGAAATACACAAAAATCCACACGAAAAT
Organism: Astragalus membranaceus; assembly: GCA_039519185.1. Classification (NCBI taxonomy): domain Eukaryota; kingdom Viridiplantae; phylum Streptophyta; class Magnoliopsida; order Fabales; family Fabaceae; genus Astragalus; species Astragalus membranaceus. Next base: position 180,739,225 of record CM076849.1, read on the forward strand.
TCAAAGCAAAAATTTAGGGTTTCATACTGAAACCCTAACAGCAAGGCACCAAAAATTTCTGAAACAAAGTGATAGTAGCAGCAAGCAGTGAGCAACAGGAGTCTATTTCAGAGGCTGGAAAAAGGTTGTTTAACATATTTTTTTTCCAAAATGTAGTCTTATTTTTGATTTCCTATCATGATTAAGTTGTTTAAAATAAGTTTCAGTTCATCATCTTCTTCTTCTTTTGAAAGATTAGCATTAGAAATAAAACAGGGTTTTCAGAGTCAGTTTCATTACCCTTATGTTTACGAAAACGAAATTAAATAGTTATCTAAATTAAGGGTTAATTAGTAATAGGTTTAGTTAAAAAAATTAGGGTTACAAAGCAGAATCAGTTCATTTAGGAAAAACAGAATGCTGAGAGGGGGAGGTTGAGACAGTGAGAGGAAAGGCAAAGAGAAAGGAGCAAAATTTTTACCTCCGGCCACCGTTCACGGTAGCCGCCGCCGTAGCCTCGCCGTGAACCACCATACCTCGCCGTCAATCACCATCACCGAAACGACAGTCACACCGTCGAACTCTACGCCCCCTTTACACCACCAACAGAGTCGAAACACCCCTCAATCATCCTTAGCCCCCTAACCGAATCAGCCACCACTGTCCCCCTCCATCCTCGTACCATACCACCACGATCACCGAACCACCACCACCACTCAGAGCTCCAACCAAATCATCCCAAACCCCCACATTACCGTCAACCATCAACAGAACCACCGTCTTGACCTCAAACCCCCACATCACCGTCAAACCACCACATCGTTTCGCCTTCGAACCTACGAACAACACCGTTGAATCAACACATCTCCACGCACCGCCAAACCACCAACTCTGTAACCGACGTTTGCAAGCCCTCCCTCTCTCCATATTTTGTCGTTGACATTAGTGAAGAGGTAGAGGGAGAGATTAGGGCGGTGAAGAGAAGAGAGGATGGTCAGATTTGGTCGCTATGGGGAGAGAAGAAAACGAAACATGGGTTGGTGAGGGGAAGATGAGAGAACGGCGGTGGGGAGAGAAGAAAATGAAAATTAGGGTGAGAGGGTGAGATGCGGCGCCGTGAGGAGAAGATGAGAGGATGGGTTTGAGAAAAGAGCGAAGTTGGGGTTGAGAGAAAGGGGACGATGCGACGCTGAGAGTGGGAAATGAATTAGGTTAAGGAAAATTAGGTTTTTTAACTATCTTAATGGGTACTGGACCTGGGTCACTGTTTTGTGTTTTTTAATTTCGTTTAAAAAACTAGATTCATAATCACACCCCTGTATTTCATTAAGATAGCGCCCCTTCCCTTATTATTATTTACACCCTTTCGTTTTAATATCAGCGCCCCCTTTCCTTCTATCTTATTTTCATTTTAAATGTTTATTAGTCTGGTTTATAATGGCACCCCTCCTTTCATTGTCATAAGCCCCCACTAAAAGCCCATATTCGCAATCTGGGCCTCAGACACGGATTGGGTTCGCACCCCCTTTCTCAAAATAACACCCCATGTTGTTAATTGCACCTACCCTTTTTTTACCATAACCCATTACATTTTTTTTTCACCGTAAGGCTTTCGAATTAATTTTCCATCTTTTTTCCTTTTGCTTTCCTTTCAAACAATCAAACTCACATAAAAAAGCGGTTCGTTACTAATAGTCATTCTGAGCTCAACTTGTTTGACCGTTAGTAATAACTATATTTTTCAAATCAGCTATGAGTGATGACCACTCTGAGTTTTACTTGTTTGGTCATTACGAATACCTCTCCCAATTTCAAAAAGAAATAAAAAACACCAAACACACAAACATTTTCTACCCAAGAGCTACGTAGCTTTGATTTCTCCATCGCACCTGGAGATACGTAGGAGCAAGGGCCCACTCCTGTCAAGCGCAAAAAAACTAAAATTTTTATTAAGTTTTCCTTTTCAATTTTGCAAATAATAAAAAGGGTAAACTAGAGTGTTTTCTTTGAATTAACTTTTTTTCTACACATTAAATTAAAATGTAACCTTTTTTTTTGAAATGATGTCGTGGGGTGCTATGACCTTCCTCACACGTAATCGACCCCCGAACCCAAAAATAAAGGTTTTTTCAATGTTTTCCTATTTAATAAATATTGATGGCGGCTTCATTCACAAAATGACGAAGAATCCCTCCTCCGGATTTTTCGGTCGCTACAATGAGGATTGTTGGGAATTCAAGTGTGAGTGATTAGTCTCACATCGACTAGGAATGGGCTAAATGAATGATATATATAAGAAAGGTGACACATATAATCAATGTGAGACTAACCATTCACAAATTTGATACCGAAAGTACATACTAAGTCAACTTTTGTACATTTGTTCACAAAAAATAACTTAAGTACACACTTAAAATTAACCTTCACTTGTTTAATTGTGCATGACCGTACTTCATGGAAACCATTGATATCAATCTATGTAAACTACATAGATTTGCTTTTAAAGTTTCTAGTAGTGCACAAAGGGTTTAGAAATCTATGTACAAATTGTCGTGTGTGGGATAAAGAGAGGGAATGTGGAGCGTATTAGAATCCAACTCTCAATATCTATACAACTTTGACCATTGGATTGTGTTTTCATGAAAGAGTTTAGAAAATTTAGAAGCACCTAATTACAAATCATTAAAAAATTAAAGGTGTGTAGTTCCCCGCCCTCACGGGCATTAACTTTAGTGTTTGTCTCTATATCTTCTAAACATCCATTGAAAGGAGTTGTGGGAGAAGGCTGATCAATGGATGAAGATTAGAGAGAATCAACAATTCTTTTTTTATTGGGCTTGGTTTCTATCAAACCAAAACAATTAATCTCAATCAACAACATATTAACTAAAGAAGACCAAAATTTTAGTTTTCACTTGAATCCACCAAGTGCACAATTACAATTTATGAAAATTTTACAAAATTTTGAATTTCTCCATGCTTTTTATGAATCTCTTCCCAATGACTTCCATTATTTGTGCTATAACTTTTTGTCCTCCAATTGATGATTATTTCGCACCAACACTAAAAAGGTATACAAAACGCCGTAGTAATCAATGTATGTTTCATTGTACTCTTCTAAACTTTACAACAATTCCTACATAAGTGCACATATGTTTTTTGTTTGTTGTTTTGGTTTCTTTTTTGGAGGAGCAGGGGGAGTAGGCGGCGGCCGTGGAGGAGGAGGGGGAGGAGGAGGGGGAGGAGGTGGAGGAGGAGGAGGAGGTGGACGCCAATATGTTGGTGGTAAGGGAGGAGGTGGTTGTGGCCAAAATTGTGTCAGTGGAAGTGCAAATGGGTATGGTGGTGGCGGCGGTGGTGGTTGAAAATAGTATTGATGGTAATGCCATTGGTTTTGTGGATAATTTCCAATGTGATCACAAGGAGCATATCCATATTCATCATAATAGCCAGGGGTTGTTTCCACAACTTCACCATCAAACCTCACATACTTGACTTCAGCATGTTTCCCATACTTTTGTAGCGCTTTTAATAACGTACTTGGGTTTACTCTCCCATTAACTTTCATAGTTCCTTCTTCTCCATCAATAGTGATATTGTATACTCCTGAAATTGAACGTATGGTAAAAAAAATTATACCAATAACAATGACACAAGTTAATTAGGAGAAGGAAATTACCTCGAATTTTCTGCAGGATATGCATAACCTTTATTTTACATGCCTCGCATTTAGTATTTATCTTTAGAACACAAATCTGAAGAAAAAAGGATAAATAAACGTTTATAATGTGATAAACCAAATAAATTATAAATTAAGTAGAAAAGAACAAAGAATGGATATTAGATATTTTGATGTCACCATATCAGCTGAAGAGTAGTCCATTGGATAAGTCATTTACAAATTTCGCTTTCTCCTACATAAACACCAAATCAGCATGTGTGTAAAGGGTCTACCTTTACCCTCCACCAGATAAACAAATTCCTCTACCAAAGCCTTCCAGACATAAAAGGCATCAAACAATAACAACTAAGATACCATAATGATGAAATCAAACCCCCCACTTAGTTATTTTATTTTTTAATTTCATACTCGTTTTGCATATTGGATTTGATTTTGTGCTTATTTTGTAGTCAGATTTTGAAGTGTGACTCATTGCAATTAACTATAATCAATATTGCTTGATATGGGTCATGGGTGTGATCATTTCCATAATTATATATTAATATCTATAAATGTAAAATAATATTACTATCAAATATTTTCATGCTTTTAGAAATTAATTACAAATTATTTAGTTGTTAGTAATATCTGTTGGAAGTTTCAGATTCACTATGTTTCACTCACACACACGCACACACTTGAGAGAGAGAGAGAGAGAGAGAATAACAGAATTCAGTTAGAGTGAAAACTGTAAACGTGTGCACTGCACATTGCATCACTGAGATTGTTTATATAGTACATTACGTATGCTGAGTCAGCAATTAATGAAAGCATGAAATTCAAATCTAAAGGGAAATTTTGACACCCTCCACTTCGACAGACAAGTTGAGAGTGGTCGAACTAGCCAAGTCGAAACAGCTAGTCGAACTAGCTTACTTATTCAACACACACCCTTAAGCTAGTTACTAACATAAGCAAATAACAACAAAATACAGTAGAATCTATCTACGTAAACTTATTACAATCAATCACATTCAGTATGCTCCTTAGCCTTTTGAATGTCTCTGCCTTCACTGCCTTGGTGAACAAATCTGCTGCCTGCATATCTGATCTACAGTAGCTCAGCTTCAACCTTCCTTTTGTGACTTGGTCTCTTAAGAAATGATAACGTGTCTCAATGTGCTTCGACCGTCCATGTGCCACTAGATGTTTCGCCAAGCTAATTGCAGACTTGTTATCGACATATAACTCCACAGCACCTTCCTTCTTGATCATTAGCTCTTGCATCAGATTGTCTAGCCAGATTGCTTGACAGGCTCCCATTGAAGCAGCAATGTATTCAGCTTCGCATGAGGACAATGCCACCACTGATTCCTTCTTCGAGCTCCATGAGATGGGACCTGAGCCAAGCAGAAACACAGAGCCAACAGTACTCTTACGATCAGATTTGTCACCTCCCCAATCAGCATCAATGAAGCCATAAACACATTTCTCATTGTCTCTCCATTTACTAGGCAACAGAATTCCATATGCCACGGTGCCTTTGACATATCTTAGGATTCGTTTAGCAGCAGCTAGGTGCGATGTTCTAGGCCTGTCCATAACTCTACTAATCAGACCAACACTTAAGCTAAGGTCAGGTCTGGTGTTGCAGAGATATCTCAGTGCCCCAACCACCTGTCGAAACTCAGTTGCATCCACTTCTGGTTCATCAGCATCTTTGTTGATCCATAGCCCTTGTAGCGACCGAAAAATCCGGAGGAGGGATTCTTCGAAGTTCTTGAAATGAAGCCGCCACCAAAGTTTAGTTTAAGGGCAAACATTGGAAAATCCCTATTGAGTGGATAAGGAGGTTTGCGGACCAGGTTTAGGCTCGGGAGTCGTTTATGCGTAGGGAATGTATTAGCACCCTACGACATCCTTCCTAAGGAATGTTACCTTTTAACTAAATGTGTAAATATTTATTAATTCAAAAATAATGTTTTTACCCTTATAATAATAAAAAAAAAGACTCGATAAACAGTTAGTTATTTTTTGCACTTTTTGAGAAATAGGAGAGAAAAGGATTAAAAGAAAAAAAAGGTTTTTTTATTAATGCAATTGACAGAGGTCGGCCGCCCTCTGGTCCTACGTATCTCCGGGTAGAGAATCAAATCACACGTAGTTCTTGATAGAAAATGTTTGTTGGTTGGTGTTTTTTAATATAGGGGTTTTAGGACTGTGTGATCTGTGTTGAAGGACCACTGGGGGTCTGAAGGAGCGCTGGGGCTCTGAAGGACCACAGTTCACTTATCCTAAAACGATGACTAACCCGGCCGCACGACCGACTTAATGCCCTACTTTGAAAATAAGATTTTTGATTTTTGAAATGAAAGAGATGTGTTTGTATTTTTTTAATTTAGAAATTATTTATTTTAAATAGGGATTTTAGGACATGATCCGTAACGGTTCATTAGTGACCTAAAAAGCAGACTAACCCGACTGTACAGTCGACTTAGTCCCCTATTTATATTTTGTGGTTTTTTGTAAAAAAGAATTAGGAAAGAAAGATAATGGAAATTGTTTATTTTTGCGCTTGACAGGGGCGTGACCCTGCTCCTACGTATCTCCTGGTAGAGAATCAAAGGCTACGTAGTTCTAGGTAAAAAATATTTGTGTTTTGTATTTTTATTTATTAGAAAATGGTTTTTGATTGAATAAAATGGGCAAAACATAGTAAATTGTAAAATTGAAATGAGGGAGGTGTAATTAGCTACAGGGTGCAATATTATTAAGAGGGGGTGCGCATAGCAGAGCCCAGTTCAGTATTGTTTTATTTCTGGACTTCCAAACAACTGGCCCACGAAATTGGGCTTAAGCAGAAGGTTTAGTTATTAAAGGTAGGTGTGTAAGTGGTAATCTGAAATGTTTTAATTTTAAAATAAAAATAAAATAAAAGGGGATATAAAAGGAAAGAGAGGAAAGATGAGAACCCTAATTTTCATCTTCTTCTACTATGCGCCGTTTCCGGCAGAGATTAGAGAGAGAATATGCGAAAATTTCGAGGAGAGAGAGGGGTTCTCAGGGAGAAAAAAAAAGAACAAGAGAGAGAGAAGGGAAAGGGAAAGAAGGGGGTTACGGTGGAAAGGGAGGAAAATGGGGATGATGTCGCCGGAGGGGGGGTCGTGGTAAGGCGCCGGCAATGATGAGAGAGAAAATGAGAGGGAGACGCGAAAAGAGAGAGAGAGGGAGAGGAGGCTATATTGCGATGGTGCTGCGACAACCACGCCGGAGGGGAGCCGTGGTGGCGGTGCCGGCGATGGCGACGGAGAGGTGGGGGTTCACTACGGTAGCTACGGTGAGACACACGATGGACACAGAGGGAGAGGGAAACGAACACTGGGCTTGTGTTCGGTGGTGGTGGTCACGACGACAACAAGGACGGCAACACCGTGTACGGTGGCCGGTGGTTAGTTTTTCGTCCCTTTTTATTTCAACTCCTCTACCTATTTCTAATCCTATATCTAATATTTGGTCCATCGTTGTTGTAAACTTGCTCATCTTAGTTTGCTTTGGATTTCACCTCTTTCACGTTCCAATCCTATTACTAACACCCTTTATTCTATAAGGTTTTTCTTACTGATTATATTCTTGTCATCATAATAACATATTTTTTTAGTTTTGTTTATCTATTTTCTAGAACCTATTTAACTTACAAGTACCATTCTTTATGTTATTTATGCGTTTGTTTGCATTAAGAAAAAAACAAGTATTTTCACATTTTTAGATTTCTAAACTACTCAGGCAATAAACTAAAACGCAAACAGAAGTAGAAATTGCCAACCTGGTTTACTAAAAAAAACTACCCTTCCAGACCTTTGTTGCTGAAAAAATCTATCTCTCTTTGCCTACTGCTACTGCTTATTGAATCCTTTTTCTCCTCTTCAGAATTTTGAATTCAGTGTTTTTGTGATTAGGGTTCTGATGTGAACCACTAATCCTTTAGGTTCTTTCTGAATTCTTTCTCCCTGTTTGCTATTACTATTCCCTAGTATTTATAGTCCAATATGTGTGGTGTAGGTGTGGGTGCAAAGCAGTGTATCAAATCTCTTGGGGACAAATTCTGAAGAGCCAAAAAAAAAATAGCCCAAAGATGGTGGTACTACCGCTGCAAAATACAGTATTGTTGGTGCCAAAAATGGGAAGGCAGCAAGGAACCAAAAGAGAAATAGGCTTGAGCTGGTAGCTCAAAATAGTTCCTCCAGCAGCAAGGGCAGCAACGCTGCTCCCTCATTTTTTAGCTTTTGTTTTAATTCTTTTATTTTGTATTTAAATTTTGTCTATACATGTGTACTAAAGTTGACTTTGTAAAAACATTGATTAAAAAAAAGCATTTATTCACAATCTGATTTTTATTAGATTTTTATAACAAAATTAAACCGATAACAACGACGAAAAACATACGCACGCGAAGAGACGCGAACGCGCGTCCACAACGAGAATACGTGAATTCGCGTACTAAAATAAACACTCGTACACAACGAGACGCGAACACGCGTCCGCAACGAGGACAAAAATGTGTACATTATTAAAAATTGCACGCGCGCACAATGAGAAGTAACACGCCTATACACGACTGGGAACGACACACATAAATGACAAAAACAATATTTTGAATTTTTTTAGTAAGTTTTAAATTAGCCGGACAAAATTAGGGTACGACAGCCCTACCTCTGCTGGTGTTTCGACGCTGTTGCAGTGTTGCATATTGAACCTGTGTAGTATATCAGAAACATACTTCTTCTGTGACAGCAGCATTCCTTCACTAGTACTTCGAAATTCAATCCCTAGGAAATAGGAGATCTCTCCTAGGTCAGTCATTTCGAAAGTATTCATCATTCTCTTCTTGAATTCTGCCACTTTATTTTCATTGTTACCCGTAACCAATAAATCGTCAACATAGAGGCATAGGATTATCACATCACCACCATCTGACTTGACATACACCCCGTGCTCAGAAATACATCTCACATACCCCATGTTGATCAAGCTCTTGTCTATCTTCTTGTTCCAAGCTCGTGGAGCTTGTTTTAGGCCATACAATGCATGCCTTTCTCAATCTCAGCACTTTGTTCTCACTTCCTTGTCGAATAAAACCTGCTGGTTGTCCGACGACTTACACCTCCTCTTCCAATTCTCCATTTAAGAAGGCAGATTTTACATCAAGTTGAGGTATCTTCCACCCTTGCATACTAGCATGAGCTACCACAGCTCTCACAGTTTCAAGTCTTGCAACGGGTGCAAAGACTTCTTCATAGTCGACACCATACCTCTGTAGGAACCCCCTAGCCACCAATCTTGCTTTGTGCTTCACTATTTCACCTTTAGGATTTACTTTCACTTTGTATATCCATTTCACACCTATTGCTTTCTTTCCTTTGGGCAATTCGACCAATTCCCAAGTCATGTTCTTCTCTATAGATCTAATCTCCTCTTTCATAGCTCCATCCACTTGGAATTCTGCATTGCTTCCTTCCAATTTACTGGTTCTGTCTCAGCAAGAAGTGCAAAATGCACTATATCACCTTCGTCATTGACTGCACTATCAGTCATCACGTCACAGTCACTTAGTCTTGCAGGAACCTGTCTTTGTCTCATTGATCTTCTTGGTATTTCTCGACTACCCTCTTCATCATCATTCTCTTCGACAGGCTCAGTTTCACCTTCAAGTTCTGACTCTTCGACACCAGCAGGTTAGTCGAATAAATTCTGTTCGACAGCAGTCGAACTTTCTCCCTTGTCACTCCACTTCCATGTCTTCCCCTCATCAAACACCACATCTCGACTTATCACAATTTTATTATTCACTGGATTCACCAATTTGTAACCCCCAGTCGAATGATAACCTATCATAACCATCACTTCTCCTTTATCATCTAACTTCGTTCTCTGCTGATCAGGCACGCGTCGAAAACAAACAGATCCAAATACTCTGAAGTGCGACACGTTTGGCTTGACACCTGTCCAAGCCTCCTCAGGGGTGATGTCTTCCAATCTCTTTGTTGGACTTCGATTAATGATATATGCCACAGTATTAACTGCCTCTCCCCACCATCTCTTAGGCATATTCTTACTCTTTAACATGCTTCTCACCATATTAAGCAATGTCCTATTTTTCCTCTCAGCCACTCCATTATGCTGAGGAGTGTATGGAGGTGTGATTTCATGTGTTATTCCTTCAACTTCACGGAACTCATTAAACTCAGTATTCACATACTCTCCACCACCATCAGTTCTTAACACTTAGACAATCTGTCCACATTGTTTTTCGACTAGGACTTTGAATTTTTTGAATACTCCCAACACATCACTCTTCCTCCTAATCAAATAAATCCAAAGTTTCCTAGTGAATTCATCAATAAATGTAACAAAATACTTGTTACCTGCAGGAGTTTCATGCACTATGGGGCCACACACATCTGAGAAGATCACCTGCAGCTTCCTCTTTGCTCTACTGGGCACACTTGGATTGAAGGAACCCCTAGGCATTTTACTCTCCACACACTCTACACATACATCCTTTGGGACATGCATATGCGGCAGACCTTTCACTACTGTCTTGCTCTGCATCCTGTTCAAATCACCAAAATTCAAGTGTCCATATCTGAAATGCCATAGCCACTCTTCCTTGTCGACTGCTGTGGCTAAGCACTGCTGCATCAGCACACCTAATTGATCTTAAATGTCCTGTTCTTGGAGAGAGTTGCCTTTACCAACAACCTCTGTGCAGTGTCATACACCTTCATAGCATTGTCTTCCAGCGCCATCCTATATCCCTTCTCCAATAGCTGTCGAATACTCACCAAATTGCTCTTCATCCCTGGCACATACAGTACACTAGAAATGAAGCACAGTGACCCATCCTTCTTTCTTATCATTACTCTCCCCACACACCTTCCACCTTCATGGTTCTATCATCAGCAAACCTCACTCTGCTCTTGATCGAAAAGTCAAGTTCGAAAAACCAATCTCTCCTCCCTGTCATGTGTGTCGAACAGCCCGTGTCTAGGAACCAATGATCACTACTCTCACCTTCCTCCTTAGTTGTCACCATTTGCACTATTTCATCACTGCTCTCTGTCTCCTCAATCACCATCAACAAAGATTTCTCCTTCTCTTCCTCTTCTTCAGCCATCTTAGCATCATTGCCATTAGCATTGCTGTAGCACTCATCAGCAAAATGTCCATATTTCTCACAGTTATAACACTGTATATGGCTCTTGTCGAATCTTCTCCCTCTTCCTCTATATCCCCTGCCACCTCTACTCCCCCTTCCTCTATAGCTATCACCACTACCACTTCCTTGCTCATCACTGTTACTATTATCACTAGTGTTCGATTTGGAAGAGTTTGAGTTATAGAAATTACCTCTTCCTCTTCCTCCTCTGTAATGGTTTCTGCCTCTACCACGTCCTCTTTGATTTCCACCTAATTTGTTGCTTGTTTGCACTGCTAGAGCTTGCTCAGTGCCAGACTTCACCACTTTCTTCTCATTCATCCTCTGCTCATGCGCTTCAAGTGAGCCTTGAAGTTCTTCTATCGTTATCGTTGATAGATCCTTCGCCTGTTCGATCGCCACCGTGATGTGATCAAAATGCGAAGATACAGATCGCAAAATCTTCTCCACCACTGTTTCATCAGACATCGTTTCACCACAATACAACATCTGATTCGTCATAGATTGGACTCTAGTGAAATACGCAGAAATCGTTTCACTCTCCTCCATTCCTAGCAATTCATACTGTCTTCTCAGAGTTTGAAGTCGCTCCTTCTTCAATTTCTGATCTCCGGCGTAGGAACTCGCAAGAATGTCCCACGCTGCTTTGCTTGTCTCCGATCTAGCAATTTTCTCAAAAATTGCAGGATTCACACACTGATGGAGGATGCACAATCCTTTCCAGTCCTTCTTCTTCGTTTCTCTGTAAATTGCTTGTTGCGCAGCAGTCGCATTCACCGGTAACGGAGTTACTCCGTTCTGCACTAGATCCCACACATCCTGAGATCCAAGGATCGCTTTCATCTTCATACTCCACTGATCGTAATTTCTTCCATCGAGGATTGGAAAGTTCACTTGAAAATGGCCGTTCGTCGTCATCGTGATTCACTCTCACCGTTGAGACTTCACTCGTCTTCTTCACTCTGGATTCACACTCTGAAACTTCAACAATTATGCTCTTGGTACCATTTGTTGGAAGTTTCAGATTCACTGTGTTTCACTCACACACACGCACACACTTGAGAGAGAGAGAGAGAGAGAGAGAGAGAGAGAGAGAGAGAGAGAGAGAATAACAGAATTCAGTTAGAGTGAAAACTGTAAACGTGTGCACTGCACATTGCATCACTGAGGTTGTTTATATTATGCTGAGTCAGCAATTAATGAAAGCATGAAATTCAAATCTAAAGGGAAACTTCGACACCCTCCACTTCGACAGACAAGTTGAGAGTGGTCGAACTAGCCTAGTCGAAACAGCTAGTCGAACTAGCTTACTTATTCAACAATATCAATTGAAATATTATAATTATTTGGCTTAAATATGTTTTTAGCCCCTGTAAATATGGGGTCTTTTGGTTTTAGTCCCTCTAAATTTTTTTTTAAAAAAACTCCTTGCAAAAGACATTTTTTTTATTTTAGTCATTCAATTAACTTGACGTTACAAAAAACGTCTACCTGGCTAACAGGTGCCTGAGTTGTCATTTCTTTTTCTTTTTTTTCTTGCTGAGTGACATTGCCACATCATTATTTTTAATTAATGTTTATTTTAAATTGCTACTAAACATGAACATTGACTTTCACACGTTATTGTATCTCCAGAACACGCCTTAAGGCTTCTTCATCTTCCCTCCTCTCTCTCTCTGCGTTCTTCATCTTCATCTCTCTCTCCGCCTTGCTCTCTTCATGCCAAAGCTTCATCTCTCTCTCTCTCTCTCTCTCTCTCTCTCTCTCTCTCTCTCTCTCTCTCACTTCTCATCACTCTCAGTAAATTACTGTTGATGTGTAAAGGAAGTTGCAAATCAAAAATAAAGGAACCCTAACCCCCAAATCCCAAATCAAAAATAACTGTGGCTGTTTGTAGCAATGGCTTCTCTGTTCGCGAGTGGAACCAAAGGTGGGGTATGTTGTGGCAGAGATCGTGAGGTGGTGGTGGTGGTGGTGTGGTGGTGGTGGTGTGGGTGGGAGAGAGAAGAGAGTGGTTGTGGTGGTGGTGGTGTGGTGGTTGTGGTGTGGGTGAGAGAGAGAAGAGAGTGGTTTTGGTGGTGGTGGTGGTGTGGGTGAGAGAGAAGAGAGTGGTTGTGGTGGTGGTGGTGTGGTGGTTGTGGTGTGGGTGGGAGAGAGAAGAGAGTAGTTGTGGTGGTGGTGGTGTGGTGGTTGTGGTGTGGGGGAGAGAGAGAAGAGAGTGGTTCTGGTGGTGGTGTGGGTGAGAGAGAGAAGAGAGTGGTTGTGGTGGTGGTGGTGGCGTGGTGGTTGTGGTGTGGGTGGGAGAGAGAAGAGAGTGGTTGTGATGTGGCTGAGAGAGAGAAGAGAGTGGTTGTGGTGGTGGTGGTTGGTGTGGGTGAAAGAGGGAGAGAAGAGAGAGAGAGAAGAGAGAAGAGAGTGGTGAGTGGTGAGAGAGACATCGGTTCTTGGTTGTGGGTGAGAGATAGAGAAGAGAGTGGAGAAGAAAGGGAATAATAGAAAATAATAAAAAATAATGAGTTGCCATGCCAAATAAGCATTTAAAATAAACAAAAATGAATATTAAATGACACATAAGAATTCCGTCTGCCAAGTCAGCATTTTTTGTAACAGACCACTAACAAAAGGACTAAAATCAAAAAAGTGTCTTTGCAAGGAGTTTTTTTTTAAAAAAAAAAATAGAGGGACTAAAACCAAAAGACCATATATTTGCAGGGGATAAAAACATATTTAAGCCAAATTATTTACATACAAATTATGTAAAATTAAATAAAGTACTTAAGTAATCAAATATAGCAATTATTTTTGGGTAAACTCGTGTATCCACCGCACGGACAGTAGTGAGTAATCACTCGCTCATTGTAGGTGCCTCGAGGGGCAGGACAGCTGGCCCAGAGCTTTAAAATAGAATGATGCTATATCACCCGAAGTTTTTGTCCCGAATTCATCCCAACTGAGTCAATTGTGTTGTGTTGATAGAAATATCTTTCACATCTTGAAAACTTTTTGTTGGGATATATATTTTTTTGTTTAGGGTTTTTGACCTCGCTCCGGTGTCCAGTGGAAAGGGGTCCTGAATCCGGAGTTTGGTCAAAAGGTGAGTAAAGCCTGACTCTAATTTGTTCCATCGTCGGAGATCGAACCTAGGTACTAGTCGAGTCCGCTCTTTTAGATGGTTCTTGACTTCTTGTCGGGATATATAACATTTCCCTTTTAAATGTTTTTCAATTTTAAAATATAAAATGCGCTTATTACCAAAAAAATATATAAAATACGCTTGCTAAATAATGTAGAAGCACCCTTCTAATTTTATTCACAAGAGTTTTTTTTTTCTTTCAAAGTCACAAGAGTTTCATTATAAGGAATCAAGCTTCTTGTTGTATAGACGAACATAATAGCAAATTTTATGGTTAAATACATTTGTAGTCTCTATAAAATACGATATTTTCGTTTTTAGTTATCAATATTTTTTTTTAACTTTTGGTCCTTACTTTTGTAGTCACTTTTGGTCCCTTACATTAAGTTGGCTATAACAACTATCACTTTGGTATCTCACATGACAATTCTTAATGACTAAGATGTCAAATCACATGCATAAGACCTTAATGTGTTGTTCAGTTAGCTAACAGACTGCCATACTAGCTCTTGCCACGTCCCACAGGTTAATGACTTGGATGCGATGTTATCAAAGTCATTAAAATGTGATATAGTGGGTGCCAGTGTGGCCATCCACTAGCCAAAAATATACATGGAGATATAAGTAGGAACCATATGCATGCAATCTGATACAGTTTTCAAAACCATGTTGTCGAGGCAGGTAATATGTTCGAAAGATTTGTGGCAAAATCAAAGTAAGGATGAATAGTCATTGAAGTAGAAACAGAAGAACAATCCATTGAAGAAGTCGTGTTTTAAAAACCGGTTCGGACCAACTGGTTTGACCAATCGAACCAAGATCTGAACCACTAACTAGTCCGAGCAGACTACTAGATGGAACTGACAATAACTTGTGACATCACCAAACTGAACTAGACTCGAAGCAAACTAGGTGAGCGACTCATAGCGAACCGACTGAGCAACGACTCTAACGAACACTGATTTCTCTAATTTTGCGCAAAAATTCAAAACTAGGGTTCAAACCCCAACCCTTTTCTACCAAAAACATGCAGTGCTCTACTACTGCGCTAATGCTTGTTTTTTTGCTGATTCTATGTAAATGTTTGTATATACTTAACTTACATCACATTACAATAAAAAAAAAAATAAGCACACCATCACCCCAATTCATTGTACTCTTTATGGCCATTGTACTTTTTCTCACATAGAGGAACTCAATGCATGAGTTTTTCATAATATATATATTTTTTGAATGGATATGAAAATATACTTATATAACTAATAATTGAATTGATATAATAATTAGTTTTTTTATATGGATATCAAAATATACTTTTATATATATATATATATATATATATATATATATATATATATATATATATACTAGTTTTTTACCCGTGCATATGCACGGGTGATACTGTGTGGTCGGTGTATTACCATGAACTCATAATAGTAATTTGGAAGATATTGATAAGTTGTGAACAATGTCCAAAATGTATGATTTGAAATTCAAAGTGGAATATGCATCCCCGTTGACAATCAGAATTACATTGATCCATAATAATGTATTTGGACATTAGAGGTAAAATATGCATCCCCGTTGCCCCTCCCGTTTGCATCCTCGTTGGTCCTCCCGTTGGCACTCCCGTTGGCACTCATGTTGGCAGTCCCGTTGGCACTCCCGCTCTCGTTGCCACTCCCGTTGGCGTTCTCGTTGGCACTCCCGTTTGCACTCCTGTTGGCATTTTACTCATTTTTAGTAATTATAAAATAGTTCTTTGGTAATTTTTTGTAGTGATTAAATTGATTGATTTTATTTTTTATGAAAAAATTAATTGATTTTCCTCATTTTAATTGATTTTAGTAATTTTAGTAGTTTGAGTAAATTATAAAAATGAATAATTTTTTTTAAAAAATATTTGTGTGGGAAAAAGTTTTAAAAAAGTAGGTTTGAGTAGTTTGAGTAAATTATAAAAATGAATAATTTTTTTTAAATAATTGATTATACTCCAATTATTTAGTTGGGAAAAACATAAGATTGATATTTTGGTAGTAGGTAAATGGTAAGTTTGAAAAAGTGTGTGAGAGTAAAAAAGTTTGAAAAGGTGAAAAAATAAAATTACATAAATATACTCCAATTGCTTAGTTGGAAAAATGATAAGATTGATATTTTGGTAGTGGGTAATGTATGGACTCAGACAAAATTTAATTAGTTAGAACTTTATCCCGTGAAAATCAAGACAATTTTAAAGTTAACAAATTTAATTAGCCTAAAACAAATATTAAAATTTTGTCAAAATTTGAAAATTTTAAAATAGTAAAGAGGAAAAATGAATGTGACATGTAGATTAAATTAAAGTAGATATATTATGAAAAATAGATAAATGGGAGAATTAGAGGAAGAAAGAGGAGAAGAGAGTGAAAAAGTGTGTGAGAGAGAGTGAAAAAATATGAAAAATAGAGAAATGAGATAATTGGAAAAAGAAATAGGAGAAGAGAGTAAAAAGTGTGAGGAAGAGTGAAAAAGTGTGTGAGAGAGTGAAAAAGTGAAAAAGTTTGAAAAAGTGTGTGAGAGAGTGAAAATGTGAAAAAGTTTGAAAAAGTGAAAAAGTGAAAAGGATAAAATTGGTATTTTGGTAGTGGGTAAATGGTATAGATAGATAGTAGATATATATATATATATATATATATATATATATATATATATATATATATATATATATATATATATATGAACTTGTATGATTTAAAATAATATTTATATTATACAAATAAATTTTAAAATATTTACTTTATCATGACGAGTTTTTTATATTAATTTATAACTTATATTTTATGGTGAGAGGATGACGCTTAGTCCTTGGCAGAAAAAATTCGGTCTTTTTGAGCTGTTACGAAGGAAATAACATTTACCTCACCCCAAAGAGACCATAGAAATTTGAACCCGCAACCTGTCAAATACAAATTTAGGATGCCGCACTAGATCAACCTCTTGAGTTTTTTTTTAATATTTCATTAGGTGTGAAATTTAAATAATTATAAATTTTTATAATTTTTAATATATACCAGTTGTTATACCCTAATTTTGTCCGACTAATTTAAAATATCTTAAACAATTTTTAAATAGTATTATCTCAGTATTTCCAGCACTAATTAATTATACTCTTTTGTTTCCTCTTACTTTCTATTTAACTTTCTCTCATAACAAACGACTAAAACATTCCTCTCACTTTCCATTCACTTTCTTTCCACATACAATCTTTTCTTCTACTAGTCTATGCTGGGAAACCTGGCTGACCACGTGTACAACTTTCAGTTACACAGTACAATTACTATTCACCCAAAAAAATAATAAAATATTATTTTTAATTCCTACTCAATAAATTCTCTCTCTCTCTCTCTCTCTCTCTCTCTCTCTCTCTCTCCCTCTTTCCCTTATCTCATTCTTCTCTCTCCTTTCTCTCTACCTCTCACCTCTCTTATATCTTCTCACCTCATGACCTTTCTCTCGTCTCTCTTTCTCTCCCTCTCTCTACCTCTCTCTTTCTCATCCCATGACCTCTCATCTCTCTCTTTCTCTCTCATATCTTCTCCCTCGTACATTTTTAATTATAATTTTCTAATTATATTATAATATATGAAATATAAAATCATTATAAACATCAGAAAGAGAATTATAGTAATTTTGCATTTTTCTTTTGTGTTGTCCTTTGTTCACCAAATAAGTATGAGACACAAAATTGTCCAATACTATCGTGTCTAGTACTCTATTGTCCAACCCTCAGTACTTACTTGTTTGCAAATAAATCGGACCCTTATAAGTGTTGATATAAGGTGTTGAATTTTCGATGTCAAAATATCATTGTTGAAAGTCGAAATATGGTTTAGAATTTTTTTTTTGTCAAAAATGTGGTTGAAATTGAAAATGTGAAGAAAAAAATGCCAAGTTTTTGAAATTAAAATAATAATTTTAAAAAATATATATTTATTTATTGTTTTAAATTTTTTTAAAATAGTTTAAAGTTTAATAGCTAGGTTCAACATTCAAAGTCCTATATCTCTCTATTTTATTAATTTTACGATAGAGTGCAATTGAGCAACAACGCAAAAATCACTTGGGTTTCTTCCCCATCATGGCATTGGCAGGTTGTGTGACACTTGTCCTATCCGTCGTTCTCAGAGTTATGCAAATCACGTTTTTAAATTTGTTTAGACTGTGAATCACTTTTGTTACTGGCATGCAATATTGGTATGATGATAGGTTCTTACTTGAATTAACAGTTGATTATTGTCTTATTCTTTTTGTTTCACAGATATTAGTATTAGGCATTCAACACTACCTTCATGGGAGAAGAAGTTTTTTCGTTCGATTTGCTCAATTCCCTGGAAAGAGTTCATCGAAAACCAAAAGTATATGCATATCAGCGATAAGGTGATGAATTGGAAGGATTCAGCCGTGAAAGAGGCATTCGATTGTGCTAAAATTAGGTTTAGGGCTAAATTGAACGACCTTCCATGCAGCTTACCATTGCCCGATCCCGATATCTACATCGACAAAGTAGATTGGGATGCAAATTTTGATCCAAAACTTCTTCAAGACTTGGAAAGAGATGAGGTCCCAAACGGGGAAGAAAGAGGTAATGAGGTCGTGATTTTCGGCGTTTCTCTTCTTTTGAATCAAGCTTATTCGGGTGCTGGATGGGGCGATGATGATGAAGAAGAAGAAGCGACAAAGCCCGCTGAAGCTGCTCAAGGATGGGAATCAAACCTACGGGAAAATATTGAAACAAACTCTTGGGAGGATCAGCATTATGCTCCGGTTGAACGTGCAAAAGAAACCGATGAGTGGCAAAATGGTCAGAATGATGATCAGAGGTGGAAACGAATAGAAAAATATTATGAGTGGCAAAATGGTCAGAATGAGAGAGAGAAGTATGGTGGTGGAGAATTTCATAATAACAAGGGTAGAGGAAGAAATGGTTGGAATGGGAATTGGGGAGGAGCATGGGATGGAAATAACAGAAGGAGAGAGAACATGACATGGTCAAGGAACAATGGAGGGTATTTTGGTAATGAGTATCAGATGAATCAGATGAATAGAGGAAGAAGAAACAATAGAGGAGGAAGAGGAAGAGGAAGGAGGGGAAATTTTGGTTATGTACCTGCTGGTGTAAGAAACTAAGAATCAAGTGCCTTAGACTGCAAGGAAAGGATTCTATGAAGCTGCTAAGGGGGCTGAGGATGAGTTTTGTTCTGTTGGTGAAGGGTGATGACGTGTATATCATAAGATAAAATAAGATAAGATAAGAAAAGAAAAGAAAAGAAGACAAGACAAGACAGCATCTTCAATTCAATTTTTTTTACATTTACAAGTTAGTTTTATGGTCTATTCATGGAGTATTGAGAGGTTTTTTGGTCTTATAAGGAGTTGAACTATTGTTTAAGGGGTTTAGGTATCTAGTATTAGATTACAGATGAAATATGGTGTTACATTTTGAAATTTAAATGAAGCTAAATCGTTCATTCTTCTTGTTTCCTTGATTATATGATATATGCTCCTTTTATTTATTTGTTATATCTTCTTAATTTTAAACATAGTCTGTGATCTGTAACAACTAGAGAAACAACACTTAAATCTTCTTGAAGGCTGAAACATTTCAGGTTGAAGAATTAGCTGATACACATGTTTTACATGACTTTTTTTTTGACAGAAATGTTTTACATGACTTTTGTTTATATATGAAACGTTTAAAAAACAACTTAAACTGATGGTTTTTAATCTGTTTAAGTTTCAACTGGTTTTCTTTTTATTATAACTTTAAGTGCTTTTTTCTTATTTATCATTGTATTTTTTGTTTGATCAAATTTTAGGCAAAAATGCACTAAGAATCCTTTAAGTTATTTAATTGAAACGAATTGGATCTTTCGGTTCTTTTACTACGGTTGACTTTATTATTTTAAGATTTGTGGGTTGATGCTTATAAGAAATAAAGATTTGGGGGTTGATTGTAATGAGCCTCATCCTCATTTTTTTCTTTCAAAAAGAAGAGGTTGGAAGGTGCTTGGTAGGATTGTTTGCGGTGCGGTTTAGTTCGGTTTTAAGTCTAAAAATCATCTGAACCGAACCAATACAATTTGAATTGGTTCAATTTTTTCGAGATAAAACATAATTTAAAATAGAGTTAAAATTACTCTTGCAAGAATTTGAGGTAAAAAAAAGAAGAAAAATTCTATTCCAAGTTCATGTTGTTTACCTCATCAGTTGGATCATCCAATTTATTGTAATTTGTAGGAGGTTCATATATATACTTTTATTTATCACCCAATTATATAGCTGAGATATATTCCAAATAATCAAATGCTACTTGTCCAAACAGTCATGATAGGGTCATTTTTTAGCATCAAAATATTTGATGTGTTGGTGAACGGTGTAAGTGAAAAAAGGGAACAAGAGCTTACCGTAATATATTAATAGGGTTCTACATTCGTCGATAAATATATTAATCCAATCAATCCAACTCAATAGGGTCATTTTTCTTGCTTAGTAAGAATTCTACATTAGCTTACCGTAATATATTAATTTGACAGTTAGCATAGCCCTCTCTTGAAATTTTCCGTGTGATAACAAGGTATGCTTATCTATCCTTACAAAAACAGCGGGCCAAACACTAGAAAAAAATTGAATAGATCAGATAAATATTGATTTTTTGCAGTTTTCACTTTGAGTTAGTTCGGTTTTAAACACTCCTAAATCTTGGGCAACAAGAAAGCTTTTGTTTGAAGATAAAGTGTTGGGAAACGCAGAGATGAAGATGAAGTGTTTCTGTGTTTTTATGGTTGAAGATGAAGTTAGGTTTAAAACATGGGATTTTCATGGTTTAGGGTTTGTGTTTCTGGATTTGAAGTTGAAGATGAAGATGACAAGAGCCCTAACTCGGTAAAGACTAAATTGTAGACTTGGACCAAATTGTTACACGAAAGTAGTCTTAAGAGACTAAATTGTTACAAAACAGAAGACACGTAGGCTCTATCACAGTTACGTCAGCGCGTTAGTGCCAACTGAGATTGTTTGAGGCAGAAATTGAAAAAATGGCTAACGGTGTACAAGTTATTTTATTACGTAACTTAAAGACCCGTAACGGGGTGCATTTTTGTCAAGGAAATAATTTATTCAAATGAGCAAATTCTTAGTAACGCGGAAATGAAGTCATCATAATAATAAATTCTTGTAAAAAAAAGTCATAATAATCAATTATGGATAAAATAGAAACATGGGATCCACTTCCAGTTCCACTTCCACTGAATCAGAGAAGCTTTCCGAAGACTCAGCAACAGCAGATTTTTACTTGAAAGGTGAAAGCTTTCCTCGCACAACATGAATTACATTCATTATTATTGCTGTTGTTACATGCCTTTCTTTCATAATCTATAAACTTTACTTGATTGGAATTAATACCGTTTATTTTTGTTGTTTAAAGTTGAATTTCCCTTTGCTTTTTTGTAATTCATCGCTCCTTACCTGTGAACTTTGGAATTTCTGATGTTGAATTTGTATTGCACTATTGCTATTTCTAGGATTATTATTTTTTATCATTGCTATTTCAGAGGATCTAATGCTCCTTCAAATGAACTGTAGTTGACCAAATTTTTCAAATGATGAATATCCTGTGCTCAACTCAGATCCACCTTATTAATTCAGTTATCCCAAAATTAATGCATCACATCACTAATATCTTGATAAATAAATATTTCTATTTTTATTATCAAACCCCAGTTGTTTGTGCAATTCTGTGTTACTGCTTTTGGGAACTGTTTTTCTTTGGATGGATGCTCATGATTGGGGGAGAATACTTATGAGAATGAAATTTCATTGAGGTGAATGGACAAACTGAAGTCAAAGAGCAAAGGAATTAGAATTTACTTCAAAGCTATGTTGTTTGTGCAATTGAAGCAGTAATACTCATGAATTTCAGACTGAGAACTTAATTAGAATTTGAAATATTATGGAATTGAAGCAGGAAAACTGAGCTGTGTTTTGCAAATTGAGTTTGCTCTATGATTTTTTTGATCTATTATTGTGCTACTTTTAATGCCTATTACTTATTGTGCTTGCAAAGTCATCGTTCTGCTCTACATCTCAAAGAAATATGCAGCTATTATTCCCTTTTCTTCAATTAAAGACATGGAATTGGGATATCCATGTGGCTTATATATGATTATTCAAACAATTTCATTTTGGTTTGCAGTTGAAGTAGAACTTGAATTGACTACCAGTGCCTATTCTACTTTATGTTTGAATATACTTTGTTGTTTTTTCTTTGAAGCCCATCTGATAAATTTGTAATTTGCTCCTTACGATTAATACTTTCATGGCTAGTTTGCGTGTCAATATGCATATATTTTCCATCAATTTTTGACTGACGTGGCTAGTTTCGAGTTTTTTGCATCTGAATCAGGACTGTGCTGATTCCGCCTTTCTAAATTTATCTTCATGGCCAGCCATGATGCAAAAGAGCCCTTACTATTTAGATCACAGGAGGCTGCAGCTCAAAAGGGAAAACAACAGTTAAACAAAAGAAGGTTCCTCCATTCTAAAAGTGCTCCTTACGCAGATTGTGTCCCTCGCGAAACAGATGGCAATGAATCAATTCCCCGTTCTGTACCAATATTTGGGAATTTGAATCCAAACATTAAAAATGTGTCTATGTGCCTTGCTGTCTATTTAGGTGTAGGTGCTCTATTTTTCTACCTTCTCAGGAACCAGATCAAAGGACTGAAAACCAACAGATTCCTTGATGCCATATACTTTACGATTGTGACAATGACTACTGTTGGATACGGAGACCTTGTACCGAATAGCGACCTTACAAAACTACTCGCGTGTGCTTTTGTTTTCTCTGGAATGGCAGTGGTTGGACTAATCCTAAGCAAAGGAGCAGACTACTTGGTTGAGAAACAAGAAGTTTTGCTAGTTAAAGCCATGCACATTAACCAAAAAGTTGGTACAACTCAAATTTTAAAGGAGGTTGAGGTCAATAAAACAAGATACAAATTGATTCTGGTCTTTTTCCTTCTTTTGATTCTCATTATTGTGGGGACAATCGTCTTAGTCACTGTTGAGAAATTGAATACTATTGATGCCTTCTACTGTGTTTGTTCTACAATCACAACCCTTGGTTATGGGGATAAAAGTTTCTCAACTCATGGAGGAAGAATATTCGCCGTGTTTTGGATACTGACCGGGACTATTTGTTTAGCTCAGTTTTTCCTCTACATGGCTGAACTCAATACTGAAAGCAGACAAAAAGCACTTGTCCAGTGGGTTCTTAAAAGGAAAATGACCAATTTAGATTTGGAGGTTGCAGATTTTGATGAGGATGGAACTGTTGGGTTAGTTGATTATTGGCAGTTTGTTATACTATCAATGATTTACATGTCTTTATTTATTTTAATATCTTTGTGGTTTTATTGTTCACAGGGCTGCTGAATTTGTTATTTATAAGCTGAAAGAAATGGGGAAGATTAGTCAAGAAGATATATCTCTTGTTATGGAGGAGTTTGAAGAGCTTGATGTTGATCAGTCTGGTACACTGTCTGTTTCTGATATAACAATTGCTCAGTCATCTTAAACTAACATTATGTACACCAATTTGTTATAGAAAGGTTCTCATTTTCCACTCCAACTACGAGATGCACATCAGAGTTTTGATGAGGATGGAAAGTCTTCAATTTCTTGAAAAGGTGGGCAAGACTCTCAGACTCTGCTATTTAATGCTCAAAGTTTGAAGCCTTAATGAAATATATGCAATGCCAGTGTGATAATGTGAGAGTGCGGGAGGTACTTTAGAGAGTGAAGTGAACTATTAGCTATTAATTTGTAAATAAAAAAAAATATCGAGGGGTCCCTCAAATATGGACCTTTTAAAAAGAGGTCCAAAGATGGACCTGAGGTTATTTGGTATAGTATGTAAAAAGCTCTTTTGTTGTATTTGTGCATACTTGATCATATTGTAGAGAGAATGGGTTCAAACTTCTCAAATTTACATAGTAGACATTTTAGGGTGAGTTTGATTTGCTATAAAGTAAGGGAATGGACAGAACATCTCTAATTGTATTCTATTTGATTTGAAAATTGGTCACTCATGGTATTGGACAAAAGAGAGGGTAAGAGACTGGAAAAAAACACAAATTCACATTTCTCACAAGATGATGACACAGCTTTTTGTCTGAGATACAAGCTATCTAAAATAAAAAAAATACCGTTTTTATTTTCTACTCAATGCAGACACTAAAGTAAGGTTGCCACATTCCTCTCATGTTGTAGCTTGTTCACTACAAAAAAATCGGTGATTAGCCATAGTCAGAACGGTGGCTAACAGGCCCTAAAAGTAAAACCGTTGCAATCACAACAAGTTCCAATCACTTGCATGATCCTAATTTCTTTGTTGTTCGAGAAGCTAAGTGTATGAAGCGACACAACTGTATTGACCTGATTTATCTTAGAAATTTTCGAAAAAACAAGTTTCTAGATTGGAAAGAAAATCTCTTGAATAACAGTGATGGAACGGATCCCCTGCAATGTAAATTTTTTGTAGTAGGATCCTAACAATTCAATAATAAAGCAGAGAGGTTGCTTTAGGGTGGAGATTTCACAAGTGCGAAAAAGTGGAAACAAAAATATAATTGAGAGAATCCTTTCATAGAGTAATAGATAGATGAGCACTTGAGATATTGTAAAAAAAAATGAGATAGTGACGGATCCAGGACCTAGAATTAAGGGTTCAAAATTGTGTCTCAATTGTAATTTAGTGCAAACATAGAGGTACTAGTGCAAATTTATTATTTTAGGGGGTTAAAAAAAATTATATGAAGAGAAAAATAGATCCTTTTTTTTTCATACATAGGCCCACCACCCCTAGCAGTTGAGCACCCAGCCTCCCAATAGAGAAAATGGCTGGCACTGGCACATGATGAATGTATGTACAACCGTTTCTACAACTTTCGATGCACTCCCATTTGAAAAAATTGCATTATTATTTTAACCGTTGCACTTCGATCAATTAAAAGTAAGTTAAATACTTTGTTGCTTATAATATTTTGGATGAAATTTGACTTCTTCACAGCCTAAAGCAAGAGGACAAACATGTGCAGGTAGAAAAATGAATTATTTTCAGAAAGATATGCACATTCACAGTTGCATTACCATAGGCAATTAGGAGGAGATGCTAGATAGAATTGAATAGCAATATGTAAAACAATATCCGCTGTGCAGGTGACCCTAGGAATAACAACTACTTTGGTATTTAAATAAATGGGTGACACATTGTCAAGGATGTAACACATTGTCAAGGATGTGACCAGAATCAAGCATGTTTTAATTCCTTGAAAATTGTTCTGTACTGTGCTTCTGATGTTATGATCGGTATTACGCAGTTAGTAGATATTCAATCCTTGATTCTGTCTCTGTCTTCAAGTTTTGAGAAGAAGACTTTGTCCGATCTGGAGAGGTTCGATCTTGAGAGGCGATGTCGAGATGTTCGGTCTTGATCGGTTCGATCTTGAGGGGCGATGTTGTACCTGCAATGATACTCCGACGCTCAAGTCAGTATTTGAGTGAATGAGTGTTCTGTTAGAAAAGTGCTTACCATTAATGAGCATTGAATGAGGTATTTATAGAGTTTGAATGTGTTTGTGTTGTTTATTCTGAGCCAACCGATCTTGAGAAGACATCTGAGCCGTTGATTTCCTCCAAAGGTACGGCCTTGTTTTTGTGCTTCGGTCTCCTGGAGGTTTTGCTCCTTTTTTCCGGCCTTTGCTCGCCACTTGCGTCGATACGCCCCCTCTTCACCGAGGCCCCTGCACCAATATCGGGAGCAGCTGGGGGAGGAGAGCTGGAAACAAGATCGACCCGAGCCTCATAGGAAAGGTCCTCTTGGGTAATAGTATTGATCGGGGAAGCAGCAGTAACCGTCCCAACAACAGTCTCAATCTGGGGGGACGTCGGAAGCGGAGCACCCGCTTCCTCAACATCGTCAGATATATCGACGCTCCTCATCGCCAGCGCCTTCATTGTGGCAAGTTTCTTTGGGGCCATGGTATCTGGAAAAGAAACAAAAACTGGGTCATGCAAACTACAGTAAAACAGGGCAAAATTCGAGGCACAAACTACAGTAAAACAGGGCAAAATTCGAGGCAAGAAAAACGAGCTACCTAAAACAAACTGCACCCGTCTTCGTTTCCCAGCCTGAACTATCTTAGCCGCAGGGATACCCCGATACTTATGTTTTGAGAACGGAATGTTCTCAGAAATAAACATCAGGATCCTCTTGGTAAGAAGATCGGTAGCGTTCAATCGATCCTCACTAACAGAAAAAGAATTTGTAGATCGTTCAAAATGAGCCTGACTCCAACCAATGGGAAACTTGGTGGACACCAAAGTCCGTCCATCCTCGGAAAACTTTCCCACTCTCTCGATCGCTTCATCGGTCACAGGCTCGACCCAGTAGTATAACTCTTTCGCTGCTGTTCCGGTTAATCTCAAACAGATGGAAGAAGAGCAACAGCGAGACCGGTCTGTCCAGGTGAAGGCACATTAGTTCGTAGGCTCGAACAAAAGCCCACGCATTTGGATGCAACTGAGAAGGCGCAACATCCAAAGTCGCCAAAACCGTCTGCTCGAACCAGGTGAAAGGAGGCCGGATATTCATCTCATTTATCAGCATATGGTACAAAGTGAACTTGAGCTCTCCAGGCCATAAAGCCACATGCTCTCCTTTTTTCATTCCCTCCACTCTCCAAATTCGCTTCGAACGACCGGAAGCTTTCCTCCCGACCATCTCCAAATTAAAACCGTGCTGGTACAAAGATTCGATCTCCAAGATATTCCTGGAAACCCAATCATATTGGGAGACCTCTCGCACCGGTACATCAAGGTCCCCACAACCAGTACTCGAGTAGCCATCCAGAGAAGCAGCTGAAGCCCGGCTGGAACCTGGTTTACTCGAAGGGCGAGATTCAACTTGTTTTCCAACACCTCCTCCATCGCACTCATCGACAGGCTCGGAACTCGACACAAGGTCAACCTCGGAACCTGTCCCAAGATCGGCCTCGGAATCCTCGGATTCCTCCACTTGGATTTCCTCATCGGACTCAGAAGTGATGGCCATCACATCCACCAAACGATCTTCCTCCACATTTTCAGGAGTATCTTCGTTTGGCTCATTAGCATCGGTCGAAGGAGAGGAGCTTTCACTCTCAAAATTATCTTCCGCCTTGTCACTCATAGGGGCAGAAGCAGAATGCTCTTGCACGTCCGGGGCGGCGACTTCAAGGGGGTCGGTACGAACTTCAGGGACTTCACCACCAGAAGCCATCACGTTCGTAAACTCTTTTCGGTACTGAGTAATGTCTCTCCGAGTTTGTTTTGTCCTCGCCAGAGCGAATCTACAGGAATGGGGGACGAAATGTCAGGGTTAAAGATCGAAAATGGGTTCGCGAGCAAGTCGGAACCCGACCTGACGACCCCCATTCTGAGATCAAAGGGGACTGGGGGAAGTCCAGGCACAAACGAAAAGAAAAGTAAAGAAAAATCAAAAATAGACTAACCTCGGAACTGAGCCGCAAGTTGATTATATCTGGGAAAATACGGTTGTCGATCCACAGAAACCGACCTTAAAAGTACTTCGAAAACTTTTCAAACTCGTTTACTTTAAAGAAGCTCGGGAGCTCTCGAAGATCGATAAATCGAAGACAAATGATCAGCAAGCAATAAATGGGAAGGTGAGACCCTTTATTTATAGCAAAGCGGATTTTATGGGCCTGGTCCGGGAAGTCGAAACGTCACATCCAAACCCTAGCCCATTAAAATTCGCACGATGAAGGATAAACGTCACCATCACGCGCCGCCACTGCGAAATCACGCTTTGTCAGAAACAGTAAAGATGGCACTGATTCCAAGATTACACTGATTCCAAAGCAGCACTGAATTCAAAAAACTATCTACCTCGCTCGGAAGCTCGACGACCATTTAACATCGGCCAAAAATCCCAGGCTCGACATAAACTCAAGACTGAAGAAATTTCAACTCGAACAAAGACAAAAATACGAGGCTACGTCGCCCATCAAGTCAAGGTCGCTCCTCAAATCGACCAGACTTGGGGGGCCACTGTTATGGTAATATGTCTTAGTGATAATTGAACCCCCCATTTAGGGCCCATTAACAATTTGGCCCATTAAACAGCCCAACCAAATCAACGGCTCAGATGTCTTCTCAAGATCGGTTGGCTCAGAATAAACAACACAAACACATTCAAACTCTATAAATACCCCATTCAATGCTCATTAATGGTAAGCACTTTTCTAACAGAACACTCATTCACTCAAATACTGACTTGAGCGTCGGAGTATCATTGCAGGTACAACATCGCCCCTCAAGATCGAACCGATCAAGACCGAACATCTCGATATCGCCTCTCAAGATCGAACCTCTCCAGATCGGACAAAGTCTTCTTCTCAAAACTTGAAGACAGAGACAGAATCAAGGATTGAATATCTACTAACTGCGTAATACCGATCATAACATCGGAAGCACAGTACAGAACAAAAATCATGATGAAATCCCACGACATAGAAGCTAGAACTAGTTGATTCATCATGATTCAATTGGTTCATTCGATTTGGTTAAGTCGGATGAGTAATAATTAAATAAAAATAAAAGTGTATTTAATTTTAGAGAAAATGTAAATTCAAAAATCAAAAAATACATTTCAGACAGTTCAACTTAGGTCAATTGACAAGCGGTTCAAAACTATTGAATCGCGGTTCAATCCTGTTCACTTGCTCTGCGGTTCAAATGGAGCTGAACTGATTCCCGATCCAACTGGTTGAATCGCCAATTTCGGTCCGATTCTTACGACATTATTCTAAACATGCGCCAATTTTGGACTGAAATCCAAATACAAAAATACAAATACAATACATTTGTAGTCAACTACATTTAGCCAACTCAAGCATTACTAACTTGTGAAGCTAAGCTTATGATAAGTTTAATAAGGTATGCACTCTGACCCAAGCATTACTTCATCAAGAATGAACCACGTACACATTCACGAATAGTCGAAGATACATTGCCCCTACCAAGTAGCAGAAAAAAGAATAAAAATTTGCTGTCACAGACTCACACAGTCGCAACCCCAATCGAAGAAAAGGACACTCTGCCTCACCCGGAAACCCACGTGAATCAAAAAGCAATTCCCAGACGCCCATGATTCTCTTTTAAAAAACAAATTCTTTTAAACGATCTCTAGACTCAAGTTTGGTTTTAATTTTCTTTTTTGCAAATAGTTTGAAAAATATATTTTCCTAAAAGTAAAAAATGAAAAATATAATCCGCATTATTGTATTAATTAACTTAAAATTTTCCTAAAAAACAGTCAAAAATTCACATTAAATTGTACGATAAGCTAATATTTATCAACCTCGACTCTCACTTCAATTTTTTTTTAATAAAATCATTCAGAATCAAAATTATAAACCTTCTAGATTTTCAATAAAAAAATTATAAACCTTCTACCAAAAATCAGAAGAAAAGAAACCCTTTCGCGATTGCTTTTTAATAAAGTTGCTGACTCTTTTTTTACTGTCCATTTCGCATTTTTTCAATTAAAAAAATATCCTCTTTACTCAAAAAATCATATATTTCAAATTTTTTGATAAAATGCTATTTTTATTCAGAAAAAAAAAATACATATATTCAATAAATTTCATATCAATCCATTCCGACAAACGATGGTTAGTCCAAGTGGTAATTCGACTTGTATCCCACCTCATTAAGGTCTCGGGTTTGAATTTTGGATGTGTCAAAAACTCTATTGGGAGGGAGAATCACACATACCGACAAAACCGGAAACTCGTGGCCAGTTTCCCCGACGTAGATTAGTCACCGGCTTAGTGGAAACTACGCAAGAATACCATGATAAAAAAAATTCAATCCATCGACAATAAAACAGCACTGGATCATATAAAAAAGTCAGAAATTAAATAAAATGGGAAGATAATTATATAATTAAGGGGGAAAGGGATTAAAATAAAGAGAAGAGATAATTATAGAGTTGGATTAGTAGTACACAGTACATAAAGATGGGGGCGCGTATGATCTACGCTAACCTTAACCAGAGAGGGATCCTAATCGAACTTGTTGTGAGAATCGAACGGTGGTTGATGGTCACCGGCGACGTAATCAAGGAGACCTTTGTGAAGAGAAGCATCAGTAGGCGGTAAAGGAGAAGTCTTGGCGAAGACGAAGACAAGAGCGAGAACGAGTGCAGTTGAGAGAATGAGTGGCCAGAAATAAGCGAAGAGAGTAATCAATCTTGGTGCCATAACTGTGAGAGAAAAGAGAGTTGCACATAATACTAGTGCTGCTAGAAAATAGTAACGTAGCTTCAGTAGCTTTTGTGGGATCTCCATCAATAAAGGCTTTCTGGATTTGGATTTGGATTTGAGATGAGGTGTGTGTGAGTGAGTGAGTGAGTGTTGTGTTGTGGTTTCTGTGTAGACAAGAGATTCTTTCTTACTGACAAATTACCGTTACTTTTTTTGGATTTGGATTTTTCCACTTAGACTCTATTTCAACTTTTCTTTCACTGCAAATGATAATCACCGTTTTCACTATTTTTTATTATTTTTATTATTTACTATCCCCAAATGGTACAAAATTAAAATACTATTTTGCTTTCGGTTCACGTGTGTGGAGTGGAGTAGACTACTTTTATATTATAGGATTAATTAATAATTGTAGTCTAATAGGACTGCTACAGCATGTGTAGATTTTTCCATTTTTCTCTCATTTATTATTAGAATTTCAATTTGGAATTTTCTTTTGTCAAATTTGGAATTTTATATATTTTTTTCATATAACCAGGGATAAACCATGGAATTACAAGGGGCTAGTTGAAAAGGGAAGTCCAATAATAAAAAATAAAAAATTAACTCCTTCTACTTCCTAACCTATCCACTTTTACACCTAACTTAATGGCTTTGGACATCTTTCATTGACGTTTATTGTCATGTAAAATTCTAATTATTATTAGGTTTAAATATATATTACCCCCTGTAAATATACCCCCCTAAAAAAAAAAACATTTTAAACAAACCTTGCAAAATATAAAGTTATCCAGTTACCCCCCTGCCGTTAAATTTTCTGTTAAAAAATGTAAAATGTCACATATCCAGTTACCCCCCTGCCACGTGTCACCATATTATTGGGCCTTTGTGACACGTGGCACTGACTGCCACGTCAGCATCCTGGTCAACAGTGCCACGTCAGCAACCAATGGATGGCTGCCACGTGGCACTACTTATATCACTCAAAAATAAAGAACTTTGTCCCCAATGAGTGTTGAACCCGTGACCAGCCACTCACACACACGCCCCCTAACCACTGAGCCACATTTGTATTTGGGATTACTAACTCAACTACCAATATATATTACATAATTACTACTTAAATTAAAAAAAAAATATCAACTAATTAAACATCAGATTGAAGAACATCTGGGTAATTAAACATCAGATTGAAGAACATCAGATTAAACATCTTGAAAACTCAGATGCGTATCTTCCTCATCATCGTTCCTCATCAACGATTTGAATATGGTTACAGATCTGAACAATTTTGCATTTTGAAGATTTCGTTTCTGGACAAAATCAACCAAAATCAAACAAAAATCTGAACAAAAACGATGATGAACGATGATTGAACGATGAAGATTTCGAACGATTGATGATGAAGATTTCGTTTCTGGGTAAATGATGATGATGAACGATTGATGAGACGAACTGAGAGAGAGGAGAGAGAGAGACGAACTGAGAGAGAACGATTGAAGATCTATTGAACCCAGAACCAACAACAAGCCTGATTCTGCTTTCGATTCCACCGATTCCACCGATTCTGCTTTCGATTCCTTCACCCCCTCCGATCCTGATTCAAGAACCAACAACAAGCCTGGGTTTTTCTCGTTTCTCTCGATTCCTTCGATCCTGATTCTGCTTTCGATTCCTTCGATGCATTTCTAATGTGGGAAGATGATTTCTAATGTACAAATATATGTTACAGATCCACTTGCGTATTGATGATGAGCTGATGATTGTTTTCAGTTTTAATTTCTGGATGCATTTCTGATGAATGATGAACGTTTCGTTTTCCTCCAGAATTTCGTTTCTGTTGATGATTTTTTTTTTAATTTTATTGACAATAATGTAATATATATCAGTAGTTGTGTTAATAATCACAAGTAATAACGTGGCTCACTGGTTAGGGGGTGTGTGTGTGAGTGGCTGGTCACGGGTTCAACACTCATTGGGGACAAAATTCTTTATTTTTGAGTGATATAAGTAGTGCCACGTGGCAGCCATCCATTGGTTGCTGACGTGGCACTGTTGACCAGGATGCTGACGTGGCAGTCAGTGCCACGTGTCACAAAGGCCCAATAATATGGTGACACGTGGCAGGGGGTAACTGGATATGTGACATTTTACATTTTTTAACAGAAAATTTAACGGCAGGGGGGTAACCGGATAACTTTATATTTTGCAAGGTTTATTTTAAATGTTTTTTTTTTGTAGGGGGGTAACTGGATAATGAGTATATTTGCAGGGGGTAACACATCAACAAAAGAGAAATGAGGCGTTGAATACATTTAACATTGGACACAGGGACTTAACTAGAAAAAACATTAGGGGGCAAAAACTTTACACAGTATAAAGAAAGTTAACAATATTACAATTTTTGAAGTAGTTCTTTTACTCATACATATTTTTTTGTTTCAATCACAAACAAAACATAAATGATATATCAATCCTTTATCCTTTATATAAGGAAATCTACTTTTCAGCCATTAAGAACACTATTCATCAATTTTTGAGCGGCAATTTCTCTGATAAGACTTTTACTAATATTTATTGATTTATGTATTTAAACACAAGCACGACTAACAAAACGTGTATTTGAGAACTATTATTCATCAATACTATTCATGTTTTATTAGACATCAAAAAGCAACTTTTCTCTTTCTTCAACTACTCTTCTCTTTCTTAAAAAAATGAATCGACGTCTCACTCTCTCCTTCAAACACTCTTCTTCTCTTCTTCCTTTCAAACCCACCACCACCCGCGCCACTCACTTCCGGACCAGGATTCACCACCGTTTGACCTCCATTGGCTTTGAAACCACCACCTATATCTTCCCTCTTTGCGATCTACCCTGAAATGCCATTCATCAATACTATCTGAATGGTTTTTCAAAACTGAGAAGTCATCACCAAAGCTCTTTTGCAAAAATCAGTTTTTCCGGCCACAACGAAATGCTACTCGAGCACCGTTTTCGGATTTCATGTCTATTTCTGAAGGTGAGAGCTTTTGAATCTTTTTTTGAGTAATTTTTTCTGTTTTTTAGTTCTCATCTCTGCTTCTCACTTTTCTCCCTCATTTATTGGAAAAGCCTTCTCCCTCAATGCTACTTCTGCTTCAACAACTGAAGGTTTTGGTCAATTCAACAACATCTCTAACATGATTTATGTTTGTTTTTTCCATTCACAATGTATAACCTGCAGTTGTTCAAAAGCATTGCAATAGGGTAAAAGAGAAAAGAGATGCTGGAGCGGCAGTTGTCCACCACACCCTCTCACTACGTCTTCTTTAGATTAATCAAAAGGGATGATTTTTACGATTACAGGTATCATTTCCTGCCTAAAAGCCCAAAACTAAATGAATTTTTTTTAAAAATGTTTGGCCATTTTTTTTACGGACTTTTAGGGCATTTTTTTATTATTTTTTTCCATGTCTCCCTATCTGGCATTGTTAGGGCGGTTCCATTCTCGAATTCCTCTTTTTTTATACCCGCCCTATCTTCCTCCTTCAAGAGAGCCTTGGCTATCATGGAACCGTATTTTTTTTATTTTACAATTCTAGAAATTACAAAGGCAAGAAAATATTCAAGGATAATAACCAGTTACCGCCTTTGAACGCGGCCTCAAAATTTGGGATAATAATTTGAATACAGACTCTAAATTTGCAGAATGTAAAATTGTCATATTATCAGATTCAATACCAGAGAATTTGGTATGGGTGTAAATTCCAAATCCAGACGCATGTCAATTTTATGGGTGTAAATTCCATATAAAGACACATACATCTGTCATAAAACTTTAGAAACAATAATGTACAATTAATTTTGTATGGGTGTAAATTCTTTTGTCCAGTTATTATAGCCTGAGGCCTTCGAGAAGTATCAGACCCTTGGCATGGAAATGGTATGTTTGTAGCATTTATTCATATGGTTCTGAGCATTTGTATTTTACATATATGTAGATGTAAGGAATATTTTACTGAATGAAGATTACTTACTATTAGCATCTAT
This sequence comes from Astragalus membranaceus, assembly GCA_039519185.1. NCBI lineage: Eukaryota > Viridiplantae > Streptophyta > Magnoliopsida > Fabales > Fabaceae > Astragalus > Astragalus membranaceus. Next base: position 180,773,614 of record CM076849.1, read on the forward strand.
AGATGTTGACATAGTCAGTGTTATCTATTTTATAGAAGTGCTACCTGCAAGTACACAACAATGTTATAGTTACTGTTTTTTTTTTTGCTTTAAAATTGATGGATTTGTTGTTTTCATAATTATAGGATAATGGATTTCAAATATGGAGCTCACAAGTTGTCTCATTGGATCGTTGCTGTAAGTTTGGATTTTTAATATCCTTGAATCACATATTTATCATTTAGGTTCATGAGTAATTCTCTGCAACAAATTGGAGATCCTTTGATGTTCTGCAACTAACTTGAACAACTGAAGAGATTTTTCAGTATAGCTTGATTCGGTTTGCTAGGTCCTGCTAATGTATCAATTTTCGAATGTCAATGTATGTCATTGTTGTTTCTGTTTTGTTCAATATATTGTTGAACAAAACTGCACAAACAATAGTAAGTTATTTGTAAGCTCCTCAGTCTATTATCATAGATGGTGAGTTGACAAATCTGCTTCCTTCATTGTTGACCGGAGCAAGTTTTTCACCTCTGTTATCAAGTGGCTTTCCTTTGACGAAATTGTAGGCAACAATATGGTATTATATGCTCAGATTCCTTCACAATAAATGGTATTTGTTATCTACTTTACCACTCACCATTCTTCAAGACAAGGGCGACGATTGGGATAGTTCCACCATTAACTTAAATGTTGTTTATCCCAAAGTTTTCAGTAACTTGCGATAACTTATTTGAACTTATATTTTTAATTTTGTTTTGCATTTTGCTTTCATTTTTTATTTCACTACCTCTATACTTGCATACATGTGTTAACATATAAATCTATTTAATAATATATGGAAATCTCTGTTTCAGGTATCTGAAGCCGTAGTCTTCAACGATTGGATTCCATGGTCTTTTATGTGTTGATTTTAACAAACTTTCGTATTATATTGTCATATTGAATTTCAGTTAGGAACCGAAATCCGAAATCCACGAATCAGTTATTTTAAGTTCATATTAATGCTATGTTTTGTTGCCAACTTCAATGTATCACAAATCGTTAAGTATGCATGGTTTTTCAATACTATTTGTTCTTTATTTTATGTGTTCTAAGTGTTCTATACTAAACAAATCACCACTTAAAAACTGCATGAAGTGGGATACCTAAGGTTGGTATACTCTCTCTGGACATGCCTTACTACTATGTTGAGAAGAAGGTTGCGTTTTCTTCATCACACATTTACCACAGACACTTATAATTGTTCCAAAAGATACAAGTGTAGTAGTTGTTGTACCAATAGCTCTATAATATAATCTGACGTACGCAACCATCGTACCCATTATGATGGATGATGTAACCCATTCCCCTTTTAGCAGTCAAGTTGCTGACATATCACATCATATTTTACTTTATTCGTAAACGAGATTGAACCTATCCATTTACGGTCATAGGAGTACCGGTGATACCTTTTGTACTCTCTAGATAGATAGACTTTGTGCGTGTTTGGATTTGATGAAAACCGCGGTGAATACCCACATCAACCTTGAAGCTACAAATGCAAGCTTGGCATCTGCTGTGCGTTTGTCATTTCTTGCCGCATTCCAAAACATACAATTTATGTCTAAATAAAGTATACTCAACCCTCAAGTCTATTGCGCTGCATCGAGTTTTGTAACCCCTTTTAGTAAAGCTGTGACGGATTGAATTTATTTGCAATCTACTCATATACTATTTGTTTTGCTTGCATCACACAACCAATGCAACAAGATATCAACATGTTACTTTCACTTTCCTTTCATTCATGCTCCCTTAACAAATTCCGTGTCTTTGGTTTCTCTTTCAATGATATGGAACATAATTCTTTTAACCATTCGCTATGTAAAACTAAGTAATTTATATTTAGACTAAATTATACTTTTGGTCCCCCCTATTTTTAGGAATTCTGATATTTAATATCCCTATTTTTTAAAAACTCAAACATTTAGTCGAAGGAGATTTTGATTTTATTTTTCTAATGTGGAACTCATTAATTGACGTGACACCTGATGTAAACAGCACACAATATATTTAAAATAATCATATTCAACCAAAATCAAAACTCAAAATTCATTCATATGATGAAACTTAATTTCAATATCAGACTTCTTATCTTACTCCCTTCTTCTTCCTCTCAAGAACTTCTGTCTGTTTCTATAAAAAAGAAACGACTATTAATTTTATTTTGAGGTTAGCAAGTCATGAAATATTGGTACGCCTCTTCCCAAGTATAGTACATCATATAATCATCACATACATTGTGCTTTCGGACCTTCTATATAGTTCAGAAAATCATCACATAGATTGTGCTTTCGGACCTTCTGTCCACTAAGCATTCTTCCCTTAAATTCATTATAATATAATAATAGTGAATTGCGGTAACAATTGCCAGCCTAAGTATCCAATCACGTTAATATCATAGCAAGTTGTTTATCCCAATCTATCTTCTTTCGCTGTTTTTATTTCACCGTATAATTATCTCCCCGTGCGTAGCACGGGTGTTTGCCCTAGTATATATATATATATATATATATATATATATATATATATATATATATATATATATATATATATATATATATATATATACTAAATGTTAATAGAATATTTCATACTTAACTTCATGCTTGAGTGCGGGTGGTTAATGCCTATGAAGCCTGGATACCGGATACGATACGGGATACGACACGATACGGATACGGGGATACGGGAAAATTTTGAAAATCAAGATACGATACGGCTGGGATACTTTAATAAAAAATTAAATTAAAATTTAAATATATAAAAACATAACAAAAAATAAAATAGAATAGAAACACAAATAGAAAAAAACAAAGATGAAAAACTGAAATATTGCATTTTATAGATATGAAAAAAAAAACTCCCCAAATAGATAAAAAAAATCACACAAAATATATGGATGAAAGGAAGAGGACAACCGGCACACCTATGTATGAGTGACTAGTTATAAAAAGTAATGGTGGACAAGTAACTGAGACCACCCGAAATCGTATAATAGGAATAGTCAGTGGCAAAAATAGATGACTTTTTATAGACTAAGATATTCATATTAGTACGTAATTGGTCAATAAAACATAAGCATATCATTAGTCAATATATATTCATCACATTGTAGAAATAAATACTTGTGATCTTATCAAGTAGAGATAGTTACGTATATTTATCCCACTCATATCACAATATATTATTTCTTCTATTATTGTATTACGAAAAAACATATAATTTTGTCTTTTAGTTACTGAGGTATTAAAGTGTATCATATATGAGTGACAATCATGTGCTTAGTTGGTAAGGGGTATCGAAAAAGTATCTGAGAAGTATCCTTAGTTGGTAAGAAGTATCAAAAATGTATCTGAAAAGTATCGAGTCAAATATTTTTTAAAAAGAATTAAAAAATTATTAGATACTCTTTGGGTACGTATCGGGAAGTATCGGTATCGGATACGTATCCGACACGGGTACGTTTCCATTTTTGAAGTATCGGGGCTTCATAGATGCACTCCTTTTAAAGAGGTGGATTTGGTTAGTACCCGAGTTCGTTCCCCGATATTAGAACAAACCGGAGTCAGACTTTACTTACCTTCTAATCGAACTCCGAATTATTCAGAGTCTAATACATACATGTATTTATTCAGTATTTGACAGGAGCGTTAATATGATTTTCTTAAATTTGACAAAGGCGAACGCGTGGGTATATATACTATCACTTTTTGTTAATCGAAGATGGCGACCGCCTCTTTTTAACCGAACTCCGAATTATTCAGAGTCTAATATATACATGTATTTATTCAGTATTTGACAGGAGCGTTAATATGATTTTCTTAAATTTGACAAAGGCGAACGCGTGGGTATATATACTATCACTTTTTGTTAATCGAAGATGGCGACCGCCTCTTTTTAACCAAACTCCGAATTATTCAGAGTCTAATATATACATGTATTTATTCAGTATTTGACAGGAGCGTTAATATGATTTTCTTAAATTTGACAAAGGCAAACACGTGGGTATATATACTATCACTTTTTGTTAATCGAAGATGGCGACCGCCTCTTTTTCATATAATGTAGTTCCGTCCCTAACTGGACAGTCTCATAACTTCATACTTTCGTGATTTCTTCCACCTCCCCTCTCACATCTCTCTCTTCCTCACTCCTTCCTCTCTTTCGAGTGCCTCCCTCTCCCTCCTATCCCAATTGGCCACCACCTTGCACTGACTCCATCTCGCTTTTGGATCATACTGTCGCCCCTCTTTCATTTTTCTTCATCATACTCAGTTCATGATAAAGCTTTTTTTTTTTGCACACACAATAACAAGATATTGTGCCGTGTGATAACTTATTCCCATTAGACACTCATACCAAAATGTCAAGAGATTTCGATATTTTAATATTGAATCCACTCGATAACAATATGTCAAGCGTATTGAAGTTGCATAAAAAAGGGCCATACAAGAGTATTTTAAAACATGGATATTTTTGGGTGGGAAGAGTGAGAATGGTAGTGCCTACACTCCTTAGAGGAAGTTCAAAAAAGATGCTAGATGAAGTGGGGTGCTACCGACACTCCTCTTTTTCTTACATACACTTCTCATAATAATTTTTTCCCAATTACCTTATTTGAAAAATTAATTTTCTAGACTCACATATATTATATCTTACAGAAATTAATTTCCAATACTAGTATATTATTGTTTTTACCTTTTAGAATTAATTTTCAGAATATAAATTTTGTAAATCAAAAAATTTCGGAACTAAAGCAACAAAATTTTGGAATGAATAATTTTGTACTTAAAAACTGAAGTATTATTGTGTATTAAAAAATTAAAAATATATATAGATGCCAAATTAAATAATTAATATCTCCAAAAATGAATGCTTGGAAAATTTAGTATGAGAGTGTATGTAGCAAAACGGGGGTGTAGGTAACATCATCTGTAGATGAATCCCCATTAACGCAGTTAACCCACGCCGGCCGACGCTTGATAACAATGTGAAGTAACTCGGTCTGGTGAGTCGTGAACCATAGTGGGCCCGAAAAATGGCGCCTGTGGCAGCGAGAAGCGCAAGCGCCGTTGGTGTTGGAACCGCCATCTTGGTGTCACTGGTGGTGGCTTATCTCTTCTGCAATTCAACGAAGAAGAAGAAGCAGAAGAAATCGAGGAAGGGAATCATTGACGCCATTGGTAACACGCCTTTGATTCGAATCAACAGCCTCTCCGACGCCACTGGTTGCCAAGTAATCAAGTTTTCTTTTCTCTCTCGCTCACATGCCCTCTTTTTTTGTTTTATACTTGTCAAACTTACAACTCTGCTCTTCACTCTTTAGATTCTTGGCAAGTGCGAGTTTTTGAACCCTGGAGGAAGTGTCAAAGATCGCGTTGCTGTTCAAATTATTGAAGAGGTAAACTGCTCTCTCAAAATATACTACAAATTAACAAAATTGCTAGTGTTGTGTATTTGGATCATTCACAAGCTGTATTATTCAGTGAAAACTATGAGATTGGTCTCACCAAAGAAAGGACAAATTTCAATGCTACTATTGGGATTTTTTTGGTATAGATATGAATATTAGGCTAACAGATTAAGAACCAGTTTGAATATTAACAGATAAATTTATCGAGAATAACATGAAAAATGATTTTAAAATATTAGCTTTATCATACAAGATGAAATTCACTTCTGAATTTCAATATTTTTGGAAGTTCGCTTGTTTAACTTGTTCATGATCACCTATTAGTTAATAAGGACATTTTCAGAAAAAATTAAAAATTATTTTAATTGAGTAGCTCTTGTGAGTTAGAACTTAGAACTTAGTTTTTCAAACTAGGTGTATGCTTTAGCTTATGGGAGAATTGATGCTATGGCAATTTCGTGCCAAAAGACGATTATCGAAGTTTGCCAAGTTCCTCTCTTTCTTGGAGAGTCACTGCTCCTTGTTAATTGTTGTTTTATGGCTAATGTTTCATGTACCCTGTGATTTGATTGTGCAGGCTTTGGAATCTGGCCTGCTACGTCAAGGTGGAATAGTTACTGAAGGGAGTGCCGGAAGCACCGCCATCAGCATTGCTACTGTTGCTCCTGCCTATGGATGTAAATGCCATGTGGTGATTCCAGATGATGCTGCCATTGAGAAGGTATATAATTTCAATAATTTTGATCAGCAAAGCCACTATACAGTCTAGTCATGGCCTCTAGTTTTTGTATATGAATAGATTGCCTTTCATGAGGAATATTTTCAACAAATCTGAATTTTTAAATTCACCTCGATAGAACACGAACCAAAAACTCCCAGAGATTCTTTGTCTTCGTCACCCGTGCCTCCTTGTTTTCTTTTCTTAAAATTTTACATAGAAATCTGTTGTTGGAACAAAATGATGGGTTACAGCTTACACAAGGAACACATATGCCTTATATACTACACTTTGTAAACATTTAGTGCTGTGGCTAGGAGTTTTCTGGATAGTATATTTTTAGTTAGACCCAACAAATTCATCATGAGTAACACAGTTTCTAATTTATTTTTTATCCTGGATTTGTGTATTCTTATTAATTAAAATTGCCTTTATTTCTGTTTTTCCTTTTTATTTCCTTGTTTACTGAGGTATTTTGTTTATTCTACTGGGACCACCCTTCACTTCAGTCTCAAATAATTGAAGCCCTTGGTGCAACTGTTGAAAGAGTAAGGCCTGTGTCAATCACTCACAAAGACCATTTTGTCAATATTGCAAGAAAACGAGCATCTGAAGCAAATGAGTTAGCACTAAAGCATAGAAAATCACACTCGAATGGCAAGGACTCACAGCAAATAAATGGTTATAAATCTGATGTAAAAAATCACAGCTCACTCTTTCCTAATGATTGTCAAGGCGGCTATTTTGCTGATCAGTTTGAGAACCTAGCAAACTTCAGAGCCCATTATGAAGGTACAGGACCTGAGATTTGGGACCAGACGAATGGAAAGCTAGATGCATTTGTTGCAGCAGCAGGCACTGGTGGTACTGTTGCTGGTGTTTCCAGATTTCTTCAGGTTCATCCCCACCTTTCTCCATGTTTAAATATTGTCATTTTGATTTTGAAACTTACCTGAATTTCTTGTCTTATGTGTTCACCAGGAAAAGAATCCAAACATCAAGTGCTTCCTCATAGATCCTCCTGGTTCGGGCTTGTTTAATAAGGTAACAAGAGGGGTGATGTATACCAAAGAGGAGGCAGAAGGAAGAAGACTCAAGAATCCATTTGACACTATAACAGAAGGAATTGGAATTAACAGGGTAACAAGGAATTTTGCAGAGGCAAAATTTGATGGGGCCTTTAGAGGCACAGATATGGAGGCTGTTGAAATGGCCAGGTCATTCTTTACTCTTTTCTAAGCCATCTTACTTCTTATTCTTAATGGTTTCTTTTGTTCCTTCCCTGTTCTCTTTTGTGTGTCAACTGGAAGAAATGATAAATGGATTGAATTGGTGCCTTAAAATTTTACACCATGTCATTTTTGTGTGTATTAGGTTTCTCTTGGAGAAAGATGGGCTTTTCCTTGGGAGTTCTTCTGCAATGAACTGTGTTGGAGCTGTTAGAGTAGCACAGTCAGTTGGCCCTGGTCACACAATTGTAACCATTCTTTGCGACAGTGGAATGAGACATTTGAGCAAATTTCATAATGCTAAATACTTGTCTGAGCTTGGTTTGACACCGAAAGCAACTGGATTAGAGTTCCTGGGTATCAAATGAGCATGCTCCTTCAGAGATTGCCACTAACTCAGCCACTTCATTAGCTTTACTGAGTGCTTAATGCTTTCCTTGGATGATACGCAAGGTTTTTTTAGCTCACCTGAGAGTGAAATTCGGCTGGACAAGTCCTGGGAATGCTAGAAGCCAGTGTTTGATTGGAACATTATTGGGGGTATAATATGGTCCATTCATTGTTAGATGATATGGTTTGTTCAATTAGCGAATGATGACCTATTATTTGTATACAAAATATGTTCTGCTCAAATTATTGGAGGAGTTTGTTCCGAAGTAATATTCAAAGTGATAAGTTTTGATGTCATGAATGATTTTAGTTACTCACTTCGTCCCATAATATATGAACTCTTTGATTTATTTACACACAAATTTGTTAATCTTTTTTTGGTTTTATCCGGGGTATCCACTGCTGACCGCAGTGACTAATCCACTCGCTGAATTGTAGGTGCCTCGAGGGGCAGGACAGCTGGCCCAGAATTTTAACGCTGCTCCGTACCCAAGGTGGGGATTGAACTCCCAACCCTTGGTTAAGGGAGGATTAGCCCCAACCGCTGAACCACGCTTTGGGTTACACAAATTTGTTAATTTGGTTAGCATTAAAATTACCACTAATTTGTATAAAATTTTCAAAATTACATTTAAATTTATTAGGGTTCATCATCTCATCTTTCTACTTACGTAATTATGCATTATCTAATTTATATTGCGACTCATAATTCCACCTCGTCCTCTAATTTTCGAAAGGGAGAAATGGAGCAATCAAAAATATTTTAGTGATAAAACAATTACTACGAATGGTTTTATAAAATAAGAAAAAAAAACTTCTAAGCACGAGATGAAAATGAAAGAATCACGTGCAACTTCATTTATGCATTTACACTCCATTGCTCCGATGTATTTTTAATAAAACCTGAGTTAAAAAATTGTCAAATTAGAAGCCAACTATGCAATTTTGACATTTCGTACAAAATCTATTCGTACTACATAGCACTCCCTAGGGCTGATCATCAAAACCGGACCCACCCAAACCCGCTGAAACCGCAACTAAAAAATTCGCACGGATCGGGTTCGGTCGGGTTCACAGGTACACGCAGAATGCAAAAATGGTTGATACGGTTTTCCATGGGCGGGTGCGGTGGTACTCCAAACCCACCCGCACTACCCGAACCCGCCCGTCTATCTATTACTGCTGTGCTATCCAACACAACACAGTAGCCACGAATTTCTTCTGCGCGACGACCACCACCACGCCATGGCACCGCCACGCGGCGTTGGTCCTCTTCTCTCTTCTCTCTTCTTTGCGAACTGAAGTCCAAACGTGAAACACAGAAGCTTAGCCACGAATTTCTGCGCGAACAGAAGCCAGCTTTCTACTCTTCCTGCGATTTGTTTGGAGCTTTCATCTTCTTCTTCTGTGTTTTTCTCATAAGGGTTTAATCAAGTTGGTTTTTTTTTGTGAGGTCATATGTGAATCCGACTTCACCATCGATTCTTCAGAAGTGGATTTGAAAGTTTTTTGTTTTTTGTTCAGATCTCAATGATTTTGGTGTTGTTGCTTTTTTGTTGTTGGAGCTTGCTCTTGGATCTCTTTGATGGGTTGATTGTTTAGGGAACTGAGATTGGATCTACTTCATGATCTCAGTGATGGGTTGTTGTTTTGATTGTTGGTGCGGTTGCTGTTTTGATCTCAATGATTATTGAATGTTTCTCTTTTGTGAATGATGTGTGAAATTGAACAAGTTGTGATGCACCCATTCTGCTTGCATTTTGGCCCAGCCCGCCCAAAGCTACCCGTCTAAAACCGAACCCGCCTAAAACTGATTGTGGAAATGGGCAGAAATGGGCCTGAATAGAGCCCATTCGGTTATCAACATTTTGGACCAGTTGAGCCCGAACCCGCCCAATGCTCAGCCCTAGCACTCCCCATAAAATAAATACTATCAACTTTCTACTAAGATCCTTAATACTTTCCCTTTGTGTAGATTAGCAGATTGAAATCGAGTTTTTAAGCCTAAGGTTTCCACATTATTAAAGAAAAACACAAGTGATACAATTATTTTTGAAATACAAAACCTCCAAAACTTGGGTCTTGAGTTATGCATCAAATCAAACTATAACAAAAGGTACAATAGTGGACTTTCCACCAACAATAAATAGCTTCAAGAGAAACTAAGATCTCTCCAAGGTGTGAATCACCTCCTCTCAAAATGAGCTTCATGACAATGTGGATCCAACCAATCCTTTGGGGATCCCTTTGTCATTGCGACACTTGCTTTTTCCCCACCCACAAGCTCCTTTAGATTATCCAACTTATTTTCCCTACCTGTCCCACTATTTCTCTTATCAGCATCTTTCAATTTTTGCTTGAAGCGCTGCTTCCGATTAGGTGCATTTAACTCTTGTTTTGATTGTGAAGGAGGCGCTCCGTGTGGGCCAAGATAAATGTTCTCTTCCTTCTTAATCTGGACAAGAGATACTCAACTAGTTACAACATTTTAAGCTTACAATTATTTACACTTCCTAATAAGAAACAGTTTTTTCAACTAACCTTTGCAATAGAATTTGACGATTCTGTGATGACAACATTTTGTTTACTTTGAGTGGAGTCTCCAATTTCCAAACTCGGAATCACAAATCCATCGGTGTCTACAAACAAAAAACAGTTCAAACATTCATGGCTAGAAGTAAAATTCTATCAAAAAGCATGTTTGAAAGTAGGGGGGAAAGCCATCCCAGCAAAGTAAAAATAGGAGCACACAGGGTTGAGATGCACGCATCTCACACTAGAGAGCAAAGCAAGAACAACTTCTAGTCAGTATAGAAACATATTAATTTTATGTATGATGTCTACTACAACCTGAAAGACATGTTAATTTGTCAAAAGGCAACAATGCAGGCTTTGCCAATCATAGAAAATCATAAAATTGATATATTATTTCCAAACAAACCAACTATCAACTCAAGCTTTCTTAATTACATTGTCTTACATTATGATTACAATTTTTGAACGATTTTAAATAAATGGCATACCGTGTTGGTTCAATAGCAAATTTGGTATTATGTCAATAAAACCTAAATTTTGGCTATGTTTTGTAGAAATCCAATGAAGCATGGAGAAATCCAGATACAAGAGATAGATTGAAGAACATAAACAGAGAGCCTGGGAGAGGAGAGAGAACTACAAAGTTTAGAGAAGACCAAGTTCAAAGTTTTAAGGAAAACAAGCTCAGACAACAAGAAGAAACAGCAGAGGTGATGTCAAAGTCAGCAGCATATCAAGGGTTGACACTGTAATTTTTTTAAAACACCTAAAAATTTAAATCTCTGACAATTCTATAAACATTTGAGTATGCTCTCCCAATAGCTGTTTCCAGGCTTAAACCATTGAACTAGCTCCGCAAAAAAAAGGTAAAATCACATAAAATAAACTGCAACATAAAAATCATACATCAACATGCACCAAAAGCCCAAAACTGACCCAGCCACCCAGGGAAAGCAACCATTTCAAAGATTTCTTCAGCCAAGAAAGACATGTTAAATTTCACAGCAAACAAACAGTACACTATAGTACAGTACACTACAACCTGAAACATATATAAGCATAAACATTGACATCAAGTCATCAACACATAACAATAAACCTTTATTGGTATAGAAATTATCTGTACACAGCATATTACAAAGTCAACTCTAACAAAATACTCTACTTTGCATAAAAAAATGAATCAAACTGCATCAAATCAAGTCAGAGCTACATGCATTCCATACACACAGATGTGACCCAAATTACAGAAAACACATGTGTAACAGAACAGCTAACAATCAGTGATCCCAGAAAATAAAATTCAGACTGCATGATATATAATTGATAAATCCAAAATCTAGAACAACTAACAAATAAATGGATTCAATAGGCAAAACTTAAGCATCATGATACAAATGAGTTCAATTTAAATGTAATAAATCAATAAGTAACCGAACAAAACCAGTAGAAAATAAAAAAGAGAAACGGAAAACAATCACAAAAGTTCTCTCTTTTATTAGGGAATATGGAATTGAGGCAAAAAAAAAACTCACCCCATTCATCTTCTTGTTGGATGGGAGGAGTGGAGAGCACAGGATCCATGGATTTGAATGCATAAACTGACGACCATGGATTTGAGTACACAATGGGCAATAAAGCCCGATTGAAGAGAGAGCCCGATTCCACCAAAATTGACTCACCTACACCGATCTCCAGAGAAAAAACTGAGAGAGCAATTAAACCCTAACTCTAGGGTTTCCGTGTGCGGGTTCCAGTGTGACTGAATTGCCCCTGCTGATTTGGAGGGAAATTGTTCGAAGATGGAACTTATGGTTCTCCACCGCTCAGGGGCAGTTGTGACATCAATTGGGATTCTTTTTTTGACATAAATCAATTGGGATTCTTGAGCTTATAAAAAAAAAATGGGATTCTTGAGATCATGTCATTGTGGTATTTTTTTTTCCTTCCCTTTTTTGTAGATAAAGATCCGTTACTTTTTTATTTCATCGAATAAAATTTGTTTTGACTCAAATAATTTCATCGAATAATTTCTGTGTGGTAAGAAATGCGAATGCATCCAAAAAAAACTATATGGAAACAAATAATAGGGATTTTATGCATTAAGCTTTTTGAATGAAAAATACATCAGTTTAATTTATATACACAATAAGTGTATATATGATTTTCACTATCTATTAATTATAGGGTGACACATCATTAAAAAGAAGTTACCCAATTAGTAACCACTTGATGTGTCATCATTATCATACATTGTGATTAGTGGATAGTGTAATAAGTTTTAAAAAAGATGTGTATGCTAATTAAAATGCATTAAACCGATAAATTAAAGAGTTCCGTAGTTATGCAAGTTGTAAATTTTTACACTTTCAACCAATCAAAATTCATGATGTGAGTCACATATAAGATAGATATAAGTAAACACATTTCTCCTTGATGGCATAACAATTTGTAATGGGGTCGATAGTATGAATATTAATACATGACGTTACATATAAATTAAAGGCTAAATATCACTTTTGGTCATTTATCTTTGATTTAGGTTTCACTTTGGTCCTTTATCTTTTTTTGGTCTGTTTTGGTCCTTTATCTTTCATTTTCGTTTCATTTTGGTCCCGTTAGTTTTTCTAACGGACGCCACACTGGCAGTTAACTGCTGACGTGACGTCTTACGTGTCAATGTGACATGTCATTCATTAATTAAGGTGGCAAATAAATTTATTTTTTAATCCAAAATCTAATAACACATAGACATTTATCTTTTTTTAAATTTTAGAAACAAAAAACATAAATTAGCACATTAAAATAAAAAACAAAAAGAAGAAGAAAGATCTGAAACGCAGATCTCGTTCAATAAACAAAACCCACATTCTGCGTTTTAAAAACACAAATCAACATTCTGCGTTTTCGTTTCGTTTCTTACTGTGGTTAAATAACAAAACACAAATTAACAATAAAACCCACATTCTGCGTTTTGTTTTCTTTCAGATCGTTTTCGTTTTCGTTTTTGTTTTCTTTCAGATCGTCCTCATGAAATAAAACCCAGATTCGTTTTAAAAACACAAAACACAAATTCGATTTTGTTTTCTTTCAGATCATTTTCGTTTTCTTCGATCTTCGTTTCAGATCCCAGAACCCAGAACTTTGCGTTTTCGTTTTCTTTTTCTTCGATTTCGATTTCGTCTGGGTTTTATGTTATTGCGTTTCGCGTTTTCTCAGATCTGGGTTTTATGTTCTTGTGTTTCACATTTTCTCAGATATGGGTTTTTGTGTTTCTTGCGTTTCACGATTTAAACTAGGTCTTCGCGTTTTATGTTCTTGCGTTTGATGATGATGATGATGATGAACTGTATATTTGATGATGATGAACAGATGATTGCGTTTGATGATGATGATGAACGGACAAAAAAAAAGATAAAGGACCAAAGTGAAACCTAGAGCAAAGATAAATGACCAAAAGTGATATTTAGCCTAAATTAAATCTTAAATTAAAATATGAGGAAAAAGTAGGCATGGCAACATGGTGGATTTGGGTGGGTTTTGGCTCCTCGTTCATATCTCTAGTGGGATTGGGTTTTGTCTCTCTCATCTTTGTCCTAAGTAGGGACAGGTTTCCCGTGGTCTTCGATTCTGTCTCTATTTATCAATGTTTTTAAAACCGGACCGGAGATCGAACCGGCGAGACCTCCGGTTCATGGTTCAATCGGTTCAACCGGTTCAACCATGGTTGAACCGGATAAGTAATTTATTAAATAAAAAATAAAAAAGATTAAATTTTGGAGAAAAAAGAAAATTTAAAAATAAAAAATTGCATTTCGGGCAGTTCAAACCGGTTCAACCCGGTTCGGTTCCCGGTTCAAAGCGGTTCTTGGCGGTTCAATCCGGTTCTGGGGCGGTTCTTTGGCCTGCGGTTCAAATGGAGTTGAACCAACCGGCTAGGGGTCCGGTTCCCGGTTCAACCGGTTGAACCGGCCGGTCCGGTCCGGTTTTTAAAACCTTGCTATTTATAGAAAAACGACAACTAATAGAACGAAATTATAACTACTATACAATGATCAAATAAACTAAAAAGTATCAAAAGAATTTTTTTTATTGAAAAGATGTCAAAATTTAAAATAAACAAAATGAATGAGTATATATATAAAGTAAAATAAAAACTAATCATTAGTATTTAGTCGGGTAGATTCGAGCAGTAGCGCAGTAGATATCAACATCCCAAATTGGTTCTCCTGGTCAAAACAGATTTTTCGTGTCAGCATCGTGTTGAGGCTGAATGGGTACATCCAGGTTCAGATTCTACTGCCATGCCTAGAAAAGATGACATTCATTGGAGTTTTACACTATCATTGTAATGAACTATGTTACTAATATAAGTTTAATTGGTATATATTGTCACTGTAAAAAATTTTACACCATCCACCAATCAAACATCATGGTATGCGTGACTTTTAAGGTAGTTGAGAGAAAACCAAATCATTTTCATGATGTGTCGTTTCGTGATTGATTGACGTTGTAAAAAATCTTGTACAATAATGGTGTATATAAATTAAATTCTACTAATATTAGTTGAAGTTCGTTGAAATAAACATAAACTTTTAAAATCGCTAATACGAAATTTTATCAAGGCTTTTGGCCAGTTTGAATTCCTTTTTAATACTCCCTCTAGTCTTTTATATAAGCAAAAAGCTACGCGTAACTTCTTGCTTATATAAAAGACCGGAGGTAATATCTGTTTTTTTGTTTTTAACAAATTTAAAACTAATTTATGCTTGTTTGGTTAACTTGTTTTGTAATTTTTTTTAACAAAGCTCTTCTTATTTTCTTGATTTTAAAATTAAAAAAATCAGAACAGATAATAATTGTTTCAACAACCATTTATTCAAATCAATTTTCTAAAACATTTTTTGGACGGTATTCAAATCAACTCTCCACTTGAATTTTCCTTTTCCTCAATAAGATTATGGACGGTGTTCAAATTTTCATGAATTTATTTGGTTTTGACTCTATTTTAGTTTAAGCTTACCATCATAGGAACATATTCATTGCCAGAATGAGAAATTATAACAAACAAAGTGATTATATTCCCCACCTTATAATCAAAAAGAGAAGGAATAAACGGTAATGGAAAAGAGTGGAGTAAATTGTTTGCGTGTTTTTTTAATTTAATTAGTACGTGGTGATAGTGTAGAGATTCTCTACGCTAGCAATGACTTAAAAAATTGACATATATATATCATAAAAATCAGGGTCGTCTATAAGTCTATGCAGGTTGGGCTACTGCACGGGGCAACCCAATATCATTTTTTTAGGTGTCCAACACAAATTAATATATCTAGTTATCTTTTTTTTTTTTTTGACTAAAATATAACTAGTTACCGTTTTGGTGATTTATTTAATAAAAGTATAATTAGGGGTCCAATATTTAAGATTTGAAAAAAGCCTCCAAATAGTTTGAAACGACCCTGATAAAAATGAATGACTTTTATCCTAGTTGTCTTGAAAGCCAGACATGTTATGAATTCTTATTGATTAACAGTGTAAAAAATCTTTACGCCGATGATGCATACCAGTTAAGCAATTTCGTTTTTTTTAGGTCGTTGTTTTCATAGTAGAACTTTGAAATTTGGATTTGGGCTACAAAAGTATCCCCTTCATAGTTTATGATTTTTGTTTAATGGATGCTCCAAAGTTGGTTTCTTTCTATGGTTGATAGATTCTTTTAAGATGATATATATGTCCTTGTTGGAGTATCAAATATGAGTAAAAAGTCACACGCTAGATAAGATATAGAGAGATAGAGCTACATATAGTGTAGGGATTCATAGACCTAATGCCTTAAAGTTTTGAGTTAATGACATTGTGTTCAAAGCACTTGTATGTTTGCTCCTAGTCCAGTGTGGAGATTTGGTGTTTTAAGCTCTCTTTGCGACCCAACAACAGTATAAGAGCCTATGGTGACCAAGGTGATTCACTCCATGTATCAAAATATTTCGATTGAGGGGGGCATGTCTCGTTGATGAATTTGAGCCAACGACGATGATGTAGCGTATGAAAAAGCTTTCGCTTGAGGGGTAGCATACTAGCTGAATGGATGGACTCATACTTAAGAGGAAGATTGTTGAAGTAAGTTTGAGTATAGATAGTTTGAGGGGGAGCATACTAGCTGAATTATAATTTTGAGAATATAACTTAAATTGCAATGCAATTTAGTGAATGGGATTTGTGGAAATGTAAATATAGTAAAGAGCAACTATGGAATATCAAAATTTAGTGAAGGGCAATTATAGAAGATGAAATTTTAATATAATTTAGGCTAAATAGCACTTTTGGTCCTTTATGTTTGCTCTAGGTTTCACTTTGGTCCTTTATCTTTTTTTGGGTCCGTTTTGGTCCCTCATGTTTCATTTTTGTTTCATTTTGGTCCCTGCCGTTAGTTTTTGTTAACGGACGCCACGCTGGCAGTTAACTGCTGACGCGACGTCTTAAATTCATTAAATGACGTGGCAAAAATATATTATTTAATTGTAAATGAAATTACACATAAGCTTTTAACTATTTTAATTAATAAAACAGAAAATATAAATCAACAAAAACTAAAACATCAAATGTAAACGCATATCCAAAAACAGATCTGAAAACAGTTTCTTCTCTTTCAAAAACAGATCTGAAAACAGTTTCCAGATCAAACATCAAACGCATAAAAAAATCTGAAAACATCAAACTGTTATTCAAACATTAAACGCAGCAAGAATTTCATTTCAATCGCAAGCTTCAACAACAAAAAATTGTTCTTCTTTCTTCTTTTGTCACAAACAACACTTCTAATCGTCGCTTCAATATCCCAAACCCATATTTGTGTCTTCACTTCTTTCCCTTCAATTTCCACCAGATTTAATATCCAAAACCCAGATCTGTGTCAAACCCAGAAATCTGAGAAAAAACCCAAAAAACGAAAAGAAAAAAAAAACAACGCTAATCTGAGCAACGCAAAAACGAATCTGTTTCTTCGTTCGTCGTTCTCGTTCGTCACCCCAAATCCCTCAACAACCATTCATCTCTTCCTTCCCTCAAACCCAGATTTACTTGCGTTTCCAGATCTGATTCTTCGTTTGTCGTTCTTGTTTATGTTATTTGTTATTTGTTAATAGATGCTCAAGCAAAAAATTCGTTTGTCGTGTCTTTGAATCCTGATGATGATGAAGATTGATGATTGATGATGATGAATAATTTTAATTTTGCAAAACGATTTTGTTCAGATTAATCTTTTTAATGTTTTTAGTTATTTTAAAAATTTGAAATGCTTATGTGTAAATAGATTTGGGATTAAAAAATTAATTTATTTGCCACCTCAATTAATGAAAGCCACGTCATTTAATGAAAATGGACGCCACGTCATTTAATGAAAATGGACGCCACGTCAGCAGTTAACTGTCAGTGTGGCGTCCGTTAACAAAAACTAACGGCAGGGACTAAAATGAAACAAAAATGAATCATGAGGGACCAAAACGGACCAAAAAAAAGATAAAGAACCAAAGTGAAACCTAGAGCAAACATAAAGGACCAAAAGTGCTATTTAGCCTATAATTTAAATTATAGTTAGAGAATTGTTGTATAATTTTTAAAAAAAAGTAACAAAGATAAATATAATGAAGGGTAATTATGGAAGATATAATTATGCAATGGTATAATCAATTCCCATCACCTTAGAAGCTACAATTTCTAGCTTCTGATAGAATCAATTCTAGACCAATAAAATTGATTTTAGGTGTAAGAACCAAACATCAATTTATCGCACCAAAATCACTTTTAACCCTCCAAATTAAAAGCACTTCTAAGTACTTCCACCACCAAACCGAACATCCTCTAAGCGGTCTCACATTAGATGAAATTAAATATGTAGAGTAAAAGATAAGTGAAGAAACCTATACACCTTATACCTTAAGCTCTAGCATAAAAGATGTGGTGTCCAAACTCCAAACCGGTTGCACGTTTGCTCTTGGCCCACTAGTATGTTTTGGTCATTGTTAAGTTTCTTTTAGTTTATGAATCATGTTTTACTAACGACATAATGTCTGTCGCATAATACATGACAAAACTCAAATACAAGATGAGTATTGATCATATTGTTTTCCAATGAAAATGCGACATGTAAGCTAGTAAATGCTCAATTATAATAGTATTTTCTTAAGGAAGGAATAGTAAAATATACAAAGTGTGAGAATTTAATCTTAAGTTGCAGTAATCATTAAAGAGTGGGCATAATGATAATGATACACAATATTTCCCACCAAACAAAACATTATTTTCTAAGTCACGAGAAAGCATTCTAGCAATGCAATGTGTTTTTTACTGGTTATCCTCAGTTTTCACCCACCGCTAATGATTTCCTTCTCTATATATTACAACATTATTTCTTCATTGGCACGAGCAAATGATTAGAAATGAATTCTTTTTAAAAATTTCGTGATTTTTTTTAAAGAATTTCCTGAATTTAAGTTGATCAAACACTAGTTTTTGGCTTAAACCGTTTATACATGACAAATATAGGTTGAAGCTTTTGGCACGAACCGATCCCTTCATAAAAATTAGAGAAATGTTATTTGGACCAAAAATATGTACCAAAAGCGTACTAAAATACGAATACGTACAAGATATGAAGAGAATATGCGTATAATACATTTATTTTTTTATTCTAAATTAAGTTTAGTGTTATATGCGTATAATATATTTAATTTAAAATCAAAAAATAAATGTATTATACGCGTATTCCCTCAATATACCATATGTATTCGTATTTTTGTACGCTTTTGATACACATTTTTGGTTCAAATGACATAACATTTCTGTAAAAGTTATGCTAGCTCCGCCACCGGTCACTTTAGTCTTTGAAATCAAGGAAATTCATTTGTCCATCACTTTAATCCAAATATTAATTCAAAAAAACCTCTGAAAATCACACAATTGCCTGTGCTTACATTTGGTCTGATGGAAAAGTATTGGAACAATGCAACTCCCCATTGTTTTGAGAAAATTGTTGTTACTACCTATTTTGTTTTGGACTATTTTGGCATATTGAGAAAACATTTTTTGTTTGGTTATGTATAAAATAGAGGGAAAAGCCAATACAATTTTCAGTTTCCAAGTACAATAGACTTCTCTCTTTGATGAGCATTGTTTTGAAGAGTCAAGTACCTTAGCATGTGTGAGTGAAGAGTCAAATATGTCTTAGCACATGCATTCGAGGATTCCAAAGCATTGAGTTTGTAAAAACAAACAACTTTGTTATCTCCAAGGGAATCAGTTGCTCAGTAATAACAGATAATAAATAACAAATAGTTTCATCTCAAAGAAGTACAAAATGTTTGCTTTGAACTTCAAGCTGTGATCTCTTCAATCTTCTTCATATTGCAAACATAAAACTTCCCCTCAAGTTTTTTATATTTTATTTTTATTTTTTTACATTTTAGCAACAGTTTACAAAATGTGCAGCAAGATAAATGCTGAAAGTTGTCAACTTCAACCTTAAAAGCCTCTTTTACTATTTCTTCCAATAAAAAGGAAAAAAAAAACTTTTGTAGCACAGTGAAATTTCTCTCTACTCTCTACTATACCTTTTGCTATTGAAATCTTTCCATAGATCTTCTTCTATATTTCAGTCAATGAACATGGAAAAAGTAACCAAGCAACAAATCTATCACAAACTAGGTTCTAATTTCATCATTTTCTTTTCTATCATTCTTGTTCTTGTTCTTGTTCTCTTTTCATTTTTCTTTTTCCTTTCAGTTTTTGAATCTTTTCTTTACCTTTTTACACTATTGATTGCTGTTTTATCTACCATGTTCCTTGTCACACTGAGAAACAAAAAAGTTGAAAATATAGTCCAAGATAACATGCAGATATCTGAGTTACAACCTTCATTAGAAGATGTTACTCAGAAGCAAGAACAGCAAGTTGAAGCAAAATCATATTCTTCATTTCCATTAGATAGTGAAAGCTGCAATATCATTGATAAAGATGATGATGTTGATGATGATGATGATGATGATGATGATGATGATGATGATGATGAGGAGGAGGATGGTTTGATTGAAATCAAACTTCCAAGCAGCAACTTCATTGGTTTAATTGAAGATCCTAAACAGAAATTGGAAACAAATTTGTCAGATTCCATTTTCAAGCAGCATGGTTTTAGTGACCTTTTAGAAGAAATGAATGAGGATGAAAATCTAATTGAGATTGATATTTCCAAGGGATACACCAAATGTGAAGATTTTAGGTTTAAGGAGTTAGCATGTTTAGGAGATAAATGTGTTGTTAGTGATTGATCTTTAGCTGCTATTTTAGGTT
Organism: Astragalus membranaceus; assembly: GCA_039519185.1. Lineage (NCBI taxonomy): Eukaryota > Viridiplantae > Streptophyta > Magnoliopsida > Fabales > Fabaceae > Astragalus > Astragalus membranaceus. The sequence continues at coordinate 180,794,270 of CM076849.1, forward strand.
ACTTTTTTTCTTGTGTTTAGTAAATTTTGTTCTCTCACAGGTATTTTAATCTTAAACTGCTTTTTTCTTCTTCTTAATGATGTGTTGGTTTTTATTTTAGTTAAAAGTTTGGCAGCTTTGTACACATTAGTGATTAGACTACATAATATGATGATATTTTGTTTGAGCCAACCTTAGACATTGACTCTTACTGCAATGCAATCCATTCACAAAGGAACATTTTTAAGTGCGGTTGTCATGTCATCATGTATAGTTTTGTTGTTTTGCTCTTTTTCTTTCCTTTTCAAATCTCCTGGTCATATCTGAGAAAATTTATTGACTTGCACTTCTATAGACTATAGTTTAATATGATTCTGTAGAAAGTTTATTAACCTGCAATGCTGTGCACTTTGCTTACTACACAAAGATTTTTTGACCTTAGTGTAATACTAGTGTTATTTTTTGAACTATTTATTATAAGGTGGTAGAATTGCTTCCGGCGTATAACTTAATTTCAAATTTTGATTTCGTCCTTTAAGTTTTTTTTTCCGCACATTAATTAGTTCTTTAATTTTTAAAATTAAAACAATGTTAGCCTTTTTATCTTTCTTGGTTTGACGTCATTCTAGCTTTGGATACGTGGTAGTTAACTTGCTTAGTTGAATTTTTGTAAGTATTGACATGGTTCCTTAAGTTAGTTACGAGTTTCAATTTAGTCATTTATGTTTTTTATCTTAAACTTTTCTTGGCTTTTTGTTTATGTAATGGAACTGGATTCTCACTTAGCACATTGGGTACCTTAGCACCAAGTGTGTCATGTGAGGTCTCAATACCATGACTCCGAGAGGAAATCTTTTCCATATTTCTAGTTTTATACATGCAATATCTTGAAGCGGAGCAGTCTCGGTATCTTAATATCGAATTATTTGAAACTGAAGGAAAAATAAACATCGTCTTACCAGATATTAGAAGTGCAAATGCTTGTAGGAAGAAGTGCAAATCAAACTCAATTGATGAATTTTATCGAAATAATTAAAAGACGTGAAGGTGAGAGAGAGTGAGGAGGAATTAGAGTGGAAGTAAAGAGAATAAAGTGGGAGGGAGGCTATTTTTGTATTTTCCTATGAGGAGGGGAGGTGGGGAAAAGAGTGAAGGCTGTGGGAAAAGAAATTCCAAGGATCTTTATGACAAAAAGGGTTGTTTTTGTACCCCACTGTATCCCCTCTATACCCCCACAAAATTTGTTATTCCCAGAATGCTCCTATAAATTTCTTTAGACGGATTTATCTAAGTTAAAGATAAATCTGTTTTAGTGTTTTTCCAAAACGGATGTATCTTTAAATTAGATAAATCCGTTTAGAAGAAAAATGATTTACCTAATTCCGTTTTTATATTTTTGCAAACCGGATTTACCAAAGCAACACATAATTCCATTTTGTAAATTTATAATAACGGATTTATCTACTTATTAGATAAATCCGTTTTGAAAATATTCAAAACGGATTTATCTAATAAATAGGTAAATTCGTTGTGTGTTAAAAAATAATTCTTTTTTGTTTAAATTTTTTAAAAATTTTTATAAAAACACTACTAAAAATCCGTTAAAGAGTCAAAACTAATCTAAAAATTATAAAAACACCACTAAAAATTTAATAAAACCAAAATAAGGTTATGCAATTTTTTTTAGATTTTTTGGAGATTATGAAAAATTAAAAAAATTAATAAAAAATAGTAAACGATGGAATTTGGGATTTTGAGCCCCACAATCCCGAGATTATGATCCCTGATTTTTTTCGGATTTAATGGCTTGGTTTCATTACAATTGGAGTAGGTTGCCCGAAAACCAATTTTTTAGCCTAAACTAGTAGATGACCCGTGCATCCGCACGGGCTTAACGCGCTATGTGGCATCTATATACTCAGTTATTGTGACATTGTAGGGTCGGAACAAAATTAAGATGAGAAAGGCATACTTATGACCAATTTTATATTTACAATCAGAAATTCTGAAAAGTAACCAAAATCATTTATTTGTAAAAAAAAAGTGACCAAAATAATTTCTCAGAAATATATTATTGCTTCTCAAGAGCATCAACCATATTTGATCAATAATAGGAAAAATAACATTGAAACAAAGGAGGACAACAACAAATAAGCCATGATTCAGTCTCTAGTGATGAATGAGTACTTAGAATACATATGGTTTTACACTATAAGAGCAAGAATAAAACATTAACTTGCAATAGTGCTAGAGGATATTCAATTTAGGATGGGCCAAACTCCAAAGCAAAGACATAGCTTGAGAAAATAAAACAATTAAAGTGAAGTGATAAGAGAAATAGAATATAGGTTATCCCGTGTTTTTTTAGATGGTAGGTTTATAGTAGTTATCCCGTGTTTTTTTAGATAGTAGGTTTATAGTAGTTTTCCAAAATTATAACTATCAATGGTAAATATTAAATATAAATTGTCAAAAAAATTATAAATATCAATGGTAAATATTAATCCCGTGTTTTTTTATATATCACTGCAGTTATCCTGTGTTTTTTATTTATCAGTGCAGTTATCTCGTAGATTATAGTAGATAATAAAGGTAGATAGTCAATAAGAAATATTTGTTTTAAATAAGAAATATTTGTTTTAAATCTTAATAAGAAATATTTGTTTTAAATCTTTTAAATAGTAGGTTTATAGTAGTAGTCTTTTTTAATTAAAGCCCGTGTTTTTTTATATATCACTGCAGTTATCCTGTGTTTTTTATTTATCAGTGCAGTTATCTCGTAGATTATAGTAGATAATAAAGGTAGATAGTCAATAAGAAATATTTGTTTTAAATCTTAATAAGAAATATTTGTTTTAAATCTTTTAGATAGTAGGTTTAAAGTAGTGTTTGTGTAAATTTAGAAATTTAGTTAAAAGAATTAAAGTGAAGTGATAAGAGAAATAGAACAATTATTTATGGGAAAAATAAAGTAAAAAGGAAAAAATGAAGAAAAAAAGTGTAAAAGAAAACTGAAAATGAGGAAAGAGAGTGTAATAAGAAAGAGAAAAAAAGAATAAAGAGAGTGGAAGGAAAAAGTAAAAAGTAAGAAAGAGAGTGTAAAAATAAAGAGAGATAAAAAGAGAGGGAAAAAACAATAATGAATTAGATGTAATTTACTTATTTGACAAATGTCTCGATTGGACATTTCAGTGGTGATCTATTGTCTTAGATATATAGTAGATAGTAGATATAGTAGATATATAGTAGATAGTAGATATAGTAGATATATAGTAGATATAGTAGATAGTAGATATAGTAGATTATTCACCTGGTGTACAACATCGTCAACGAATATCTACACATTAAACGGAACCAAAAGACGACCGATATTCGTATCTATTTTTTTTTTTTTAAATTAATTTTAGTTTTTTAACAGATTTATCACTTTTATTTATTAGTTATTTTACAAAACGGAAGTCCGTTTTGAAAAAAATTCAAAACGGATTTATCTAATTAAGTCATTTTACTGAGGGACATTCTGAGAATAACAAAAATCGTGGGGGTATAAAAGGATGAAAGATGTTAGCCGATGCTTCTTTTATTTCTACGGAGGTGGATTGGTAGTAACACCCAATCTCATTTCAGTTATACACTCCTTCTCTTTTTAATTTTTTTCTTTTCTAAAATGGTCTTCTCTCTCCCTATAATTTCTATAGAAGTTCAATGAAAAATAGTTAGGAGAAAAAGAGATATATGTTATAGAATAATCAAAACTCTAGCAACCAAAGAATGAGAGAATGAGAGAATTTTGGAGTCTTTGTATTTCTCTTTCACAAGTGTATATTTACATATGGGGGTGAGTCCTTATTTATAGGGTGGTGAAGGACAAGTGAGTAGTCAACCATAAAGGCCACTACACAAAGATAATAAAGGAGATGATGGGAGAAGAGAAATGGACATCCAATATCCAATAATATTCATAACACTCCCCCTTGGATGTCCAGTGAGGATATGCCTCATTAAAACCTTACTAGAAAAAAAAACCCAGTGGGAAAAATCTAGTGAAGGAAAAAGAGTACAATATCCTTTTACAAAATTTATTTATTTCTCCCCCTCATCCAGACAATCATTTTTGTGACGCCGAAGACCAATCTTTTGTACCAGTCATTCAAAAATTCTGCTTGGGAGCGATTTTGTGAAAAGGTCCGCAAGATTATCACATGAACGAATTTTTTGAATGCTTATATCACCATTCTTCTGAAGATCATGAGTGAAGAAGAATTTTGGAGAAATATGCTTTGTTCGATCTCCTTTAATGTAACCTTATTTCAACTGAGCAATGCATGCAGTATTATCTTCATAGATTGTTGTTGCATCTATTCTTCCGGAAGACAAACCACAAGTCTCTTGTATGTGTTGAATCAGAGACCTTAACCAAACACATTCCCGACTTGCTTCATGTAGTGCTAAAAGTTCTGCATGATTTGATGATGTTGCTGTTATGGTTTGTTTCACAGATCTCCATGAAATTGTTGTACCACCACAAGTAAACAAGTAACCTGTTTGTGATCTGCCACTATGAGGATCTGACAAATAACCTGCATCTGCATAACCTGTTAATTCTAATTTGGGTACTTTGGAATAAAACAACCCCATGTTCATTGTACCTCTAAGGTAACGAACTATATGTTTGACTCCATTCCAATGTCTTCGTATGGGTGAAGAACTATATCTTGCTAATAGATTGACAGAAAATGATATATCAGGGCGCGTATAATTAGCAAGGTACATCAGTGCTCCAATTGCACTGAGATATGGTACTTCAGGACCAGGTGGTTCTTCACCCTCTTCTCGAGGTCTAAAGGGATCTTTCTCCACATCCAGTGATCTAACAACCATAGGAGTAGATAACGGATGAGATTTGTCCATGTAGAAACGTTTTAAAGCTTTTGCTATATAAGCCTCTTGATGTACAAAAATTCCATTTTTCAAATGCTCAATTTGTAATCCTAGACAAAAAATTTTCTTTCCCAAATCCTTCATCTCAAATTCTTTCTTTAAGCAATCTATAACTTTTGGAATCTCTTCAGGAGTTCCAATAATATTTATGTCATCAACATATACAGCAATGATAGCAAATTCTTTTCCAGATATTTTTATAAAAATACATGGACAAATAGGGTCATTTGTATATCCCTCCTTTAGCAAATATTCGCTGAGGCGATTATACCACATGCGTCCAGATTGTTTTAGCCCGTAGAGAGATTTATTCAATTTGATGGAGTAGTCATCTCGAGATCCCGGACTATATGCCTCAGGCAAGTTAAATCCTTCAGGGAGCTTCATGTAAATGTCACTATCGAGTGAGCCATATAAATAGGCTGTGACAACATCCATCATGTGCAAATTAAGCCCTTCATATGCTACAAAGCTAATTAAGTACCGAAAAGTACTTGCATCTATAACAGGTGAATATGTTTCATCAAAATCAATGCCAGGTCTTTGTGAAAACCCTTGAGCAACAAGTCGAGCTTTGTATCTTGCAATTTCACCATTCTCATTTCGTTTTCGCACAAAGACCCATTTGTATCCAACCGGTTTCACACCTTCAGGTGTTCGGACTACAGGTCCAAAAACTTTTCGCTTGTAAAGCGTGTTTAATTCTGCTTCAATTGCATCTTTCCATTTTGGCCAATTCTCACTTTGTCTACAATCTTTAATGGATTTTGGTTCATGATCCTCATTACCATTTATCACATTTAGCGCTATATGATATGAAAAAGCATCATCAACGTTGACATCCTGTCGGTTCCATTGTATTCCTTTAGTGACATAATTTATTGAGATCTCTTTTTTTTCATGACTTTCAGGTACCTGATCAATCTCTTCTGGGACTGAAATGTCAATTATGTCTGTAGACTCTTTGAGAGTTTCTATATCCTCCTCTGGACCATCTTTCTTTTTAGCTCCTTTTCTTGTTCGAGGATTTTTATCTTTGGAACCGACTGGTCTACCACGCTTCAGTCGTGGTTGGGACTCATTTGCAATATTAGATTGCCCAACAGGGACATCTAATTTTATTGGAGCATTAGCAGCTGGTATATATGATTTTGTCACACCTTTTGGATCAGTGAATGCATTTGGTAATTGATTTGCTAAGCTTTGCAAATGAATTATCTCTTGAACTTCAAGTTCACATTGTTTAGTTCGAGGATCAAGATGAGACAATGACGATACATTCCAACTGATCTCTCTTTCCAACTGCTTATTCTCTCCCCCCTAATGCTGAAAAATTTGATTCATCAAAATGACAATCAGCAAATCGAGCTGTAAATAAATCTCCTGTTGTTGGTTCAAGATATTTTATAATAGATGGAGATTCATATCCAACATATATTCCCAACCTTCTTTGAGGACCCATCTTAGTGCGTTGTGGTGGAGAAATTGGAACGTACACCGCACATCCAAAAATTCTAAGATGGGAAATATTAGGTTCTTGACCAAAAACTAACTGTAAAGGGGAAGAGTCGTGATAACTTGTTGGCCTGATGCGAATCAATGTTGCAGCATGCAAAATTGCATGTCCCCAAGTGGAAATGGGAAGTTTGCATCTCATGAGAAGTGGTCTTGCAATTAACTTTATACGTTTAATAAATGATTCTGCAAGTCCATTTTGTGTATGAACATGTGGTACAGAATGTTCAATGTCAATTCCAATGGAGGCGCAATATTTATTAAATGCTTGAGATGAAAACTCAGCAGCATTGTCAAGACGTATTTTCTTGACAGGATAATCAGGGAAGTGAGCTCTTATTCGAATTAGTTGAGCTAGCAATCTCGCAAATGCTTGGTTGCGAGTTGACAACAGGCAAACATGTGACCATTTAGTTGATGCATCAATTAAAACCATAAAATATCTAAATGGTCCACATGGTGGGTGTATTGGCCCACAAATATCACCATGTATTCGTTTTAAAAAGTTGAGAGATTCACTTCTACTTTTTGTTGGTGGTGGTCTAATTATCAACTTCCCTTGTGAACAAGAAGTGCATGAGAACTTATTGGATTGAAGAATCTCCTGGTTCTTCAATTGATGACCACATGAGTTTTCAATTATTTTTCGCATCATTATGAATCCGGGATGGCCCAGCCGGTCATGCCAAACAACAAATTTTTTGTGATTTGTAAATTTCTCGTTTACAACAACGTGTGCTTCAATTGCACTGATATAAGTGTAGTACAAACCAGAGGAAAAGGCGGGCAACTTTTCCACTACACTTATTTTTTCCAAAGTATGTCTTGTTATATAAAGATATTCAATATCTTCTTCATCTCTTGTTTCAATATGATATCCATTTAAACGGATATCTTTGAAACTTAATAAATTTCTACTAGACTTGGGGGAATATAATGCATTCTCAACGTGTAAATTTGTTCCCCGGGATAACATTATATTAGCTCTTCCGGAGCCTTCAATTATCTTTGAAGAGCCAGATATAGTACTAACATTGGTTTCCCGCTTCACTAAATAAGAGAAATATTTTGCATCTTTTAAAATTGTATGGGTAGTTCCGCTATCGACAAGACACGTATCTCCATTATTTATGCTAGTGTCAATACTCATTCTATCCAAAGAAGAAAAGAATATGATAAGAGAGAAGCATGAGAAAGAATAAAAATTTTATGATTGAATTATTTGAACATAATCTATAGAAGTTGAAAACACACTTAAATATAAAGCTTTATTATTATTAGCATAGGATATTCAAAACATCATAGAAAATTCAAAGACACTCTCAAACTTTATTATTATTGTGATATTTAGGAAAATCTACTTCTTGACTATATTTCCATCCACAATAAGGTGACCAATATTTCCATCAGGGTCAGCAAAGAAATCAGCAACATCCAAATGAGTAGCATCTGTATTACCATCATCTTCATAAGCAAAATGACTCTCAATCCTTTTATCTTTATTTTTAATTGATTGTTGATAGAGATCAACAAGATGTTTTGGTGTACGACCAGTACGACTCCAATGACCTTTTCCTCCACAACGATAGCAAATATTTTCATTACTTTTGCTACTCTGCCCACCTTTTTCATTCTTTCCAACATTTTTCCACTTCTGGTGAAAAGACGTGTTCTTGTAATTTCCACTGTGACTATGATCAAGACCGTGACCACGACCATAGCCATGACCACGACCACGGCCACAACCACGACCACGACCACGACCACGAGTTTGTCCATAGTGATCGTGTGTTGCTACATTCACTTCTGGGAATGGAGCAGTGCCAGTGGGACGAGCTTCATGATTTTTCATCAAAAGTTCATTATTTTGATGAATAAAATTTTGCATCAAAAGAATTAAAAATATTTAAGAGACCACCTTCAAAAATTTTGCATAAAATTTTTCATCAAAAGATGAAAAATATTTAAGAGACCATATTAATAAAATTTTGCATCAAAAGAATTATTTTGAAATAAAAAATAAAATAGAGATAAAAGTTTTTGATAAACAAAATAGAAATCAAATTGAATGCAAGGTATTAATGCTAGTGTTAAAAGAAACTAGATATTTTTCTTTTAACTTTTTCTTAAAAACCTTAAAAAGAGATATTTTCATGTTCAAAAAAATGAAAGAAATCAATTTTGTTAACGTGTTATCTATCCTTCCATGTATTTGAATCACTTGCTCTCCTTCCCCACCTTCACTTCTTCATCTAACCCTCCCAAACTACCATTCATCCAAAAACAAATTCTTTCTTTGAATTTCAAACCATGGCAAGCTCCACCTTTTTCTCATCTGTAGCTATAGCATCTGTAAGTCTCTCACAAAAACCACTTCTTCAATCATCATTTCTTCTCTCCTCCACAAACCCCTCTTTTCTCTCTCTAAACACATTTCCAAACAAATTCAAAAAACCCAACAAACTCAGAAATCTTATTGTAGCCAAATCCAACGACAGTGATTCAGCTGATATTCCTGACCGATTGATTTCAGCTATATGCTACTTTTACCCTTTCTTTGATGGTATACAATATGGAAAATATGTAATCACTCAATTCTATCCAGTTCAAGCTATTATTCAACCATTGGTACCTGCAATTAGAGTGTTTAAAAGTTTCCCTTTTAATGGGTTTCTTGTGTTTTTAACCCTTTACTTTTTTGTTGTCAGAAACCCTAATTTTAGTAGATATGTGAGGTTCAATACAATGCAAGCTATTGTACTTGATGTGCTGTTGATTTTCCCTGATCTTTTGGAAAGAGGGTTTAATCCAAGAGGTGGTTTGGGATTGGATTTGATGATGAGTTTGGATAGCACTGTGTTTCTGTTCTTGTTGGTGTCTTTGATTTATGGTTCTTCTTGTTGTGTTGTTGGTCAAATTCCAAGATTGCCCATTGTTGCTGATGCAGCTGATAGGCAAGTTCTTTAATACTGGTATCCTCATTGATATTTTAATTGTATAGCAACTTATTGTTTAAATTCAGTATCTGGTAGTGGAAAAGATTGCATTTTTTTTCACTTCATTAATAGTTATCATAGATTGTTGTAAGGAAATGGATTTTATTTGTTTCTTATTTTGGTTTGTTCTTAGACGACTTCCAAAATCAGAAAATATTTAGTCTGGCTTTAGATTTGGTGAATTTTATTGAGACAATGAGAAACTTCCCTTTTCTATATTGTTAATTGAATGGAAGTTTTGGCTTTCGTTATTATATTGTTAGTTTTTAGTTTGAACTATAGTTGTGAGATCAATGTGGTTTTTTTTCCTTCTACAACATTCAATATCTTGAGGTCCATTGCAGTTTGATGTGGTGGCTCCATGTGGTCCTTACATATGTTATCTTGTTGTCAGTAGTCATTGCAGTGTTATTATGTACATACATGTAATTTTCAAGCCCACTGCAATGCAATTGCCATGGGATGCAGTTGCCTATGTACCACCGGCACTTCAAGTTAAAGATGTGTTTGGTGTCCGACACTTGTTGTGTCTGTGTCAGTGTTGTCTCTGGTGTCTATGTTGGTGTCTCACATGTCGCATCGGTGTTAATGTTGTCTCTGGTATCTATATTCGTGTCTGGTGTTCGTGTTGGTGTCGGACACAACACAACATTAACAATAATGTGATTGACAATATTGCAGCTGCATCAGTTGTTGTAGTCCACAACTTAAAACCACTTTTGGCGAATGTTACAGTCTTTTCCTAAATGACTTGTAGTATATGGTTGGAGTATGTTTGGATGATAGAATTTAAGGGGGTAATGTATTTTAATGCATCAGTGTAAATTACTTTGTTTGGATATTAAATGTGTAGCATTTTTGATACACTGTTTTACTTGTTACGAAGGAAACCCTTTGGCCCAAAGAAAATCAATTGCTGCAGACATAAACAGTGTTTCCTTCAAAGCACACCCAGCAAAACATATTGTTGTCGTCCAGTTACATTGCATGAGTTATTTTCATTGCTCGAGTTTGCCTCTTGATGGATAGTATTAATGTCAGTTTTCTCTTCTATTTGCTGGTAGCCCTGAAATCAACATGATTTGTTGAAGGGAAAGTTATAAACTTATAACCTTGATGAGACAGAGGATCCTTAGAAGCTAGATCTCAATGCTTTTGGTTGATTTCTCACTTCCGTTTGACTGCTAGTGATATTTGCCGTATAATTTCACCTAAAGCGTACTGGATATATAAAATAATTGGTGTGTCTTCCCTCAATTTAACAATCCAAATATTTAAAACAACTTATTCGAAACGCAATATCAAAGTAAAGAAACCCCTAATGGTCTATTGCTTGTGTACTGCATATTTAGATTCAGACTAGTGCGTGTGAAAATTAGTCTATACACAGAAGAGTTGTGCCAAGTCCTTTTTACGTCCCACATCGTGTAATCGTAATACTCCTCATACAATAGCACCTCAATGTTCTAAACGGACTTGGATCTTCTCTTTTCTGTTCTCGTTGGATTGCTCTCTTAATTTTACTATGGAGAGATATCTACGGAGAATAGGAAAGAGAAGATCCAATGTTGTTTATTAAACAGCATAAGCCAATTTTTTACAATGAGCTTTTCCTCTTTTGGATTAGCTCTCTAATCTTTAAATCTAATATTTTCCTATTCGTGAAATTTTCGTTATCTTAGTAAATGTTATTCTCTAAAAGGAAAATGATTCCTTGTCGGTCCCTAAATTCCTGAAATCAGTGGCGGACCTAGCATTATACCAGGGGGTTCAGTTGAACCCCCTGGAATTTTTTTTTTTGCACTAAACACCCTATATAAATAGCCTAAATCTCCTGAAATTTTAATTTTGACACCCCTGAAAATTTGAAATTGTACTAGTAGACCAAGTTTTGCACTCATTTGACACCGGCCTTAAAAAATTTGACACCCCTGACCCCGGGGTCCTGGGTCCGCCACTGCCTGAAATAACACCAAAGAAAGTCTATTTGTGAAAATATCGATAATCTGACAATGCGATGGGACATGTAGGATGTGTACTTGTCCACGTGCAACTTTCTTGCGAACAAAGTGAATATCCATCTTGATGTGTTTAGTCATTAGTGTGTTGATGCTGAACTGGATTTTCGGAAAGATATATCACACTAACATTATCGCAGTAGACCATTGTAGCATTATGGATAGGACAATGTAACTCTAGAAGAAGATTGCGTAACCAACATGACTCAGAAACCACATTGGCAACACCCCACTATTCGGGGCTTGGCGTTTAGAAGACTAGGAGAGTACGTTATCACTAAGAAACACACTATTAATTTCATTACTCTAATTTTCCTCTTGATGGGTTTCTATGTCTCTTTAATGGGAAGTTGTGGATAGTATTAATATTAATTTTCTCTTCCTGAAATTAAAAATGTTATGTTGGTTAGTTATTGTTGAAGGGAAAATTGTAAACTTGAATAAGTCTGTGGAGATAGTGTGAGCCTCTGCCTGAGTTGAAAGTGCAAGTATATACCACCATGAATTGGTGTGTTTTGTCGTTTGCTTAACATGCAGACGCAAGATGCAATAACATGATAAATTTATCATTCAGATACACTCCACTTTTTTCCTTCTTTGCACAATGTCTGTGCAACGTCAGAATGCAATAAAAAACCATCATGTATGTTCTGTACCGAATTTCTGAACATGTATCCGATTTTAAACTCCAGGTTTGATCTGAGATAGTTGGTAGAAATAGTCTTGGTCAGTCCGAACTCTGCTCCGATCCGAGGCGATGTGGTACCTGCGAAGACACTCCGACGCTCAAGTCAGCGAGTGGACTGATTAGAGGTAGATTGTTGGAAAGAGTGTGTACCTTTAATGCTAGCATTGAATGCTTATTTATAGGTTTTGGAAATCATTGAGAACCGTTAGATCTAGGTCTTTGATCTCAACCATTGAATAATGGATCTGCATTTGGTGTTGGCCTTAGTGGATAGAGTGGTTGTGGCCCAATCCATAACAGTTGCCCCCCAAGTCGGGTCGCCTCGGGGCGAGCTTGACTTGAAATCTCATCCGAATTTGAAGTACCTTCTTAGGCCAGGCTTGAACTCATCCTCGGAGTGCCTGGGATTCAAGTCTAGCGTAACTTCAGAAAAACGAGCTTACAATGCTCTGCGCGAGCTTGAATTTGGTTGCATGCCAAATGTGGCGACCTTCCGAGGCCGGGCTGGTACTCACCTGAGTGTCTGCCCTCTGCCTCGGAATGTTCATTGAAGGAGCACCAAGTGACTCGAGGTACCCCTTCCGCGGCGATGCTTCGATTCCAGCGCTTGACAACAGTGTCATTGATGGGGAGCGTCATTCGATGGTGACTGGCGTAATTATGGCGCCTCATTTCACGTGTGTGTAATAGGTGCTACTGATTGGACGCGTCGCCTAGGCCCAGACCCAATTCGTAGCTCTTGGTCCACTATATATATATATATATATATATATATATATATATATATATATCTGTGTGTAAACCCCATTCATTTACATTGGTTTCTTGCGAGTTGTTGTGAGTACCGACCTTAACATCGTCACTCTGTGCTTTGATTTCTGAGCTTCCGATCCAACCTACTGTGGTGAGAGTCTCTGCATTTCAGTTCAGTGAGATCGTCAAGGCATATAAACAAGTTCAGCTTCACCAAGCTTTCGACTTTCGAGGTCAGTGCCTTTTTATTTGTTTTGTTTTTGTCTTTTGCTTCAGCCGGGACTTCCCCTAGCCCGTTTTTATTTATAGAGGGTGGGGGTCGTCAGGTCGGGTTTCGACTTGGTTTTGGACCCATCGTAGTATTTAAACTTGACTTGGCATGCCCCCATCCCTGCAAGTTCGATCTGGTTAGAACGAAACAAACCTTCAGGGTTGCTAACACAGATCGCCCTAATATTGCCAAACTGATGGCTTCCGGTCCCAATAACCCGGAGGGTGTTCGTACTGGTAACTCCGGATCTGCCGGACCCGAGGTTTAAGAAGGTCTTAATTCCACCCCAACAGCTTCCAAGCGGAAGATTGTTCACCTGAGGTTCCCAGTAATGAACCGTTGGAGGAAGGTCAAAGAAGTGGACGCCTATCTGAGGATGTGGTGATCATTGAGTCGGATATGTCCGATGCTGAGCGGGACGCAGAAGAGCGGGGGAGCACAAATTCTAGCTGGAGTTCTGATGATAGTGAGACTGAAGGAGAGGTCGACGTAGAGGGCTTTGCTGAAAGCCGAAACAATGAAGGTGATCCCGGAAACAATGGAGGTCCTGGAAACAATGAAAGTGATCCCGATGAGTACTCCAGCACTGGGGTCGGGCCGGTTGATGTCCCCTTGCCGATGCCTTTAAATATCCCCCGCGAATATTCCTGGGTATCAGAGACGTTGAGGGCGATCCGATCCTTATATAAGGCCGGAGATGACATGAGCCACGTTGCCAACCGGATTTCTTGGAGAAGAGAACAAATATGGAATGTGGAGGGTATGGGAGAAGATCAACATGCCGGCGTTTGGGCGCAAGCTCTCAAGTTCGTCATGTAAGAGGTGACGATCTCCACCATGAACATCCGCCCCCCATTCACATCCCTTTAACAGGAGGTATTATGTACCTTGAACCTAGCCCCCGCACAGATTCACCCCAACTCGTGGGCATTCCTCCGGGCTTTTGAGTTGATATGCCTTCATTTGGAGAGGCCAGTGTCTGCCAATTTGTTCTTCTATATTTTTGAGATAAATAGAAGGCACGATGAGGGCTCCAAGAGCGATGGGAACATGTTAGCCTCCGAGCTAGAAGGAATACCAAGGTCTTCATGCTCTATTCCGACTCTCTGAAAGGGAGCTGGAAAGATAAATTCTTCTTCGTCGAGCCAGTGAATGACGAAGCCATAAGGTATGTTGGTAAGTATAGTGAGGATGGACAGTCTCTGGAGTCCACTAAGTTTCCCATTGGATTGACTCTTTCTCACTTCAATCGCCCACCCAATGCCTACACGGTCAACTTGGGTAGATTAAGTGATGTGGACAAAGAAACCCTGGCGATCCTGACCAACTTCGCCGACATGATCCCTTACTCCGACCCTAAGAAGTTCGGAATTGACACCGCAAGCTTGGTCGAGTCCGGTACCAAGTCCGAAGTATTAAGAGCACTTGGTAGGGTCGGATATTGATAAAATGTCTTTATCTTTTTATTTTCGAGGGCGGTTCCCCTAATCTTTTTTCAAATTTGTTTGTTTGCAGGTAAGATGACTAATGACAAGTTCGCCATTCTGAGGGCAGCGGCTGAAAAGAGGGCCGGTCTACACCAAAGTAGTTTCGAGGCTCAACCAACCCCCAACAGACCCCTCGACGGGACGAACCTGTGCTTGTCGTGCCTCTTAACACTGTCACCGCTGTGGATGTTGAGGATCAGGCTACCGATCTTCAACACCGGAGGCGCCAACAAAATGTGCCACAGGTGGATCGCCCCGTAGCTCATGCTTCCCCTTCCCATCTTCCGGGAAAAAGGGGGCGATCAGATCGGGGCGACTCCCCCAAGTCGTCAAAGAAAGGTCGCCATGAAAGGTATGCATTGAAGAAGCGCAAGTCTTCAAGCATTTTGATTGGTGGCTAGTTTATCCAAAAGAACTTTGAGGAGTATCGTGCCGACCCAGTGGAAGCTGCAGCGAAAGTTTTCAGGCATCTGGCCGATATTTCGAGGGTGCAGAAGGAGGAAGCTGAAGTCCGAGTTAAAGGTATTATTGGAAATCAAAGTCTCCTTCTTTTGTTGTTTTTTGTTGGCTACGTTCT
This sequence comes from Astragalus membranaceus, assembly GCA_039519185.1. Taxonomy (NCBI): domain Eukaryota; kingdom Viridiplantae; phylum Streptophyta; class Magnoliopsida; order Fabales; family Fabaceae; genus Astragalus; species Astragalus membranaceus. The sequence continues at coordinate 180,809,495 of CM076849.1, forward strand.
TAGCTTGGCATGAATTACTTCCTTTTATTTCAGGGGCCCTGAAAGAGAGAAATGAGGAACGAGCTTTGAGGGAAGGAGAACGGAAGAAGTGCGAGTCGCTTTCTTCCACTTTGGCTAAGGCTCAGAAAGACCTCTCCGATCTCTGAAAGGAAAGAGGAGAACTTGTGAATGAGAGGGACTCTGCTTGCGGAAAGATCAAAGAGCTCGAACTTCAAGTTACCGAGTTAGAGGCCAAGGAGAAACAGGCTGCGGAGTTGGTTACAAACCTAAGGAGTCGGAATTTTGAGCTTGAGGCCGAGCTACAAAAGACTTGGGAGAAGGAGACTGATCTCAACTCGGCCGACATAGCAGTGATGGCTCTTGAGATGGCCGGGGAAGGCTTTGGTAAAGCTCTTGCTCAAGTCGTCGTGGTTCACCCTTCAGTACCTCTTGACAAAGAGGTATTGACCGTGGGATCACGACGTGGTAGAGGGTAGGATCGTCAAGACAGACTCCGTTACCAAAGAGCGTATCATTGTCTATCCCCGTCCTTCCGACGCTTAGCTTTTTACTGAGGGATAATATTTTTTGTGAATAGGTTCCGGGCTCTGGGTGGAACCGGTTTTTAACTCTGTAACTAAAAGCTCCTTTAAACTTGAGGACCCTGCCGTATCCGGGATGGCCTGTAACATTTTGCCTATTTTAATTTCTTGCTTTTCCGGTTTCAATCACCTCGGTTATGCTTTATTTCTCGCATGTTAATATTGTGCCATTGCGTTTATTTCGCTCAAGTAATGTATGTCGCCTTCAGGGCAGTTTACCAGGACTCGACCCAGATCGAACTCGCCCTTTAGGGTAATGGCAGCCTCGGCCATTGATCTTGGCGACTTTGAATCCCAAAGATCTTTGAAGCCCTGTGAACAGTTTACTGGGACTCGGCCCAAATTTAACTCGTTCAAAAAGGGTTTGCGACTACCTCGGTCACCGATTGTTTGGAGTATCGTGGTTTAGTAAGGGACCTCGGCGTGATTATAAGATCTTTCCTAGAGGGCTCCCTTCAACCTCGTCATTCCGGATTAAAATCGGCAATGATAATGGAGAATAATGAAGAGTAATGAAGAGGTATTAGATGAGAATGATTACAACATCAGAATACAGTGTGCCTTCTTGGCTTAAAGTGAAAATTAGCTGTAATATCTCTTCCGTTTGGCAGCATTCCAAGTTCTTGGGATCGCTTTTCCTTCTAAAGTCGCCAACTCGAAGGCGCCATTACCGGTCTTAGATACGACCCGGTAAGGCCCTTTCCAGTTGGGGGCGAGCTTCCCTAGCTTGTGCGGCATTTTTTAAGCCGATGTCGGCTCTTCGGAGCACCAGATCGCCGACCTCTAAATCCCTCAGGACAACTTTCGAGTTGTACCGGGTTGCTATCCTCTGCTTGATCAACACTTCTTTGAAGGACGCTCTTCCTCGGACCTCGTCGACGAGGTCGAGGTTCTCCCTCAAAGCCTGGTTGTTTTCCTCTGGCGATTTTGGATTGAGTGTTCTCCAACTCAGCTCTCCAATTTCAACCGGGATGACATCCTCGCTCCCATAAGAGAGTCGGAATGGAGTTTCCCCTGTCAAGCTTTGTGGGGTGGACCTGTAGGCCCACAATACATAGGGCAATTGCTCAACCCAGCAGTTGCCCAATCCATATTTGATTTTAAGATCGGACATCAACTTATTGAAACCTCCCAAAGTGAACTGGGTTCCGTTGTCAGTGACCACTACCTCGGGGATCTCGAATCTGATCATGATGTTCTTTTTGAAAAACTTGATACAATTCTTTACTTTGATAATGGCTAATGGCCCGGCTTCGATCCATTTTGTGAAGTACTCCACAGCCACTATTAGGTATTTGACCTGGCCAGGGGCAGTTGGAAAAGGACTTAGGAGATCGATTCCCCACCATGCAAAAGGCCATGACGAGGTGAGGCTAGTAAGCTTGGCAGGAGGCGCTACATGAATATTGGCATGGATCTGACATTTCTTGCATTTCTTAACATGGTTTTTAGCATCGGTTTCCATGGTTGGCCAAAAATAACCCGCCCTTAAGGCTTTTCGAGCTAGCGACCGACCTCCGAGGTGCTGTCCACAAATTCCTTCATGAATCTCGGCCAGGACATAATCTGTTTCTTCTCCTTCAATGCATTTTAGTAATGGTGCGGAGAGGCGTCTTCTATAAAGAGTTCCATCAATCACGGAGAAGGACGAGGCCTCCCTCCTGATCAATTTGGCTTCACGAGAGTCCGGAGGTTCGTCCCCCGACTCAATGTACTTCATTATCGGCGTAATCCACCCTTTGCTTTCCTTAACTACATTGATAGAAAAGGCGAGCTCCGAGTCAGAGGGGACGCTGGGTTTATTCAGCGTTTCCTGGATTATAGATCGGTGATTTCCAGGTGCTTTGGTGCTGGCGAGCTTGAACAGAACATCCGCTCTGACATTTTCCGTTCTGGGAACGTGCTTAACTTCTGCGAACACGAACTGAGCAAGTAATTCCCGCACTCGGGTTAAGTACTTCTGCAAGATTGGATCCTTGGTTTCGTATTGATTTCCGAACTGCGAGACTACCAACAACGAATCAGTGTTCAAGGTGACCCGAGTAACTCGGAGGTCAAGGGCAAGGCAGAGTCCTGCTATGCACGCATCGTACTCTGCCTGATTGTTTGAAGTTGGGAATCCAAAAGTGAGGGATACCTCTACTATGACACCTGTCGGGCTCTCTAACAGTAACCCGGCACCACTACCCTTTGGATTTGAGGATCCATCCACATGAACCGTCCACGACTCGCCTTCCGAGTCGACAGGGGTCATTTCTGCGACGAAGTCGGCAAGTACCTGAGCCTTCATTTCCGGCCGGGACTTGTACTTGATTCCGAATTCAGAAAGCTCTACTGCCCATTTGATTATCCTGCCTGCCAGGTCGGGTCGGTGTAGGATTTGACGAATAGGATGATTTGTCCGGACCACGACCTGATGAGCGACAAAGTAAGGCTGGAGGCGACGCGCCGCAATAAGCAGAGCAAAGGCAAATTTCTCGATTTTCTGGTATCTAATTTCAGGTCCTTGTAAAGCTTTGCTCACAAAGTATACCAGGTTTTGACCGGTCTTGGTTTCCCGAACAAGAACGGCGCCAAGCGCCTCCTCTGAGATGGCTAAATACAGGTATAAGGTTTCTCCTGAATTTGGCCGAGTTAGGACCGGTGGCTCGGAAAGAACCCTTTTAAGCTGGGAGAGGGCCTCGTCCCGCTCCGGAGTTCATTCAAACCTTGCTTCATTCTTAAGTAACTTAAACAAAGGGAGTGATTTGAAGGCAGCATTGGAAATGAAGCAAGATAGGGCGGCGATCATACCATTAAGCTTTTGAAGCTCCTTCTTAGTGGTTGGGGTGCGCATCTCGGTCACATTCCGGCACTCATCCGGGTTGGCTTCGATGCCCCTCTCTGTGAGGTAGAAACCAAGAAATTTTCCAGCTCGGACTCCGAAAGTGCATTTCTCCGGGTTCAACCTCATCTTGTGCTTTCAAACTTCTGCAAAAAACTCTTCAAGATCAGCAATGTGGAGGCTCTCCCCTTCACTTTTTGCGATCATATCGTCGAGATAGACTTCTACGTTATGTCCGATTTCTTTCGAAAAACTTTGTTCATCATTCTTTGATATGTAGCTCCCGCATTTTTTAAACCAAACGACATAACCCGGTAGCAAAAGTTACCGCGATCAGTCATGAAGGCGGTCTTCTCTTGGTCGGGAGGGAACATCAGAATTTGGTTGTAACCGGAATAGGCATCCATAAAAGATAATAAACGAAAATCTGAAGCATTATCGACTAAGCTAGCGATCAATGCTAGGAACAGGAAAGGCGTCCTTTGGACAAGCCTTATTAAGATCGGTATAATCAATGCACATACGCCATTTTCCATTACTTTTCTTGACCATTACAGGGTTGGAGAGCCAAGTTGTATACTTGACTTCCGTTACAAAATTAACATTAATCAAATCTTCAACGGCTTTAGCTGCTGCTGCTTCCTTCTCCCCGCTTTGAGCCCTCTTGCGCTGGGCGACCCACTTAGCATCGGGGTTGACAGCTAACTGGTGACAAGCAACTTCCCGGGGAATCCCGGGCATGTCTCCTGCCGACCAAGCAAAAAGTTCGGCATGAGCTCTCAAGCACAGTGTGAGCTTATCTTTTACTTCATCAGAAAGATCGAAACCGATCTTGATAGTTTTGGCTGGGTCATCTCCCAACTGGATCTCTACAAATTCCCCATCAGGTTGAGGTCGCCTGATCTTCTACTTCAATTCACGGGTCAGGTCGTCATCACCCTCTTCTTTCGAACTGTCTGGGTCGTACCTCGCATTGAGGTTCGTCACATTGATATCCGCAGCTTTGCCTTTTCTTCTCTTCTCAGAATCTTTCTGACCTTCTTCTTCATCGGGGGATCCCCCTCCTATTCGCCTTCATGTGTAGATAGAAGTATGTCTGGGCGGACTCTAAGTCGGCGTCGAGGGTAATAACTTTGTTGCACAGAGAGTAGAATTTCATTTTGAGATGGACTGTGGAAGTTACAGCCCCGAGCCTTCCTAGGATCGGCCTCCCAATGATGCAGTTGTAGACCGAAGGACACGACAAAACCAAGAATTTGGTCTTGACAGTCCTCACCAATGGTTCTTCGCCATAGGTGACCATCATTTCCAAATAGCCAAGTGGTTTGGTCCGCGATCCGTTGAAACCGGAAAGATACGATCCCCTGTAAGGGGTAAAGTCTTCTTCAAAAATTTTCAGCTTTCTCACGAGATCGATAAAGATGATGTCTGCCGAGCTTCATTGATCAACTAGGATTCTCCTTATTTCAGCGTTGGCCATCACCGCTCTGATCAAAAGTGGCACGTGCTTGTTGGGTTTGCTATCTAGCAAGTCCAGATCGCCGAAAGCCAAAGGTGGTCGGACCGGTAATGAGGCAGGAGTTGAGGTGGAAGCAGCACTCATTATTTCTTTCCACTTTCTTTTCATAGTTTTTCCCAAGGCTTCATCGGGGTAACCTCCTGAGATGACCATCATTACGGGCCGGTATTTAGACTTCCGGTAATCTTGCTCGCCCTCCGAGCTTTCCTCTATCTCTTGCCTAGCCTTACCCTTCTTTTTAGGATCGTCTTTCTCTTCCTTAACCTCGCCTTCCTGCCGAGGCGGTTTCTTCACATATTGGCTCAATTTCCCCTTTTTGACAAGATCTTCTATGTCATCTTTCAAAGCATTGTAGCGATTGGTATCATGACCTTTACTTCGGTGATACCGACAGTATTTATTAGACCGCTGCCCCGGTTTATAATGGAGGGGATCGGGGAACTTAACTTCTTTGAATTCCGCATTCATGCATTCTGTCAAGATTTTGGCTCTGGTCTCATTAAGCTCGGAATAATGTTCGTGCCAGTTACGAGGTCTGGGTTTGGGATCGTTCCGGCTCCCCTTCTCATTCCGAGGCTTAGATCCTCCGGGATAGGCAAGCGACTTTCCTGCGTTCAGCCATTCTTCATGGTCGATGTATTTCTAGGATCACTGGAGGAACTCCACAAGCGACTCGGGTTGGTTTACTACGACGTCAGTTTGAAATAAACTCCCTTCACGAAGGCCGACCTCCATAAAGTAAAGTCGGAAAGAATCATCGAGATTCCGGACTTGGGCAGCCTCTCTGTTGAATCTCTCTATGTAGTCTCGGAGGGACTCATTCTCCTCTTACCTAATTGCCGGTAACCCCTTCCGAGATTTTGGCTTCATCTTGGAGTGGGCGAAATGAGCGGTAAATAGCTTGGCTAATTGGCCCCAAGAGGGTATAGTATTTGGCTCGAGAGTCCGAAATCAATCCAAAGTGACCTTCTCTAGAGAGAGGAAGATCCAACACTTAATTTCCTCTGGAACGTTACGGTATTGCATAACCGTGTCAAAATAGTCGAGGTGGCGATCAGGATCGCCAGTCCCATCATACATCTTTAACCCTTTTAGGGGTTTCTGAAGATGCTTCGGCATCGGAAAGTAGTCGATCTTACTGGTGAAGGGTCCCTTTCGTTTTGTCGATCTCTCCCGGGGTGGAGACCGTTGGTTTCGGTGTTTGTTGGGAGATCTCCTTGAGTGTGGGTGTCGACGTTCCTGCCTCGGGGATTTTTCCCGGCTTCTAGAACGTCGCCTAGGGGATGAGGATGCCAAAGATGAGCTTGGCCGAGGGAAGCCCTCGGGATAGTAAGTATCATCCAGGGCCCGGCTTGGGGGAGTTCCTGATCCACGCCCTTCTACTTGAAGGGTGTTGTTGAGGAGAAGTTCGATCCGGGATGCTCCGAGCTCGTAGTTCTGCTACCTCTGCTTCTAATTGAGAGTAACGTTGGCTCTTCTGTTGATCAGCCTCGACCTGCCGAGTTAGTAGCTGGACGAGATGTTGAACAACTTCGACCGGCATCTGGACAGTCTGAGGAGGAGGTGGAAGTTGGTTTCGGGCCGAACTCCTAGGGATAATGGCCATGGCCGAATTACGAGCGTGTGCCGAGCTAGGTGGTAAAGTGACTACCATGCCTTCGGGAGTTTCCTGCTGCTCGTCCGATCTTACAACTGCACTGGTGATGTTCTGATGACGCGACACTAGAGGCATCATTGACCAAGTAGATGGGGGAGGAACTAAAGTACAAGATTCTCCCACTGTGGTCGCCAATGTTCTGTACCGTATCTCTGAACCTGTATCCGATCTTAGACTCCAGGCTCGATCTGAGATAGTTGGTAGAAATAGTCTTGGTCAGTCTGAGCTCTACTTCGATCAGAGGTGAGGTGGTAACCTGCGAAGACACTCCGACGCTCGAGTCAGCGAGTGGACTAATTAGAGGTAGAGTGTTGGAAAGATTGTGTACATTTAATGCTAGCATTGAATGCTTATTTATAGGTTTTGGAAATCATTGAGAACCATTATATCTACATTTGGTGTTGGGCCTTAGTGGATAGAGTGGTTGTGGCCCAATCCATAACAATGTATAAACTGCATAGTTATATAAGTGGATGATTTGTTATCTAAGTAATGAAACTCGTATGATATGAAACAGAAATGGAAATGATACAGAACTACACAAGAATTTAGTACTAAACTCTAGAGGATCTTGCCATGATTTTAATATGTACCACTCAAGAAGCTACAAAAGGTTAATTATTACATATATATAATTTTCAAATTTAAATGATCACTAAATTTATCCTAGACACGAGAGCATGATAAATAGTTATGGTGGTGTTGGAAATATTGAGATTTATGGTATTAAAAATAAAAGTTGAATAAGGAGAAAATTGTGACGTGATAATAATCACTGTCTTGAAAGCAAATTTCGATAGACCTCTAACACAACACTGTTGGAGCTTCACAAACAATGCCTAGATCAATATAGAGTAGAAGAAAAGATAAAATTAAGAGAATAAGAGAGGAAAAATGATTTTGTGTGTGTCTAGAATATTAAGCTTGTAGGCCATTTTATAGGAAGTGGAATATGGCTGTTAGAAAAATAACTCTTTGAATACTAGCGGTCTTTAAAGACTCTTAAAGACAATTAAGTGCCATTTTTTCCAACAACCCCTGAGAAATGGCAATCAAAGTGAGGAAAAAAAATATCCGGCAAATAAATGTGTTTTTATGCTTAAGTGTTAATATCACGAGAATTGAATTAACACGTAGTGAAATGAGACAACCGTATGTCCAAAAATGAATTGCTCTTGAATTTTGAAGATCATTTCTTTTCTGTTATTTTTTATTGTTCTCTCTTTTTTTATTTTTTTTATTATCCATAAGAGAGAACAATATTGAAAAACAGAAGGAAATGATCTAAAGTTGTTTATGCCAATTTTTATTTTTATTTTTATTACAAGGAGCTTTTCCCTAATCTTTAATTCCAATATTTTCATACTATTAAAGTTTTCCTTATAATTGCAATTAAAATGCTACTCCCAATATTAAGAGTCAAAGTTGCTACTAGTATATACCATGAATCGGTGTGTTTTGTCGTTTGGTTAGCATGCAGACGCGCAAGTCTGCGGATGATTTATTACCTAAGTTTTAAATGGATTAATTGTATAAATAATTTAGATATATCTTTGATTTTTGAAATGTGTATATTTATTTATACTCGGTAACTAGTTTTTTACCCGTGCATATGCACGAGTGATACTGTATGATCGGTGTATTGCCATGAACACATAATAGTAATTTAGAAGATAATCATAAGTTGTGAACAATGTCCAAAATGTATGATTTGAAATTTAAAGTGGAAAGAGATAGGTATTATGTCATATAACATACGAATAAAAATTATATTTAGTTGAAGAAATTAAAGGAGATAATCAGAAATAGAATTACAATAATCCATAATAATATATTTTGACATTAGAGGTAAAATATGCATCCTCGTTGACCCTCCCGTTGGCACTTCTGTTGGCGCTCTAGTTGCCACTCACATTGTCATTTTACTCATTTTTAGTAATTATAAAATAGTGATTTAAAAAAATCAGAGAAAAGTGATTTAAAAAAAAGTTTAAAAAATATTTTTAAAAAAGTTGTGCACAGTGCACGTAGGCTGCTTTTGCAGTTTTTTTTTGCCTTTTAACAAAATTCTGACGCCGGCGGCTTTTGGTATTTTTTTACTGTTTTTAATTTTTTTTATCTGACTTGCAGCTTTACAGTTTGTCCTTTAGTGCGAAATGTCTAAAAATATCATTTTGCTAGCGTATGTTTTTATTAGAGAACTCTCATTGTCATTTTACTCATTTTTAGTAATTATAAAATAGTGATTTAAAAAAATCAGAGAAAAGTGATTTAAAAAAAGTTTAAAAAATATTTTTAAAAAAGTTGTGCACAGTGCACGTAGGCTGCTTTTGCAGTTTTTTGTTTTTTATTTTTTATTTTTGCCTTTTAACAAAATTCTGACGCCGGCGGCTTTTGGTATTTTTTTACTGTTTTTAATTTTTTTATCTGACTTGCAGCTTTACAGTTTGTCCTTTAGTGCGAAATGTCTAAAAATATCATTTTGCTAGCGTATGTTTTTATTAGAGAACTCTCATTGTCATTTTACTCATTTTTAGTAATTATAAAATAGTGATTTAAAAAAATCAGAGAAAAGTGATTTAAAAAAAGTTTAAAAAATATTTTTAAAAAAGTTGTGCACAGTGCACGTAGGCTGCTTTTGCAGTTTTTTGTTTTTTATTTTTTATTTTTGCCTTTTAACAAAATTCTGACGCCGGCGGCTTTTGGTATTTTTTTACTGTTTTTAATTTTTTTTATCTGACTTGCAGCTTTACAGTTTGTCCTTTAGTGCGAAATGTATAAAAATGTCATTTTGCTAGCGTATGTTTTTATTAGAGAACTCCCATTGACATTTTACTCATTTTTAGTAATTATAAAATCGTGATTTTAAAAAAATCAGAGAAAAGTGATTTAAAAAAAGTTTAAAAAATATTTTTTATAAAGTTGTGCACAGTGCACGTAGGCTGCTTTTGCAGTTTTTTGTTTTTTAATTTTTTTTGCTTTTTAACAAAATTCTGACGCGGGCGGCTTTTGGTATTTTTTTGCTGTTTTTAATTTTTTTTATTTGACTTGCAGCTTTACAGTTTGTCCTTTAGTGCAAAATGCCTAAAATATCTAAAAAGTTGGACATGTGACGGCCTAGTAAAATGTCTAAAAATGTTATTTTGCTGGCGTATGTTTTTATTACACAGAAAAGAGAATTATAGAGAAAGTAGATAGATGGATCTCGATCGTACGATATATGAAACGGAAATGGAAATGATACAGAACTACAAGAATTTAGTACTAAAATCCAGAAGATCTTGCCATGATATTAATATGTACTACCACTCAGGAAGCTACAAAAGGTTAATTATTACAAATATATAATTTTCAAATTAAAGTGGTCACTAAATTTATCCTAGCCAGACCCGAGAACATGATAAATAAAACAAAAAACAGCTAGCCAAAATCAGAAGAGAAGAAAAGAAGAAAATAACACAAACATAGGGACTAAAAATGGCAGAAGCACCGGAGCAACAGAACGTCCACCTTCACCATAAGGCACATAGGTATAAGGATTTGGGGGTGCATAATAAGAATTAGGAGGTGCATAAGTATTATAAGCATTAGGAGGTCCATAAGTGTAAGGAGCAGGAGGTGTACAACACTGTACACTTGAAGCTGGAGGACACTTGCTTTGTCCTTTCTCTTTCTCATCATGTGGTGGCGGCGTTGGCGGTGGTGCTGTATATATAGAGTAACCTGACGGTGGTGGTGGTGGAGTTCCATAAGAAGGGTAGCCAGAAACTGGTTGACATGGAGGATCACATTTAATATCATCTCCATAAGCTTCAAAATTAAAGTCAAACACAGATAACCAAAGGACCATAATAACTACAACAACTTGCAGTGACTTTGCTGGAAACATTTTCTTTTTTTGTTTATGTTATCCTTCAACCTAGCTAGAAAAATAATTTAGAGATGAAGATTTCAATGATTATTTGAGTAAGCTTTATAGGAAAGAGTGTTCTAGATGTTCCTGTTCTTGGATCTTTCGCCTCTTTCTCTTTTGCATAAAGGATATGGTGCCGCATGGCATCACATTTGTCATCATAGTATTGAAGCACCACATATGAATCCACTTTGCATGAGTATGTATGTCAATAATGTCAAAATATTTCAACCTTTCGATTTCACTTTTACTTTTCTTTTCCCCTATATAATTGAGCTCCCCATTTTTGGTATATAAAGTAGCTTCCAGATGCACACATCATTTATGTATAATATTTTAATTTTAATCGGATTAAATATCTTTTCAGTCTTTATAAAATTTTACAAGGATCGGTTTGATTGGTAACCGGACTCAGATCCCACCTCAAGGTCTCGAGTTTGAATCTTGAGTATGGCAAAAACTCTGTTAGGAGGGAGAAAACCACACGGACCGACAAAGTAAGCCGGATATACACGTGGTCAGTCAGGTTCCCCAATGTAGATTAGTTATCGGTAAAGCCGATGGATACTGTACACAAATGACACGACAACAACAAAAAAGTCTCTATAAAATTTTTCATCGACTTTTAGCCCCATAATATTTTTCGTCAACAGTTTTAGTCCCTATAAAACACCAACTTATGTATTCCCTTCAATTGTTTTGTATGATGTTTTGCATGTATGTTATAAGAACATTATAAACATCTATAGAAAACTTAGAATTTCTTAACAAAAGATGAATGAAATATGAACTTCTTAAGCGCTAAAAACTCAAGCAATAAAATAAAGAACAGGCAAGTCCTGGAAACCAAAATTTAGGCTTATTTTTGCAAAGATTTCTATCATAACACAAAGTGTATCTGTAAAAAAATTGGCGAGATTTTTTTTAGTAAGACTATATCTGTAAATTTTGGTACGTACCATTCTGATAATACCTCAATTTTTTTTTTTATTTTAAAGGGACTAAAATTGCTGGAAAAAATTATTGTGGGGACTAAAAATTGGTAAAATTTTTTATAGAGACTAATAACGAAAATGTAAAATTTTAAAAGGACTAAAAATATATTTAAACCTATTTTAATATTTGAACTTTTCTTACTTAGTTTTATATATACTAATAACTAATTAATAAGTACTTAATCCTTTGAAGTCAACTTCTCAAAAAAAATACTAAATAGTAAATGGGTCTTACCAAAATAACTCCGCATTTGGTATTTAAAGTAGCTTCCACATGTGCACATCACTTAGAATTATTTTACAAATGATGAATTGAATACGAATTTTTTAAGAGTCAAAAACTCAAGAAACAAACTACAAAAAAAATATGGACTAAAAAAAATTTTGGGTTTATTTTTTGCAGAGACTTCAACCATAACACGTGTCTGCAAAGTTTGGTGCCATTTCTATAATACCTCAATTTATTTTGGTTTTATAAAGGTTAAAACTGTTTTCCAAAAAATATAGAGACTAAAAACGAAATTGTGAAATTATACGAGGACTAAAAACATATTTTGTGACATTTTAACATTGGTTTGGGGAAAAATGTTACATATTTCAAGGAACAAAATATTCTTTACATTTGGTCAAAAAATATTCTTTACATATCATGGATAAGAGAGAGGCATATGTGTTTTTTTGTTATGATCATAACTACCTTTTAGTAAGTTGTGATCATTTGCATAGGTAGTTATATATTTTGAACAATATCAATTCTCTTTACAAATATTATGCATTTATGTGAGTAATTAATGTAAATTTTTTATGAACTTCTAACGTAGGTTGTATCGCATCTTTTGTTTTTTAGAATTTCCCATATCCTCATATCTGTGTCGTATCATACACGTGTCGTATCAAGTATATAGGGTTTATAAATTAGATTCTTTGGAGAATGATTTTGAGGTTTGCAAATATGTGTATATCATGATGGAATTTAGGATTGTTCCTTTCTTGTACTTCCATGTATTTGTGATATATGCTTTTGACTTTCTCAGCAGTTTTCTTTAGATTTGGATGCAAATGGAATTTAGATCATCAGCAAAAAAAACTTACAATAATTAAGTTTTCCGTGAAATGTGCATCTATAGGACTACTTATATTCTAATAGTATTAAAGTTACTTAATCTTTCTAAAGTAAGTAACTAATGTGAATGGAAGATTAACCATGCCTTTTTGAATTCTTTTTATGGTATGTAGACCATAATAGATTCTACTAACTGAGACAAATGAGACAAATGATGTGCAAGAAGTGTAGGAATTCCATGAGTCTCCTCTTTTGTAAGCTCGATCAACTTCCTAAAAGAAGTATAACCAGCCAATTCAACCATATTAAATTGAAAAACAAAGCTCAATGGATCCAATATATACTAAATAGTAAAAAAATGTTTGAGATAAAGAAAACCCTAACCTGAGAAGTATTGTACTCAATGAAGCAATAACCTAACGTCTTCTCATTTGCAGGATCAACAGGCATCCAGAGACCAGTCCTTGATAACACAGTCATTCTGACTATAAATTTTACAAACAACACCTTCAAGCTTCTCAAACTTCTCCCGCGGAACTACAGGGAGGTTATCCACCACAATAATGTTATCGAATCCAGTGTCAAACTCCAGATTATCCTCTTGATAAACATCTTCGTCGTCACTACATCGTGAAAAAATGAAACAAAAATTGAACATCGCTAACCTAGGGTTGAATTTACATGGAACATTTTATTAGAGTTAGTATATTTATCATTTAACTGTTTCAGTTGTAATTTACTTAACTCTAGTTTAGTTACATTAACTACAGCTTAGTTAGTACTAGTTAGATTAGTTAAAGTTAATCTGTTCAGTTAGTTTGTTGAGCATTCGGTTAGCTTGTTAACTGAATGGGAAGTACAGAGCATATATACTCATCTTCCATTTTGTAATTCATTCATTTTCAGTTCAATGAAATTTAATCTTCAAATCTCTCTGGTTCCACCTTCAATATGGTATCAGTAGGATATTTCACACCTTCCGCACCCTAATTTGCTCTCGATCTGTGACTTCCTTCACGATTTCGCCTTTCGATTCTTCAATTTCCTTCACGATTTTGCCTTTCGACTCTTCAATCCTTGTTCGAAATTCCTCTAATCGTGTTCTTCAACCTTCAATTTCCAGAAATTATCTCATTTCTGTATCTTACGATTTTTTCAAGAATCGTTCTTTGTTCACCTTTCCCTTCGTCTCCATTCATCCATGGCGGCTTCGACTGAATCTCAAGATCAGGTTTCGGATCCTTTATACTTGCATTCGAACGATCACCCTGGGATTGTACTCGTCACTCAAACTCTCACCGGCGACAACTACAACTCTTGGTACCGGTCAATGCGCTTCGCTTTGAAAGGAAAGAACAAATTTGGCTTCATTGATGGCTCCGTTCCATATCCAGAGGACGGCGATTCCAAGCAGCAAACCGCATGGAAGCGCAACGACAACATTGTGTGTTCTTGGCTACTCAACGTCGTCTCCAAGGAAATCGTCTCTTCCATCCTCTACGCTGGTTCTGCTGCAGAAATCTGGTCTGACCTCAAGACTCGTTTCCAGCAAATCAACGGTCCTCGCATCTACCAACTCAGGAAAGAACTGAATAGTATTACGCAAGGTACTTCATCTGTTACCCAATACTACACCAAGATGAAGTCACTCTGGGAAGAACTACAACAATTCAAGACTGAGCACACTTGTGATTGCGGCGGCGTCAAGCCTCTCCTCGCTGAAACCGAACGCGAATATGTGATGCTCTTCCTGATGGGCCTATCTGATGGTTTTTCACATGTCCGGGGCCAGATTTTGACAATGGATCCCATTCCTCCCATCTCCAAGGTGTTTTCACTTGTCTTACAGGATGAAAAGCGTAGGGAAATTGGTGCCATATCAAAGAGCAATTCTGTGGAGTCTCAGATTGCTTTTGCTGTGAAGGCTTATCAAGCCAAGACAACTAGTAAGCCCAATACTATCAAGAAGGATCGCCCTGTATGCACTCACTGTGGTGTCATTGGCCACACGATGGACAAATGCTACAAGATCCACGGTTATCCCCCAGGCTATGGCAAGGGAAAACCTACAACCGGTTCTGCAAATCAAGTCTCTGCAAATGCAGCCACTTCTCAGAACCCTACCTTCACTGCAGATCAATGCCAGATGCTGATGGCCCTATTGTCTTCCCAAATGACACAAGCAGCCACTCCTGCTTCAGATGCATCCACTGTCACAGAAGCATCAGGTAAAATCTTCAATGTTTGCTTGAATCTTACATCTGCTAAATATCTGAAATCTTCTTTTGAAGCATATACTTGGATCATTGATACTGGTGCCACATGTCACATTGCATATACTCTTCTAAATTTCATTTTTAGCAAACCTGTAACCAATTACTTTGTCACACTACCAAATCAGTCTGTTGTCCCTGTGCATTCCATAGGTTCAGTCTCACTAGGAAATGGCATCATCCTGCATAATGTGCTTTATATACCTAGTTTTCGTGTCAATCTTCTTTCTGTTGGTTCCTTATTAACTAAGTCAAACATCTCTATGTTCTTAAGAGGAAACTGTCTCTTCATGCAGGAACTCAGCAACATGAAATTGATTGGGAGCGTTGAGCTTTCTAAAGGGCTTTACCTTTTCAAGTCTCATCAAAATCCCTTCCAAATCAGTGCTAGTTCACTACATAATACACACACACAACCCACAGGTTCTCTTTCATGTAATTCTGTTTCTTCATCCAAATTTTTTCAATTGTGGCATTCCCGTTTGGGCCACCTGTCAAATAAATGTTTAGCAGGCCTTAGTAAGGCCCTAGGAATTGATATTTGTAATTCTCACATACAACAACCTTGTACTATTTGCCCTTTATCAAAACAAAAACGTTTGTCTTTTCCTTCATTCAATCATATGTCTGACTCTATGTTTAAACTCATTCATTGTGACATTTGGGGACCATATCATGCACCAACTTTTGATAACAAAAGATATTTTCTCACTATAGTAGATGATTATTCACGTTTTACTTGGATTTACCTTTTGCAACAAAAATCAGAGGCATCCACCTTTATCCAACAGTTCTTTGCTTTGGTGGAAACTCAATTTCACACCACCATCAAAGCAATTAGAACTGATAATGCTAAAGAATTGGCCCTAACTGATTTTTTAAATGCTAAGGGCACCCTCCACCAATTTAGTTGTGTTGAGAGACCCCAACAAAATTCTGTGGTGGAAAGAAAACACCAACACCTCCTAAATGTCACTAGAGCTTTGTATTTTCAAGCCAGGACCCCTGTATCCTTTTGGGGGGAATGCTTGAAGACAGCTGTTTTTCTAATCAATAGAACACCATCCACTCTACTTCAAGGAAAATCTCCATACCATTTACTCTTTAACAAAGACCCTGACCTTAGTTCCCTTAGAGTTTTTGGCTGTTTGGCTTATGCCTCCACCCTACCTTCAAAGCGTGACAAACTATCCTCTAGGGCCATTCCCTCTGTTTTTGTAGGCTATCCCATTGGTTACAAAGGCTACAAATTATACAATCTCCAAACTAGAACCTTCTTCATCTCTAGAGATGTGGTATTCCATGAGTTCAACTTCCCTTTTCACAACCTACCTCACAGTGACCAATCCCCTGACTTGTTCCCAGACTTGGTCCTCCCTGTTTCTCTACCTGACATCACATCAGCCATAGAAACAGCCACTGATACAGTCACTGATACAGCCACTGATACAGTCACTGATACAGCCACTGATACAGTCACTGATATAGTCACTGATACAGTCACTGATACAGCCACTGATACAGCCATTCTTGATACTGTATCAGAACCCCACCCTCCACCTGATCCTGGCCTCAACACCACCATCACAACACCCCTTAGGAGATCCACAAGGTCCTCCAAGCCACCCTCTTACCTCAATCAATACCAATGCAATAGTGTTTCCCTATACCCTATACAGGACTACCTCTCTCATGACAGATTGTCTAACTCCTATGCTGCTTTCATCAACCAATTATCTCGTCCTTTTATGAGCCCCAATTTTACCATCAAGCTGCTAAGTATCCTGAGTGGCAAAAAGCCATGCAGCTTGAAATTGAGGCTTTGGAACACAACAATACTTGGTCACTTGTGCCTTTGCCAAATGGTAAACACACCATAGGTTGCAAATGGGTCTACAAGGTCAAAACCAATCCGGATGGTTCTCTTGACAAACACAAAGCTAGGTTAGTAGCCAAAGGCTACACACAACAAGCAGGTATTGATTTCAAGGACACATTCTCCCCTGTTGCTAAATTGACTACAGTAAGAGTTCTCCTCACTTTAGCTGCTATCAAAGGTTGGAAACTGTTACAACTTGACATAAATAATGCATTTTTAAATGGGGACCTTTTTGAAGAAGTTTACATGGATCTACCCTTAGGATACAAGACTAAGGGGGAGCATCTTGTATGTAAACTAAACAAGTCCATCTATGGGTTGAGACAGGCATCCAGACAGTGGTTCACTAAGTTCACTACTGCCCTCCTTCAATGTGGATTCTCTCAGTCTAAGAGTGACTACAGCTTATTCACTATTGGCACTGGTGAGGATTTTGTGGCCATCCTTGTCTATGTAGATGACATCATTGTGGCAAGCCCCTCCTCCATCCAAATTACTCAAGTTCAGCAGAAGCTTCAGAAACTGTTTAAGCTGAAAGTCATTGGTTCACTTAGGTACTTTCTTGGCCTGGAAATTGCCAGAACAACTGATGGAATCTCTCTGTCCCAAAGAAAATACACCCTGTCACTGCTCTCAGATGCTGGCTTCACTGACAGCAAGCCTGCTACATTACCAATGGATCCAAACTTGAAGATAAGTGCATCTGATGGTGATCCTATACCTGATGGATCTCAATATAGGAGATTAGTGGGAAGATTACTGTATCTCTGTATTTCACGGCCTGACATTTGCTTTGCAGTAAATAAACTCAGCCAATATATGTCCAAGCCAACCACTGCTCACCTAGCAGCTGTTCATCACCTCCTCAGATACCTGAAGAGTTCCCCAGGAACTGGTTTATTCTTCTCTGCACACTCCTCTCTAGCTCTAAAGGCATATGCTGACTCAGATTGGGGCAGCTGTCCTGACACCAGGCGCAGCACCACTGGCTATTGTGTCTTCATTGGTGACTCTCTAGTGTCTTGGAAATCTAAGAAGCAACAAGTCGTCTCACGCTCCTCTGCTGAAGCTGAATATCGCTCACTTGCTGCTGTGGCCAGTGAGTTACAATGGCTTCATCATTTGTTCCATGATTTTGAAGTAAAAAGTGGTCCTGCCATTGTATTTTCAGATAGCCAGTCTGCGATTCATCTAGCTTCAAATCCCACATTTCATGAAAGGTCCAAACATATAGAAATTGATTGTCACTTTATTAGAGAAAAGGTACTCTCAAATGTAATCAGACTAGTTCATGTGAAGTCAATACATCAACTTGCAGACATTCTGACCAAACCAGTTACTGCAACACTGTTTCACAGCTTATTGTCCAAGTTGGGCATCCATGGTATGTACCTCCCAACTTGAGGGGGAGTATTAGAGTTAGTATATTTATCATTTAACTGTTTCAGTTGTAATTTACTTAACTCTAGTTTAGTTACATTAACTACAACTTAGTTAGTACTAGTTAGATTAGTTAAAGTTAATCTGTTCAGTTAGTTTGTTGAGCATTCGGTTAGCTTGTTAACTGAATGGGAAGTACAGAGCATATATACTCATCTTCCATTTTGTAATTCATTCATTTTCAGTTCAATGAAATTTAATCTTCAAATCTCTCTGGTTCCACCTTCAATACATTTTTTAAACAAAAATGATGTACCTGACGATGCCAAAATCTTCACCAGAAGGAAAGTGAATGGAGTCGATCGAGATCAAGAGTAGAAAGATTAACTCTAAGTAGCAGTGCTTTGTCCTCACACTCTTCCATCACCATCACATCCGCCATGGTTAGAGCTGTGAGAAATTATTCTTTGTATTAGAAATTATGGAAAATGCTATATATAACAAAGGAGTGTCTCATGAAATTTCACAAACTCCCACAACTTGTTACAGAATAATGATTTTATATACTTTTTATTTTAGTCTCTTATTTGATTCTTTTCTTAGATCCAAAAACATCATTTACTAATTGTCTTGAACGTTCAGAACAATCAAAATGATCCAAGTTTTATCTTACCCCACCTGCACAAATGTCTCATTACTTAATATTCAAAAAAAAAATTGTCTCATCACTTCTTTCTTCAGTCTTTCACTGCATGTGAAACACTGTACATCATCACTTCCTCACTAACATGGTGCAAAGACTTCAATAATACTTGCCAAATCAGCTATGGTCTCCGTGCTTTTCTTTCAATGACCCTCTCTGGTTTTTCACAAAACACAACTTGGAAAACATCAAGTCACTTAGCACCTTCTCTCTCTATCAATGCATGTCAAACACGTCTTGTCCCCCTAGGTAAATTATCAACTCTAATTATCCATGTGTTTTGAACTGGATCAGGAGGTCCATTCAGCAATACCAGGAGGTGCATTTAACAATTGGATATGGACTTGACCAATCATTTTGGCCCATATCCACAACATACAAGCCAAATTCAGGCCATCACACTTGAATGGTTAAGATCGATTCTACTGATCCGACGATCCACAAACGGGCACGATTTCCTATAAATACCGGTTCCCAATGCCTTCATAAGGTACATACTCTGATTCCTAGCTAAATCACTCACCTATTCTCAATACTGACTTGAGCGTCGGAGTGGCTTCGTAGGTACCCCGGGCTCACACAAACCTCCTGCAAGGTAGCAAGAGACCTACCAACTGCAGTCAACTCAATACTGCAAGGTACAGAACACCATGTGTCTTCTTTCTTCTACCTTTAATTGCATGTGAGACACGTTCTCTTGCACAAGCCATGTTTCATTATTCAATAAACACGAAAAAGAAAGAAGAAGCCGTGTGAGAGAGAGAAGTGGCGAGATCGGAGGAAAGAGGGATAAATCAGAGGGTGATTGATAAACTAGAATTTTGTGCATTTTTAGAGACATTTTGTTAGTCATTTTTAGAATAATTGTTGACAATTATATAAATTATTAATTCAATTTGTTCAATATTTTGCAGAAATAATACATATTATATATGTGTGGGCTTACACTTATTTAGAGCATGAATTTGAGTTGCTAAAAGGCAACAACAATCCAAGGGATTTTATTTTTGTACCCCCATCAGATGACAATCTACCCCCATTGATCCTGCGAAAAGACGCAATTGCCCTTCACAAAATTTAAAAAACCCGAACGTATCCTGATTTCAATTCTTTTTTTGGAAATCGGATTTATGTATTTGTGAGGTAAATCCGATTTCCACTAAAAATTTTAAAAAATTAAAAGCGGATTTATTTAAGATGGGGGTAGATCCGCTTTTATAAATAACAAAGCGGATTTACCTTAGGTGGGGGTAAATCCGATTTTGTCATTTAAAAGCGGATATGCCTGGTAAATCCGCTTTTTAAAATAACAAAATCGGATTTACCACCACTTAAGGTAAATCCGCTTTGTTAACCTTTAATAAATAAATAAATCAGTTAAAAAATTAGATACGAGTTTCGACAGTCTTTTGGTTCTGTTTAGTGTGTAGTTCGTTAACACGTGACAATGTTGTACGTCGAGCGAATAATTTTGGCTAAAAAATCGGTTTTCGGGCAACCTACTCAAATTGTAATGAAACCACAGCCATTCAATCCCAAATTCCATCGTTTACTATTTTTTATTAGTTTTTTTAATTTTTCATAATTTCCAAAAAATCTAAAAAAATTTGCATAAACTTATTTTGGTTTTATTAGATTTTTAGTGGTGTTTTTATAATTTTTGGATTATTTTTGACTCTTTAACGAATTTTTAGTAGCATTTTTATAACCTTTTTTAAAAATTTAAATAAAAAACAATTATTTTTAATAACAAAATCGGATTTACCTTAGGTGGGGTAAATCTGAATTCCTTTGTTTAGGGAAATCGGATTTATCTACCCACTAGGTAAATCCGATTATAAAAATAACAAAGCGGATGTACCCCCATCTGAGGTAAATCCGCTTTGTTATTTTTAAATTCGGATTTACCTATTGGCTAGATAAATCCGATTTGAAAAAATAACAAATCGGATTTACCTTAAATGGGGGTAAATCCGAGCGAGTTTTAGTTGGGCAGGGGTATTTTCGGGTTTTAGAAATTATGTGGGAGTATATGGAATGTGATAGGGGTACCAAAAAAATCCCACAATCCAAACCCACGTTGATGGAAGGCCCATAAGAATTCAAGGCCGTGTGAATCTTAGTTCAATGAAATTCAGCGCATGAGATAAGAAAGAGGGCCCATGATTGAATTGAAAGTGTGGGATGCACGGAACCCTAGGCGCATGCTTAATATAAAAGAAAAAGGCAGCAATTGATTGAAATTGAAAACAACAACAGCCGCATATGCAAGAATTAATAGAGAGGAGAGAAGCGCCGCACACAAGTCGGCCGCAAGGAGAAAGAAGAGTATTTGTAATTCGTTCTTGACACTATGAGAGAGTGATAAGTCATATTTTAGTAGGTTTTTAGTACTTATTTTAAGTAGTCTATTTGATGTTTTTACTTTAATTTAGAACTATTTTACTACAATTGTTTGTTAGTTATTTTCAGGGCTTACTTTGGAGAAATTAAAGAGTTATTGAGGATTAAAGACCAAGGAGCAAAAAGAGCATTGAAAAAGGAGCAAAAGCAAGTAAAAGAGAGACCAGTGATCAGAAGAACACGCACGATCCGTGCGTGAGTTAGCACGATCCGTGCGCACCTGTACGAAAATTAGAAGGATTTTCCAGAAAGATCAGCACGATCCGTGCGTTGTTCCGCACGACCCGTGCGTATCTGTGCGAAAATTGGAAGCATGTTCCAGAAAGTTAAGCACGATCCGTGCGTTGCTACGCACGACCCGTGCGCCTCATCAGTTGCCAGAATTCCTACAGTTTAATTTTAACGCACGATCCGTGCGTCTTTGGCACACGATCCGTGCGCATTCATCTGATTCTGAAAACTGTCACAAACTCTTCTTATTCCTTTCATTATGGTTGTAATTCGTAATTAGTACCTTGTCTGCTGATTTTAGACTATAAATAGGACCTTAGATCAGCTATCAAATGATCATTGGTCATTGGAATTCTACTCCAAAATTAAATCTAAGTTTTTGTTGTTTTAGTTTTCTGCTCTTTACATTTCTGCTCTCTTTATAATTCTGCACTTTTATTTTCCAGCACTTTTACAATTCTTGTTATCTACATTCAGTCATTTACATTATGTCTTTCTCTCCTACTCCCTTGTCTACAATGAGCTATTGTGAGTAGACTTCTTTAGTCTTGGGATTTTGGGAAACAATCCAATGATGGGTCCCTGAATAATTCCAAGACTAAAACCTATCTTATTAAGGTTTGGATTCTACTCTAATTTCTTCGTGCGTTTTGTATAATCCAAATGTCAAGTGATGGACCGAAAGGGGAAGCTTGACATTGGAACAAATGAAATTAGACAAGGTCAATCAAAGCATGAGAATAGCATTGATGACCTTGGGATAATAAGGTTGTACTTAATGGGTTTCGGCAATGATCAACCATGAGAATAGGCTTGATCATTGTTTCGAGACACGTTCTTGTTGTCCGAAAGGAAACTTGAATTACACCAAAAGAATACCTTGTCCTTAGAAACAAACTTAAATAATAAGATAGGGGATAGTTAAGGGGTTATTTTTATACCTTTATTGTGATCTAACCAAGATCCCAAGACGCTTTTTATATTCTAAGTTAAAACCAATTTTTACCAAATCATTCTCTTTCAGCTAATCACCACTAGAAGCTAGGTTGGTAATCACATATAACTCTCTGTGGATCGATATTTTTACTACGCGATAGAACCGTATACTTGCGGCCTATCAAGTTTTTGGCGCCGTTGCCGGGGAGTTAAGTGATATTAATCAACTTTTTGGTACAGGTTAGACTGAAATTTTTCTCATTTTCTTTTATTTTTCTGTTTTCTTCTCCTTGAATGCGAAGAGTCCGAAGTCTCGGAGAAATTGTTCAACCAATTCCTGAGATTGAACGATTCTTACATAGAAGAAGAAGAGAACTGCGCAATAACCAAGAAATGGCTGCTAACGCAAATCGTGCTCTCAAAGAGTATGCTACGCCTTCTACGGCAGAGCCACATGCTGTTATTGTGCATCCAAATGTTGATGCAAACAATTTTGAGATTAAACCATCACTTCTTTCTATGGTCCAGCAGAACCAATTTTCCGGTTCTGCTACTGATGACCCAAATCTTCATCTGTCTATTTTTCTCGAGTACTGTGGCACTCTAAAACTAAATGGAGTGACTCCGGAAGCCATAAGGCTGAAACTTTTTCCTTTCTCGTTAAGGGATAAAGCCAGGGCCTGGTTTCACTCACTACCTAATGAGTCTGTCACAACTTGGGATCAACTGAGGCAAGCATTCCTTGCCAGATTTTTTCCCCCAAGCAAAACTGCTCAAATGAGGAATCAAATTACAAGATTCACTCAGAATGATGGGGAGTCTCTTTATGATGCATGGGAGCGTTTCAAAGAAATGCTAAGGCTTTGCCCCCATCATGGACTAGAGAAATGGTTGATAATCCACACTTTTTATAATGGTCTATTGTACACCACAAAAATGACTGTTGATGCAGCTGCAGGTGGTGCTTTGATGAACAAGAATATTGAGGAAGCTTATGCTCTGATCGAGGATATGGCACAGAATCACTACCAATGGACAAGTGAGAGAGCTATCACAGCTCCATCAGCACAAAAGAAAGAACCAGGTAAGTACGAAGTTTCTGCCCTTGATCATATAGCTTCTAAGGTAGACGCATTGTTTGCTAAATTTGATAAGCTGAGTGTAAATGCTGCTTCATCTTCTACTCCATCTTCTTCTTCATCTTGTGAAATCTGTGGTGTAGTTGGTCACATTGGTACAGAATGCCAACTAGGGGCATCTACTGCTGGTTCTGAACAAGCAAATTTTGTCCAAAAGGGGGATCCATTTTCAAACACTTATAACCCCGGATGGAGGAATCATCCAAATTTTTCATATAAAAATCCTCCATCAAACCAACCAGCAGCTAGAACACCCCCTGGTTTTCAAAACAATCAAAGGACTCCTCAAAAATCCAATTTAGAAACTTTATTGGAAACTTTTGTGTTAACTCAAACCAAACAAAATGAAGAGTTCAAAAACCAAAACTCATTTTTGAATGATACTCTTATTAAGTTAACATCAAAAGTAGACTCTATCACCACTCACAACAAAATGCTGGAAACCCAAATTTCTCAAGTGGCTCAACAAGTCGCTTCATCCTCTAAATCCTTCGGAATATTTCCTGGACAGCCAGAGCCAAATCCCAAAGCCCAAATTAATGCTGTCACCTTAAGGAGTGGAAAACATTTAGAGGAACCAGAGAAGAATAAAAATGAGAGTGAAAAAGAGAGTCCACAAGGTGAGGAGGTAGAGGAAAAGAAAGAAAAAGAAACATCACATGTGTCACCTCCACCACACAAGCCCACCATTCCCTTCCCACAAAGGTTTGCGAAAACAAAACTTGATGAGCAGTTTAAGAAATTTGTTGATCTTTTGAGCAAGCTCTACATAAACATTCCATTCACAGATGCACTGTCTCAAATGCCATCGTATGCAAAATTTTTAAAAGAAATTCTGTCTAAGAAAAGAAAAATAGATGACAATGAGACAGTAGCTCTAACTGAAGAATGTAGTGCTATAATTCAAAATAAACTGCCACCAAAGCTAAAAGACCCTGGAAGTTTTTCTATACCATGTGTGATAGGAAGTGAAACCATAAATAAAGCCATGTGTGATTTAGGAGCCAGTGTGAGTTTAATGCCAATATCCCTTTTTAAGAGGCTAGGTCTAGGAGAGTTAAAACCCACCAAAATGACTATACAGTTGGCTGACCGCTCCATTAAATATCAACCGGAATTTTAGAGGATGTTCCTATCAAAGTAGGACAAATTTTTATACCGGCTGATTTTGTTGTGATGGAAATAGAGGAAGATTCCCAGGTTCCAATTTTGTTGGGAAGACCTTTTCTTGCCACTGCAGGGGCTATAATAGATGTCAAAAATGGTAAGTTGGCGTTCAATGTGGGTGAAGAGAAGATAGAGTTTGAATTTGCTAACCTTATGAAAAGTCCTTCTATTAAGGACTCCTGTTGTAGAGTTGATATTGTTGACCATTGCGTGGAAGACTGCTCTTTAGCTTCATCTTCACACGATGGTTTAGAAACATGCCTAACAGGTAGTACATACAAGGAAATGGCTGAAGAAGCCCAAGCCTATGCCAGATTGCTGGATGAAAACCCTCCTATAAAAGGCTTGGGCATTGAAGACTTGGTTGAAGAATCTGACCCTCCTCAAAAGGGAGCTCCAAAGGTGGAACTGAAGCCTCTCCCTACATCTCTGAGGTATGAATTTCTGGGCCTAAACTCTACTTTCCCTGTTATTGTCAATGCAAACTTGAATGAGGTGGAAACAAATAAATTACTTAATATTCTCAAGAAATATCCTAAAGCTATAGGATATACTATTGAGGATATTAAGGGAATAAATCCCTCATTATGTATGCATAGGATACTACTTGAAGAGGATTATAAACCCTCCATTGAGCATCAAAGGAGATTGAATCCTAACATGAAGGAAGTTGTGAAAAAAGAAGTACTCAAACTCCTTGATGCTGGGATTATATATCCAATTTCAGACAGTAAATGGGTTAGTCCGGTTCAAGTAGTACCTAAAAAGGGAGGCCTTACAGTTATAAAAAATGAGAAAGATGAATCCATTGCAACTAGGACTGTCACGGGATGGAGAATGTGTATCGATTATAGGAAGCTTAATAAAGCAACCCGTAAAGATCATTTTCCCCTCCCTTTTATTGATCAAATGCTAGAAAGGTTAGCAAAGCATTCACACTTCTGCTATTTGGATGGATATTCTGGATTTTTTCAAATACCCATTCATCCTAGCGACCAAGAAAAAACAACTTTTACTTGTCCTTATGGCACTTATGCTTATAGGAGAATGCCTTTTGGTTTGTGTAATGCTCCTGCTACTTTTCAACGCTGTATGATGTCCATCTTTTCGGATTTTGTTGAAAATATAATGGAAGTTTTTATGGACGATTTCTCGGTACATGGATCAAGTTTTGATAACTGTTTGGTTAACCTTGAAAAAGTTCTTGAAAGATGTGAAAAGGTAAACCTTGTTCTGAACTGGGAAAAATGCCATTTTATGGTAAGGGAGGGTATTGTACTAGGACACTTGGTTTCTGAACGAGGCATTGAGGTTGACAAAGCTAAAATTGAAATAATTGAAAAAATGTCACCTCCTGCCTCGGTCAAAGAGGTAAGAAGTTTCTTGGGTCATGCGGGCTTCTACCGCCGGTTTATAAAAGATTTTTCCAAGATTACTAAGCCACTGACAAGCTTGCTCCTTAAGGATGCAGCTTTTGTTTTTGATGATCTTTGTCATGAAGCATTTTGCAGGTTAAAAGAAGCTTTGACCACTGCCCCAATCATGCAACCACCGGATTGGAACCTTCCATTCGAGATAATGTGTGATGCAAGTGACTATGCGGTTGGGGCAGTCCTGGGTCAAAAGAAAGATAAGAAGATGCATGCCATCTATTATGCCAGCAGGACCTTGGATGATGCGCAAGTGAATTATGCCACAACAGAAAAAGAGCTCTTAGCCGTTGTGTTCGCCATTGAAAAATTTAGGCAATACTTGGTGGGGTCCAAAATCATCGTTTACACTGATCACTCGGCAATAAAATATTTGTTAAATAAAAAAGATGCTAAGCCGAGGTTGATCCGATGGATTTTGCTCCTCCAAGAATTTGACTTGGAAATAAAAGATAAAAAAGGTACAGAAAATGTTGTGGCTGATCACTTGTCCAGACTCCAAGAAAACAATGAGAATGAGCTGCCGCTTGATGACTCTTTCCCAGATGATCAGCTATTCTCATTGGTCCAAACCGAAGCTCCATGGTATGCCGATTTTGTGAACTATCTCGCAGCCGGCGTGCTGCCTCCAGATCAGAGCTACCAACAGAGAAAGAAATTCCTCTCTGATGTCAGACACTACTATTGGGATGAGCCTCTCCTTTTCAAAAGGGGAGCAGATGGTGTGTTCAGAAGGTGCATCCCAGAAGAAGAGGTAAGTAACATTCTTATTCACTGTCATTCTTCTTCTTACGGTGGCCATGCCAGTTCTAAAAAGACCGCTTTCAAAATACTCCAATCTGGTTTTTTCTGGCCATCACTTTTCAAGGATGTGCATCATTTTGTTTCTAAATGTGATCAGTGTCAGCGCACTGGGAGCATTTCTAAAAGAAACGAAATGCCTATGAACAGTATTCTAGAAGTCGAAATTTTCGACGTCTGGGGAATTGACTTCATGGGGCCATTTCCGTCTTCTTTTGGGAATCAATACATCCTGGTTGCTGTTGACTATGTGTCAAAATGGATTGAAGCCATTGCTTCTCCGACAAATGATGCACAAACTGTGATTAAACTTTTCAAAAAATTCATTTTCCCAAGGTTTGGAGTACCAAGGGTAGTAATCAGTGACGGAGGATCCCACTTTATCTCCAAGCACTTTGAAAAACTTTTGCAAAAGTTTGGGGTGAGACACAAAATTGCAACACCCTACCACCCCCAAACTAGTGGCCAAGTTGAGGTCTCAAATAGAGAGATCAAAAGCATTTTAGAAAAAATGGTCTCTCCTTCTAGAAAGGATTGGGCCATTAAGCTTGATGATGCTCTTTGGGCTTATCGGACAGCGTACAAGACCCCCATTGGTATGTCTCCTTTCAAACTGATTTATGGGAAGTCTTGTCACCTTCCGGTTGAGCTAGAGCACAAGGCTTATTGGGCAATAAAGACCCTCAACTTGGACACAGAATTAGCCGGTGCAAAAAAGAAAACTTCAGCTGAATGAGTTGGAGGAACTGAGGATGGACGCCTATGAAAATGCCAAAATTTATAAAGAAAGAACAAAAAAATGGCATGATAAGCGTATTGTCCGAAGGGAATTCAAAGAAGGTGATTTGGTGCTACTCTTCAACTCAAGGCTGAAGCTTTTTCCAGGAAAGCTAAGGTCAAAATGGTCCGGCCCCTTTCATGTCCGTAAGGTATACCCTTTCGGAGCTGTTGATGTCTGGAGTGAAAAGACCGGATCCTTCAAGGTAAATGGGCAGAGATTGAAAAACTATCTAACTGGAGAAGAAATTGAAAAGGGAACCACCTTGGTTCTCGATGACCCAAACTGAATTTCATAACCGTCAAGCTAGTGACGTTAAAAGAGCGCTGCGTGGGAGGCAACCCACGGGTTAATGTTTTAGTTCTGTTTATTTTTTTTTTCTCAGGTGTTTAAATTCAGAAGAAATAAGTTCCTGGTGCAGAGAAGAACGCATGATCCGTGAAAAAAAAAAAAAAAAAAAAGACGAGCCAAAGATCAGAAACTTCCGCACGATCCGTGCGCCGTCTCGCACGATCCGTGCGCCTACTGGTGATAAAACACCAAGGATCAGAAACTTCCGCACGATCCGTGCGCCTTCTCGCACGATCCGTGCGCTTACTGGTGCTCAGCGCCCTGCTATCAGATTCTTTCGCACGATCCGTGCGTCAATAAGCACGACCCGTGCGTCCTGGAAAAGTTTTTTCGTTTTCCCCCTCATTTATAGCAGCAGTAACCGTTTCCTCCCAACCTTCTTCATCTTCTTCATCTCTTCTAAACCTCCATACCCATACCTTCCCAACCTTCAAAT
The DNA here is from genome assembly GCA_039519185.1 of Astragalus membranaceus. Lineage (NCBI taxonomy): Eukaryota > Viridiplantae > Streptophyta > Magnoliopsida > Fabales > Fabaceae > Astragalus > Astragalus membranaceus. The sequence goes on from CM076849.1 coordinate 180,837,954, forward strand.
ACATCCAAACAACACCCAAACCTCCATAAAAACTACTCAAATCAATTACCCACAACTCCCACTACAAAACCCACCCATTAAAATCACCATACAACCCCTCTCCACCAAATCCCCAAATTCGTAATCCTCCATAACCATAACCCAAAACCTCCATAAACACCCCCAAAACACCACCCAATCATCAAAACACCACCCAATACACAATACCCACCACCAAAAACACTCTATTCACCTTCCAAAACCCAAAAAACCCCAAAATCTTTCAATCACCAAAAACCACACTTTTGAGGAAATTCGAAAATGGCCCCTAAAAAAGCAAAAGCCAGTGATGTTGCGGGTACCTCTACCGGGAAAAGGTTAAAGAAAGTTGGTGCCAGTTCCAGCAACCCACACGGAATCGTCTTCAAGGAGGGAACTCAAGGTCAAAAGTATGAGTTGCTGGGCAACAGAAAAATGGTTCCCACAAGGTATCCCCATATGCTTACCCTTCAACTTCTTGGGATTGATGACAATGTGAACCAGCTACTCGCAAATCTCGGCTGGCTGGATTTCCTGGAAGTTGCAAGGTGTACCTATGAAGGTATTACTCTTGAATTTTTAAGTTCATTGTGCTTCTTTGAGGATAGGAGTGATAGTGGAATCCCAAATCACAAATTGTCTTTTAGACTCTTTAATGTGGATTTCAATTTGTCATTGACTGAATTTTGTGAGTTACTGGGTTTTAAAAATGAGGGATTTATTCATGATTCTAGACACCCTGAAGAAAAGCCTGAGGGATTTTGTGCTAAAACATTTTGGGCTGAGTTAACTGGTAAGGGGCATTATGAGGCAAGAGCCGCAAAAGCTAGTTCCATCCACAATCCGGTTTTCCGGTATATTCATAGAGTAATGGCATGTACCATTTTTGGTAGAGGAGAAGCCGGTGTGGTAAGGGTCGCTGAACTGTTTATTCTGTGGGCAATGGTAAACGGATACACTGTGAACACTTGCTATTATCTCATCAGTCATCTGGCTAGTATAGCAGAGCATGGGAGGGGATTAACTGTTGTGGGTGGAATGGTCACATATATTGCTGAAAAACTGGGCTTGGATGGCAAGTTGGATGACTTGGAGGAAGTAGAAGGTAACACGCACATTGATTTGGAATTGTGTAGCAGCATGCAAATGATTAAGCAATCAGAGCGGCGCAGAGATAGATATTATCTGCTGATTTCTAGGCAAAGATCAATCTTATTGCCGGACAACACCAGGACAGACATAAGAAATAAAGCAAATTGGCTTTACCCAGTTACTGATGGGGTAAACCAACAAGAAGAGCCAGTGCAAGGGATGTTGAACCAAGGGTAAAACAGTCCTTTATTTTGAATGATAACAAATTACATCATATCTACTAATGTTTCAAGTTGAGCAAAGTGCAGGACCTATTTTAAAAAGAAGAAGACACAAAAGAAGAGAAGCTTGAAGAAGAAGCAACATATAAAGTTCAAAACCCTATTTTGTGTCTAAGCCTTTTCTTAGGACTCTTTGTAAAGGTCCTATCACCTAAAGTGTGTGACACTTTAGATATTGAGAGAGATGATCTTTTCTAATCATACATGATGCATAAAAATAGTTTTGAAAAAAAAATATTTCACAAAATTGCATGCATGCATAAGGTGGCACCTAAACCTAAAAACGATTTTGTGGAAATCAAAAATCATTTTCTATTTTGTTCCAATGGCTATGAAATCGATTTATATGATTTATATAGGCTATGAAATCGATTTTAGGCTCACCTATAGGCCAAGAATCGATTTCCTTATCCTATGTTTGAAGCATGTAATCGATTTCTACATATTCTCAAGCCAAACCAAAGAATCGATTTCCTTCTTTTATAAAACACCTTGAAATCGATTTTCAACAATCCTATAGGCTATGAATCGATTCCTCCTCATTTTAAGCAAAGTAAGAATCGATTCCTACCTTATTCAGGATGTCCTGAAAATCGATTCTCACTTATTTCAACTAAACAAACAATCGATTCTTTTATTTTTTAAAGGCAATGAATCGATTCCTTCACATTTTAACTTGATCAATGAATCGATTCTTCACCTATATTAAATGCTTTTCAAAAATTTTCAACGGTGCCTAAGCCTATAAATACCTGGTTGAGCTTCACTTTCATTCACACACCGATTCTCACATTTTCTTCTCTACTCTCTCATATTCGAATCTCTATAGATCTATTACGCTTCATTGTTTTATTTTTTATAAGCTTTTGATTTTAAATTGTTATATCTTTTTTCAAAAGCTGTTTATAGATCTAAATCTGAGATCCTGTGCTCCAACTGTTTTGAATCTTGTTTTTCAAAAAGCTTTGTTTTTCAAAATCATATCTATAATTTTTTTAAAAGCTTTCAAGCAACCTCAACTTCTATTGTTATATCAATTTTGAAGTGGTTGCAAAAGCAAGATCATCCCTCATCTTATAGAGCATCCATAATATCCTAAGATCACTCATCTCTCTCAGTTTCTAAACTGACTCATTCTCTGAAGTGATTGGATCATAGAACTCTATTGTGTAATTTATTTTATTTCAAGGTGTTTTTGAAATCCTGGGCTTTGTACTTGGGTCTCTCAATCAGGTGATTGAGTAGGTGTTTTTTGAAATCCTGGGCTTTGTACTTGGGTCTCTCAATCAGGTGATTGAGTTGGTGTTTTTGAAATCCTGGGCTGTGTACTTGGGTCTCTCAATAGGGTTATTGAGTTGGTTTAGAAATCCTTAGCAAGAGTGCTTAGGTTCTCAATTCAGGGGAATTGAGATTCACTTATATTGGGGTCGACTGTTTGTATCAAACTCTCTTCAATATAGTGGTTACTAAGTCCAAGGGTTGAAAAGCCTAAGGCCGAGGACGTAGGGGTTTTATCCCGAACCTCGCTAAATTGCTGTGTCTCTCTCTCTTCCCTATCTCTTTATATTTTGCACTTTATTTGCTTATAATATTGATATTATCATAACTGCTTATATTATCATATTCTCAATATAACTGTGCAAATATATCATATTGTAATCTTTCTTCTCATTATCTATTTTATTGCTGTATACAATATTGATCTGTCCATCATCTCATTCTACTCCTTCTATATTGGTCAAATATTATTATTCCGCATTTTATCCAAACCAATATCGAAAAAGTTTTTTAATTGAAAAAGAATCCATTAATCACCTATAACCTTATTCACCCCCCCCTCTAAGGTTACTTTTATAGACTCTCAAGTCTAACAAGTGGTATCAGTAGCTAGTAATTGCTTTAGAGCTTTACATCTCGCAATTTAAATTAATCCTGTTATATATCTGTGATTATGGGTTCATTTATGAAAGAAGGAATGTCTTCTAATAGGCCTCCTCTATTTGATGGTACTAACTATGATTACTGGAGTAGTCGTATGAAATGTCATGTGCAGGCTATAGATTTCACTCTGTGGAGAATTATTGTTGATGGACCTCTGATCCCTATGAAGATCAAGATCACAAAACCAGGTAATACTGATGGTGACACTTCAAAAATTCAAGCCACCGGCAAAGCTGAAGAAGTACCGGTAGAAGACATCTACACCATCGACCTGAGTGAGTTAAGAAAATCTGAGCTTGACAAGATATCCCTAAATGCAAAGGCCATGAATATCCTTCATCTATCACTCTGTGAAGAAGAATATGGTAGAGTAAAAGGGTGTCAAAGTGCAAAGGAAATCTGGGACTGCCTACAAGCCACTCATGTCGGGACAAGCCAGGTAAAAGATACTAAAATTAGAATTCTCACCTCTGAATATGAAAGTTTTAAAATGAAAGAAGGTGAGTCTGTCGCAGCAATGCATCAGAGATTAAATTTAATTGTAAACAACTTGAGGGCCTTAGGAAAGAAATACACCAACAAGGATTTGAATGGAAAGATCCTTGAATCCTTAACTGGTGATTTCTTCCCTAAGACTTGTGCTATAACCGAAGCCAAAGACATTGGCACTTTACCTCAAGAAGACCTTATTGGATCATTACTAGCATTTGAGGTAGTTCTGGCTGCCAAAAAGAATCAAGAAAAAGAAACTGTAAAAGAGAAGAAATCTCTTGCCCTTGCTGCTAAAACTTCTAAAGTAGCAAGGAAAGAGGTTGAATCTGAAGAAGAAACCGATGATGAAGATATGGCTATGCTTGCCAAAAATTTCAAAAAATTTATGAGATTCAAAAAGTTTGGAAAGGGTGACTTTTCAAAGAAGTCCGGGTACAACAAAGAAGACAGGTATGAGAAAAAGAATGATCAACCAAGATGTTTCGAATGCAACAAACCCGGTCACATCAAAGAAAACTGTTACAAGCTGAAATCTAAGCAAAAGAAAGCAATGAAAGCAACATGGGACAATACAGAAACTGAAAGTGAGACCGAAGAAGAAGAAGTTGCAAATGCTGTCTGCCTCATGGCAAAGAACACACCTGAAGCAACATGGGACAATCTCAGCACTGATGATGAATCAGAAGAAGATGAGCAGACCGACAATGCTGTCTGCAGCATGGCAAATGATACATCAAAGGTAAGCCTTAACCTTTCTAGTTCATCTACCTCCTCTATGCATGATGATATGATTGATAATGACTATAGTAGTCACGATCTGAGTGAAGCTTTTGAGGCTCTATATTTCGAACATGAAAAACTTTTGTTAAAATCCAAGAAACTAACAAAGAGCAACAAAAGCTTATCCACTCAAATCGAGACTCTTGAAAGAGAAGTCACTAGATTAAAGAATGAACTACACAAATCAGTCAACCTTGAATTTCGAGAACTAAAACAAAATTTTGAAAAAGTCAAGGTTGAAAATGAATTTTTGAAAGAATCTTTGAAAAAATTTGAGGTTGGTGAAAAGACCTTGACTCAGTTGCTTCACTCTCAACATCAATATGTTGATAGGAGAGGTATTGGGTACCAAGGAAATTCCACCACCTCCAGCTCAAACAAAAATATCACCTTTGTAGCTTCTACCTCTAATCATAAACCTACTATCTTTAAATGCACATATTGTCAAAAAGGGAACCATAGCTCTTCTTCTTGCCCCATCCGTAAAATATGTGAGCTTGGAACTCTTGTACCTGTTTGGAAGAAACCAAGGTGGATTGTGAAAGCAAACCCCTTGATGACTAACTCCCAAGGACCCAACAAAAAGGGTACCTCGTGCTAGTTGTTAAACAATTCTTTTGCAGGTTGGTCCCTCAGCTAAAAAGAAAAATGTGTGGATGGTTGATAGTGGTTGCTCAAGGCATATGACTGGTGATGCTTCACTGTTTCTAAAACTGAGCAACAAAGCTAGTGGATCTGTAAAGTTTGCCAACAATGAATCTGCTCAAGTAATAGGTAAAGGTTGTGTGGGTAAGGAAAACACAATTAAAATTAAAGATGCTTTATTAGTTGATGGCGTTAAATTTAACTTACTAAGTGTTAGTCAACTATGCGATAATGATTTTGATGTGCACTTTTCTGTTGATAAATGTGTTATCACCCATATGACTTCTAAACTCTACATTACTGGCTTTCGAGAAAACAATGTATACTATGTTGATTTTGATAATGTAAGTGATGAGATAGTATGTATGCCTACCTTGATTGATGATGTGGATTTGTGGCATAGACGCTTAGGACATGCTAGTATAGAACATCTATCTAAGTTAAGTAAGAATGAGCATGTTAGAGGTCTACCTAAATTGAAATATGAAAAAGGCCAATTATGTGATGCATGTCAACTTGGTAAAATGCACAAAACCTCTTTTAAATCAAAACCCGTTATTTCCACCAAAAATGTGCTTGAACTGCTACATCTTGATTTGTTTGGTGAAATTAATGTCGTAAGTTTAGGAGGGTCTAAGTATGTCTTTGTTATTGTTGATGATTATTCTAGATATACTTGGGTTATCCTACTTGCAAATAAAAGTGATGCTTTTAACGAGTTTGCTAAGTTGTGCAGAAAGCTACAAAATGAGAAAAACTTAGCCATCAAAGAAATTAGAAGCGATCATGGAGGAGAGTACGAAAATTCATCATTCAAGACTTGGTGTGAAAAGTATGGCATTCATCATAACTTTTCAGCTCCAAGAACTCCTCAACAAAATGGTGTAGTTGAAAGAAAGAACAGAACTATACAAGAGATGAGCAGGACAATGCTGAATGAGCACAACCTTCCCAAATATTTCTGGGGTCATGCAGTGGATACAGCGTGTCATGTGCTAAACCGTGTATACTTAAGGCCATCTCTCAACAAAACACCATATGAGCTGTGGAATGGTAGAGCTCCAAACATTTCATACTTCAAAGTCTTTGGAAGTAAGTGCTTCATTCTTAATACAAAGGACAAGTTGGGTAAGTTTGATGCTAAATCAACTGAAGGTATTTTTATGGGTTATTCAAATCATAGTAGAGCTTATATCGTTTACAATAAAATTGATAAAACTATGCAAGAATCTATTCATGTTTCTTTTGATGAAACTAACCCTTTTGATAAGAAAGCTGCTAATGATGAGGATGAAGTGATTGAAGTGATCAAAAATAGATCACCTGAAACTAACAGTGAAAGTGTAGAAGAAGCCGAGGAGGAAGCTGAACCTCAAGAAGAAGTTATAGTGGAACAAGAGCCCCAAGACATTGATGATCATCTCCATGGAAGAACACACGATGATCTGCCCAAAACATGGAAATCAGTTCGAGATCATCCCATGGAGCAAATTATTGGTAGTCCATCAAAGGGGGTAACAACTCGCTCTTCTCTTAATCTTTTATGCTTTCATAGTGCTTTTGTCTCTCAAATAGTTCCAAATAATATCAAGGAAGCTTTAAATGATCCAGAGTGGGTTTTGTCAATGCAAAAAGAACTTGAACAATTTGAAAGAAATAAAGTTTGGCACTTAGTTGAAAAACCGGTCGATCGGACCATCATAGGAACTAAATGGGTTTTTCGCAACAAACTTGACGAAAATGGAACAATTTTATTAAACAAAAGTCGTCTAGTAGTTCAAGGTTTTAATCAAATCGAAGGGGTAGATTTTGAAGAAACTTTTGCTCCTGTGGCTAGATTGGAGTCCATTAGGATAATTTTGGCATTTGCCTCCTACATGGATTTCAAACTACACCAAATGGATGTCAAAAGTGCCTTCCTAAATGGTTTCTTAGAAGAAGAAGTTTTTGTAAAACAACCCCCTGGTTTTGAAGATTTTAAAAATCCCGATCACGTCTTTAAACTTGACAAAGCCCTCTATGGATTGAAACAAGCCCCAAGAGCTTGGTATGAGAGATTAAGCAAACATTTAATTGCCAATGGTTTCCAAAAGGGTAAGATTGATTCTACCTTATTCCTTAAAACCAAGGGCAAACATATCATAGTAGTTCAAATCTATGTTGATGATATTATCTTTGGATCTACTAATGATGATTTGTGCAAGGAATTTTCTGAGATGATGACTAGTGAATTTGAAATGAGTATGATGGGAGAACTTAACTTTTTCTTGGGACTTCAAGTGAAACAATCAAATGAAGGAATCTTCATATCCCAAACAAAGTTCTCAAAGGAATTGCTGAAGAAATATAACATGAATGACGCAAAAGAAATCAGCACTCCTATGGCAACAGCAACTAAACTAGATAAGGATGAGCAAGGTAAACCGGTAAATGAAACTATGTATCGAGGTATGATAGGTAGTCTCTTATACTTAACTGCATCTCGACCTGATATTATGTTTGCTGTATGCTTGTGTGCTCGATTTCAAGCATGCCCAAAAGAATCACATTTAAAAGCTGTAAAACGGATTCTTAGGTATGTTAAAGGGACCATAGACTTTGGTTTGTGGTACCCGAAATCGAGTACGTTTGATTTAGTTGGTTTTTCTGATGCTGATTTTGCAGGTTGCACTCTTGATAGAAAAAGTACTAGTGGAACTTGTCATTTTCTTGGTCCTTGTTTGACCTCCTGGTCTAGTAAGAAGCAGAACAGTGTTGCTTTATCCACAGCTGAAGCTGAATATGTGGCTGTTGGAAACTGCGTCGCACAAGTTCTGTGGATGAAACAAACTTTGCAAGATTTTGGTCTAATTTTCGAAAATGTGCCTGTTTTGTGTGATAATACAAGTGCTATTAATATTGCTAAGAACCCTATACAACACTCTCGCACTAAACATATTGACATTAGACATCATTTTATTAGAGATCATGTGTCTAGGGGGAGCATTGCATTGAAATTTGTAGGCACTGATGACCAACTAGCAGATATCTTCACTAAACCCCTAGCCGAAGCTCCTTTTTGTAAAATCCGTAGAGAGCTAGGGATGCTTGACTATGCTAGTTTATGATTTTGTTTGAATTCACCCCACCTCCTTTTTGATGAAAACAAAGGGGGAGAGAATATTATTATGCATGTTATATATGGGGAGAAAATATTATGATCATGTTATATGTGGTATGAGAAAATATTATGATCATGTTATATGTGGTATTTTTCTGATTATTGTTTTGCATATGCTTAGGGGGAGCCTTTTTTTTAAGATTTTTAATCCCTATGCATAATGTAATTTGTTATCATCAAAAAGGGGGAGTTTGTTGAACCAAGGGTAAAACAGTCCTTTATTTTGAATGATAACAAATTACATCATATCTACTAATGTTTCAAGTTGAGCAAAGTGCAGGACCTATTTTAAAAAGAAGAAGACACAAAAGAAGAGAAGCTTGAAGAAGAAGCAACATATAAAGTTCAAAACCCTATTTTGTGTCTAAGCCTTTTCTTAGGACTCTTTGTAAAGGTCCTATCACCTAAAGTGTGTGACACTTTAGATATTGAGAGAGATGATCTTTTCTAATCATACATGATGCATAAAAATAGTTTTGAAAAAAAAATATTTCACAAAATTGCATGCATGCATAAGGTGGCACCTAAACCTAAAAACGATTTTGTGGAAATCAAAAATCATTTTCTATTTTGTTCCAATGGCTATGAAATCGATTTATATGATTTATATAGGCTATGAAATCGATTTTAGGCTCACCTATAGGCCAAGAATCGATTTCCTTATCCTATGTTTGAAGCATGTAATCGATTTCTACATATTCTCAAGCCAAACCAAAGAATCGATTTCCTTCTTTTATAAAACACCTTGAAATCGATTTTCAACAATCCTATAGGCTATGAATCGATTCCTCCTCATTTTAAGCAAAGTAAGAATCGATTCCTACCTTATTCAGGATGTCCTGAAAATCGATTCTCACTTATTTCAACTAAACAAACAATCGATTCTTTTATTTTTTAAAGGCAATGAATCGATTCCTTCACATTTTAACTTGATCAATGAATCGATTCTTCACCTATATTAAATGCTTTTCAAAAATTTTCAACGGTGCCTAAGCCTATAAATACCTGGTTGAGCTTCACTTTCATTCACACACCGATTCTCACATTTTCTTCTCTACTCTCTCATATTCGAATCTCTATAGATCTATTACGCTTCATTGTTTTATTTTTTATAAGCTTTTGATTTTAAATTGTTATATCTTTTTTCAAAAGCTGTTTATAGATCTAAATCTGAGATCCTGTGCTCCAACTGTTTTGAATCTTGTTTTTCAAAAAGCTTTGTTTTTCAAAATCATATCTATAATTTTTTTAAAAGCTTTCAAGCAACCTCAACTTCTATTGTTATATCAATTTTGAAGTGGTTGCAAAAGCAAGATCATCCCTCATCTTATAGAGCATCCATAATATCCTAAGATCACTCATCTCTCTCAGTTTCTAAACTGACTCATTCTCTGAAGTGATTGGATCATAGAACTCTATTGTGTAATTTATTTTATTTCAAGGTGTTTTTGAAATCCTGGGCTTTGTACTTGGGTCTCTCAATCAGGTGATTGAGTAGGTGTTTTTTGAAATCCTGGGCTTTGTACTTGGGTCTCTCAATCAGGTGATTGAGTTGGTGTTTTTGAAATCCTGGGCTGTGTACTTGGGTCTCTCAATAGGGTTATTGAGTTGGTTTAGAAATCCTTAGCAAGAGTGCTTAGGTTCTCAATTCAGGGGAATTGAGATTCACTTATATTGGGGTCGACTGTTTGTATCAAACTCTCTTCAATATAGTGGTTACTAAGTCCAAGGGTTGAAAAGCCTAAGGCCGAGGACGTAGGGGTTTTATCCCGAACCTCGCTAAATTGCTGTGTCTCTCTCTCTTCCCTATCTCTTTATATTTTGCACTTTATTTGCTTATAATATTGATATTATCATAACTGCTTATATTATCATATTCTCAATATAACTGTGCAAATATATCATATTGTAATCTTTCTTCTCATTATCTATTTTATTGCTGTATACAATATTGATCTGTCCATCATCTCATTCTACTCCTTCTATATTGGTCAAATATTATTATTCCGCATTTTATCCAAACCAATATCGAAAAAGTTTTTTAATTGAAAAAGAATCCATTAATCACCTATAACCTTATTCACCCCCCCCTCTAAGGTTACTTTTATAGACTCTCAAGTCTAACAAGGGAGAGATGAAGAAATGGCTGATCAGGGAGTGCAGGAGAACTCTAACTTTAATATGCAGGCATGGTGTGCCAGAATAGAGGCACAGCAGGAGAGGCATGGAGAAGAGCTACAGCTAATCAGGCAAGACCAGCTGTATCATAGTCAGCAGATGGAGCACATGTCAGACATGCTCCGCACTATGATGCAGCACTTCAGCATCAACCAGGCTCCCCCGCCTGGGCAGCAGTGATCATGTGAGCTTTCTTTTACCCTTTCATGCTATTTACTCTATAAAATCATTGCGGACAATGTTCAGTCCAAGCATGGGGGGGTATCTTACCCTTCTTACTGTTTTCCTGCTTTTATTAAGTTTAGTTTATTTTTAATAAATATCATCTCCCCTTGTTTCAAGTCTTTGTGAGTTTTGAAAGCATGTTTTATCTAGTAAATGCCTCTTTTGGATTAAATTTTTTTTGGAATTCATAGTATTCATCTAGGTGGACTGGCTGGTAAAAATAAATGATTGTTTGCTACTGCTTTTTGGGTTTGCACACACACACTTGAGATTTGTTTTTGGTTATTGGTACTATTAGGAGGTTTAGAAAAGAAACTAGAAATTTAGTTCTCTTGGTGACATTCACCGGATGCGAGGTTACTGGAGAAAAATGTCTGAGTTGGGGTATCAAGCAAAAAGAAAGAAAAAGAAAGAAAAGAAAAAAAAAAGCATCAAGCAAGAAGGGCTGACCACTTTAGTTCAAATTGAAAAAGAAAAAAATTGTTAAATTAAAAGTGGTTGGCCTACATCAAAGAAAAAAAGCAAGGGAAAAAGAAAATGCTTGAATGCCCAGCGTATAAAGACCCTCCTTTGAGACCCGGTCTAGTGAATGGAAGACCCAAGCTTAAGAATGCTAGGGAACTAGTTCTATGATGACATTGATAACCTTTCTATTGTGCCGATACCTAAAACTTGTCTCATAAATCACAAAAGCCCAAGTAGTGAGTCTCAAACCAAAGAAGTGCTGAAATTTACCGCAGGTCCACTTAAGGTGTTATAGGAATTCAGAATTTTTTCCAAAAATTGGCCAATGAGTTTCATAGTTTTGCTTGAGGACAAGCAAAGATTCAAGCATGGGGGAGTTTGATAAGTCATATTTTAGTAGGTTTTTAGTACTTATTTTAAGTAGTCTATTTGATGTTTTTACTTTAATTTAGAACTATTTTACTACAATTGTTTGTTAGTTATTTTCAGGGCTTACTTTGGAGAAATTAAAGAGTTATTGAGGATTAAAGACCAAGGAGCAAAAAGAGCATTGAAAAAGGAGCAAAAGCAAGTAAAAGAGAGACCAGTGATCAGAAGAACACGCACGATCCGTGCGTGAGTTAGCACGATCCGTGCGCACCTGTACGAAAATTAGAAGGATTTTCCAGAAAGATCAGCACGATCCGTGCGTTGTTCCGCACGACCCGTGCGTATCTGTGCGAAAATTGGAAGCATGTTCCAGAAAGTTAAGCACGATCCGTGCGTTGCTACGCACGACCCGTGCGCCTCATCAGTTGCCAGAATTCCTACAGTTTAATTTTAACGCACGATCCGTGCGTCTTTGGCACACGATCCGTGCGCATTCATCTGATTCTGAAAACTGTCACAAACTCTTCTTATTCCTTTCATTATGGTTGTAATTCGTAATTAGTACCTTGTCTGCTGATTTTAGACTATAAATAGGACCTTAGATCAGCTATCAAATGATCATTGGTCATTGGAATTCTACTCCAAAATTAAATCTAAGTTTTTGTTGTTTTAGTTTTCTGCTCTTTACATTTCTGCTCTCTTTATAATTCTGCACTTTTATTTTCCAGCACTTTTACAATTCTTGTTATCTACATTCAGTCATTTACATTATGTCTTTCTCTCCTACTCCCTTGTCTACAATGAGCTATTGTGAGTAGACTTCTTTAGTCTTGGGATTTTGGGAAACAATCCAATGATGGGTCCCTGAATAATTCCAAGACTAAAACCTATCTTATTAAGGTTTGGATTCTACTCTAATTTCTTCGTGCGTTTTGTATAATCCAAATGTCAAGTGATGGACCGAAAGGGGAAGCTTGACATTGGAACAAATGAAATTAGACAAGGTCAATCAAAGCATGAGAATAGCATTGATGACCTTGGGATAATAAGGTTGTACTTAATGGGTTTCGGCAATGATCAACCATGAGAATAGGCTTGATCATTGTTTCGAGACACGTTCTTGTTGTCCGAAAGGAAACTTGAATTACACCAAAAGAATACCTTGTCCTTAGAAACAAACTTAAATAATAAGATAGGGGATAGTTAAGGGGTTATTTTTATACCTTTATTGTGATCTAACCAAGATCCCAAGACGCTTTTTATATTCTAAGTTAAAACCAATTTTTACCAAATCATTCTCTTTCAGCTAATCACCACTAGAAGCTAGGTTGGTAATCACATATAACTCTCTGTGGATCGATATTTTTACTACGCGATAGAACCGTATACTTGCGGCCTATCAGAGAGCTTTAGAGCAAAAATAGAGATTGAATACAAGATCAGAATTTACTCTATTTCTGGGTTATTTTTATCTTTTGTAATTCATGACTCCAAATTTTATTCCAATGTTCTTGACTAGTATAGATAGCTAAATCCTCTTTTAGAGTCTTAGGTGGATCTTGCTTGATTAGAGACATTTTTATGTTTTAATTCATACTTTGAATTCCTAATTTTTATTTCAATTAAATCAATTAGTTGATCAGCGACTGTACTGCAATTAGTTGGTGGACCTATAGGATAATTGAGACTATAATTAATGCATGACCAAACTTTAATTTAGTCTTCCAATCATTCTACCTTTTTGCTCTTTGTGCTTTTCTTGAATTTAAATTCTTGCATGACCAAACAAGGGTTAATTTAGGAAAAAGAATATTAATCGCGAATGACCAAACGGGTTAATAGCTTTAGTAAAGGGATTGGTAATTGAATAAAATAAATGAATTCAGGTAGAATTAGACATATGGGAATCGAAGCTTGCAAGTGAAACCGTGACCCTAGGCCTCTCTCCATTGATTCAACCTTTCATTTTAATTCTGGTTATTTATTGTTTTATTTGTTTCCGTTACAACTTTCAAATATTCGTTCGTCTAAACAATAACAAATTTTGATTAGTTTGGTACTTATTAATTAATCTCTGTGGAGACGATATTTTTTATACTACTTCTGCGATAGAGTACACTTGCTCTAAGTGTGTCTTTGACGCAACAGTGATAGAGGGATAAAAGGAGTGATGGGCTAGAGTGAAGAAGAATGGAGGAACTGGTCTTGGAGATGTGCACACGACAGAGTTGGACGAAGGCTGGTTTGTGATGGGGTGGTTGTGTGTCTCTCGCAATCTTCTCTGCCTTCTCTCTCGCAATCTGTTTTCATCTTTTACCTGAGAATGGTGGGTGGCGATGGGGTCTCTCAAACCAAATTTCCAAGAGGGAGAGGGGGACGACCGAGCTGCGGCTGGAAATTGGTGGCTAGGCATGGCTTCAGCGCTTCGTCGAGACTGTCACCTGTCTTTCCCCCTTTCTCATATTTCTTTCCTTCTTCTCACGTTTTCACCTCCTTATATTCTATTTTCTTTAATTTTTTTGCCGTTGTAAATTTCATTTTTCTTTGGTTTGGCATCTTTCAAAGCATGTGAGAGTGCGTAAAATGTTGTTTTTGGGTTACAATGGTGGTGAGTGAGCTTCATTGCTGTTTTTGGGTTCTAATTAATTAATTTACTATAGGATTTGTATATTTTATTTTCAATTTATTTGGAATGGTGGTCTTTCGTGTGGAACAATCTATTGGGAAAAACCCAAGTCCCACATTGACTAGAGATATGGTCTCAAAAGAGCTTATAAGTAGGAGACAACCCTCACCTTACAAGTCGGTTTTGTGGGGTTGAGTTAGGCCTTAACCACATTCTAATATGGTATCAAAGCCTATCCTAGATCTTTCGGGCCACCCACCATTATAATCCACGCACCAAGCCCAATAGTGTTGGGCGTGAGGGGGTGTATTGGGAAAAACCCAAGTCCCACATTGACTAGAGATATAGTCTCAAAAGAGCTTATAAGTAGGAGGCAACCCTCACCTTACAAGCCGATTTTTTGGGGTTGAGTTAGGCCTTAACCACATTCTAATTGTTGTTCCTTACATGTTGAGAGATGGATTAGTCTTTCGTTTTATTTAAGAATTTTTTGGTGAATAGGAAAATTGAATATTTGCTATTTGTGAAACTGCTGAGAGAGAATATTTGATATAGTGCCATTGATAGTGGTTTCGGTTTTGGATTTGACATTGTGTTATGATTTTTATTGCCATTTAAACTACCGCTCTTCTCAAGAATGCTAGAACTATATATTTGATATCACTTTTTTCTAATATCTTCTAACAAAATCTTGAAGTATTCTGCTATTTTGCTCTCAATTTAATTTTTAACGGTCTAATATTCTTTCAACAATCCACTTTAAACAAACATAAAAAAATGAATCTACGGTGTTGGACTTTGCAAACACAGGGAGGTTCATAGTCAGGAGGGTAAAGCACTAACTCAACTCTGAAATAGACTCCCCCATGAGTATGAAAGCATCTTCTTTAGATTCCAAACAGGCTTTTGGTCAGCAACAACAAAAAAAGCAGCAACAGGGGAAGGCAACTGATGCTACAAGACTAAATATTGTATATTGGATTTGTGTTACATGATTGATTGCGATAGAATTTGTATTTTGCCTTATATTAGTCTTCCTTATTTCTTATACCTTAAGCTTATGAGTAAATTATATTTAAACCCTAAAATAATTTTTTGTATTTACATAATTCTGTATCCAATTTTTTGTTAGCATATGGCTGCTATAGCTGTTAATAGCAAGAAAGAAGCACTCTTTTAAATTATGTAGCTATCCAAGCTTTCAAGCATTGCCTGAATTAGCCAATATCTAATTATTGGCATTGGTAGAATACACATGCAATCTAGCATCTTTTCTATTTTGGGCACTAAAGCCTTTGTTTAAAAAGGAAAAGATCAAAGACACCGCAACAATTGTATTTTAGCGGTATGTTTGTGCTCAAATAAGTGAGTTCTTGGGTGATTACTCTTCTTCATTTTCTTTCACTACATCAGAGTTTTTCCTTAATATGTATAATTTTTAAACTGTTCTCTAATATTTATAACTCTTAATTAAATTTGTAATGCAATTTTTATATGTTTTATTTGATTTTTTTTTATCCGAAAGGGAAAACCAAAGTTAACAATATTAACAATATCTTTAATTATACCGAGTTTGATATTAACAATATCTTTTTTTTATCAAGTTAACAATATCAATTTAGTGTATTTACATTTATCGATATTGGCACTCTCTGTGCATCGCACGGGTAATGAGGCTAGTATAGCTTTAAAGCCTTTGTGTCAAACTCAGTTATAGACTAACCACTCAACCCCCAATCTATCTTTATCTGTTTTTATTTACTCTTCTCACCCCTCTCATTACTCTCGTCGATTGCCTCCCTTTTCATCTTTTCCTTTTTTTAATAGACACCAAAACATGTTTCTTCATCTTATCCAGAACCAAAGTTTATACTCTTATGCTAAAAACAAACTAACAGAAAATGAGTTTTATTAAAGATTCGCAGAATATTCTGTGTCAAATGAGATTTTAATTACAAGGTTTGAGACTTTAGAAATGTTTAGTGGGAGGAGAATATTAGAGTGAAGATGAGAAATTTAGAATGGTTGGAAAATAATTATAATAAACAATCACCGAGATTGTACGCATCATCTTGGTTTTTTTTTTTTTTTCAAATTTTAGTAGTTAAGAATAAACATAAAACAAGTGATTCATGGAATTCGCGAAGTAATAAATTCTCTCTTTTCTTACGAGAGAAGTAATAAATTCTTGGTTTGGAATATTGGGTGCGGCAGAAACTCTGTTTTTTCTGGTGGAGAACCATACGGGACCATAAATTTAGTGAGTTTAATATTCAGGAGATGAAACCCAGCAAGGAGAGAAGAGGAGCGTATGAAAGAGTTCGAGATTTGGGTATTGCTTTTCCCACACCCCCTCCTACTCGAAACACACCCCATAAGGGTGTGAAAAGACCAAAAGGCCAGGCCAAACCTCTTTTTTTTCACGAATTTTCACCTGTTCGAACACGGGCATTCGAACAGGTTCGAATGACATCGTTCGAGTGTGTTAAATTTTGACTTCACACCCTTTTGGGCGTTTTTCACCTGTTCGCATGAGGTCATGCGAACCTGTTCGCATGACCTCGTTCGAACACATTCGAACGACATCGTTCGAGTGTGTTAAATTTTGACTTCACACCCTTTTGGGCGTTTTTAAACTGTTCGCATGAGATCATGCGAACCTGTTCGAACAAGGTCGTTCGAACAGTCATAAAACACGTCCTCGCAGCGTCTCACGCGAGGTTATTTTTGGAATAAAATTTGTTAAGGGGTGTGAAAGAGTAGGAGGGGGTGTGGAAAAAGCAAAACCCCGAGATTTTTGGTAATGTATCGGTGGAAGTGGAGCCCGTAACCGCCCAACTGACCCACTGGCCCACGAAGTAATCTATTTGGACAGATTTAATAAAACGAATGGAAAGCAAAGTGGGGCACAGTAACAGATAAAGAAAAACGGTAAGTAACCTTCCTTCATTAACCATTTCCATTTCCATGTGACACACACACATGGAAAGCAAAATCCACTTCCGTTTCCATTTTCATTTCTATTTCCATTTCACAAACCAAATTAAAATTATATATATACTCTTACTTTGTTTCTCATTCTATTCTTTGCTTCTGCTTCCTAATCACTCTTCTTCTCAACCCAATTCCTCTTTATCTATACAGATCTGCAAATTTCATTGTTCGTCTCTCTCTCTCTCTCTCTCTCTCTCTCTCTCTCTCTCTCTCTCTCTCTATGCTCTTATGATTCTGCATCTGTCTTTGCTTTTTTCTTCTTCTTCTTTATTCGTGCTTTTCAATTCTGAATTTTTTACTTGCTGAAGTTGGGGTTCAAGTAAGAATTTAAAATTTATTGTTTTGATGAATTTTAGGGTTTTATTCTTTCTCTGTTGTTAATTATCTGATTACTGCATATCAGTGGAAGAGTTGAGAAAAACGATTTTATTTGACAAAGTTTACATTTTTTTACAGTTTAGTTGTTCTTTTTAATTTTGAACCTTGATTGAAAATTGTGATTGATTTTCAGGTTATCATGGAAGGTGTTATTGTGAGAAGAGTTATTCCTTCTGATAACAGTTGTCTCTTCAATGCAGTTGGGTATGATTGTATGAACCTTTTTCTTTATAGCACTTGCCTGCCCTTCTTGTTCTTGTTTTTTTGTGTGCTAGTAATTTCACTTGTGATGTTTTTTCTCCATTTTTTATGTTTTCTCAATTCAGATATGTGATGGATCGGGATCAAACCAAAGCAGCTGAGTTGAGACAGGTAGTCTTTCTTTCTTTCTTTTGTATTTTATTTGCTATTGCTATGAATGTGAATGTGCATACTGTTATCTTATTGCTTTATTTCCCTGCATGTTGTGTCAATTTGGTTCTTGAGTAGGAAACCAGATAGATGGTGTTCTATGTGTTTCCATTAAGCCTTCATTTCTGGCCTGTGAAATTTTGTTTTCACTAGTTTTAGATTTCTAATCATTTTATACTCATGCACGGTTCTATCGCGTAATAAGAATATCGATCCACACTCCGGGACTTATATGATTACCAATCTCAAATTCAGTGGTGATTAGCTAAAACGAATGATTTGTAGAAAAGATTTTTGATTGATTTTAATTCAGGAATGTAAAGAATCTCAGCCTCAGGTCATTAGTTTCATCACAATGATGAGAACCCATGTAATTCTTTAACTATCCTCCAACCCATAGTTTTAAAAACCGGCTCGGTCCGGCCGGTCGAACCGGGAACCGGGAACCGGGGGGTAACTGAGCCGGTCAGCTTGGTGGATCGGAAATGCAGCCAACCGGTGAAAACCGGTGTGACTCGGCCGGTTTTTGAGAAAACCGGTGACCCGGACCGGGTTGTGTGTTTTTTTTATTTTATCAAAACGACGTCGTTTAATCTGTTTCTTTTGCTCTTTTTTATCTTTTTCTTTTCCATTATTGCATTATTAGCAAATACAAGCACCATATTTGTTGAGTACATATTAATTTGTGTGATCTAAAATAGATTAATATTATGTATGAATAAATTTAAAAATATTAATAAATTAAGATATTAATTTTTATATTTTAGTAGATATAAAATAAACATAGTTATTAATTTTACAGGTATGAAATTTATATTATATACTATATAGGTATTGAAAATTCGCGAAATAGAGACCGGGTCCGAGTCATGCGGTCCCGGTTTTGGTCATGCGGTTCAACTGTCGACCCTTGACCCAGTGACCCGGTACCTTCACCGAGTCGGTCACCGGTCCGAGTTTTAAAACACTGCTCCAACCCACAAAAGTAATATATTCTAAAGGCAAGGTAACAAATGTAATCATAGTCTTCTTTCAAAGTAAAATGATGTGTTTTGATCTAACTTTCAATCCTATTCTCATGGTTGAAAGTTAGCAAAACCCTTTAAGAACAAAATCTTTTAAATGCCTCAAGAGAATTAGGATTATTCTCATATCTTAATTCTCTTGTCTATTTTCATAGGTCGAACATAAAATTTCACCTCTCGGTACTTCACTCTAATGTTTAAAAATAAGATTGAGGCATAATGAAAATAGATTAGAATTGCAAAACAATTGGAGTGGAGATAGTCTTTGGGAATTTCTAGGGACCTATCATTGGATTACACCCAATAACCCAATACCGTATTTCTACTCACTCATATTCATAATGTAAATTGCGATAAATGTAAATGACATGAAAGTAAATTGCTAGAATGTAAATGACGGAAGAATAAAGGTGCAGAAAGATAAAGACAGAATTGTAAAAGTGCGGAAAAATAAAAGTGCAAGAAAGTAAAGAGCATAAAGATAAAGAGCAAGAATATAAAAATGAAGTAGAAAATTGCAATAAACTTTGAGTAAGGATTACAAGTAAGAATGACATCTCTAGCACTCAGAATTTCGTGCTTATTTATAGGCCTAGAGTCATCAAGACTGATTAAAAAACAGTTACAAGAAGTGAAGAAAGAAAAGTAACAGCAATTGGAGGAATTTGGGAAAACACGGCCATGTTTTATAACACTGGCACCCGTGTTTTATTACATGGCTATGTTTTGAAACACTGGCAGCCATGTTTTCTGCAGAGTTGGATTTGGGGCGCCTCAGCTTTCTCGCGAAACACGGCCAGCCGTGTTTCTTGCTGTTTCTCTCTATAAAACTCCCTTATTTCTTGTCTCTTCTTGGTTCTTTTGGTACTTCTTTCCATCCTTTTGCCTTGGGATTTCATCCTTATGCATTAGAAGCTTAATATCCCTTGCTTTGCTCAATACTTGACCTAAAAATAAAAACAAAACAAAATGTAGTAAAATAGCTCTAAAATAGAACTAAAATACCAAACAACTTACTTAAAATAAATACTAAAAAGACAACTAAAAATGGACTTATCAACTCATCATATACAGGGCTAATGTGCTATATGCAATTCAGATTTTATGTCTGACTTATTTGAAAGTATTTTGGCTGTCATATCACTTTTCTTGGTTCAATTTGAGTTTGGTTTCTGAACCCATAAATCGGTACGGGAATTTTGTATTTGTCTATTTTGGGACAAATTTCAACAAAATTCAGCAAAGGGAAATTTTGGGAAATTGACAATTGGCTTTTCAATCTTTAAAATAGCTACGGTAATGCAAATGATGGGTGAAACACATACATATGTATGTTTGGCCGGACTCTCAACCATCGATTGACGTGTATTTATTTTTTATGCTGTATACATGGAGAATTTTTCAATGCATCTTTAAATAATGAATGCACATTGAACGTTCTTCTTTTGCAAAAACTCAGACTTTAAACTTTGAAGTATTACATAAGCTTTGTCTATGTTTATCAACTTCTCTGGTTGTTCTCAATTCCTGAGGGATTACATTCTAAGGTATACAACAATATTTTGTCATCGACCTTTCATAAACCCCTATCTTATTGCTCATCAAGCCTCGTACTATTCACGCAATGTTGCCTGTAAATTTACTTACCACTAAATAAAAGAGTGACACCATGAAAGCATGTATTTTCTTTTTGGTATATGAAATTACATGGTCTATTAATTTAAGTGAAGTAGAATTTATACACCCATTGTGTTGCCTAATATCTTTGCACTTCAGATATGTTATCAGCATCATTTATTTACATATTTTGACATAATATTTTGTTGTATTTGACATGCTTAAGGTCATAGCTGCAACAGTAGCAAGCGATCCTGACAAATATTCTGAAGCATTTCTTGGGAAGCCCAACCAAGAGTATTGTAACTGGATTCTGGACTCTGAAAAGTGGGGAGGTCAGTTGACCTATGTCTTCCTTATAATGGCTGTTTTAATTTAATTATCTAATGGTATTTTTTTTAATTAATCGGCAAAGTGGTTAGTCAATAGTTGTTAGTGAGAAGGGGGGAAGGGGATCAAACCCCCTATCATCACCTACTTTCAGCAACTTGGGTGTCACTTGACTCACCAAGTGAGTCACCTTAGTGGGACAAAATTTAATGGAAACAGGTATCAATTTTTTCTCTGGCACAAAGAAAAGCATAAATTTCAAGTACAATGTTTTGACACTTGCAATCTAAGGTCACCTTAGTGGGACATAATTTAATGGAAACAGGTATCAGTTTTTTTCTGGCACAAAGAAAAGCATAAAGTTCAAAGACAATGTTTTGACACTTGCAATCTAAAAGGGGAGATACCTGAATTAGATATTTCCACAATAAAATAGTACTAACAGGTTTTGCCCATCCCACTGAAAATATTAACAAACTCTTATCAAACCATAAATACTCAAACTATTTTGCACCTTGGGTCCTTGGCTCACCAAGTGAGCCAGGCACCTCAGTGGGACAAATATTTAAGGGAAAATAGGTAGAGATTTTTGCTGTGCAAGTTGGAACTGCTACTTTCAGTGCTCTATTATGGTCAATGTATGAATGCATGACATCGAGTGCGTATTGGAACTTGGAAGGTGGTGAAACTTAACAAATTTAGATTGATTTAGTGTCTATAATTCTAATATCTCGGCTTTTATAAACATTGCCGACATAAATACGATACCAAGTATGACTACAATAGTTTATTTCCCGAAACTGTTAGAGGTATAAATACTAAACTAAGAAAGTTGTATTTTATCACTTGGATGCCCAGAAAATCTTCTGCAACATTTGGAAGTTCTTTAAACCGTGGTTGTTTTGTTTCTAGCCATAAAACACTATTAGTTTTGGGGGTCCTGATTTAATGTTTGATGATTATAGAATAAGTTTCAAAGGGTATTTTTAACTTTCATGGCAGCAAATTTAGCTATAAAGCACTATTACTTTTTCGAATAGTTTGATGTTCTAATGAAGCTATATTCCTTTTTGAAGGTGCAATTGAACTCTCGATATTAGCAGATTATTATGGACGTGAAATCGCAGCCTATGATATCCAGACAACGCGCTGTGATTTGTATGGACAGGTTAGTCATTTGATGCCATTCTATATATGCTCTCAAGTTTTGTCAACCCCTTATAACTGAACTTATGTACCCTCTTCGCTGAAATATTTTTGACAGGAAGGTGATTATTCTGAGAGAGTGATGCTGGTTTATGATGGTCTCCATTACGATGCATTAGCTGTATGTGATTCAATATATCAGAAAAAACTACTCATCCGTCATTGCTCTTTCATGCATTTTTTATTGTGGCTTGAGTAGTGAATCACTAACATGCATGAAACATATAAAACTAAGGTTCATAGTATTTTCCATTTTTCTGTTTTCTGATGATTACACCTTGTATGGGTCAAGCTGTCTCCTGCTGAAGGTGCTCCCGAGGACTTCGACCAGACAATATTTGCTGTACATAATAACAAAAGCATTGGAGCTGTTGAGGGGCTTGCTTTGAATTTTGTTAAAGACCAGCATAGGTAGTTATCAATCCTTATTGAACCTTTATCTTGAAGGGAATTGTGAATATGTGGAAAGAAAGATTAATAACATATTTGGTTGGTTGAGCTACTTAAGCCATTATTTTTGGTTTTTATAGCAGTTTTCTTGTGAATTTCCATAACAAGGTTTCTTCTTTATTGGGCTTTGCTTATATATATTTAGGGTTTCAGATGACTGATTTTTTCAATTTAGAAGCAAAGTGAAGCAGTGAATGATGTGCTGCTAAGCAGTTGAACTAAATATTCAGACTGTGATAAGCTGAAGACTTTATATTTGCCAGCCAAACATAAAGTTATGTTTCTGCTTCCAATATCCTGCACCAGTGCTAATATTATGAAAGTACTTTCTCAGGAAGCGGAAATTCACCGACACCGCCAGCTTCACTCTGCGGTGTGGGGTGTGCCAGATTGGAGTTATTGGCCAGAAGGTCATTCCTCAGCACCTGATGTTTTGCTTTTATGTTATATCTGCTACTTCCCCACCCCATCTTAGTAATTATAATTCTGATTTCTGAGTACTGATTTTTCTGTTAATATATTCAGGAGGCAGCTGAGCATGCTCAAGTAACTGGTCATGTTAACTTCCAAGAATACAGATAATAGACTGCGAAACCAAACGTCTCAATTGATTTGGTGAAAGATAGTTGTTTTATTAAAAGACCATCAACTTTTCCATTTTACTGAAAGTGATTAAATGAATAATTACATGCATAGGAGTTGTTGTAGCAAGTTGTGTTGTAACTTATAATTGTAGCTCCTTCATTGGTTTCAATTCATAGTGATTCATAGAAACCCACCTCAAGTGTCAGATTAAACGAAGAAACTTTTCAGTGATATTGAGTTATATAGTCACTGTCATACCAACGAATTTTGGATGTGATCTTTATATATTTTGTTGTTTTTATCTTTCTTATTTTTTAAACACTCTGCTTTGGTTCTCATAATTGGTTGATACGTCACGTATAAGTGATATGCTTGATGCTTCTCATCCAAGTGACGTGTCCTATAGGACTCCAAATTAGAAGCTTGCATGATTGGAAGAGGGTACGTGTATCACATTTACAAATATGAAGTGACTACCTGACTAAGGAAACCACTGAGTATAAGGTGCTCATTGACCAGCCGGCATCTGATTTTCAATAAGCAGTAAGTGCAGCATTGATTGCGGCGGTGAATGCCGTGGAGATGAAGACGGAGACTGTTGGCTCACCACACTTTGTAACTCATCACCTCTCACGTCGTCTTCTGCATCCCTACTTCCTCGAGAATGCTTAAACAGGCATTGTCGGAAGACATATGCTAAAATGGCACACAAGGCTGCAAGAATGGAGAAAAGGCCCAGAGTAAATAGCCATAGTGGTATTCCCGAAACACGTGGTGGTGGTGGTGGTTGGAGAAAGTTAAAGTCCAGTGGTGGTGGTGGTGGTACTATAGGAAAGTAATAGTCCATTTGGTGGGAAGAGGTGAAGAGAAGAGGAGAATGAGTATTGTGGTTTCTTCTTCTTGTGATTCTTTCTCATAATTCTCTCACTTATATAAGGAGAAGAGAGTGAAGTGAGTATTATTGGGTAGATTCTTGCTCTTTGTGTCTCATGATTCTATTCAATAATTTTTTCTCAAAATGGTTCTCATATATTATTTTCACTGCATTGCATTTTTGGGTTACTGTGATCCAGTATCATGATATCATTCTGCTGCACCTGCAGTAGCACACACACCACGCAGGAAGAAAATGAATGATGCAAGCGACATTAATTGACATTATTACCAAAACAATGAACCGAAATAAAGCACACACAAACTGAGAAGCAGCATGGTGATTACTGATTAGATAAAGTATGTATAGTTGATGGAGTGTAATGTTGATGAAGTGACTAAATCAGAGGAGAGAAGGTATAAGTGCAATGTTGATGGAGTTTTTTCTTGAGCAAGAAAATTGTTTGAAAGATTGGCAAGGAGACTTGAATGCGAAAACTTAACCTTATGGTTTCATGGAAGTATGCAGAGGCAAGAGATAGAAGTCATGGGTCTCTACAATGTAGATGTGGAGCTTGATTGCAAGTCGTTGGTTGAAAGGAAAATTTATCAAATGTTGAGCCTGGGGATATTATCTTAAAATGTCGATATTTACTTAAAAACTTGCAAAACTTTAAAACTAGTTTTATTCGAAGACATGTAAATTGTGTTGCTCATAAGTTTGCAAGAGTGTCACGTTTTTATGTTAATTACCGTTAAGTGCGTGATTTTATTCTTACTTGTATTGCCGAACTTTTGTTGAATGATATGTCTTAAGATTGTTGTTTTAAAATAAAAAATAAAATATGAACATTTCAGTCAATAAAATCAAACCCCTTTTAAATGAAAATATGAAGAAATTAGAGTTTAGTATTGATATAAACAAGCATTTAATAATTTATTGTCAAAAAAAACAAGCATTTAATAACCATTTTATCATGTGGAAAGTTTTTAAAAAATGTGTATAAATATGTTTTGGTGTTTTTAAATATATCCCTAAAATAAATTATTTTTATTTATTGAATCATGTTAATTCGGTTGTATATAAATTGAAAAGAATGTGCTTATAAAGTGACAATGTAAACTTACCGTAAGCGTCGGGGCTTCGATCCCCGCCTTGGGTACGTAGCAACGTTAAAACTCTGGGCTAGCTGTCCTGCCCCTCGAGGCACCTATAATTAGCGAGAGATTAGTCACTGCTGTCTATGCAGTGGATACCCGGGTTTACCAAAAAAAATAAATAAAAAATAAAAAACTTACCGTAAGGCCAAAAATGAGTCGAATTGAGTCAACTTGATTTAGCTCGATTTGACTCGATAAGAATTGGGTCAGCTTATAGCTTGACTTGAGCTCGACATGAACTTATTTTAGCTCGAGTTCGATTCGACTAAAGCTCGCAAGCATCTTGATCGGTTCAGCTCATTAACTCAACTCACACGAATAAAAGTAAAAACAATTTATTTTTTTTCATGTAAAAAAAATTTAGAAATGTTAGACCGTTGACATTTTAAATTAGATATTTACTAGTAGTTTGTGGATAAAATAATTTCTTAATTGAAAATATAAATATAAATATAATTATATTATTTATGTTTTACCTGTCTCTTGAGATTAATAATTAAAGTTTTTAGACAAGCATAATAATATAATTTGATAGTTGTATAATGATATGACTAGTGCCAAATAATTTGTCCAACCAATAAATAAAGAATCTTGCTCTAGAAATACAAAATGCATGCATAACGAATGATTTGAAATAAAAATGAAATTATATAATTTTAGTATTATATATATATATATAAAAATTATCGAGTTAATTCATAAGTCGAATAAGTTGAGCTATACCTAGCTCAAGTTCAACTCATTTATTTAATGAGCTCAATTTGCAACTCAAGTTCAACTCGTTTGGTTCAAGAACCGAGTTCAACGAGCTGTTTAATTAGTTGAGTTTCGAACTATGTTCGAATTGATTTGGTTCAATGTCGGTCCTAACTCATAGATTTAATCGCAAGTTGGATATTTTTCGGAATTTCCATGGCCAACAAATGTGCTCTCAAGTTGGGATCTCCATGTTAGCACATGAAATCATGCCAGCATTTTCGTTAACAATTATAATATAACGAGGTTTGTCATTTTGGGATTCCTTAGAGAGCATTTCAGAGGGTTCTTTAGCGGTTGAACTAGTTTATAAATATAAAATTATATAATGAAAATTTGTAATTAATGCTTGAGCTCAAACACTATTTGAAGTAGCATTTCAAAAAAAAATATTAATTAATGAAAAAACACTGTTAACTAGTTGTACCAAACACTTACAAAGAACTTATCCGCTATAATCTATTTGTAGTAAGCTAGCAGATTACCATTGTCAAACAGAGCTTTAACCTTGGATTCCACAATAGGTTGCGTGGAATTTAACATTCATTAATACAAGTTCCCTTGATCTAAGATTCAAAATGGAATGTTATCCACTGCAACCACAATATCTACAATTTCCTGTATTTAGTTATATTTTAGGAGTTTTTTTCTCATTTCCACACTCATTATTATTTTTTAAATAACCTCCCCCTTATTCTTTTACACTAAATGC
This sequence comes from Astragalus membranaceus, assembly GCA_039519185.1. Lineage (NCBI taxonomy): Eukaryota > Viridiplantae > Streptophyta > Magnoliopsida > Fabales > Fabaceae > Astragalus > Astragalus membranaceus. The sequence goes on from CM076849.1 coordinate 180,864,724, forward strand.
AGAACTCTGCAGTCTAATATTTTTTTTAGATAAACAATACTTCATTAAAGGAACACTAGGTTGCGTGGAATTTAACATTCATTAATACAAGTTCCCTTGATCTAAGATTCAAAATGGAATGTTATCCACTGCAACCACAATATCTACAATTTCCTGTATTTAGTTATATTTTAGGAGTTTTTTTTCTCATTTCCACACTCATTATTATTTTTTAAATAACCTCCCCCTTATTCTTTTACACTAAATGCAGAACTCTGCAGTCTAATATTTTTTTTAGATAAACAATACTTCATTAAAGGAACACTAGGGGTGCTCAAGCCCAAACAATACAATGATTACTCAATGTTTTGGCAATGAAGTGGATTGATCCACCAAGAGGAAATAGACAAATTAGAACTACATCCCACTCTATAAATAAACCAACTCCATGTTAAGCTCTTGATGCGGATAATAACTGAATCAATACTAACTTCCCCGCTCTTGAAAATAAGCCCATTCTGGGACAATTATATGCACCAACAAGTTGTTAACTAAATTAAATACTTAGCTTTCTTTTCTTTCCTTCCCTTGCAAACCTCACCAAGCCAAAGAAAGTGCCCCTAAGATTATATGTGGCATTATTCTGCACTCCCAACCATAAGCAAACATGGTTCCAAATGTCAGTAGCGAACCTACAGATCAAAAAAAGGTGTGGAATGTCTTCACGCTGCTGTGGACAGAATGAACACAACGCATCAGATTCAAAAACAATTACATGGCGCTGAAAAAGTAAACCACGCGTTGGCAACGACTCGCGCAACAAACACCACCCGAAAACATTGACTTTGGACGGAGTAATGGTCTTCCACAGCATCTCCAATAAGGTGTTCAACTCACTGTCCAGGCCAGTAACTTTACCAGAATTAACAAGCATTCTATAACAAGATTTGATTGAGAATACCTTAGCTACCTCCAATGTCCATACCCAAGTATCTCGCCTCGCTTGGTCTAGCTTCACCTCTTGTAAAATGACATGCAGGCAAACTGCCTCATCAACACAAACATAATCCCGGAGATGCATCCGAGGCTCCATCCAACGTCAACTATCGTTAAGCCAAGCTCCATTAACATGTTTATGTTCGCAACCTGCAAAAAGATTAGGAAACACTGAAGACAAAGGAACATCTCCTAACCAATGGTCATTAATCCAAAAATCTACTAATCCTCCATTCCCCAACCTTCTTCTGATGCAAGAAACGAAACCAACCAGCGTGGTTGTGAGACCGGTCCAAATGGAGCAAATCGTGCCACCAAATTGAACCAAGAGACCCTCTGTTGAATGCTTCCAAAGAACCATGAAGAAATGTTGAAGCAAAGTCTCCATATCTATGCATTAACAGGCCCCTCCAACATGCTTTATCATCCACCAAAGTCCTTCACATCCATTTGGTTAAAAGGGTAGTGTTAAATAATTCTAAGTTTTCAATGTCAAGTCCACCCTCCTTCCTTGGTTGACAAATCCTGTCCCAAGCCACCCAATACATGTTAAATAAGTAAGCTAGTTCGACATCTACTAGTTCGACTATGATAACTAAGTAAGCTAGTTCGTCACTTGCTAGTTCGACTCACAGAACTGGCTAGTTCGTCACTTGATAGTTCGACTCACAAAACTGATCTGTCGAAGTGAGGGAGTCGAAATTACAATTTTATTCAGTTGTATGTTTACTATTGTTTGCTGACTCAGCATGCTTATATTGACTGAGTATATAAGCAACATTCACAGTGATGCAATAAAATAACACTGATTTCAGTTTTACTCTTAACCAAATTTCAGTTACATCTTCTTCCCTCTCTCTCAGTGCGTGTGTGAGTGTGTGTGGTGTGTATGAAAATTCCAACAAATGGTATCAGAGCGTGATTGTTGAAGTTTTTCGAGAGTGAATCCAGTGTGAGAAGACGAGTGAAGTCTCAACGGTGAGAGTAAACTGTGATGACGACGAGCGGCCATTTTCCGGCGAACTTTCCGATCCTTGATGGAAGAAACTACGATCAGTGGAGTATGAAGATGAAGGCAATCCTTGGTTATCAGGATGTGTGGGATTTGGTGCAGAACGGACTAGCTCCGTTACCGACGAACGCAACTGTTGCGTAACAAACAACTTACAGAGAATCGAAGAAGAAGGATTGGAAAGGTCTGTGTATCCTCCATCAGTGTGTGAGTCCTGCAATTTTTGAGAAAATTGCTAGATCTGAAACGAGCAAAGCAGCGTGGGACATTCTCGCGAATTCCTACACCGGAGATCAAAAATTTAAAAAGGTGCGACTTCAAACCCTAAGAAGACAATATGAACTGCTAGGAATGGAGGAGAGTGAATCGATTGCTGCGTATTTCACTAGAGTCCAAACTATGACGAATCAGATGCTGTATTGTAGCGAAACGTTTGTAGCGACCGAAAAATCCGGGATAGGATTCCTCGAAGGTTCAAAAATGAAGTCGCCACCAAAGTTTAGTTTAAGGGCAAACATTGGAAAATCCCTTTTGGAATGGATAAGGGTCCTTGAGACCAGATTAGGGTTCGGGACTTGGTTATGCGTGGGAAAGGTATTAGCACCCCACGACATCCTTCCTAATGAAGGTTACCTGCTAACTAGTTGTAGGAAAGAATATTAATTTTGAAAATGTTTATTTTTACCGTTTTATTGTGAATTAAAAAGAAAGAAGGAAATTGATATTTTATTTAAGAAAATGATTATTTAGGAAAAGACTAAAAAAGGGTTTTTTATTAGTGCAATTGACAGAGGTCGGCCGCCCTCTGCTCCTACATATCTCTTGGTAGAGAATCAAATCACACGTAGTTCTTGGTAGAAAACTTTGTTTGTTGGTGCATTTTATTTAGGGACTTTAGGACTCCTAAGTGATCAGTTCATTTGTTCTAAAATGACGACTAGCCCGACTGAACAGTCGGCTTAGTCCCCTACTTTGTGAAAATGGATTTTTTTGAAGTTTGGAAGATAGTTTGATGTGTGGTGGTTTGATTTTATTTGAATAGGGGTTTTAGGACTCTTGATCCGTACGGTTCATTCGTCCTAAAACGGTGACTAACCCGACCATACGGCCGACTTAATCCCCTATTTTAAAAATTTGATTTGTGGAAAGAAATGTGTTTGTATTTTTTTAATTTAGAAATTGTTTGTTTTAAATAGGGATTTTAGGACATGATCCGTAACGGTTCATTAGTGACCTTAAAAAAACAGACTAACCCGACTGTACAGTCGACTTAGTCCCCTATTTATATTTTTTGAAAATATTTCTTTATTTATGAGAGGAAAAGGAATATTTTGTTTTTGTTTTGAATATGAACGAAAAGTTAACAAAAAAGAAAAAATGAAAAGTGTAACTAGTGAAAAATCTTTATCATGAATATTTAAAAATAAACTAATTAAAAGAAAAAAGGGAGGGGGAGAGAGAGAGCGAGAGCTTCGCTAGGAGAGGGAGAGAATGTGTTCAGTGTTCTTGTTGAATCACTGTGGTGTGTTTGTCAGTGTGGACAGAGCCTCCTTTTATAGGTGAAGGGTTAGGTGAAGAGACTTGCTGGACAAGTTAACTTGCTGGGCAAGTCGACTTGTTGGGCAAGCAGCTTGTTGGGCTGAAGGTTAATGCTAGTGACACCCCCCTTTTATTATTTTCGTTCTTCTCTATTTTTTTGGATTATTCTTATTTTTGTATTTTTGGGCTTTTTGTATTATTTGGACACTTTATTGTAATATATATTTTTTATTTTCTGATTTTATATCATTATTATTTTTATGGTTTTTTGATCAAAATGACTAAATTAAGTCCAAAATACCGAACATAGACCCATTTACTAAGAATTGACCCAATTTAGACAAACCGGTCTAAATTAAAACAAAACAGCGCTCGAAATGTCGTTCTCGTAATGATATGAACTTGTGACACGGGGACTAAAATAATTGCGATAAATGATCGGACAAAATTGGGGTATAACAACTGCCCCTCTTTATTTTTATTTTACTAGAAAAGGTGAATGGTTTTCAGATTTTCGTAGTAGAAATAAAAATAAAGTTAGAATAGACGCTAATTTTGTCCGCTTAGGGGGAAGATGAGTTAGGGAAAAGAGGGACGACTAATACTTGGCGTGTTAACCGAGAACGAAAAAGAAATGATCACTGGGGATCTGGAGGAGCACTGGGGCTCTAAAAGAGAATTTGGGCTCTAAGGGAGCATTGGGGCTCCATGGGGTTGCCTAAACCCTGAAGGACCATTTGGGGTCGAAGGTGCACTGGGGCTTTGAAGGACTGCCCGGGTCCGGGGGTGGCCTTTTTCGAGCGGCCGTTAATAAGATCAGGTCTAGAACTGATCACGAATGATGTCCACTATGTCTTAGGCTGACACAGCTAGTCTGAAGGGCCTGGGGCCGGATGATCCGTCGGTGCTCGATGCCGACGTGCGATCTGGATTGGACCTCTGGGGGTCTGAAGGTGCACTGGGGCTTTGGGGGTCCGATACTCTGAACTGTGATATGAGACCAGTGCTTGTAGCACTGACTTTGAGGAAACAAAGTATTGGGATTGACACATGGCGTACTTGCCTAGGACATACCTAATGAATGCATTTACCTGAGAAGGGAAAAGCTATCTATATTTTGCATGTCTAAAAATGCGATGGATGATGCATGTGTACAATATGGGTATGCGAAATGGTAGGTGTCCGATGGGATGAATGAAACGTGGCGTATGATGTGAGTCGAAGTTGGTGGAACATGGAGGTTGACAAACAACGTATGTGAATGCAGATAACATGTGAATGTGATTGTGCTGATTAATGAAGAATGTAATGGAATGAGCGATTTTTCCTCTTTTTGCTTTATGCCTTTCCTTTTTTTCTTAGTATATAATGAGTGTATGAAATGCCAAGTGCGAATGTGACGAAAATGTAATGCTTTGATGCGAATGTCGTGCATGGTATGATGATATGATTAGTGATGTAAAGAAGGTTTTGGCAATGATGAATGAAAGGAAGCACACGAATGCATGGTACAATGATATGATTAGTGATGTTGAAAGTTTTTGGCAATGATGAGACCGGCACTTGGCACGTCTATCGAAGCAAACTGTTATGTGTGCATGCGTGTAATGTGATGAATGTGCAATATGAAAGCAGATAAACTACCAAAGCCCGTGAATTGTGGATGCTAGAGCTGATCGGAAACAAAAATTGATCAGCCTGTATGCGAATGCAGATAACATGTGAATCCAAATGTATTGCTTAGATGCAGGTGCTATGGTAGATGCATGATTGCATGATGGAATGATTTATGCTATGATTTATTGATGATGCAGAGAGATTTTTTGTAATGATGAGAAATGAGACTTTTGATGCGAGAGACAGAGAAGTAATCATTCCTTGGAAAAAGGTTTGAACTCAGACGTGGCAACCTCAAGGTTGTCATTCACATGCACTGATGCACAAAAGTATTTGATTGCATTTGCAAGCTTGTTCACATTGTTCTTCCGTTTGATTATGATGTCCCATGATGATTGAATTTTAAGTCCACAAAGTTAACTGAGTGAGTTTCCAACTTCATATTAGTAACTTGTGTTCTCTCTCTTTGAAACATTGTTTTAATGAACATGTGTAGTAGTGCAAATACAGATGAATGAGCCAGCTGACTTGGGGTATGGACAGATATGACACGTGAGGGGATGAATGGTAGGTTTTTGCCAAAGTCATGAAAGGTATGTTCTCCCCAGCTCTAGAAATGTGGGACTGCCCTAATTCATAGTTGATGACGGTGAATGCATAACTTGCCCCTGTCTAGTGGTGACAACAACTAGGGGTGTAGAGGAAATTATGAATTGGTAATGCTGTGACTTTGGAATGAGAGGTGGAACGCAAAAGATTTTGTCTCAACCCATGGCGTTTGGTGTTGCCCCACCTATGACAAGGACAATGTTGCCCTGACTAGAGTTTGCGAAAAGCTGTATTTAGGATGGTGGGTTGAGAAATTGCCCTGGTATGGTTTTATGAATGTGAATATGACAAGGGGATGAGATGGGTGTAGGGCGAATTTCCCCAATTTTGAGCGGAGTGAGGGATTAACGGTGACAGGATTGCCCCACTTTGGAATGATATTTCTAGTTCGAGTGAGGTAGGGGAAAGGTGACAGAGTTAGGGTAATGGGTTTGTGAGTTGGTCGTATGGCTATATGGTATTGGATGTGGTATATGAATGAGACGGATGCTGGAAAATTTCCCCAAGTTTGAGAAGCATGAAAGGTGAAGGGACTGCCCCACTTTGGGATCTAGGTGATGGTCCTAGTACAAACTTTTGGTTCTTTTAAGATGATTCCCATGGACTATGAAAATTTCACTTGGTGATCACTAAACCTTGTCTTGGTATCAGTGCGACTTGAATAATCTTGGAGCGCAAGCCTTTTTTCTTTTTCTTTGTCTTTTTCTTTTTTTTTTTGCTTTTTTTTAGCTTTATTTTTTGTCATATTTTTTTTGAGCAAACATACCGTAAATAAATAAACTCAATTGTCCTAAAATTAAAACTTTAAGAAAACGAAAGCAATCAGTTATCGATCAGAATGGACTTGTTTAGGGATGTAACGTGGCCAACGGTTAGGGGTTTATGTAAGAAAGGGTTGGTAATGTGGCCAATGATTAGGGATTCATGAAAGACAAGGTTTGTAATGGGGCCAATGGTTAGGGATTCATGAAAGGAAAGGTTTGTAATGGGGCCAATGGTTGGGGGGTAATGTACCAGCGGTTAGGGATTTATGAAAAGAAATGATAATTGGGCCCAAAGAAGTGTTTGGGGGGTTTAGACAATGATCTTTCATGAAAGAAAGGATAAGTAGGCCCAAAGGGGTGTTTGAGGTCCATTTTTGAGTTTCGTGAAAGAAGTGCTAATTTGGCACAATAAGGTGTTTGAGGGCTTTAGACAATGATCTTTTTATTTGCGGTGCAATGTGGCTAGTGGTTGATAATTTATGAAAGAATGGGTGATTGGGCTCAAAGTGTTTGGGGATTGATGAGACAAATGATCTTTTTATTTAGTGGTGCACTTCATGATATGATGTATCAGCTCAAAGATTTATGCCGTATTTTTATTCAAGACTTTTGTCTCTTTTTTTTGAAATATGATTCTCATTCTTTGACGGCCTATTTCTCTTGAGTTGAATAAAATGAAGAAAGTAGTGCACCATCTTTGAATGGGGAACAGATCATTGTCTAGGGTGATTGAAAGATTTTTTTTGATTTTTTGGCTCAAAGTGGGTTGCAAAGGGTATTTTTTATGCTTTTTGTGAGAAGATGACCAAACTTCATTTCAAATCATGATTGCTTGTTTTCTCAAAGACTAACTCAAGGACAAAAAATTATTTATTTTTATATATCTGCTCTTTTTCTTTATTTTTTTTATATGCCCTAACTTTTGCTTAGGCTGCTCTCGCGAGTTTTCAACCTAACAGGCTTTTTTGATTATTTTTTGTAAAGGACTTGCACCAAAGGAATACAATGTTGACAAGATATCTAGTGATCACAAATTTGCCCCGGTTTGGAGGATCCAAGTGTTAGTTTATGAAACTTCATCATTGGGAACAAAACCAAAGAGTCAACTAAGAACTTGTGTGGAGAATATGCACTTTATAGAGTGGTTGGGGTGAGACTGGACATGAACAAGGGATGATGATAGGATGGAAAGGTGTGGACACTAACTGACTCAAACAAGAGCAAATGCACATCGCATACAAGTTCACTATACGAATGCTTCAAAGAGAGTTAACATAGTTAGAGACATGCATGATAGAAAATTTTTTGATAACACATTAGTTAACAAAATGGACTATTTTGATCGTTTATCATGGGATGGATGAGATGCATTGTTTTGCTGACAAAAATTGTGGACGAGCTGCATCATTAAAAAAAAATTTGAAAATTGAGTGTCTTGAAACACCTTGAGTTTGCAGCTAAGTCCGACCTCGTTTGAAATTTAGTAGGTTAAACTTTTTCAAGGAAGAACAATCAATTAAAATGTATTTGCAAGAACGCCTCATCTCTCATCAATTTTTTTTTCAAAAAGTATGCTCATTTTTTTTTTAAAATTATGAAGTAAAATGTAATGGATAACTAACACATGATGATGGATATGAATGATGAAAATGCAAATGCATGAGATATGTTTCTAAAAAATAACTTGCAAAAGTAAAATATGATTTTTTGAATTTTTTCTTTTTAGAAGACCGGAAAAATGTATCAGTGTTTGTTTGAATGCAGGGGTATAAGGCTCATTTGTGTCCTACGAGGGTTCCTTAGAGAATAGGTCTAGGGCTTGTCTGTTAAGTGAGCCTTTCAAAAGGTAGCTCTAAAGAGTCCTACATAAGGTTCCTAGAGCCAACGACCCCAGTTAAGAACACTGATCAACAACAATAGGCAAGCTATTAGGAGTGCCAGCATTCTCAATAGGGACCAAACTCTAGGTGAGACTTTCGTGACCACCCAACAGGACGCACATCCAGTAGGCCATCACTACGCAGTCTCGTTCTAACTTAGGTTATTCTCCAGTCCGGGTACAGGACTATTCTCACGTGTGTGCAAAAGTGTGATAGTGGCTGTTACATATAATACATCAACCTTAAACACATCAGCACATCAACTATCATCATCAATCTAATACAGTGGCAGGACAACTGAATTGTAAATACCGAATCATAAGCAGGCAGCATTCTCAAGTTTTCTCTGTACGCACATCTCACCAGTGTTTCACTCTTGAGGTGTTTCGGGTATTCACTCAATTCACAGTACCTGCATCATCGTTTCATAGGCTTGACAGAGTTCTATATCATTCTATACAATGAAATGCATACACACATTTGAGGACTTTAAGGGTTATAGCGGGGCTTAGGTAAGGGTGGATACATTTGGATAAGTAGGTTGCACTTGGAGTTAGGCTTACCTCTCTTTTTGTCAATTTCACGCAATACTCACCCATTTTCCCAAAGCATTTAACAAAACAAGAGAAGGATTTTATTTATTTATTTTTCTCTTTTTTTTTATATGTATATATATATATATATATATATACACATATATATCTTTTTCTTTCTTTCTTTTCTTGCTCCTTCTCTTGTATACCACCCCAAACTTATATTGTTGCTATTCCACGAGCAACCCCAAACTTAAAAATTTCCCCACTCTCACAGCTTTTGTTACCTAACTCCAAGTTAAGAATTAACTAGGCTATGATTGTCAGAGAAACAGCATACAATTTTTAACAATAGGCTCAGAGGGGCTAGCAGAGGATAAACATTAATTAGGTGTGGTTTGAAAGGCTCAGGGGTGCCAACAGAAATGCCTCAGTGTGTATGAAAATCAAATGCAAAAACAATTAAGCACAATGTCAAGTTCTGCAGACTAATGCAGGCAAGGAATACACACAATATATATATGAGAACGTGTTTAGGCTCAAACCTCACAGTTGGGATCATAGAGATGGAACTTGAGAGATGCTGCTCACCGATGATAAGGAACTTCCGCAACGTTTGTCATGACCGCTGCTATTACTTGATGATAAAACTTGAAGTGCGAGTGTCAAAAGGAAAAAATGCAAACATGCGACCCCAAATGCCACACATCATCACCATTGAAGCTGCTTTAACAAAACAAAAACAAAATATAGGGCAGTGGTGTCCCAATATCACAGAGTAAGTTATAATAATAAGTACAGACCAAAGTGCGAAATAAAGTCAAAATAGGGCTAAATACAACCAAAAGTGCAAAATAAAATGTGTGAATAAAAACAAGAGAATGATAAATGAGCCTCCTGCTCAAGGGAATGAAAAGTGGCGCTCACCAGTGGGTTGCCTCCCACCAAGCGCTTCTTTAACGTCACTAGCTTGACGGTTGTCAGAGGATGACTCAGTCTGGTTCAGGTGGAGAACTCAGCCTCTCCAATGCCTCTTTAAATTCTTCTTGGGTACACTTTCCTTTCAGGTTGCCGTTCCTCTCGCTAGATGATGCATGAGAGGAATGTAGCAGAGGATCCACAGACATACCCATAACTTTTTTAGAATCTTTCGATACCATAAGAGAGTTCTCAAGGGATGAATGGGGGCGAATTCTGTTTGCAACAATGGGATCAGGCGCCTCACTACCACAATACCCTTCTTTTTCCTTCTCTAGGCATATGGACTTTAGCTCATTAAAATTCACAGCTTCATCTTGGACTCTCAAGGTCAAGGTTCCATCTGCCATGTCAACTTCAGCTCTACTAGTTGCTAGGAAGGGTCTTCCCAAAATCAACGGGGTGTCATTGTCTTCATCCATGTCAAGAACCACAAAATCCACTGGGAAGAGGAATTTGTCAACCTTTACCAAGACATCTTCGACAACCCCCCAAGGATATCTTATAGACCGATCCGCAAGATGCAACGTCATGTTGGTTGGTTTCACCTCCCCTCCGCCAAGTTTTTCCCACATAGCCAATGGCATCAGATTAATGCTTTCCCCTAAGTCACAAAGAGTCTTGTCTATGGTTACACCACCAATTGCACAAGGCATGGTGAAGCTCCCGACATCTTTCAACTTAGGAGGCAGTTTTCTTTGAATAATGGCACTACACTCAGCTGTCAAGGCCACTGTCTCATCTCCCTTGAACTTCCTTTTCTTTGTCAACAATGTTGAACCAAGGACAAACACTCGTTGTTTTGTATGATAACAAATTACACATTATCTACTAATGGTTGCAGTGTATAAAAGTGCAGGGACAAAATAAAGTACAGGACATGAATCAAAGAGCAGGAAATATTAAAGTGGAGCAGCTTGGAGAAGAAGCCACCTCAGCAGTTCAAGACCTATTTGTTTATCCGCTTTCTTTAGGACACAATGTAAGGTCTGTCATACCCTAATTTTGTCCGGCTAATTTAAAACTAGAAAATCCAAAATATTGTTTTTGTCGTTTATGTGTGTCGGTCCCAGTCGTGTATATGCGTGTTACTTCTCATTGTGCGCGCGTGCGATTTTTAATAATGTACACATTTTTGTCCTCGTTGCGAACGCGTGTTCGCGTCTCGTTGTGTACGGTTGTTTTTTTTGGTACGCGAATTCACGTATTCTCATTTTGGACGCGCATTCGCGTCTTGTCACGTACGTATGTTTTTCGTCGTTGTTATCGGTTTAATTTTGTTATAAAAATCAAATAAAAATCAGATTGCAAATAAATGTTTTTTTAATCAATGTTTTTACAAAGTCAACTTTGTTACAAAAAAACAAAATACAAAATAGTACAAAAATTAATTAAAAGTAAAAGTACAAAAAAATAATAATCAAAATAAAATAAAGGGACTAGCAGCCAGCCACTGTTTTGATGTTTTGAGAAGGAAAACAAGTATTCTTTCTTGCTGTTCTCCCATTTTCCCTTTTTTGCTCCAACAAGACAGCTTTGCAGGCATTGCTGCTGCTGCTCCACCACTGCTCCACCACTGCTCCACTACCTCTGATTTCTCTGCAAAGTCATAACAACAAAATTTGTCCCATTAGTTTACTACTCTATAAGAAAAACAGAAGCAGAAACAGTAAAGGGGGAACAGGCGCAGAATCAAAACATCAGAAATCAAAAAAGAAAAAGGAGGAGCTTGAAGCTCCGGCCACCCCATGGTGGTCGCCATCACAACCACCCCCACAGCCACCGTAAACCTCACCACCGAACACCACGACTTGCTACAACCACTTCAGCAACAACACTGATCGCTTCCACTCCTCCCCCCTACGGCCCATCACAACCACCTCCAACAACCACACAAAACCACCGCAACCACCGCCGTCAACCTTCACCTCACCACCACAAAAAAATGCAAGCTTCGCGAACCACCACCAAACAGCCACTGGAATCACCACCGGAACCACCACCGGAACCCCTCCTCTCTCCCCTCGGTTCCGTTTCTCCACCACGGCGCCGGAGCCCACCAAGGCCTCCCCCGGCGTCGTCCTCCCTACCGCTGCCGTCCCTCTCACCATCGCCGTCCATCTCTCTCCTCTCTTCCTCCTCACCGTCGCCACTCCTCCCTCCTACAACCACCACACCACCATAAAAACCACCAAACCAAGAGAGGAGAAGAAGAAGAACTCACCCTCGCCACCACGGTTCCCCGCCTCTTTCTCTCACGGTCGTTCTCTCCTCTCCATCCGCCGGTCAACTCTCTCCCTCCGCCGTTCACTTTCTTTTCTTTTCGTGAAACCCTCTCTCTCTCTCTGTATTTCTCTGGCTGCAGCGTTGGAGGCAGAGATAGAATTAGGGTTTAATTGATTTCACTTTGGCTTTATATAGTGTAGGTTTTAGCTTATTTTAATTCTGTTTTTTTTAGTTTTAATCAGATTGCTTCCTCCACCTCTATTTTTAATTCCGCGCCCCACTAAGAAAGCCCACGTTTCGTGGGTTGGCCAGCCTGATACTGGGCTGGACTGCTACTAAATGCACCCCTTCTTTTTACTCATACAACCACCTGTTTCTGTTTTTTTTTAAAAATGTCTTTTCCATGAATGAACAATTTTTTTTTTTTACAAACCTTTTTCCAAGTAACGAATAAATGTTTACCCAAACATGAAAAATGATTTGGTACTAATGGTCACTCTGAGCTTAGCTTGTTTTACCGTTAACAACAGCTTTATTTTCAAACGAGTTATGAGTGATGACCACTCTGAGTTTTACTTGTTTAGTCATTACGAGTACCTCTCCCAATTTCGAAAATAAATAAAAAACGCCAAACACACAAACATTTTCTACCAAGAACTACGTGCGATTTGATTCTCTACCAGGAGATACGTAGGAGCGGAGGGCGGCCGACCTCTGTCAATTGCATTAATAAAAAACCCCTTTTTTTTTCTCTTTTAATTCATTTCTCTCATTTTTCTCCAAAAGTACAAAAAATAATTAACCGTTTAGTGAGTCTTTTTTTTTATTATTATAAGGGTAAATCATTTTTTGAATTAATAAGTGTTTACACATTTAGTTAAAAGGTAACCTTCCTTAGGAAGGATGTCGTAGGGTGCTAATACCTTCCCTACTCATAAACGACTCCCGAGCCGAAACCTGGTCCGCAAAACCCCCTTATCCACTCAATAGGGATTTTCCAATGTTTGCCCTTAAACTAAAACTTTGGTGGCGGCTTCATTCAAGAACTTCGAAGAATCCCTCCTCCGGATTTTTCGGTCGCTACAGCTGGCGACTTCACTGGGGACATATTAAGAGAGTCAAGCCAAGTTAACTAAATGTGTAAGTTTTATTAACGTTATATTTTGTTTTTACCCTTATGCTTATTTTATTTATTTATTAGCATTTCTTCATATTATTGAACCTTAGGGTAGACGACTCTCTTGTTATTATTGTTGAATATCTTTTTCAGCTTGGCTAGTTTAGGTATTTCGCCCTCATCACACACCTCACTTACACTTTTGCACACACTCTTGAGTGGGGCCCTATACCCGGGTCTGCAAATAACCTAGGACGAGTGGAGATTATTAGTGACAGTCATTCTGGATTTTATCTGTCTGACTCTCATGAAAGTCTCAGCCAGAGTACGCTCTTTCATGGTATCCCACACCAGGTAACTCGTTATCGTTGTGGATCATATCATAAATGAGATTTTAGCTCTGGAGACCTTTGTGAGGAAGTGAATAGAGCCACATGAGAGATTGATCACATAAGCAACCCTAGACCATGTTGAAAATCCCAATTTAGACATGACCCACCTAGAACACAGGGGCATTATACTTACTCTCTCTATTAACCTAGGTTAGCATTTCTCCAAAATAAAATCACTCAAAAAAATATTTCATACTTCCTTCATTTGCATGCACATGAGACGACATCACTCATCTCATTCATCATACAAAAATCATCATGCATTCATAACAAAATAAAATCATTCTTTTCACTTGCATCACGTTACCATTTCTCCACCATACATCTCATCATCAATCCAATTATCATATGTTCATAATTTGTAAATATTAAAGATCATCATCAAATAGTGCAGGCTTCACATAATGATGGAATGCATGTTAAATATGTGACATTCATACATCATTTCACTCATATTGTCATCCTAGTTCAAATACATGATTTCTCTATGCATGCATCAGTTCTAAATAAAAAGAAAAAGAAAATAGTGTTATTATTCTTCCCACTCATCATCCAAAATATATATATTTTAGTTAACATTTTATGATAATTTGCATCAACTATATGTTGCATTGTTTAAAAAAAAAAAAAAATCATTTAGAATAACTGGGTTTTCCAAATGAACATTCCTTCAGTATTTCATGCATTTACATTTTCATCATGCAATATACATTTGTCAGGTGTTCATTCATGCATTACATTTTAACAAAAAAACAAGAATCATAACTTTATTCAATCATCATCAAATGAAAAGAGTGTTTGCATCATCACCACGTTGCATTGCCTCTCTAAAAAAAAGGGTCATTTACGATAATTTTTTTTTTTTTCTTTCTTCGCACACTTAGCATTCCATTAGAGTCAAACAATCATTTTCCCCTGCATGTGTCGTTTTCTAAAAACAAAAAACAAAAAAACATGTCATTACTCTTTTCATACATCATTGATCATCCAATAAAATAAATGAGAATTTGTAACTTTGCATGTTGCATGACTTCTTAAAAAAAAAACTCATTTAAAATAATCATTTCTTTGAACATCTTACATGTCATTGGAATCAAACAATCATGTGCATTCCATGCACTTGCATCTTCATCATACATTCGTAGCAAAATAAGATCATTCTTTTCATAAGCATCTCATCTCACCACCATGCATCTCATCATCTCTAAATAACAGAAATATCATTTGCATTATTTGTCCATCTTGCATATCCACACTAGAAAAAAAATATCACTGTGGTATTATATATTCATTCATCAGTTCATTTAAACGCATTATTTCCTCTTCATGCATTATATGAAAAAAGGGGGGCCATTTATTTCTTTCACATCCACTTTAAAGGCATTACTCCCATGCATCATAATAAAAACAAAGTCATTCATTCCTCTCACATCCATCTCAAGGGCATCAGTCCTCTCACATGCATTGAGACAAAATTAGAAATTGCATCATTTTCTTCTATTCTTGCATCAGTCACCATCCATTTTTTTTTTTAGCTGAAACAAAAAGTAAATCATATAGCCATTTAAGATATCAATTTACCACATTCAAGCAATCATTGTACATTTCATGCATTCTACTTTATTCAAATAATTTTTCCAAGAAAATAAAAAATGAAGCTCGTAAGATTTTTTTTTAACACACTGTTTGATGAGAAACGACGCCTTCTTGAAAATATATTCGAATTGATTCCTCTTCCTTGGAAAATGTTGTCACACCCTAGCTTGATTCACCGACATCAAGTCCTTCACCCTTCACTCCATATACGTCCTACTCACACCTACCATATTTATGGAAACCATCCACCCACTTAACCATTCAGTGGAATTCACCAAAAACTCATTCACCATCATTGCCACTACAATATTGACCATATCATAGGCTTGTCCCTTAGCCACTGCGTGCCCCACCAAGGACACCAGCCAACATATATCTCACACCCGTGATAAGAAGCTTAAATGTCTATTTTATTAGCTTGTGTGGTTTTGACAATTAAAATTGTTCTATCTTAAGCGGTGTTAACTCTCCATGAAGCATTTGCAAAATAAACTAATCTGACATGTGTGTTTACCGTTGTTTGAGTCAGTTACCCTACCCCCGTCTTTCCGCCACTTCCAGACCCAACCATCCATAAAAGGCCCAGTCCCCACAAGAGTATTTCATTCGCTTTCCCCCAGTGATGAAATTTCACGAATAACGCTTTGTACGCTCCATACTAGGGCAGAGTAATGATCACTAAGATTTTCTGCTAGCATTCTAAACACTCGTGCAAGTCCTTTGAGTAAAAAAAACACAAAAGAGATCCAAAAAAGAAAAGCCCGTTAGGTTGAAAACTCGCGAGAGCAGCCTGAGCAAAAATTAGGGCATAAAAAAGAAAATAATAAATAAAGAAAAGCAAATATATTAAAATGAAGTTTTGTCCCATAGTTACAATTTCAAGAAAATAAGCAATCATGAGTTGAATTGGAGTTTGGCCATTTTCCTATATCCAAAAATCCAAAAAAAGAGAAATGCCCTTTGCTACCCACTTCGAGCCAAAAAATCAAAAATCTTTCAAACACCTTAGACAGGGATCAATCCCATATCTAACAGCTCGCTCAGCTCGAAAAAAAAGAGAAAAATCACAAAAAAAAAAGTGAAAGAAAAAAAAAAGGAGTGAAAAATCCTGAAAACCAAAGCGGTAGAAATTGTGAGCTGATACTTCACACCATCGAGCATATAAAACTTCCTTGTCTGAAATAAACCCTCAAACACTTCCTTTGGCCTAAGCATCCAATCCTCCATAAACCCTCAAATGCGCTACAACCCGAAAACAGGTTCATTCCACCATGAAGCACATAAAAGATTCTTTGTCTCAACCAACCCCGAACACTCTCAGGAGCAAAGTAATCATTTCCTTCATGAATCATTAACCATTGGCCATATTACAATCCTAAAGCCTATTCTGATCAGTGATTGGTTGCTTCCATTTTTCTCAAAGCTTATACTCTAGGACAAAATAATCAGAATAATTGATTTGCTCAAAAAAAAAACAAAGAGAAAAATATTATTACAAAAATAAGGAAAAAAGAAAAAAAACTTAAAAGGGCTCGCACGCTCGAAGAGAAGATAACAGTGATCATCAACAAAGTGAATTTTCTTCGAACCAAAAACTCTCGACTGTCTTAGTTTGTGGAATCCTTCCCAAGGAAAACCACAAATCCCTACTAAGGCAGTTACTTGACTTATCATATCAAAATGGGGCAATACCCCACCCTCCATTCCACTCAAACTCAGGGAGATTTTTAGCATCCCCAAAATGCCCTCATCTTTTATCCCGTTCATATACTACACCCATATAGCCATACCAGCCCAATTTCCAAACCATTATTCTAACTTTGCACCCTGTTACGATCCCACTCGAGATGGGGCAATCTTCACCTTTCATGGATTGGGGCAATCTTGTCCTCTTGTAGACCGGAGCATCATATCCCTCGGCCCGAAAGAATCCTTCTGCCTCTCATTCCATTCATTCCTAGCCACGCGTCACCCCAATACCTGCATAGTTCTCAATCCCCCAACCAGTCTATATCCTTAGTTGTCATTGTCCTCCCTAGACAAAGGCAGACTGTTTCACTCCCCACTATTTGAAGTCAAAATTGGGGCAGTCAAACATTTTTACCTTGGGGCAAGCTTATCTCTCATAAGTTTGAGCCAATAAACCTCATCCTCCACTCCACTCATGTGTCACGCTTGACTATACCCTACAAATCTTGAACCCTGAGTCAACTGGCACATTCATTTGCATTCGCACTGTTTTTCATATTTATTAAGCAAATGCTTCAAAAAGAGAGACACACAATAATGACAATCCCTCTAAGTTGACATCTTAGACTTGAAAGCTTAGCCATCATGGGTCATCATAACCAAATGAGAACCCATCTGCAAATACACATCTCGATCTCTAGAAATGGCACTAATACATTGCTGCAAGCCACACTTTTCAAGATGACAATCTTGAGCTTACCAGAGTTCAAGTCCAAGCCATCAAAAATCTTTCTTCCAAGGAACGATCAATTCAAAATGTTTAGCTCTCTGTTTCCAACATCAAAAGTTTCGTTTCACATCAAACATTTTTGCATCCTTACAAAACAAAAAGTGTTGTTACCAACAAATCATGCATTAGACATGTCCTCATTATTATAGAAGTAAACCTTGCATCTGATCATACTCATCACCACTTTCTCATGCAAGTATTGTACATGCATTCACATTCAGCTTGTTTTTGCCTACACAATTTTGCTTCTTTCGCATTACGCATTGCGTATCCATACATGCATACCCGTACATAACATGTATTGCTTCAATAAAAAGCCGAATGTCGGTCTCATTATTACCAAAGTCCGTCTGCATCCCAATCAATCATATCATAGCATCGCACCATGCATTCATTCACCATGGCGTCTGCATCAAAATATTACATACCTATCATATTCGCATTCTCATTTCATGCATTCATCAAATACCAAAAAGACAATAAAGCGAAAAGATAAAAAACCCTCCCACATCCCAACAAACATCCAATCATTGCATCATACAACATCAAGTCATGCGGCTACCACAACCCTTCATTTAAGCATTACGTGTGCACGTTCACTCATTCACGAAAAGGGGCAAAACAAGAGAAAACCAAAAAGGCAAAAATTATCCACATTGCACCTGTTACTCCCACCAAAGTATAGATCATTCCATCAACCAGCAGCACATCTGCATTCGCATGTCATCTACCGTCGCATACACGGCTTATCAGTTTCTGTTTTCGATCAACTTCAGCGTCCATCATTCACGGGCTTTTTGTAGTCCATTTACTTTCGCATTGCACATTCATCACATTGCACACATATAACACTTTTTGCTTCGATAGACGCGCCAAGTGCCGGTCTCATCGTTGCCAAAAGCTTTCTACATCACCAATCATATCATTTGCTATGCATTCATGTGTTTCCTTTTATTCACCGTAGCATTTGCATCAAAATATTACATTCGCATGATATTCACATTCGCATTGCATGCATCAAGAAAAGAAGCAAAAAAAAGCAAAAGGAAAAATTCATCCATTACATTCATCATCACACCAAAAATAATCACCACGGTCACATTTGCATTTCATACACCGTTGTCGACTTTCTCATTCCACCAGGTTCAACACCCATGGTACACTCATTTCATTCATCATCCCCCAGATACCAATCATTGCACGTTCATCACATTACACGCATGACATTGTTTGCTTCGATAGACGTGTCAAGTGCCGGTCTCATCGTTGCCCCCAAAAAAGAGTTTTTTTTACATCACTAATCATATCTTTGTACCATGCATGACATTCGCGTCAAGGCATTACATTTGCATCTCATTCACACTTTGCATTTCATACACTCATATACCAAGAAAAAAGAGAAAAGCAAAAAAAAGACAAAAAGAGAAAAATTGCTCATTCCATTATGGTCATCATTCCACCAAAATCAATCAGCACGACCACATTCCTACTTTATCTGCATTCACACACGTTGTTCGTCAACCTCCATGTCCCATCAACTTCAACTCACAGCATCTGCCACACTTCATTCACCCATCGAACACTTACCATTTCACGTACCTATACTGCACGCATACATCATTCGTTGCATACCAAATATGCTTCTCCCTTCCCAGGTAAATGCATTCATTAGGTGTGTTCTAGGCAGGTACGCCATGTACCAATCCCAATAGTTTGTTCCCTCAAAGTCAGTGCTCCAAGCGCTGGTCTCATACTACAATTCAGAATCTCAGTACTCCTTTAAACCCCCAGCGGTCCCTCAGAGCCCAAGCGCTCCTTCAGACCCCAAGCGCTCCTTCAGACCCCCAGCGGTCCCTCAGAGCCCAAGCGCTCCTTCAGACCAACAATGGTCCTTCAATCCAGATCGCACGTCGCGTTATCGAGCAACCGACGGATCATCCGGCCCCAGGCCCTTCAGACTAGCTGTGTCTGCCTAAAAAACACAGTGCACGTCCTTCGAGGTGCGCAAATCAGGTCAACGACCTGACCTTGCCCCCATGGCCGCTCGAAAAAGGCCCCCCCAAGCAGACCGTTTTACTAGTACCGTTGCTAGTTTGCGCTCCATCAGACCCATTGGTCCATCAGGCTTAGGCATGCCCTTCAGACCTCGTCGGTCCTTCAGTTTAACTCCAATCAATGCGCCAAGCATCGACTGCGAATTAGACCATCAGAGCCCAGTGCTCCTTCAGATCCCCGGTGATCCTTATTTACTTTTATTCTATGTCAACCCATTATCTTTCAATGATTTCTAAAAAATAATCTTGACAAAATTAGTGTCTTTTTATCTTCATTTCTATTTTACTCGGGAAATTTGGAAACTCTTCATATTTCCTAGTAAAATATAAATAAAGAGGGGCAGCTGTCATACCCTAATTTTGTCCGGCTAATTTAAAACTAGAAAATCCAAAATATTGTTTTTGTCGTTTATGTGTGTCGGTCCCAGTCGTGTATATGCGTGTTACTTCTCATTGTGCGCGCGTGCGATTTTTAATAATGTACACATTTTTGTCCTCGTTGCGAACGCGTGTTCGCGTCTCGTTGTGTACGGTTGTTTTTTTTGGTACGCGAATTCACGTATTCTCATTTTGGACGCGCATTCGCGTCTTGTCACGTACGTATGTTTTTCGTCGTTGTTATCGGTTTAATTTTGTTATAAAAATCAAATAAAAATCAGATTGCAAATAAATGTTTTTTTAATCAATGTTTTTACAAAGTCAACTTTGTTACAAAAAAACAAAATACAAAATAGTACAAAAATTAATTAAAAGTAAAAGTACAAAAAAATAATAATCAAAATAAAATAAAGGGACTAGCAGCCAGCCACTGTTTTGATGTTTTGAGAAGGAAAACAAGTATTCTTTCTTGCTGTTCTCCCATTTTCCCTTTTTTGCTCCAACAAGACAGCTTTGCAGGCATTGCTGCTGCTGCTCCACCACTGCTCCACCACTGCTCCACTACCTCTGATTTCTCTGCAAAGTCATAACAACAAAATTTGTCCCATTAGTTTACTACTCTATAAGAAAAACAGAAGCAGAAACAGTAAAGGGGGAACAGGCGCAGAATCAAAACATCAGAAATCAAAAAAGAAAAAGGAGGAGCTTGAAGCTCCGGCCACCCCATGGTGGTCGCCATCACAACCACCCCCACAGCCACCGTAAACCTCACCACCGAACACCACGACTTGCTACAACCACTTCAGCAACAACACTGATCGCTTCCACTCCTCCCCCCTACGGCCCATCACAACCACCTCCAACAACCACACAAAACCACCGCAACCACCGCCGTCAACCTTCACCTCACCACCACAAAAAAATGCAAGCTTCGCGAACCACCACCAAACAGCCACTGGAATCACCACCGGAACCACCACCGGAACCCCTCCTCTCTCCCCTCGGTTCCGTTTCTCCACCACGGCGCCGGAGCCCACCAAGGCCTCCCCCGGCGTCGTCCTCCCTACCGCTGCCGTCCCTCTCACCATCGCCGTCCATCTCTCTCCTCTCTTCCTCCTCACCGTCGCCACTCCTCCCTCCTACAACCACCACACCACCATAAAAACCACCAAACCAAGAGAGGAGAAGAAGAAGAACTCACCCTCGCCACCACGGTTCCCCGCCTCTTTCTCTCACGGTCGTTCTCTCCTCTCCATCCGCCGGTCAACTCTCTCCCTCCGCCGTTCACTTTCTTTTCTTTTCGTGAAACCCTCTCTCTCTCTCTGTATTTCTCTGGCTGCAGCGTTGGAGGCAGAGATAGAATTAGGGTTTAATTGATTTCACTTTGGCTTTATATAGTGTAGGTTTTAGCTTATTTTAATTCTGTTTTTTTTAGTTTTAATCAGATTGCTTCCTCCACCTCTATTTTTAATTCCGCGCCCCACTAAGAAAGCCCACGTTTCGTGGGTTGGCCAGCCTGATACTGGGCTGGACTGCTACTAAATGCACCCCTTCTTTTTACTCATACAACCACCTGTTTCTGTTTTTTTTTAAAAATGTCTTTTCCATGAATGAACAATTTTTTTTTTTTTACAAACCTTTTTCCAAGTAACGAATAAATGTTTACCCAAACATGAAAAATGATTTGGTACTAATGGTCACTCTGAGCTTAGCTTGTTTTACCGTTAACAACAGCTTTATTTTCAAACGAGTTATGAGTGATGACCACTCTGAGTTTTACTTGTTTAGTCATTACGAGTACCTCTCCCAATTTCGAAAATAAATAAAAAACGCCAAACACACAAACATTTTCTACCAAGAACTACGTGCGTTTTGATTCTCTACCAGGAGATACGTAGGAGCGGAGGGCGGCCGACCTCTGTCAATTGCATTAATAAAAAACCCCTTTTTTTTTCTCTTTTAATTCATTTCTCTCATTTTTCTCCAAAAGTACAAAAAATAATTAACCGTTTAGTGAGTCTTTTTTTTTATTATTATAAGGGTAAATCATTTTTTGAATTAATAAGTGTTTACACATTTAGTTAAAAGGTAACCTTCCTTAGGAAGGATGTCGTAGGGTGCTAATACCTTCCCTACTCATAAACGACTCCCGAGCCGAAACCTGGTCCGCAAAACCCCCTTATCCACTCAATAGGGATTTTCCAATGTTTGCCCTTAAACTAAAACTTTGGTGGCGGCTTCATTCAAGAACTTCGAAGAATCCCTCCTCCGGATTTTTCGGTCGCTACAAGGTCCTATCACTTAAGGTCTATGACAGTTTAAATAGCTGAGAGATGATTTTTGAAAACATGCATCATGCATCAAAATTAGGGTTTTGAAATATATTTTTGCATGCATGCATAAGGTGGCACCTAAACCTAAAAACGATTTTGTGGAAAGCAAAAAACAATTTCTATTTTGTTCCAATGGCTATGAAATCGATTTATATAATGTATATAGGCTATGAAATCGATTTTAGGCTCACCTATAGGCCAAGAATCGATTTCCTTGCCCTATGTTTGAAGTATGTAATCGATTCATGCATATACATAAGCCAAAGGTAAGAATCGATTTCCTTCTATTTCAAAAGACTATGAAATCGATTTTCAAGCAATCCTATAGGCTATGAATCGATTCCTCCTCATTTTAAACAAAGTAAGAATCGATTCCTACCTTATTCAGGATGTCCTGAAAATCGATTCTCACCTATTTCTAAAGAAACAAACAATCGATTCCTATGTTCTCCATATGTAAAGAATCGATTCCTCAATTTTTTAACTAGCCATATAATCGATTCTTATGTCTTCTAAAATGATAAGAATCGATTCATCAACATTTTCACTTCATCAAATAATCGATTCATCTTGGCAATAAATGTTTTTTTCAAAATTCTACGCTTTCCTAAGCCTATAAATAGGCAGCCTAAAATCATTCTTCAGCACACCACATTTTCTCAACAAGTCTCTCTTCTTCTCACACGAAATTTCTAGATCTGAGAAAGAGAAAAATAGAGCTATCACTTTCATATCATTTTTATAGATCTACTCATCTCTCGCAGCTATTATATTGTCATATTATCTGAGGTGATTAGATCATAGCTTCTATATTGTAATCTACTTTTGTGGGGTCATTTTGAAATCCTGGGAAGTTTTCTTGGGTCTCTCAATCAGGAGATTGAGTTGGTTTGAAATCCTGGGAGGTGATCTTGGGTCGTTCAATCGGGGAGATTGAAGTGGTTTTGAAATCCTGGGAGGTGCTCTTGGGTCGTTCAATCAGGAGATTGAAGCGGTTGAAATCCTTAGCGGGGAGCTCGGGTTCTCAATTCAGGGGAATTGAGATTTGCTATTTGAAGTTGATTGTTTGTAAAACATTGGTTCTTCATATAGTGGTTATCAGCAAAGTCCAAAGGTTGCAAAGCCGGAGGCCGAGGACGTAGGGCTTTTATCCCAAACCTCGTAAAATTCCTGGTGTATCTCTATCCCTCTCTCTTTACTTTATTTACTGTTTATATCTGTTTATAATATCACTACTCTGATCTGAATCTGTTAATCTATAACTATATCCCTACTCTGATCTGAATCTGTTAATTTGGTTATAGTTATACTCGTTGTACTACAGATCTGTTTATCTATCATCTTCTCTATCACTACTGTAGATCTGCTATATTCAATATCATTGCATTACTTATAAAACAACCTTATTGTAAATATTGAATATAGAATAATAATTCATTGTGCCTAATCTGCCTACTTGCATATATCTGATAAGTTCAAATCTCTTTTTCCGCATTTAAACAAACTTATCATTTATTTTGAAAAGAATCCAAGAATTACACATAACCTTATTCACCCCCCCTCTAAGGTTATACTATAGTCTAACAAACAACTCCTTCATAAACTTGGCATAAACCGGCATTTGCTCAAGTGCCTCTGCAAAAGGTATGTTGATTTGAAGGCGTTTGAAAATATCCATAAACTTGGAGAACTGCTCATCTTTCTGATCCTTCTTGCTCCTTTGAGGGTATGGCAACCTTATGTATGAAGGAATTTCTTTGGGCTTCTCGTCTACCTGCAAATTTTCATTAAACAAATTTTCTTTTTGGTTAGACTTCACGGCTCCCTCATTTTTTCTTCTCAACTCATTTTCAACACCTTCATTTTTCTTTGTCAACTCCTCCCTCGACTCCTCAGTTTCACCGCTTCCTTCTCTAGGCTTGGGTGTGGGCACTTCAGCAAGGTTCAGCTCTCTACCACTTCTCAATGAAATAGCATTACAAATTTCATGTTGAAAGTTGTGACTAGTACTAGCGGAAGAGAGCTTGTTACATGCTTCTGTAAGTTTCTTTGACAACTCCCCAACTTGACCCTCTAAGTTCTTCATAGCATTTTCATGGTTTTTCTCCATACCCTTCATAGCTTGCTCTTGAGATTGGAAGGTGTTCTTGATCAATTGCATGCACTGTGTCAGAGCATCGTCCAAATAAGTTCCTTGGTCATGAACTTGCATTGCTTGAGCAGTTGCTGGAGTTTGAGACCTCACTTCCAAAGCAGCAGCCACTTGTTGGGTGAGAGATTCAATTTGAAGCGACATTAGCTTTTGTTGAGCCAAAATTTCACTATTAGTGTCCAACTCCAACATACCCTTTGTAATTACAGCTCCACAGTCATTTTGCATGCTGTACTCATTTGAACTCATGTCCTCCACTAGCTGTTTGGCTTCCTCCCAAGTTTTAGTACCCAAAGAGCCTCCTGCCGCGACATCTAACATCATCCGGGTTTGAGGGTGCAATCCATAACAGAAGGTTTGCATCTGCAGAAAATCTTCTATGCCATGCCCAGGACATTTCAGAACTGACAACTTGAATCTTTCCCAGGAATCATACAATGACTCGGAATCCCCTTGTGAAAAGTTGAAGATTTCAGTTCTCTTCTTGATGAACTTGGAGATAGGGAAGAATCGTTCTAGGTACTTGTTTTCAAGATCACTCCAAGCATTGACAGTTCCTGGAGGGATAGTGTTCAGCCAATCTTTTGCCCGGCCTGTTAGAGTGAATGGAAACAGGCGCACTTTCTTGGAGTTTTCATCAACCCCCTCAAGATAGGTGGTTTCACAAATCTCATGGAACTGGGAGAGGTGTTGGATGGGGTCTTCAGCATCTGACCCTGCAAACTGCTCTGATTTTAGTGCAGTGAGAACAGAAGACTTAATGTCAAAGGTAGCGGCCCATGCTGGTCGGAATGTGTAAGCCTGAACGCCCTGATTTCTCCTCCCAAAGTCATTGAGAATGCGTCTTGTGAGTGGGATTCCGGCCATAACTTCCTCTTGCCTTGGTTCATCTTCCGGAATGGAGGTTGCAGTTGAGTGTACCTGGGACCCTCCTTTGGCTTGTTGCCTTGCTAGTTTAGCTTTCTTCCGGTCTGCCTTTTCTGTTTTCTCAATCACGGGGTCAAACAACAATTCTTGCGAATTTTGCCCCCGCGTAAACAACTTCTCTGCAACACTTAAACAAACCGTCAACAAGTCCAACACAATAACTAAGTATCTAGACAGAGAAATTAGACTCAACATTTTAAATGAAATAAAATAAACAGTAATCAACAAAACATAAAATTAAATGCTAAGAATTAAACAACTAAAATAATAAATAAAAATTTAACAAAAGACTAAAAAAATATATGTGCACCTATGAATCAACAAATTTAAGTAACTAAAGATAAAACAAAACAATCAAAAACTAAAAATCTAGAATCAACTCGTTTGCCTTGTCGACAACAAAGTCAACAATCCCCGGCAACGGCGCCAAAAACTTGTTAACGTTTTGGCAAGTGTACCAAATTCGTTGCAAGTAATAATTTAAACGGTAAGTAACCGGTCGATTCCACAGGGATTGCGCGTTGACAACAATAGCAAAATTGTAAATTCGTAGATTGTAGCGATTTGGTAATTTGAGTAATAGTAACAGAACACAAACGTGAATTAATAATGCGAGAAAAACGACTAGGGATCGAATCCTCTCACCTCGCCTATCACATGAACCATAGCCAATTCAAGTTAGTTATTCAATTTCTAGATTCAATTCACTAATTTAAGGTCAAGGGCAATTCCTTGTCTCAAGACCCCTATTACCCTAAGAGTTACCCTAATTCCTTAGGTGAGTCATGCCAGAGGGTAACGCATTAAGATTGAGAATTTTAATGAATTCACATAAGCTACCACATATTCCTATGATGATTACTAGCATGTGACCTAATTACCCAATTTCCAGCTACTAATTCATATCCCTATGCAATCACTAGCCTGGATCATCACAATTATCATATGTAATTGAAAAGCATTAAGAACATAGGTAATTAGACAAAGTAAATCGAATAACAACCGAATTGACTAGAACAAGGGTTCACATGATAGGGTTGGGAGATTCATCTCTCCCTAATCTAAGCAATTTAGTTACAAATCATTCTAAGAGTGGAAACCAACATAAGGTAGAAAACAAACATAAAGGAAGACATTAGAACCTTCAATCCCTTGTTCCCAAGTGGTGAGAAGGCCCCAAAATCGCACCCTCCAGCTGCTCCAAAGTGTGGCTCCAAATCCCCAAAAACGAAGTCCTCAGTAAAAACGCTGAAACTGCTTTAAAAACCCTAAATTTCACGCACCATCGCGACGCGGCCCGTGCCCGTCGCGTCGCGACAAAAGACAGAAGCTTCAGGCCTCGCAAAACTGCTTCAGGTCGCGTCGCGAACCCTCCTGGTCGCGACGCGAAAAACAACAGAAAGTTCTGACTTGCAAAATTCCTCCAGATCGCGTCGCGAACCCTCCTGGTCGCGACGCGAAAAACAACAGAAAGTTCTGACTCGCAAAATTCCTCCAGATCGCTGCATTTCCGGGCAAGTGTCTGGTTCGCCGAAAGATGCCACAACCAATTAAGAGGTCTTCAAGTCCCATTTAGCTCCAAAAGTGAAGGAATTACTTACAATTGAACTTCCTACTACAATTATCTAAAACTGAACTAAATCCCAGATAATGACTGTGATACAATGAAAACCCTGCACAATTGGTCCTAAAAATGCCTAACTTACATCATATGATTGAGAGTCAACAGTGGCGTGTGTGAAGGAGTAAAATATCAAGAATATCCCCCAAGCTGCAAACAAACAAACATATATACAAAAAGTGGTCTTCTATCCTAGGGTTTTAATATCACAAAAGAATAATATGCAATGAAAATAAAAGACAGAAATGGAAGGGTAAAAATAACATTAAATTAACAACTAATCCTACAACTAATTAGACTAGGTTTGACTCTCTAAATTAACCCCAGTGAAGTCACCAGCTGTAGCGACCGAAAAATCCGCCACCAAAGTTTAGTTTAAGGGCAAACATTGGAAAATCCCTTTTGGAATGGATAAGGGTCCTTGAGACCAGATTAGGGTTTGGGAGTCGGTTATGCGTGGGGAAGGTATTAGCACGCCACGACATCCTTCCTAATGAAGGTTACCTGCTAACTAGTTGTAGGAAAGAATATTAATTTTGAAAATGTTTATTTTTGCCCTTTTATTGTGAATTAAAAAAAAGAGAAGGAAATGGATATTTTATTTAAGAAAATGATTATTTAGGAAAAGACTAAAAAAGGGTTTTTTATTAGTGCAATTGACAGAGATCGGCCGCCCTCTGCTCCTAAGTATCTCTTGGTAGAGAATCAAATCACACGTAGTTCTTGGTAGAAAACTTTGTTTGTTGGTGTATTTTATTTAGGGACTTTAGGACTCTTGAGTGATCAGTTCATTTGTCCTAAAATGATGACTAACCCGACTGTACAGTCGGCTTAGTCCCCTACTTTGTGAAAATGGATTTTTTTGAAGTTTGGAAGATAGTTTGATGTGTGGTGGTTTGATTTTATTTGAATAGGGGTTTTAGGACTCTTGATCCGTACGGTTCATTCGTCCTAAAACGGTGACTAACCCGACCGTACGGCCGACTTAATCCCCTATTTTAAAAATTTGATTTGTGGAAAGAAATGTGTTTGTGTTTTTTTAATTTAGAAATTGTTTGTTTTAAATAGGGATTTTAGGACATGATCCGTAACGGTTCATTAGTGACCTAAAAAGCAGACTAACCCGACTGTACAGTCGACTTAGTCCCCTATTTATATTTTTTGAAAATATTTCTTTATTTATGAGAGGAAAAGGAATATTTTGTTTTTGTTTTGAATATGAACGAAAAGTTAACAAAAAAGAAAAAATGAAAAGTGCAACTAGTGAAAAATCTTTATCATGAATATTTAAAAATAAACTAATTAAAAGAAAAAAGGGAGGGGAAGAGAGAGAGCGAGAGCTTCGCTAGGAGAGGGAGAGAATGTGTTCAGTGTTCTTGTTGAATCACTGTGGTGTGTTTGTTAGTGTGGACAGAGCCTCCTTTTATAGGTGAAGGGTTAGGTGAAGAGACTTGCTGGGCAAGTCAACTTGTTGGGCAAGCAGCTTGTTGGGCTGAAGGTTAATGCTAGTGACACCCCCCTTTTATTATTTTCGTTCTTCTCTATTTTTTTGGATTATTCTTATTTTTGTATTTTTGGGCTTTTTGTATTATTTGGACACTTTATTGTAATATATATTTTTTATTTTCTGATTTTATTTCATTATTATTTTTATGGCTTTTTGATCAAAAGGACTAAATTAAGTCCAAAATACCGAACATAGGCCCATTTTCTAAGAATTGGCCCAATTTAGACAAACCGGTCTAAATTAAAACAAAACAGCGCTCGAAATGTCGTTTTCGTAATGATATGGACTTGTGACACGGGGACTAAAACAATTGCGATAAATGATCGGACAAAATTGGGGTATAACAACGTTGTCTGATGAATCAATTGTGGAGAAGATTTTGCGATTTGTGTCGTCGTGCTTCGATCACATCACAGTGGCGATTGAACAAGCGAAAGATCTGTCAACAATGACGATAGAAGAACTTCAAGGATCTCTTGAAGCGCATGAGCAGAGAATGAATGATAAGAAGATGCTGAAGCCTGGCACTGAGCAAGCTTTAGCAGTACAAACACGCAACAAAACTGGTGGAAATCAAAGAGGACGTGGTAGAGGCAGAAACAATTACAGAGGAGGAAGAGGAAGAGGTAATTCCTATAACTCAAACTCTGCCAAATCAAACAATAGTGATAACAGTAACAGTAATGAGCAAGGAAGTAGTAGTAGTGATAGCTATATAGGAAGAGGAGGTAGAGGTGGTAGAGGTTTTAGAGGAAGAGGGAGAAGATTTGACAAGAGCCATATACAGTGTTATAACTGTGAGAAATATGGACATTTTGCTGATGAGTGCTACAGCAATGTTTATGGCAATGATGCTAAAATGGCTAAAGAAGAGGAAGAGAAGGAGGAATCTCTGTTGATGGTGATTGAGGAGACAGAGAGCAGTGATGAAATAGTGCAAATGGTGACAACTAAGGAGGAAGGTGAGAGTGGTGAGCACTGGTTTCTAGACACAGGCTATCATTCGACTGGAGGTTACAAGCTAGTGAATCCTGTGAATAATAAAATTGTGATAAGTAGAGACGTGGTGATTGATGAGGGGAAGTCATGGAAGTGGAGTGACAAGGGAGAGAGTTCCACTGCTGTCGAACAGAATCTGTTTGAGGTGCCTGCTGGTGAAACAGAGTTAGAACTGGAAGGTGAAACTGAGCCTGTCAAAGAGAATGATTGTGAAGAAGGTAGTCCAGAGATACTAAGAAGATCACTGAGACAAAGGCAGGTTCCTGCAAGGCTAAGTGATTGTGAGGTAATGACTGATAGTGCAGTCAATGATGAAGGTGATATAGTGCACTTTGCACTTCTTGCTGAGACAGAACCAGTAACTTGGCAGGAAGCACTGAAAAATTCTAAGTGCCTGGAAGCTATGCAAGAGGAGATCAGATCTATAGAGAAGAACATGACTTGGGAATTGGTCGAATTGCCCAAAGGAAAGAAAACAATAGGTGTGAAATGGATATACAAAGTGAAAGTAAATCCTAAAGGTGAAGTGGTAAAGCACAAAGCAAGATTGGTGGCTAGAGGTTTCCTACAAAGATATGGTGTTGACTATGAAGAGGTCTTTGCACCTGTTGCAAGACTTGAAACTGTGAGAGTTGTGGTAGCTCATGCAAATATGCAAGGGTGGAAGATACATCAACTTGATGTAAAATCTGCCTTCTTAAATGGAGAATTGGAAGAGTAGGTTTATGTCGAACAACCAGCAGGTTTTGTGAAACAAGGAAGTGAGAACAAAGTCTTGAAATTGAGAAAGGCATTGTATGGCCTAAAACAAGCTCCACGAGCTTGGAACATGAAGATAGATAAGAGCTTGATCAACATGGGGTATGTGAGATGTATTTCTGAGCATGGGGTGTATGTGAAGTCAGCTGGTGGAGATGTGATAATCCTATGCCTCTATGTTGATGATTTATTGGTTACTAGAAACAATGAAGCCAAGGTGGCTGAGTTCAAGAAGAGAATGATGAATACTTTTGAAATGACAGACCTAGGAGAGATCTCTTATTTCCTAGGAATTGAATTTCAAAGTACTGATGATGGTATGCTGCTGTCACAGAAGAAGTATGCTTCTAATATACTGCACAGGTTCAATATGCTACACTGCAACAGTGTCGAAACACCAGCAGAGGGAGGGCTATGGCTCGACAAAGATGCTGATGAACCAGAGGTGGATGCTACAGAGTTCAGATAGGTGGTTGGGGCACTGAGATCGAAATTACACTTTTATTCAGTTGTATGTTTACTATTGTTTGCTGACTCAGCATGCTTACATGGACTGAGTATATAAGCAACATTCACAGTGATGCAATAAAATAACACTGATTTCAGTTTTACTCTTAACCGAATTTCAGTTACATCTTCTTCCCTCTCTCTCAGTGCGTGTGTGAAAATGAAGAAAAGTTGAAGCTGTCTTTATGAAATCTTCCGAAATATTGATACCAATCAGCTTACTCTTATGGAAATTGATCTTCAATCCCGACACAAGTTCAAAGCTTCTTAGAATAGTGTTAATGTGGCTATAGATGATAATATTTGATGTAATTTTTTTTGACAAGAGATCTAAATTGATGTAGCTTCTTCGATGTTGCCACTTGTTCCGATAGGCTTTAATGTGAGTGTTTGTCAAGTGTTTATATCTTATATATATTTTAAGTGTTTGTATTTTATAAAATACCATTGACATTTATTCTTTAGCAATGTGAGAGTTTTTAGTCTATCGGAACAATAGCTTCTCAATCAAAGCCAAGGGATAAAGGCTATGAAGCCCCGATACTTCAAAAATGGAGACGTACCCGTGTCGTATACGTATCCGATACCGATACGCACCCGATACTTCTCGATACGTACCCAAAGAGTATCCAATAATTTTTTAATTCTTTTTAAAAAATATTTGACTCGATACTTTTCAGATACATCTTTGATACTTCTTACCAACTAAGGATACTTCTCAGATACTTTTTCGATACCTCTTACCAACTAAGCACATGATTGTCACTCATATATGATACACTTTAATACCTCAATAACTAAAAGACAAAATTATATGTTTTTTCGTAATACAATAATAGAAGAAATAATACATTGTGATATGAGTGGGATAAATATACGTAACTATCTCTACTTGATAAGATCACAAGTATTTATTTCTATAATGTGATGAATATATATTGACTAATGATATGATTATGTTTTATTGAGCAACTACGTACTAATATGAATATCTTAGTCTATAAAAAGTCATCTATTTCTGCCACTGATTATTCATATTATACGATTTCGGGTTGTCTCAGTTACTTGTCCACCCTTACTTTTTATGACTAGTCACTCATACATAGGTGTGTCGGTTGTCCTCTTCCATTCATCCATATATTTTTGTGTGATTTTTTTAACTATTTGGGATGTTTTTTTTTTCATATCCATAAAATGCAATATTTCAGTTTTCATCTTTGTTTTTTTCTATTTGTGTTTCTATTCTATTTTATTTTTTGTTATGTTTTTTTATATTTAAATTTTAATTTAATTTTTTATTAAAGTATCCCAGCCGTGTCGTCTCTTGATTTTCAAAATTTTCCCGTATCCCCGTATCCGTATCGTGTCGTATCCCGTATCGTATCCGGTATCCGGGCTTCATGGGATAAAGGGAACATCAGGTCTACCTAGCGCGCCAATTGTGAGACTTTTAGTCTATTAAAACAATTTTAAAAAGAAAACAAATTATTAATTATTGCTATGTTTGACTATACCAAAATCGACATCTAACATTAATGGATTAACTCATAGTAAGACTTGTTTGATAAAAAGTAGGGAATAGCGGAAAAACTAGTTTTTAATGGATGAGCTGATAACGAATAATAGCAGTTGCTAGATAAACTAGCGAATTGAATTTAAAATGTTTAGTAAAATTGGCAATTGAACTAGCTTCTAACTATAAAATGACATAAAGGGCATTTGTATTTAATGCTTAAAAAAATGAGAGAAAATATTCATTTAATGTAGGCTAAATATTAACGTAGAGTTTAATAAGGATAAAAACGAGGGAAAAATGAAATGCTATCACATATAAGTTCAAACACTACTTCAAGTAGCATATGGGAAAACACTATAAACTAGTGAAAAAATATTACTATGAGCTAATAGTATCCAAACACTTGTCAAATTGGGCCAAAGTGTGTTTGGTAAAACTAGCTTGTAGTACTTTTTCATTACCTTATACGCTTAATTTTCTCTCTCATTTTTACTCTTATTAATTTAATTAAATTCCTTGTTCGTCATTCATTAAATGAATATACATTCGCTTTCATTTTTAGACATTAATACAATTATTCATTTATGTTAGTTTGTATTTATAAGTTAGTTCAAACTTATCAAAAAAAAGTTAGTTCAACCGCTAGTTTTACAAAACACTTGAAAGTCAACCTGTTAGCTTTAATCGCTATCAGCTCATCCGCTATAAGATAGTTTATCGCCATTTGTTACTTTTTAAGGTTTGTTTGGCAAGACCAAACAGCTAACATTTAACGGATAGCTTATAGCAGATAGGACTCACGGCAAGAAAATATAAGTGTTTGATAACCACTAGCTATAATGTTTTTTCACTAGCTTACAATGTTTCAAAGCATTACTTGAAGTAGCATTTGAGGTTATATCATTTCATTTTTCTCTCACTTTTATCCCTACTATTTGAATTAACTTCCTTATTTATTCTGTAATAAATGAACAATCTCTTTCATTTTTAAGTATTAATTAAAAATATTTATTTATGTCATTTTATATCTATAAGTTACTCCAACAATAATTTTACCAAACATTTTAAATCTACAATGCTAGCTTATCTGCTGGTCATCCTCTATAAGCTAGCTTGCTAACTTATTTGTTATCAGCCACCTTTTACTAAATACCGTAATTAAATAAAGCCTAAAGATGTTTAAAGCCATTAATTACACATTGTTGAGAAAAAAAACTTTCATACAGTAGGTCTATGAACATTAATATCCTACATTAATTTTATAAATACATATTGAAGCTAATTTAAGAATGATCACTCATTTTTATAGTAAGACTTTATATAAAACACAAGTAGGAATCAAATGGAGATTTATACTAAAGTATGTGAAATATATTAGATATTTATGAGTCAGGATATATTGATACTAAGGTGTCAAACTTAATAATTTACACCAATTAATAACTTCACATAGAAAATGAAATTTATCAATATGACCGTTGAATAACATGATAGTCATTGTGATTATGTATATCAAAATTCAAAAAAATTGGATACTATTAGGTGTGTTATCTAACACACATTTACTTATATTTTAAATAACATATTAGCCATCAAAATAAAGTAGTGCAATGAATTGTAAATTATTTATTGATTTGTATGAAATTTGATATATATGATATCAAAGATAATATCATGTTATTCAATAGTCGAACTGATAAATTTCATTTTATAAGCGAAATTATTAATTGGTGTAAGCCATTAAATTTGGCACTTGATGTCAATATATCCTAACTTTTTATTTATATGTATTAATCTATTAGAAACTTTAGTAATTAACATAAATGAAGATGATCTCTGCCCAAAAAACACAATGTTAAAAGAACATAGAAATTAGAGAGAAGTTAATATATCACCCAAATTACCTTTTTTAATCGAACAAACATAACCAGCTCGTCTGGCCCAGTTGGTCGAGCCTACCACTAGGACACTCAGGGGTCGTCACGGTTTGCTCCCGTGTTCGATTTCCTGCTTTGACAAATTAACAACGGGTTGGCCAGTGCAATCGTTGACAGTAATGTCATTGGCCCAACGCACGAGCGCAGATTAGTCATTCGTTGTCAGCGTTGGGACACTGCGTGGGTAGCCAGCGATGTCCCGAACAAAAAAAATCGAACAAACACCCCAGATTACATTTACTTTGATTTATCAACTCTTTTATTTAATGTACTAGATTCTTGGTCATCACAATAATAAATGATATTAAAAATTAAATGTTCATATTGCATACCTCATTTAATGCAGGATCCAATTCCCCCACAAGGATTAGCTTTTCAGCCCTATATAAGTTGAGCTCTGTGAATTCATTTTTCACTCAAGCAGCAAATTAATTGTGAATTTTAACCTTTTGTTCAAGGATAAATATACCAATATCATGGCGATTGGAGGTCCTTTCTTTTCCTCTCAACAGGCTGGAAACCCAAGCTCTGGTAAGCATTTCTAAGTCGATCATACAAATATAATAAATAAAAATATTTGTAGATCCAGTCTCCATTATTTAGATAATTTTTTACTAATGATTTTTTCAATTTTTGTTGTTTCAAAGAAGTGCTAAGAGTACTCTCCCATCAACATTCATTTCATTTCATGACTATTTGAAATTCATGGGTCCCACTAAATTAACGAGTCTCATTTTCAAAATTGTGGAACCCACATTAGTTTCATTCAATTCCAAGTGATTAATTCTTTCTCACTCGTATTAAATATAGATAGAGAGTAAACTTAAATTATTTAATGCAGTTCATTTAATTATAACAACATATTAAAACCAAATAAGTTAGCTAGCCAACATTTATATTGCATGAGTTACAATTACAAACAATTAATTGTATAATTATAGTAATTCGCGTCAATTAAATTTTGTGGGGTGTTGTTAATTAGATTTGAATTTATTATCATCAGGAACTGGGAGCCAAGCTGCAGGGGTGCAACCCAATTCCCAACAAGTGGTACTAACCATTGCAAATGTGAATAGAATCATGCGCAGTGTTCTTCCAAGAGATGTAAAAATAGAAGAAGATTCAAAGCGACTCATGGCGATATTTGCAGGTAAATTCATTAGCCACATAACTCAAGAAGCCAATCGTCAATGTCAACTAGAGCAAAGAAGAATTGTAACTGGTGATGATTTAGTTGCTGCAATGAGAATATTGGGCTTTGAAAGGCATGCTGAAGCTATCACTATTTACCTTGCAAATGGTGCTCGTGCTGTTGTGCCACGACAAGATCCTAGGAATCATGTTCCTGTTCCTCAAGGTGGTGGTAATCATGAACAAGTTGATGTGCCAGTGGCACCAGCTACACCACCACATGCCGCTGCTTATCGTGCTCCAATGGTGGGTGGTTTGTCTGGAGATGAAGGAAGTGATGGTTGTGAATGCCAGGACGATGGTGAAACCAGCAATGGAAGCTTTAGTGGCTGAGATGCCTCCATGGATTAATGGTTACCCCCCTAGCTAATAATAAAAATAAATTATATAGGTTTTGTGTTTAGAATAAAAAAAAGGGGGTATATTGTGAAATGTTTGTTATTTGGATGATATTTTTAATGTTCTATATATTATGAAATGTTCTGCTTTTTTTCTTGTGTATGGTTTTTTTTAAATAAAATTTTGTGACTATATTGAAAATGGAGGATGAGTCATAAGACTCGTTTAGTTTAGATCGAGATCTTTTTTTTTGACAAAAAGAAGGAAGGAAGTCTCGTTAAAACCTTTAATCGGATGTAAAGCAACATTAAGAAGAATAAAGAGAACTTCCTTGATTTTATTAAAAAATGGAAAAGAAAAATGACAAAAGAGAGTCCAAGAGGAGATTAAACCAATACACTTGGCGAGAAAACAAAGCCAAAGCAATAATAGAGAGTCTCTAAAATCTTACGGCGATTCATCCTAGGAAAAATTATAAAAGGACTAACTTACAATATTCCGAACAAAAGGAGACAGAGATAGAATGTGTCCTTGAACGAGTATAATAGCCTCCTTCTTTGATTTTCGTTTTTAAAAAACATTTTTTAGTCTTTGAAATTTTAAAAGGATAAGTATTTATTCTGGAAAAATTTTTACTAAAGAATAATTTTTTTAAAAATCAAGAGGTTTGTTTAATAGAGCATGACAATACTTATTTTCGACATGAAGTCTCCACTAGTCTTATTAATTAGGGTGAGAAATAAATGTAATGTGTTGCCCCTCGGCCTAAGATGGAAGTGCAACCATCTAGGGCCTAGGTTTGTAAGGGGGGGATTTATGTTCAGTCTTTTTTATACTAGTAGTGTTATAAAAAAAGATAGTGTTATAATAGTGGGGGCATTGATTGTTTTGTACTCAGTTTTTTTATAATAGTATTATAAAAAAAAATTATATACTCCTCTTTCAGCCAAACACTCGTTGCCTTATTTTCTTCATTCTTCAAACTGTTCGATTCACCTTTTTTTCATTCAATTCACATCGAAAACATTCTCCTTCTTCATTCCTCCTCCTCCTTCACCTATTCACTTTCTTCTTTAAATTTATTATCTTGGCAATGGTAAAAAAAGCAACAAGAAAAATAGTAGAATCAATTCCCATTCAATTCCTCAATTGAATCAATTCCCAATCTCCTTTCAATTCCTCTGTTCTGTTCTGCAAGACTGCAAGCTCAAAGATCTCCTTTCTGACAATCAATTTCTGGCAATTTCTGGCAATCGATTCTATAAGACTGCAAAGGGATCAATTTCTAGCATTGGCAATCGATTCTGCAATTGATTTTGATGTCCAATTTCATCTATTAGGCACACACACACATATATACTGATTCATCAACTGCTGTACTATGTTCTTTTGATTTTGTTTTATTTATTCATTGAATAGAAGTTTATGAATGATCGGATCTTGTTCAAAATTCCGTGCTTTTATGACATATTATAAATGATTGTTTTATTTATTCCTTGAATAGAAGTTTATGAATCGATACTGCAATATGGTTGAATCTTGTTCTATAAAAAATAATTAAAGATTTGATTTTTATTTTTGGTACCTAATTGAAGCTTTTATTGAGAAATTGAGTAAAATTGTTAATTCTTTTGATAATTTTTTTTATAATTCGGAACAGATTGATAATTAACAGATTATTCTACAAATTGTTAATAGGTTATTTTGATAATTCTTTGACTATTTGGATCTTACAATTGTGGAAATCTAGTGTTCAATTCGAAGTCTACGATTCTAGTTCCCAGGTGCTATTGTTCAATACTTCTGTGATTATTTTTCTTTGGTTTCTACTTGAGGATTGATTTATTTTAAGATGTTGCCTAAAAAACATTTATCTGATACTGAAAAACAAAAAGAAAAAACACAAAATGAAGAGCTAATAATAAATAGTTGTATAAGGGGGCCAAATTTCCCACAATTTACCTGAGGTCCATAAAATATCTAATACAGGGCTGTTTGTAGCTACTTAAAGAGTGAGGTTTTCACTATCTTTTACTAGACGTCATCCTCTTCCCCCACTTTTTCTTTTATAAAAAAAAAAAAATTAAAAGCCAAATCAATATAACATTTTTGGATGAAATTGTATGAGAAATATATATTTAAGAAGATAACATTATCTCAATATGTAACATATTTTTTGTTTTATCCACAAAATTCAAATCTTGAATTGTATTGCTCTCTTTGTTCATAAATATGTAAGTTAATGTTTTTTTTTAAAAAAATAAAATAAAAATTAGGGTGAGAAAATGATGTCCGAGTTCAAGAAAACTAACTACTATCCATTTCCTTCTATCACTACTGTGGAAAAGACTTTTGGAATCGGTTATTTCACACATTTAGATTCGCTTATTGGCTGATTCATATTACTCTGATTCTAAAAGTGATACATTTTGAATCGGTTAAATAACTGATTCAAAATGTGGCATTCAAAAATGGTTGTTTAAAACACCAACTCTAAATGCCTTTAAAAACTAGACATTCCACATTGATTGTTTAAACAACCGATTTTAAAAGTCCTAAAAGACAAACATTTAAAATCGGTTCTTTACGTAAGTGATTTCTAATGTCCTTTTTTTTAATTTTTTTTTGTTTTAATTCATACCTATTAACCAATTTATAATACAAAATGATTTTCATACAGCAACTCATAATTCATAAGTATACTTATATCAAACTTAAAAGTACTACTACAAGCACAAAATTCCACAAATTCATTAAACACGAAAGTTATACGAATTTCTCAAAAGTACTACATGTTTCTTTCAATTCATAAAAAATACTTCTATCAAGCTTGTTAGCCAATCACCTTTGCTCAAGAGGACTAGTAGGAGGCACTACAACAGATTTGGGGATTGGGAGTGTAACATCCCAAGTCTATAGCCCTTGAGATATTACTTTCTAGTCTAATCAGAGATGCACAATTGGATTAAAAGGAAATAAACGAGGAAAATCATTTATCGAGCAACTGGCGGGATGGGAGTTTTAATAAAACATAAATCAAAGTTTTTTTTATACAAAAGATTATTCAAAAACAAAAGTTGTCCACTAATCCCAGATACAAAATAATCTTGTGCATCATTTACATTCCTAAACGAAGCGGTATTAAACCGTTACATGATACATAAGCAACTTCGAAGCGATCTGAACTCCGAAGCTTCAACCGGTGCAAATTAGGGCATGAGCCCCAAAGATCCATATCTAGATTGCTTGACTTTAACCTGCAAATCTGAAAAACCACAAAAATATCTGATGAGATTACATAATCTCAGTGAGTTTTCGTGACTCCCTTACCATAATATATCTCTCGTAGTTCGATTTTAATTATTTAAGCCTAGAGTATAACCCTCCTAACGAAGTGGACTTACATAATATAAAAGCCACTCGTACACCTTTGAGGGAACCCGACCTCCCAGACCACGCCTGGGCACAACTCAGGGTCTCGGGTGAGGCTCATGACTCCCCCTCCCCACCCCCCCCAGTATACTCTCCATTCTTTAATCAATTTATAGATGCCCTTACATATGGGCTAGAGTAGTCATCTCTTGCGTTTTTCATAAAAGCACTGCAATTCCGTTCATAACAATGTAAATCTATTCATGAATTGACTACCTAACATAAGGGTATCCATGTACTTCTCATAACATAGGCATATATAAAATAGGCCAAACATAGGTAGAATAAGTTAGGGTAGCCTAATAGAGGACCGGAAACACGTAGGAGTCGAATCGGAATGCGAACGAAGCATTTTCGAAAGTCCCTCCAGCAACTTCAGCACGGTCCGTGCGCCCAAGCGCACGGACCGTGCGCTCCACGGCAGAGGCACACCCGAAAACACACTTTCGTGTCCCGTTTCACTTTCGATTGCTTCCATTCGAAACCTAGGCTACACCGTCTTATCCCAACAACTCAAAACAGTAATTTAACAACAAAATTAGGGTTCTAATCCATCATTTAATAAGCAACACACTTAGCATTAAAATCACCCATCTCAAACAATCCGATTTCCAACAATCTTACTCAAATTTCGAGAAAATATTTGACATATCAAACGATGTCGAAAAATTACAATTGACCACTCATTAGAAAGCTTATGATGTCTAGTTTCTGACTATGCTTTTAGATTTACAAAACAATAGGCCAATTAGTACAGTATTAAAGAAACAAACAGATTGGTTCTCAGGTTTGACAGTTTCTGTCCTTGAACTTCAAGCAGCCCTAAATTGACCAAACCTTAACCAAATAATACGGGACTGAGCTAAAACTGAAGCAAATTATGTCTAATTTAAAATGGAATAAGAATCGTTCCAAACAGAGTTGAATTGAAAACACCACAACCGAAATACTGAACCTATATCCAGATTTAGCCCAAAATTTTACCCTAACTTGTGAGACCTATAACTCGAGCTACACAACTCCAAATTCAACCAAACCGGTGTTAAAATGACCAGCATTAAGTCTAGTTTCTAAAGCACCGAGCCTCATAATTTTTGGATTAACAGAACACTACCATTTTCAAAAAGACCGAACCTATGTCGAGAATTCCCAAAACAGTGAGTTTAACATCAAAATCACTCAATTTGACACCAAATTTCGTATAACCAATCACAATAACAATCCAATCAGCGTCAACCACATTTTTCAGAAAACTAGAGCAAGAATTCGAAGAACTCACCAGAATTCCGAATTAAATTCGAAATGAAGCGAAACGACAAGAAATTTTCAGTAACAACAAGTATCTAGAGTTCAAGCAAGCCTCCCACGACCCAAAAACCCTTCTCCAAACCTTCCCAATTCTGACCCTAGCTCCTCTTTACCCTAAAATCAGTACCAATTGAAACTAAGTACCAATTTGGCCCTCAAAACCCAAATTGTGCAAAGAAATGGTGAAATGAAGTTCAAAACTCCATGGTTGGAGCTTGAGCTCGAAAATGGCACTTGGAATGGAAGTGAATGGATGGTGATGAAACTTAGGTCAGTAGAAAGGTGAAGATGAGATGATCATGATGAAGTAAAGGGTGAAAACATACATGACAAGCTCCTCTCCCTCTCCTCCTTTCTTCCCTTCGTGCTTGCTCTCCCTCAAACCCTCACTTTCTTTCTTTCTTTCTTCTCTCTCTCTCTGTTCTCGTGGCTGGTGGTGGTGAGTGAGGAGGGTTGTGTACTTGTGTGTGTGGTGGTCAATATATAGTGGAGTGTGGGTGTGATGTGGTGTTGGCTCATCAAGGGCAACAAGGTAATTTTCCTATGGTTTCCCTACTTAAACCCTCAATAACAAAATTTAATACAACTAACACTTAATTAAATAAAACAAACACCACTTAAAACAAATCACATAATTATTTCTAACATTCAATTACACTTACAACACTTATTTAAATAAGGCTTAAATATCATTTACCCCCTGTAAATATCACGTTTATCCATTTACCTCCTTGCAAAAAAAAACTTTTAAAACAAACCATACAAAATGTAATTGTATCCAGTTACCCCCTACAGTTAGTTTTGGCTAACAACGTTAAGTCTAGGCTGATTTGGCTGACATTTGGGATCTAGTTAACCCCCTGCAAATATTAAGTGTTTCTAGTTACCCCTGCAAATATTTAGTG
The DNA here is from genome assembly GCA_039519185.1 of Astragalus membranaceus. Lineage (NCBI taxonomy): Eukaryota > Viridiplantae > Streptophyta > Magnoliopsida > Fabales > Fabaceae > Astragalus > Astragalus membranaceus. The sequence continues at coordinate 180,906,306 of CM076849.1, forward strand.
GGGGGTAGTTACCCCCTGCAAATATTAACGCTGTTAGCCCAAAGTAACAGCAGGGGGTAACTGGATACAGTTACATTTTGCAGGGTTTGTTTTAAATTTTTTTTTTGCAGGGGGGTAAATGGATAAACGTGATATTTGCAGGGGGGGTAAATGATATTTAAGCCTTTAAATAATCTAACACGATACCAATTCCACTTCTTGAACGAAACCAGAATCTACTGATATGGGTTACTTAGAAATTCTAATACTTAAAACATTAAAAAACGTCACTTAGATGAACTCACACGGCTATTAGCCCTTAAACTGAAATTAACCGTTCAATAACTAATAAACTAATAACTTTTAAGGTGAGGGTGTTACATGGAGCGCTTTTTTTAGGCCTTCAGTAACGCTTTCAGGAGCTCCTAAAGCTTGCGCTCCTGTTGCCAATCCCCCAAAGGTAGCGCTCCAAAAGCGCTACTAATGAACAGGCAAGAGGAGCGCTTTTTAGCGTAAGCACTCCTTTTTCCCGGATGCCCTTAGACCATAGGTAGCGCTTTCTGTAAAAAGCGCTACTTATGGTTTTAGCGCATCTAAGCAAGAGTAGCGCTTTTTTGTTCAAGCGCTCCTCATTCCTAGATGCGCTTAGACCATAGGTAGCGCTTTCTGTAAAAAGCACTACTTATGGTTTTAGCGCATCTAAGCAAGAGTAGCGCTTTTTACAGAAAGCGCTACCTATGCCTAATTTTTTTTTTTAAAGAATTTTTTTCTGTTTCTTCTCTATTACCAATTCCTTGCTCCATGCTGTCATACCCCAATTTTGTCCGCCCAAGTCAAAAACATTTTTTTCAGAAAAAATAGAACAATAAGGCAATTCATAATGTGTGGAAAATAGTGGATTTGTGCATTTATGTGTATTCATCCCCTATTTCACATGTTTTTTTATTTTTATTTGAATTATGCGCGCGCGTCAGTCGTAACTGCGTGAGCTGCCCTGTGCCCTTGTCATTTGGCACGTGTTTTTATTTTCAAAAAGGCCATTATTAATTTTTGGCACCCAAAAACATTTTTCTTAATTTTCAGGAATTTTAGAAAATAAAATAGTGCATATTTTTGCATTTTTTGGGCATATAAATAAAAGCAAATTAATTATTTTTGGACCAAGACCAGGTCAAGGACGTGGCATACATGTTACTCTACTAAGGGTAATTTTTGTATAATTTTTTGGAAGAAAATCCTAGTTCAAAATAATTAAAAGGTATTTTTCCCATTTTTATTGCACAAGAAAGCTGAAAAAGGACCATTAAATATTCCCCGATTATTAAATGACAACTTTTATTGTCATGAATAATTAGAGGGATATTTTTATGGTGCCCAAAAATATGTGACACATTTTCAATAGGTGCACTATCATTTGCATGCCCAAAAATTCAAAATTCAAATAAAAAGTACAAAGTGTCCTTAATAAGACAAAAGACCAAAAAAGAGAAGCAATTTTCCCCCCATTTTTGTCAATTTCGAATTCCCACACTCTCATACCCTTTTTTGTAAATGACACCATCCTCTCACACTCACCTCTTCATTAGAAAATGCAAACTTACTTGAAATAGAACATTTCATCCCCATTCTACCCTTAACCCTATTTTCACCTAGACCCATATATAAGCCTACACTCCAAAATAACAAGGGAGGCCTCATTTTCACCCTAGCACACCAAAAACGTCTCCCTTTCCCTCTCCAAAACCGTCGCCTCCCTACCCTTCTCCTTCATCCATTTTTGATTTTCTCTTCACCAAAACACCACCATCTCACTTCATTCTTATCCCTCTTTCACATATCTTCTCCAATTTCCATTCAAGTTCAAGCATTATCATCAAGGAAGGTTTTCATCAAGCTTCCTTGGGTTGGAGTTGAAGTTCCTTGGAGGTTCTTGTTGATTTGTGTTATATTTTCTTCATCTCATTGCATTTCCTAGCTTGGATTTGAGGTAAAAGCCCTTAAACTTTGCATCATCTTCAACCTTTTTGCATCAAAACTCATACTCTTCTTTTCCTTCATCTTGCATACTCTCATAAATATATGTAAAATGTGATTTGTTGTTTGTTGTTGGTGAGAGGAGCCTTAAACACTCTTGACAAGCACTTAGGGAGGCTTGGGGTGTTTAAGGTGCCTCTCACTCTTGAATAAATTGAGTCATGTTGTTTTGTGTTGATTTTTTGCATTTGTTGTGAAATAAAATTGTTGTTTCATGTGTTGTTTGGTTCGCATATCCTATTAAAGTTAGCTTTAATTTGATTTTGTTGTTTCTCTTTGCTTGATGGGGTTTAATCATGTTGTAGATATTTGATTTTAGTGTTTTCATGCTTAGATACTTTGTTTAGGTTTGCAAATTTCTTTTCTCACATAGATTTCGCAAAAAGTAAAGAGTTTGAGAATAAATGTTGATTTGAGGTTTTAGTGTTTAAGTTATGCGATTAATTGTTCCTAAGTCTTGTTAGTATCTTTTGCTTGCTTGATTTTGGGAGTTTGATGAATAAATTTATGGTTTGACTATGTATTGGTTTCGCAAGTCATGAAGAATAAATAGAGTTTTTATATGTTTGCTTATTGTCTCAAGTTGATGATAGGCAATATGATTCTCACTTGTGCCTAATGCACCTTGCTTAAAGCGATGAGGATTTGTTCTATATGATTCAACCCTTTTAGTTTATATGTTGTTTAAGTTGATGATAGGCAATATGATTCTCACTTGTGCCTAGTGCACATTGCTTAAAGTGATGAGGATTGTTCTATATGATTCAACCATTTTAGTTTCTATGTTGTTTAAGTTGATGATTGGCAAGAAGATTCACACTTGTGCACTTGCGCACACTAATTTAAGTGTTGAGGATTGACCAAAGTGATTCAACATGCTTTGGTGTTTTGATTGTTAAGATGACTTACTTGTTTAGGGTTTGCCAATGATCATGCTTGAGGCTACTCTTTTGAATTCATTTGTGCCCATCACTTCCTTGTCTACTCTCATGTGGAATCATTAATACTTAGATAGGCTCATTCCTTACATTGCATCTTCCACTAGATGTGCATTTAGATTCCCTTGCGTTTTGTAGAAATATTTGAGTATGGTTCTCGCCTAGCATCTTCCACTAGATGTGCATTTAGGTTCAATCTTGCCTACTCTTATATTTTTGCTTAATGCTCAATTCAAGTTCCTTCTTTGCCTATTTATGTGTTGTGGTCTAACATGTGTAGTCTAGGCCAATACTTGCTCAAGAATTCAAATGAGATTGTTGCTTGCCTAAGGATTCGATTTGCATTCATTGCTTTCTTTTCTAAATAGTCTAGCATGAAAATGGTGACTAGTGACAATGACCCATAACCTTTGTTAGTTTGGTTGTCCTAAGAGCCTAAATTTCAAAAAAGGATGTTTTCATATGTATAAGCTACTAGTGATAATCACTCATAACCTTTGTTAGTTTGATTATCATGAACGCTTTCAATTTCAAAAGATATTTTCCTAAACATCAAAAGTCATAGCAAGTGCCAGTGATGGCCACCCATAACCATTGTTAGTTTGGTCATCATGATGGCTTTCATTTTTCAAAAGAGATTTTTACATGCACTTAAGTGGGTTCTAGTAATGATCACCCATAACCTTTGTTAGTTTGATCATCAAAGCAAAAAGACTTTCATTTTTAAGGCTCGCCAGAACTACGTCGCTTTGATTCCCATTTGGGATACGTAGGAGCGAGTCACATTCTCGTCAAGCGCAACCATAAAAAGTTTAACATTTGCATAACGAAAAGAAAAGAGTTATTTTCGTAACAAAAAAGAATCACTTTCGCAAACCAAGATCATTTTCAGAACAAAAACCTTTTCCTTTCTAAAATCATTTTCAACCCATCGTCGTTAGTGGTTAATCAAAACCTTTGTTCGTCTAGCCATTGGTGGCGATGTCTTTTTCCCCAAAGAACAACAAGCGATGATCACTCATAACCTTTGTTAGTTTGATCATTCGTGCCAATCAATCTCTTTCGAAAACCACTTTCAAAAAGGCAAATAAAAAACGGGTTGCTACTAATAGTCAATCAGAACCTTTGTTCGTCTGACCGGTGGTAGTGACTCTCATTTTCAAGAGTACTTAGCAGTGATTATCCATAACCTTGGTTAGTTTAATCATTCACTAAATGCTCGTCCTATTTCGAAAACTCATTAAAAAGATAAAAGACAAAAACCTTTTTCAGGATAAAGAAGAACTACGTAGCTTTGAGTTCTCCATCGCACCGGGAGATACGTAGGAGCGGGCCATGTCCCGTCAAGCGTTTTTTTTCTAAAAACCCATTCTTCCCCCTTTTCTTTTTCATAATAAATGAAGATTTTCATTGAGAATTTTTCAATAAGAAGTAGAGAGGCAAAATTAAGTATTTTCAAGTCAACACACTAAAACCACACATTTAATTAAAGGTTCCCTCTCAGTAGAGAGGACGTGTGGGGTGCTAACACCTTCCCATGCGCGTAACCGACTCCCGAACCCTATTCTCTAGTTTCGCAAGACCAATCGCTTTCCAAAAAAGGTTTTCCTAATATTTTCCTTAATAAATATTGGTGGCGGCTTCATTGTCTTAGGAAAAGTTGTGAACGAGGAAGGTTCTCCCTCGGGGACTTTTTCGGGCGCAACAGATGCTCATATTCATCAACCAACAACCAGCAACCAACAACAAACTTCCAAATGAAATTTTCAAATCAAAAACCAATTTCAAATCAAATTCCAACTAATTTATAAATCCTAACACACACACACACACACACACACACAAACACACACACACACACACACACACACACACACACACACTATACACATATATATATATATATATATATATATATATATATATATATATATATATTTATCAACATATATGCCAACAAAAGTTACATAAATCATCATGTACCAAAACATGAATGTTAACATATACAACAACAAAAATTACAACGTATCCAATATGAGGTACTACAAAAATAGGATATCAGGAAAAAATCACATCAATTTCGATTTGCATGAATAACACCGGCAACATGATCACACCACTATCAGTACTATTATTCATATTTGAAGATTCACCTCTTTCCTCACCGTGCATTGTCCAACAAGTATAACTTTGATCAATTCCGTAAGTCTTTAAATGTTCTGCCAGCTCAAATGCAGTAACTGAGTTTACATAACAACACCGTAAACAAGGACATTTGATATTACTAGAAGTTCCCAGTCGTCGAACAACAAAGTTAACAAAATATTCTACTCCATCGACATATTTCTTCGACAGACGATTTGCAGACATCCACTTTCGATCCATATTTAACCAAAATTGATAATAAAATCCTGATAAGAGAATTTAAATATGTTATAGGTGAAAAACACACAAAGTATAATTGTTGAACCTAAGACATTGGACTTTGTTATTTTATAATTTCACTTAAACACTTTGTTATATTATCAATCCGACTTCTTAGGAAAATCCTATGATTGCACTATAACTAACCAAAATCCTAAAGCATCCAACTTAAACAAAGACATTTATATTACTAGAAGTCCCTAAATGTCGAACAACAAAGACTCCCTAAGACATTATATTCAACTATTTTCAGCTAAAGAAATCAAAGATTTTGATGTCTTCTATATTGCCATTCTTGAAGATTTGTTGGCATATTGGTTTATATTACTTGTACAAGGATTGAAATTAGTTATACAATCTACTCTAGCAACTCAATTAAATCACGAGTTTTCCACCAACAATCAAATTTCAACAATGCTTTTGTCAATCTACTCTAGCAACTCAATTAAATCACGAGTTTTCCACCAACAATCACGAGTCAGAATGGTCCTATACGAACTGCCGTTTCCAATTCATTTGAGCATAACATTTCAACCACAAGCAAATTAAATGCCATTATTTTTATAAAACAGGTGGTGTGCATCTCTCTCTTCATGACTCTCATCAAAGAATTAATCAAACACGGTAATGAAAAACAAGGAAAATATAGAATTGCAAAGGAGACGATGCACTACGTATATCAGAGAAGAAAATAACACTGATACACTGATACATCACGTTTACATTCACAGTATGGAAAACCTTAAAACCTCAAACCAAAACTATCAAAACAAATTACATTATCAAGAACCAAAACTATCAAAACCTTAAAACCTAAAACCTAAAACCCATAAAAATGAAAGGGGCGAGAACCATACCTATTATCAAGAGCCAAAAAGAGAGCAGAGAGATGAATGAGAGCCTTTCGCGCAGCTGAACCAAACGAGATGAATGAGAGATGAAAGAGAGAGCAGAGAGATGAAAAAGAGCCTCCGAACGAGAGGACAGTGTCATCTAACGCGACGGCGCAGGGAGGAGGCGATGGCGCTGGGAGGAGGCAAGGGAGGAGAGAGCTGAGTGTTTGCGTACGCGAGGGTTTCTGCGTGAGAGAGTGTTTGAGTAGTGAGTGTGTTTCAACGGGAAGAAGAAAGAAGGGTTGGTCGCGAGAGAGAAAGAGAGACATTTGGTTCTGTGTGTTATTTCCCGCGTGTGTGAAAGCAAAATTTTTTAGCAATAAGGAGCGCTAGTCCCCTAAGCACTCCCTATGATCGTTCCGTGTTAGGCAAAAGGGAGAGCTCGTCCCCTAAGCGCTCCCTATGGTCGTTCTGTGTTAGGAAAAAGGGAGCGCTCGTCCCCTAAGCGCTCCCTATGATCGTTCCGTGTTGGCAAAAGGGAGTGCCCATATGTGAAGCGCTACTAATAAGTATTCCGTGTTTTCCATAAGGGGCGCTTTCAACAAAGGCGCTACTAATGGAGGCGATCTTTTTTATGATTTCTGTTGTAGTGAGGAGTAATTTGATTTGCACGAATCTGCATATAGAATTCTTCCTAAAATTTCATTATGAGTGTATGCCTTTGGGTTATCAAATACCTACAAATTTTAAAGTTAAGAGTTCAATATGAATGAATATGTTAAACGTAAAGAAAATGTACTTTAAAACGAGTTGGGATCCTTCCAGGTACTTGTTGTGTCAAGTAGGAGAGAGAGAGTGACACATACAATAAAATAATAAATGCAATATTTTTGTTAACATCTTGTATGTGCCACTCTCTCTCCTACTTGACACATCAAGTACTTGAGAGGTTCCTAACTCCTTTAAAACTATTATACCTTCTCCCAGTTATTTATGATATATACTGGCATTCACAATTGTCATCATATACTACAATAAATGTAGTTATCTTTTTGTATGTGTCACTCTCTCTTACTTCACACAACAAGTACTTAAGAGAATCCAAACTCATGATAATTAATACCCTACATTAATGCTGTAAATACAAATTGAAGCTAATTTAAGAATGATCACTCATTTTTTCCTAATATAGAAAACACAAGTAGGGATCAAATGGAGATCTATATTACTAAAGTATGTGAAATATATGAATTACATAAATAATATTTATGAGTCTGGGTATATTGACACTATGTGTCAAACTTAACTACTTACACCAATTTTTTATTGATTCAACGGCCGAATTCATAAATTTCATTTTATAAGCGATGTTATTAATTAGTGTAAGTCATTAAGTTTGACACTTGGTGTCAATATATTCTAACTCTTTATTTATATGTATTAATCTATCAGAAACTTTAGTAATTAACATAAAAGAAAAAGATCTGCCTAAAAAACGCAATGTTAAAAGAAGATAGAAATTAAAGAGAAGTTAATTTAATGTATTAGATTTCTTGCTCATCACAATAATAATGATATTAAAAATTAAATGTTCATATTGCATCTCTCATTTAATGCATGATCTAATTCCGCCACAAGGGTTAGCTTTTCATCCCTATATATATAAGTTGACCTCTCTGAAACAAATTGTGAATTTCATAAACCTTTTGTTCAAGGATATAGATATCATGGCGATTGGAGGTCCTTCCTTTCCCTCTCAGCAGGCTGGAAACCCAAGCTCTGGTAAGCATTTCTAAACACATCATACAAATATATTAAATAAAAATATTTATAAACCTGGTCTCCATTATTTACTGGTTTAGAAAATGTTTTTTTACTAACTTCTTTTTCTTCAATTTTTCTTGTTTCAAAGAACCCCATGACCAGACTCACACACATTTGGGGGTATTGTGGGTTCAAACCTAAGCCTCGTTTACACATCAAATGTCCCTATAATGTTTTACCATCTCAGCTGCACTTATATGACGAGTTTTCAGTATTTTATTCGTAATTTTTCTATCAAATTGATTTCAATACTTTTTATCATAGTTTTAATTCCTTCTTTCTCTCACTCATATTAGATATAGAAAGAAGAGTAAACTTAAATTATTTAATCAAGTTCATTTAACTATAAAAACATATTAAAACAAAAAAAGTTGGGCAGCATTTATACCGCATGAAAATTGTTCGCAAAAAATAGAGTTACAATTAATTGTATGATTATATATAGTAATTGGCGTCAATTAAATTTTGTGGGGTGTTGTTAATTAGTTTTGAATTCATCATCAGGAACTGAGAAGGGAGCTGCAAGGGTGCAACCCAATCCCCAACAAGTGGTATTACCAATTGCAAATGTGAGTCGAATCATGCGCAGTGTTCTTCCAAGGCATGTAAAAATAGGAGAAGATACAAAGGAATTCATGGCGAAATTGGCAGGTAAATTCATTAGCCACATAACTCAAGAAGCGAATCGTCAATGTAAATTAGAGCATAGGAAAATTGTAACTGGTGATGATTTAATTGCTGCAATGAGAAGATTGGGTTTTGAAAGGCATGCTGAAGCTGTCACTATTTACCTTGCTCGTCTTCGTGAACATAATAATATTGCAAATGGTGTTCGTGCTGTTGTGCCACGACAAGATCCTAGGAATCATGTTCCTGTTCCTCGAGGTGGTGGTAATAATCATGAACAAGTTGATGTGCCAATGGCACCAACTACACCACCACATGCTGCTGCTTATCGTGCTCCAATGGTGAGTGGTTTGTCTGGAGATGAAGGAAGTGATGGTTCTGAATCTGATGGTGAAACCAGCAAGCAAGGGAAGCTTTGGTCATGTTGAGAATCAGAATGGTCGTAACAAATTTAGTGGCTGAGATAGCACTATTGGTTAATGGTTACCCCCTAATAATAAAACAAACAAAATTATCTAGGTTTTGTGTTTAGAATAATAAAAAAGGGGTGGTATTTTGTGAAGTGTTTCATTTGGATGATATGTTTTATGTTTTATATTTATATATATTATGAAATATTATGTTGTGATGTTCTCTTTTTGTTATTGTGTTTGGTATATTTTTAGATAACATTTCGTGTAATTATATTAACCCGAGGGGTTGAGTGATCATAAGACTTAGTTTAGATTGGAATCATTTAAAAGAGAGTGTCAAATAATAGAGCTCGTCTGATTTTCTTTTTTAAATTACAAGTATTTTGTTCTTTAAAAAATCTTAGGTTGGGTGTGGTTAATAGCTAGAGCATGAGAACTTGTATCCAACATATTGTCATTCAAGTCTTCACTAGTCTTGTTAGGGTTGCTTATCAATAAGGTTTATGTTGACATATGAAGAGACTTTTGAGGCCAAATCCTGCAGAATTCATAAAACTTAATTACACAAAAAACTTTTACGAAACCAAAACCAGTGTTATCAGAACCGGACCGGACCGGCCGATCGGACCGGTCGGACCGGGACCCGGTGGTCTTCCCGGGCCGGGCAGCGTGCAGGACCGGATCTGCAGTTGGCCCGGTGATGACGTCATCGAACCGGTGAAAATCCGGTGAAAACCGGGTCGGACCGGTTGATCCTCTTTTTTTTTTTTTTTTTAAGATGAACCATTTATAAATTTTGCATGTTTTCACAAAAAAGGCTTGGGTGGGGTTCGAACCCCCTCCCTAGTATTCAACATTTCAACTTTTTAACCACTAAGCTATCTATTATTTGTTGATACTGTCCCGCATTCATTAAATATAATCAATTCCGGATATGTTAATTTTTTTTGCACATTCTTTCATTAATAGTTTTGATTAAACACACATTTTTTTGACAATTGATTCAAGTTCAACACTCATAAACATGTTAGTAAATGTATAATTATAAATAAAATTATAATAAAATTTCTATATTAATAAATGTATACTTTCTTAGTATATATTATAATTTTTTGAATTTATTTAATATAGACCGAGTCATGCCGGTCCGACTAGAGACCCGCGGTCCGACCCCGGGTCTAGTGACCCGATGCCTTGACCGGGTCGATGGCCGGTCCGGGTCTGATAACACCGACCAAAACACTATTAACCATAGTATGCAAAAAAGAAAAACCGAGTAAATACGATTGAATGCTATATCACAATTATTAATCATAGGTCTCTAAAAGCTACGCTCCTACTCTCCACTGTTGCAAAAGGGATTTAAAGTCGGTTAAATTAGATATTTAAAAAGTTGGGTTCGTAGTTTTGCTTTATATACCCTACGCACTCGGTGACCCTACGCACTCGGTGACCCTACGCACCTTACCAACCTACTCTTATCGTAAACCAGTAATTTTATTCGGCCAAAATATTCTAATAAAAAATAGCTAACTAAAAATTAGCCAAGTTACGATACTAATTAACCAAGTTTTATAGGTCATTAACCAACCTGCTTTTTCACAGTTTTTAGTTATTGGCCTGGAAAACTGTGAAAAAATAGGTTGGTTAATGGCTTATAAAACTCGTTAATTGGTGTTATAACTTAGTTTTTGGCAATTTTTGGCTGGAACATTTTGGCTAAATAACATTACTCTCGTAGACCATGGCTGCTGTCACCGTCAAAAATTAAGAAAAATACACTTTTGTAGTAAGAGAAAATTACTTTTGTTACAATAATGCTCATTGTGTTTTAAAATAATACTAGTAGGATACTCCTGCATACGCACGGGTGCTGTCGTGTTCTTTTTATGAATGAACTTAGAGAGTATTTAAATAGTCTGAACATTACCCCGTTAAAGTAAAGACAAATTTAAAGTAGATAAAAAATGAGTTTAAAATAAAAAATAGATAAATATTAAAATCTATATAAAAATGTAAAACTATCATTTAAAAATAATCTATGCATTTATCCCGCATTTTTTAATATATCAGTGCAGTACTGTCTTTTTATATATCAGTGTTGTTATCCCGTGTTTTTTATATATCAGTGCAGCTATCCCGTGTTTTTATATATATATTATTGCAGTTATCCCCATATTTTTAAAAATAATCTATGCATCTATCCCCATATTTTTTTATATATCAGTGCAGTTATCCCGTGTTTTTTTTATGTATCAGTGCAGTTATCTCATAGTTTCAATTGATAATTTGAGTTGATTAGTAAATTATAGTAGATAGTAAAAGATAGATAGTAGATTATCAATAAGAAATATTTATCCCGTGTTTTTTTATATATCATCGACAATTATATTATTTGTCATTTTTTAGGTATTAGTGACAAATATTTGTAGTAGTAGTCTTCAAAAATTTTAATTATCAATGACAAATATTAATCTCGTGTTTTTATATATCAGCGCAGTTATCCCGTGTTTTTTATATATTAATGCAGTTATCTCGTAGTTTCAATTGATTATTTTAGTTGATTAGTAGATTATAGTATATAGTAAAAGAGAGATAGTAGATTATCAATAAGAAATATTTGTTTTAAATAGTCATTAAATCTTGTTTTTTAGATAGTAGGTTTATAGTTGTCTTCAAATATTTTAATTATCAATGACAAATATTAGTCCTGTGTTTTTTATATATTAGTGCAGTTATCCCGTGTTTTTTTTTTATATATCATTACAGTTATCTCGTAGTTTCAATTGATTATTTTAGTTGATTAGTAGATTATAGCAGATAGTAAAATATAGATAGTTGATTATCAATAAGAGGTGATAATAGATTTTCAATAAGAGTATAAACAGATTTTGGAGAGAAAAATTAAAATTTTAAGGTGATAACTTTTTCCAAAAATGTGATAGTTTTTTTTATAGTGTGACTCATTTACATTTTTATAACTTTTTCCAAAAAATGATAGGTAACTTTAGTAGAGTAGTGTTTGTATAAATTTAGAAATTTAGTTAAAAAAAACTAAAGTGAAGTGATAAGAGAAAAAGAAGAATTGTTTATGGGAAAAGTAAAAAGAAAAAAGGAAGAAATGGAGTGTAAGAGAAAAGTGAAAAAGAGAAAAGATAGTGTAAGAAAAAGAGAGAAAAAAGTAAGAAAGAGAGTGTAAGAAGAAAAAGAAAGAAAGAGTAATGACATTTTTACTCTTAAATTAGATATGTGTCATGTTAATAAGAGATCCAAATTGGTAATTTCATAGGAGGTTTGTTTGTATAATAGATAATAGATATTATATAAATAGATATTAGATATTTGTTTTAAATAGTCATTAAATCTTCTTGTTTTTTAGATAGTAGGTTTATAGTTGTCTTCAAATATTTTAATTATCAATGACAAATATTAGTCCTGTGTTTTTTATATATTAGTGCAGTTATCCCGTGCTTTTTTTTATATATCATTACAGCTATCTCGTAGTTTCAATTGATTATTTTAGTTGATTAGTAGATTATAGCAGATAGTAAAATATAGATAGTAGATTATCAATAAGAGGTGATAGTAGATTTTCAATAAGAGTATAAACAGATTTTGGAGAGAAAAATTAAGGTGATAACTTTTTCCAAAAATGTGATAGGTTTTTTTTATAGTGTGACTCATTTACATTTTTATAACTTTTTCCAAAAAAGTGATAGGTAATTTTAGTAGAGTAATGTTTGTATAAATTTAGAAATTTAGTTAAATAAAACTAAAGTGAGGTGATAAGAGAAAAAGAAGAATTGTTTATGGGAAAAGTAAAAGTAAAGTAAAAAGAAAAAAGGAAGAAAGGGAGTGTAAGAGAAAAGTGAAAAAGAGAAAAGATAGTATAAGAAAAAGAGAGAAAAAAGTAAGAAAGAGAGTGTAAGAAGAAAAAGAAAGAAAGAGTAATGACATTTTTACTCTTAAATTAGATATGTGTCATGTTAATAAGAGATCCAAATTGGTAATTTCATAGGAGGTTTGTTTGTATAAATAGATAAATAGATATTAGATTAGATAAATAGATATTAGATAGATTAGATCAGATGTGACTCGTTGACATTTTTATAACTTTTTCCAAAAAGGTGATAGGTAATTTTAGTAGAGTAGTATTTGTATAAATTTAGAAATTTAGTTAAAAAAACTAAAGTGAAGTGATAAGAGAAAGAGAAGAATTGTTTATAGGAAAAGTAAAAGTAAAATAAAAAGAAAAAAGGAAGAAATAGAGTGTAAGAGAAAAGTGAAAAGAATGAAAGATAGTGTAAGAAAAAGAGAGAAAAAATAAGAGAGTGTAAGAAGAAAAAGAAAGAAAGGGTAATGACATTTTTACTCTTAACTTAGATATGTGTTATGTTAATAAGATATCCAAATTGGTAATTTCATAGGAGGTTTGTTTGTATAAATAGATATTAGATATTAGATTAGATGTGTTCGAGAATATATATATAAGTTCTTTATATAAAAAAAATTGTCAATGAAAATAAGGTCACGTGAGGATGATATACTACAACATTTGAGGAGACATTTAATTAAATGTCATGTAATAATCTTCCATTTAGAAAAAATACTTACTATTATAATAATAATAATAATAATAATAATAATAATAATAATAATAATAATAAATTAATGGACAAAAAATTATAAACAAACTCATGCAACACGAGTTTTACCCATAGTAGTAAGAGGCGTATAGGTTACCGATGGGCAAGAGCCGCCACTATCGAAAATCGTTGTTTATTGGTGTCCGTCGGTAATCATCAGATTTCCAGTAGTGTTGAGACACTTGTGGGTCTAGGAGTGGTCTAAAACAAGCAAAAAATAAGGTGTTGATCTATTCTAGAGATTGCATCATAATATTAGTGTTGTAGTGACATGTGAAAGGAATAGATGTCAATGTAAGGATTTGGTAGTCTGTTTTAATAGATTATAAATAGATAGATAAACAAAATGGATTATCAACACATTTTCCAAGCTATGACCTGATTTGTCTGTATCGATATCCAGACACCCCCAATTAATTAAGGACCCTATGACATTGTTGAGATATGCTCTTCCTGTTGAGGACTACTAATGACTTGTGTGCTCATATGATTTATGAATTTTGCTTCAATGACTACTACTAATTAAGACAGGTAAATACTGAACAGCTGAGACTCATACATTATTGCTCTTGAATGTATTGCACTATTCTGTTGACTCAGGTAGGTGCATCACAAGCTTGAATAGAGAATCGGAGGAAGGCCCTCATTTTTTTCATCATTCTATGTTTTTTTACCTCACCACCCTCTCCTTCAGTCCCTTTTAATTTTCCTTTGAGCCTCAAAATGTCCTATGTATTATATTATTATAACAAAGTGCATTATAATTGTTAACTTCTTTAGAATCATGAAAGAGAGATTTTGTATATTGATTATTTCTCAGTGAATTACAATAGAGAGAACTCTGCCTTATATAGGCAAGCAGAGCACACAGATACAATAGGACACAACTAACCTAACTGAATAATAACAGACTAGTAACAGAATATATCTGTTAACTAGATACAAATGAACTAACAACATAACTAACAACTTAACTAACATATTAGCTAACTGACAGATAATTACAATAGAAATAGAAAACTAAGCTAGATCCCTTAATACTCCCCCTCAAGCTCAAGGGGAGAGCAGAGTGTTGCTGGAGACATTGAGCTTGGACCTTAAATTGCTGAAAGCAAGCTTGGACAAAGGTTTAGTTAGGATGTCAGCTATTTGAGCTTCTGCAGGAACATGACACACCACAAGTTGCTACTGAGCACTTTTTCCCGAACAAAATATAAGTCAAGTTCCATGTGCTTCGTTCTAGAGTGAAGCACAGGATTGTGACTGAGTGCAACAGCACTTTGATTATCACAGTAGATTATAGGAGCAGTGTGAGCAATATGCAATTCAGTCAACAGAGATTGAACCCAAACAAGTTCAGAAGTGGTAAGAGCAATACTCCTATATTCGGCTTCAGCACTTGACTTTGCAACAATGTGTTGCTTCTTAGACCACCACGATATCAAGTTAGGACCAAGATATATACAGGCACCAGAAGTTGACCGTCTATCATCTATATCACTTGCCCAATCGGCATCACAATAGGCTTGGAGAGGTAGAGGTGACTTAGGTGAAGCAGGTTGAAGTAAAAGCCCATAATCAACTGTCCCCTTTAGGTATCTGAGAATCCTTTTTGCTGCAGACCAGTGACTGTCAAGAGGTTGGGCAAGAAATTGACAACATTTGTTCACAGCATATCCAATTTCGGGTCTAGTAATAGTTGCATACTGGAGGGCACCAACAATGGACCTATAGAGAGTAGGATCTGCAAAATAATCTGAACCAAACTTAGACAGCTTCAACTTGGCAGGGAGAGGTGTAGAAATACCCTTAGCTTGGTCCATACTAGCCCTTTGAAGAACCTCACGAATGTATTTGGACTGAGTAAGTAATAGAGAGCCAGTCTTAGTTCTATTGACCTCAATGCCTAAAAAAATAGTCAAGAGCAGTAAACTGTTTTAAAGCAAAGGTGGTAGACAAAGTTGTAATGAGTTGTTGCAGGGCAGAAGAGGATGAACCCGTAAGAATAATGTCATCAACATAGATAAGGGCATACAAGCAGCAGCTGCCTTTGTGATAAACCATCAAAGAGGGGTCACATTTGCTCTTAGTAAAACCGAGTTGAAGCAAAGTAGATGTCAATCTCTCATACCATGCACGTGGAGCCTGTTTGAGGCCATAAATGGCCTTATTTAGTTTGCATACAAGATCCTTACTGCCTTGTTCAAAGCCAACCGGTTGATTCATGTAAACTTCTTCTGCAAGGTTGCCATGAAGAAATGCATTGTTGATATCTATTTGCTTGAGATCCCAACCATAAGTGAGAGCCAAAGTAAGAACTAATCTAACAGTGATTGGTTTGATCACAGGGGCAAAGGTTTCAGAATAGTCACAACCAAGCCTCTGATTAAAACCTTTGGCTACAAGCCTGGCTTTGTAACGATTGATAGTGCCATCAAGATTTTCTTTAATTCGAAACACCCATTTGCTACCAATGGCTTTCTTACCACGAGGAAGAGTAGTCAAAGTCCAAGTTTTAATAGCCAAAAGAGCATCATACTCATGTTGCATGGCTGCTTTCCAGTGAGCAGAGTTAAGAGCCTGATTCACAGTTTGAGGTTCAGCAGTGGTCATAAGGAGGGTTGGATGAAGCCTAGGCTGAACTATCCCATCTTTGGCTCAAGTAACCATAGGATCAGTGTTGTGAGGGTGAATAACACGTGCTGGGATAGGGGAGGGAACAGTGGCTGCTGTATGTGGCAAAGGAGATGGTGAGCTAGTGTCGGAGTTAGGATCAATGGTACTGGATGCGGAAGAAGGCAAGGGTGTAGGAGGGATAGATGGAACTGATGAAGGAGGTGTATGAGGTGGTAAAGATGATTGATGAGGAGGGGTAGCTTGAGGTGGTGGTGTAAGGGGAGGAGCAGAATTAGTAGAAGTTCCATTGGGTATGTGGAGAGGTTGAATGCTGCAGGTAGGGGGTGGGGTGGCAGTGTGCTTAGCTGCAAAGAGTGACTGATAAGGAAAAACATTTTCATTAAAAATAGCATCTTTAGAAATAAACAACCTACCATTAGGATCAAGGCACTTATAACCCTTATGATTAGGAGAATATCCCAGGAATAAACATTCTGCAGACCTAAATTCAAACTTATGAGAGTTGTATGGCCTAAGTAAAGGAAAACATGAACATCCAAACACTTTAAGAAAATGAAAATCAGGTTGTTTGTTGTATAAAGTAGTGTAAGGTATAGCATGTTGATGATAAGTAGAAGGTAACCTATTAATTAAGTACACGGCAGTATGGAAAGCATGATCCCAAAAATGAATAGGCATAGAAGCTTGAGACAAAAGAGAAAGACCCATATCAACTATATGTCGATGTTTCCTCTCAATCACACCATTTTGATGATGTGTATGAGGGCAAATAAGACGATGGACAATCCCAAATGACTCAAGATACGTATTAAAAGACCTGAATTCCCCTCCCCAATTAGTTTGAAATGACTTAATTGTACAATTAAACTGATTTTCAACTAAAGTTTTAAAAGTTTTGAAGGTGGGGAGAGCATCAGATTTTTGTTTTAAGAAATATATCCATGTGAATCTACTGTATGCATCAACAAATGAAATGTAGTACCTATAACCCATAGAGGAGGACATAGGGGCAGGACCCCACAGATCACAGTAGATTAATTCTAAGGGTGAACGGTAAACAGTATCAGAAATATTGGAAGGTAGTCTATGAAGCTTTCCCATGCAACATGCCACACAAAAATCTCTTTTATTCATTGCAATAGTTGGTTTATTACAGGATTTCAATACAAAGTTTAGAACAGTAATGTGAGGATGCCCTAAACGATTGTGCCACAGGGCACCAGTGGATGTAGTGTGTGAGATTACATTGTGTGGTGTGGAAGCAACTGTAGCATGAGAAATAAGACTACTAGAATTTTTAGAACTAATGTGTGAACTGGGAACTGCAGAATATATTCCTGGGAGATGATATAAACCATCCTTGTTGCCTTGTCCCTTGAGTAAAGTTGAACCATCAGCCTGTGATTTTGCAAAACAAAAATTAGGGTGAAATTGAAAAAATGCATCATTATCAGTCACAAATTTCTTAACGCTAAGCAGGTTTTTGTTGAGTTGGGGTACATATAAAATATTTTTATAGTGGAATAAGTGCTTAGGGTTAAGAGGAGAAGGTATAATCTCATTACTAATTGAGTGAATCGGCAAACCTGTTCCATTTCCAAGGAACACATGATCCTGGCCAGAGAGAACAGTTGCAGTGGCAGGATTTGGAGGAATGTTGCTCATGTGATGAGAGGCAGCAGTATCTCCTAGCTGATTACTTGTAGCAAATGAAGGTCCAGCAACAGCATAAGCTTGTGGAGGAAAAGGAGAAACAGAAGGCACAACATAAGGAGTAGCAGGTGTAGGCCAGGCAGTGGCATTAGCAGTAGGAGTAGGCCAAAGAGGGGCATTCATAGTGACAGGAGCAGGCCAAAAAGTAGCATTGGCAGTAGGAGTCTGTGGAGGAGTATAGCCAGGACGTAGATATTGGTATGAATTATTGAATGAAGGCATTGACAATGTTGGCAAAACAGGGGCAGAATACCTGTGATAACATACAGAGGCATCATGTCCGAATTTAGAGCAAACTTGACACTGCACAGTGGCACGGCTACCTCTACCATTTCGTCCCCCACGATTGAATCTACCACCATTCCTATCGCCACGAGCATTACCCTTTTGAGTAGTGAAATTTGCTTGAGGATTATTAGGTGAGGCATCTTGATGCACACTAGGATTTGAAGTGGCTTGAGACTCTTGATTAGTATGTGTGAGATTTAATGTAGCCACGGCTTGAGAAGCCTCAGTGTGATGAGACAAACGACTTTCATGAGCCAAGAGAAGAGCCTCAAGCTCATCATACTCGAACCATTCAGCTTTGGTGGCCAATAACGTCGTAATTGACTCAAATTCTGGTGGCAGACCACGAAGAACAGCATCATACTGTTCTTGATTGGTGACAGTTTCTCCTATAGAGAGCAACGCATCAGTGATGGACTTGATCTTTGCAAAGAATTCAGTTATTGACTTATTTCCTTTCTTGATGTTTAGAAGATCAGCACACAATTGACGAGCGTGAGCCTTAGTTTTGCCCAATGAATGACTGTGGATCTTATCCCACAATTCAAAAGAATATCTGCATCCGATGACCTTGGCCAGAACAGAGGGAGAAAGAGAAGATTGGAGCCAAGCGAGAAGCAACTGGTCTTGTAATTCCCATTCTATGTATGCTGGGTTTTCAATTTCTGCAAGTCTGTGTTGTTCATCAATATATCTGGGCGGGACTTGCGAAGACACACAGAAACGGTGAAGTTTGTGTGCTCTTAAGACGGGCTCAATTTGTTGGAGCCAAAGAGGAAGATTATCCCCTGTTAATTTCTCAGTTACTTGATACTGGAAAGATTTGAATGGTTTCATTGAAGGTAAGGCACTTAGATTTGGTTCTGTCATGATTGCAAGGAAGAAAGAAACGAAACACAAAGAAACAGGGAAAACACGAAGAACAGAGGATAGACGCGATAAAAGCAAGAAAATTGGAAAACAAAGGAAAGACAGAAAACGAAGAAACGAAAGGAGAAAATGAACCAAAGGGAGAGAACGAAAGACCGGGTCAAGAAATAACAGAGAGAAACAAACCTGAACTGAAACGAAAAGAAAAGACGCGACGAAGGAAACTGAGAGCAAAAAGGAGAAAAATGGTTGAAAGACTCAAAATTGAGGAAGAAACGACGAACTAAGGACCAACCAACACTGTAAATGGAAAAGCGAGAGAAGGGGAAACGGAAAAAATGGAGAAAAAGAATGAGAGAAAACAGAACCAAATTTTTTTTGTGTGTGCAGAACTCACGGTGGCGCACCGCGAGCATACGACGGAAGCGACGGAACTCAGGATCGCAGGCCACGTTGGTGGTGCGAAGATGCTACTGATACCATGTTAACTTCTTTAGAATCATGAAAGAGAGATTTTGTATATTGATTATTTCTCAGTGAATTACAATAGAGAGAACTCTGCCTTATATAGGCAAGCAGAGCACGCAGATACAATAGGACACAACTAACCTAACTGAATAATAACAGACTAGTAACAATATATCTGTTAACTAGATACAACAGAACTAACAACATAACTAACAACTTAACTAACATATTAGCTAACTGACAGATAATTACAATAGAAATAGAAAACTAAGCTAGATCCCTTAATAATAATCAATCCATTGAGACTTTTAATTCTAACAGAGTTTCATATTCATTTTGTTAGAGAAAACGAAGTGTATTTTTCCAATCATGTAGCATTTCTGAAGAATGTGAAAGAGACTTTCTTATGTTCTTATAGCTGGAAACACAAAAACAGTAACATTGATTGATTGCATTACCTTGTGATTCTTACTTAAGTTAAAGCATGCAACTTCAACAGTACTCATAAATCAATTATTTTCAATGACCTTGTGAGTTATGTAAAATATTTTTATCTGAAAGTTTACAAACCCAAATCATTTGTTTATTGAAAATTGGTCTCGTAGCTATGTAATGGCTCTTGCTGTGACCAATGATAAACCATATCATATCCATTGTGTAGGAATTATTTATCATCTGAGTTCAAGTATAGTTTATGCTCTCTAATATAGTCAATCACTTCATCCGCTGTAAGGTATTTTATTGATAATCCTCTTGCAATGCAATCCCTGAAATCAGTAAAAGAAGACAATAAAATTGACCAGTGTCTCCTGTTAAATAAACGTGCTTTAACTGTTAACAAAGTAAAGGTCATCATATTACCTTAGTCTCGTTGAGCTGATTTGATTTGGTACAAGTTCATCTACAACTTCGATATTAGCCTGAAAAATTGTAATGGCAAATGCTATCAAAAGACATTGTCCATGTTTAATTAATCAAGGTTAAGTTTTTTACTAATCACAGCCACAAAAACGTAGACACCCACAAAAAGGGTATCACTTTCAATTTTAACCCTTATAAATTTGAACTTTGCATGCAAGACTAGTATCAAAATGCCTCTACACATGGGCTCATAGCTAAAAGATTCCATCAGTCTGTAGTTTGGCCTTAATGTGGTCAAATACAAATGAAAAACCAAGAAATGGAAATTTGAAAATGTCCACATTTTGTTTTAAATGCATACAGCAAGTAGGCCGAGGTTGAAATGTTACCCGATTCTCATTTAAAATTTCATCATCAGATATAGTCTTCTCAATATCTTGTCCTTCTCTGCGAATGCAGACTACTCCATAATCTCTGCAGATAGTCTTAACCTGATGTACAAGTTACAAGTATAGAATAACAAAATTATATTCCATTGGCTCCACAACCTATGGCAAATCAATTAACATTTAGATAACAGATTTATATTCCACACATGCCTTATATATGCGTAGAGGAAGAAAAACTTTTTAATTTAATAACCAAGCCCATTCTGATGGTAACATCAACACCAAACCAACTCAACTCCTCTAACTTTGAATGTCCTTACCATTTAAGGATAGTTTGCCAAAACATAGCATGTGGATCAAATTGACAAGTGTCTTGGCAAACTATCCTTAAATGGTAAGGACATTCAAAGTTAGAGGAGTTGAGTTGGTAAGGGTTAAGCAAACTTATGGATCAATGGCAATTTGATGTTATGGTAATGGTTAAGCAAACTATCCTTAAATAGTAAGGACATTCAAAGGCAATTTGATGAGATGTTTAATATTTTTTGCTTAACCATTACCATAACATCAAATAGCAATGAGATGTTTGCTTAACCCTTACCAAACTTATGGATCAATGGCAATGACATATATCCTTAAAAAGGTTTCTCAAGGAATGCCAAAAGGGCTATTAAATTTTAAATTTTTCTCTTCTACTTGATGCATAAGTACCTGGTCAGGTATCCAGAATCCAGGAATGCCAAAAGAATGGAGGAGATCAGAACCACAAACAAGCATGACCTTGAGAGATTCTACACTAATAAATACAAAAGCAAGTTATTATACTTCTTTGACAACACCATCAGAAACATCAAGCATGTATACAAAGAAAAGAAAGGCATAGCATATGGAATCTTTATCAAATAAAAGGAATTATCAATGCATCTTTTAGACTACAATCACATCTACAAACGGCAAAATAAAGATCACTTTTAAGGCTTTTGTACCATAAAGAACCAAATAGCCCATCCAAATATGTACCCACATAGCACCAAGAAATTCTAAAAATACTAAGCGGTAATAGACCACCTATACAGGGGGCGGGGGGTGGATATTCCCTAACATTAAAACATATATTTTAATCATTTAATAAACAAAGCATTTGTGATGAACAACAAATCCTAAGCACTTTTTAGTAAGAAAATATTCAACAAGTAGCAGGGTTTAGCATTCATGTGACTGGTATATTAAAAGTTTAAGAGAGCCAGTGCTTCTTCTTTCCCTTGTTTTTTATGATGGGGCAGGGGAGAAATCTGAGAAGGTAAGTAGACTGATGTGCTTTCATTGAAGACTTGTCTCTTCTTGAGCATACCTTTAGGTATCAACCCTGTCTTACAAATAGAACTCTGGACTCTGGAGAGAACAGTTAAAGTGCGTTGATATGTGCTTTGATTTGCCTGTAGGGGTTTATGGCCAGATAAAAATGAAAAGTATGATACTTTTACACAAATTCAGATGTTTCAATAATAATTCTTTTCTACATGCATAAAGAATGGAAATACGTGCAATCTAGCAGATAGGACAAGTAATTTACCTCCCATGGATCAACCATTACAAATTCTGAACTTTTGCAGGATAGATGACATAATTGTATTCGATGTTCAGCAGATATTAGGTTCTGTATCAACATACAAGTGAAAGGCAATTAGACCAAAGTGAAGCTGTGAAGCAAATAGTATCAATTGATATATCCATATAGGCCAAAGAAAAAATCAAAAATGCATGAAAAGTGTTAGATATAAAACTAATCACGTGCTGTCACCAAACAGCTTAAATTTTTGGGATAGTTGATTCATGTTATAGTATCAGCGCCTCTATGGCCAAGTGGTCTAGACTAGAGTTCAATCCTTGTTGACTACACTCTAAATAAAAACTTAATTTTAGCACAAGGTTGGGTGAGCCAATGCACTGTCCATACTTCACGCTTTAGCATATTAGGATTTGATCTCCTTGCCTAAATGCCTAGGAGAAAAACAGTTTAAAAAAATAAAGGAATATATTTAACCTCAAAAAGATTGCCCATTGACTCGTGTATGTTCCCCACATGTAACTCATATTGTTCCTTAATCATTTATTTTTCTTACAAGTTTTCCTGCCAAATATGCAAGGATATAATAAATTAAGGATCTTTTTCCCTATTTGCTAAACGGCAACATACCTTTTTCTTGTAAGCATCATTCACAGGTGACATATAACCTCCAATTACGCAGTAGCCTTTGGAATTCAATGCATCTCTTGCAAGCTCTATGGGTTACGTCGATATATTAATTATTTAAAAAAACAGACAAGCAGAAGATAAATAAAATTGAAAATTCACTCGGAAGTCAATAAATTATGTTAACGACATTCCATCAAGTGGTTCTTGAAGTGAATTAGAAAGAATACTCTAAAGTCAAAATATATAACACTCTCCCCTTTACCTCCATTTAGACAGTAGAAACTCATATTGCAACCTATTAAGTAAATAATACAGGAAGTCACCACAGATAAGACTTGGTTCCTATGTAAAACCAATGGTCCAACTTTTTTGAAGATCTTTGGCAAACTTATAATTTCAATAGCAATTATTGTATGTATTTGATTCGTGTGGTATGACATTAATTCTAGTACACACCGAAGCCTATATTGAGTTTATGTTGTCAATAATTAACATATGTCTGAGAAAGAATTTCAGTATAGGAATTTTGCTAGGGACCAGTCCAGTCACAAGCCCAGCAGCTACCGGCACAGACAAGGGATGAAGTTTTAAGAGTCTACAAGAGGAGGAATAAATAGGAGTGGCTGAAGTTTCTCTATGAAGGGGGACGTTTCAGAACTGTATCAGGAATTGTCCAGGAAGTTGTAAGGCTGCTATTCCTTGGAAGGAGGTATTCTAACTTGAGGCTCTTCTAAGTTCTATCAATAAAATTATTGAATTATCTGCATTTTTATTTTAACTAGTTCATTTCTGTAGTCCCTAATAAACTTCTACATACTTAGGAAAACCACCACGAATGGTAAAATTGTGATCATGTCGTGCATCTATACTATAGCAACCATTGCACACTTAATTTTTTCACATGATATATCTGAGAAGTTAATTTTTTCCATTGATTTTCCTACACTCAAAGGAAGAAAAAGAAAAGCAGCAACTTAGTTAATAATCAAACATTGGAGAACGAAATTCAAATCAAACTATTCAGATTTGACATTTAGAAGCACCAAGTCAGTAATAGATGTGTAAGGCTAGTGGGATAACAATATTCCATGAAGCAGAAGTAAGGCTGAGGAAATAAAAAGAAATAAATGAACCTAAGCTCCTAATACAACTCACCAAACATGCGCAAATGCATGAAAGTGGGTGGATTGAAGCTTCCAGTTGCCACCAGAATGACATATATCTTGCCACTGCAGAGAGAGGATCTCATAATTCATAATAAGCTCCACAAAAAACTCACTCACAGTATTACACAAAATAAATGATAAATAAACAAATAAAAAGGGAACATACTTGCTCGTGTTTCCAGGGGAGGGTTCATTACTAATCAGTTGTGAAGCTAATTTATCCAACGGCAATGTAACATCCATAACCTGAAATCATTTGAAATAAGCGATGATAAATGTTAGAAAACATGACATCCAAACATTTAGTGTACACAAACATAAACCAAATCATCTCAAGTGCCACTATTTTCAAGCTGATATCCGATGCCCACTTGTCAGCATCTCAAACCAGCCATTGCCAAGAAACAATTACTAAAACAAGTTAACAGCATGCAGCTCCAACAAAACCATTCAGCAAGTTAACAGCATACAGTTTCAACAAGCTTCACAATAACATGATGATTCATTACGTGTCAAATTAACAAAATGAAGAAATGCATTGCATAGCCATCGAATTCTGCCATGCGGTAAAACTATAATGGAATTGATTATTATACAATTGCTCCAATGAGAAGTTACCAATTTCAGCAAACAAACCAATTGATATAATCTTTCAACTACTTCACGTAATATTTCAATTTCAACCGCACTTGCAGTTTTGGACAAAATGAAGAGTATGTAGTGATCAAATCCACAAGAGAGTGAATATGTCTTCAAAGAGAACTTTATACAAATACCTTCTAGGCGATAGGTGTTTTCCTCACCGTTGCCTTCCTTTGAAGAATATAGTGATCGAATTTTATTTTCGATTTCAAGAATGCAAATGCAAACAAGGAACAATCACATTTGAAGCATAAGTAGTTGGAAGATTTGAATCGAACCTGAAAATGGATATGAAGAAAGAAAAGCATACCCGTGACGTGATTATCTATTTCACTGATCCGATGGGGAAGAGATATTAATCGATTGAATCCAATGGTTCCGAAGAAGAACCCGCGGAGGTAGCGTAGAATAAGGCAAGGGTAAATATGGAAAATAGAAAACAAAGTGAAGAAACTAGTAGCAGTAGTAGTAGGTCCCACACCGCCTATGTTTTTTTTTAAATTCTCCCGTAAACAACACGGGTTGACTTTGACTTCTCTGTGATTCACTCCTTCTTATTTCTTTCTCTCTAAAATATCCCATATACCAAACAGAGACATTTCCTTTTCTTTCCTTTCCACTACTTAACTCTTCGCTCTGTAACCGTTTAAACCGAAAGAAACTATTTCCCGCGCCCACCACATTCAATTCAATTCATTCTGGAAACCATGCATTCAACGCTCTTACCGCTATTCTTGTTCTTCTTGCACGCCACCACCGTCGTCGTCGTCACCGGAAATGTTGAATTTCAGTTTCCATATTTCAGCACAACCAACACCAACAACAACATAACACTCATCGGAGATTCCTATCTCAAGAACGGCGTCGTTGGACTCACAACACCAATCGACACACCACGGAGCACCGGAGCAATGGTATTCAAGAATCCAATTTCTCTTTTCGATTCTCAAACAAACACCACTTCTTCTTTCTCAACCACCTTCTCTTTCTCAATCACAAACCCTAATAACCCTACTTCCTTCGGTGATGGCCTTGCTTTCTTCATCTCTCCAAACACAAATCTCTCTCTTTCTTCTTCTCCCGGTTCTTTCGGTCTTCCAACTAACTTCCTCGCCGTCGAATTCGATACTCGTTATCACTCTTTCTTCAACGACCCTAACGAGAATCACATCGGTCTTGACATTGATACCCTAAACTCGCTTGAAACAGTTGATCCGATTTTGCATGGTATTGATCTCAAGAGTGGGAATACTATCACTGCGTGGATTGATTACAAAACTGATCGTAATGTTCTAACTGTTTTCTTGAGCTATTCCCCTTCTAAGCCGTTGGATCCTCTTCTTACTGTCACCGTTGATCTCTCTGAATATGTTTTAGAGAAAGAGGGTTTTTACGTTGGGTTCTCTGCTTCTGCTGAGGGAAGTACAGAACTTCATCAAATTGAGAGTTGGAGTTTTCAAACTACTGGGTTTATTCCTGCAAGGCCTAGGTTGCATAGTCACAATGTTTCTGATAACACCGTCGGTGTAAGTTCCGTGGGGAATAGTAATAGTAATAATGATGATAATAATAACATTCATCGGTCGCATTCTTTTTCTTTTCCTTCTAAGAAAAGATTTGGAATTGGTGTAGCTGTAGCAGGTCCTGTGTTTTTCTTTGTATTGTTTTCAATTTTGGGGTATGTTTTTGTTAGTAAATGGAAAAAGTTGAGAGAAGGGTTGAAGAAGAATTTTGAAACTGGTTTTGTGGCTTGTCCAAGAGAGTTTGATTACAGAGAATTGAAATCTGCTACAAGAGAGTTTCACCCTAGTAGGATAGTTGGGCATGGTTCTTTTGGGACTGTGTATAAGGCTTTCTTTATATCAACCGGAACGATTGCGGCGGTGAAAAGGTCGAGACATTCTCATGAAGGGAAGACTGAGTTTCTTTCTGAATTGTCAATCATAGCTAGTTTGAGGCACAAGAATTTAGTTCAGTTGCAAGGTTGGTGTGTTGAGAAAGGAGAATTGCTTCTTGTTTATGATTTCATGCCTAATGGAAGCTTAGACAAGATGCTTTACAAAGAACCTGAGAGAGGGAAAATGTTGAGTTGGTCTTATAGGGTTAATATTGTTGTTGGCTTGGCTTCTGTGTTGGTTTATCTTCATCAAGAATGTGAGCAAAGAGTGATTCATAGAGATATTAAGACAGGGAATGTATTGCTGGATGGGAATTTTAACCCTAGGTTAGGAGATTTTGGGTTGGCAAAACTCATGGATCATGATAAGAGTCCTGTTTCAACTTTAACAGCTGGAACAATGGGATACCTTGCACCTGAGTATCTTCAATATGGGAAAGCTACTGATAAGACTGATGTTTTTAGCTATGGTGTAGTTGTTCTTGAAGTGACTTGTGGGAAGAGGCCAATTGAAAGGGAAGGTTCAAAGATGGTGAATTTAGTGGATTTTGTTTGGGGATTGTACTCTGAAGGGAAGATAATTGAGGCTGCTGATAAGAGATTGAATGGGGAATTTGAGGAAGAGGAAATGAGGAAGCTTTTGTTGTTGGGGTTGAGTTGTGCTAATCCTGATAGTGCTGAGAGACCTAGTATGAGAAGGGTGTTGCAGATTCTTAACAATGAGGTTATGCCACTTGTTGTGCCAAAAGTAAAACCATGCCTCACTTTTTCATCTGATTTACCATTGACAATTGAGGAGATTGTTTCTGATGATACTGTTTCTGATGAAGAAGAGTTTAGTACTAGTCAGTCTATGTGTGAGATTAGAATTGTCTAATCAGTTCTTGAACATTTTTTTTTCTTTTTCCAGGGATTTATTACTTGTAAATCTGTAACAATTGCTATTCTTTAGTCTGAAATCTGAATAATGACCAATAAGAGAAATCATAGATAGTTCAGAGCTAATCCAATTGAATTTCATATATTTTTTGCCAAATCTTTTCCTCAAGTTTCAGTTCAATAACAATCAGCTAGCATTTTCTAAACCTCTCTTTTTGTTGAATGCTTGGTTCTTATATCTAGTAGCTATATATCCTTCCCCAGCTACATTTATTATGTTGATCCTGCAGAAATTTTATGATTAATAGGTGCAATGTTTTAACCCTTATCCATTTACTCAGTTCTAAGGAATATGCGTTTGGAAATATGTATTAAAATAAAATAGAACATATTATATATATAGATATATAGTTACAAAATAATATAGGCCCATAGTGTTTGGTGTGTGGACAAAAAAAATTAGATAATTCTATTTTAATTTTTTTGAGAAATGTTTTTTTACATACAAACCTTACACTTAAACCCGTATTCGTATTTTTTTTTAAAGTATTAGTATGTTATTTATATATGGTTTTGTTCTTTTGTTAATTTTTCCCTCTCTCCTAAGAATTCCACACACAAGAAAACTAATTGTATTTTTTTTTGACCAAAGCTAATCTTATATATAATAGCAAGAGTGTATTTGCATACGGTTGGCATACGGTTTGTATACATAAGTTATAAAAGTCAAAAAAATGATGCAAGGTGATGCAATATAAATGTGCAATATAAAATAAAGTTAAAATAAATTAAAACAAACAACAGCTAAACCTAATTCTTTCTTCTTCTACTCCACGGCGCCGCACAACAAAAGAGAGGAGAGAGATAACGAAATTTGTGGAGAGAGAGAGGTGCGATTTCCGGCGAGATCTCCGGCGAGAGAAAAAAACGTGAAAGGGAGAGAGCACGACGGTCAGAGGGTATGAGAAACGAAATGAAAGGGAGAAAGAGAAAAACGAAGAGATGTGATGGAGAGGCTCATGGAGAGAGACAGTGACGTCTTGGTGGTGGATTCCGGCGACGGTGAGGGAAACTCACGCCGTTTCCGGCGATGATGCATAAGGCGACGACGACGAGGGTGGTGATGATGGCAACGACAACATACAGACTTCGACGGAGATGATGGTGGCGAGAAAGCACAGACTTCGACGGAGGGGGTTTACGATGGTTTTTTGGGGAAACGACTATGGGGGAAGGGCGACAACGACTTGGGGAGACGACCATCGTCACGGTGGTCGGAGCTGGTACGATTCTAACCCCTTTTTATTTTGTTTTTTTATCTCTCTTCTCCTATTTTCTATTTCTCTATTTTGATTTCTGGTTCTATTTTTTAAAATCTTCGACTCTTTCGTCGCGCAACTACCTTCGATCTGTTCGAAGAATCGATCTCGGAGAAATTTCTGGATCTGAAGAGTTTTTCGAACAAAACGATGTTGTCTCATGCGGATCTGGACCGGCAGATCGAGCATCTGATAGAGCGATTCTCTTGGAGGAGTGGAACGTTCGACCGGTGAAGTGTCCGGTCACGGTGTGCGGTGATATTCACGGCCAGTTCTACGATCTCTTCGAGCTCTTTCGGATAGGTGGAAATGCTTCTGATACCAATTACCTCTTTATGGGCAAATTACGTAGGTTAGTTTCCCATATTTGAATCCCTCTCTTTCTATTTTTTATTTAATTTTGGTTTTTTTTAGCTGAATTTGATGTAGATAGGGTTTGATTTTTGTTTTTGATACAATTATTGCTGGTGTTTTGAAGTAGGATGGTGGTGATGGTGAGAACGAGGAGAGAGAAACGTGGTGAGAGAGAGAGAGAGAGCTGGCCGTGTGCCTTCTCTTTTTCATCCTCCATTATTTTTACTGTTTGTTCTCACTTCCATTTTTCTCTGCTAATTTCTTTTCATTCTGTTTTGTTAGTTTTCCTGTAATCTACTCACTATGTTTTTCCTATATTTTATTTTACACAAGGAAAAAAAGCGTTTACTGAATTTTAACGTGGTGACGCGAAAGTGAGCGCAAAGATGGAGAAGTTATGGGAAGAAGATGAGAGACCGGTGGTTGTACTGGATCGTGCGTCTCGAGCGACGAGGGGCAGGCGCTATACCTGCAGCTCTTCAAGCAACCATTAAAGTTACCATCGCCATTCCACACTCTCTTTATGTTATTCTTGAGTTTTGTAATTAGGGTTTATTGATTTTATTTGTCTCACCATTTTTTGATTGTGGTTTTTATTTTGGGATCAGCCAGTTAAAAGGAAAAAAGAAGGCGAGGAGAAGAAAATGAGCCAAGAAGAAATACTTTTAGAAGATGCTCAAACAGGTTATTATTATTAACACTTAACATTTACTCACTGCTCTGTTTTTTTGTTTGTTTAGTTGTCTGTTTGTCTGAACTCTCAAGCAACCATTAAGGTTACCACCACCATTCCACACTCTCATTATGTGATTCTTGAGTTTTGTAATTAGGGTTTATTGATTTTATTCTTCTCACCATTTTTTGATTGTGGTTTTTGTTTTGGGATCAGCCGGTTAAAAGGAAAAAAGAAGGCGAGGAGAAGAAAATGAGCCAAGAAGAGATGCTTTCAGAAGCTGCTCAAACAGGTTATTATTATTATTAACACTTAACATTTACTCACTGCTTTATTTTTTTGTTTGTTTAGTTGCCTGTTTGTTTGAACTTCTAAAGATCCTTAAACGTTTCAAATTATGATTTTGGTTCTGCAGAAATTATATACTTGAGAACATTGGAGCTCGTTTTAGCTTGAGAAGGAGGTTAAGAGAAGAGCAATTGTTTTTAATGGTCCGCAGATACGCTACATTTCACAAAATGGTTGGTTTTAATGATACAACTGGAATAAATTAATTTATGGAACCCTTGAATAGCAAGTCTAAATATTGCTTGCATCAGCCGTGAAGGAAAAACACAAAGTGGCCATATCATCATGTAAGAGAGAGAGAGAGAGAGAGAGAGAGAGAGAGAGAGAGAGATGGGAGGAGGAGATGAAGGAGCGAGGGTGGTGACGGAGAAGATCGGCGGCGTGGTGCGAGCGGCGACACCAGTGGCGGTGTGAGTAGCGGGACAAGCGGTGACGGTGGAACAAACAACGACAGCGGAGTTCACTACACGTAGTGGCCGAAACTGAACCAGACCAAAAGGTGAGGTCTTTCTCATGTTTTTGGTTCTGTAGTGTGTGTATTTGTGGTGAGTTGGTTATTGCAACCATAATGTACTCACCAGCCGGCAGCCGCAACACTATTTCCAGGGAGAGAAATTTATTCATTTTAATTTATTGCAAAGTTTATGTTTTTGAATGTTTGGGTTCTATCACAGACCAAATGGTGTCAATGGCTCTCTCGCCTTTTTCTCCTCTCTATGGTCACATGGATGGAGTTTCTTTCCCATCATCATTATCATCATCTTGTCATCTTCAAAATTGTTTCACATATATATATATATATATATATATATATATATATATATATATATATATATATATATATATCACAAATCCAATCCATTTACCTCAAAGATTGAAACTTTCCTTCGCCAGAGGTGATGGCAGTGATGTGTCTGGACACGGCCGTAGTGGTAGTGGTGATGCTGGTGGTGGTTTAAGGTGGGTTTCTTCACATTTTTCTGGGTGTCTTTTTTTTCTTATTTTTTTTTTCAATTTCATTTTCCTCTTCTTCTCTACATACTTTCTTGCTAATTTTTTTCCTCCTTTTCTTTTTACAAATCTGCCTTACCTGGTAGTTCTTTAGAAGTTGTATATAGCCAGATAGAAACTCAGATTTCAGTGATAAAAATTAGTGCTTTGAATACAAGTTTCCAGAAATGAGTGACCCCATATGCCTATCCATATATTCCCTGCTCAAGGTAACATTTTCATCTTTCTTCTTATGGTTAAATTTTTCAACTAAACCATGTTGATCCTCAAAAAATTCATGACCTTTACATTGTTTTTTTCGTACAAATTTTTTTCTTTTGAAAATAAGAGCTATCCATCATATTGTGCCAGAAGTTTCATCATTTGCCACCTTCCCTTATATTTTCTCGTTTTTTATAAAAAAAAAATTGCATTATCTTCTTTTTCCTCTTAATCTGTTTTATGATGCTTTTATTTATGCATTTTTTTCTCTATAAATCATGTCCTAAAGGGGATATTATAAGCTTGTGTGTAATCTGCTGGCTGATAATTCTTGTGTATTTGAACTGCATAAATTTTAGGGTACTTGACAACGTGAAAGATTATGTTGTAAGTTCCCTTGTGAATGCTGTCGATCATCTTGGAACTGTAGCTTACAAGTTAAACGACCTTCTTGAGAGGCAAATGTTGGATGTCTCTACCATGGACTCGAAGATCTCTACTCTAAATCAGGTAATTACAAATATTATTCGGATATCATATTAATATATTGGAGTTGAAATGACATATTTGCTCACATGCAGAGACTTCTCACATGCCAAATTTACACAGATAAAGGTCTTCAGCAACAGCAATTGTTGGCTTTTATCCCTAGACATCATAAGCACTACATTTAGCCAAGTAGGCTGAACTACTTTTACTTTTCTCGAGAAGTAATTATTGGCACTACAGATTATAGATTTTGTTCTAACTTATGGTTGTTTTTGTTTCTGTTTAACATTGTAAGCCAAATTCTGCCAATAAAAAGGTGCATTCCAGTCCACACAAAAAGACTAATACAAGGCAAAATCTATCTAAAACCAGAAACTGTCTTCAATCTTCAGGTGTGTGGCCGAGAAAACTCTTTCCCTTCTAAAGTTTTTTTGTTTTGATGTATGTTCATTTGTTTTCTCCCATTTTTGGTTTGGTGGTAATCGGGTATTATATTTTTCAACAGAATGTGTATCATTCTATCTAGGTACTCCTGTTTTGAGAACTCTTTCATGGCAGTTAGCATCAGAGACTAAGTGTTTGCAACAGTGGTGGTGACTTGCAGCTGGCTCATGGAGGCACCGGTGAGTGTTTCCTTCATTTCGTCTCTTGACTTTTCTTCTTCCTTCATGTATTTCATTTCCTTTGTTCATTAACGAAATTTATGTGTTTTATGTATTTTTCCCCCTTGCTTCTTCTCCTCTCTTTTTTCTCTCTTTTCCTTTTCCCAGGTTTCCTCTTGCTCACCAATGGCCTCATACTCACATCTTATCCCTCTTGCTCACAAATGGTCTCCTACTCACATGTGATCTGTGATTGTAAGCAAAAAGAAAGCAAGCAACTTGTGTGTTTTGTGGGTGTTAACGCACATTTGGTGTCCCAGTTACAAACTCCAACCTAATCTGTTTCATGTTCCAAACTATTGAACAATATGTATCTTTGTGCTTCTTTACCCAGCTATGTGTTTTGGATTATCATATAATGTAATGGTGCCATCAATTTCTTTATCATTTAAGTAATGTAATGTAGTTTCCATCATCTGTTCCAATTTATTAGTATTGATAAAGGCTATATTAGGTCACTTTCGTACATACTTACGCTAATAGTAATTGGTGTATTATACGCTAAAAATAAATTCGCCAGCCACTATACATTTATGTATCAGAAGTTTGGTAATTGTATGGGCTCTATAAAAGTGAACTTGAGGTAATTTGGGAGAGGTGGATGTTAATATTATCCACCAATTCTTTATAAGTAAAGTTTTAAAAAATATTAATAGATTCGTGTTAAATGATTCCCATTAAACCTTTACATGTTTGCATATTTTTTTCCACCATTCCTAATATGTATTTAAAAAAATGAGTTTCGTATGAAAAAATATGACTCTCCAGCCCTTAGAATAAGTGATTATTACTTAAAACTATTACAATCCCAAAATTATGACCTAGGGTTGTTTCATCTATCTCTAAAAAAAATAACTATTATACATTATTACTTTGTACATTATAATTTTTTTTTGATAGCAACATTATAAATTTATTAAAAATCTTAATAATAATAGTAATGTTAAGTTTATGACCTATTGTTGTGCATGTCATGCATCTATAAATAAATTAACTCTTATAGATTATTAAATTGTAGCTTATACATTGATTAAATTAAAATTGTTATAATGCCTAAATTATGACATAAGGTGTGTCATGCATCTAAAAAAATATCTCTTATACATTAGAAATTTGAAAGTTATACATTTATTAAAAATATTATAATCCCAGTATTATGACCTTTCATTATGTCATGCATCAATAAAAAGGAATAAACTCTAATAAGTTACAAATTTATAGATCATTATATAAACAAATTATTATAATGCAAATATTATGACCTATGGTTGTGTCATGGATCTATAAAGAAAATAACTCTTATATATTGTAAATTTGTATTTGTATATTATACATTTACTAATAATATTATATTCCAATATTATGACCTAGGATTGTGTCATCCATTTATTAAAAAAACTCTTATACATTACAAATTTAATATTATAATGCAAAATTTATTCCCAAATAATGACCTAGGATTGTGTCATGCATCTATTAAAAAAACTCTTAAAATTCAAATTTATATATTATACATTCATTAAAAATATTATAATCCCAATATTAGTTTGAAATCCACAAATTTCATACTAATTTCCTTATATTTTATTAAAAGGATGTAAATTTTTCATCTTGATTCTTGCATTGATTATATTCAATAAGTGTATAATTAATTATAGATTTAATAATCAATTAACTTTTAAACATTCATTAAAACTTATCTTTTATACATTGCAATTTATCTCTCACACCTTTAAAAAATATTTTATAATTTGTTAATGATGACCTAGATTATTATATAAACTCTTATACGTTACAAATTTATGGATTATTATATAAAAAATTTAATATAATGCGAAAATTATGACCCAGGGTTGTGTCATGGTTCTATAAAAAAAAATTACTCATATATATTATAAATTTGTAAATTATACATTTATTAATAATATTATAGTCCCATATTATGACCTAGCTCCTGCTCGCCTCGGATCCCGCCGGGTTTGGACCCGGACAGAAGACCTCCAAGCTCAGACATACTCGGATTGAGCTTCGATTAGGGAAATAACGCGAGAAAATTACCAAATAAGGACGAGTTGTCACTAATGCTAAGAGTTTGTTGTTACCAATATTCAAACACAATATAAAACAATATATTTTAGCCTTCAACTGGGATAGGTGATTCCTTAAAAATATTATAATTGAAACAATATGATCTAGGGCTGTGTCATCTATTTATAAAAAAATTAATTTTCTACCTTATTAATTAGTTTGTATTCAAACACAATATAAAACAAAAACGTTTTAGCCTCCAGTGCATGAGCTCTAAGTGTGGGGACATCAATTGAAAGACAATAATTAACTTTGTGTCTCAAAAACGTTAAATGACAAGCCCGACTGGTGCTGTGTGATTGGGGCCTGAGGTTGACAAACTAACTTTCGTACGATTCTTATCGTACCAAATTGTAGTGTTGTTTCCTTAAGGATAATACTTAAAAGTACGAAGACGAATTGTCAGAAACGTTAAATGAAAAGTTCCACTGGTGTTGTGTGATTCAGATCCGAGGTTAACAAAGTAACTTTCAAATGATTTTTATTGTGTCAAATAGTAGTGCTGTTTTCTTAAGGATAATACTTAAAAGTACGAAGAAGAAATGTCAAAAACGTTAAATGACAAGCCTGACTGGTGTTGTGTGATTCAGGTCCGAGGTTAACAAAGTAACTTTTGTTTGATTCTTAATGTACCAAATATACTTAAAAGTACGAAGACGAAATGTCAGAAACGTTAAATGACAATCTCAGCTGGTGTTGTGTGATGTCCCGAAACTCCACCTGTATAATTTCAAACGTTAAATGAAGTTAGACTTGTGTTATACCCTAATTTTGTCCAACTAATTTAAAATATCTTAAACAAAATAGAATAATATGGACTTTTCAGTTTTTATGTTTTAAACTGTAATTTTATTGTTTATCTGTTAAAAAGACAAAACAAAATAGAAAATAGAGAAAATCCAAAAATATATTTTTATGGACTCTTTTATATCAAAAATTACAAAATCAAAAAGGATTGTTACAAAATAAAAAAAATTAAATTACAAATAAATAAAATGGTACAGGGATGTAAAAGTAAAAAAATAGCTTTGTATACCTAAGAGATTGAGAGCCCGCACCGCAGCAACCAACGGCCCAACAAGCCTCTACACTCCTACATGCCCAACAAGTCTCTACACTCCTTCAGCCCAACAAGTTGTTTGCCCAGCAAGTCTCTTCATCTAACCCTTCACTTATATAAAAGGAGGCCTTGTCCACAGTGAAAAGCACACTGCATTGATTCAACAAGAACACTGAACACATTCTCTCCCTCTCCTAGCGAAGCTCTCGCTCTCTCTCCCCCCCTCCCTTTTTTATTTTATTTTTCTTTTAATTAGTTATTTTTAAATATTAATGATAATTATTTTACACTAGTTGCGCTCTTCATTTTTTTTCGTTGTCAACTTTTCATTCATATTCAAACACAAAAATAAAATACTTCTTTCCCTCTCATAAATAAATAAATATCTCTCTTCAAAAAAATAGGGGGATAAGCCGACCGTACAGTCGGGTTAGTCATCGTTCTAGGATGAATGAGCCGCACGGCTCAAAAGTCCTAGAACCCCTATAAAAAAAAATAATAATTAATAAACCTCTTTTAAAAAAAACGAATAGGGGATTAAGTCGGCCGTACGGCTGGGTTAGTCATCGTTTTAGGATGAATGAACCGCACGGCTCAAGAGTCCTAAAATCCCTATTCAAATAAAATCAAACCAACACACATCAAACCATTTTCCAAATTTCAAAAACTCCATTTTTATAAAATAGGGGACTAAGTCGACTGTACAGAAGGGTTAGTCATCGTTCTAGGACGAATGAGTTGTACAGCTCAATAATCCTAAAACCCCTATATTAAAAAATACCAACCAACAAACTTTTTCTTCTCAAGAACTACGTAGCCTTTGATTCTCTACCCCGAGATACGTAGGAGCAGATGGGGGCCCACATCTGTCAAGTGCATTAATAAAAAACCCTTTTTAGTCTTTTCTAAACGTTTTCTTTCTTAATTTTCAATAAAAATACAAAAACATTTATTTTCGTTAAGTCTTTTTCAATTCATTATTTTAATAAAAGGGAAATAATTATTTTTAAAAGTTAATATAGTTTTGCACAATTAATTAGAGGTAACCTTTTTCTAAAGGATGTTGTGGGGTGCTAATACCTTCCCCACGCATAATCGACTCCCTTATTTAGGAACCTTCTTTAGGACCCTTTAGAGCTACCCCTTTGAAAGGTTCACTCAATAGAAAAGCCTTAGACCTATTCTCTTAGGAATCATTGTAGGACACAAAGGAGCTTCATACCCCATGCACTCAAACAAACACTAATACATTTTCCTCATTTCCCTAAAAAAAACCCAAAAAAAAACCTATTTTATTCTTGCAAGCATGTCTCATGCATTCTTATTTTCCTTCTTCTCCGCATATCATAAAAAAAAGGAATATATAAATAAGCTCATGTTGCATGCATCTCAATTACCGTCGGGGAATTATAAGACCTTTTTTAAGAGAGGTGGATGAAAGTATAAAGAAAAAAAATGCAAGTCAGGCCACCAGAATCATACTTTATTCTTTGAATAAAAAGCTTACAATTCACCGACGCGATGAATAAAATCATACATTCGCATTTCATGCACATTCATGCATTCATGAGCAAAAAGGCAAGCTGGTTCGTCAACACCCATGCGTCTGGTTTCCTTTCTCCAAAAAACAAACAAAAATACTCAAAATCATGTCAAGCATCATGCATTCTTTTCTTTCCATGCATTAAAAAAATCATTGTGAGTATCACGCATTTTATTTCCTCGCATATAAAAAAACAATGTTTAGCCATATAATATAAGCATCTCATTTATCATGCACCACCGTTCATTCATAATCATTCACAAAAATCATCATCACATAGTGTGTTCATCACATCATTTGCAATGTCATTATTATGAATTACATTTCAAAAAAACATGACATTCATACATCATTTCACCCATATTGCCATCCTAGTTCTAATGCATCATTTCTAAATAAAAATAAAAATAAAAGAAAGTCATGTCATTATTCTTGCATCATTCATCATCCAAAAATATAAATAAGTTAGCATTCATTTTAACACGTAAATGATACTATGTATCATCTACATGTGTCATTGCCCCTAAAAAAACAAAAACAAGAACAAAAAGTCATTTAGCATAGTTAGTCTTTTCAAGTGATCATTCCTTCATGCATTTCATGCATTTTCATCATGCCTATACATTATAGTTTGATCATTCATGCATTACATTTTAAAAAAAAAAACATGAGCATAACTTAAAAAAATTGTGATGAGAGATGAGACGTTCTTGCGAAACACACTCTAATTGATTATTTTTCTTTGGAAAAGTTTAGCCTTACAAAACAAAGTTGACTAATTGGTCCATTTTGCCAGCAAAGCGATGCATCTCATCCATCCCATGATAAATGATCAAATTGGTCCATTTTGTTAACTAATGTGTTATCAAAAATTTCTTCTATCATGCTCCTAACTAATTTTAACTCTCTATGAAGCATTCGTATGGTGAACTTGTATGCCATGTGCATTTCCTCTTGTTTGAGTCAGTTAGCGTCCACATCTTTGCATCTTATCACCGTCCCTTGTACATGTCCAGTCCCACCCCGACCACCCAGTACATATTCTCCACACAAGTACCTAGTTGACTATTTGGTTTGTTCTCAATGATGAAATTTCATAAACCAACACTTTGGTTCCTCCAAACTGGGGCAAGTTAGTGACCACTTAAACATCTTGTCAACATTATATTCACTCGGTGCAAGTGCGAGTCTTTTGCAAAAAAAACATAAAAAAGGGCCCGTTAGGTTGAAAACTCGCAAGAGCAACCTAAGCAAAAATTAGGACGTAAAAAGAAATGAAGAGAAAGAGCAAATATACAAAAATAAATAAATTTTTGTCCTAAAGTTAAGTTTTGAGAAAGTAAGCAGTCATGATTTGAAATGAAGTTTGGCCATCTCTCCATATCCTAAAAAAAATAATAATAGTAACACCATTTGCTACCCACTTTGAGCCAAAAAAATCAAAAATCTTTCAATCACCCTAGACAAGGATCCATTCCATATAAAAAATGGTGTTTCATTTTTATCAGCTTACTCAACTCAAAAGGAAAGAAAGTGAAAATCACACAAGAGAAGTGAAACTCACGAAAAGAAAAAAAAAACCAAAATAATATAAAAAAAAGAGCGAAAAAATCAGAAAAATGGTAAGTTGATACATCATACCATCAAACACATGAGATATCCTTATCTGAATAAACCCTCAAACACTTCATTGGGTCTAATTATCCCTTCTTTCATAAACCCTCAAACACTTCATTGGGCCTAATTATCCATCCTTTCATAAACCCTCGAACACTTCATTGGGCCTAATTATCTTTTCTTTTAT
The DNA here is from genome assembly GCA_039519185.1 of Astragalus membranaceus. Lineage (NCBI taxonomy): Eukaryota > Viridiplantae > Streptophyta > Magnoliopsida > Fabales > Fabaceae > Astragalus > Astragalus membranaceus. The sequence continues at coordinate 180,945,583 of CM076849.1, forward strand.
GAACCCCTAACCATCGGCTACATTACAACCCTATAAAGTCCATTCCGATCAATGACTGGTTGCTTTTGTTTTCTCAAAGTTTTAATTTTAGGACAAATAAGTTTATTTATTTACAATATGTTTGCTCAAAAAAAAAGTTAAAAAAAAAAATCAAAGGCTTGCACTCCAAGGTGCATTCAAGTTGCATTGATATAAAGACAATGTTTAGTGATCACCAAGTGAAGTTTTCATCATATCAAAAAAAAAAACTCAAGACTGTCACAATCTTGGGGATTCACCTAAAAGAGAACCAAAAATTTATACTAGGATCACCACCTAGATCCCAAAGTGGGGCATTCCTTTTATCATCCATACCACTTGAACTTGGAGATTTAGCCATTGTCCATCCCATTCATATACCATACCCAATCCATATAGCCATATTGGACCACCTCCCTAGCCCATTGCCCTAAACAAACCCTTTCACAATGCTACTTCAGTTGGGGCAACCTTGTCCTTGTCATAATTGGTGCAACACCAAACTCCATGGGTTGAGACAAAATCTCTTGCATGCCACTTTTCCTTACAAAGTCATGACATTCCCAATTCATCATTTCCTCTACACCCCTAGTTGTTGTCATCACTAGACAGGGGCAAGTCATTCATTCACCGTCATCATAAGTCTAAATTGGGGCAGTCCCACACTTCTTGAGTTGGAGAAAGCCCACATTTCATGATTTTGACAATAATCATGTCCTTCATCCTTTCACCTGTCATATATGTCCATACCCTAGACCTAGAACCAAGTTAACTGACTCATTCACCTATATTTGCACTACTATACATCTTTACTAAACAATGCTTCAAAAAGAGAGAACACAAGCTAATAGTGTGATACTGAAAATCCACCTAGTTAACTTTGTTGACCTAAAACTTCGGTCATCATGGGGCATCATAATGGAAGAGCAAACTAAGCGGATCTGCAAATACAGTCCACTACTTTTGCACATCATAATGTCTGTAAATAACAACCTTGAGATTGCCATGTTTGAGTTCAAACCATTTTTTTCCAATGAATGATTATTGCAAAATATTCACCTCTCTACTTCTCGCATAGAAAGTCTCGTTTCTCATAAAAAAAAATGCAAAAACACATCTGCGTGCATCACTAATATATCATATCATAAATCATTGCACCACACATTTTATTCCAACATCAAGTCATGCATCTACCACAACTTTTGCCTCCAAGCATTACATTTGCACATTCATTCATTCATATACTTACATCATATATTAAAAAAAAAGAAGCAAAAAAGATAGCAATCAGAGGCAAAAAATCATCCACATTGCCTTCATTACCCCCACCAAAGTATTGATCATTGCACGCGCAAACATTACATACATGCACACATATAACATTATTTTTGCTTCGATAGATGTGCCAAGTGTTGGTCCCATCGTTGTCAAAAAACTTCCTACATCACTAATCATATCGTTTACCATGCATTCAGGTGTTTCCTTTTATTCACCATAGCATTTGCATATAATCATTACAGTCGCATTCATATCTTATCCACATACACAGTTTATCAACTTCATTAGGCCATCAAACTTTAGCATCCATTATCCGCCACATCTCATTCACTGCCCCCAGCAAACACCAATTGTCGCACATGCTTGCATGCGCGCATACTCCATTCATTGCATTATTAAGACATACCAAATATAGATAGTTTTTCCTTATCAGGAAAATGTATTTATTAGGTATGCCCAGGTAAATACGCCAAGTATCGATCCCTATATCTCTCCCCTCGAAATCGGTGCTCCAAGCGCCAACCCCATATCGCAATTCGGATCACTAAGCTGATCCTCCAGACCCCCGGCGGTCCTTCAGATCCCCAGCGCTCCTTCAGACCAACAATTGGTCCATCAATCCAGATCGCACATCGCGTTATCGAGTAACCGACGGATCATCTGACCCCAGGTCCTTCAGTTCAGTTCGAATTAACATGTCAAAGCAACGGCTTCAAACTCTACCTTCAGATCACTATGTCGACACTGAGTGCGACGGATCATCCGACCCCAGGTCCTTCAGACTAGCTGTGTCAGCCTAAGACATAGTGGACGTCCTTCGAGGTACGCAAATCAGGTCAACGACCTGATCTTGACCCCCATGGCCGCTCGAAAAAGGCCACCCCCAAGCTGACCGTTTTACTAGTATCGTTACTAGTTTGCGCTCCATTGGACCATCTTGGTCCATCAGGTCTAGGCATGCCCTTCAGACCCCATCGGTCCTTCAGTTGAACTCAAGTCAACCAAGCATTGATTTTAAACTAGACCTTCAGATCCCCAGTGATCCTTCACACCCCAGTGGTCCTTTAGAGCCTGTGGCTCCTTCAGATCCCCAGTGATCCCCTTTTTCTGGGTTTTAGGACAAAAATTAGCGTCCTTTTATCTTTATTTCTATTCCTACTATGAAATCTTGAAAACCCTTCATTTTTTCTACGGAATATAAATAAAGAGGGACAACTGTTATACCCTAATTTTGTCCGACTAATTTAAAATATCTTAAACAAAATAGAATAATATGGACTTTACAGTTTTTATATTTTAAACTGTAATTTTATTGTTTATTTGTTAAAAAGACAAAACAAAATAGAAAATAGAGAAAATCCAAAAATATATTTTTATGGACTCTTTTATATCAAAAATTACAAAATCAAAAAGGATTGTTACAAAATAAAAAAGTTAAATTACAAATAAATAAAATGGTACAGGGATGTAAAAGTAAAAAAATAGCTTTGTAGAGCTGAGAGATTGAGAGTCCGCACCGCAGCAACCAACGGCCCAACAAGCCTCTACACTCCTACTTGCCCAACAAGTCTCTACACTCCTTCAACCCAACAAGTTATTTGCCCAGCAAGTCAACTTGTCCAGCAAGTCTCTTCATCTAACCCTTCACTTATAAAAGAAGGTCTTGTCCACAGTGAAAAGCACACCGTAGTGATTCAACAAGAACACTGAACACATTCTCTCCCTCTCCTAGCGAAGCTCTCGCTCTCTCTCTCTCCCCCTCCCTTTTTTATTTTATTTTTCTTTTAATTAGTTTATTTTTAAATATTAATGATAATTATTTTTCACTAGTTGCGCTCTTCATTTTTTTCGTTGTCAACTTTTCATTCATCTTCAAACACAAAAATAAAATACTTCTTTCCCTCTCATAAATAAATAAATATCACTCTTCAAAAAAATAGGGGGATAAGCCGATCGTACGGTCGGGTTAGTCCTCGTTCTAGGATGAATGAGCCGCACGGCTCAAAAGTCCTAGAACCCCTATAAAAAAAATAATAATTAATAAACCTTTTTTCCAAAAAAACGAATAGGGGATTAAGTCGGCCGTACGGCCGAGTTAGTCATCGTTTTTGGATGAATGAACCGTATGGCTCAAGAGTCGTAAAATCCCTATTCAAATAAAATCAAACCAACACACATCAAACCATTTTCCAAACTTCAAAAACTCCATTTTTATAAAATAGGGGACTAAGTCGACTGTACAGACGGGTTAGTCATCGTTCTAGGACGAATGAGCTGTACAGCTCAATAATCCTAAAACCCCTATATTAAAAAATACCAACCAACAAAATTTTTCTACTCAAGAACTATGTAGCATTTGATTCTTTACCCCGAGATACGTAGGAGCAGATGGGGGCCCACATCTGTCAAGTGCATTAATAAAAAACCCTTTTTAGTCTTTTCTAAACGTTTTCTTTCTTAATTTTCAATAAAAATACAAAAACATTTATTTTCTTTAAGTCTTTTTCAATTCATTATTTTAATAAAAGGGAAATAATTATTTTTAAAAGTTAATATAGTTTTGCACAATTAATTAGAGGTAACCTTTTTCTAAAGGATGTTGTGGGGTGCTAATACCTTCCCCATGCATAATCGACTCTCGAACCCAAAATCTGGTTTTCAAGACCATTTTCGTTTTCAAAGGGATTTTTCAATGTTTTCCCTAATAATTAAACATTGATGGCGACTTCATTGAACGCGAGAGATCCTTCGAATTTTTCGGTCGCTACAACTTGGATATAATGTTAACAACATATTCCTTATAATATAATGTGATGTAGTGTAGTTTCCATCATCAATTTCCTTATATTTTCAATCTTCTTTTGTTACTAAGATCATTATCATTTGCACATTAATTAAAAAATTTATAAACTTTCAATTATGATCTAGGGTGATGTCATATATCCATATACATTTATTTAAAATATTATAAACTGAAAATTATGACCTAGGATGACGTCATACATCCATAAAAAATAAAGTTTTAAACATTACAAATTTTTATCATTGGATGCGACTATTTTCATATATTTTTCTATAAAAAAACATATTATCAACTACAAATTTATTAAAAGGCTACTTTTCTAATGCAATTTAATTTTGGTGAGTGGTTTGACTTGAATTTTGGTGAGTTAATAAAATGATGGTGCAAGGTGATGCAATTTAATTTGAATTTAAACTAAAATTAAAATAAATGATGCAAGATTGGTGATAACTCTCCATTTGTAGAGTTATTTATGCATTTCTATTCGTAAATCATTGTGAATTTGCATGCTTAGGCTAGGAAGTATGTGAATATTTGTGTTTAATTAGGGAAAAGGGAATCAAGAACTGAATTGGAATATATTTGGCACAAATGGTGCCCTTGTGAAATTTCTAATGTTTTCTGTCTAAGTGTTATAGCATCAGATGCTATAGCATCCCTGTGCACAGCAGAGCTGGGACCCACTTGAAGACAGCAGCAGAAAGCAGATCTGCAGTGAATCCTAACCTGTCCAGTCAGCGCCTCCCTATTGCCACAATCCATGCTGATGTAGCCACCCTCCTACCACTTGCATTTCACCACTTGTCTACCATGGGGGGACAACATACCTTTAGTTGGTGAAAAGAAGACCCACTTGCTTCATCCACTTGCAAGAAAGGAGGGAAAACTCAACTATAAAACAAGCCTAACTTCTGCACTTAGAATGGACGCTAGAGCACAAAAATTCTCTGGTTTTGAGAGAAAACATACAAGTAACCAAACTGTTCCATTGCACCCATTAAAAATCCATCCTCAAGCCACTTGAAGATTCTGTCTGGTTCATGCTATAGCATTGTCAGCACACCAGCACACGCGTGGAAGTTGAAGGAGTGTATCTTCTGCACATTCTTCTTCTATTTCTTGTCTTGGTGATATGAACCCCTCTGTTTGTAAGTTGTTGACATTATTTATCATGAGCTCACCTTTTGGTTGGAGTGCTAAGCTATGTAATGACATCCTAATGTGTTAATGATATAGTATTTTGATGTATGCATTTTAATCTTTGTGTTTAAATATTTCCAAACTTGTTTTGGTACTGGCCAACTAAAATAGGTAGATTCATGAATTCAGAAATGGTTTGTGAAAAGATCTCAAAGATTAATGTGAGTGAGTGGTTGTTTTAAAGACATTTAGAACAATCTTTGCCCAAACCTAGACATAGGAGGGCTTAGTTCATAGAGTGAACACTATGGGTTCTTTAATATACAAAGGTGAACTTACTTGAAGCCTAGACATAGGATCTTGTCACAAAACCTTGGTGAAACTGACCGAAAGGCACGCAGCTTTTGCTATAGCACTCAATGCTATAGCATCAGATGCTATAGCATTAACATAGAAGAGAAATTTACTAAGCAAAAGCAGTCCAACTAATCATTTACCATATAGTTTCCATATTTATTTCTTAAGCAATTTATCTCCTTATTTTACTATTCTCAATATTGTGACTTACTTTACACACTAATTCCCTGAGATATTCCAACTATAAATTAAGACCAATCCCAGTGGGTTCGACCTTTCTTTCTACTATATTACTTGTGTGACTACGTATACTTGCGTATATAAAATCCACAACAATTGGCATACGGTTTGCTACTTTGGTATACATGAGTGATAAAAATATTTGGTGGTGTCATGGTCCTATAAAAAAAATTATTATAAATTTGTACATTATTTGGTGGTCTTATACAATACAAATTTATAAATCATTTTAGCAATAATTATTATAATGCAATATTTATGACCTAGGATGGTGTCATTGTTCTATAAAAAAATAACTCTTATATTATAAATTTATTTATAATAATATAGTCCCATGTTATGACCTAGGTTAATAAAGTAACTTTCGTGCGAAGACGAAATGCAGAAACGTTGAATGACACCCTCGACTGGTGTTGTGTGATTCAGGCCCGAGGTTAATAAAGTAACTTTCGTACGATTCTTATCGTACCAAATAGTAGCGTTGTTTTCTTAAGGATGATACTTAAAAGTACGAAGACAAAATGTCAGAAACGTTAAATGACAAGCCCGACTGGTGTTGTGTGATTCAGGCCCGAGGTTAACAAAGTAATTTTTGTACGATTATTATCATACCAAATAGTAGCGTTGGTGCACTCCTTGTTGCACTCATTTGGTGCACTCATTCGGTATCCCTTAGCTCGCCAACTGAGCTACCTACTTGGGAAGGTGTGTATGGACTTATTTTATTAGACTTATTTAAAAATTATTCAACTCTTCCTCCTTTCAGACTTCCCTACGTCACCATGAAAATTAAAAGTTAAAAAAATTAATTTTATAGCTTACAAATAATGTGTCACACTTTTATTAAAAAAAATTAATTCTAAAATTATGACATAAGGTGAATCACCCTATTTTGCAATATTTTATTTATTAAAAATATATTAAAACAAACTAAACCCTAACTCCACTTTTGATTACGTAGGCCTGCATAAAATTTTACTATATTTTTACACATAAAAATTTCAATCCACATAAACACAACCACGTGCGTATCACGGGGCATGTGTCTAGTTGTATTTTATATAGTGTAAGTTTTTAGTGTAAGATTGAGTTGTAAAAAAACAGAACTCATTATCCAATTTATAAAACATCACTTTGCTTCTAATATAAAAAAAAATTACTTTGTTTGATACCACATTCTAAGCAGAAAACTACACTAGTATATATCAAAATAAAATGACGCGGATCATTAAATTTTGTTTTAAAATTATCTAGTGCTATAGAAGTTTGTAAAGTTAATTTAATTAATCAGAACTGGATTGGTTAAGTGAAAGGTGCACATATACCAACTTTGACCATGGACCCAACTCTGCTTATAAAACAAACACATGTCGCTTACAGCATCAAAGTATAACGAGGAGTCCACATCTTATCTTAGCAAAGATTGAGAAAATGAAATCCATCATTGCCCTGTTCCTTGTCTTCTCCCTTCTCTTGGTAAGCTTATCTTATGAAATTTAATTTTATCATTCAAGTGAGTTTGTCACATGCATATTGGTTATTATTATTATCATTATCTCTGTTGAAATAGGTTGTGGAGATCAGCTATGCAAGAAAAGATCTGGGAGACTACTGGAAGAATATGATGAATGACCAACCTATGCCTGAAGCAATTAAAAATCTCATTCAAGCTCAACATGCATCAGATGATGATGATTCAGGAAAAGCTCATTTTATTAAGGACTTTGATGTTCATCCTAATATCATATTATATCACACCCATGTTGAGGATATGAAGCAGAAGCAGGATTGTGAACCTGCAGTCTCAAGCAACAGGAAGTCATTGTTGAACAATCTATCAAAAAGGGTTGAACCTGCTAGAAACAATGACTAGAAACAAATTTATATATGTAGTAGTCACTATGCAATTATTGTGACTACAAATTAATAATATATCTTTTGGTAACAAGGCTTCTTTAGAGTGAATTTAATCATTTTTCATATAACCTCTCTTTTTGTTGAACTAAAGGCTAGGTTTGATAGAAGTTGAACTAGACTAACAGAACCTTTCATAATTTGTGAACTGTTTTCATTGATTAGAGAATGAGATACAATAGGCTTATATAGACTTTACACTATACTAACTGCCTGTTCGGCTAATTTACTAACAGAATCTAAACAGTTAGTAACAAACTACTAACTGCAACTGATAACCCTAATAACAATTGTAACATCCTCAAAATAATTAATAGAATTATTTGGGTGTTAACCCAAATAAATTAATTTAATATTTGACTGGCAAATTTATTGAGTGCTAAAATTATTTATTAGTTGTCATCGGATCGTTAACCGAATAATACGGGTCAATGACGTTTCATAATTTGTGAACTGTTTTCATTGATTAGAGAATGAGATACAATAGGCTTATATAGACTTTACACTATACTAACTGCCTGTTCGGCTAATTTACTAACAGAATCTAAACAGTTAGTAACAAACTACTAACTGCAACTGATAACCCTAATAACAATTGTAACATCCTCAAAATAATTAATAGAATTATTTGGGTGTTAAGCCAATTAAATTAATTTAATACTTGACTGGTAAATTTATTGAGTGCTAAAATTATTTATTAGTTGTCATCGGATCGTTAACCGAATAATACGGGTCAATGACGTTTTGGAATCGAAATAAAAGTTTAAGATCAATATGGTAATTTGACCACGTTACCACTTATAAAATAAATAAATAAATAAATATATATACTTGTGTGTGTGTGTGAGAGAGAGAAAGAATTAAAAGAATAGAAAGAAAAGATTGAAAGGGAAGCGAGAGAAACAAAGAGGAGAAGAGGAAAGAAAAAGAAGAGGAGAAAGAATGGGTGTGGAAGAAGAAGAAGAAAACGGGGATACTTCGGTTCATCAAAACGTCTTCCCTCCAACACGAAAAATGTTCAGCGTTACTTCCTCTTCAATTTGTACCAACATCACCACCATCAATTCACTCTCTCTCACTTTGCCATTTTCGAAATTTGGAGAAAAATTGAGGTTTTGTGGTTCAAGCTCAAAGGAAAGCCTAGAATGGTGGTGAGGAGCGAACTCAAGGTGGATTACGCGAATATTGAAGTCCGATTTGGGGTTTTTGAAGAATTAAAGGTTAGGGTTCAAATTTGGGGTTTATGTGTGAATAGTGATTGAGGTTGAAGATGATGAATAGTGTTTGATGATTCAAGGATGACTAGGAGCGAACCCGAAGCGTTTTGAGCGCGGAACGAAGTTCAATTCCGCGAATTGGAAGCTAGTTGGTGTTTAGGGTTCGAATGGCGGGATTTCGAGGAATTTGGTATTTCGGTCAAAGAGATGTCTCTGGATCGAGCGGAAAGATTGGAAGCGAATTTGGGCGTTGTCGGAGCGTGAAAGTTTATGCGGGGATTGTTCGTGTGGTTATGTGGAGATTTTGAAGTCTCGGTGATTTCGGCTCTCGCTTCAAGGGTGAGTTTTACTCACGCTTAGGATGTTTTCGTTTTACAATGAATTTTTCGTGATTTGGTTTCGAAAGATTTTGAGTCGAAAACCGTTATTTCGAAATATGTCGTATTTTGATAAAATTCGTTTTGATTGAGATTTTGATTGATTTGATTGATTGTGTGATATTGATTGGGTCTGTTTTGATGGTTGTTTGAACTGTTTTTAATCCGAACAAGAATCGGAATTGAGCGGAATAGCGAATTTCGCAAGAAAACGAAAAACCAGCACTTTTTAGCAGACGGTCGCGTCGCGACCCGTCCCCATCGCGTCGCGACCAGGCTCAGTTTTGCCACGAAATTATTTGTCTCTTTTCGCGTCGCGACGGTAGCAGTTCGCGTCGCGACTCTTTGCAGTTTTTCAGCAACGGTGCACTGAATTTGTTTTGGCAATAACTTTTGATCCGGGAACCCGATTGAGGTGTTCTAAGATGCGTTTGAAAGCTTATTCAGAGGCCTAACTGAATATTCTATTTTAAGGTAAAAATGAACTTTTATGGAGTCGTAAAACTGTGTTGAAAAGTGGCGAATTAGTATACGAGAGAGAAAATGTAGATTTTGTTTATGATGCGAACTATTGGTCTGAGTGTAAATGAATACTGAGTCCATATGATTGTAGATATATGTATATATATATATATATATATATATATATATATATATATATATATAGAGTTGGGTGACGACCCATGTGTAACATACTAGGCGGGGCAGTCATGATCCCCTTCCCTAGGCTCCGTGCCAATGGGAGAATGTATCCCTAGGCTCCATGCCAATGGGAGAATGTACTATTGGTAGGGGGGTTCACCGGGTATATATTTACGGATTGCAGTCGGTGTTATGTTAAAAGTTGTCGTGCGATACACCGGGTATATAGAAACGGATTGCAATCGGTGCCGTACTTTGTTTGTTGTGTGATTGACAGGTTCATCGGGTGTATAGCAACGGATTGCTGTCGGTGATCTGTCAAAAGTTAAATAATGCGGTTCACCGGGTATATAGCAACAGATTGCAGTCGGTGCCGTGTTAAGTTAAAAAGGAACTCATAATTGAACCGAGAGTGTTAGTAGGGGTCTCGGTAGAACTCACTGAGATTGTATCTCATTGTTTATATGTTGTTGTTTTACAGAGAAACAGGGAAAGAAAGGACCACAGAGGCACGAGTAGATGGAGCTCGGATGGTTGCTGATGACTTAGCTTTATGCTTAAGTTTATATTTCTTTTGTTGTCTATGTACTGCAACACTATGTATTTGGTGTTATATCTTTCTTCCGCTTTCTTGTATGATACTGAATACTATAGCTGCTGATGGTTTATGGTCTGAGAACCGTATCGTCTTGTTTGTAAATAAGACTGTTTGGTTTATATTCAGCGAAAATTTATAGTGATATTCAGTGTCTAAGGAGGAAATATATCTCTGATGTTCTAGGGATGGTACACTTGGGTATTTTTACAAAATAAAAATATCGGGGTGTTACAACAATACTTTAAAGTAAAGCTATATCAATACATCTATTAAGGTTATATTATCCTTCCCTTGTTTGCTGCAATTTTTTTTGTTATTATGTTATGTGCACAATTTTTACTGCATTTGTCGGTAACTAATCTATATCGGGAAACCTGGTAGGCCACGTGTTTTAGGTTTTTCCGGTCCGTGTGGTTCTCCCCTTCAATATGAAATAACTCTTTTTTGGTCAGTAAATGGAATGGTTGGTGCCACTTAAAACTCACAACTATAAGGTCTCGAGTTCGAACCCAGGTGATGATATCCGGCATAACAATTTCAAAAACACTCTTTATACTATACTAATGGAGCTTGGTTATCCATTGTGTCTAGGGTGGTGGAATATGACCGCCGCCGCTGGGAGGGGGGCTCCCTCCCCGGTTTCTTCCCCTTTCCTCTCAGCGCTCCCCTGCTGTCGCTCTTCTCCACCGATCGCGTGGGGTGAGTCCGCGCCGCCGCTCTGCGCTGCTTTCTCGCGGCTTCGGTTTGGATCTGCGCTCCTTCTCTGTGGATCTCCTCTTATCCACTGTTCCGCGGCGCCTCTGCGCTGCTGTGGCTGCGCTGTTGTGACTTCGGTCTGAATGTTCCTGGATGCTCTGTGTTTCTCTTTTGATTTGATTTCGGAATCTGGGTTTCGGATTTCTCTCGGATCTGGGTCTCAGCGTTTCTAGACCTCTGCTGTCGCAGCATGGTCTGTGTTCCTGCGATGGTTCTCTCTGAACCGCAGAGGATGGTTTCCATTGTTCCTGCGACTCTGATCCGCCTTCGGTTTGTTCCTGCGATGGTTTTCCTGCGATGGTTCTGCATTGTGTTATTGTGCGAAGGCTTGTTATTCGCGATCTGGATATAGATTGGGTTGGGCGCTGCTTGGGTTGGATCCGCCGTTGGGGGCTCCCTTTCCTCGGATCTGATCTCCTCTGTGCCGTCCACGGCCTCTCCCCCGAGGCGTTGATGGTCGGATCTCCCTGTTGGTGGATCTGCGCGCTTTTGGAGGTACTATGGAGTGCTTCTGTTCGCGGTGGTTTGTGGCTCTGTTCGCGCAGGGGTTGGTTCTGATGCGGTGTTATGCGGTGTTTCGCGGTGGTTCGCGGTGGTTTGTCTGATATTCGCAATGGTGCTATCGTTTCGGACTTTGGACCCGCAGTCACGCCTCCTCTCCTTTTGCCGTGGGTACTTCTCCCTGTCGCTCGCGGTTTTGCTTGATTGTGCCACGGTGTTGGCCGGGGGCGCAAGGCCGCGGTGGTGGTTGGTGGCTCGGCTACCTCGATCAAGCTAGGTGTTGTCGCGGTGTTGGCCGGTAACACGACTTCGCGATGGTGGCTGGAGTCCCGGTGCCGAATGTCTGGGGGTGTGCTGTCGGTGGGTGCTGATTCGATAGTTTGTACCTTGTCGGACGCCAAATTGCAGTTTGCAGATCGCCGGGCTCCTCCCCCTTTGCCTACTACTTCTTTTCCCCCTCCCAATCGTCTCCGGGCCTCCACCTCTAACCTCTATGCTTTGTGATGTGCTTAATGAGAGGATAGCGAGGTGATGCAGGCTGTTGTGGTTTGGAGTGTGAGTTCAGAAGGTGGTGGGTGGAGGGTGTGTGGGGACTCTCAGGTGTTGCCCTGCCTCCTTTCGGGTTTTCTGTTCGCCTTAGAAGTTCTTCCATTAGAGTTCTGTGGTTGTTTATTTTAGAGGCCTTGTTAGGCATTTTATTATTGTCCTTATTACCAAGGGTTTTGGTCTAGTTCCCCCTTGTGCTTTTTATATCTCTTTTTATTTTATTAATAAATTCAGACTGACCGCCTGTTTGATTAAAAAAAAAAGGGTGGTGGAATACTGGAATGTGTAACCACCGATCATATGTACTTGGAAAATCTGACTTGGTCAATCTTAAGGAACTTATATAATCGGGTCAGGTGCATTGGAAATAATTAATTTTCTTAACTGTTGACTTTTTGTCAATAAGGTTCAAACTCAATTCTTAACTATTAAACTAACTCTTTGAACTTCCACACAATCCTTAACTCTAGCTTTTGTTTGCATTCTATTTCCATTTTCCAACTCTTCCCTGTCACGACTACAAGACTCTAGTGTGTAGAAACAGCTCAAACCCTGGGAACTATTAACCACCGAAATTTAGTCCCTAACAAATAACCTATGAAAAAAATACTCCCTCCGAGGAACTTGACAAGGGACACATCAAATTAAATCTAAATATAAAGAAATTATCTCAATTAATATTTTGAAAGTCGAATTAGACATCGAACCTTGCATACGGTTGGCATACGGTTTGTATACATAAGTTATAAAAGTCAAAAAAATGATGCAAGGTGATGCAATATAAATCTGCAATATAAATGTGCAATATAAAATAAAATTAAAATAAATTAAAACAAACAACAGCTAAACCTAATTCTTTCTTCTTCTACTCCACGGCGCCGCACAACAAAAGAGAGGAGAGAGATAACGAAATTTGTGGAGAGAGAGGCGCGATTTCCAGCGAGATCTCCGGCGAGAGAAAAAAACGTGAAAGGGAGAGAGCACGACGGTGAGAGGGTATGAGAAACGAAATGAAAGGGAGGGAGAGAAAAACGAAGAGATGATGATGGAGAGGCTCACGGAGAGGGACGGTGACGTATTGGTGGTGGATTCGGGAGACGGTCAGGGAAACTCGCGCCGTTTCCGGCGATGATGCGTAAGGGGACGACGACGAGGGTGGTGATGATGGCGACGACAACATATAGACTTCGACGGAGATGATGGTGGCGAGAAAGCACAGACTTCGACGGAGGGGGTTTACGATGGTTTTTTGGGGAAACGACTACGGGGGGAGGGCGACGACGACTTGGGGAGACGACCATCGTCGCGGTGGTCGGAGCTGGTACGATTCTAACCCCCTTTTTATTTCGTTTTTTTATCTCTCTTCTCCTATTTTCTATTTCTCTATTTTGATTTCTGGTTCTATTTTTTGATTCTTCGTCTCTTTCATCGCGCAACTACCTCCGATCTGTTCGAAGAATCGATCTCGGAGAAATTTCTGGATCTGAAGAGTTTTTCGAACAAAACGATGCTGTCTCACACAGATCTGGACCGACAGGTCGAGCATCTGATAGAGCGATTCTTGTGGAGGAGTGGAACGTTCAGCCGATGAAGTGTCCGGTCACGGTGTGCGGTGATATTCACGGCCAGTTCTACGATCTCTTCGAGCTCTTTCGGATAGGTGGAAATGCTCCTGATACCAATTACCTCTTTATGGGCAAATTACGTAGGTTAGTTTCCCTTATTTGAATCCCTCTCTTTCTATTTTTTATTTAATTTTGCTTTTTTTTAGCTGAATTTGATGTAGATAGGGTTTGATTTTTGTTTTTGATACAATTATTGTCGGTGTTTTGAAGTAGGTTGGTGGTGATGGTGAGGACGAGGAGAGAGGAATGTGGTGAGAGAGAGAGAGAGAGAGAGAGAGAGCTGGCCGTGTGCCTTCTCTTTTTCATCCTCCATTCTTTTTACTGTTTGTTCTCACTTCCATTTTTCTCTACTAATTTCTTTTCATTCTGTTTTGTTAGTTTTCCTGTAATCTACTCACTATGTTTTTCCTATATTTTATTTTACACAAGGAAAAAACGGGTTTACTGAATTTTAATGTGGTGACGCGAAAGTAAGCGCAAAGATGGAGAAGTTATGGGAAGAAGATGAGAGACCGGTGGTTGTACTGGATCGTGCGTTTCGAGCGACGAGGGGCAGACGCTATACCTGCAGCTCTTCAAGCAACCATTTAGGTTACCATCGCCATTACACACTCTCTTTATGTGATTCTTGAGTTTTGTAATTAGGGTTTATTGATTTTATTTGTCTCACCATTTTTTGATTGTGGTTTTTGTTTTGGGATCAGCCAGTTAAAAGGAAAAAAGAAGGCGGGGAGAAGAAAATGAGCCAAGAAGAAATACTTTTAGAAGCTCCTCAAACAGGTTATTATTATTAACACTTAACATTTACTCACTGCTCTGTTTTTTGTTTGTTTAGTTGTCTGTTTGTCTAAACTCTCAAGGAACCATTAAGGTTACCACCACCATTCCACACTCTCATTATGTGATTCTTGAGTTTTGTAATTAGGGCTTATTGATTTTATTCGTCTCACCATTTTTTATTGTGGTTTTTGTTTTGGGATCAGCCAGTTAAAAGGAAAAAAGAAGGCGAGGAGAAGAAAATGAGCCAAGAAGATATGCTTTCAGAAGCTGCTCAAACAAGTTATTATTATTAACACTTAACATTTACTCACTGCTTTATTTTTTTGTTTGTTTAGTTGCATGTTTGTCTGAACTTCTAAAGATCCTTAACCGTTTCAAATTATGATTTTGGTTCTGCAGAAATTATAAACTTGAGAACATTGGAGCGTGTTTTAGCTAGAGAATGAGAGGTTAAGAGAAGAGCAACTGTTTTTAATGGTCGGCAGATATGCTACCTTTCACAAAATGGTTGGTTTTAATGATACAACTGGAATAAATTAATTTTATGGAACCCTTGAATAGCAAATCTAAATGTTGCTTGCATCAGCCGTGAAGGAAAAACACAAAGTAGCCATATCATCATGTAAGAGAGAGAGAGAGAGAGAGAGAGAGAGAGATGGGAGGAGGAGATGAAGGAGCGAGGGTGGTGACGGAAAAGATCGGCGGCGTGGTGCGAGTGGCGACACCATTGGCGGTGTGAGCAGCGGGACAGGCGGTGACGGTGGAACAAACAACGACTGCGGAGTTCACTACACGTAGTGGCCGAAACTGAACCAGACCAAAAGGTGAGGTCTTTCTCCTATTTTTGGTTCTGTAGTGTGTGTGTGTGTGTGTGTGTGTGTGTGTGTGTGTGTGTGTGTGTGTGTGTGTGTGTGCGTGTGTGTGTGTGTGTATTTGTGGTGAGTTGGTTTTTGCAACCATAATGTACTCACCAGCCGGCATCCGCAACACTATTTCCAGGCAGAGAAATTTATTTATTTTAATTTATTGCAAAGTTTATGTTTTTGAATGTTTGGGTTCTATCATAGACCAAATGGTGTCAATGGCTCTCTCGCCTTTTTCTCCTCTCTATGGTCACATGGATGGAGTTTCTTTCTCATCATCATTATCATCATCTCCTCATCTTCAAAATTGTTTCATATATATCACGAATCCAATCCATTTACCTCAAAGATTGAAACTTTCCTTCGCCGGAGGTGATGGCAGTGATGGGTCTGGACACAGTCGTAGTGGTAGTAGCGATCCTGGTGGTGGTTTAAGGTGGGTTTCTTCACATTTTTCTGGGTGTCTATTTTTTCTTATTTTTTTTTTTCAATTTCATTTTCCTCTTCTTCTCTACATACTTTCTTGCTAATTTTTTTCCTCCTTTTCTTTTTACAAATCTGCCTTACCTGGAAGTTCTTTAGAAGTTGTATATAGCCAGATAGAAACTCAAATTTCAATGATAAAAATTAGTGCTTTGAATACAAGTTTCCAGAAATGAGTGACCCCATATGCCTATCCATATATTCCGTGCTCAAGGTAACATTTTCATCTTTCTTCTCATGGTTAAATTTTTCAACTAAACCATGTTGATCCTCAAAAAATTCTTGAGCTTTACATTGTTTTTTTCGTACAAATTGTTTTCTTTTAAAAATAAGAGCTATCCATCATATTGTGCCAGAAGTTTCATCATTTGCCACCTTCCCTTATTTTTTCTCGCTTTTTATAAAAAAAATTGCATTATCTTCTTTTTCCTCTTAATCTGTTTTATGATGCTTTTATTTATGCATTTTTTCTCTATAAATTATGTCCTAAAGGGGATATTATAAGCTTGTGTGTAATCTGGTGGCTGATAATTCTTGTGTATTTGAACTGCATAAATTTTAGGGTACTTGACAACGTGAAAGATTATGCTGTAAGTGCCCTTGTGAATGTTGTCGATCATCTTGGAACTGTAGCTTACAAGTTAACCGACCTTCTTGAGAGGAAAATGTTGGATGCCTCTACCATGGACTCGAAGATCTCTACTCTACATCAAGTAATTACAAATATTATTCGGATATCATATTAATATATTGGAGTTGAAATGACATATTTGCTCACATGCAGAGACTTCTCACATGCCAAATTTACACGGATAAAGGTTTTCGGCAACAGCAATTGTTAGCTTTTATCCCTAGACATCATAAGCACTACATTTAGCCAAGTAGGATGAACTACTTTTACTTTTCTCGAGAAGTAATTATTGGCACTACAGAATATAGATTTTGTTCTAACTTATGGTTGTTTTTGTTTCTGTTTAACATTGTAAGCCAGATTCTGCCAATAAAAAGGTGCATTCCAGTCCACACAAAAAGACTAATACAAGGCAAAATCTATCAAAACCAGAAACTGTCTTCAATCTTCAAGTGTGTGGCCGAGAAAACTCTTTCTCTTCTAAAGTTTTTTTGTTTTGATGTATGTTCATTTGTTTTCTCCCATCTTTTGGTTTGGTGGTAATCGGGTATTATATTTTTCACTGAATGTGTATCATTCTATCTAGGTACTCCTGTTTTGAGAACTCTTTCATGGCAGTTAGCATCAGAGACTAAGTGTTTGCAACAGTGGTGGTGACTTGCAGCTGGCTCATGGAGGCACCGGTGAGTGTTTCCTTCATTTCGTCTCTTGACTTTTCTTCTTCCTTCATGTATTTCACTTCCTTTGTTCATTAATGAAATTGATGTGTTTTATGTATTTTTCCCCCTTGCTTCTTCTCCTCTCTTTTTTCTCTCTTTTCCTTTTCCCAAGTTTCCTCTTTCTCACGAATGGCCTCATACTCACATCTTTTCCCTCTTCCTCACAAATGGTCTCCTACTCACATCTGATCTGTGATTGTAAGCAAAAAGAAAGCAAGCAACTTGTGTGTTTTGTGGGTGTTAACGCACATTTGGTGTCCCAGTTACAAACTCCAACCTAATCTGTTTCATGTTCCAAATTATTGAACAATATGTATCTTTGTGCTTCTTTACCCAGCTGTGTGTTTTGGATTATCATATAATGTAATGGTGCCATCAATTTCTTTATCATTTGAGTAATATAATGTAGTTTCCATCATCTGATCCAATTTATTAATATTGATAAAGGCTATATTAGGTCACTTTCGTGCACACTTACGCTAATAGTAATTGGTGTATTATACGCTAAAAAAAATTCGCCGGCCTCTATACATTTATGTAATAACCTATCAGAAGTTTGGTAATTGTTAGGCTCTATGAAAGTGAACTTGAGGTAACTTGGGAGAGCTGCACGTTAATATTATCCATCAATTCTTTATAAGTAAAGTTTTAAAAAAAGTTAATAGATTCTTGTTAAATGATTCTCATTAAACCTTTACATGTTTGCATATTTTTTCAACCATTCCTAATATGTATTTAAAAAAATGAGTTTCGTATGAAAAAATATGACTCTCCATCCCTTAGAATAAGTGATTATTACTTAAAAATATTACAGTCCCAAAATTATGACCTAGGGTTGTTTCATCTATCTCTAAAAAAATTAACTATTATACATTATTACTTTGTACATTATAAATTTATTTTTTTTGACAGCAACATTATAAATTTATTAAAAATCTTAATAATAATAGTAATGTTAAGTTTACCTATTGTTGTGTCACGCATCTATAAATAAATTAACTCTTATAGATTATCAAATTGTAGCTTATACATTGATTATGCCTAAATTATGACATAAGGTGTGTCATGCATCTAAAAAAAATAACTCTTATACATTAGAAATTTGAAAGTTATACATTTATTAAAAATATTATAATCCCAGTATTATGACCTATCATTATGTCATGCATCTATAAAAATGAATAAACTCTAATAAGTTACAAATTTATAGATCATTATATAAACAAATTATTATAATGCAAATATTATGACCTATGGTTGTGTCATGGATCTATAAAGAAAATAACTCTTATATATTGTAAATTTGTATATTATACATTTACTAATAATATTATATTCCCATATTATGACCTAGGATTGTGTCATCCATTTATTAAAAAAACTCGTATACATTACAAATTTAATATTATAATGCAAAAATTATTCCCAAATAATGCCCTAGTATTGTGTCATGCATCTATTAAAAAAACTCTTAAAATTCAAATTTATATATATACATTCATTAAAAATATTATAATCCCAATATTAGTTTGAAATCCACAAATTTCATACTAATTTCCTTATATTTTATTAAAAGGATGTAAATTTTTCATCTTGATTCTTGCATTGATTATATTCAATAAGTGTATAATTAATTATAGATTTAATAATCAATTAACTTTTAAACATTCATTGAAACTTATCTTTTATACGTTGCAATTTATCTCTCACACCTTTAAAAAATATTTTATAATTTGTTAATGATGACCTAGATTATTATATAAACTCTTATACGTTACAAAGTTATGGATTATTATATAAAAAAATTATTATAATGCAAAAATTATGACCTAGGGTTGTGTCATGGTTCTATAAAAAAATTATTCATATATATTATAAATTTTTATATTATACATTTATTAATAATATTATAGTCCCATATTATGACCTAGCTCCTGCTCGCCTCGGATCCCGCCGGGTTTGGACCCAGACAGAAGACCTCCAAGCTCGGACGGAAGACCTCCAAGCTCAGACATACTCGGATTGAGCTTCGATTAGGGAAATAACGCGAGAAAATTAGCAAATAAGGACGAGTTGTCACTAATGCTAAGAGTTTGTTGTTACCAATATTCAAACACAATATAAAACAATAGGTTTTAACCTTCAACAGCTGGGATAGGTGATTCCTTAAAAAATATTATAATTGAAACAATATGATCTAGGGTTGTGTCATCTATTTATAAAAAAAATTAATTTTCTACCTTATTAATTAATTTGTATTCAAACATAATATAAAACAAAAACGTTTTAGCCTCCAGCGCATGAAGCTCTAAGTGCGGGGACATCAATAGAAAGACAATAATTAACTTTGTGTCTCAGAAACGTTAAATGACAAGCCCGACTGGTGTTGTGTGATTCAGGTCCGAGGTTAACAAACTAACTTTCATACGATTCTTATCGTACCAAATTGTAGTGTTGTTTCCTTAAGGATAATACTTAAAAGTACGAAGACGAAATGTCAGAAACGTTAAATGACAAGTGTCACTGGTGTTGTGTGATTCAGGTCCGAGGTTAACAAAGTAACTTTCAAATGATTTTTATTGTACCAAATAGTAGCGCTGTTTTCTTAAGGATAATACTTAAAGGTACGAAGAAGAAATGTCAAAAACGTTAAATGACAAGCCTGGCTGGTGTTGTGTGATTCAGGTCCGAGGTTAACAAAGTAACTTTTGTACGATTCTTAATGTACCAAATATACTTAAAAGTACGAAGACGAAATGTCAGAAACGTTAAATGACAAGCTCAGGTGGTGTTGTGTGATGTCCCGAAACTCCACCTGTATAATTTCAAACGTTAAATGAAGTTAGACTTGGATATAATGTTAACATCATATTCCTTATAATATAATGTGATGTAATGTGGTTTCCATCATCAATTTCCTTATATTTTCAATCTTCTTTTGTTACTAAGATCATCATCATTTGCACATTAATTAAAAAAATTATAAACTTTCAATTATGATCTAGGGTGATGTCATATATCCATATACATTTATTTAAAATATTATAAACTGAAAATTATGACCTAGGGTGACGTCATACATCCATAAAAAAATAAAGTTTTAAACATTACAAATTATTTCTCATTGGATGCAACTATTTTCATATATTTTTCTATAGAAAACATATTATCAACTACAAATTTATTAAAATGCTACTTTTCTAATGCAATTTAATTTTGGTGAGTGGTTTGACTTGAATTTTGGTGAGTTAATAAAATGATGGTGCAAGGTGATGCAATTTAATTTGAATTTAAACTAAAATTAAAATAAATGATGCAAGATTGGTGATAACTCTCCATTTGTAGAGTTATTTATGCATTTCTATTCGTAAATCATTGTGAATTTGCATGCTTAGGCTAGGAAGTATGTGAATATTTGTGTTTAACTAGGGAAAAGTGAATCAAGAACTGAATTGGAAAATATTTGGCACAAATGGTGCCCTTATGAAATTTCTAATGTTTTCTGTCTAAGTGCTATAACATCCCTGTGCACAGCAAAGCTGGGACCCACTTGAAGACAGCAGCAGAAAGCAGATCTGCAGTGAATCCTAACCTGTCCAGTCAGCGCCTCCCTATTGCCACAATCCATGCTGATGCAGCCACCCTCCTACCACTTGCATTTCACCACTTGTCTACCATGGGGGGACAACATACCTTTAGTTGGTGAAAAGAAGACCCACTTGCTTCATCCACTTGCAAGAAAGGAGGGAAAACTCAACTATAAAAGTAAGCCTAACTTCTGCACTTAGAATGGACGCTAGAGCACAAAAATTCTCTGGTTTTGAGAGAAAACATACAAGTAACCAAACTGTTCCATTGCTCCCATTAAAAATCCATCCTCAAGCCACTTGAAGATTTTGCCTGGTTCATGCTATAGCATTGTCAGCACACCAGCACACGAGTGGAAGTTGAAGGAGTGTATCTTCTGCACGTTCTTCTTCTATTTCTTGTCTTGGTGATATGAACCCCTCTGTTTGTAAGTTGTTGACATCATTTATCATGAGCTAAACACCTTTTGGTTGGATTGCTAAGCTATGTAATGACATCCTAATGTGTTAATGATATAGTATTTTGATGTATGCATTTTAATCTTTGTGTTTAAATATTTCCAAACTTGTTTTGGTACTGGCCAACTAAAATAGGTAGATTCATGAATTCAGAAATGGTTTATGAAAAGATCTCAAATATTAATGTGAGTGAGTGATTGTTTTAAAGACATTTAGAACAATCTTTGCCCAAACCTAGACATAGGAGGGCTTAGTTCATAGAGTGAACACTATGGGTTCTTTAATATACAAAGATGAACTTACTTGAAGCCTAGACAAAGGATCTTGTCACGAAACCTTGGTGAAAGTGACCGAAAGGCACGCAGCTTATGCTATAGCACTCAATGCTATAGCATCAGATGCTATAGCATTAACACAGAAGAGAAATTTACTAAGCAAAAGCAGTCCAACTAATCCTTTACCATATAGTTTCCATATTTATTTCTTAAGCAATTTATCTCCTTATTTTACTATTCTCAATATTGTGACTTACTTTACACACTAATTCCCTGAGATATTCCAACTATAAATTAAGACCAATCCCTGTGGGTTCGACCTTTCTTTCTACTATATTACTTGTGTGACTACGTATACGTGCGTATATAAAATCCACAACAATTGGTATACGGTTTGCTACTTTGGTATACATGAGTGATAAAAATATTTGGTGGTGTCATGGTTCTATAAACAAATTATTATAAATTTGTACATTATTTGGTGGTCTTATACAATACAAATTTATAAATCATTTTAGCAATAATTATTATAATGCAATATTTATGACCTAGGATGATGTCATGGTTCTATAAAAAAATAACTCTTATATCTTATTAATTTGTACATTATAAATTTATTTATAATAATATAGTCTCATGTTATGACCTAGGTTAATAAAGTAACTTTTGTGCGAAGACGAAATGCAGAAACGTTGAATGACACCCCCGACTGGTGTTGTGTGATTCAGGTCCGAGGTTAATAAAGTAACTTTCGTACGATTCTTATCGTACCAAATAGTAGTGTTGTTTTCTTAAGGATGATAGTTAAAAGTACGAAGACAAAATGTCAGAAACGTTAAATGACAAGCCCGACTGGTGTTGTGTGATTCAGACCCGAGGTTAACAAAGTAACTTTCGTACGATTCTTATCATACCAAATAGTAGCGTTGTTTTCTTAAACTCTTTACCATTTAGGTGTGTATGGACTTGTTTTATTTGACTTATTTATTAAAAAAATTATGACATAAGGTGATTCACCCTATTTTGCAATATTTTATTTATTAAAAATATATTAAAACAAACTAAACCTTAACTCCACGTTTGATTACGTAGGAATTTTACTATATTTTTACACATAAAAATTTCAATGCACATAAACACAACGACGTGCGTAGCACGGGCCATGTGTCTAGTTGTATTTTATATAGTGTAAGTTTTTAGGTGTAAGATTGAGTTGTAAAAAAACAGAACTCATTATCCAATTTATAAAATTTTACTATATTTTTACACATAAAAATTTCAATCCACATAAACACAACCACGTGTGTAGCACGGGGTATGTGTCTAGTTGTATTTTATATAGTGTAAATTTTTAGGTGTAAGATTGAGTTGTAAAAAAACAGAACTCATTATCCAATTTATAAAACATGACTTTGCTTCTAATATAAAAAAAATTACTTTGTTTGATACCGACATTCTACGCAGAAAACTACACTAGTATATATCAAAATAAATGACGTGGATCATTAAATATTGTTTTAAAATTATCTAGTACTATAGAAGTTTTCTAGTACTATAGAAGTTTGTAAAGTTAATGTAATTAATCAGAACTGGATTGGTTAAGTGAAAGGTGCACATATACCAACTTTGACCATGGACCCAACTCTGCTTATAAAACAAACACATGTCGCTTACAGCATCAAAGTATAACGAGGAGTCCACATCTTATCTTAGCAAAGATTGAGAAAATGAAATCCATCATTGCCCTGTTCCTTGTCTTCTCCCTTCTCTTGGTAAGCTTATCTTATGAAATTTAATTTTATCATTCAAGTGAGTTTGTCACATGCATATTGGTTATTATTATTATCATTATCTCTGTTGAAATAGGTTGTGGAGATCAGCTATGCAAGAAAAGATCTGGGAGACTACTGGAAGAATATGATGAATGACCAACCTATGCCTGAAGCAATTAAAAATCTCATTCAAGCTCAACATGCATCAGATGATGATGATTCAGGAAAAGCTCATTTTATTAAGGACTTTGATGTTCATCCTAATATCATATTATATCACACCCATGTTGAGGATATGAAGCAGAAGCAGGATTGTGAACCTGCAGTCTCAAGCAACAGGAAGTCATTGTTGAACAATCTATCAAAAAGGGTTGAACCTGCTAGAAACAATGACTAGAAACAAATTTATGTAGTAGTCACTATGCAATTATTGTGACTACAAATTAATAATATATCTTTTGGTAACAAGGCTTCTTTAGAGTGAATTTAATCATTTTTCATATAACCTCTCTTTTTGTTGAACTGAAGGCTAGGTTTGATAGAAGTTGAACTAGACTTACGGAACCTTTCATAATTTGTGAACTGTTTTCATTGATCAGAGAATGAGATACAATAGGCTTATATAGACTTTACACTATACTAACTGCCTGTTCGGCTAATTTACTAACAGAATCTAAACAGTTAGTAACAAACTACTAACCGCAACTGATAACCCTAATAACAATGGTAACATCCTCAAAATAATTAATAGAATTATTTGGGTGTTAACCCAATTAAATTAATTTAATACTTGACTGGCAAATTTATTGAGTGCTAAAATTATTTACTAGTTGTCATCGGATCGTTAACCGAATAATACGGGTCAATGACGTTTTGGAATCGAAATAAAAGTTTAAGATCAATATGGTAATTTGACCACGTTACCACTTATAAAATAAATAAATAAATATATATACGTGTGTGTGTGTGTGTGAGAGAGAAAGAATTAAAAGAATAGAAAGAAAAGATTGAAAGGGAAGCGAGAGAAACAGATAGGAGAAGAGGAAAGGAAAAGAAGAAGAGAAAGAATGGGTGTGGAAGAAGAAGAGGAAAACGGGGATACTTCGGTTTATCAAAACGTCTTCCCTCCAACACGAAAAATGTTCAGCGTTACTTCCTCTTCAATTTGTACCAACATCACCACCATCAATTCACTCTCTCTCACTTTGCCATTTTCGAAATTTGGAGAAAAATTGAGGTTTTGTGGTTCAAGCTCAAAGGAAAGCCTAGAATGGTGGTGAGGAGCGAACTCAAGGTGGATTACGCGAATATTGAAGTCCGATTTGGGGTTTTTGAAGAATTAAAGGTTAGGGTTCAAATTTGGGGTTTATGTGTGAATAGTGATTGAGGTTGAAGATGATGAATAGTGTTTGATGATTCAAGGATGACTAGGAGCGAACCCGAAGCGTTTTGAGCGCGGAACGAAGTTCAATTCCGCGAATTGGAAGCTAGTTGGTGTTTAGGGTTCGAATGGCGGGATTTCGAGGAATTTGGTATTTCGGTCAAATAGATGTCTCGGGATCGAGCGGAAAGATTGGAAGCGAATTTGGGCGTTGTCGGAGCGTGGAAGTTTATGCGGGGATTGTTCGTGTGGTTATGTGGAGATTTTGAAGTCTCGGTGATTTCGGCTCTCGCTTCAAGGGTGAGTTTTACTCACGCTTAGGATGTTTTCGTTTTACAATGAATTTTTCGTGATTTGGTTTCGAAAGATTTTGAGTCGAAAACCGTTATTTCGAAATATGTCGTATTTTGATAAAATTCGTTTTGATTGAGATTTTGATTGATTTGATTGATTGTGTGATATTGATTGGGTCTGTTTTGATGGTTGTTTGAACTGTTTTTAATCGGAACAAGAATCGGAATTGAGCGGAATAGCGAATTTCGCAAGAAAACGGAAAACCAGCACTTTTTAGCAGACGGTCGGGTCGCGACCCGTCCCCATCGCGTCGCGACCAGGCTCAGTTTTGCCACGAAATTATTTGTCTCTTTTCGCGTCGCGACGGTAGCAGTTCGCGTCGCGACGCTTTGCAGTTTTTCAGCAACGGTGCACTGAATTTGTTTTGGCAATAACTTTTGATCCGGGAACCCGATTGAGGTGTTCTAAGATGCGTTTGAAAGCTTATTCAGAGGCCTAACTGAATATTCTATTTTAAGGTAAAAATGAACTGTTATGGAGTCGTAAAATTGTGTTAAAAAGTGGAGAATTAGTATACGAGAGAGAAAATGTAGATTTTGTTTATGATGTGAACTATTGGTCTGAGTGTAAATGAATACTGAGTCCATATGATTGTAGATATATATATATATATATATATATATATATATATATATATATATAGAGAGAGAGAGAGAGAGAGTTGGGTGACGACCCATGTGTAACATACTAGGCGGGGCAGTCATCATCCCCTTCCCTAGGCTCCATGCCAATGGGAGAATGTATCCCTAGGCTCCATGCCAATGGGAGAATGTACTATCTGTGGCTCTGTTCGCGCAGGGGTTGGTTCTGATGCGGTGTTATGCGGTGTTTCGCGGTGGTTCGCGGTGGTTTGTCTGATATTCGCAATGGTGCTGTCGTTTCGGACTTTGGACCCGCAGTCACGCCTCCTCTCCTTTTGCCGTGGGTACTTCTCCCCGTCGCTCGCGGTTTTGCTTGATTGTGCCATGGTGTTGGCCGGGGGCGCAAGGCCGCGGTGGTGGTTGGTGGCTCGGCTACCTCGATCAAGCTAGGTGTTGTCGCGGTGTTGGCCGGTAACACGACTTCGCGATGGTGGCTGTAGTCCCGGTGCCGGATGTCTGGGGCTGTGCTGTCGGTGGGTGCTGATTCGATAGTTTGTACCTTGTCGGACGCCAAATTGCAGTTTGCAGATCGCCGGGCTCCTCCCCCTTTGCCTACTACTTCTTTGCCCCCTCCCAATCGTCTCCGGGCCTCCACCTCTAACCTCTATGCTTTGTGATGTGCTTAATGAGAGGATAGCGAGGTGATGCAGGCTGTTGTGGTTTGGAGTGTGAGTTCAGAAGGTGGTGGGTGGAGGGTGTGTGGGGACTCTCAGGTGTTGCCCTGCCTCCTTTCGGGTTTTCTGTTCGCCTTAGAAGTTCTTCCATTAGAGTTCTGTGGTTGTTTATTTTAGAGGCCTTGTTAGGCATTCTATTATTGTCCTTATTACCAAGGGTTTTGGTCTAGTCCCCCATTGTGCTTTTAATATCTCTTTTTATTTTATTAATAAATTCGGGCTGACTACCTGTTTGATTAAAAAAAAAAGGTGGTGGAATACTGCAATGTGTAACCACCGATCATATGTACTTGGAAAATCTGACTTGGTCAGTCTTAAGGAACTTATATAATCGAGTCAGGTGCATTGGAAATAATTAATTTTCTTAACTGTTGACTTTTTGTCAATAAGGTTCAAACTCAATTCTTAACTATTAAGCTAACTCTTTGAACTTCCACACAATCCTTAACTCTAGCTTTTGTTTGCGTTCTATTTCCATTTTCCAACTCTTCCCTGTCACGACTACAAGACTCTAGTGTGTAGAAACAGCTCAAGCCCTGGGAACTATTAACCACCGACATTTAGTCCCTAACAAATAACCTATGAAAAAAATACTCCCTCCGAGGAACTTGACAAGGGACACATCAAATTAAATCTAAATATAAAGAAATTATCTCAATTAATATTTTGAAAGTCGAATTAGACATCGAACCTTGCATACGGTTGGCATTCGGTTTGTATACATAAGTTATAAAAGTCAAAAAAATGATGCAAGGTGATGCAATATAAATGTGCAATATAAAATAAAATTAAAATAAATTAAAACAAACAACAGCTAAACCTAATTCTTTCTTCTTCTACTCCACGGCGCCGCACAACAAAAGAGAGGAGAGAGATAACGAAATTTGTGGAGAGAGAGGCGCGATTTCCTGGCGAGAGAAAAAAACGTGAAAGGGAGAGAGCACGATGGTGAGAGGGTATGAGAAACGAAATGAAAGGGAGAGAGAGAAAAACGAAGAGATGATGATGGAGAGGCTCACGGAGAGGGACAGTGACGTCTTGGTGGTGGATTCGGGAGACGGTGAGGGAAACTCGCGCCGTTTCCGGCGATGATGCGTAAGGGGACGACGACGAGGGTGGTGATGATGGCGACGACAACATATAGACTTCGACGGAGATGATGGTGGCGAGAAAGCACGGACTTCGACGGAGGGGGTTTACGATGGTTTTTTGGGGAAACGACTACAGGGGGAGGGCGACGACGACCTGGGGAGACGACCATCGTCGCGGTGGTCGGAGCTGGTACGATTCTAACCCCCTTTTTATTTCGTTTTTTTATCTCTCTTCTCCTATTTTCTATTTCTCTATTTTGATTTCTGGTTCTATTTTTTGATTCTTCGTCTCTTTCATCGCGCAACTACCTCTCTTCTCCTATGTTCGAAGAATCGATCTCGAAGAAATTTCTGGATCTGAAGAGTTTTTCGAACAAAACGATGCTGTCTCACACAGATCTGGACCGACAGATCGAGCATCTGATAGAGCGATTCTTGTGGAGGAGTGGAACGTTCAGCCGATGAAGTGTCCGGTCACGGTGTGCGGTGATATTCACCGCCAGTTCTACGATCTCTTCAAGCTCTTTCGGATAGGTGGAAATGCTCCTGATACCAATTACCTCTTTATGGGCAAATTACGTAGGTTAGTTTCCCTTATTTGAATCCCGTCTCTTTCTATTTTTTATTTAATTTTGGTTTTTTTTTAGCTGAATTTGATGTAGATAGGGTTTGATTTTTGTTTTTGATACAATTATTGCTGGTGTTTTGAAGTAGGATGGTGGTGATGGTGAGGACGAGGAGAGAGGAATGTGGTGAGAGAGAGAGAGAGAGAGAGAGAGAGAGAGAGAGAGAGAGAGAGAGCTGGTCGCGTGCCTTCTCTTTTTCATCCTCCATTCTTTTTACTGTTTGTTCTCACTTCCATTTTTCTCTGCTAATTTCTTTTCATTCTGTTTTGTTAGTTTTCCTGTAATCTACTCACTATGTTTTTCCTATATTTTATTTTACACAAGGAAAAACAGCGTTTACTGAATTTTAACGTGGTGACGCGAAAGTGAGCGCAAAGATGGAGAAGTTATGGGAAGAAGATGAGAGACCGGTGGTTGTACTGGATCGTGCGTCTCGAGCGACGAGGGGCAGACGCTATACCTGCAGCTCTTCAAGCAACCATTAAGGTTACCATCGCCATTCCAGACTCTCTTTAATTATGTGATTCTTGAGTTTTGTAATTAGGGTTTATTGATTTTATTTGTCTCACCATTTTTTGATTGTGGTTTTTGTTTTGGGATCAGCCAGTTAAAAGGAAAAAAGAAGGCGAGGAGAAGAAAATGAGCCAAGAAGAAATACTTTTAGAAGCTGCTCAAACAGGTTATTATTATTAACACTTAACATTTACTCACTGCTCTGTTTTTTGTTTGTTTAGTTGTCTGTTTGTCTAAACTCTCAAGGAACCATTAAGGTTACCACCACCATTCCACACTCTCATTATGTGATTCTTGAGTTTTGTAATTAGGGCTTATTGATTTTATTCGTCTCACCATTTTTTTATTGTGGTTTTTGTTTTGGGATCAGCCAGTTAAATGGAAAAAAGAAGGCGAGGAGAAGAAAATGAGCCAAGAAGATATGCTTTCAGAAGCTGCTCAAACAGGTTATTATTATTAACACTTAACATTTACTCACTGCTTTATTTTTTTGTTTGTTTAGTTGCCTGTTTGTCTGAACTTCTAAAGATCCTTAACCGTTTCAAATTATGATTTTGGTTCTGCAGAAATTATAAACTTGAGAACATTGGAGCGCGTTTTAGCAAGAGAATGAGAGGTTAAGAGAAGAGCAACTGTTTTTAATGGTCGGTAGATACGCTACATTTCACAAAATGGTTGGTTTTAATGATACAACTGGAATAGATTAATTTTATGGAACCCTTGCATAGCAAATCTAAATGTTGCTTGCATCAGCCGTGAAGGAAAAACACAAAGTGGCCATATCATCATGTAAGAGAGAGAGAGAGAGAGAGAGAGAGAGAGATGGGAGGAGGAGATGAAGGAGCGAGGGTGGTGACGGAGAAGATCGGCGGCGTGGTGCGAGCGGCGACACCAGTGGCGGTGTGAGCAGCGGTACAGGCGGTGACGGTGGAACAAACAACGACAGCGGAGTTCACTACACGTAGTGGCCGAAACTGAACCAGAACAAAAGGTGAGGCCTTTCTCCTGTTTTTGGTTCTGTAGTGTGTGTGTGTGTGTGTGTGTGTGTGTGTGTGTGTGTGTGTGTGTGTGTGTGTGTGTGTGTGTGTGTGTGTGTATTTGTGGTGAGTTGGTTTTTGCAACCATAATGTACTCACCAGCCGGCAGCCGCAACACTATTTCCAGGCAGAGAAATTTATTTATTTTAATTTATTGCAAAGTTTATGTTTTTGAATGTTTGGGTTCTATCATAGACCAAATGGTGTCAATGGCTCTCTCGCCTTTTTCTCCTCTCTATGGTCACATGGATGGAGTTTATTTCCCATCATTATCATCATCTCCTCATCTTCAAATTGTTTCATATATATATATATATATATATATATATATATATATATATATATATATATATATATATATATATATATATATATATATATATATATATATATAAGATTGAAACTTTCCTTCGCCGGAGGTGATGGCAGTGATGGGTCTGGACACGGCCGTAGTGGTAGTAGCGATGCTGGTGGTGGTTTAAGGTGGGTTTCTTCACATTTTTCTGGGTGTCTATTTTTTCTTATTTTGTTTTTCAATTTCATTTTCCTCTTCTTCTCTACATACTTTCTTGCTAATTTTTTTCCTCCTTTTCTTTTTACAAATCTGCCTTACCTGGAAGTTCTTTAGAAGTTGTATATAGCCAGATAGAAACTCAAATTTCAGTGATAAAAATTAGTGCTTTGAATACAAGTTTCCAGAAATGAGTGACCCCATATGTCTATCCATATATTCCGTGCTCAAGGTAACATTTTCATCTTTCTTCTTATGGTTAAATTTTTCAACTAAACCATGTTGATCCTCAAAAAATTCTTGAGCTTTACATTGTTTTTTTCGTACAAATTGTTTTCTTTTAAAAATAAGAGCTATCCATCATATTGTGCCAGAAGTTTCATCATTTGCCACCTTCCCTTATTTTTTCTCGCTTTTTATAAAAAAATTGCATTATCTTCTTTTTCCTCTTAATCTGTTTTATGATGCTTTTATTTATGCATTTTTTCTCTATAAATTATGTCCTAAAGGGGATATTATAAGCTTGTGTGTAGAATGGTGGCTGATAATTCTTGTGTATTTGAACTGCATAAATTTTAGGGTACTTGACAACGTGAAAGATTATGCTGTAAGTGCCCTTGTGAATGTTGTCGAGCATCTTGGAACTGTAGCTTACAAGTTAACCGACCTTCTTGAGAGGAAAATGTTGGATGCCTCTACCATGGACTCGAAGATCTCTACTCTACATCAAGTAATTACAAATATTATTCGGATATCATATTAATATATATGAGTTGAAATGACATATTTGCTCACATGCAGAGACTTCTCACATGCCAAATTTACACGGATAAAGGTTTTCGGCAACAGTAATTGTTGGCTTTTATCCCTAGACATCATAAGCACTACATTTAGCCAAGTAGGCTGAACTACTTTTACTTTTCTCGAGAAGTAATTATTGGCACTACAGATTATAGATTTTGTTCTAACTTATGGTTGTTTTTGTTTCTGTTTAACATTGTAAGCCAGATTCTGCCAATAAAAAGGTGCATTCCAGTCCACACAAAAAGACTGATACAAGGCAAAATCTATCAAAACCAGAAACTGTCTTCAATCTTCAGGTGTGTGGCCGAGAAAACTCTTTCCCTTCTAAAGTTTTTTTGTTTTGATGTATGTTCATTTGTTTTCTCCCATCTTTTGGTTTGGTGGTGTAGCGACCGAAAAATCCGGAGGAGGGATTCTTCGTTGTTTTTGAACAATGGAGCCGCCATCAATATTTATTTTTAGGAAAACATTGAAAAAAACCTTTGTTTTTGGGTTCGGGGGTCGATTAAGTGCGGGGAAGGTACTAGCACCCCGCAACATCCTAAAAAGGTTACCTTTTAATTTAATGTGTAGAAAAATTAGTTTAAAGAAAACACTTTAATTTACCCTTTTTTGTTATTTGCAAAAAAAACGGAAAAGAAGACTTAATAAAAATTTTAGTTTTTTGCGCTTGACAGGAGTGGGCCCCCGCTCCTACGTATCTCCGGGTGCGATGGAGAAATCAAAGCTACGTAGTTCTTGGGTAGAAAATATTTGTGCGTTGGTATTTTTTATTTTTTTTTTTGTTTGCGAAAACTAGAGGCCGTTCATGCTGACCAAACAGATAAATCCAGAGTGGTCGTCATTAATGGCTTATTCGGAAAAGAAGGTATTTATAGCGTTCAAACAAGCCAGGCCCAGAGTGACCGCTATAGACAACCTATTTTTTGCGCGAATTCGATTTTTCGAAAGAAAGAAAAAAAGAACGGTTCGGAAGCATCACGTTGTGAAAAAAAGCGGAGTAAGTGATAAAAGGGGGGTGCAAATAATAAAGGAGTTGTATTAAAAAGGGAGGTGTGAATAGCGTTTTGACGCTAGAAAAAAAAGTGTCACCGGGGGTGCAAATAGCGTTTTGACGCTAAAAGAAAATGGTTGCCGGGGGTGTAAATAGCGTTTTGACGCTAAAAAAAACGATTGACGGGTCTATTACCCTTTTTTACTATTCTACCCTAGAGCACGTGGTTCTTGAAACGCTTTTCCTCAAAAAAAACCTAGACTAAACAAGTGGTATTTTGAAAGCGGATTATGGAGAAAAATTCTTTTGTTGTTTTTTTTTTGTTGTCATAGTTATTATCTAAATAAAAGGGGGCCTTTTTACTTTTTTTTTGAAAAAGATTTTGTTATTATGTTATTTTTTTTAGAAAAGAGTAGTGACACTAGTAACCATTTATTTTTAAAAAAAATATTTTTTAGTATTTGAAAAAACTTTATTTAAATCCGAAAATTAGTAAAAAAAAAAGGGAATACATTTTTTAACACTTTTTTTTTTATCCGAAAAATATTAATTGTTAAAAAACAACATATCTTTTTTTTTATCATTTTTTAAAATCTGAAAATTAGAATAATTTATTAAAAAAGCACAACATTTTTTATTTATTTTTTTTTAGACCGAAAATATTAGTACCTAAATAAAAGGGAACACACATTTTTTTTGTTTTTGGTTTATTTTAAATCCGAAAATAGTAACCATTTTTTTTTAAAAAACAACATATTTTTTTAGCACTTTTTTAGTCCGAAAATTAGTAACCATTTTTTAAAAAAAACAACATATTTTTTTAGCACTTTTTTTAGTCCGAAAATTCCAACATAAAAAACAATAATAACAACATATATACATCTATAAAAACAGCAAATAAACTAAAAAAAAAGCAATAATATGTTCAAGGAAGAAAAAGAAAAAACAACCAATATTTATAAAAACAGTATCTAATATTTATAAGAAAGACAATAACTAATGTTTATAAAAAAACAGCAACTAATATAAACATGACAACAACAAAAATAAAAACAGTAACTAATATATTTTTTTTAAGAAAAAAAAAACGAAAAAACGTGATCAACACTAATTAACAAACAATGGCAATGATAATATGAACAAAATTACAATAACTAAAAATTACAAAAAAGCAACAAATACTACAAATTATTACATTTTTGTACCTTGAACAAATCCAAGCTTTCTTCTTCGGATCTCTTCAATACAACAAAATTTTAAACTAAAAAAACTAAGAAGAAAGAAAAGAAGGGGAAGAAAATTTTTCTAAGAGGAACCCTAATTTTTTAGAAGATTCTCCTTTTTTTTTCTAAGAGCCAAAAATCGTCCCCCCTCCTCTAAGTGGGGAACCCTATTTATACAAAAAAAACTTGCTCTTGCTTCTCTTCATTGCTCCACTTCAACCACTCTTGGATAGTGATGATGATCTTTTTGATATGATGGAGGTTTGGGGGGGAGTTGTTGAAGGGGAAAATAAAAAATGAAGACATGTGAGATGAGGGGAGAGGGGGGCCGTAGGTATGTGGTGAGGAAGGGGAAGGGAGTGCCATGTGTGAAGTGTGTGATAGGGGGGGATTGGAGAAGTGATGAGTGAATGTGAGAGAGGAAAAAAAAGAAAGGGAAAGAGTGAGGAGAAGAGAGAGTGCCGTAGGTGAGGGAGAGAAAGAGAGGATGAAGTGAAGGTTGAGTGAGTGGAAGAAAGAGAGAAAGGATGGTTGAGTGTGAGTGGGAGAAAGAGAAATGAAGGTTGAGTGTGAGAGAGGGAGAGTGGAGTAGGCGTAGGAATGGAGAGAGAAGAGGGAGGTTGAGTGTGAGAGTGTGATGGGGAAAGGAGATATGGGGAAGTGGGGTTGTGTGTGGAAGTGGAATTGAGAGAAAAGAGGAGAGGTGGAGTGTGGAAGGGAGAAAGCAAATTTCAAGGAGAAAAAAGGGGGGTGGGGTCGAATATGGAGGAGGAATTTTTTGGGATGAATGTGGATGATTTTTTAAGGCTAGGGGGGAGAGTGAATGTGGACATATTTTAGGGAAAAGGGGG
This sequence comes from Astragalus membranaceus, assembly GCA_039519185.1. Classification (NCBI taxonomy): domain Eukaryota; kingdom Viridiplantae; phylum Streptophyta; class Magnoliopsida; order Fabales; family Fabaceae; genus Astragalus; species Astragalus membranaceus. The sequence continues at coordinate 180,979,864 of CM076849.1, forward strand.
ATTCGAATTTAGGGTTTAGTTGGAGTGGGTTGGATGGAGTTGTGTGTTGGGTTATGGGTTGGATATGGGTTAGGGTTAGGATATGGATTGGGTTTGGTGGAGGAGTTGGATTGGGCTTGGTGGAGGAGTTGGATATGGGTTAGGGTTAGGATATGGATTGGGTTTGGTGGAGGAGAGGGCTTTAGATGGCCCAATCCTAAATGCACCTCTATATATTTTTTACAAACCTCCCCTATTTCCTCCTTTGTTTGTTTTGTTTTGATACTTCTAGTTATTATTTTTTTCAAAAATTAAAACTTGTAGCAAACTAAAAATAAAATAAAACATGGCATGAAAAAAGAATATTATTTTTCTCAAAAATAAATAAAATTTCTTTTTTTTTTGGATAGGACAAAATTAGGGTATTACAGCTGCCCCTCTTTATTTATATTTTGCTAGGAAATCGGAGGGATTCCGAATTTCTCGAGAAAAATAGAAATAAAGATAGAAAGACGCTAATTTTGGCCAGACTGAGGTACTTTGGTTTTTTTTTTTGAAAAAACTATGAAAACTGGGCTGATTTAGACAGAAAGTAAATAGGGAGCACCGGGGCTCTGGGGGATCGCTGGGGATCTGAAGGAGCACTGGGGCTCTGAAGGGATCGCCGGGGATCTGAAGGTCTAGCTCAAAATCAATGCTTGGCGCATCGACCTGAGTTCGACTGAGGGACCGTCGGGGTCTGAGGGGCATGCCTAAGCCTGAAGGACCAATGGGTCTGAAGGAGCGCAACTAGCTTATGGTGCTAGTAATACGGTCTGTTTGTGGGGTGGCCTTTTTTCGAGCGGCCGCGAAGGACATACACTGAGTCTTAGGCTGACACAGCTAGTCTGAAGGACCTGGGGTCGGGCGATCCGTCGCGCTCAGTGTCGACTTAGTGATCTGGTGGTATGGTTCGAAGTCGTTGCTTGGACGTGTTAATTCGAATTGACCTGAAGGACCTGGGGTCGGATGATCCGTCGTGCTCAGTGTCGACGTAGTGATCTGAGGGTAGAGTTTGAAGGACGTGTTGATTCAAACTGAACTGAAGGACCTGGGGTCGGTTGATCGGTCGGTTGCTCGATAACGCGACATGCGATCTGGATTGAAGGACCGTTGTTGGTCTGAGGGATCTCTGCTAGACTTGGTGCTAACATTGTGATTTGGTTTGATGTAGGATCGATGCTCGTTAAAAACTGGAAGGACCGACACTTAAAGTTGAAAAACAGCAGATGCTATGTATATGACATGCATGTAATTGTATGCATGTGTGATGATTGGTTTTGAGTGGAATGATGAATGAAATGTAATGGATGACTTTTGTTTTTTTCCTCTTTTTTTTTTGTTGTTTCTTTTCTTCTTTTTTTTTTTTTGACCATTTTTGCTCTTTTGCTCTTTCTTGACTCTTTTGCTTTGCTCTTTTGCTCTTTTTTGCCTCTTTCACTTTGCTCTTTTGCTCTTTTTTGCCTCTTTCACTTTGCTCTTTTGCTCTTGCTCTTTTGCTCTTGCTCTTTTGCTCTTTCTTGCCCCTTTTTTGTTGATCAACTCGCAGGACTTTCGACGTAAGATACGGGAGTTGCCCAAAGTAGTGCTATTGAAGTGCGGCCTATTGTTATCATTCGCCTTTTTGAAGTGATCTTGTATGTATTTATCTTTTTTGCTATTTTATTTATGAGAGATCGCCTCGTTTATGTGACCTTTAGAAATTTCGTAATAATCTGTAATGCTTGTAGTCATGCACATGTTTCACAATTCAATATCAACTACCATAAAATGTCATTTCAAAAACAAGGGAAAATAAAGAAAAAGGGAAAGTGTTTGACATTAAGACTGGAGCCGAGTGTGCGAAAGGGACACTGGCTTGAGAGTATATTAAGAATTTTGAAAGAAACGAAAAGGCAAAAATACTAAGCAAATCTTTGGGTAGTTGGTGTCCTTGAAGTAACAATGTTGGCCGCTCATATTCATGACCTTGATCAACTCATTATCCAGCTTTTGTTGATTGCCTAAACATTTATTTAGTCCAACTTCCTGACCCTAATTTTTGCCTGGATTGCCCCTTCGGGTTTTCAATCCACCGGGTCGCTCTAATTTTTGCCTAGGCCGCCCCTTCGGGTTTTCAGCCTAGCGAGCTTGTTTTTCTTGGCTCATTTTTTTTCTTATCTTTATATGCATTTTTAGGCATAGTATTTGACCGCATCAGAATTCATCGGGAGTGGGACGTCTTCGTCCTCTACTTTCATGGGGGTTAGGGCCCCTCCAGGGAATGATTTCTTTACTGCATAAGGTCCTTCATAGCTCAGGGTCCATCTTCCACGGGGATCCTTTTGGATGGGTATGATTTTCTTGGGCACCAAGTCTCCTTGAAATTGTCGGGGACGAACCCTTTTCTGTTAATCTTCCTTTGCTCCTTTCTGATATGACACAAAGCAACCATCCTTTTGTTTGATAAGGTTCAATGGAAGTGCTGCTTCCATCGCACGGGGTTGCCCCTGTTGAAGTGTGAAACAAGGTCTGATCTCCATGTAAGGTAAAAAGGAGCATTTGAAGGTTACTATCATCTCTGATATTCTTTTGTTTGTCGCCGCAACTGCCTCATTCATTTTTGGGTGGTACGGGGAGGGGCTATGATGTTTGAGTTGGGGTCTCCACACAAACTTTTCCCCACTGTTCGCGATGATCTTACTTGGAAGGTTGTAACGACAGACCAAATTCATTAACAATCACTGATTTTCTTACACCGGTGGGCATCTTGTGTCAGACAAAGTGATGCAAGCGAATTTTCCTGATTCGTTGTGATGTTCATTCTAACACCTTTTTGCCTTCTCTCGTTCCCAAGTTAATCATCTCACTGGATTCCACACGAAACTGGACCACTTCATCTTCCTGCTTCATTATTCTCATTACCTCTGGAGGAGTTTTCCCAGTTATCTTCTACATCTTCCTTAGTTTGGGCTGATAGAAGTTATGATATGAGTCAACGATGTTGTTATTTCCAAGGACAAATTATTTAGATCTGCATTAGTAGAAATTAAAAAAGATGGGAGAAGAAGCGAATCGAGCGAATGAGCGAAGAAGTTTATGGGAAAATTCAAAATGCTATTTTATTAATATTGATATTGAAAAGAAACATGTGTGCCCTTATTGAAATGTCCTAAGGCCTTGGGCAGAGCCATAGGATTGCATTACAAGAAAATTACTTTGAACTAAAAATCACAAGAAAATCGACGGTCCCCCAATTCATAAGTGCTTTAGATGCAGGATAACAGCGCACAAGGATGATGATGTCTTCTCTAGCATTTTGAACGCCTTCAATAGCATTGACGAATGACTCTTCATGCCCCTAGAAAGGGGTTATTGCCTTCATTGAAGTCCAGCCATTTGGATTCGATCAGATCCTGAATCACATGTCTCAGCGCCTTGCAGTTTTCCACTGAATGCCCAATTGCTCCTGCGTGAAAATCGCATGTGGCATTTGGGTCGTAGCCCCTCGGGAAAGGAGGTTCAATAGGTCTCATCGGGCGGGGGGAGATTAGGTTGTGACTGGTGAGGTGGTTGAACATGTCTGAGTAGGATACGGGAATTGGATCAAACGGTACATGCTTCCTTTCTGGATAGTTTGGTGGCCCATGGATTCCATTGGTTTGGGTAAATAAGTGCAGGGCTTGGGGACGGTTTTTGGAAGTGTAAGAGGCTTTCCCTGGTCCTGTTATGGAATTGGTTTCTCCTTCATCGTTTTCGGTTGAACCGTGAGTAATTTTCCCATTTCTCATTCCGCTTTCTAACCTTTCCCCTATGGTGACCATGTCTGAGAAGTTAGAGGATACGCTCCCAATCAACCTGTCATAGAAGGGTGACTGCAAAGTGTCCCTGAACATAGATACCATCTCCTTTTCCAGTAAAGGTGGTGCCACCTGTGCTGCTAGTCCTCTCCAACGTTGGGCGTACTCCCTGAATGATTCGTGGTTTCCTTTCACCATATTCTGCAACTGTAATCTATCAGGAGCTATATCGATGTTGTATTTATATTGCTTGAGGAAAGCATCGGCCAGATCTTTCCAACATCGAATGTGGTTGCGTTCCAACTGCATGTACCATCTTGAAACTGCCCCAGCTAGACTGTCCTGGAAGTAGTGAATGAGCAGTTTATCATCATGTGCAAAGGCGGCCATTTTTCTACAATACATGGTCAGATGGCTAGCAGGACAGGTTACACCCGTGTATTTATCAAAGTCTGGCACCCTGAATTTGGGGGGAATGACCACATTAGGGACGAGACACGAGTCATAAGCGTCGGTTGCCCCAATATTGGATCCTTCAACTGCTCTCAATCGTTCCTCAAGTATTTGTAGTTTGTCTTTGCCTTGAGGGTTCTCCATAGAGTAATTGTGAGGACGTCCACTCATACCATAGTAAGGATGAATCATCGGTACCATGGCTGGGTTCACATTTGGGGTATGTGAATGAGTGGGGTTCCTGAGAGTGGGACTCTGAGCTTGAGTGTTATCTACCAGCGGTGGAGGGCAGCTAAGTGGGAGTCCTTGCGGTACGATGACGGGGTTCGGGTTTTGAACTTGTGGTGCCACCGAATTACCATCGTGACCCGTCGGTGTAAGCTGTTGTTGGCCCACGACTCCTGAGGGACCGTCTTCTGGATTAGCATCGACTGTCGGAGGTGTGTAACCTTGTGGAAGTCCGTAAGGAGGCCATATGTAACCTTGGTCATTAGTCCCAGTGGGGGGCACTGTATGCGGGATCTCGAGTCCATTGGGAGGAGGAGGGTTGGTAACTTGATTTTCCGTGTTCCCAGCGGAGACATTTTCACTTGTATCTTTGCCCCTCAAAGCTTGTAAAACCTTTAAGATTTCAACCATCTGTTCTTTCATCCCATCTATTTCTGCCCTAAGCTCTTGATTGCCTAGGTTCTGATGTGGATTGCCTTGATCTGGGTTATCTTGAGGCGGATTGTCCTGATTTTCTTCCATGTTTCTAGCCTGAGAACGAGTCCAATATCGATGTTGACGCACCAGCTTGCTTTTTTTTTTTTTACGCTCTGTTGATAGGGTACATGATATGAGTATATGAATGGATGAAAATATGAGTGATGCATGGACAATTGAATGAATGGGAACATGTATGTGTATGCTTAATGAAATGAATGCATGTAAGGACTTTTATCATTTTTTTTTTTGAAATAATGATTCTGAAAGAAGAATGATGTTGCACGTGTTAAAAAAAAGAAGTTTTTTTTTTTTGGTGATTCAACTTTGAGAAAGCATTAACTATGTGTCTCATCATATACACGTAAAAAGGAAAAGGAGATAGATGATTTTTTTTTATGGCTTGATGATTTTTTTTTTTAAAAAAAAACAATATCTGCGATGATGCAGCGGGTAGGTGAATTGCCCTTGTGTCCTAAACAGGTTAGGTCTTATATATAGGTCACGGTCTAGGGCTACTTGTGTGATCAATCTCTCAAGTGGCTCTAATCACTTCCTCACAAGGGTCTCCAGAGCTGAAATCTCCTTCGTGATATGACCCACAACGATAGCGAGCTACCTGGTGTGGGATACCACGAAAGAGCGTACTCTGGCTGAGGCTTTCATGAGAGTCAGACAGATAAAATCCAGAATGACTGACACTAATCGCCTCCACTCGTCCTAGGTTTTTTTAGACCCGGGTATAGGGCCCCGCTCAAGAGTGTGTGCAATAAACAAGTGTAATTGATGTGTGTGATATAAACAACCTAAACTACCCATGCTGCAAAAGAAATACAGATAATAGTGCAAAGGTTTTCTACCCTAAGGTTCAATAAAGCAAATAAATAGATAAATAAAAAAGACATGCGAATAGTAGGGCTAAGGGTAAATAAAGTACTAGACTAAAAATAATCTACACATTTAACTAAAATAGGCTTGACCCTCTTAAATAGTCCCCAGTGGAGTCGCCAGCTGTAGCGACCGAAAAATCCGGAGGAGGGATTCTTCGTTGTTTTTGAACAATGGAGCCGCCATCAATATTTATTTTTAGGAAAACATTGAAAAAAACCTTTGTTTTTGGGTTCGGGGGTCGATTAAGTGCGGGGAAGGTACTAGCACCCCGCAACATCCTAAAAAGGTTACCTTTTAATTTAATGTGTAGAAAAATTAGTTTAAAGAAAACACTTTAATTTACCCTTTTTTGTTATTTGCAAAAAAAACGGAAAAGAAGACTTAATAAAAATTTTAGTTTTTTGCGCTTGACAGGAGTGGGCCCCCGCTCCTACGTATCTCCGGGTGCGATGGAGAAATCAAAGCTACGTAGTTCTTGGGTAGAAAATATTTGTGCGTTGGTATTTTTTATTTTTTTTTGTTTGCGAAAACTAGAGGCCGTTCATGCTGACCAAACAGATAAATCCAGAGTGGTCGTCATTAATGGCTTATTCGGAAAAGAAGGTATTTATAGCGTTCAAACAAGCCAGGCCCAGAGTGACCGCTATAGACAACCTATTTTTTGCGCGAATTCGATTTTTCGAAAGAAAGAAAAAAAGAACGCTTCGGAAGCATCACGTTGTGAAAAAAAGCGGAGTAAGTGATAAAAGGGGGGTGCAAATAATAAAGGAGTTGTATTAAAAAGGGAGGTGTGAATAGCGTTTTGACGCTAGAAAAAAAAGTGTCACCGGGGGTGCAAATAGCGTTTTGACGCTAAAAGAAAATGGTTGCCGGGGGTGTAAATAGCGTTTTGACGCTAAAAAAAACGATTGACGGGTCTATTACCCTTTTTTACTATTCTACCCTAGAGCACGTGGTTCTTGAAACGCTTTTCCTCAAAAAAAACCTAGACTAAACAAGTGGTATTTTGAAAGCGGATTATGGAGAAAAATTCTTTTGTTGTTTTTTTTTTGTTGTCATAGTTATTATCTAAATAAAAGGGGGCCTTTTTACTTTTTTTTTGAAAAAGATTTTGTTATTATGTTATTTTTTTTAGAAAAGAGTAGTGACACTAGTAACCATTTATTTTTAAAAAAAATATTTTTTAGTATTTGAAAAAACTTTATTTAAATCCGAAAATTAGTAAAAAAAAGGGAATACATTTTTTAACACTTTTTTTTTATCCGAAAAATATTAATTGTTAAAAAACAACATATCTTTTTTTTTATCATTTTTTAAAATCTGAAAATTAGAATAATTTATTAAAAAAGCACAACATTTTTTATTTATTTTTTTTTTAGACCGAAAATATTAGTACCTAAATAAAAGGGAACACACATTTTTTTTGTTTTTGGTTTATTTTAAATCCGAAAATAGTAACCATTTTTTTTTAAAAAAACAACATATTTTTTTAGCACTTTTTTAGTCCGAAAATTAGTAACCATTTTTTAAAAAAAACAACATATTTTTTTAGCACTTTTTTTAGTCCGAAAATTCCAACATAAAAAACAATAATAACAACATATATACATCTATAAAAACAGCAAATAAACTAAAAAAAAGCAATAATATGTTCAAGGAAGAAAAAGAAAAAACAACCAATATTTATAAAAACAGTATCTAATATTTATAAGAAAGACAATAACTAATGTTTATAAAAAAACAGCAACTAATATAAACATGACAACAACAAAAATAAAAACAGTAACTAATATATTTTTTTTAAGAAAAAAAAAACGAAAAAACGTGATCAACACTAATTAACAAACAATGGCAATGATAATATGAACAAAATTACAATAACTAAAAATTACAAAAAAGCAACAAATACTACAAATTATTACATTTTTGTACCTTGAACAAATCCAAGCTTTCTTCTTCGGATCTCTTCAATACAACAAAATTTTAAACTAAAAAAACTAAGAAGAAAGAAAAGAAGGGGAAGAAAATTTTTCTAAGAGGAACCCTAATTTTTTAGAAGATTCTCCTTTTTTTTTCTAAGAGCCAAAAATCGTCCCCCCTCCTCTAAGTGGGGAACCCTATTTATACAAAAAAAACTTGCTCTTGCTTCTCTTCATTGCTCCACTTCAACCACTCTTGGATAGTGATGATGATCTTTTTGATATGATGGAGGTTTGGGGGGGAGTTGTTGAAGGGGAAAATAAAAAATGAAGACATGTGAGATGAGGGGAGAGGGGGGCCGTAGGTATGTGGTGAGGAAGGGGAAGGGAGTGCCATGTGTGAAGTGTGTGATAGGGGGGGATTGGAGAAGTGATGAGTGAATGTGAGAGAGGAAAAAAAAGAAAGGGAAAGAGTGAGGAGAAGAGAGAGTGCCGTAGGTGAGGGAGAGAAAGAGAGGATGAAGTGAAGGTTGAGTGAGTGGAAGAAAGAGAGAAAGGATGGTTGAGTGTGAGTGGGAGAAAGAGAAATGAAGGTTGAGTGTGAGAGAGGGAGAGTGGAGTAGGCGTAGGAATGGAGAGAGAAGAGGGAGGTTGAGTGTGAGAGTGTGATGGGGAAAGGAGATATGGGGAAGTGGGGTTGTGTGTGGAAGTGGAATTGAGAGAAAAGAGGAGAGGTGGAGTGTGGAAGGGAGAAAGCAAATTTCAAGGAGAAAAAAGGGGGGTGGGGTCGAATATGGAGGAGGAATTTTTTGGGATGAATGTGGATGATTTTTTAAGGCTAGGGGGGAGAGTGAATGTGGACATATTTTAGGGAAAAGGGGGATTCGAATTTAGGGTTTAGTTGGAGTGGGTTGGATGGAGTTGTGTGTTGGGTTATGGGTTGGATATGGGTTAGGGTTAGGATATGGATTGGGTTTGGTGGAGGAGTTGGATTGGGCTTGGTGGAGGAGTTGGATATGGGTTAGGGTTAGGATATGGATTGGGTTTGGTGGAGGAGAGGGCTTTAGATGGCCCAATCCTAAATGCACCTCTATATATTTTTTACAAACCTCCCCTATTTCCTCCTTTGTTTGTTTTGTTTTGATACTTCTAGTTATTATTTTTTTCAAAAATTAAAACTTGTAGCAAACTAAAAATAAAATAAAACATGGCATTGAAAAAGAATATTATTTTTCTCAAAAATAAATAAAATTTCTTTTTTTTTGGATAGGACAAAATTAGGGTATTACAGGTGGTAATCGGGTATTATATTTTTCAACTGAATGTGTATCATTCTATCTAGGTACTCCTGTTTTGAGAACTCTTTCATGCCAGTTAGCATCAGAGACTAAGTGTTTGCAACAGTGGTGGTGACTTGCAGCTGGCTCATGGAGGCACCGGTGAGTGTTTCCTTCATTTCGTCTCTTGACTTTTCTTCTTCCTTCATGTATTTCACTTCCTTTGTTCATTAACGAAATTGATGTGTTTTATGTATTTTTCCCCGTTGCTTCTTCTCCTCTCTTTTTTCTCTCTTTTCCTTTTCCCAAGTTTCCTCTTGCTCACGAATGGCCTCATACTCACATCTTTTCCCTCTTGCTCACAAATGGTCTCATACTCACATCTGATCTGTGATGTAAGCAAAAAGAAAGCAAGCAACTTGTGTGTTTTGTGGGTGTTAACGCACATTTGGTGTCCCAGTTACAAACTCCAACCTAATCTGTTTCATGTTCCAAATTATTGAACAATATGTATCTTTGTGCTTCTTTACCCAGCTGTGTGTTTTGGATTATCATATAATGTAATGGTGCCATCAATTTCTTTATCATTTGAGTAATATAATGTATTTTCCATCATCTTATCCAATTTATTAGTATTGATAAAGGCTATATTAGGTCACTTTCGTGCACACTTACGCTAATAGTAATTGGTGTATTATACGCTAAAAAAAATTCGCCGGCCTCTATACATTTATGTAATAACCTATCAGAAGTTTGGTAATTGTATGGGCTCTATGAAAATGAACTTGAGGTAACTTGGGAGAGCTGCATGTTAATATTATCCATCAATTCTTTATAAGTAAAGTTTTAAAAAAAATTAATAGATTCTCGTTAAATGATTCCCATTAAACCTTTACATGTTTGCATATTTTTTCAACCATTCCTAATATGTATTTAAAAAAATGAGTTTCGTATGAAAAAATATGACTCTCCAGCCCTTAGAATAAGTGATTATTACTTAAAAATATTACAGTCCCAAAATTATGACCTAGGGTTGTTTCATCTATCTCTAAAAAAATTAACTATTATACATTATTACTTTGTACATTATAAATTTTTTTTTTGACAGCAACATTATAAATTTATTAAAAATCTTAATAATAATAGTAATGTTAAGTTTACCTATTGTTGTGTCATGCATCTATAAATAAATTAACTCTTATAGATTATCAAATTGTAGCTTATACATTGATTATGCCTAAATTATGACATAAGGTGTGTCATGCATCTAAAAAAATAACTCTTATACATTAGAAATTTGAAAGTTATACATTTATTAAAAATATTATAATCCCAGTATTATGACCTATCATTATGTCATGCATATATAAAAATGAATAAACTCTAATAAGTTACAAATTTATAGATCATTATATAAACAAATTATTATAATGCAAATATTATGACCTATGGTTGTGTCATCATGGATCTATAAAGAAAATAACTCTTATATATTGTAAATTTGTATATTATACATTTACTAATAATAATATTATATTCCAATATTATGACCTAGGATTGTGTCATCCAATTATTAAAAAAACTCTTATACATTACAAATTTAATATTATAATGCAAAAATTATTCCCAAATAATGACCTAGGATTGTGTCATGCATCTATTAAAAAAAACTCTTAAAATTCAAATTTATATATATATATATATATATATACATTCATTAAAAATATTATAATCCCAATATTAGTTTGAAATCCACAAATTTCATACTAATTTCCTTATATTTTATTAAAAGGATGTAAATTTTTCATCTTGATTCTTGCATTGATTATATTCAATAAGTGTATAATTAATTATAGATTTAATAATCAATTAACTTTTAAACATTCATTGAAACTTATCTTTTATACGTTGCAATTTATCTCTCACACCTTTAAAAAATATTTTATAATTTGTTAATGATGACCTAGATTATTATATAAACTCTTATACGTTACAAATTTATGGATTATTATATAAAAAATTTATTATAATGCAAAAATTATGACCTAGGGTTGTGTCTTGGTTCTATAAAAAAAATTACTCATATATATTATAAATTTGTATATTATACATTTATTAATAATATTAGTCCCATATTATGACCTAGCTCCTGCTCGCCTCGGATCCCGCCGGGTTTGGACCCGGACAGAAGACCTCCAAGCTCGGACGGAAGACCTCCAAGCTCAGACATACTCGGATTGAGCTTTGATTAGGGAAACAACGCGAGAAAATTAGCAAATAAGGACGAGTTGTCACTAATGCTAAGAGTTTGTTGTTACCAATATTCAAACACAATATAAAACAATAGGTTTTAACCTTCAACAGCTGGGATAGGTGATTCCTTAAAAATATTATAATTGAAACAATATGATCTAGGGTTGTGTCATCTATTTATAAAAAAATTAATTTTCTACCTTATTAATTAATTTGTATTCAAACACAATATAAAACAAAAACGTTTTAGCCTCCAGCGCATGAAGCTCTAAGTGTGGGGACATCAATAGAAAGACAATAATTAACTTTGTGTCTCAGAAACGTTAAATGACAAGCCCGACTGGTGTTGTGTGATTCAGGTCCGAGGTTAACAAACTAACTTTCATACGATTCTTATCGTACCAAATTGTAGTGTTGTTTCCTTAAGGATAATACTTAAAAGTACGAAGACGAAATGTCAGAAACGTTAAATGACAAGTGCCACTGGTGTTGTGTGATTCAGGTCTGAGGTTAACAAAGTAACTTTCAAATGATTTTTATTGTACCAAATAGTAGCGCTGTTTTCTTAAGAATAATACTTAAAAGTACGAAGAAGAAATGTCAAAAACGTTAAATGACAAGCCTGACTGGTGTTGTGTGATTCAGGTCCGAGGTTAACAAAGTAACTTTTGTGCGATTCTTAATGTACCAAATATACTTAAAAGTACGAAGACGAAATGTCAGAAACGTTAAATGACAAGCTCAGGTGGTGTTGTGTGATGTCCCGAAACTCCACCTGTATAATTTCAAACGTTAAATGAAGTTAGACTTGGATATAATGGTAACATCATATTCCTTATAATATAATGTGATGTAATGTAGTTTCCATCATCAATTTCCTTATATTTTCAATCTTCTTTTGTTACTAAGATCATCATCATTTGCACATTAATTAAAAATTTTATAAACTTTCAATTATGATCTAGGGTGATGTCATATATCCATATACATTTATTTAAAATATTATAAACTGAAAATTATGACCTAGGGTGACGTCATACATCCATAAAAAATAAAGTTTTAAACATTACAAATTATTTCTCATTGGATGCGACTATTTTCATATATTTTTCTATAGAAAACATATTATCAACTACAAATTTATTAAAATGCTACTTTTCTAATGCAATTTAATTTTGGTGAATGGTTTGACTTGAATTTTGGTGAGTTAATAAAATGATGGTGCAAGGTGATGCAATTTAATTTGAATTTAAACTAAAATTAAAATAAATGATGCAAGATTGGCATACGGTTTGCTACTTTGGTATACATGAGTGATAAAAATATTTGGTGGTGTCATGGTTCTATAAAAAAAAAATTATTATAAATTTGTACATTATTTGGTGGTCTTATACAATACAAATTTATAAATCATTTTAGCAATAATTATTATAATGCAATATTTATGACCTAGGATGGTGTCATGGTTCTATAAAAAAATAACTCTTATATCTTATAAATTTGTACATTATAAATTTATTTATAATAATATAGTCTCATGTTATGACCTAGGTTAATAAAGTAACTTTCGTGCGAAGACGAAATGCAGAAATATCGTTGTTTTCTTAAACTCTTTACCATTTAGGTGTGTATGGACTTTTTTTTTATAAGCAATGTTAGTGAGGTTGGGGGAATGTTAGTTTTCGGGAGTTGAACCCGGGACCTCCTTCTTGCACTCATTTGGTGCACTCCTTCGGTATCCCTTAGCTCGCCAACTGAGCTACCTACTTCGGATGGTGTGTATGGACTTATTTTATTAGACTTATTTAAAAATTATTCAACTCTTCCTCCTTTTAGACTTCCCTACGTGACCATGAAAATTAAAAGTTAAAAAATTTAATTTTATAGCTTACAAATAATGTGTCACACTTTTATTAAAAACAATTAATTCTAAAATTATGACATAAGGTGATTCACCCTATTTTGCAATATTTTATTTATAAAAAATATATTAAAACAAACTAAACCCTAATTCCACTTTTGATTACGTAGGCCTGCATAAAATTTTACTATTACACCTAAAAATTTCAATCCACATAAACACAACCACGTGCGTAGCACGGGGCATGTGTCTAGTTGTATTTTATATAGTGTAAGTTTTTAGGTGTAAGATTGAGTTGTAAAAAAACAGAACTCATTATCCAATTTATAAAATTTTACTATATTTTTACACATAAAAATTTCAATCCACATAAACACAACCACGTGTGTAGCACGGGGCATGTGTCTAGTTGTATTTTATATAGTGTAAGTTTTTAGGTGTAAGATTGAGTTGTAAAAAAACAGAACTCATTATCCAATTTATAAAACATGACTTTGCTTCTAATATAAAAAAAAATTACTTTGTTTGATACCGACATTCTAGGCAGAAAACTACACTAGTATATATCAAAATAAAATGACGTGGATCATTAAATATTGTTTTAAAATTATCTAGTACTATAGAAGTTTTCTAGTGCTATGGAAGTTTGTAAAGTTAATGTAATTAATCAGAACTGGATTGGTTAAGAGAAAGGTGCACATATACCAACTTTGACCATGGACCCAACTCTGCTTATAAAACAAACACATGTCGCTTACAGCATCAAAGTATAACGAGGAGTCCACATCTTATCTTAGCAAAGATTGAGAAAATGAAATCCATCATTGCCCTGTTCCTTGTCTTCTCCCTTCTCTTGGTAAGCTTATCTTATGAAATTTAATTTTATCATTCAAGTGAGTTTGTCACATGCATATTGGTTATTATTATTATTATTATTATTATTATTATTATTATTATTATTATTATTATTATTATTATTATCATTATCTCTGTTGAAATAGGTTGTGGAGATCAGCTATGCAAGAAAAGATCTGGGAGATTACTGGAAGAATATGATGAATGACCAACCTATGCCTGAAGCAATTAAAAATCTCATTCAAGCTCAACATGCATCAGATGATGATGATTCAGGAAAAGCTCATTTTATTAAGGACTTTGATGTTCATCCTAATATCATATTATATCACACCCATGTTGAGGATATGAAGCAGAAGCAGAATTGTGAACCTGCAGTCTCAAGCAACAGGAAGTCATTGTTGAACAATCTATCAAAAAGGGTTGAACCTGCTAGAAACAATGACTAGAAACAAATTTATGTAGTAGTCACTATGCAATTATTGTGACTACAAATTAATAATATATCTTTTGGTAACAAGGCTTCTTTAGAGTGAATTTAATCATTTTTCATATAACCTCTCTTTTTGTTGAACTGAAGGCTAGGTTTGATAGAAGTTGAACTAGACTAACAGAACCTTTCATAATTTGTGAACTGTTTTCATTGATTAGAGAATGAGATACAATAGGTTTATATAGACTTTACATGGATTGATAGGGCTTAGCTGAATCAGGCATTAGTTACAGACTAACTGCCTGTTCAACTAACTTACTAACAGAATCTAAACAGTTAGTAACAAACTACTAACTGCAACTAATAACCCTAATAACAATACTTTAAAGTAAAGCTATATCAATACATCTATTACTCCCCCACAAGATCAACATGGGAGCAAAGCTTTGCTTGAAATGTTGAACTTGTCTCTTAGGAACAAAATGGGCCCTTTGCCAATGGCTTAGTCGAGATGTCAGCAACCTGAACATCAGCAGGGACATGACAGACAATGAGGGTCTTGCTTAGAACCTTTTCACGAACAAAAAACAAGTCTAGCTCCATGTGTTTTGTCCTGGAATGCAACACAGGATTATGACTGATGGCAACAGTACTCTGATTGTCACAGAAAATTACTGGAGTGGAGTGGTTGATCTGGAGCTCTTGGAGAAGGGACTGTACCCACAGAATTTCTGAAGCTGCTAGTGCCAAACTTTTGTATTCAGCTTCAGCACTAGACCTAGCCACTAGTGTTTGTTTCTTAGACCACCAAGAAATATATAGGATTAGGCCCTAAAAAGATGCAGGCACCAGAAGTAGATCTCTTATCATCAATGTCACTGGCCCAGTCAGCATCACAATAGGCTTGCAAAGATAGAGGTACAGATGGAGTGGCAGGTTTTAGGAGAAGGCCAAGCTGTAGAGATCCCTGTAGATACCTTAGGATTCTTTTGACTGCAGACCAGTGAGATTCCAAGGGTTGAGAGAGAAACTGACAAGCCTTGTTGACTGCAAAGCCTGTCTCAGGTCGAGTAATTGTTGCATATTGGAGAGCACCAACGATAGATCTATAAAATGTAGGATCAGCCACATAATTTGAGCCAAATTTTGAGAGCTTTGCCTTAGCAGGGAGAGGAGTGGAAATGCCTTTTGCAGAGGACATACCAGCTCTATCTAGTAGCTCTCTGATGTATTTTGACTGAGTAAGTAGGAGAGACCCATCTTTCATGTAGTTAACCTCAATACCAAGAAAATAGTCAAGAGCACCAAATTGTTTGAGAGCAAACACAGTTGTTAGTTTGGTGATTAAGTTTTGCACTGCAATAGGCGAGGAACCAATAATAATAATGTCATCCACATAGATGAGCACATAGAGACAGCAGCCTTTGAATGAGTAGACAAATAATGAAGGATCACACCTGCTAGTTTTGAACCCAAAGCTGACTAAAGTGTGAGTTAGGCGCTCATACCATGCCCTAGGAGCCTGTTTCAGCCCCTAGATAGCCTTATTCAGCTTGCAAACCAGAGACTTGTCTCCTACCTTATGAGCAAGCCTATAGGGACAGGTTCAGTCGCCTTAGCAAGCCTACTCTCATGAGCAAGAAGAAGAGCTTCAAGCTCCTCAAATTCAAACCATTCAGACTTGGTGGCAAGAAGAGTAGTAATGGACTCATATTCTGGTGGAAGTCCTTGAAGAACTACATCAAACTGTTCTTGTGTAGAAATAGTCTCTCCAATAGACAAGAGAGCATCTGTGATTGTTTTGATGCGAGCAAAGAATTCTGAAATGGATCTTTCCCCTTTCTTGGTGCTATGAAGTTCTGCGCGGAATTGTCTTGCTTGAGCTTTAGTCCTAGCATTGGAGTGGTTATGGATTTTCTCCCATAATTGAAAGGAATATCTGCACCCAATAACCTTGGCAAGAATGGAAGGAGAGAGGGAGGATTGCAGCCAAGCCAACAGCAGTTGGTCTTGAAGTTCCCATTCTGTATATGCAGGATTTTCTGTCTCTGTTAAGTGATCTGCAGGAGTGAGATACTTTGGAGTTATTTGAGGAGAGACACAAAAACAATGCAACTTGTGAGCACAAAGAACGGGCTCAACCTGTTGCAACCAGAGAGGAAGATTGTCCCCTGTTAATTTTTCAGAAACTTGATACTAAAAAGACTTAAAGGGTTTTAAGGAGGGAAGATTCGAAGATTGAGAGTCAGGGGCTAGTAATGCCATTGCAGCAAAAAGAAAAGTGAATCAAGATGGCAAGGCGACAGAGAGGGAAGAAGAAAAGGAAAAAAAAAGTCTGTCACAGAATAAAAGCCCCAAAATTTGACGTAAAAACCCTAAGTTGCGCAAAACAAAATTAACCAAAGTTGATCTGAGAAATTGAAAAATTGAAAGATAGGGAAGGATCGTAGGAGTATTGCGAGAGAGAGAAAGATGAAGAAAAGAAGGATTTTGCACCAATTATGGTGAAAATCAGAATCTGCATCCACTGTGGTGGTGCGATGAACATGAAGAAGAAGGCGGGATTTCTGGCTTAATCTGAGATACAATAGGTTTATATAGACTTTACATGGATTGATAGGGCTTAGCTGAATCAGGAGTTAGTTACAGACTAACTGCCTGTTCAACTAACTTACCAACAGAATCTAAAGAGTTAGTAACAAACTACTAACTGCAACTAATAACCCTAAAAACAATACTTTAAAGTAAAGCTATATCAATACATCTATTAAGGTTATATTATCCTTCCCTTTTTTGCTGCAATTTTTTTTGTTATTATGTTATGTGCACAATTTTTACTGAATTTGTCGGTAACTAATTTATATCGGGAAACCTGGTAGGCCACGTGTTTTAGATTTTTCCGGTTCATGTGGTTCTCCCCTCCAATATGAAATAACTCTTTTTTGGTCCGTAAATGGAATGGTTGGTGCCACTTAAAACTCACAACTATAAGGTCTCGAGTTCGAACCCAGGTGATGATATCCGGCCTAACAATTTCAAAAAACTCTTTATACTATACTAATGGAGCTTGGTTATCCATTGTGTCTAGGGTGGTGGAATACTGGAATGTGTAACCACCGATCATATGTACTTGGAAAATCTGACTTGGTCAATCTTAAGGAACTTATATAATCGGGTCAGGTGCATTGGAAATAATTAATTTTCTTAACTGTTGACTTTTTGTCAATAAGGTTCAAACTCAATTCTTAACTATTAAGCTAACTCTTTGAACTTCCACACAATCCTTAACTCTAGCTTTTGTTTGCATTCTATTTCCATTTTCCAACTCTTCCCTGTCACGACTACAAGACTCTAGTGTGTAGAAACAGCTCAAACCCTGGGAACTATTAACCACCGACATTTAGTCCCTAACATTTACCTAGGAAAAAAATACTCCCTCCGAGGAACTTGACAAGGGACACATCAAATTAAATCTAAATATAAAGAAATTATCTCAATTAATATTTTGAAAGTCGAATTAGACATCGAACCAGTGAGAATTCCAAGTCATGATTCATCCGCTTTAAACCATTTGAACCGGGATAACACCGCGGTCAAAATGCTGAATTAACCAAACCTTATAAAATGTCGGTTTATGGTTTAACCAATTGAATCGTTTGATTGGTTCAGTTTTTAAAACTCATGTATGAAATTACAAAGTTCACCATGTGAATGTGGATTTTTTAGTGTGTATTTAATGTGAATGTACGCTGAATTAACCAATATTTTTTGGTCAAGTTTTTTAAAGATGAATTTGGGGGTTTCCCTAGGAGTGGAAAACAAGGAAAACAACCACTGTTGCGGGCATGCCGCACAGTTTTGGCTTTCAAAATGATTTTTTTATGGACAGGGTACCTCTAAAGTCTTTGCTAGGTAAGCATGCCAATGCATTCATTTTGTAAACAGTCAAATGCCACTCTCACTCACTCACTCACTCATATTTTGTCAACATTCAACTGCCAGAGGAGAAACTTTTTGAAAGAATATTTAAAATTTGTTTAAACTTATTTCATGATATGATACGGATCCAAATCCTCACCAGCTATATATAGTAATCTTAATATTGTACTATGAAATGAAATAACTGATGGGAAATAAAACTTTCTGTAAAATAAGTTGTGTATCATATTCTGAGCAATCAGGTACACTACAGTCCATACTCCGTTGTGAATTTAGCATATACTGCCTTACATTACATTTACAAATACAATACACCAATTTTACAACTCCAAACCTATGACCATCAAAGTAATTTCAACCTTTATGTCTAAAGTTCCTTTTATGTTTATAATATGAACTACAGAAAATTTATTAATGGGGGAAAAATTAGACATTAGAAGAAGCTAGGATAAATACTTGACAGTATGTGAGTTTGGAGTAAACTTTGAACCTCGGACATTCCATTCAAAACTTCAATCCTCTGGCATCTCTACTTGTTTTAAGGATCATCGACTCATCATCGAAGTGCCTGATGAAAGAGAACTTGCTGACAATCTCATATATAATCCTTTCCAGGGGAGAGAAATCAGAATGTCTGCTATGTAATGGAATTGAATTAATGCTTGATTTCAAAGCATGAAGATGGACCATCAAAGAATCGACACGTATGCAGCCTCTTTGATTATCATTGAAAGTCATCCGATTTGGGATAGAGTGACCAAGGATTTCCTTCAAGTTCATTTTATAAAGCTCGCACCAAACGAGCTGCAAAGGAGCCATCCAGTGAATGTTTTACTGGATTCGAGAAATAGAAACCACTCTCAGTTACAAAATCAGGTGGAACATATCTGTCTACAGGGTCAATGCGAAAATCCTGAAATTCAGATAATGGTAAATTAGCACTTGAAATATGAGACTGAACAACACAAAATTCAGTACACGCTGCTCCTGTCAAACCGAGATTGTTGTCAGAATAGAATATCATATTGAAGCAATCATGTCCTAAAAAGTTCATGAGATCCTAATCTTTGACACACGAAGCACTTGAGTTCCAAAGTTAAATTAAGACTTCCAAGTAATGCTAATCAACAATTTACCTGTGCCATGGTATCTAATTTCTCTTAAAGAAAACCATTGCCAAGCTTATAAGGAGGATTTGGCACTGGTTTTCGTTTAAGAGAAATTAGATATGCCTTGTAAGGAGGATTTGGGTCTTCTTACAAGTCATATCTCATTAACATGGATACACAAGATGCAACTTTACAGTAAATATTCAAAACTAAAGATAAATTGAAGTATTTTAGAGAGCAAGTGTATCTGAAACCCAAAAGTCAAAATGTGAGGAAATATTGACAATACTTACTGGGTGTCTTACAAGAAATGCAGCTACCCTCTCATCATTCTCTTCAGGATCTATGGAGCATGTACTGTAAACTAATACTCCCCCGGGGTTCACCAATCTACTCATATGCAGGAAAAGAACTTCATGAGAGACAAACAATGTATCAAGTTTCAGCTACTTCTATAAAACGTACTTTAAATTTGGATCCTCAAGCTATCAACTAAGCACAAAAGTCTTGACCCGCTTCATGATTAACAACCATCATGTAAAGCTCTTATTCACTTTTTTTAATGTAATCATTGAACTACTAAGTACTCACTCACACTTGGACACTCTTGATTGAAAACAGATCTTCATAACCAAACTGACTCATAATGAGCAAAGCATAGTAGGACTAAGAACTGATTTTCCAAACCTAATTTTAAGTCATAAGTTCACCTTCATCTCCAAAACTTCTGAAAAAATTTCAATAACTTTTAAGAAGATCCTTGATAGGAGTTCATATAAGAAATAACATGTTTAATTTGGATGAAGTAACATCGAAAAAAGTTCCGTCGTAATAGCTAATATGCCTCACATCAAATTGATGCACACAAACAAAACTAAAACATCAAAGAGAATATCTGGCTTTACGTTGATGCTGCATCCAGGAGCTCATCTTGTAATTTCTTCAATTGTTCAATGTCCTCCGGCTTCCTGTTCCAACGTAAGTCTGCCCTCTTCAAAAGCCAGGGAATTAAAACATATTAGCAAAAAAAAGAAAAGGAAATACATTGAAATAGTGGTGATAACAAGGACAGTGAGTGATTTCAAAAACAATGACAATGAGTAAAGGTAAAATATTTAACGCATTACAGAATTACCTTAGAAAGAACGCCTAGTCCTGAGCATGGAGCATCCAATAAAACTTTGTTACTCTTGAGTGGTTCACCGTCCTGGAAAATCAACGAACAACTGATAAGAAATAAATGATTTCAGAGTTCAATATTACATAAGAATGGTACCACGTACAGTTAATGTACGAAGATCGGCATGGACAGTGGTAACAACTCCATCTACTTGGTGCAACTTTGCAGTTTCTTTAAGAATTCTCAACCTACCACGATTTACATCAATTGCAAACACCATACCTGAAAATACAAGCTCTTCTTAATGCTCAATTTGGCTGGGTGGTAAGTAAAGTAATAAAGCAAGACGTTAGTATATCAACATATCATAAAATTAGACCAATGCAGAGCGAAAAACACATTCTGACACTTCGAAAGAAGATCCAAGGAGATTTTTATCTCCAATAGTGAAGATTTTATGTTGTGTCATATTTTATGGTTTTGAGAATTGAAAAACAAAATCTGAAACTATGTTCACAAATATAAAGAAACATTATTGATAATTTCAACTGCCAGGGTCAAAGACCTAATTCACTAAAAACAACCAGAAGTCTGGGGATGAATATTTTCCATGGAGAAAAACGAAAACATTTATCAAAATTTCTAAAGAAATTGAAATCCAACATGATTTGAATAAATATTATTAGACTAATTAATACCTTGGCCATTTAAACGAGAAGCCATGTAGAGGGTCTTCCCACCAGGAGCAGCACAACAATCAACGATGGTTTCACCAGGTTGAGGATCCACAATGGAAACTATCAGACCTGAAATTGAGAATGTGTGACATTCAATGAGATTAAAACCTTCTAGTATAAGAATTTTTTTCAATTTTAGAAAGGGAAACAAACACGTAGTTGAAAAATTATTTCTTCAACAATGTTGGGCAAAACATAGTGTACATGAAATGCAAAACCTTTGGTCATATGGTGTCTTTGTAAAGTTTTCTAGGCTAATTACCTAAACGAAGCTAGTTCGTGACTCATATCCTACATGGACAAGAGAATCTCAAGAAGAAACTACACTCATAATATTAATACATGAACTGATGAACATGAATATACATAAACAATACGTTAGTTCTGATAGATCTTCCTAATAAAACAAGAGACAGAAGGAGGGAATTTAGATTTTCTTGTATGATAGCCATTCCTTCTATGAGAAAAGATGAAAAGGTAACCTGCACTCTCATCCTGAACTGAACATAAACCCTCTCTGAGTAGACCATCCTGAATGATGATCTGCAATATGAAACTATAAACAATCAATGACTCAGAAGAGAAAGTAGTGATTACTCGGTTTCCCCCACCCACCCAAATTTTTTTTTCTTATCCCTGTTTGACTCATGGAATTTGACTATCCTAGTTAGGAAGTAATTATCATATGAAAAAAATCTTTTGATCAACTCTTGCCTCACAGTCGTACCTGCAACCCAGTTTTGATACGAACAAAGTCATCCAAATGCAGTGAAAGCTTGTGTGGGACCTGAAGTTTGATCAAAGAGAAGTAAATCTGGCAGTGAGACACAGATAATACAAGGAACAACAAGTTAAATACATTTGTAATTTGCAGATGTAACAAGAACTTCTTCTCCGACCTGTAGAGAGAGACAGAGAGGGGGGGGGGGGAGTTGATCCAAAAGAAATTACAAGAAGCTGGAATTTCAAAATATTATTGAAATAATAAATGAACAGATAAAAAAATAAAACTATTATAATTAGAAGATTAATGCCACATATAATCATGGAAGTGGAAGCACCTTCAATGCATTAAGCTGTGTCACAAGGTCATCTCTTGAAAAACCTCTTGCCCAATTTGCTCTGAAATCAGCACAAATATATAGCTTGAGTTCTTCATTGTCCGTGTTAACATGTTACTTAGAGGAGAACACAGAAAAATGGAAGAAGAATTTACTAGCCTTAAGCTAAAACTGGGTTCACTGTTGTTCCATATCATCAATTTAATGGCTTCTTCCTGGCCAAGATACTTTGTCCATCTCCTAACCATCCACTACAAAAGAAACAATAAGAAAATCTCCAACTACATTTAGCCTTCCTTATTTTGATGCTGACATGCTTCGTGAATATCAAAATTTCTGTTACTCTTTACATTATTAGTTTAACTAAAAATACTTTTCTGGCTGGATGGGATGGCATTGTTAGTTTCAACTTTCATATCCTCTTGGTTGAAATTTTTGTTTAGAGCCATCTTCATATCATATTCTTACATAGATAAAATTAAAAAGTAAAAGGAGATGTTCAGCATACAATCAGTCCATATCCCAAAGAATGTGTATTATATAAACAATAAACTACTGTGGTGCGGAATTTCGTACACGGAATTCTGAAATTTAATCCACCCATATGCTGGTACTGGTGCTCACCACAAAATTAAAAAAGTGTTTATTCATTATTTACAATTACCGCTGATTTCTAGTTCCGAACTATCATAAATTAAAATTTAATAGTGGTGCAGAAAAAGTATGCACACTCACAACTGGATGTGAGTGGAGAGTTGCCAGAGCACGTGCTTGACTACGATCATCACCCTCCACTTTGGGCAAAGGAAGAGTTTCATTTTCCTGCAAGCCAAATATCGATGGAGTTGAAAAATCTTCAAAAAATTATGCTCATGCAGTTAGGGGTATGTAATATGCACAACAATATAACCTTGAGCACAACTAGCTTTCGGAGGATTCCATTGACCATGTTCCCAGCACCCGGCCTGAGAGCAGCTTTGGCCAGGCTCACATTCTGCATTTCACATAGTAGATTGACAAAACAATGAAGAGAATGTTGGACTTTGAAAAATATTTATGGCCATACCAATATCATAGTCAACCTACTCACTAATGATCAAACAGTCACATAAAAAGGAGTAATCCCCCAAACCCACACAAACACAGAGAGGGGGGGGACGAAAATAACAAAGTTAACCAATCAAAATGGTACCATGGTTTATTTTTGAAAACTAATTCTTCATAAAATAGAAGTTGAATTTCAAGCCAATAATCAACAAGCAATCATAAAAAATGATCTCATCCTTCTTAAGCAATGTGATTCACACCGAGCGGCGTTGATCCAACCTATTCAATAAGGATTGCATGCAATGAAATACCTCATCTACAACGGCATAAGGTGGCATATCCAATTTGACAATCTCATAGGAGCCAATTCGCAGAATCTGACACAAACAAAATCCTAAGATCAGTACTCAGATGTCAAATATAGGACTTGGAACAATGAACTCATAATTACACCGGATTTCTTTATCTCACAAAGTTCACCACTAAATCTTGACTGACCAGTACCATACTATATCCAAACAATCGGAAAAAATTTCCTTCTCTTCTCAGCCTGTTTGTGCTAGTGAACATGCTCAAAAAAAGTAGAGTCCAAAATCACCTGTAAGAGAAGAGGTTCCATTCTAGATATATCTTTATCATGACTCAATGAACTGATCAGATGATCAAGATATCTTCTCCAACGAATCGTTCCCTCAACGATTTCCGTAACCTATGTAATTTGCAGTATGAAACAAGAAAAATAATTAACAAATTTGGCCGCGAATGCTAAATGACATGACAGGAAGTTTAAAAGTCAAAATACTTCAAAGTCCACCCTAATTAGGAGCAATAAACCGGTAACACCGGGTTTTGCAAAGCGTGAGAAAATAGGAAAATCACTCAGAGTTTCAGACAGTTGTGCTTAATCCCAATTCCCAGACAAAGATATTTGACTTCTTCAGGGGACGAAAGATTCTCTAAATTCAGAGTTTCCTACATATACATTTACGCTAAAATAAAGGGTATTTTCATCTTTCTGTATCTCACCAACTCCCTTCTACATATTTTCTCTCATAACCTTTTAGCCTAAATGCATGTAGGGAACTTTGAATTTAGAGAATCTAATCCCTCATTCAGTCATTAAGGACAACAGAAACTCACTTCTTCTCTTGACTATCAAACTAGAAAGTTATTTCCATTGATTTACCATAACATCAGAATTTCAAGGTACTTTACATAAAACAAGCAGAAAAAAAAAATAATTGTATTATGTAAAGCTGAAAATGGGTTGAAAGTGATAACCAATACCAATCTAAGGTCTTGATGATTTAATTCACGGGTGCGAAATCCAAGTGTTCTTTGAACGTATCCCATTTCATTTTCACCAGAACCTTTCCCTTTCTCATTGAGAAGGTCAGCAAAAGCACCACCAAGCTCAATCCTCATCAATCTCACCGCTGACGCTACAACATTTAGAGGAGAAAATGCCAACAAATTAATTAATAAAAAATAAGAGAAGTCCTTCAATTAATGCCAACATTTGGTGAGATAGATATACCAGCTCTGTGCGGGGAAACCTCTGAATTCAGCTTTTGAGGTTTATGCGAACGTTTGGCAGCACCTGAAAGTTTCAATTTTTTATGGTGAGTGGCGGTGAGAGAAGCATCACCGAACTAGTAGCATCGTAGCAGAAAATAAAGTTAGTTTTGTTTGTTACCGTTGGTAGAGGTGGAAATGGATATGTTGGTGCTGCGGGTTCTGCGGGGAAGCTTCAATGGCTTTGAAGAAGAAGAAGAAGAAGAAGATGATGATGATGCTACAGTTTTGTGGAGTTCTGCGAGGAAAGGCAAACCCAGGTACAGCACCTGCGCCATGCTTTAAGGCAAACCAGTTTTGTTGCCCGCTCGCTCCTTTCTTTTGCTTGTAACGATGACGGGTTAGGATTTTTTTTTTTTTTGACTAAATGACGGATTGACGGGTTTGGATATGGCATGCCATGTTTGCTTTGCATAAAAATACAAGGGTAAACTAGTCATTTTGTTGACCAAAAAAAAACTAGTCATTTTGGTCCTGGCACCTTAGAAATCCTGAACTAGTTTTTTACCCGTGCATACGCACGGGTGATACTGTATGGTCGGTGTATTACCATGAAGTCATAATAGTAATTTGGAAGATATTGATAAGTTGTGAACAATGTCCAAAATGTATGATTTGAAATTTAAAGTGGAATATGCATCCCCGTTGACAATCAGAATTACATTGATCCATAATGTATTTGGACATTAGAGGTAAAATATGCATCCCCGTTTTCCCTCCCGTTTGCATCCTCGTTGGTCCTCCTGTTGGCACTCCCGTTGGCACTCCCGTTGGCACCCTCGTTGCCACTCCCGTTGGCACTCTCGTTGCCACTCCTGTTGGCACTCATGTTGGCAGTCCCATTGGCACTCCCGCTCTCGTTGGCACTCCCGTTGGCGTTCTCGTTGGCACTCCCGTTTGCACTCCCGTTGGCATTTTACTCCTTTTTAGTAATTATAAAATAGTTATTTGGTAATTTTTTGTAGTGATTAAATTGATTGATATTATTTTTTATGAAAAAATTAATTGATTTTACTCATTTTAATTGATTTTAGTAATTTTAGTAGTTTAAGTAAATTATAAAAATGAATAATTTTTTTTTTAAATATTTGTGTGGGAAAAAGTTTAAAAAAAGTAGGTTTGAGTAGTTTGAGTAAATTATAAAAATGAATAATTTTTTTTAAATAATTGATTATACTCCAATTATTTAGTTGGGAAAAGCATAAGATTGATATTTTGGTAGTAAGTAAATGGTAAGTTTGAAAAAGTGTGTGAGAGTAAAAATGTTTGAAAAGGTGAAAAAATAAAATTACCTAAATATACTCCAATTGCTTAGTTGAAAAAATGATAAGATTGATATTTTGGTAGTGGGTAATGTATGGACTCAGACAAAATTTAATTAGTCAGAACTTTATCCCGTGAAAATCAAGAAAATTTTAAAGTTAACAGATTTAGTTAGCCTAAAACAAATATTAAAATTTTGTCAAAAATTTGAAAATTTTAAAATAGTAAAGAGGAAAAATGAAGGTGACATGTAGATTAAATTAAAGTAGATATATTGTGAAAAATAGATAAATGGGAGAATTAGAGGAAGGAAGAGGAGAAGATAGTGAAAAAGTGTGTGAGAGAGAGTGAAAAAATATGAAAAATAGATAAATAAGAGAATTGGAAAAAGAAATAGAAGAGAGTAAAAAGTGTGAGGGAGAGTGAAAAAGTGTGTGAGAGAGTGAAAAAGTGAAAAAATTTGAAAAAGTGTGTGAGAGAGTGAAAAAGTGAAAAAGTGAAAAAGTTTGAAAAAGTGAAAAAGTGAAAATGTTAAAATTGGTATTTTGGTAGTGGGTAAATGGTATAGATAGATAGTTGATTTGAAAATTTTAAAATAGTAAAGAGGAAAAATGAAGGTGACATGTAGATTAAATTAAAGTAGATATATTGTGAAAAATAGATAAATGGGAGAATTAGAGGAAGAAAGAGGAGAAGGGAGTGAAAAAGTGTGTGAGAGAGAGTGAAAAAAATATGAAAAATAGAGAAATGAGAGAATTGGAAAAAGAAATAGGAGAAGAGAGTAAAAAGTGTGAGGGAGAGTGAAAAAGTGTGTGAGAGAGTGAAAAAGTGAAAAAGTTTGAAAAAGTGCGTGAGAGAGTGAAAAAGTGAAAAAGTTTGAAAAAGTGAATAAGTGAAAAGGATAAAATTGGTATTTTGGTAGTGGGTAAATGGTATAGATAGATAGTAGATGTTCAAAATTGCAAATATGTCTCTCACTGAGGACCAAATGGCTAATGAAAAACACATTTAAGGACCAAAATGACTTATTAAAAAGACATTTGAGGGTGTGAGCAAAATAAAACCATTTTTTCTTAACTGTTTTCTTATTCGCTTAACAATGTTTTTTTACAAGCGCTTACTAGTTCGACGGGTGGTGAGTAAATTTGACCTCAATTTTGGGGATTGAACTCAAGTACTAGTAGAGCTCGTCCCTTTAAATAGATTGCATTAACTACTCAGCCCAAACCTGGAGTTACCACCTAATATAGGGGGAAAATAGATGATTTTATTTTATTTTGTTCAAGAGCCTGGCACAATGGCCACTTATAGGCAAAATGGGGATTGGAAATGCTGCATACCGGGTTTGAACCTGGAGCAAGCAAAAAATGTCCCTAGCTACAACCAATTGAGCTACACTAATGGGACAATATCATATGATTTTATTCATTTACTTATTTATTTGATCTAATTCATATATACACTATTAGGGAGTGGGACAAAGTTTTAAATCAAGTTTTTAAAATTATTAAAAGGTGATTCGAATTTAAAAAAGAAAGGACACATTACTCACACTTTGAATTGAAGAGAGTTTTTCAATCATCGGGGTTGGGTCAAGAATTTCTCTCCATCGTGAAATTTTGACTTTCCATGCTCTCCGATGGACATCACATAACACAATGAAGAAATTAAACTAAGGGTATGGATGTTAGGTTTTGTTATGGTAATAAGTAAAAGGTCTTAATAATATTTACACCCCCTGCGAGGTCCCAATAACCAACTGTTCTATACCGTATCTCTGGACATGTATCTGATCTTAGACACAAGGTCTGATCCGAGATAGTTGGTAGGGGTTGGTTTTGATCAACCGAGCTCCGCTTCCGATCCGGGGCAGGTGGTACCTGCGTGGACACTCTGACGCTCAAGTCAATTAGGGAACTGATTAGAGGTAAAGAGTAGGAAAGAGTGTGTACCTTGAGCATTGCATTGAATGCCTATTTATAGAGTAAAAGTGTGTTGTCCTAATGAATCAGAGCCGTCCGATCTAGGGCCTAGATCTTAGCCGGTGGTTAATGGATCTGCTTTTGCTTATGGGCCTCACTATTGTGGATTGGGCCAATCCGTAACAGTTGCCCCCCAAGTCGGGTCGCCTGTGAGGCGATCTTGACTTGTAAGCCTTGTCTGAGCTCCACGAAACCGGGATAGAGCTCACGAGACAGAGATGACCGTTGTGTGACTCGAGGTGTCAGTTTAATGTCGGCTTTAGGACAGTATTCTTCGAGGCCGGGCTTATACCAGCGGGGGTGTCTGCCACCAGCCTCGGAGCTTCCGAGATACGGGTCTTGTCAAAGATCTTCGAGGCCAGGTTTATACCAGCGATGGTGTCTACCACCAGCCTCGGAGCGCCCGAGAGACGGATCTTGTCAAAGATCTTCGAGGCCGGGTTTATACCAGTGAGGGTGCCTACCACCAGCCTCGGAGCGCCTGAGATACGGGTCTTGTCAAAGATCTTCGAGGCCGGGTTATACCAGCGAGGGTGTCTACCACCAGCCTCGAAGCGCCCGAGATACGGATCTTGTCAAAGATCTTCGAGGCCGGGTTTATACCAGCGAGGGTGTCTACCACCTGCCTCGGAACGCCCGAGATACGGGTCTTGTCAAAGATCTTCGAGACCGGGTTTATACGAGCGAGGGTGTCTACCACCAGCCTCGGAGCGCCCGAGATATGAGTCTTGTCAAAGATCTTCGAGGCCGGGTTTATACCAGCGAGGGTGTCTACCACCAGCCTCGGAGCGCCCGAGATACAGGTCTTGTAAAGATCTTCGAGGCTGGTTTTATACCAACGAGGGTGTCTACCACCAGCCTCGGAGCGCCCGAGATACGAGTCTTGTCAAAGATCTTCGAGGTCAGGATTATACCAGCGAGGGTGTCTGCCACCAGCCTCGGAGCGCCCGAGATACGGGTCTTGTCAAAGATCTTCGAGGCCGGGTTTATACCAGCGAGGGTGTCTACCACCAGCCTCGGAGCGCCCGAGATACGAGTTTTGTCAAAGATCTTCGAGGTGTCAATTTAATGCCGTCTTGAAGAAGAGGAAGCCAGAGACGAGCTGGGCCGAGGGGAACCCTCAGGATAGTAGGAATCATCCGGAGTCCAACCTAGTGGAGCTCCCGAAACTCTAGCGATGTCGAGCTCGGTGTCTCGGGTTCCGTCTTTAGCGTGGAACTTTAATGCGATCGTTCGACCGATCCCAAATCCTTCCCTTCAACCTTGGAATCCACTTTTACTAAGCAATCACTGTGAGGAAAATTGTAGTCGATCCATATATATTAGATGATTAAACATTTACGAAGTCAGATTACATCACGCCCGTAGGCTCATTCCGAGACCTAGGTGAAACGTGACTTTCCTGCGTTAATCCCTTCTTCATGATCGATATACTTCTGAGATCGCTGGAGAAACTCGGCAACCGACTCATCTTGGTTGACCCCGACGTCTATCTAAAATAGACTTCCTTCACGAAGACCAGCCTCCATGAAGTAAAGATGGAAGGAGTCGTTGAGGTTCCGGACTTGAGCAGCTTCTCTATTGAATCTCTCTATGTAGTCCCGAAGGAACTCATTTTCTCCTTGCCGAATTGCCTGCAATACCTTCCGAGATTTAGGCTTCATCTTCGAGTGGGCGAAGTGTGCAGAAAAGAGCTTGGCTAACTGATCCCAAGAGGAGATCGTATTTGGCTAAAGAGCTTTGAACCAGTCTATAGCCGCCTTCTCTAGAGTGAGGGGAAAGGTTCGGCACTTTATCTCCTCTGGAGCGTTACGGTATTGCATAACCGTGTCAAAGTAGTCGAGGTGGCAATCCGGATCGTCAGTCCCATCATGCATTTTCAAAACCTCAGGCGGCTTCTCGAGGTGCTTTGGCACCGGGAAGTAGTCGATTTTAGCTGTGAAATGTCCTTTACGCTTTGCCGACCTCTCAAGGGGTGGAGACCGTCGGTAGCCATACTTGCCGGGGGATCCCCGTGAGCTAGGGCGCTGACGTTCCTGCCTCTGTCATACCCCAATTTTGTCCGGCTTAGGTCCAAACCCTAACTTTCAACACAAAAATTACATAGTAGATTTAATTTATTTTTCTTGTTACAATATCTTTAATTAAAAAAACGAAAATAAAAAATAAAATAGATAAGAAATAATACAAATTACAAAAGAAAATAAAAAAGGGGAGGTGCAATAAAAGATTATTATTACAAAAAAAAAGGAGAATGTCCATGTACATGACTTGGCCCAAGAATGTCAAAGTTACAAAAATACAAAAATAAACCAAGTACCCAAAACTGCAGCTACTTTGCAAAGGTGATTTCTCTCTCTTCGGACATCATTTCGACGATCCGACCGGTGAAAGTGAAGATGGATGTCTCATGAACTTGGTGTCAAAAAACAACGATGATCCAACGGTTAACGAATCCAGAATTGCACTTGTACGGTGGCTGGTTTGAGAAAAATGGGAGTTGTTTTTTCTACTTTTGCGAAGGCAATTTCTCTCTTCTCAGACCTCGTTTCGACGATCCGAACGGTAGAAGTGAAGATGGATGTCTCATGAACCTGGTGTCAAAAAACAACGATGATCCAACGGTTAACGAATCCGAAATCGCATTGTCAATATGGCTGGTTTGAGAAAAACGAAAATTGCTTTTCTATGTTGTTTTAGTCCCACATTGCTTGGGAGAAACAAGAACTACCTAGCCTTTGGCTATAAAAGAGATGGAGATGCAAAGGCTATGGACATGGGTGATTGATGGGGTAAGTGATCTTTTGGGCTAGCATTTGCAGTCCATTAGATTAAAAGCCTGTCTTTAATTCTTTTGGACTAGCTTTTGCAGTCCGTTAGATTAAAAGCCCGTCTTTAGTTATTTTTGGGATGGCCGTGGAGGTCCTTTACTTGGTGGTTTTCGGGTGAAAACGGACCAGATAGGAGTCCGGTTCGCGGTTGATATGGTCAGATTGCTCGGTCCGTTTCGGTGTTGATCGCATTGATCAGCTGGAGGTTAGTTTTGCATTTATTTATTTAATTTATTTATTTATTTATTTTTGTATATATTTATTTATTATGTATACTGTTTATTTATGTACATACTTATTTATTATTTATATTGTTTATTTATCTATGTAAATAATTATTTATTATTTATTCATTTATTTATTTATATGTATAGTTATTTATTTATTAACTTTACGCTTTATTAATTGTTAGTGTCGCCATTAATTTTTTCAAATACACAAATTATTTTATAAAAATTTCAAAAATATAAATAGGGGATTAAGTCGACTGTACAGTCGGATTAGTCAGCTTTTTAGGACTACAAATGAACCGTTACGGATCATGTCCTAAAATCCCTATTTAAAACAAACAATTTCTAAATTAAAATAAATACAAACATACTTCTTTCCCCTAAGTAAACCTTTTTCTCACCAACCTTTTTTTTTTTAAAATAACAGATTTTCTTTTCCCTAAACGAGAATCAATCCAATTGCGAAAACTCTTCAAAATCAAACTTTGTTAAGTAGTCTTGCGAAGCCTTTGCTTGCATGATTATTAACAATGAGGTACCAGTGGCGATCACTTGGAGCCTTTGCTCAATTGATCATCATGAACGCCTAATTTTCCTAAAGATTTTCACTAAATCAAAAACTTTGTTAGTAGTCTTGCGAAGCCTTTGCTTGCATGATTATTAACAATGGAGTGCTAATGATGGTCACTTGGAGCCTTTGCTCAATTGATCATCATGAAAGCTCAATTCTCACAATTAAACAAGATAAAAAACAAAAACCCTTTTAGAACAAAGAAGAACTACGTAGCTTTGAGTTCTCCATCGCACCTGGAGATACGTAGGAGCGGGCCATGTCCCGTCAAGCACTTTTTTTCTAAAAAACCATTTTTCCCCCTTTTTCATAATAAATAAAGATTTTCATTAAGATTTTTTCAATAAGAAGTGAAGGCAAAATTAAGTATTTTCAAATCAACACTTAAAACCACACATTTAATTAAAGGTTCCCTTTCAGTAGAGAGGACGTGTGGGGTGCTAACACCTTTCCTGCGCGTAACCGACCCCCGAACCCTATTCTCTAGTTTCGCAAGACCAATCGCTTTCCAAAAAAGGTTTTTCTAATATTTTCCTTAATAAATATTGGTGGCGGCTTCATTGTCTTAGGAAAAGTTGTGAACAAGGAAGGTTTTCCCTCGGGGGCTTTTTCGGGCGCAACAGCTGGCGACTTCACTGGGGACACTAAAAAATTTTTTTTTTTTTAAAGTGGGTCAAGCCTAATTAATTAAATGTGTGGTTTATATGATTGATTTGAATATCTTGCTTTGCCTCTCTTCTTCTTCCTTTTTCATAAGCATGTTACGTCCATGTGCATTCTTATTCTATGTTTGCTTTTGCAATAGATAGTTACTTCTTTGCTTAGTTCCCTCATGCATTTCTTATGGTAAGCACATGCATACTTCCCTTTTCTTATCATGTCCCCTTCTTCTTTGCTCCCTTTCTTGAGGTAAGTAGTGCATTGTTATTGGCACCCTAGATTAGTTTATATTGGATCGATATTGAACCCTAGGATAAACAACACGCTATTTGTCTGGTCTGCTCTGGATTTTCATTTGCAGGTGGGGAAGGGTAGTTATTCCTAGGTGTTGTGCCCTCGACACACAATTCACATCCTATACTTGTGAGCATTGAGTGGGGCCTAAAACCCAAGGTCTGAACAAAAACCTAGGAGAGTGGGAACGATTAGTGACTGTCATTCGTAGACCTTTGTCTGTATGGCTCTCACGAAAGTTCCACCCAAGAGTGCGCTTTATCATGATGCCTCACACTCGGTAGCTTTCTACGATTGTGGGTGCCATCATGAGAGAGACTTTAGCTCTTGGCTGCCATTGTAAGGAAGTGATTAGAACCTACATGGGAGAATTACCCCTTTCGTCGACTTTAGACCCCAGGATTCCCACCCTTTGTAGGACACGGGGGCACGCCTTTGTTTGTTGCATTAGTTTAGGCATTCCTTTTTCTTGAACTCTATTTCAAAAAATAGTAGAAAATAATATCATTATCTTCTTACCCTCTTTTTATGTAAATGACACATCATTTCGCATCCACATCATTTCGCATTCACATCGTTTTGCACCATTGCATTTGCATCTAAAATAAAAATAAAAAAAAATAACTATTCATCTTGCATTCCCTTTCATTACATAAAGATAAAACAAAAAACAATTATCATCTGCATAGCATAAGCATTTCATTTATAATCATGCAAAAAAAAATCCTCGTCAAGTTCATCCAAGATGAGACATTCATGCATAAGCATTATTTCAAAAAAGACACAGTAGAACTACGTAAGCTTTGATTCCTCATTACAATGGGGATACGTAGGAGCGGGTCATACCCCGTCAAGCACATTTTTGTAAAACCTTTTTTTCCAATAAATCATTTGCATCTCCAAATAATTTTCAAAATTATGTTCCAAAACTAAAAAACAAAAAAGAAAATCATTGTGAGTATCATGCATTTCATTGCACAAAAAATCTCATTCATAATCATGAATAAAAATCATCATCAAATTTATTCAAATATAGCATTCATGCACCATTTCATTAACCTCATCACTTTGGTTCAAATACATCATTCCTCCATACATGCATCTTTCAAAAAAGGAAGGGGCATTGGTATTTCATACTTTGTCTTGCCTCTAAAATAAAAATCATCATCATTTAGAAAAAGAGAAGCATCATTCCTGCATCTTTCATCATTCAAAAAGAAAAAGGGAGCATTGGCATTTCGTACCTTGTCTCGCCTCTAAAAAAAAAAATCAAAATCAAAAATCATTTTGAAAAAAATGGGGCAGTATTCTTGCATCATTCACATTGGCATTCCATATTTTGTCTTGCATTAAAAATAACAAAATTATTTAGAATAAGCCACACTCTTCGAGTGGTCATTCTCCACGCATTTGCATCATACTTGCATATCATAATTTGTTCATTCATTCATTGCATAAAATAAGAGTTGTGATGAGAAGCGAGACGTTCTTGCGAAACAATCATCATTTTTGAAAAGTTTATCCTTACTTGGTTGCAAACTCAAGGTGTTCCAAGGCGCTCAGTTTTTCAAATCAATAGCTCATTTGCATTTCTTCCATTCTATGACAAAAGACTGAAATAGTGTGTTAAAGAAAAAACAAATTTTTAACTGATGTTAACTCTCTGTGAAGCATTCTTCTAATGAGCGTGCATGCTATGAGTACATTCTCTTGTTCGAGTCCGTTGGTTTTTCTCCCTTACCACAGTTTCCCGCCCCGTCCACCCATAAAGTGCATATTCTCCCCATCAGTGCGTATTTGACTTTTGGTTCAAGTCCTCCATGCTGGGGCAAGTCTGTGATCATTAATTCCCCTTGATTAATATCATATTCCTTCAGTGCAAGTCTCTCAAAAAATAATAATAATAATAATATAATAAGTAAGAAAACGAGCTCGCTAGGTTGAAAACCCGCAAAGGGCGGCCTAGGCAAAAAGGAGCGCCCGGTGGATTGAAAACTCGCAAAGAGCGGTCCAGGCAAAAATTAGGGCACAAAAAAGGAAAAAGGAGCAAACACATGAAGATAGATAAATTATTGTTCTAAAGTTAAGTCTTATAGAAATAAGCAATCGGGATTTGAAATGAAGTTTGGCCATCTCCTCAAAAACCCCAAAATCCCAGAAAGTCCATTTCCTACCCACCTTGAGCCAAGAAAAACCAAAATCCAAAAATCACCCTAGCCAAGGATCACCCCAAATAAAAAAAACAGTGCATCACTTTTTATCAGCTCACCCGAGTCAAAAAAAAAAATCAAAAATAAAAGGGATTCAAAAATGAAAATCCCAAAACAAAAGAAAATACAAAAGAAATGTAAGTGGTGAGCTGGTACATGTTACCACAAAATACAAGAGATCATTGTCTAAATAAACCTTCACACACTTCATCATTCCAACACCTGATTCCATAAGCCTTCAAACACTTCCTTTGGCCTCAACATCAAACCCCTTAGTCATTCTACCATGAGACACGAATTTGCTTTAATAGAGCCCAAACAAGCCCAATAACCATCTTCCTCATAGACCATTAACCGTCAATCAACGCCGAACAAAACTCATCCTCCCATTAGCCTCAAACACTTCATTAAGCCTAACCCTCCTTCCTCCACAAAACACCACAATCCCGAAAAGTCCATTCCGATCAATGACCGGTTGCTTTTGTTCACTCAAAATTCTAATCTTAGGACGAACAAGCTTATCTATGTACAACGTGTTTGCTCAAAAGAAAAACAAACGATCAGAAAAAAGAAAGCTGATCAAGAAAGAATAAACCCTCAGAAAAAAGAGAACCGAGGAAACAAAAACGAACAGTCAGAAAAAAGAAAGCTGACAAAATAAAAAAAGAGGGACTTGCACTCCAAAACACATTCAAGATGCATTAAAACAAGGTTTAGCGATCACCAGGTAAGGATTCTTTCGCACCAAAAGTCAAGACATCAGTAGAGAACCAAAGATTTGCACTGAGAATACCACTCAGACCCAAAAGTTGGGGCATTCTCTTCACCACCCACACACCCTAGTCTTGGGAAAGTCTGTTCAATGCCCATCCCATGTCACTCCAGTTGTCAATGTCATTCCAAAGTGGGGCGAGTGCATTCCCATTCCTTCACCTCATTCGTTTCCATAAAAACCTCACCGGGGCAATCTCTCAACTCACTATCCTAAACAAGACCTTGTCATTCTGATTGGGGCAGCTTTGTCCTCGTTATGACTGGGGCAACATCAAATTCTGTGGGTTGAAGCAAAACCCCTTTCATTCCAGCTTTCATCCCAAGAGCCGAAGCGTTCCCAATTCATCATCTTCTACACCCCTGGTTGTTGTCACCACTAGACAGGGGCAAATTATTCACTCGTCAAAGACCTGAATTGGGGCAATCTTGTATCTCTTGGTCCCTCATAAGCTTCGGCAATAACCATGTCTGTCATTCCTTCACTTGCCATAAATGTCCATGCCCTAAACCAATTCCAAGTTAACTAACTCATTCATTCACATTTGCACTCCTATGCATGCTTACTAGATAATGCTTCAAAGGAGAGAACACAAGTTGTTTACGTGATATCTAAAATTCAGTCATCATGGAAAGAAAGAGAAAACAAGTGAGTTTGTTTGTAAATAAAAACCTTGAGAACACCAGAGTTTGAATCAAATTCAATTTTTCAACAGAATGGTCAATAATCATCTCAATTCCTTGCATTCGGAGTCTCGCATCTCATCATCACAAAAAATGTTTACCTCATGCATCTAGGCATTATAGCATATGCATCAAAGCATTACATTTGCATCTTCACATTTTGTGCATTCATCACATAGTAAAAAGAAAAAAACGTTCCACATCAGTCGCACCATATTAATACTTGCATTTCATAGAAGAAAATAGTAAAGAAGAAAAAGCAGAAATCTTTTCATTGCATTGGCATCATATTCGCACTTCATAAAAAAGGAAAAGAACAAAATCATTGCATCATTAGAGCATTACATTTTGCATCAGATATTCCATAGAAAAAGCAAAGAAAGCAAAAAGAAAACAAAGAAAAAAAACCACAAAAGCAACACAAAAACATTCCCTGTCATCCAGCATTCCATATCATTCATCATTTCACAAAGCATTTCTTTGTCATTCAATCATCAAACATTAAAGCAGTGCATATGCATCATATTAACGTTAGCATTTCCATAAAAAAAAAAAGAACAAGAATCATTGCATCAAACATCAGAGCATTGCATCATATTAATGTCTGCATTTCATAGAAGCAAGCAAAAAGAAACAAACAGAAGTTAGAACAGGAGCATTTCATTCATCAAAGCATCAATCACCGCATACATTTGCATTCAAACATCAAAGCAATACAGTTGCATCACATTAATACTTGCATCTCATAGAAGAAAAGAAAGCTAGAACATCCCATGTCATTCGTCATTTCATGTTATTCATCATTTTTCCCAAAAAAAAAGGGGGAAGAGAAAGTTTCCTTTGCATCAAAATACACGAGCTTTGCATTCGCATTCTTAAGAGAGCAAAAAGAGAAGCCAAAAGAGAGAAAAGAAAAGAGCCAAGAGAGCAACAAAAAGAAAAGAAAAGAAAGAAAAAGAAAGAAGAGAAGCTAGAGAAAGAGAAAAAGCATATAAGAACAATAGAAAATCATGCATTCATAAGCGAAAGAAAAAGAAAAATCATGCATTGCGTACAGACAAGAGAAGAAAAGGAAAATCATTGCATCCATCAAGCATATAGGAACAGTAGAAGATCATGCATTCATCCGACATAGACAAAGGAAATAAGAAACTCATCATTCATCATAAGAAAAAAGAAAACAGCAATCATGGCATTTGCATTGCATGCATTTGTTCATTTTCAGCTACAGGTACAAAAGAGGACGAGCACTTCGGTGTTAGCCCTCGCCCCAAGATTCCAGGAAATGTTCCCCAAGTTGGGAGTTCAGAAAGAGAAAAAAAAAGAAAAGAGAGAAATAGAAAAGAAAGAGAGAAAAGAAAAGAGAGCGCTCAAGCGCGCATTGCGGATCGGAGCACAGAGATCATCGCTCCCTTCTGCCCAGGTCTCACATCGTGTACGAGCAACGCGATGGACCGCAGCCCCATGTGAGGTTCAACGGAATAGTTGTATCAAGCCTAAGATACAGCAGACGCCGTGCATTGATCAGTATATCAGTTCCGGAGCTGATGACGATCCCCCCGGTCGCTCGAAAAGGCCAACAGGAAGAGCGTGCTCCTCAAAGCCACGTGCAAACTCGGATTCGTCAAGAGTTCGTTTAAGGATTACAGGTTTTTAGGCAGTCTGGGCAATTTACCGCTTTCTGCACGCCAAGTGCCCATTTTACTTTTCTGTCTGCACGCCAAGTGCCCATTTTACTTTTCTGTTTGCACGCCAAGTGCCCATTTTACTTTTCTGTCTGCACGCCAAGTGCCCATTTTACTTTTCTGTCTGCACGCCAAGTGCCCATTTTACCTTTCAGTCCGCACGTCAGTGTTCATTTACTATTTTCGCACCAACACGAAAGTGTCTATCTTTCCAAAAAAAAAAAAGAAGAAAGAAAATTCGGATTTCTCCTAATGGACAAAATTGGTATAATTTCTGAATTCTTTATTTCTATTTTACCTTCGAAATATGTCTCGCGCAATTCATATTTCTTGGTAAAATCCAAATAAAGAGGGGAAGCTGTCATACCCCAATTTTGTCCGGCTTAGGTCCAAACCCTAACTTTCAACACAAAAATTACATAGTAGATTTAATTTATTTTTCTTGTTACAATATCTTTAATTAAAAAAATGAAAATAAAAAATAAAATAGATAAGAAATAATACAAATTACAAAAGAAAATAAAAAAGGGGAGGTGCAATAAAAGATTATTATTACAAAAAAAAAGGAGAATATCCATGTACATGACTTGGCCCAAGAATGTCAAAGTTACAAAAATACAAAAATAAACCAAGTACCCAAAACTGCAGCTACTTTGCAAAGGTGATTTCTCTCTCTTCGGACATCATTTCGACGATCCGACCGGTGAAAGTGAAGATGGATGTCTCATGAACTTGGTGTCAAAAAACAACGATGATCCAACGGTTAACGAATCCGAAATCGCATTGTCAATATGACTGGTTTGAGAAAAACGAAAATTGCTTTTCTATGTTGTTTTAGTCCCACATTGCTTGGGAGAAACAAGAACTACCTAGCCTTTGGCTATAAAAGAGATGGAGATGCAAAGGCTATGGACATGGGTGATTGATGGGGTAAGTGATCTTTTGGGCTAGCATTTGCAGTCCATTAGATTAAAAGCCTGTCTTTAATTCTTTTGGACTAGCTTTTGCAGTCCGTTAGATTAAAAGCTCGTCTTTAGTTATTTTTGGGATGGCCGTGGAGGTCCTTTACTTGGTGGTTTTCGGGTGAAAACGGACCAGATAGGAGTCCGGTTCGCGGTTGATATGGTCAGATTGCTCGGTCCGTTTCGGTGTTGATCGCATTGATCAGCTGGAGGTTAGTTTTGCATTTATTTATTTAATTTATTTATTTATTTATTTTTGTATATATTTATTTATTATGTATACTGTTTATTTATGTACATACTTATTTATTATTTATATTGTTTATTTATCTATGTAAATAATTATTTATTATTTATTCATTTATTTATTTATATGTATAGTTATTTATTTATTAACTTTACGCTTTATTAATTGTTAGTGTCGCCATTAATTTTTTCAAATACACAAATTATTTTATAAAAATTTCAAAAATATAAATAGGGGATTAAGTCGACTGTACAGTCGGATTAGTCAGCTTTTTAGGACTACAAATGAACCGTTACGGATCATGTCCTAAAATCCCTATTTAAAACAAACAATTTCTAAATTAAAATAAATACAAACATACTTCTTTCCCCTAAGTAAACCTTTTTCTCACCAACCTTTTTTTATTTTTAAAATAACAGATTTTCTTTTCCCTAAACGAGAATCAATCCAATTGCGAAAACTCTTCAAAATCAAACTTTGTTAAGTAGTCTTGCGAAGCCTTTGCTTGCATGATTATTAACAATGAGGTACCAGTGGCGATCACTTGGAGCCTTTGCTCAATTGATCATCATGAACGCCTAATTTTCCTAAAGATTTTCACTAAATCAAAAACTTTGTTAGTAGTCTTGCGAAGCCTTTGCTTGCATGATTATTAACAATGGAGTGCTAATGATGGTCACTTGGAGCCTTTGCTCAATTGATCATCATGAAAGCTCAATTCTCACAATTAAACAAGATAAAAAACAAAAACCCTTTTAGAACAAAGAAGAACTACGTAGCTTTGAGTTCTCCATCGCACCTGGAGATACGTAGGAGCGGGCCATGTCCCGTCAAGCACTTTTTTTCTAAAAAACCATTTTCCCCCCTTTTTCATAATAAATAAAGATTTTCATTAAGATTTTTTCAATAAGAAGTGAAGGCAAAATTAAGTATTTTCAAATCAACACTTAAAACCACACATTTAATTAAAGGTTCCCTCTCAGTAGAGAAGACGTGTGGGGTGCTAACACCTTCCCTTGCGCGTAACCGACCCCCGAACCCTATTCTCTAGTTTCGCAAGACCAATCGCTTTCCAAAAAAGGTTTTTCTAATATTTTCCTTAATAAATATTGGTGGCGGCTTCATTGTCTTAGGAAAAGTTGTGAACGAGGAAGGTTTTCCCTCGGGGGCTTTTTCGGGCGCAACAGCCTCGGAGACCTTTTCCGACTTCTGGTACGTCGCCTCGGAGAAGAGGAAAACAGAAACGAGCTAGGCCGAGTGGAACCCTCAGGACCATAGGAATCATCAGGGGTCTGACTTGGGGGAGTCTCCGGTCCTCGCCCTCCTCTACAACGAGGTGGAGTGCGATGATGGTATCTCCTCCAAGCCGGAGATAGGTGGCGCCCGCGGCCATGAGTTGTTTCACTTGAAGAGTTGCGCAGAGGGGAACCCCGATCCGGGATGTTACGAGCCCGGATCTCAGCAATCTGAGCCTCTAACTGGGTGTAGCGTTGGCTTTCCTGCTGGTCGGCCTCGGCTTGCCGATTTAGGAATAGGACGAGTTGTTGGACAGCATCGACCGATACCTAGACGGTCTGCTGGGGAGGTGGGAGTCGGTTCCGAGCTGGGCTCCCAGGAACCATAGCCATAGCTGAGCTTTGAGCATGCGCCGGGCTAAGGGGTAAGGTGACTGCCACTCCTTCCGGAGTCACCCGCTGCAGAACCGGTCCTTGAGCGACATTCGGGATAGTCCTACGACGTAAGGTCGGAGTCATTGTCAATCAAGGAGATGGGAGAGAAACTAGAGTACAAGATCCTCCCACTGTGGTCGCCAATGTTCTATACCGTATCTCTGGACCTGTATCTGATCTTAGACACAAGGTCCGATCCGAGATAGTTGGTAGAGGTTGGTCTTGATCAACCGAGCTCCGCTTCCGATCCGGGGCAGGTGGTATCTACAGGACACTCCGATGCTCAAGTCAGCTCGGGAACTGATTAGAGGTAAAGAGTAGGAAAGAGTGTGTATTTTGAGCATTGCATTGAATGCCTATTTATAGAGTAAAAGTGTGTTGTCCTAATGAATCAGAGCCGTCCGATCTAGGGCCTAGATCTTAGTCGTTGGTTAATGGATCTGCTTTTGCTTATGGGCCTCACTATTGTGGACTGGGCCAATCCGTAACACCAACCAGCCCATATCCAGAAAATCTGGCCCAATCAATCAATGGTTCAGATACCTCTGCAAGATCCAACGACTCAGGATCGTCAGAGCGAACATCACTCAGTCTCTATAAATACCACACTCAATACTCATAAATGTAAGCAATTTCAAAAACTAAACATTGATTCACTCAAATACTGACTTGAGCGTCAGAGTATTCTTGCAGGTACAACAGCGCCATCTCAAGATCGAACATCGTCGTCTCAAGATCAAACACCACTGATCAAGGATGACACCTACCAACTATTTCGGACAACTCATTAAGGTCGAAAGTACGATACAGAACATTGGGGACCACAGTGGGAGGATCTGTACTCAAGTTCCTCTCTCATTACCTTGATCCACAAATGGCGCCCAAACTCCATTCAAGACAGACCAGTCTTGTGGTCGGGCCCGGGGTAGGACTGGTTATACCCGATCTCGAACCACAACAAACCCCCGAGGGCCATGTTCAAGACCTCACAAATTCCACCCAAGCTCGGGCACAATTCCCCAATCCGAACCTCGCCCGTTCCCAAGCTCATACAGGAATAGTTTACCACCTCCCCCTCCATTGCTTCCAGCCCTGACCGATGCTGTTCAACAGCTCGTCCATCTGCTGGCTCGACAGGAGGTCGTAAACCAAGAAAGAAGTTGCCGTTTCACCGACCTTGAGGACGAGGTAGCAAATCTCCGGGCACGGGACGTTCCGGACCAGGAATCACCCGGACCGGGCTCCCCTGAAAAGAGAACCCCGGTTCGAAGGAGACATCGATCTCCACCCAGGAAAAGACACTATCACCGTTCTCCTCCTCGCCGTCAACGAGGGAATGGTTCCCGTTCTCCTCCGGCCCGACAATACGACGATCTTGATGAATATCATCGTTCTCCTCCTCGCCGACAACGAGGGAATGGGTCCCGTTCTCCTCCGGCTCGACAATATGACGATCTTAATGAACTCGATAATTCCCCCCAACCTCACTCGTTTTTGGCCTCTTCATCACCAAGACGACGTTTCAGAAGTCGATCGAGAGGATAACCCTAAGAAGGCACAACCTCGACACTACGTTTATCCCGATCCCCATCACCAGCGTCAACCACGACCTCAGGCGCTGCTAACCGAGTGAAAGTGCGCATTCACTACAACAATCAATAGCTACCGAGTTCTGAGGTACCTCAAAAAACCACCCAGAGGTCTGAAACGTATGATGGAACGGGCGATCCAGACAGGCACCTCGATCAATTCGACACCACCATGCAATACCGGAACGCACCCATGGAGATGAAATGTCGAATCTTCCCATTAACTCTAGACAAAGTAGCATCAGAATGATTTCGGGCTTTAAGGGCGAACACCATATCCTCTTGGGACCAATTGGCCAAACTCTTTTCAGTTCACTTTGCTCATTCCAAAAGTAAACCCAAGAACAAAGCGGTATTGATGTCTGTTGTCCAAAAGGAGGACGAGCCTCTCAGAGAATACATAGAGAGGTTCAACAACGAAGCTTTTCAAGTTCGAGAACTAGACGACAGTTTTCGCATTTTTTTTCATGGCGCAGGGCCTACTCCCCGGAAGCCCTTTCAAAAAACATGCCAACACTTGGGAACCTAATACCTTGCAGGATTTCCTCCAACTATCCCAATGTTTCATTAACGAGGAGGAGAGCACCAAGATCGAAAATCTGTATCCACAGGCCGGACCATCAAAACCCCGCAACGGAAGAGATAACCAAGGAAACGATATCCCTGATCTCGGAATCGTCACCAAGTATACACTGAATTCAACGTCTCCAACGCCCAACTATATGGGGAATGTTGGAATGTCGAGTTCAGAGACGTTAAGACCCTCAAACCTCTACCTCCCCGATCTGGACAACGATCCAGCAAATACTGCAGGTATCATAGAAGTAATGGTCATGACACGAACCACTGCAATGCTTTGAAAGACGACATTGAAGACTTGATCAAATGGGAAAAATTGTCCGGTTATGTGAAAAAGTCGGGAGAAAATACCGGCGAGGTTAAAGACGAGAGGAGCGAGGAGCCCAGCAGAAGGGGTAAGCCAAAGGTCTATTCCGACGATGAAAATAATGATACTAGAACATCGAAAGGTCACTCAGTGATGATGATGATCGTAGGAGGTTTCGAGTATGAGGAGTCCGGGAAAATAATGAAGCGAAAGTGGAAAGAATTGTTAAGTGTGGCCTTAACCTTAGCTACACCAACCACGACAAACCGACCTCCACTGTCTTTTGGTGATGAAGATCTTATGGATGGGAAACCCAACAAGCACGTACCCTTCATAATCTCGGCAGTCATTGCCAATAAAGAAGTGAGAAGAATCTTGGTGGACCAAGGGAGCTCATCTGACATCATCTCTGTCGATCTCCTTGACAGAATGGGGATCGACAGAGAGGAGCTCACTCCATACAGAGGAACGGCCCTATCCGAATTTAACGGATCCCGGACAAAACCACTAGGCCATTTGGAATTGATGGTTTCCTACGGAGCTGAGCCAATGATGAGAACCATCAAAACCAAGTTCCTTATCCTACCTTGCGAATCCATCTACAACGCCATCATTGGAAGATCGACTTTAGGCACGCTCGGAGCGGTGACGTCCACCACGCACTTAAAAATGAAATTCCACTCTCTTTGCAATAAAGTTATCACTTTAAACTCTGACCTGGAGTCTGCTTCCAGATGCTTCTTCTTATGGACCAATACCGAGCAAAAAGCCTTGGAGCAGGAAGGGGTTCCCCCTCCCGAAAATACTACTCCCAAGAGAAGTAAAGCTCGACCTACCGAGGTAAACGCAACGGACTTAGATGCAAGGTACGATCCTGAGAGTACGGATGATGAAGATGATGACGGGCTGGCAAAAGAACTCAAACGAAAAATGAAAAGGCCCCAACCTAATGGGGAGTTCATCGAGGTATAGCTCGGAGAAGACCCTTCCAGAACCACCAAGATCGGAGCCGATTTATCAGAAGAGGTTAAAATTGATTTAACCCA
The DNA here is from genome assembly GCA_039519185.1 of Astragalus membranaceus. Lineage (NCBI taxonomy): Eukaryota > Viridiplantae > Streptophyta > Magnoliopsida > Fabales > Fabaceae > Astragalus > Astragalus membranaceus. The sequence continues at coordinate 181,024,477 of CM076849.1, forward strand.
ATGTCTCAAAGACCATGCAGACATCTTCGCCTGGTCGGCAGAGGACATGCCCAGGATTCCTTCTGAAGTCGCTTGCCACCAGCTCGCAGTTAACCCAGGAGCCAAGTGGGTCGCCCAAAGAAAACGGGCTCAAAGTAGCGAGAAAGCTATGGCCGCTGCAAAAACCGTAGACGATCCCTTAAAAGCAAACATCATTTCTGAAGTCAAATACACAACCTGGTTATCAAATCCTGTGCTGGTTAAGAAGAACAACGGGAAATGGCGCATGTATGTCGACTACACCGATCTTAATAAAGTCTGCCCGAAAGATGAGGGGAATCAAAGCAAATCCCGACTAATGTCGATCCGTAACAGAAATGCGAACTCTGACAACCAAAAAGGAAGTACAGAAACTTAACGGCATGATCGCTGCCTTATCTCGTTTCATATCAAATGCGGCGTTCAAGTCCCTTCCCCTGTTCAAGCTACTTAAAAAAGAGGAAGAGGATTTCAACTGGACCACCGAGCAAGATGAGGCCTTAAACCAGCTCAAAAAGGTCCTCTCCGAACCTCCGATCTTAACTAGACCAAGCAAAGGTGAAATTTTATACTTATATCTAGCTATCTCAGAGGAAGCCTTAGGGGCCGTTCTTGTCCGGGAGTTAAAAACCGGACAGAGCCCAGATTACTTTGCAAGCAAAGCTCTACACGGACCGGAGAGTCGCTATCAGAAGGTCGAAAAGATCGCTCTAGCTCTCATCATCGCAGCTCGACGTTTTCGACCTTACTTCGTCACTCACCAGGTGGTCGTGCGGACTAATTACCCCATCCGGCAAATCCTGCACAGGCCTGATCTCGCGGGTAGAATGATCAAGTGGGCGGTAGAACTATCAGAGTTCGGAATCAAGTATGAAGCCCGAACGGCTATGAAAGCGCAAGTTCTGGCGGACTTCGTGGCCGAAATGACACCAGCGAACGTCGAAAACGATACCTGGATCATGCATGTCGATGGATCCTCCAACCCGAAGGGAAGTGGCGCTGGTATCATGTTAGAAAGCCCGAACGGCATCATCATCGAAGTTTCTCTGACTTTCAGTTTTTCAACCTCGAACAACCAAGTAGAATACGAGGCTTGCATCGCTGGTCTACGCTTGGCAGTCGACCCCCGAGTCCCCCAGGTAAAACTGTACACTGATTCTCTGTTGGTAGTCTCCCAAATCGGCAACCAATACGAGACTAAAGAGCCGATCTTACAGAAATACCTACTTCGAGTACGGGCATTATTAGCTCAAATTGAAACATCAGAAGTAAAACACGTGCCGAGGGCAGAGAACCAAAGAGCTGATATCCTCGCCAAGCTCGCAAGCTCCTGGAAATCACAAAACGTTTATCCAGGAAATCCTCCACAAACCCAGTGTATCCCCCGACCCTGAATTTGCCTCGGCCATTTGCATAATTGAAGAAGCTCACAGTTGGATCGTCCCGATCTTAGAATACATCATTGCAGGAGTGGAACCCCCAGACGCAAACGACGCTAAACTCGTCAGGAGGAAGGCTTCTGTCTTTTCAGTCATTGATGGAGCGTTGTACAAAAGAAGTCTCTCCTCCCCGTTGTTGAAATGCATCGAGGGAGAAGAAGCAGCTTATGTCCTAGCAAAACTTTATGTCCTAGCCCGTTCTCTTTACTCATATCTATTTCATATTATGCATAACCTTTGGCTTGCCAATGCTTTGGGTTTTAACTTTAAGGTATCGCATTGACTTTTGAAGTGGTGTGGGTTCAAGGCTTTAACAAGGTGTAGTTTGAAAGTAATTCTCTCGTGATGGTTCATCGGGTTTCTTGTCTTCTTGAGGTTTTGATTAAAATTATTATTTGAGGAGCATGGTTGAACATTTAAAGACTTGTTTTAATAAGTTGTGTGGAAGGTGAAAGGTTTGCATGTCAAAGGGAAAATTACCTTATGAATCTGGCTTATAGGGATCTATGGCCCAACTTACATAATGCCCATGGCAGGTTAAACATTTTTTTAAATAGAAAAGAACGAGGTTTTTTAAAAGCTTATTTAGCAAAAAAGACTCGGTTATAAACCATAAAAAAATCTTGTAGGTCTACCAGACCGGTCTACTTAAGTAAATATAAATAATAATTCTTATTACTAGTATTATTATATTATATTTTCTATTTTGTGTTAAATCATAATTTTGCTTACATTTTTTGTTTATTTTAAATATTGACCTACATCAATTTTTGATATATTTAAAGGTATTATTATAAAATAGAATTTTCTTATAAGATTTTGTTAGATCTCGAATTAGAACTTAATCTTATTGACATATTAGTTTTGTTAGGTCAGGCTTAAAGGTTGTAGGCTTTCGTAAAAAAAAAATGGTGAAATAGACTTTTAATAAGACTTTCAAAAGTGTCAGGTCAGGCTTCAAAAGTCGACCCGTTACAAACCACAAGTCAAGCTCAAGTCTAACATTTTCAATATAGGCCAGACTCAAACCATTCAAAATCCAGCTCGGTTCAACTTATTCCCACCCCTACTTGTCAGTGAGCACATAAGAGACCTCGTAACAATCCCAAGTAGGTAGCTCAGTTGGTGAACTGAGAGATATCGAATGAGTGCACCAAAAGAGTGCAAGAAGGAGGTCCCGAGTTCAAACCCCGGAAAACTAACTTTCCCTCATCCCCATTAACATTGCTTATAAAAAAAATGACCTCCTAACATTCCGACGCAAATATTTTTAGACCTAAACAAAAGTATGGTCTTTTTGAAGCTGATAAAGATAAATTTTTAATAATAAATGTAACATTTACTCAAGTAAGAACAAAACCTAATTTTTAAAGAGAAAAATATTTATTTACATTATTATTTATTAACTAATCAATAATATCTTAATTTCTAAAAGTTTAACCCAAGTCTTCATTATTTAGAGGGCTTTTAATTGTGGGCGACCATCATCGACAAAGTGGAGACCATTTTTGTGTTTATGGATAAATAAATGAATAGTAAAGGGTAGATATGGTAATGCCAGATAGAAAATTGCATACAAGTGACCAATAAGAGAATAGACGTTCCACCCTCCAATAAATAAATGAACGAATGCAGTGTAGCGTTATACCGATACCCATGTGTGATGTGCCGTCTCTGATTCCTTCCCATCCTACACCGTTACTTTTTCTAACAATCACTGTCATTCATTATTCCTTTCATAACCTTTTCGCAAATTCCGGTTCTCGTTTAACACGTAACGTCTACTAACGCCGTTATGACTTTCCACTGCTCCCAAATTCCCCCATCTATCTCTCTTTTATAACAACACACCATTTCCATCTAAATTCTCTCCTCCTTTCCTTTCCCTCTTATTTCTTTCCCCAGAAATTTATTCCATTCAGTATTCATGTCGGTATGTGCTCCTTTCCCTATTTCTCCGATTTTTCTTCTCTGTTCATATCATCTGTTTTATATGATTTCCGCCGATCCATCGTTACTCATTTTTATTTCCGTTTTACTCTTTCATTTGATTCGCTCATTGCTAAACTTATTTCGATTTCTTAACTTTTGTAATACGATCCTTATTCCATTGATTGAAATTGAATTTTAGGTTGAAAACGTATGAGGTTGGGTTGAATCTGTATGGGGATTATATATTATATATGAGGATGATGAATCGGTTGTTATTCGTCATTTCCTAAACGTGGTTACTTGATTAATTGCAGCCATTAATCAGGGTTTAAAATTGGGGTAGTTTTGTGATTTTAATCAATTGTGTTTTCATCGTCTGTCACCTTTAATCGTAATTGTCTGAAATAGTAAGAATTGCAACGTAACTGTAATTGCGATTTATAAAACTGATGCAAATATTGTTATTGCTTTCAAATTATTGTTATTGCTTCTTTTTGGAGATATTGACTGAAATATGACTTTAACACGCTCTTTTGGGAAAACTGGAGATGTAGTAGTTTGTAGAGGGAGCTCCATTTGCAATAATGTCAATGCAAGCTTGCGTTTTTGAATAAATTCTACGAGTTAACTCAAGTGTCGATGAATAAATATCATTACCTGTGGTTGATCATAAATGATTTGTCGCTGTAGTTTGTGTAATGTTGTTAACTATGTATGATTATGGACTTAACTATGAATGAATATGGATTTACTTGGGAAGCCTATTGTGTTCAGTATATAATCCCACGAATGTAGTCCTTTTTTTGCTATCTTGTACCAAATACTATCATTCTTGGGGTACGAAGATATTGAATTATTCTAGTATATTGAGAACCTTTTCTATTATTAGCCCTCCCTGATGATTATAGTTAGTAGTAGAAAGTTTGTAAAATAGAAAGTTCATTATGATAATAAATTTTCCATTGACTAATCTGATTATCCCATAGGACAAGGGTAGACCACTACCAAAGTTTGGTGAATGGGATGTCAACGATCCAGCTTCAGCTGAAGGTTACACTGTGATTTTTAACAAAGCTAGGGATGAGAAAAAAACCGGTGGGAAACCTGAGTCACCTGCAAAGGCAGATCCTCAAACCAGGCCTCCTTTAACTCATGGCAAAACTCAAAGCGTAAGACCTCTTTATTAAACATATCTTTGTGTATGTCTGTGTGTATCTGTGTACTTCTTTTATTAATTATATGTATTTTTCAAAAGAATTGAAAAACAGTAGGAAGGCAGTTTGAGTAACACAAACAGTGGTTTAGTTGACAACCTCTGCAGATTATCCCCCCCCCCCCCTCCCATATGGCATCGGGGGTGATCACATTTGAATATCTGATTGTTATACTACTTTGTTGAGGATCACAGTCATTTACACTTGAAATTATTAAGATAGATTCTTTTCTTATATTGTCTTTCATTCAATAACTCTATGTCTGTTAGTGATGATTAATGAGCCTTCTGGCTTTTGTCTGTAGTTAGCTGGTTTAGCTGTAAGTTCAAGTGTTGAACCTACAGTGAATGAAGTTTGTTCTTGACCAAAAAATAACTCGGGGAGAAGATGTCTCTTTCTTTTCCACTTTTGTAGGGAGATGTATCCATCTTTTTACATTTCTTTTTGGATGAGTCCAGATTATTAATGGAATCATTAGATAGATGTTGGGTAATGCACTGGCTTTATGTATTTATCTTTCTCCTCATGAAAAACTTAATTTGCAGAAAGGTTGGTTTTGCTGCGTACATCCTCCAGCGGAACAATAGCAGCAACGGTTGCTCCTATGTAAATGGTTGAAACTATCTCCCAGTGTTTTCTCAGGGTAAGGAGCTGTTGGCATAAATGAATTCTGCTGGAATTCAATTTGTGTTATGTAGAAGGGAGTAGCAGTGGGGGAGAGTAATGATAACGGACTATTATTTGTATGTATCTGTATGAATATTGTGGTTTATTATCAGGAGCAAAGGTTGTTCCCTTTTGTCTTGTCTTGCTCTATGGGCTGTAGAGTTTTGCTTGTTCCATTATATTTCATTTTTTATTATTCATATATCTCATCTTATGAGCTGGTTTATTTCCTCTGTTTTGGTTGCCTGGACAAAACTTAAGTGGGCTTTAATTCACGTCCAGTTGTTACTATTGAGTATTATCAATGGGTATTCTTTATCAATGGGTATTCTTTACTAGTTCCCAAATACTATCATTCCAAACTGGGTAAGAAAATTATTTTGGCTTAGGAGGCAGCATGTCATCTTCCAAAGTGTTGTTCTCAATATATGTTTAGCATGCAAATGAACACTTTCTCTATCGAGCTCAGAATGATAAACTTAGGACCCGTTATTGAAGTTGCGTACTTACTAAATTTAAATCGAGATAACTAGTCGCACATAATGAATAAGAATATTGTTTTTTGTGAAGTACTTGAAAGATGTATTGATGCACACACTTGATGCATCCGGCAAATACAGCCTATAAAGGAACTGAGAGACAATTAGGGGTTATTATTCCCGCTGCCGTACAGTTTCAATATTGCAACATGACAATTAGCTAGACTAGCAGTTGAAAAGTGTTGGGCAACAGACCAATGAAGCAAAAACAATGGACTTGTTGAGATGATATTCAATGGGCCTCATATATTGGTAAATTGACCACTACTAGTACCAATTACCATCAAGCATCAATGCACTCAGCATAATCTGCACAATCATTTGGCTTGGGATGTTAAATCCCGAGTCCATTAGATCCCCCATATATCTTTTGAACATCCCCAGTAACCACCCTATCTGTGATGGCAAAGTTTGTCTGTGGTAGTCCTAATTGCTTGGTTATTTTTTTTGGTGATTGCTTTCCCCACACCCCCTCCTACTCTTCGCACACCCCCGAACTTATTTTTCCCCAAAATGACCTCGCGTGAGACGCTCGTGTAACACGGGTTAAGTGACTGTTCGAACGAGGTTATGCGAACCAGTTCGAACGACGTTGTGCGTGTTAAGGAATTTGTATTGTTCGCATGACATCGTTCGAACCTGTTCGAATAATGTCATCCGTGTTAAGGAATATTGTTAACTGATGGTGTGAGGGTGTGTTTTGGCTGCATCGAATGGCTTTATTCGAACGTGTTCGAATGGGTGCGTTCGAACAGGCGTTCGAATGGCCACATGCGAACCACTGTTATGCAGAAACAGAAGTAGGAGTGGAACCCGAACTGTGTGGGTTTGTAGGCGTTCCACTCCTACTTTGGGGAGGAGTAGGGCGTTTACGAGACTGAGCAAAACATCCACTAGATGAACCATCGGGGGAGTCAAATTTGTCATCTACATGCTCCCAAAAAGACTTGTCTCGCTTTGTTGAGTAATCAACTTTCCCTTTCTTATCTTTTTTTGGTGCTCCCTTTGTAATGATCGTATCCGGAGGTGGACACATGGAAGTCGTGTCTGGGAATGCCAATTCACGTGCTTTTGCTTTAATCATAACTCTACCGGCGTGATCAGAGACCTCAAACCTTCTTTTGATAGCTTCAAGTTCAATGTCTACACTCAACTCATCATCCATTACCTCTGTCTGTATTTTGAAATTCAACCTCTGCCAATGTTGGTGAATCATGCTCAAGGGAATTGGAGTGCAAATAAAACATCAGTTGTTGGAGCTCAGTCCTACCCTCACGCATAGCCGACCTTTGCCTTTGACGACAGTTGTAAATTTGTTTCACAACCGTATAGTTATCATCAGGCTTCATCAATTTCAGCTCATTTAGTATCAATTTTGGCCGAGTATGGTTCCTAGTCATTCTAGCCACTAGATCCTTCTCTTCTGAAGATAACCTACCAATGTACGGACGTCCTTCATGATAAGTAGCCATACCATGGTTATGAGTTCCATTCATAACCCTCAAAATCCATCCTCCAAGCTTCTTAATAAATTTCCCTTTCAGTCTGAACTGACAACAACATTTTCTAGTGTTCGTGCCTTCCTCAACATTTGTCTTGTAAGATCCAGCTTTATCACAAATCAACATGCAGTATTGTTTACCTGATCGTCGTCTGGTGTCAGATCTTCCTATAACAATCACCATCCCAAGAGATTTTCCAACCGCACGCACCCACGTCAGCAGCTCTCACGACTAGGGAATAACTGAAATTCAATTACTAAGTGTCAGTTAAATAAATTGAATAGTTCGCTAAAATTAAAACAACTAATTCATTATTACCGTATCCGTTTTGAACGAACTAGTAAAATCTTGGGATTCTACGACGTCAGTTGACATCTCATCTGCTACAGTTGGGATTATGCGAACACTGTTCGAACGGCCTTATGCGAACACTGTTCGAACGGCCTTATGCGAACCAAGCAAAGTCACACCCCATTAAACACTTGTTCGAACACGATCATTCGAACATGTTCGAACGACCCTGTTCGAACGGAGCGCGAATACAGAAAAAAAATGGCGTGAAAAACTGAAAACAGAACCAAAATGAAAAAAGTTTGGTAGGGTTATTACCTTGAGCTAGTTGCCAATGTTGGGTAGTTGAATAGGAGTGAATGATGAAGGTGAGGATGGGTGGGTTTGGAGTGGAGAGGGCGGGGGGGAGGTTTGGGATTTTAGAGGGGTGTGTTGTGTTGAAGGAGAAGAAGAGGGAGAGGGGTAGAGGGGGAAAATCAATTTTAAGTGGGGTTAGTTTGGTAAATGTGTAGGGTGAAGGGGTGTGTTTTGAGTAGGAGGGGGTGTGGGAAAAGCAAGTCCCTTTTTTTTGGTGAGCAAACAACGGTCCTAATTGCTTGGTTATCGTGTCAATGAAACCAAAAAGATGGGAGGTAGTCCTTTTTTTTGGGATTTTTTTTATACCCCCATCAACTCCCTTCTACCCCTATCACATCCCATATACCCGAAAATACCCCTGCCCAAATAACAAAACGGATTTACCTCAGATGGGGGTACCATAAGGGGTAAATCCGACTTTAAAAATAACAAAGCGGATTTACCTCAGATGGGGGTACATCCTCTTTGTTATTTTTAAAATCGGATTTACCTAGTGGGTAGATAAATCTGATTTCCCTAAAAAAAGGAATTCAGATTTACCTCACCTAAGGTAAATCCGATTTCCCTAAAAAAAGGAATTCAGATTTACCCCACCTAAGGTAAATCCGATTTTGTTATTAAAAATAATTGTTTTTTTTTTTAAATTTTAAAAAAGGTTATAAAAATGCTACTAAAAATTCGTTAAAGAGTCAAAACTAATCCAAAAATTATAAAAACACCACTAAAAATCTAATAAAACCAAAATAAGTTTATGCAAATTTTTTTAGGTTTTTTGGAAATTATGAAAAATTAAAAAAATTAATAAAAAATAGTAAACGATGGAATTTGGGATTTTGAGGTGCCCAATCCTAAAAAGAAGTCACTTCTTGAGGAGTCTTGATCCTAGATTTTTTTCGGATTTAATGAAAAATAGTAAACGGTGGAATTTCGGATTTTTTTTTCGGATTTTGAGGTCCCCAATCCTGAAAAGAAGTCACTTCTTGAGGAGTCTTGATCTTAGATTTACCCCCATATAAGGTAAATTCGCTTTTAAAAATAACAAAATCGGATTTACCCCCCACCTAAGGTAAATCCGCTTTGTTATTTTTAAAAGTGGATCTACCCCATCTTAAATAAATCCGCTTTTAATTTTTTAAAATTTTTAGTGAAAATCGGATTTACCTCACAGATACATAAATCCGATTTCCAAAAAAAAATTGAAATCAGGATACGTTCGGGTTTTTTAAATTTTGTGAAGGGCAATTGCATCTTTTCGCAGGGTCGATGGGGTAGATTGTCATCTGATCTGATGGGGGTAGAAAAAAAATCCCTATTTTTTTTGGTCAAGGATGTGTGATTTTTATTGAATGTCGGCAAGGCCCAAACCACAACACTCCACAGAGAGGACAATAACACCTAGGCACCACACAATATTTGTGGGCTCAAGGGAAACAAAACAACATCAAGCAAAAGGATTTAAACAGGCCCATGTTTTTCCCACATCCCTCCTTACTCACCCCACACCCCCAAACCCTGCGAAATGACCAAAAGGTCATTAATGAGGTGCGCTGTTTTCACCGATTTGGTTAGGCCCAACCGAACGTGTATTTTTTTGAGACACACCCCTTTTTTTTTACCTCTTTTACACTATTCGGTTGACCTCAAACGAAATATTTCAGTTGACATCAACCGAACGTGTATTTCTTCCTTCTTCAAAAGAAAGATGCAGATCTGGCTGCAGCTAAAGACTCCGAACAACTCAAAACTCTCGAGGAAGCTCTTAACAGAAGAAAGGGATAAGGTTCTTCAAGATCTTCAATCTGTTATGGCTAATCATGAGAAAGAACTTGCAGAAAGGTGTCATTATTATTGAAAAATCTTATAGCTAATCACATGTAACTGATGTTGTGGAAACTTGCAGAAATGTGTCATTATTATTATTATTGAAAAATCTTATGGCTAATCACAACCTCTTATTTTGAGAATTTTAGAGACACAACCCTTGAAAATGCCAAGCGGCATATAAGGAGCTTAGAAATAAAGCTTGACTCAGTTAGTGCTCAACACCTAAAAGAGAAGGAGGAATGGGGACTGAGCCTACAAGATGTAGAAGAAACATGGAGAGGTAATACACGTTCGGTTGATGTCAACCGAAATATTTTGGTTGAGGTCAACCGAATAGTGTAAAAGACGTAAAAAAAAGGGTGTCTCAAAAAAATACACGTTCGGTTGGGCCTAGCGGAATATATTCGGTTGGCCTCAACCGAATCGCACGTAAACACGTCCTCTCATTAAGGGTAGTTTTGGAATATTTGGAGTTAGGGGGTGTAGGGTGAGTAGGGAGGGGTGTGGGAAAAGTGATGACCATTTAAACAAAGGAAATTTCGCAGGCCCAAATACTCAACAACAAATAGACCAGCCCAATTAACCCAAAGTGCACTACACCCGGAACCGCAACACAACCCAGTAGATAAAAAAGGCTGACAGATAATAAATAAATGAGTACCATAAACACTGCACCCACTCCACAATAGGGTAGAGAGAGGGAGAACACATGAAACTTCGCACACACCCAAATTTGGCAAAAACCCTAGCTATTCGCAGTAGAGCAAAAATTCAACCTCACAATCACCAGCGAATTCTAATACACAGAAAAGCCATCCACCTTCAGAGTTCCGAAACCACATTCATCACGCAGCCACTGAAACGTTGGAGTTCGTCATAATTCACTCTCAAAAGGGAACGATCATGCGCTAAAGCTTGGCGAATTTCATGAGGGGGATTTCTTGTCCAGTTCCCATGAAGACCATCTCGTTGAGCTAAGGAAGCAATGGAGTGCGCAACCGTGTTACCTTCTCTACGGATCCAGGTAAAACCGCAACTACTAAAGCTAGATTTTAGGAATTGAATGTCATTCACTATTCCTCTGAGATCCTCCCTAATAATGTTGTTTCTGCAAATAGCTAGGTGATTGTGAGAACACATGAAACTTCGCACACACCCAAATTTGGCAAAAACCCTAGCTATTCGCAGCAGAGCAAAAATTCAACCTCACAATCACCAACGAATTCTAATACACAGAAAAGCCATCCACCTTCAGAGTTCCGAACCGGGTCCTTTGGTTGAATGTCGTTCTTTGCAAGTTCCACCAACCCTTTGTTGTTGATCCCACAATTCATATACTCATAGCCGTTAGTGGTAAGAAATTGATATGCAAAAGGAAGGAACCATGCACAGGCTTGAAAGCTGCAAAGTACAAACACGAGATAGATGGAAATAAGTAAAAGAAAATCAAGAAATAAATATCAAAATTTGAAGTTTCTTAGGTGAATAGCTTAGCAACATACAAACATATAGCTCCTTCCCCCACTGTGCCTTGCTCATAGGTGCAAGTAGCAAGAGCCTTTGATGCTTCATTTAATTCATTAATTGTTGTATGATCTTCCCTTTTAGGCTTGGTGTCCCACATTACTTTGTAATCACTCAAGTGGGTTCCTAACAATTCTCTTTTCGATGGAAGCAGCCAGTTCCACAATATAAGGATGCTCCATGTCCTCATATGCCAGCTAGCTCAATCTTTATATGCACATGCATGGCAAATTAAAATTCAATATTATGTCTTAATTAGCCCTTAGATTCTTGTGTGTGTTTACGCGCGCATATATGTATGCTCAGAGACATTACACAACTAGTTTCAATGCCCGTGCGATGCACGGGGAGCGCTAGTAACTACTCAAATACATGAGTTTAAGATATTCGAAATATAGGATGCTATATAGATAAAAGTTAGTAGAAATGAAACATAAGTCTTAGACAACAAAATAGTTGAAAGACAACAAACAACAATAGGAAGGTCTTCAATTGTCCTAATAGGTCTTCAGCAAAAGGTATTCATTCTTCTGAGTCAGATACTATAAAACATACCCATCTTTTAGGCATATGTGAGATTTTGTATCTTAAATGTAGGTTATGCAAACTGGTTATGTATTTCTACTGAAGTATGTTGAACTTCGAACCTCTTCCTCCTACTTTCTTCCATGCATAATAGAAACTAAAATTATTGAGCTTAATAATTACACATTGATAGTACTAATAAGTTTTGCATGGAATTGTATTTACAGAGAATTGTATTTTAACATCTTTTCAACAACACCAGTCAAATAAATCAAATGAGAATAAAAATGCCGTAGAGACACAATAGCATATAATGAAAGCACCAAACTGAACATATTAAAATACATACTAAAGAAGAAGAAGACACAATAGCAATGAAAGAGTTAAGTTCAATGTTCAATGTGACCAAACTGAACATATTAAAAAAAAGTATTCAAAATCTAATGAAAGAGTTAAGTTCAATGTTTCCAACTCTTTAGTTTGGTGTGAGTAATAAAAGAATGACACAGTAACAAAATCAGTGGAATGACAATATGACTAATAGCTTGGTCACTACATTTTCATTTAGTAACTTGTTGATTCGTTAATGGTTAAGCTTACTTATATATCCAAGTCATAAATTTATGTAAGGGCCTGAAGTGGAGACTTAAGCAACCAAAAGCATAAAAAAGTTGAATTGCTTATTTAGTAACTTGTTGAATTTCCCTGCCGCCGTACCAGCGATGCCTTTGCCAATCCGTAATCTCACCATATTTACCGAATTGCTTGATAAGTTGGGCTGCAAAATGAAGGAGACAACCCCAAGGCCTACCTATGTTGAAAAAGACCACAGTTTTGTTAATATTTCACAAACCATTATTCCAATCACAATTGATTCAGCAGGAAAACTATTTAAGAATATTTAAGAAGGAAAACTATTTAAGAATAATATATCATAAAAATCATAAAAATATTCAAAAGGGTATATCTATCGACCTTTTCTTTAGTGATTCAGCAGGACTATCATCACCAGGGGAAAAAAGCCTGCAGTGCCAGCACATTCCCTTCTACCACCAGAAGGGTTACCAAGAAAAACAGCCCACATTCCTGAACCATATTGCTGATGATTCTGATTCTGGTGTGACTGGTTCTTGGCATGTTGCAGTGTAGGCCATGCAGAAGGAGACAACCCCAAGGCCTACCTATGTTGAAAAAGACCACAGTTTTGTTAATATTTCACAAACCATTATTCCAATCACAATTGACAGAGAGATAAGGAAATCATGAATCATACATTTATATGTTTAGAGTAGTATAGACAGATTCCATAGTGGCCATAAATAAACTATGCTCCTGCTTTTCTTAGTAAAGCCTCATTGAATCAAAAATATAGGAGATACTCAGCCATCAGACCATGAAAAAGACAAAACATTACATGAGTACTTGAGTAGGAAGGTAAAGCAATGGTTATAGTAAAACATTATATTTTCTTTCCAATGCTAAAGGGATTGAGAAATGGGCTTACTGTTGCAACAAAAACTGTTTCATCCTTCTTTGAGGATCTGATCAGTAGGGTATGGACCCCTGTCATGAAGTGTTCTATAGGCTTCAATACTAAAAAGGACCTCATTGGTTCTTTTTGATAGCTCATACTACTTGATCAGCTTGATTAGATTGCCCAAGCTACCCATGAAATAACAGTATATGCTTCCATTTCCTACTTGAGAGATAGACAATTAGTTTCTCTGCAACCAAAGACCAAATGTAGTTAGTTAAAAAATTTAATTGCCATTGGATAATAGTAGTAAAAAGAGCATTATTGTATCTTACATCTAAGCAAGTCGATTAGTTGGAACAAATCACACTTCACAAATAAAAAGTATGGTGATGGTGATGCAAACATGAGTAGTAACAAAATCATTTGTTTGCAACATGAGTAGTAACAAAATCAACATTGGAGGAAGAAGGATGGTGATGCAAAACATCATTTGTTTGCATATCAACCTTATTTTACATATCAACAGATATTATATCAACAGTATACACACTCAAACAAATACCTTCTTTGCCGCCCATGTTCTCCTCCCTCCTCGCCATTGTACCTTCTTACTGTAAATTAGGATCAACCAAACAATAGATATAAAAATTCAAATTCAAACCGAGAAAGATAAACTCTAAACGTGTTTGGATTAAATTAAAGGTGAGTTAATCGGAGGTGAGATGAAATTGAGAAAATGCGAGATCGGCTTAAATTAAAGGTTTTATTCAAATTAGGGTCATATTACCCCTTGCAATGAGATGAATTCCACACAACAGATTTTCAAAAACCTAATATTAATGCAACAAAATCTGGCTACTGCTGCTTCATTTGTGCCATCCCCAGTCACATCAAGCACATGCCCTTCTGTTTTAGGCATTGAGCAGTTAGAATATTTTCAAAAAGAGAAGACATTTCCATCATATAGATTTTTTTCAGTTTCTCTCATCTATCTTCATGTGTAGTTGCAAATGTCCTCTTCTTCAACCACTGCTTCAACTATGTACCAATTAGTAACCACCTTCAAATGCTATAGCTTTTGTAGTGAACAGACAATCTTCCTCTCAACTCCAATACTACGTAATCCTGACCCTAATAATCAATCAGGCAAATCAACCTGTATGCAACACTAAACATCTCTTTTTTTTTGTCCATTTATAGTATCATAGGAAGGTTTCATGCTGAGACTTTGTGTTTCACGTGTTTAAAATAAAACCACATACTTTTGACTTCAAGCAAAAGAGAGAACATTGTTTTGGCCTTAATGGCCAAACATCAATACTGACAGTAAGAAAAAAGGAAGAGACTAACTGGAGGAAAAACATAGTGTGTGACTATTGGCAAAACACAATATGTAGAATTAAAAGCATGAGGCAAATACCTAAGAAAGGGTACTGGGCATAATAATAGTCACACCACCCTTCCAAATTTGAGGAAACAGTTTGGAAAATCCACCTAAGAGAAAGCCAAGTTCTAGTACATGATTACACCTGTGTTTCACCTTTATCACCACAATTTGAGCTATCTGCAAAATAAAAAACCAAATTAGATTTCTAATCATGCACAGTCAATATACAATTTGAAATCAATTATTTTCTATGTGCTTGACATCATAATAAATGGCAACCAATAGGAATGACAAATTTTGCAACTATTTGAAAACATAGTTTCTTGTGCTAGGTCGGTTCAAGTTCTATGGGATACCTGAACAACATCTGTCAGCGAAGATCAAATCCAAAACAGATAAATTTTTGCTTCCCAAAAAATCATGGAGGGCAATCTAGGAGGCTCAAGTTTGTGCTGTGATGGTTAGAAGCCAAATCAGCACCTTCATGCTCTTGCAGAGTTGGAATTCAAACCGGAAATCAAGCCAAATCAAAGTATTCAATGTCAAGAACAAAAAAACATAAACAAATGACATAGATTGAAGGCATGGACACTGTGAAGAAAAAATAACCATGATTTGAGTACATGGCTAAGTAAAAGCAACATCAAACATATCCAACACTTTTGATATATTTATTCAAATCTAAACTACAGTCAAAAAGGTTGTAGCTGAAACCACAATCAAGAAACTAATATTCTACACAAAAATTAAGCTTACCATTGGTATCAAGACTTCTTCAAAAGCTGATCCAGAATTAACAATACCATCACCTTTGAGCCAAAACTCATAGAGAGCTGCAATATCAAACAAATCTCGTTGTGCAAATTTAATTGTAAATAAACTCTAAAAAAAGCCAAAAAATTCAAATAAAGTGGGTGAGAGGAAAAATCAGAAGCAAAAAAATAGATAGAAAAGTTAGAAAATAGGAAGTAAATATGTTTAAGTAATTTTACTCAATTGACCAAATTCATCTAACTTAATGTAGTTTAATTTAATTGTTATTTCAATTTAACTAAATAAATGACTTGATTGATTTACGGTATGAAAAAATAGTAAAGACTGGAAGTTGATATAAAGAGTGATTGAGAGGTTCTGAGAGGGAAAAATCAGAAAGTAATACAAAAAAAACAGAGAGGCAAAATCAATAGAAAAGAGCTCAAACTACCTTTTGGTTTCATGCTCTTTCTACCTTGCTGCGATCTTCTTGATTGTGTGCTTCGTGTTCGTTCATCGCTGAGAAAGCCAAATCACACACAGACGCACATGATGTACTGGTATACATTCAGATTACATAATAATGGAAAATGAAAGATTAGGCTTTAGTAACAGTCAGGATACTCAGAATTTAGGCGGAATATCTTCAGCAATGATAAGCAATGATAAGCAAGGGAGCTCTCAATTGAGTGGTTTTCTCCAGTAGGGGAATAATATCTTTTATTGCTGATATCTTTTGATCTGTAATCAAGACTCTTGCATTCTCAAATTCAACAATTGATTTCTCTGGGTTTGTAACAAATTGAGGGGAGATATACCCTCTGTCAATCTACATATTAGAAAAAAAAGAACAGCATGTTACCAAGGCCATATAGTTAGAAACAAACTTTTGAACTAAGTTTTTCTCCACGTGATAACAATTCCCTGAATAATGAAAGAAGAAATACCTCCATTCCTTCTTCAACTTCAACAGTTGTCTCAAATGAAGACGAAGACTCAATGGATAAAACACCATCAGGTCCAACCTTGTCAATTGCATCCGCAATCATTTGTCCAATCAACTCATCATTCCCAGCAGAAATAGAAGCAACGGCTGTTACAGAACCATAACTCATTAGCACAAACAACAACCCAGTAAAAAAAAAGAAGTATATATTCTTTTACTAATAGCAGACCAATAATACCTCTTATATCATCTCCACCTTTAACAGGCCTAGCTTTCTTCTCAAGCTCCGCAATCAAACCCTGCACAGTTTTACCAACAGTTGTCTCCAAATGAGGTTTCACAATTATCAATATCCTGACCAAAAAAATCAAAAAGAAGAGATTTTGATCCCAAGCGAGCATGAATTTTGTGAAGATTTAACAAAACCCAATGCAAAAGAGAAGATTTAGGGTGATAAGGAAATTATACCATCAGACTTGGATTGTGAAGATCCAGCACAACCCATTGCAGAAAAATAAGAGCTTCTTCGTTGGCAGCAAGGAGCTTCACTGAGATGGCGAGTCAATGACGTAACACATCTCTCTCGCGTCTCGCTCTTTGTTTCCCCCTTTCGTTTTCGTGACTCCATTTCTTCTCTACCGCATGTCTATGGCTCTGCATCTTCCATTCTTCTCCACCATGGCTGTCGCTTTTCCTCTCTAGCCCTCACCACCAACCTTGGCTTCACAGCCATCCTCTCTTCTCCACTCTCTCCCTCTGATCGCTTCTTTCAGCCACAGGTTCCTTTTCTCTCTCGCGAACAAAACGTGGCGTTGGTTCCTCAGAAAAGCAACAGAACGTGTTTGACATGCAATTAGAAATTGAATCAAATTGACAAAAATACCCATGAAGGTTTGGCGGGAGTGTGATGGAGATGCGCCAAAATCGGGCTGGAGAACTGCCTCCGCTTATAATGTTTGATTTTACTACTCCCCTCGTTGATCACAAGATAAGAGTTTGCATAATCGGAAGCTGCACATACTCATGGCCTTTAGTTTCATCTAAAAAAAAGCATAGTATTTCTTGACTTATGTCTGTGATGTTTGAGTACATACCACAATCCATGTTGAGGATGAAAGGGGCATTGCAGTACTATGCTAATGTTGTAAGTCCAAATAAACTTTTAGGTTATTTTTGGCAAGGCTGACCCGCTAGCTTATAGCGGATAGCTAATAGCGTATCGGCTCGTTGTAACTGTTTGGTACTACTAGCCTTTAGCATTTTTTCACTAGCTTATAGCGTTTTTTGAAACGCTACTTGAAGTAGCGTTTGAGCTTATAGTTTATAGCATTTCATTTTTTCTATCAATTTTACCCTCATTACTTTAACTAAATTTCCCATTTATCCTCCTTTAAATGAATTTCTCTCTCATTTTTAAGCATTAGTTACAAATGTATATTTACGTAATTTTATATTTATAAGCCACTTCAACCGCTAATTTTACCAAATACTAAAAATTCAATCCACCAGCTTATCCGCTATCAGCTCATTCGCTATAAGCTAGCTTATCCGTTATCCGCTTTTTTTTGCCAAATAGAGCCTTAGTTAAAAAAATTGAGATCTTCTAGAGTAGTCTTTTGAAAAAAGGACTAAACTTAAATATATTACCTATTACAGAGAATAAATTGGTTAAAACGTATATTTGTAAGGAAAGAAAACAAAATTTTATTTTAGAGTAATTAAATTGAATCGAACATGTATATTTGAAGGAATTAAACATATATTTAAATCCTAAAAATACTTGTACAAATAGTAATCATAAATACACAATCACATGGAGACATTAGTCGGTAACTGACTAGGCTATTGGTAAAAAAATTACGGTTTTTTTTTACCCCCACCACATGCATCTATACTCCACACAATTTGATAATTTGAAAATACCCCTCAGTAAAATTACTTAACGGATTTATCTAATTAAATATTAATCCGTTTTGGGAAAAAACCCAAAAACGGATTTATATTAAATTATATAAATCCGGTTTAGCTGTAAGTTCCTTCAAATGAGCTTTCTGGCTTTTGTCCGTAGTTAGCTGGTTTAGCTGTAAGTTCAAGTGTTGAACCTACAGTGAATGAAGTTTGTTCTTGGCCAAAAAATAATTCAGGGAGAAGATGTATCTTTCTTTTCCACTTTTGTAGAAAAATGTATCCATCTTTTTACGTTTCTTTTTGGATGAGTCCAGATTATTCATGGAATCATTAGATAGATGTGGTAATGCACTGGCTTTATGTATTTATCTTTCTCCTCATGAAAAACTTAATTTGCAGAAAGGTTGGTTTTGCTGCGTACATCCTCCAGCGGAACAATAGCAGCAACGGTTGCTCCTCCTATGTAAATGGTTGAAACTATCTCCCAGTGTTTTCTCAGGGTAAGGAGCTGTTGGCATAAAAATTAATTTTGATTTTTTAACAGATTTATCACTTTCATTTATTTATTATTTTACAAAACGGATTTATCTATTTATTAGATAAATCCGTTTTGAATTTTTCAAAACGGATTTATCTAACAAATAGATAAATCCGTTTTAAAATAACCAAAACGGATTTAACCCGACCATAGATAAATCCGTTTTTGTTATTTTTCAAAAATGGATTTATCTATTATTAGATAAATCCGGTTTGCAAAAATATAAAAAATGGATTTAGGGTAAATATTTTTCTTGAAAACGGATTTATCTAATTTTAACATAAATCCGTTTTGGAAAAAAACCAAAAAGATAAATTTGTGTGAAGAAATGTAACAGGGGTATTTTCAGATTATCATATTTTGTGGGGGGTATAACTTGATAAGGTGGGGTACCAAAAAAACCCAAAAAATTAACAGTTAAGATCCCCTGATTTTGGCCCAATACTGAAGAACTACTCTAAAAATTGTACAGTATTATTTAATTAATTTTTTATTAACAATAAAAAAATGCTTAAATACTTGTTACCCCCTGCAAATATAACCATTATTCATTTACCACCCTGCAAAAACAAAATTCAAAAAATACTTTGCAAAATGTAAAATTATCCAGTTACCCCCCTGCTGTTAACTTTTCTGTTAAAAAATGACGTGACAAACTTAGATGTGTCAGCACTGACGTCAGTGCCACGTGTCACCATATTATTGGATCTTTGTGATCTTATGTCATCATGGCCACGTGGCTCTGACATGTGCCAAGTAAGCAACCAATTGATGGCTGCCACGTGGCACTAGCTTGGCTAAGTGGAGGCACCTTTGTTTCAAATTCTGCATAATTAGCTTGATGCATAACACAGATTCTGCATAACTGTTTTTCCTTTTATTCATCATATTCATTGATCAAGAGTACTAGATACCCTTGCATCAAGGTTAATCTGTTCTTTGTTATCTTATTTGATTAGGAGTTAAATAAGGATCACAACAACTGGTATCAGAGCCGGTTTTGTGTATCTTGAAAGATGACTTCCGCAAAGTATGAAGTGGAGAAGTTCACTGGAAAGAATGATTTTGGGCTGTGGCGTTTGAAGATGCAAGCATTCCTTGTGCAACAAGGTTTGGGGAAGGCACTTGCTGGAGAAAGAGCACTGCCTGCAACTTTGACAGAAACACAGAGGGCTGAAATCATGGAGAAGGCACACAGTGCCTTAATCTTGAATCTAGGTGATAAGCCATTGAGGGAAGTGTCAAGGGAAACCACTGCAGCAGCAATTTGGTTGAAGCTTGAAAATCTCTACATGACAAAGTCCACTGCAAACAGATTATTCTTGAAGCAAAGACTCTTTCATTTCAAGATGCAAACTGGCAGATCAATAGAAGAACAGGTTGATGAATTTAACAAGATCATACTGGATCTTGAGAACATTGATGTGAAGATTGATGATGAGGATCAAGCACTCATGCTTGTGAATTCTCTACCAAAGTCATATGAGAACCTTGTTGATACTCTAACTTTTGCTAAAGATTCTTTAACTCTTGAAGATGTGCAATCAGCTCTGATTTCAAAAGAGTTAAAGAAAAAGGCTGAAGCAAAAGATGAAGCCAATGGTGAAGGTCTATTCTCAAAGGGCAATTTTGAGAAGAAGAATCAGAAACAGAAAGGAAAATTCAAGAATAAAGAGAAGGAAAAGGGAAAGGACAAGGACAAATGTTTCTTGTGTAAAAAGGAAGGACATTATAAAAAGGATTGTCCTCAGAAAAAATCCAAAAAGAAAGGAGAAACTAGTAGAGAATCTGGAGATGTCTCTATGGCCACTGATGAATACATTACAGCTGAAGTTTTAATGGCAACTGCATCATTAACAGAAGAGAACCTAGTGATGGATACTGGATGTTCATATACTATGACTCCAAACAGGCACTGGTTCTGGAGTTACAAGGAAATTGATGGAGGAAGGGTTACCATGGGAAACAATACTGTCTGTAAGGTCTGTGGCATAGGCACCATCAAGCTAAGAATGGAAGATGGCTCTGAGAAGTTCCTAACCAAGGTGAGATATGTACCAGGCTTGAAGAGAAATTTAATTTCTCTTGGTATGTTGGAAGAATCAGGTTGCTCTTTCAACTCTGAAAATGGTACTCTAACTGTCTTAAAGAATGACAAAGAAGTGATGCAAGGATATAGACAAAATGGAATTTACATTCTAAAAGGATATGCTGTCACTGGCAGTGTGTCTGCTGTTAGTGAAGACACTGATTTGACTAGCTTGTGGCACCAAAGATTGGGACATGTGAGTCAAAAGGGCATGCAGGTTTTAGGGAAGCAAGGAGCCTTTGGAAATGATAAAATTGAAGAGCTGAAGTTCTGTGAGCATTGTGTCTTTGGCAAGATGCATAGGGCAGCTTTTGCAACTGGACAACATCATACAAAGGAGATCCTGGAGTACGTTCACAGTGACTTGTGGGGGCCTGCCAGAGTAAATTCTCATGGAGGTAATAAGTACTTCATTTCTTTTTTAGATGATTATAGTAGAAGAAACTGGATCTATTTGTTAAAAAGCAAAGATGAAGCCTTCAATGCTTTTAAAGAATGGAAAACTATGATTGAAACTAAGACGAATAAAAGGATTAGAAACCTTAGGACTGATAATGGCCTAGAATACTGTAATGAAACATTTAGTAATTACTGTAAGGAGAATGGAATCACTAGGCACAGAACAGTCAAGCATACACCTCAGCAAAATGGCTTAGCAGAGAGGTTTAATAGAACTTTACTTGAAAGAATGAGATGTATCATGTCAAACTCTGGGATGCCTATTCAATTTTGGGGGGAGGCTGCTAGCACAGCTAGCTATTTGATAAATAGAAGTCCCTCCACTGCTATTAACTTGAAAACACCACAAGAAATGTGGACTGGTCACACACCCACTTACACACACTTAAAAGTATTTGGTTGTTCTGCTTATTTTCATGTTAATGAAGGGAAATTAGTCCCAAGAGCAAAGAAAGGTTATTTTGTAGGTTATCCAGATGGAGTCAAAGGCTACAGAGTTTGGTGTCCAGAAGCTAGAAAATGCATCATCAGCAGAGACATCACTTTCAATGAAGCTGATCTCTACAAGTCAACCAGAAGTTCCAAAGAACAAGACACTGATCAAGAGGAGATTCAGAATTTTGAATTTGAGGTGGAGAATCAAAGTGAAACTGATATGCAACAAGATCAAGCAACCAGTTCTGAGCAAGGTGGAGATACTGAAGCAGTAGCAGAAACTGAAGATGCAGAATCAGAAACTGAAGAGCAGGGAAATGTTCAAGACTATGTACTTGTCAGGGACAGATCCAGAAGGGAAATTAAGAAGACTCAGAGGTATGGTCAAGCTGATATAGTTAGCTATGCTCTTCAGGCATATGAAGAAGTAATGTCTGAGGAACCTAGCAGCTATGGTGAAGCAATTAAAGCAAAGGACAGCAAAGAATGGTTGCTGGCCATGACAGAAGAATTGAATTCATTGGAGAAGAACAACACTTGGATCCTAGTTCCTAAGCCAAAGGGTGCCAAGATCATTGGAAGTAAATGGATATATAAGATGAAAGCTGGTATCCCAGGGGTAGAGCCTCCTAGATATAAAGCTAGGCTTGTAGCTAGAGGCTTTACTCAAAGGGAGGGTGTTGATTACAATGAAATCTTCTCACCTGTTGTAAAGCATTCATCTATTAGAATTTTACTCTCTATGGTAGCTCACTATGACATGGAACTAGAGCAAATGGATGTCAAGACAGCATTTCTCCATGGGGATCTCAAGGAAACAATCTTCATGAAGCAACCAGCAGGTTTTGAAGCTACAGACAAGGCAGAATGGGTGTGTCAGTTGAAGAAATCCCTATATGGATTGAAGCAATCTCCTAGGCAATGGTACTTGAAATTTGATGCCTTCATGATCAAAAACAAGTTCACCAGAAGCAGATACGACTGCTGTGTCTACTTCAAGAAGCTCTTGAGTGATACATATATCTACTTATTGCTTTATGTAGATGATATGTTATTGGCCTGCAAAGATAAGAAGCAGATTGATATACTCAAGGGACAGCTAAGCAAGGTGTTTGAAATGAAAGATCTTGGAGCAGCAAAGAAAATTCTGGGCATGGAAATAACTCGTTTTAGAGACAAGGGAAAACTAGTATTATCTCAAAAGGACTATCTTGCAAAGGTTATTAAGAGATTCAACATGAGTGATGCAAAGCCTACAAGTGTTCCTCTTGCTCACCACTTTAAGCTGTCATCATCTCAGTCTCCAAAAACCTATGCTGAAGAAGAAAATATGCACAGCATCCCTTATGCTAGTGCTATTGGAAGCATCATGTATGCTATGGTATGTTCAAGGCCAGAAATCTCACATGCAGTAAGTGTTACTAGCCGTTTCATGGGGAAGCCTGGAAAGGAGCACTGGAGTGCTGTCAAATGGGTGCTGAGATACTTAAAGGGTTCTCAAAGTACAGGTTTGGTGTATTGTAAAGGGGTGGAGTCTACAAATCAGGTTATTGGCTATGTAGATTCTGACTTTGCTGGAGATTTGGACAAAAGGAGATCCATCTCAGGATATGTGTTCACTCTATTTGGGAATACCATCAGTTGGAAATCATCTCTGCAACACATTGTTGCGCTATCCACAACTGAGGCTGAATATATTGCAATGGCAGAAGCTATCAAGGAAGCTCTGTGGGTTAAGGGATTGGTCAGTGAACTGGGAATCAAGCAAGAATCAGTTACTGTGTTTTGTGACAACCAAAGTGCAATACATTTGAGCAAGAATCAAATGTATCATGAAAGGACAAAGCATATTGACATAAGGCTACACTTCATAAGAGATATAGTTGATAAAGGTGAAATTGAAGTGGTAAAGGTTCACACCAATGAAAATCCAGCAGATATGTTCACCAAGGCTACCACTAACAGCAAGTTCAAACACTGTTTGGACTTGCTAAATATTAAAGATTAATTGGTGAAATGGTTTGGACTGGCCATTATAATTTGTTCTAAGAATCCACATGTTCTAATTGAGAATTAAACTGTTTGTACCAAGGTGGAGAATTGTTGATCCATGGTACTATCACAGTTTGGGCCTCACTCAGTCTCTCTCTCACCTCCTATTGGGCCTTATCAGTTATCAATTTGTTATTTGGAAGCCTTTGCTACTGGTTTGTGCTGATGCCAGCATTTAGAGTTAGTTATAACAGAATAACAGATTCTGTTATAACTAACAGTAACTGAAACTGTTTTCTGTTTCACATCTCTTGATCCTTATATGTATATATAGGATAGCAGTGTGTAGTTTTAGCAAGTGATTAAAAACACAATTGTAATCAGTGAGAAAGTGAGATCAAATTCTAAGGAGAATCAGAAACTGTGAGGGCTGCAGGGAGAGGAACTTGATTGCTGGTGTAGCAAGAGTTCATGCAGAGAGAGTTATCATTGTAACTTGTAATCTCTTCATCATAGTGGATCATTCTTAGTCGGATTACAGTCCCCCAGACGTAGGAGCATTGCTCTGAACTGGGTCATCACTTCTTGGTGTTTTCTTTCCTTATCCTTTTACTAAATTTACTTGTTTCAAATTCTGCATAATTAGCTTGATGCATAACACAGATTCTGCATAACTGTTTTTCCTTTTATTCATCATATTCATTGATCAAGAGTACTAGATACCCTTGCATCAAGGTTAATCTGTTCTTTGTTATCTTATTTGATTAGGAGTTAAATAAGGATCACAACAACATTATTATTTATTAACTAATCAATAATATCTTAATTTCTAAAAATTTAACCCAAGTCTTCATTATTTAGAGGGCTTTTAATTGTGGGCGACCATCATCGACAAAGTGGAGACCATTTTTGTGTATGGATAAATAAATGAATAGTAAAGGGTAGATATGGTAATGCCAGATAGAAAATTGCATACAAGTGACCAATAAGAGAATAGACGTTCCACCCTCCAATAAATAAATGAACGAATGCAGTGTAGCGTTATACCGATACCCATGTGTGATGTGCCGTCTCTGATTCCTTCCCATCCTACACCGTTACTTTTTCTAACAATCACTGTCATTCATTATTCCTTTCATAACCTCTTCGCAAATTCCGGTTCTCGTTTAACACGTAACGTCTACTAACGCCGTTATGACTTTCCACTGCTCCCAAATTCCCCCATCTATCTCTCTTTTATAACAACACACCATTTCCATCTAAATTCTCTCCTCCTTTCCTTTCCCTCTTATTTCTTTCCCCAGAAATTTATTCCATTCAGTATTCATGTCGGTATGTGCTCCTTTCCCTATTTCTCCGATTTTTCTTCTCTGTTCATATCATCTGTTTTATATGATTTCCGCCGATCCATCGTTACTCATTTTTATTTCCGTTTTACTCTTTCATTTGATTCGCTCATTGCTAAACTTATTTCGATTTCTTAACTTTTGTAATACGATCCTTATTCCATTGATTGAAATTGAATTTTAGGTTGAAAACGTATGAGGTTGGGTTGAATCTGTATGGGGATTATATATTATATATGAGGATGATGAATCGGTTGTTATTCGTCATTTCCTAAACGTGTTTACTTGATTAATTGCAGCCATTAATCAGGGTTTAAAATTGGGGTAGTTTTGTGATTTTAATCAATTGTGTTTTCATCGTCTGTCACCTTTAATCGTAATTGTCTGAAATAGTAAGAATTGCAACGTAACTGTAATTGCGATTCGGTTGAAGCCAACCGAATATATTCGGTTGGCTTCAACCGAATCGCACGTAAACACGTCATCTCATTAAGGGTAGTTTTGGAATATTTGGAGTTAGGGGGTGTGGGGTGAGTAGGAAATGGTGTGAGAAAAGTGATGACCATTTAAACAAAGGAAATTTCGCAGGCCCAAATACTCAACAACAAATAGACCAGCCCAATTAACCCAAATAATTTCATGAGGGGGATTTCTTGTCCAGTTCCCATGAAGACCATCTCGTTGAGCTAAGGAAGCAATGGAGTGCGCAACCGTGTTACCTTCTCTACGGATCCAGGTAAAACTGCAACTACTAAAGCTAGATTTTAGGAATTGAATGTCATTCACTATTCCTCTGAGATCCTCCCTAATAATGTTGTTTCTGCAAATAGCTAGCTGATTGTGAGAACACATGAAACTTCGCACACACCCATATTTGGCAAAAACCCTAGCTATTCGCAGCAGAGCAAAAATTCAACCTCACAATCACCAAGGAATTCTAATACACAGAAAAGCCATCCACCTTCAGAGTTCCGAGCCGGGTCCTTTGGATGAATGTCGTTCTTTGCAAGTTCCACCAACCCTTTGTTGTTGATCCCACAATTCATATACTCATAGCCGTTAGTGGTAAGAAATTGATATGCAAAAGGAAGGAACCATAGGCTTGAAAGCTGCAAAGTGCAAACACGAGATAGATGGAAATAAGTAAAAGAAAATCAAGAAATAAATATCAAAATTTGAAGTTTCTTAGGTGAATAGGCTATTGGCAAAAAAATTACGGTTTTTTTTACCCCCACCACATGCATCTATACTCCACACAATTTGATAATCTGAAAATACCCCTCAGTAAAACTACTTAATGGATTTATCTAATTAAATATAAATCCGTTTTGGGAAAAAACTAAAAAACGGATTTATATTAAATTATATAAATCCGGTTTAGCTGTAAGTTCCTTCAAATAAGCTTTCTGGCTTTTGTCCGTAGTTAGCTGGTTTAGCCGTAAGTTCAAGCGTTGAACCTACAGTGAATGAAGTTTGTTCTTGACCAAAAAATAATTTGGGGAGAAGATGTATCTTTCTTTTCCACTTTTGTAGAAAGATGTATCCATCTTTTAACGTTTCTTTTTGGATGAGTCCAGATTATTCATGGAATCATTAGATAGATGTTGGGTAATGCACTGGCTTTATGTATTTATCTTTCTCCTCATGAAAAACTTAATTTGCAGAAAGGTTGGTTTTGCTGCGTACATCCCCCAGCGGAACAATAGCAGCAACGGTTGCTCCTCCTATGTAAATGGTTGAAACTATCTCCCAGTGTTTTCTCAGGGTAAGGAGCTGTTGGCATAAAAATTAATTTTGATTTTTTAACAGATTTATCACTTTCATTTATTAATTATTTTACAAAACAGATTTATCTATTTATTAGATAAATCCGTTTTAAAATAACCAAAACGGATTTAACC
This sequence comes from Astragalus membranaceus, assembly GCA_039519185.1. NCBI lineage: Eukaryota > Viridiplantae > Streptophyta > Magnoliopsida > Fabales > Fabaceae > Astragalus > Astragalus membranaceus. The sequence continues at coordinate 181,051,539 of CM076849.1, forward strand.
CCACCATAGATAAATCCGTTTTTGTTATTTTTCAAAAATGGATTTATCTATTATTAGATAAATCCGGTTTGCAAAAATATAAAAAATGGATTTAGGGTAAATATTTTTCTTGAAAACGGATTTATCTAATTTTAACATAAATCTGTTTTGGAAAAAAACCAAAAACAGATTTATCTTTAAATTAGATAAATCTGTGTGAAGAAATGTATCAGGGGTATTTTCAGATTATCATATTTTGTGGGGGTATAACTTGATAATGTGGGGTACCAAAAAAATTTAACAGTTAAGATCCCCTGATTTTGGCCCAATATTGAAGAACTTCTCTAAAAATTGTACAGTATTATTTAATTAATTTTTTATTAACAATAAAAAAATGGCTTAAATACTTGTTACCCCCCTACAAATATAACCATTATTCATTTGCCACCCTGCAAATTTTTTTTTTCAAAAAAGTACCTTGCAAAATGTAAAATTATCCAGTTACCCCCCTGCTGTTAACTTTTCTGTTAAAAAATGACGTGGCAAACTTAGATGTGTCAGCACTGATGTCAGTGCCACGTGTCACCATATTATTGGACTTTTGTGACACGTGGCATTGACATGCCACGTCAGTATCCTATGTCGTCATGGCCACATGGCTCTGACATGTGCCAAGTAAGCAACCAATGGATGGCTGCCACGTGGCACTAGCTTGGCTAAGTGGAGGCACATTTGTTACTAAAAAAATTATGTTTTGAGGTGAATGGGGTATTGAACTCATGACCTGATGGTGGTTGGGGTGTCCAAGTACCACTAGGCCATAACATGATTTGTGTTTTTTTACACAACTACATATATATATATATATATTACATAAGTAGAAAACGAAATCATCATCATCATCAACGCAAATGGCTGCAATCTGGAATCATCATCAATACAAACTGGAAAACGAAATCGAATTGGTTCTTAGATCTCGTTTGTGAATTTTGTTTTTGGAATAATCATCATCATCAATATAAACTGGATTTACGTTTTTGAAAACAAACTGAAAAACGAAATCCCAGATCCGAAAACCCTAAACTGGATGTGCTCTTCTGCTTCTCCTTCTCCTTCTCCTTCTCCTTCTTCTCCTTCTCCTTCTCCTTCTTCTTCAAATCCATGAAAAACGCAGATCTCATCATCTTCTTCTTCTTCACAGCATCAGCATTACCATCTAAATAGCAATGTGCTACATCCATGCCGACCAGATGATTGCCTATTATGAACCCACAAGTAAGAATCGTAGAATGCGAGAAAGAATGAACAAGGATGAAAATTCTATCAGTGAACGAAAGTTGTAAGAACGTAGGACTCTCCTCCAAGGGGTTCACTTCATAAAGAGTTTCACTTGTCACACAAACTATAAAATTCTCAGAACGAATCTTTCTACCCTTATTCCTATCTAACTGATACTACCCTAATATTGCTCAACTAGCTTAATAGCAACTTTTGCATCACATAACAAAACTGAATTGGATCAAGCTTAACACAAAGGTAAACCATGCACAACCATCCAAAAATTATTAAAATCCGAAATAAAAAAGTAGTAATATAGATGAGAAAAAGGCGCAAGTTTATGCGGAGATAACGTGGAGGAAACAGATTTAATGACTTTAGAGTGGGAAAATCACCGTGACTTTCTCTTCATCTTGTCTAATGTTTCTCTCTCATCTTTTTCTCTCTAAATATGCCCAAAGTCATCAAAGTTATAGCCTCTTAAAGTCACTAAATTCAAATCCGTATGAGCATTCTAACTCGGAACAGGTGAGCATTCAAAACACTAACTCCAACATCTAGTTGTGAACAGTGAAAATTTATGATAAATTCTATATTGCAAGTAATAAAGATACCAAGACAGTCCAACACGTAGATTATCAGCCAAGTGAATCATTTTTTAGAACTTTTATCAAACACCTTACAGGCAAAATTGAAATAAATTCACAATGTCTAATCTAAGCCATTCAAACCTACAATCTACTCACAATTGATTAATCTCAGACAGTAAATTGAATGAAAAGCATGTGAAATATACCGAGGAGCAGATGAAAGAGTGAGAACTGAGAAGCAATGTAGGCAACGGCGCTGACTGAAGTTCAATAATCAAACGTGAACGGTACACCGCTGGAGCAGTCAACGGCAGTCCGTACTAAGCCCCTCTCCAATCCTCTTCCGATTCCCTCCTATTATATGATTTTGTACCAGACTACAAGCACGCATGAAGATGAAAGCTAACTCTTTTAATTTGGATTTTTTTATGGCTTAAATACTTGTTAATCGCTGCAAATATAGCCATTATCCATTTACCCCCGCAAAAAAAAACATTCAAAAAATACCTTGCAAAATATAAAATTATCCAGTTACCCCCCTGCTGTTAACTTTCCTGTTAAAAAAACGACATGGCAAACTGGGATGACGTCGGTGCCACGTGTCACCATATTATTGGACCTTTGTGACACGTGGCACTGACATGCCACGTCAGCATCCTATGTCACCATGGCCACATGGCTCTGACATGTCACGCCAGCAACCAATAGATGGCTGCCACGTGACACTGGCTTGGCAATGTGGTGCACACTGTTGTTACTATAAAAAAATATTCATTTTGGCAAGTAAGAGGAATCGAACCCATGACCTCATACTGATAAACACAACCAAATACCACTGAACGTATTGTGTTAATAAAGCCAACATGCATTATATATTCCTTGTATTAATTTTCAAGAAATCTTCATCTTCATCAGATCTGAATATTGCATCATCTTCATCTTCATCAGATCTAAACAAAAACACAACAAAAATTAAACCCGAATATTAATTTCGATTTCGTTTACGTTTACGTTTTCGTTTCTTTAAACCTGAATATTGCATTTTCGATTAATTTCTGCAATCTTATCAAAGAAGAATTCGAAGAAGAAGAAGAAGAAGATGATGATGAGATCTGCGTTTTTCATGGATTTGAAGGAAGAAGGGCTTATGTGAAGAAGAAGAAGGGTATGCGAAGAGCACACCCAGTTTAGGGTTTTCGGATTTGGGATTTCGTTTTTCAGTTTGTTTTCAAAAACGTAAATCCAGTTTATATTGATGATGATGATGAGTCCAAAAACGAAATTCACAAACGAGATCTAAGAACCAATTCGATTTTGTTTTCCAGTTTGTAGTGATGATAATGATGATGATTCCAGATTGCAATTCCTTGTATTAATTTTCAAGAAATCTTCATCTTAATCAGATCTGAATATTGCATCATCTTCATGAGATGTAAACAAAAACACAACAAAAAGTAAACCCGAATATTAATTTCGATTTCGTTTACGTTTACGTTTTCATTTCTTTAAACCTGAATATTGCATTTTCGTTTAGTTTCGGCAATCATAATCCAAACCAACCAGAAACTAATCATCATCTTCAACAACACGGAATTTTAACAAACGAAAATCTGAACATTAACAACAGATCTTGCAATATTCAGGTTTAAAGAAACGAAAACGTAAACGAAATCGAACTTAATATTCGGGTTTAATTTTTGGTGTGTTTTTGTTTAGATTTGATGAAGATGAAGATGATGCAATATTCAGATCTGATGAAGATGAAGATTTCTTGAAAATTAATACAAGGAATATATAATGCATGTTGGCTTTATTAACACAATACGTTCAGTGGTATTTGGTTGTGTTTATCAGTATGAGGTCATGGATTCGATTCCTCTTAGTCTTACTTGCCAAAATGAATATTTTTTATAGTAACAACAGTGTGCACCACATTGCCAAGCCAGTGCCACGTGGCAGCCATCTATTGGTTGCTGGTGTGACACATGTCAGAGCCACGTAGCCATGGTGACATAGGATGCTGACGTGGCATTGTCACAAAGGTCCAATAATATGGTGACACGTGGCACTGACGTCAGTGCTGACGTCATCTTAGTTTGCCACATCATTTTTTTAACAGAAAAGTTAACAGCAGGGGGGTAACTGGATAATTTTACATTTTGCAAGGTCTTTTTTGAATGTTTTTTTTTTTGCGGGGGTAAATGGATAATGGCTATATTTGCAGCGAGTAACAAGTATTTAAGCCATAAAAAAATCCAAATTAAAAGAGTTAGCTTTCATCTTCATGCGTGCTTGTAGTCTGGTACAAAATCATATAATAGGAGGGAATCGGAAGAGGATTGGAGAAGGGCTTAGTACGGACTGCCTGTTGACTGCTCCAGCGGTGTACCGTTCACATTTGATTATTGAACTTCAGTCAACGCCGTTGACTACATTGCTTCTCAGTTCTCACTCTTTCATCTGCTCCTCGGTATATTTCACATGCTTTTCATTCAATTTACTGTCCGAGATTAATCAATTGTGAGTAGATTGTAGGTTTGAATGACTTAGATTAGACATTGTGAATTTATTTCAATTTTGCCTGTAAGGTGTTTGATAAAAGTTCTGAAAAATGATTCACTTGGTTGATAATCTACGTGTTGGACTGTCTTGGTATCTTTATTACTTGCAATACAGAATTTATCACAAATTTTCACTGTTCACAACTAGATGTTGGAGTTAGCGTTTTGAATGCCCACCTGTTCTGAGTTAGAATGCTCATACGGATTTGAATTTAGTGACTTTAAGAGGCTATAACTTTGATGACTTTGGGCATATTTAGAGAGAAAAAGATGAGAGAGAAACATTAGACAAGATGAGAGAGATAAAGAAAAAGTCACGGTGATTTTCCCACCCTAAAGTCATTAAATCTGTTTCCTCCACGTTATCTCCGCATAAACTTGCGCCTTTTTCTCATCTATATTACTATATTATTACTTTTTTATTTCGGATTTTAATAATTTTTGGATGGTTGTGCATGGTTTACCTTTGTGTTAAGCTTGATCCAATTCAGTTTTGTTATGTGATGCAAAAGTTGCTATTAAGCTAGTTGAGCAATATTAGGGTAGTATCAGTTAGATAGGAATAAGGGTAGAAAGATTCGTTCTGAGAATTTTATAGTTTGTGTGACAAGTGAAACTCTTTATGAAGTGAACCCCTTGGAGGAGAGTCCTCTATTTCTACGTTCTAACAACTTTCGTTCATTGATAGGATTTTCATTCTTGTTCATTCTTTCTCGCATTCTACGATTCTTACTTGTGGGTTCATAATAGGCAATCATCTGGTCGGCATGGATGTAGCACATTGCTATTTAGATGGTAATGCTGATGCTGTGGAGTTTTGCCCACATAATGGTTACCACAATGTTTTAGCAGCATCCACTTACACATTACAAGAAGGTGGTGAGCCCAGTCGGCGTGGAAGTATTTCACTCCGCAATATTGATGTGGACACAGGCCACCTTGACATGTTTTTTAGTGAGGAGACTTGTGGGATATTTGACATAAAGTGGAATCCCCCTGTCGAGAACATGAATCCTCTTTTAGCTCAAGCAGATGCTGATGGATACTTGAGAATTAAGAAGCTAGATGGTTTTTGTGATGGAGTAGAAGGTATGGATTCATCCCTTGATTTATTATTAATTTCTGTAACACTATTTTCACTGGTGAGTGCAAGCATGATACTGGAAAGTATTCTTCAGTACTTACCCTTAATAAATTGGCAGTAGAAAGCACCCAAAGCACCAAAGTACACAACAGTTAACTGCTTCATTGTGAAAGTATGAAATGTTAAACTTAACATATCCATAATTGTTTATACTGTGCGAAAAACCCCTCTTGACACTGATAGGTTTGGTTCCTAGTTTGGCTATTCCAAGGAATATAACTTGTTTGTATTTAATTTACCGTCTCTTTCTAAATAAAAGCTCCCTCCCCCGCTATAGTACTGAATGAATACTTAATAGTTAATCCTGTTATTTTACCCTGTAATATTTACAAATTACCTTCCAATTTTTTAGAAGCGTATTGTTTTAAAATATATCAAGGACTTGGTTTCTTTACATGCAAAGTAGATGTCAAAAGTTGAAAGCTATTTGGATATGCACTTGTGTTTTCTTTAGGAAGATTGGTTGTCTATTAAGTATCTAACACAAAATACAACCTCTTACTTTGCATTTAAACCTTAAGCATTAACTTCCACAAATCAAAGTCTCTTCTTTGTAGATAAAGTAGTGACGCATGTCTAAGTTTACCATGGAAAAAATATTGCATTTTGCCTAGAGATACAGTCATTTGTTAATGGCCTCATCCACGATATCACATTCTCTCATTTCTAAGTTTGTATTTTGCCAAAGAGAGCTAGCTATGCTTCCTTTTTACAATTACACTGTATTAAAATTTGTTATTCATTCTATGGCAGGGGCAAATCTAAAAGAGATTACAAGTGAAAAAATCAGTAACTCTATGTGCCTGTACCTGGATTGGAACCCTTCAGCCACATTGATCACAGTAGGGCTTTCCGATGGCTTTGTGTCTATTGTCTCTCTTCTTGAATCCAAGCTAGAAATACAGGAAGAGTGGAAGGCACATGATTTTGAACTCTGGACAACCTCCTTTGATATCCACCAGCCAAATTTGGTATACACTGGCTCTGATGATTGTAAGTTCAATTGTTGGGATTTGCGGGATAGTCCCTCCAACCTGGTATTTCAGTGCTCTAAAGTTCACAAAATGGGCGTTTGTTGCATTGAAAAGAGTCCTCATGACACAAATAGCTTATTAACTGGCAGTTATGATGAATTATTGAGGGTATGGGACATAAGATCAATCTCAAAACCCGTTAATGAGACGTCAATTAGCTTAGGGGGAGGAGTTTGGAGGGTGAAGCACCATCCTTTCATTCCAGGTCTGGTCTTGGCTGCCTGTATGCACAATGGTTTCGCAATTGTTGCGATTAAAGGCAACAAAGCCGAAGTGCTCGAAACCTACAAGAAGCATGATTCCCTTGCATACGGAGCAGACTGGCATAAAGGAGAAGCAAATCTCGCGGGTGGAAGAACTAAACCACTAGTGGCTACTTGCTCATTCTATGACAAACTTGTCCGGCTATGGAGGCCCTCCAATGATATTATCTTGTAAATTGATGTTGAAGTTGAGCTCAGTTTGGAATGTAAGCATAACTATTTGTTTTTCAATAATGGTTGCATTAATTTTTTTTTTGGTGAACATGGTTGCATTAATTAAACATTGAAATCTAACACTCTTTTTGCAATAGTAGAGATCCTCTCCTCTCCATTTGTAGCCTTACTCTAGGGTTGACTAATTCACAGTGAACAAACTAATTTGTACACATTTTTGTAAAATGATCTTAAAGCAAGGAAAAAGATTAATGGCTCTATACTGAAACATGATCTAAAACATTTCATAGCTGTATAAAAGTCTGTACCAGAAATTACAAACATTTGAAATTAAACATGAGTATATATGGTCTTTCATGTGGAGATGAAGTTATGTCATTTGGAAATCTTTTGCAAGAAAAATGAATATAAGGAAAATTACGAATATGAGGACACCCACCCCACCCTACACAAACCTAGATCCGATGCTTCTGTTGGTATGTATTATCGTATCTTCTGCTCTATTTATTTTTATAGGAAGAAAATTGATAGCGTGGCATTGAAATGGTTGGCACTAGACTGGGACTATTTTAAGACACTGTAGGGTATGACCGTATGGTGTTGCACCCAAAGCTCTGCATGCATGTGTGGTTGGTTGATAATCTTCCCCCAGTACATTTGTATAATCTAAACATTATTATTGGGTTTCAATCATTTAATGGGTTTTTTATCGTAAGGAATTCATTTATCTATATCATTTATAAAGGAAATCACATTATAAGAGATTAACATCGACAACATACTCGAATCCCACCTCAAGGGTTCGTCTGAGTGGTAATTGGACACGCATTCCACCTCAAGGTCTCGAGTTCGAATCTTAGGTGTGGTAAAACCTCCGTTGGGAGGAAAGAACCACACGGACTGACAAAGTCAGGTATACACGTGGCCAACCAAGTTCCTCAGCATAGATTAGTCATCGGCAAAGTCGATGAATGCGCACCAATAACACGGTTACCAAAAAAAATCAGTAACAACATGCTTGGCAAACACAAAACCAACCATACACACAAAAAATGAACACGCAAGAGTGTAAAAAAAAAATCATCAACAACATGCTTGGCAAACACAAAACCAACCATACACACAAAAAATGAACACACAAGAGTGTCATCTGAAAAAAAAAAAAGAAATAATTATTTAAAATACATAATCAAACACGATAAAAAGAATGAAAAGAAGGGTGCTTTGTTGCACAGCCACCATGCATGCATAGTCATCATGCCTCTCAGTCGTCTACAAATTGCGCCTCTTTGTCGATCGTCAACCCTTGTCGACACTGGGATGGAAAAATGGGCCAGCCCGCCCAGCCCCTCGGTGGGTTTGCGGGCTAGCCCACCATTAAAATAAATAAATAAATAGTGTACCTAAAGCATACTTTTTTGGCTTAATAGGCCGGTTGGTCCGACCAAGCCCTGCCAAAGACAAGTTAAAAACTAATGCTATTGAGGTCATTCAAAGCCAATCGGGATTAATATGGTATTATAATTGGGATATGTAAATGCCCTTAAATCCACCAAGCTAGAGGAAAGAAGTTTTGGTCTATTGCAAGGGTAAAAAACATTGGAAGATTCAAAGGTGTAAAATAAGAATAACACTATTTTTGGTTCTATAGAAACTAGAAGGAAAGAAAGAGGATGGAGGGAAAGACTACAAAATATTCATTTTTCCACCGTTTGGTATCCAATTAAGAAGGCGAGGAAAGAAAGTTTTTCAATGGGACCCACACTAGATAAATATATTTAAAAAAGGAAAATGTTAGATGTTACAAGAGATTTTTACAAGAAACAAAATAATGTTATGTGACGGTATGTAATACTCACAAATTGTAACCACTCATTCTCTCATGTATTGTTACCAAGTTGTTAATTGGCCAAATGCTCTATTTTTATGCATTCTTCTTTTTCTTTGAAAAATCTCTCATAACAAATAACAATGCGCTTTAAAAGAAAACTTTTTAAAATCACACAGACACACACATAATTTCTATTCATAAAAATATATTATTTCTGAATAAGGGTATTCATGCCATTCACTAAATAAATATATTTCTTTCCTCTCACTTGCTACTCTACTTTCACTCAAACTAAACAATCAAAAAATCAATACACTTTCTACTCACTTTCTTTCTTATAACATTCTTTCCTTTCACGTTCTTTTCTCTATCCAAACACAAACAAAGTGTAAATGTTATTTAAATAAACATAGGCATGTCGTAGTTGTAGATACTTTCCCTTAGAATTGTTTCACCGTCTTCAAGAGTGCTCAAGTAATATAAGCATACTAATGCAGCAGCAACAACCGCCATCATCATTATCATCGTAGTCATATTCATACCGCAAAATCGCATTTGCTTTCTCCTACACTCTTCTCCTTCTCCATTTCTATCACGTTTTAGACTAGTGCTAGGCAAGAAATTTGTCATACTCAAAAGCCTGCAATGTACTTCAATCAGACAACAATATGCAAGGTTATAAATCAAGGTCTGCAACGACAAACTAAATCGCAGCAATAAGGATTTTAGAGTCTCCTCGACTGCAATCTAAATCACATAGGCCTCATTCAACAACTATTCTCCATATTATCAAATATTGCAATGCAACTATGAATTAAAACCTTGTCACTAAAATAAAAACAAGAGTAAACACCCAAATTGGTCCTTGAGAAGAAATTGGAGACCAGTTTTGTCCCCGAGAAATATAAAATAAAAAGTACTAATTCAGTCCATGAGAAATAAAAATATGGGTTGAATTATTACCTGATAGAGACTAAAATGTCCCTAAAAAATTATCTCAAAAGAACTAATTTGACCCACTTTTAAGATTGTTGATGATCAAATTGATACTTTTCATTTTTAAGGGAGTAGGTTGGTTTTTCACATTTTACTTGCTAGGGACCAATTTGAGTATTTTTCCAAAAACAAATACAATCAAATCAAAAAACTTTGAGCATACAGTCACTGGAAGTTGATCCACAATCTGCCACATAATGACTCGAATTCATGGCGAATTTTTCACAATCACTCTTAGGGTGTGTTTGTTTGGGGTGAATTAGGGGAGAGAGAGATAGAGAAGAGAAAGTAAGAGAGGAGAGAGTGATTTTATGTTTGGTTGATGGAGAAATGAGAAAGAGAAAGATGGATGATTATTTTAGTGTTTTTTTTTGCAATTTCTCCATTTGTGAGAAGAAAGTGAGGAAAAAAGTCTTAGGAATTATGCTTTTACCACTTTGCCCTCACTTTAATTACCCTCACTAATTAAATTAAATGATTAAAATAAATATTTAGCTAATTAAAATAAATATATAGCTAATTTCATTATATACTTAAAATAAATATTAACTTAATTATATTAAAATAAAAAATTAAAATAAATGTTTAGTTAATTAAACTAATAAATAAATTATATATTGATTCTTAGTTTATGAGTGTTTTGGTCTTTTCAAAAGTAGTATCGTTTCTCTCTTTTCTCTTTCTCTCCAACCAAACTAAGAGACACCTCGCTCCCCTATTTCTCTTCTCTTTCTTTAAACAAAACAACACCTCTAATCTAAGCTTTTACTCTCTCTAGCTCCTTACTCTTTCTCACATCCCTCTCTTCTAAACCAAACACACCCTTAGATCGAATATTATGGATACACAACATTAGTAGTTCCCATGTCTTAAAAAAAATTAGTATATAGTTCCATATTCATGAGTGAAGTGAAATTGCGGTAAGTATAAACATAGAAAACAACGCTTGAATTAAAAACGCAGCAGGTTATACCAAAAAAAATGCAGCAGGAACAAGTTACAAGATAGAAAAGGATTTAAAATACCAGCTGCTACAATATTAATATTAATAATAATAAAAATCTTGAAAGAATGAAAAGAGGACTCACGAGTGAGTTACAACAGAAGAATGTCGATGTTAGGGTTTGGAGGAAGTGAGGCACTAGTAGTTGTGAGTTGTGAGAATCTCTGAGGAGGAATTAGGGCATTTAATTTAATTTAGGGCTTGAGTTGAAAGGGAAAGTCGAAACGATTTTGGCGGCAAAGACCTGCTTTGGAATTCAACCGATTTTACAATGAGGCCCAATTTATTGTTACACTACCTTTTTCTTACAAAATACTATTGCACTACTAGTATGTAATATTAGGGAATTATTAAATAATAGCAACATACCCGTGTATACGGATGGACCGTACCGTGTTGCTTGATGCGAATGATTTTGAAATTAAATTTGCATACTAAAAGTAAAAATTTACACAAAATGTTTATCCATATCAAGTCAAACAAAGATCAAAATGATTTAAAATATTGTTATGTACTTATAGAAATGAAATTAAACTGATCGCTTATTATGTTTATCCGTCGTGACCCAAAAGCAAAATAATCATTGATAAATAGTAAACTTTTTAGAAATAGATGCATGGGCAGTTTGGTAATTTTAACAGCCATTTCTTTTCTTAAATTGATATATTAATATATAGATATAGTAGGGGTGCTTTTAGAGTGAGAGAGCAAATCAAATTTCTCACTGGTGAAACACTAAAATTGATCATTGGATATTGTTTAAAATGCTATGAATGGTTAAGATTGAATCAACCAATATTAAATCTCAACCAATGATGAATTTTTATACTACATCCAACGGTCAATTTTAGTGTTTCACTTGGTGAAAGATTTAATTTGTTCTTTTACCCTAGAATCACCCATATAGTAGCCTCCTCTCATTTTTACTAACATGTACTTTTTTTAGTTTTTCGTTTTTTCCTTGAAATGTCTGCGGTCGAGAAAGAGGCTAAAATGCATTTTTCGTCCTTTAAATTAATTTAAAATTTCGTTTTGGTTCTTTATGTTTTATTTTTCCCAGTTTGGTCCTCTAAGTTTCAAATTCGTTATACAAGATTTTTTTTGGACATTCCGTCCATCAGAGTTAACAGATGTTGACGTAGCCGTTATATTGATGACTAGTAGCCTATGTGGCTTTTACGTTCATTATGTTTTCGTCCTTTAAGTTTATTTTAAATTTCAATATAGTTCCTTACGATTAAAATCTTCATCTTCCCTAAAACTAAATTCTAAATTCAACTAGAAATTGTCCTTCACCCAAATTCTGTAAATCATATCAACAACTTTGATATGATACTAGTTTCGCTAATAAGTTCACAAGCTACAGTGGAGGATTATCCTTTTAAAGGCAGAAATGCAGACATTGCAAACATTTAAAATAAAATATCACAAATGCAGCAATGAGCAATCAATATATATATATATATATATATATATATATATATATATATATATATATATATACACACACACACGAATTCGGTTTAGGTGCAGTCGGACTGCTTGTGCAGTCAAGCAGTCGGCTATTGAGAGCCGTCCAATTAAGATCAGACGGTCCAGACTTTAAAGTCGGTTCTTTAATTAAACAAAAATAAAAACCGACTTTAAAATATGGACCATCCGATCTTAATCGGACGGCTCCCAATAGCCGACTACTTGACTGTACAAGCAGTCCGACTGCATCTAAACCAAATCCTACACACTAGTATGTATGACCCTGTGCGCTGTACGGGTATACATGTTCTTGTTATATGCGTAATTTTAAATTATTTTATCTTTGCATAGAATTTTATCTATATATATATATAGATATATTTAAATGTGTTTTCTAGGTTACTATGACTATGATGTTCTATTTTTTTTTAAAAAAAATGCATTTGTTGGCTGGCCTATTGGAATCCAAATTGAAACCTTTATTTGAGTAGTTAGATTTATTTAGTTTGGCGATTTATTACAAAATTTCCATAAAGTTATGTAATGAATTGTTTTAATCAGAAAAAATGTGTTTCTTTTTTAATTTATAATCTTGATTTAAAAGTTACTTTTCTATTTAAATGAAAACGTAACTACGTACGTAGTTTATAAAAAAAATTCTGTCCTTTATGGTTTAATACGGTCAGTAGATTTACTTAATGATCGTACTCACATGTGTTTATTGTTTTCGCGATCGAACAAATCGTATTAGTTAATATTTCTGGTGTTTATAGATGAGAGGACCTAGGTTTTACAATAAAGTAAATAGAAACCATATAAATTTAGCAATTAGATGAATTCGATTATAATATAGCAATAATCTTATCAATTTTGTGATTGTGATTTATAATAATAATTGCTATATAGTAATCAAGACAAATTTAAAGTTGATAAAAAATGAGTTTCAAATACATTTGTTACATCATATTTTTAATTCTTGCTTTACAGTAATGAATTCCACATCCCACAGTGACTTTGTAAAAATATTAAATAGGTGGCGTCCTTCTAATGAGCTGAAAAGCAAAGGAAGAAATATCACAATTAATAAAGACTGGAATATTTGAAAGGGTTGTAAATATGAATCATAAAACTTAAACCTATAACATTACTGAAAGGGTTGCTAATGTTATTGACCATCATAAGAATAAAAATATACTCATGTAGACAAATTTAATTAGTCCGAACATTACCCCGTGAACATTACTATCGTGTTCTTTCTATCAGCATGTAATCACTCTTTTTCTCAGTTGCCCATACTCTCCCCTATATGACAATAAAGTTAATATCACACCTTCAAACCAACATCAAAGCAAGAAATTCCACCTACATGATGTGAGATATATAATACGAATATGGATATATAAATTCTGGAAATTTAAGGAGCAAACGTCTTTTGGAACATTTAAAGGAATCAATCAATTACATGAGTTAACCAAAATAGGTTGCTATTATGACCTTCTGTATAGTTGCTCGTTGCTATGAAGTTTGTGATAAAAGAATAGATTTATATATTGAACCAAGAAACATTGGCAAAGAGTGATGGATGCGTGATGTTCTGTGAATCTAATAATAGGAAAAACAACTTTCCAGTCCACTCTCAGGTGTAGGGGAAAATAGATTATCCACTAACCGGAGATAAATTGTAATTGGTAAGAAAAACTTTGCTTAAAAAGAGCTTGGCTAAATTATAGTTTTGGTCCCCCTATTTTCAAAAATTCAGACATTTGGTCCCTCTATTTTAAAACTCAGACATTTGGTCCCCCAATTTTAAAAAATCAAATACATTTAGTCCAAAGAGGGACCAAATGTCTTTGATTTTTTAAAATTGGGGGACCAAATGTCTTTGATTTTTTAAAATTGAGGGACCAAATGTCTTTGATTATTAGCCATAAAAAACTGAAAATTCCTCTTGGGACTAAATGTCTTTGATTTTTTAAAATTGGGGGACCAAATGTGTGAGTTTTAAAATAGGGGGACCAAATGTTTGAATTTTTGAAAATAGGGGGACAAAAACTATAATTTAGCCAAAGAGCTTTTTGAAAAACTTGGCTTAAAAAAGAGCTTTTAGAAAATGTTAGTTTGTTCCACTATAGTATGCTAGATTCTGCAAAAAAAGCACTGCTAGATTCTGCTAGATTCCACTATAGTACACAATTTTCAGCAATCATTCTTAGAAAGTGTTATTCTACACATAAACAATGCTAAAAATAAGTTCAGGCGTAATGGATTTATTTCTTTGAATTTGTCCTGTCAACCGAGGATAACAAAGCCACAAACACTCAAACCACATTATACAATCTAGAAGGGGCAACTATTTGAAAAAGGAAAAAAACGTTGTAAAAAAGTAAAAGGAACAAGGCCGAAAATGGTTTAAAGAAGGAACCTGAAGAGTTTGAACTAGATGTATGGGAGTTTAAGTATCTACTACCGACCATTGCAACAAAATGAAGCCGACAACTTGCCTCAATATCAAAATCTGAATCATCAGCTATACATTGATGGATGCCATGGAACTCAATTAACTACTTAAAAGTCTTCTGAACGTTAGTGCATCTCGGAGTCAACATATGCAATTGGAAGTTTCACTCTTTAGTTGCAGCAAGATTCTTTGTCACCTCCACTTGAGCAGTATCATTTCTCGAATTGATGACTTTAGTACCTTTAAGCACAAGTCAATCCATTTGTATGCTTTTTTTTACAAAAAAAGAAGACAAAAAAATAGAAAATGTAAAAAATATCACAATAACATGGAAAATAAGACATTAGCAATTTGTAGTGTAATAAAAATAGCATTGTGCAATCAATCCAAATAGCCGGATACTTTAAAATCTTACCTTGACCATCATAAAAACACAAAGCAGAGTAGACTCATCCATATCAGTATATGCAACATGCTACCAAAAGAAAATAAAATATAAAAGCAATATCATGTTGGTGGTTAGATAAGATCAAGCTAAGTTGAAGAAAAAAAAATTAATGATTTGTAAAATACAATCTTAAGAGCAGTATCAACTTTACTCATGTTTATTCCTAAAATTGCAATTCACTTGATCAAATTTGGCTTCTTTTGGAAACGCGCCCAAAGGTTGTTTATGACTAAACACCTGATTCGGGACATGATTTGAAATTGATTGATTGACGAGAAGTAAAAATAAACCTGATTTCAAAATGAATTAAAAAGAGATTCAGCATCCTGGTGTGAACCATCACCGGCTCCTTCCGCTTCCTTGTTACAATAGGACGAAAACAGCGGCATGCCACAAATGCTGTCCAGCGGCACCAAAGTTTTCCAACTCAAATCCGAGCCGCGGGCCATTTGGACGCCGGAGCAAGCAACGAACACGACGACGCCAACTCACTCAACCACACAAATTGAGTATTTGGTCACTCTCATCTCAAATAGGACCAAAATTAACTCACCTGAATATGCCATCAGAACCCATGAAAAAAAGCCAAAAAAAAGGATCCAATGTCAATGATCAATTTACAGAGAAAACAATAGGAACCAACAAATAGAATAAACATCTAACAACATCATAAGCTTGACTCATTAACAAAGGGAGAAGTTTCCGGTTAATCAACAAAGACAACTTGCAAAATAGATAGTAGATACCTTATTAGTGCTTCGCACGTTGACGCAACTGCTCCGTGTGCCGTTTTAATGGTTCTTGCAATTTCACAACAGCTCTGTGCGCAGTGACGCTTCTTCTGCCGGTCTGTCGCTCTCTCCGCAAACTCTCTATCTGCCGCTCTCTCCCTCGGTGTCCAACTTCTATGCTTCATGGTTGAGCCCGCACTTCCCTTTCTCCCCGCTGTCTCTTTTGTTTCATCCTCATCTCCCTCAAAGAGCAAGCAAAACAAAAACAAACAAAAAAAAAGATCAAGAATCTGAGGATAGTATTTAGAATGAAAAATATCAATTCATCATCAGACTTGCATCATATTCTTCATCATGATCTGGCTCATGTGATTGATAATCTGCCACAAATGGATTGAGTAAAGTTAAAAGAGAAATAATTGCCACTTGTAACTTCAAAGATACATATTTCTACCCACCAACATCAGCTTCCTTAGAATCATCGATAATGTCTCCATTTATGTTTTAAGAGGAACGAAGGGGGAAATCAGGTTAGAAAGAAGAAGCACAAAACAGAATCATGTACCTATCATCATAAACTTTTCAATACCCATGCATATAGGTTCATACACACAATTCATCGAGCACCAGGAATGCAACGACTCACACATACTGGAAGAAGAAGAAGAAGAAGAGTGAAAAGAATGAAAAGAAAATGGAAGCTTTTTCCCGTAGAGATTGAATATAAAACAGAGAAAATTAGACAGGGAGAGAAAAGGACTCACCACTGCTTGTCATTGTTGGTCTCCATCGGCTCTCATTTACACCGTTGTAAACCAATTCTCTTGAACAATTCTCCGGAACAATCAGATAAAATCGTTTTGAAATTCAAACCTGAAACGGATAATAAATGCGAATTAAAAGTGTGATCCCATCTCTATGGAATTTCGGGCTATCAATATTAATGATTGTTAACATACGCGTTTGTTAGGATTCCTTCTTGAATACATTTTGTGCCTTTATTAGCCGAGGATCATTGCTCACTTGGCTTCCACGTATTAGTTATGTGATTGCGTGGCTTTTATTGATATTATCACTACAACATTTTTTGTCTCTAGCAACACATCCTTTGACAACATGCAAAAAATGTTGCTTAAATCATATTTGAGAACTGTTGCCTCTAAATCAATGTTTTATAGCACACTCTTTTGGCAACACGGAATAAATGTTCCTTAAATTCTATATGACTACATTTTTAGATTGTTGCTATCCTGTTTCGTTTGCAACATTTAATAACTGTTCCCTAAACTTTCACTAGCAACAGTTTCTAATTGTTACACTAATTATTTTAAACGGGAACATTTCTTTTGGTGTTGCCTTTAAAATTATATTTAAAAATTAAATTTGGTTAAATTTCCTTTAGGGGGTACTATCTTTATTTCATTTAGGAGGTACTATCTTTATTTCAACAGTTTCTAATCAACATTTTTTCATTTCATTTTAGGGGGTACTATCTTTATTTCATTTAGGAGGTAAAATTTTTACTCATTCCCTCTCTTTTTTTTACACCTAATTCACTTCCCTCCGAAAACAAAAGAAAGATATATTATTTACTGAAAAATTAAATCTGAGATTAATTAGTTCACTCATATTCATTCTCGCGGTTCCTCTCAAAATTAATTCACTCAAAATTAATTCTTCCGCCTCTCAAAATTATTCACTCATATTCATTCTCGCGGTTCCTTCTTCCTCTACCGCCTCTCAAAACTCTCAGCGCCGCGTCCCCCTCATCGGCTCATCCCCAACCCTAGCTTCCATTTCTCTCCCTCTTCACCGATCGTCTCTTCTCCTCTTAGCCCCAGCTTCGCCTTACCTGACTCGTATCCATTTCAAAGGAGCAGAACAGCTTTTTCGCCTTAGGAGCAGAACAGCTCCATTTCAAAGGTTAGGCGCGATAGCCACTCCTTTTTCGCCTTAGGAGCAGAGCAGCTCCATTTCAAAGGTTAGGCGCGATAGCCACTCGGCAAGAACCTGTTCTCCGATTCTCTATTCTCCATCATTCTTCACTAATTTGATTTCTTGATTTCAAGGAGGAACCACTCTCCGAATCTATCTTTCTATTTATGCTACTAGGGATTTGGGATGTGGGAATATGGGTAATACTGCAACTTCAATTGTTCTGAATTTTTTGGGTTTAATTATTTGGTTTTATTTGTTGTTACAGGTTTGATCTTTCTTCTCTGAAACAAACGAAGTTCGCAAACCAGTTCGTAGACCGTTTGTCGCTGCCTATAGCTTACGTTTGATTGCTCGCTCACTCCATTGTTTGCTGATTTGAGGTTAGTTCTTCTTACTAGTAAAAGATTGGGAGTTTTAGGAATTTTCAATTAACTTAAAAATATGCTGCAATATGATTATGATTAGAAAACTACTTAATATGGCAGAACATTAGCTCTAGAGTAATATTCTATTTACATCTATAATTTGTTATAATTATTCCCTTGTAGATATAATATATTTTTGCTAAGTAGATCAAACATGATAAACAAGGATTGGGTGGACTTGCCTCCACACGGTGTGGAGGATTTGTTTTTTATTATAAGTTCTTCCTTTAGGATTGGAATTGATTAAACTACGATGTCAGTTTGTTTATGATTATGGATTCGAATTGGTGTTTGAACTAGTTTGATTGTTAAAATTTTTTATACATTATATATTTTGCACTTAATCCATTTATTTTAGTTTACCAATTATATCATTAAAATTTAAAGCTAACTGTGTTGAATATATATAATCAAATTTTAGTTTTATTTGTATGTTTATGGATTATATATAATGTTAAGGTAAAGATGTTTGTTTAATGTAATAGTATTTTTAATAATTTTATGAAATGAAAATAAAATTAAGAGTAGAGTTGCAAATTTTTTTTGGTACTTTTAGCTACAAAGTTACATGTTAAAATTGTTTCTTATATACCATGTACAACAGTTAAAAATTGTTGTCTATATAAAAGACAACAGTTATAAAGTGTTGTTTTGTTAATGTTTAGGGAACAGTTATGACCTGTACTTAAATGTAGCAACATTCTCTAAATGTTGCGTTAGGTGTGGACGATAAATGTTGCCTCTTCGTAACCTATAGGCAACATTTTTCGAGAATGTTGCCAGAAAGTGCAAAAAAATGTTGCCATAGACAATAGGTAACACTGGCTTAGTCTACACCTGGGAAATGTTGCCTATACTTTCGGGCAACATTTTTTATAGTTCTGGCAACAATTTTTAAATGTTGTTAAAGACCAAAAATGTTGTAGTGTATATATGGCAGAGTACGTGGACAGTCCAATTGGACTGTTCATGATTTAATATAGTTATGATTATGATTATAATTATGATATATATAGAAATGCAAGAAAATAGAGAGAGAAAAATAAGAACAACTGCCTTTGATAAATAATCATTTTAACTATTTTTAATATAAATCATCATCTGTAATTCAGTCAATAATATTTTTGTTTGTTCTATAATATTTTTACTGTAGTTTTTATTGGAATTATTTTCTAATAAATTTCACTTGGAAACAACATCCTTATAACCCGGCCACAAAAAGGAGAATTTAAAGGGAAAAAAATTATGTAAGTTTAGAAAACAAATAGAGAGTTAACTCATATTTGTGCATGTCCTTTTCATTTGATCCTTTTCACTTGTGATAAAATAGTAAGGTAGAATGTGATGCATGTATATTACATGCCACAATGCATGACCAAAGTCCACTCCAGTCCTTTTTTTAGGTCAAACTGACTTACCCTAACCCCACCATTTACACTATCCCATGATTAGAAAGTGATGTTTGGATACCTTACATGTTATTCTGTGAGATTGTTGCCGCAAAAGATGAACAAATCATACATTCATATTCTTTTTTTATTATAATGAATAGAATGCTTTCACACTCTTTTTCCAGTAATCACATACTTGTTTTATTTACAGTATTTGGTTTAATAGCAAGTTTATGTTTAATGTATAATTTTGATATTCTTTGTTTTTATTATAATATCCCCTCTTGTTATTTAATTACGCTTCTCCACACTTGAAGTGCTAGCTCAGTGGTAAGAGCTAGCTTTATATTCTCAAAGTGCTGAGTTCAAATCCCCCTTAAGACAGTTGTAAATTGGTCATCAATGACACTTTGATTAATAAAAAATTTCCCACTTCCCCAATTTTTGAAAAAAAAATTACGCTTCTCCCTTTAGATGTTGGGTAGCCATGACGAACTAAGAAAATTGTGTCTTTATATTTATTTGAATATTACTCTTTTTGCATGTTTGGTTGCAAAATCATTAATAATAAGTTTATAATCAACGTTCTTTAGAAAAACACTTTCAAAAGAAATAAAAAAAAATTATTAATTTGTCTTATGTATATATATGCTCGATCTCAACTATGATTAACTACTTCAATTTATAAAATATTCTTTCAAAATATGCAATAGTAACAAAAATAGTTAATATCATTTTTTAAGCTTTGTATGTATTAGAGAAATAATTAATTGACCCTGTTAAAAGTTTTCTTTATCCATGCAATTGTTAAATTTTATTTATTTATTTTTTTGACCAGATTAATTTTTATTATATATATATATATATGATATAATAATATTTTTATTTAAATATTTATTCTGCTAAGTAATAAAATATTTGGCATCCCAAGGACTTGGGCGGTGGCCTATTATGTCCACGCTCGTCCTAAATAGACCCGGTCTTACTTTAACCCTAAGAACATCGGGTTTGCTCGGGTCTAAGAACGGTTTATGATCTAAAAAATGACCCTATAAAAATTTAGGGCCGGGTAAGGGACAAGTATAACTCGTCGCTTCTCACCCCTAAAAATGCCTAGTATTTAATGTTCTCTCTATAAGGGAGTAATAAAAAAATTTATGCCTAGCTAGTTTTCGTTTTTCGATTTTCTGTTTCATGCATTTGTAGTAAAAACAAATAAATTGAGTAAAAAAATTTATTATTAATGCAATAAAAACATATTTTGCCTTGGTATAAGTATTTATTTTAAATTTGTAGGCCTATTACCAATCAAAGTCATTTTTTATATAAAACGGGGCAAAAAGCCCAAAAACGATTATACGGGAACTAAGCGAGGAGTAAAAACTCCAAAAACATCATCATCCACAAACTGCTTAACACAATCAGGAGGAGCTTCAAACAAAACATAGTGACTTTCGTCTTGCAAGTGGCAACCGAGAGCAGCAAGGCCATCGGCCACTCTATTGGCCTCCCTGTAAACATGCTTAATAGTTACCCTCCACTCCAAAACAAGAATCTGTCTGATGCGGTGAACAAGACAGTACTACGACCTTTAAAACTACCAACAGAGGCACCCGAAATGCACTTGACCACAAAATCAGAATCCAGATTGAGATCAACACACCTAAAATCTCTATTATGAGCAAGCTTCAAACCCAAAAAAAAACACTCCAAAGCTCAGCCAAAGACCCTTAGCCGAACCCAACCTACGAGCAAAGCCCACAATCTAAGCACCTGAAGTACAACGCAACACACCACCACAACCAGCAGTAACCGGGTCTCCTCTGGAGGGACCATCACAATTTAATCAAACCCAAAGTCATTCGTGCAATAGTAATGAGGCAGGGAATGACCACCTGGTCATGGGTTCAAGGTCAACACTTCAACTCCCGTTATACACATTTTGTCAAGAATTAAAAAAAAATACACATTTCTTACATTTTCGGTAATTATCCTAGGAGTAGAAACTCCATTAGCATCATCAGCAACTAAAGCAATCAGGAGGATATCTGCATTTGCAAGTTAGCTAACTACAATCTTAGAGTCAACTTGTAGTCCACAAATCAGTAACTTTTGTCCCAGGCTATTCTTAATCCTTCAAGAACACTCCACAGTTCAACCACAAGCATTGAAGCCCCGCCAAGGTAAATGAGCAAATCCCCAAATCCAGCCACCATGACTGTGTCTCAACACCTCACAACTAGCAGCATCTATCGAGTTCTTTTTAGAAGCACCGTCACAATTCAAACACACCCATCCCCCCATAGTAGGAGACCATTTGACCTGGATTTCAATATACGATCGAGCGCCATCAATGGAGCTTTTGCTTAGATCTTCAAAATAAGGAGAGATATGGTTAATAACCACCTGAGCAGAATTATGAGGTCTAAGGAAATCTGGATCATGCTCTCTTTTGTTTCTCCACACCCATAATGAATCTGTCTCCACAACTGAGCTCAATATTAAAACTGATCCAATCGACAAAATCACATTTCTTTTGTTGATCATATTGAGCATAGATGAGAGTGTCACTACTTTACTAACGTGGCGACGCCACCTCTACTGCAGCCTTTTTTATGATACAATCTTAAAATACACTGGTTAGCGTTACAACTACACAAAAAGGCATCAAATCAAACTGCACCCCGCTTTACTTATTGTTTCACATGAGATAATCATCACGAAGGCTTCCCAAAATTGGATTTGACCAATATTTTTCCTCATATGACCATACAATACATATGCTATTGATAAAAAACAACCGGATTGAAATTCACAGCTGTTGCAAAGGCTGTTGTTCACTTCATTTCCATTATATTTTGGGGCATTTTTGGTCTTTTCATGACCAAAAATATCTTCAACTATTTTTTGTTCACCCAAATGTTTTGTAACTGCAAAAGATTACGATCCTAAACAACCAATGTTGGAGTTGAAAAAGTCACAAACGATTCTCTTCCGGATAATAACATATTTGATATCATATTTTACCAATTTACACATAATCAATTTTTTAGTAGTTCAATATATTTATTTTATCAAAAAAATTAATTTAATTTCATATATTAAACTGAATTTGCTCCCCGTGCATCGCACGGGTTATCTAGTTTATTTTATTGTAAAATGTAATTTAGGTAAATTTTAGTATGTTGAATTATTTTGAATTAAAATTGTTTTTCTCTTTAAAATTCAATTCGATTAAAGTGACATTGCTGACACGTGGAAACGTTGTTTATTTTTCCTGCGAAGCAAAAGGTCACTCAGGCAAAACCTTAAGAGTAAAAACGAGTACAATGTGTTTTTCCCCACTGTATAGTGCCAAGTTGTACACAATAAATGAGGCTCGTGTTGGAGAATATTTGGGTGTGTATGTAAATACATCAACGAACATGCTCTGCAAACTTTTTTTTTACTAAACAACGATTACAACATTTCATTAATCAACAATCTGAGACTGGAAATACAATTATGCATTACATCAAATATGTGAGAGCCAGCACTATCAGAGATCACCCATTAGAGTGTGAGCGACCTCGTTCACTTCCCTCCTAAAAAATTCTATCTTCAAGTTTTGAAAATACGAGCACACCACATTCATACAATGAGAAATAACTACTCCAAATTCAGATCTATGAGTTTTAGAGGAATGGAAGCTATATATAACTTTTTATAAACCATTAACAAACACAAAAGAAACCCTACAAACAAAAAGTGAATGCCCAAGAATATCACCACTAAAAAATAGAGAACAAATAATAACTAGTTAAAATACGTATATTCTAATGTAATAAAAAATTGAAAGAGTAATGACTAAATATTGAAAAGAAAGGATTGTGCATGATTACTAGCTTTTCACTCGCCGAAACTGTAGCGTAGCGTACCTCACTTTACTTGCTGATCCAACATTTGTCTTCCTTTTAGATTTTCATTTTCACTGCAAACAAAACAAACAAATCCATTTCTCTCTTTCCCTACCTGCAAATCAAATCCCCGCTATTTAATGCCACACTTTCTCTAAAATCTCCAAGCAGCAGCAGAAGCAGCTTAACCATTACCAGCCATTGAAAG
This sequence comes from Astragalus membranaceus, assembly GCA_039519185.1. Taxonomy (NCBI): domain Eukaryota; kingdom Viridiplantae; phylum Streptophyta; class Magnoliopsida; order Fabales; family Fabaceae; genus Astragalus; species Astragalus membranaceus. The sequence goes on from CM076849.1 coordinate 181,075,360, forward strand.
GTATTTTTTTTTGTTTTCCTTCTTTTTTTTTTGAAGTATTTTTCGATGATTTTTCCTTGCGAATTCATTGAAAGATATAAACTTTCTTGTAGAATTTTGTGATTAGACTTTTGCGTCTTGATTGAATTTCGAGGATCACGATGATTGCCGCTTGTTTTTTGAACTTTTTGCTGATTCAACCATTTGAAGGAAGTAATAGCTAATTAAAATGCTGTTGTATAATTCAAACCTCAAAGTTGATCAAATCTTTTAGGTTTGTCAATTGTGATTTGTGATGCTGTTTTGAGTAAGCTACTTTATGTTGATTAGAAATGAGATATCTGAAATGTGGGATCGATTTGAGTTTGATATGTATCCTTCAGATTATTTGTTGTAACATTATTATATTATTTTATTTCTGAAAAGGATATCATGGTAGCCAAAATCCGGCAAAGTTCAACTGAGTCTCCTAATCCAACAAAACCAGTGGTTGGAGAGATTGACACCAGCCCACCTTTTCAGTCTGTTAAAGATGCCGTTTCTCTGTTTGGTGAAGGTGCTTTCTCTGGTGAAAATCCTGCTATTAAGAAGACAAAACCTTATTCTGTTGAGGTAACTAGTTTTTTGTAATTGTAAAACTGTATCTGAAGTTTGTATGTCAACATGTACAGTAGTGACTTTAGCATACAATTATTGTTTACTACAATTGATCTATAAGTAATGGATTTATTTGTGATTCCACTACATGTTCTGACTTAAAAAGTTTAATCTAGGTGAAATTTGAGAAAAAAAAATTATAATTCTCTATTATAATTAGTTCATTAAATTTTGTCGATTCGTTCATCACTATCCAGCATCTGCAATGGCGGATCTTGATCGATTTTTTTGAGGGGGGCAAATATATATAAACATCATAAACTTTAGTTTTTGTCAATCATTTAGCATGGTAAAGGTATTTGCATCCAATACCGACACACCGACACGGGTTCGATTCTTTTAGGAAGCACTTTTCAGTTGCTTTTTCTTTTAATGCAAAGAAAAATGTACAATAAATTGAAAAAAGTCACCTACGAAGGATCGAGCCTGATCTCGGAGGTTACAAAACGCAAATCAGAATGCTGCGCTACAGCAGATAATGTAACATTTTACGCAAGCATCGTTTCTAATACCTCATTTATTTTCCTACATTTTGTATTTATTACAAGTTTACAAGACAAATATATTTTTGGGGGGGCGCTCCCCTATGTCATAACTAAGATTCGCCGTTGACTATCCTCCGGTCTTTGTGTTTTGAGTCGATAGCCAGTGACGATTACTCATTAACATGTATAAGTTTCACCAATTACTTCCCGTCATTTACATCATTAACAGACATTGTTTCTATGGTTTTTGGACTGGAGTTTACTTTAGGGGATGGGACAAGTTTTGAAGACATTATGTAAATTCATTCAAGGTTTTCTAATTGGACTAGCTGTTTTCATCACCTAACTTAGTCAATTTGTACCTACTTTTCATGGTTAGCGGGAAATTTACTTTGCCCTTTAATACTGCCTCTTATAACTTACAAGCTTTGTTATTTCATTAGAGTGTCTGGGCAAAGGAGAGACAACTTCACATAACCCTGAAAGAAATGAACAAATTAAAGGAGCAGCTAAAAAATGCAGAAACTACCAAGGCTCAAGTCCTTGCAGAGCTTGAGAAGTCTAAAAGAACGGCTGTGGATCTGACACAAAAGCTTAAAGTTATCAGTGAATCCAGAGAATTGGCAGTTCAGGCAACAGAAGCTTCGAAGAGTCGAGTAAAACAGCTTAAAGAAGATAATTGTGGCAATCTTGATGGAACCAATGGTGCTTGGAAAGAAGAGTTGGAAACTACAGTTCACAGGTATAAAACTGTCATTACCGAACTTGATGTTGCAAAGCAAGAACTGAGGAAAATCCGTCAGGGGTGTAAGGAATCCATTGAAGCAAGAGTTTCTGCTTTAAGGCAGGCAGAAGAAGCTAAAGATGCAATGGAGGCAAGTAAAGAAAGAGCATCTGAATTATCCAAAGAAATTTTAGATGTACAGAAATCAATTGAGCAAATGACGATTGCATCTGTCCAAGCGCATCAACAGCAAGCAGATACATTAGTTGAGAAAGATATTCTGAGACAATCATATAAAGCCGCCCTTGAAGAATCAGAAAAGAAATTGCTCGGTTTAAAGAAGGAATTCAGTCCGGAACATACCAAAAATCTTGAAGTGAAGCTGACTGAGACAATGAATGAAATTGAGACTCTTCAAAAGGAAATGGAAAATAAAAAAACATCAGATTTGGACTCAGTGAAAAATGTCACATTGGAGCTTGATGGTGCTAAGGAATTACTACAGAAAGTATCAGAAGAGAAAAACTCTCTTAGAAGCCTGGTGGAAGCTCTTAAGGTGGATCTGGAGAATGTAAAAAGAGAGCACTCTGAATTGAACGAGAAGGAATGCAAAACTCAATCCATCATTGCAAATTTGCATACCAACCTCCAGAGAAGTGAGACTGAGCTTCTAGTCTACTTGGCAGAAGAATCTAAAGTTAGAGGTGCATCTAAAGAAATGATCTTGAAACTGAACCAGTTGTCCTCTGAAACTGAAAATGCAAAGCGAGAAGCAGAAGATATAAAGAGCAAGGAAATGGAATTTAAGATGGAAGCTGAAGTCACCAAACTTGCATTAGAAGATGCAGAAATAAAGCTTAAAGTAGCATTGGAAGAAGCAAAAGCAGCGAAGGCAGCAGAGGCTAGTATTCTTGATCAGATTAGAGTCTTATCTAAGACAACTAGTCACGCCTCAAATTCCGAAGCCGGTGCTAGAGTTACAATCTCAAGGGAGGAATTCGAGTCTTTAAGTCGTAAGGTTGAGGAGTCTGATAAGTTAGCAGACATCAAAGTGGCTGCTGTTACAGCACAAGTTGAAGCTGTGAAGGCAAGTGAAAATGATGCTCTCAAGAAGTTAAAGGCAACTCAGAAGGAGATTGAAGATATAAAGAGCGCAACACAGGAGGCCTTGAGAAAAGCCGAGATGGCTGAAGCAGCGAAGAGTGCAGTGGACATTGAGCTTAAACGGTGGCGTGAGAGAGAGCAGAAGAAAGCCGCAGAAGCTTCATCTCGATTATTTGCTGAAACACAAATGTCATCCTCAGATTTATCTCCTCAACACTACAGTATTCAAAAGCAATATTCAGCTCCAAAAAACATGGAGATGCGGAAGTTAGAAAAAGGGAAGGTTTCAGGTTCAAAGAAAATTCTGTTACCTAGTATTAGTGGCATCTTTCACAGGAAAAAGAACCATGTTGAAAGAGGAGCTCCTTCTTACCTTCCTGGTGAATATCCTTTGTGAAATTTATTATAGTTTTGTGCAGCTCTTGAATGTGAGAGAAACAAATTGGTTTGTGCGGAGGTTTAGACCTATGCGATCCGATTTTTGTCACAGTCTGTGGAAACAAAATTTTGATATGTCAATATTTTGGCCACAAATTCAGGGTGTAAGTTATTAAATGGAGCTTGGGCAGCAGATTATGGTTTCAATATTTCGTTACTGAGAGGTTTCATGTCTGGTACTTTGATGAACTATTTTATAGCGAGCATTATAATGAAAATAATCATAGTTCTATCTTTTTTTTTTGTTGATAAATTTTATCTTATTCTATCCAATCCATTATTTTTCTCATTTACTTGATTCTTTATGGTTTACATTACACCTGATGTTTGATGCAACTTCTGCTTGAAAATATGCTACAAATATAAATAATGGATTAATGGTGTAAATTCTCAAATTAAAAAATGTTTCACATTAGATAATTAGGTGATTGTCCGTAAAGTCTAATACAACTGGCTTTGCCAATGTTTTTAGGTTGAGCATTTTCTGTGATTACCTTAGTTTAAATCTATGATCTTCACAATGGGTGTGTGAGTTTATGAGTAGTGATTCTCGTTGTTAGTGGAAAAAAAGTGATTTGACATGAGAAGATCAATGAAATTCCCAACGGAAGTAGTAAATCATTAGGGGACATATTAATATTAATATAATTTGATTTGATAATTCAATGTAAAGATACTTTTTTTATTGCCTGAAGATACTTTTCATGAACACAATCATAGATTGGGTGATAAAACACAATGGTAATCATAGTGATCCTTGTTTTTTTAGTTGGCTGGCACACCTTTGACAATAAACTTCAATTTGGAGTTCCATATTATTTTAATTTTTTATATTACAAAAAAGGTATTTTATATTAGATAATAAGATAGTTTGACAAATTGGCAAATAAACACCACACACTCTCTATCATATAGTCACACTGGGAGTCCGTATTTCAATGTCGTTGAAATTGTCAATAGAATCATTAGTGGGGACTCGGGACTATTACAACCTAATTTATTTCCACTCTTATGCTTCATGCTCTGGTAAAAATCGTTTAACTTTTTATAATTTATAGTTTTTCTTATATACATTTTATCCTTATTAATCCTTTAATTTATTTATACATAACTTGGATGATCGACTTTTAAATAGACTAACAAGACTAACAAGTAAAATAAAGTATTTAAAGAGATTATGTCGAACCCTAAAAAAATCTTGAGAAGTATCCCAAACTCACATCCAGAGAGCTTCCTACCGTGGAAACAGAGAAGCTACAAATTGGAGCTTCTGCGTGGACGTGGATCTATCGTGCGGCGGTGGTGATGCAATCACTCCCCTAAACACACACTTGAGTTTGCATTGGTATTTCTTGGTTAAGGGAAATAAACCCATATAAGTAAAGTATAATTCCATTTACAAGATTGATCCGAACAATAGTTGAATTTAGATATCATTTCAACGTCTCGAATTCGAATTTTAGGCGTGACAAAAATTCTATTGGAAGAAAACCACTCAAACCCGCAAATTCGAGTCTACGTGGTGAGCGAGACTCGCCAACATAGATTAATTATTGTAAAGCTGATGAATATCGCATCAATAACACGATAAAAAGGTATAATTTCGCTTCACCCTACTTAAGAGACGTGTCGTATGAAAGTAAATCAATAGAATATCTGATGGATAGAGATATGAAAAGAATGGGACTAAAAAAATCACTCATTTTATTTTATTGAGATTAAATCAATACAAATTGATGAATAAATGCTTAAAATCTTAAATCACGCGATAGCGTGGTTGTTTGGATTGATTAGGAAAGGCTTCGTTGTTGGTCGGTGCATCAGGCAAAAAATATTCTCCCGAATGACACGTGTCACACAACCCCAATAACCTACCCGATTCCACGATAAAATTCTAGTCTCGGTTCCACAAGAACGCAACCTCCTCCAACAACATCATCAAACCCGTCGAAAGAGGAAAGAAAGAGCCCAAAAATACGCACACAAAACACACACTCACTTTCATTCTCTTCACTTTTTGGTCTCAACTCAACTCAAAGGTTGAAACTTTACCGTTGTATTGTTGAAACTGAAACCGATGATGATGATGATGATGGTGGGTAGCAATAGCAACAGAGATAGAGAAGAAACCCTTACATTCACAATCCCTTCATCTTCTTCTCATTCTTCTCCAATAACTGTTTCTGACCAACTCGACAGTTACCTCACCGACCCTAGAAGTGCTTCTGGAAGTTTCCAGAACGACGGTCTTCTCTCCGCCGGAGACTCCGCCGCTGATGTCGAGTTTGGCTTTTCTCGACCTGATTTCCGACAAAGCCCTCTCGTTGGTACTGTTGAGTTGTACGAACGCCACGTGTTCCTTTGTTACAAGAACCCTCGATTTTGGCCACCGCGTATCGAAGCTGCTGAGTTTGATCGTTTGCCTAGATTGCTCTATGCTGCTGTTATGGCTAGGAAGAATCATATGAAGAAAGAGGTACTTTACTTTGGCATCCCCCTTTTTGCTCTTTTGTTTTCTATGTTGATTTTGTGATTTTTTTTTTTGGGTGTTTATGGTGATTTATTGGTTGTTAGCTTATAAAAATCTAAGCTTTTGTGATATTTTTTTGTGGGTCGATGAATCATGAATGAATGATCCACTAGTCATTGCTTGGTGTCAATTTATTTGTTAGTGAGATTTTAAGCTAAATTAATGACGTGTTAAGTGATAATTGAATGTGCTGTGAAAATGTTATGTGTCTTGTTTGTTTCTTTGCTAGAACATTGTTTGGTGTTAATCTTGTTTGTTAGTAGGATTTTAACTTAATTTATGATGTGTTAAGTGATAATTGAATGCGCTGTAAAAATGTTGTGAATAAGGCTGATATTGTTTTGTACTATGTGTCTTGTTTGTTTCTTTGCTGGACATTGTGCGGTGTTTTTTTAGTATGCTTTTAAGCTAACTTTATGATGTGTTAAGTGATAATTGAATGTGCTGTTGTGAAAATGTTGTGAATAGTGATGATATTGTTTTGTAATCTGTGCTGTGCCTTGTTTGTTTCTTTGCTAGACCCGGTTGACGATATGTGAGGGTCATGATGGTACTGAAACATCTAATGGGGATGTGTTAATCTTCCCTGACATGATCAGATACAGGTTAGTGTATTTTTTAGTTTTGCAATTTTCGATTCCCTTGTGAAGGTTTTTCTGTTGTTTTTCACAATTTAGTATGCAATTGCAGGAGGTTAACACATTTTGATGTTGAGACGTTTGTTGAAGAAGTTCTAGTGAAGGATGGAGAATGGCTTCCTGGAACACCTGAAGCTTTGAAAGGTTCATATGTTTTTGTGTGTTCGCATGGATCTCGTGATCGTAGGTGTGGTGTTTGTGGACCTGTTTTGGTTAGTAGATTCAGGGAAGAGATAGAGTTACATGGTCTTCAAGGTAAAGTATTCGTTAGCCCATGCTCACACATTGGGGGACATAAGTATGCTGGAAATGTCATTATATTCGGATCAAACATGAATGGAGAAGTCACTGGTCACTGGTAAGGAGAAGATTGCATTGTTATATAAATTTCATTTTTGTGATATAACATTCTGTGTATTATTTTAAATATTGAAATATACCATTATGCCATTGTTTAGTGTTTACCATATTGATTATTTAGCTATCTTATATTATATAGGTATGGATATGTTACCCCGGAGGATGTGCCTTTATTGCTTCATCAGCATATTGCAAAAGGGGAGATTATAGACTCATTATGGAGGTAATTTTCACATATATATATATATATACATATAGGTTTCTGTTATGAAAAGTTTTATATATATAGGTCCCAGGAGCTTATGCTGACTTGTGTTCTGTTAATTCTTTGAAAATTTCCATCAGGGGTCAGATGGGTTTATCAGAAACTGAACAAATTGAAAAGCAAGAACATAGGCTTTTGCTGAATGGCATAGGAAATTTAGAAGAAAGCCATACCGTAAATGGATCAAATGGATCTGGAAACAATTTCGGGAGCTGCTGCCAATCAAATGGAATGAGTTGCTGCCAACAAAATGGAGACACTTCCTTCTGTCAGAGTCAAGTGTCGGTGGAAAAGAGAAAGGAACCTGATGTCATTGAAACTGAGGCAAAGCTCTCAGCTGATAACAAGAGCAGCGAAGCTGTGATTTCTCAAACCAATAGTGGCAAAGGAGCTTCGCGCAAGTTTCATTCTATGACAACATGGCTTGATGGATGGGAGCAAGAAGATACTTATGCTGCACTTGCTGTTGTATGTGCTGCTGTATCGGTCGCCATTGCTTATAACTGCTACAAACAATTGAGCTAAGAGGAATCAACATTGGCAGTGTTATTTGGTACGTCAGGTAATATATTTTAATATTAACTTCATGTTTTCTGATGCTAATGCTGTTTATTTAGTTAAATTCTTACCGGACATGCAGGTAAACAACGAGTGGGAGCTCAATCGTTAATATTGATGTGTGCTTTACTGCATGCAAAATATTATTGGCTGAGGCACTTATGTACATATAAGAAATCTTAGCCTCAGAATATTAAGTATTATTAGATTGTTTAGGCAGAATTTGATTTGTAATTAACCTCTCAATTAAATTTAATGTAAAGCTTTGATGTTAACTTGCTAGCTAATTCAAGATTTGGGTCACTTAAATGCAAGTGTATCCGAAGAGTCCCTTACCCTAGTTGATAAAGTTCCAAACATTTCCTTGAAAAATAGAATGTACCCTCTTGATTGTGTTATGGAAAGGAGCGTAAATGTTATTGAGAAATAGGGTTTTGATTCATAACAAGAAGGTTTGGAAATTCTAGGGTGATGTTTTTGGTTTGAGAGAAGTTTTGTTGCGGGATAATGGTGGGATGAAAACTTTAACGCAATGTTTGGACTTTGGATTAAGTATTTTTGTAGAGAATTGAAATATTTTGGTTTAAAATTTAAGGGAAAATATTCTAATTCCTTTCAAAAATTGCATTATCCGTAAGGCCTAGCTCAATTGGCAAATGTCGAAATTGTTAGGCTCGATATCATGTCTCGGGTTCGAGTTGTTTGTGAGTTTCAAGTGACACTTGCCACCTAGTCTAGAACAAAAACTCTATCCAAACACTCCCTAATGGTAGGAGAGGGAGAGGGAGAGAGAGCTGATTAGTTTAGTACTATTTTGCACTAAAAGTGTGTTTGGTCGAAGAAAAAGAGGAAAGAGAGGGGAAGGGCAGAGAGAGAGAAGAAAGTGTGTCAAACAATAAAATAAGGAAGAGAGCCTTTTTCTTTTCTACCAAACACACTTTTATGTGTAGTTATCTTAAGTTTTATATTTATTTAACATTTAAGTGAAAATCGCGATAATTTACAGAAATAAAATTGGAATTCTTGGCATTCTTCCATATCGAACAAATTTCATATCCTTATAGTCAAGTGATTATAGTAAATAGATTTGAAGTTCTTTGGCTTTATTCTGTTGACGCAATCGTGACTTGATTTGAACATTTGATATTGCATCTTTTGTTGAGGAATTTTTTTATATAAGCAATGTTAGTGGGGTGGGAGATGTTAGTTTTCGAGATTTGAATTCGGGATCTCCTTCTTGCACTCTTTTTGGTGCACTCATTTGATATCTCTTAATTCGCCAACTGAGCTACCTACTCTTTTTGGTGAGAAAATTTGATATTACATCTAATTTTGGAAAAAAAAAACATTTTGCTTATGTTTTACATCAATAATATGACTGACCAATTACTATATTTTTTTTCTAAGTTTTATTTACGTAACCAAATAAATAATAATAAAAAAATGATAGTGAGAGACACGCGTGGTTAAGGTTATAAGGTCGTTGTTTAAGATTTTATTAATAATATTCATTATTATATTAAAATATACTATTTATTTTTTTTTCGATAAACAATGTTAGTGGGGTGGGGTAATGTTAGTTTTCGGGAGTTAGTTTTCGGGAGTTGAATCCGGGGATATCCCTGGATAAATATACTATTTGTTAATGCATTGGTAGGATAAACAAAACAGGACTCATTGTGAAACAAAAGTTAAAATTACCAAATTAACGATTAAATAATATGTAGAAAATCAAGTGGAATGAAAGACATAGTAATCTCAAGTAGGTAGCTCGGTTGGCGAGTTAAAGGATATCGAATGAGTGCACCAAATAAGTGCAAGAATGAGGTTTCAGATTTAAACCCAGAAAACTAACACTTCCCCCTCCCCTACTAACATTGCTTATAAAAAAAGAAGACATAGTAACTCCATTGGCCACTATAACTTGTAATAAAATGTCTAAAAAAAAGTTATTTTTTTAACATGAAAAAAAAAAGTTATTTTTTTATATTTAGCCTCCTATAAAAAAATATGGTTGCTCCACCATTGGGATAACAGATTTGCATAAGCCCCATTACTAGGGGTTTTGAAGCTCTTTTTTTTCATATTTTTCTTTGTCAACTTAAAATTTGTTTGGCCAAACCATTTTTCCAATAATAAGTAAGTATATATTCTACCCTCATATACTCTACCCTCATAATAAGTAAGTATATATTCCACAGTAGTTGCAAATGGCCCTCATCCTTTCACCTATTTTTTGCTTTTTAAAATGATTCCAAACATTGGAAGTTCGCTTTCTTTGACGACCTTCGATTTCAGTTGGAAGAAAGCTTTCAACTTCATCATTAGGAGTTGAATTTGTTTCTACATTCATAGAAGGAGCACCCACATTTGATTCACCCGCATTAGTCCCAATTTCCATAGGGGTAGAGGTATGTTGAGTAGACATTCTACAAATAAACAAATTTAACAACATTGTTACTACAAATGAACAAATTTAGCAACATAAATCAAAGTGAACCCAAATATTGTTACTATAACAAGATTGACAAATTTAGCAATATTGTTACTACGAATAAACAACTTTAGCAACATCAGTAAGAAAGCCAATAAGATTGACAGATTTAGCAAATACTATTGACAAAATTTTTTATAACAATATTGACAGAAGGAAGCCAGAAACTGTAAACATAATAATATTGACAAATTTAGCAACATAGAATCAGAGTGAACCAGAATTTAGCAAATTTAGCAACATGAATCAGAACCCAATACCAGAAAATCTACCTATGCTCACAAACGAAAATGAACCAGATGCTGGTGGGATTTGAAAATGCTCGAAAACGAAATGAACCAGATGCTGGTGGGATTCGAAAATGCTCAGAAACGAAAATGAACCAAATGAACGAAAATGAAAAGGAGAAGATCTGAAAACCTACCTTGAAAACTGGTTGTCGGTGGTGGTGCAGGGAAACCTACCTTGAAACCTACCCGTTTGACTACCCGCCCCGTACCCGTGACAGATTTTACCCGCGGGTCCGGTTTTTTTTGCCATCCCTAGGCACAGCCCATCAAGCCGGTCCGATAGCCCAGTGTTTTGGGTTGGGATGTGCTCAAAAAATAGAAGCTCGAAAAGAATTGGGCAAGTTTTGCCCAATCCAGTTGGCCCATGGGCCAAACTAGACCTGGTTTTTTTTAATATTTTTTGAATATTTTTTGTGTTTTTCTTTGTTAAAATGTGAAGTGGGCCGGACCGGCCTACTAAACACGATGATGTTTTGGGTAGGGTTGGGCTACAAAAAATACAGTCAAGGGGATAACTAGGCTGACCTAGCCCAACCCGCTATTGCACTTTGGCCCATTGGGTTGGGTCGGGCAACTCCGTTTGACAGCTCTAGTCACAATTTTTGACGTGCGTCCAAACACAAGCTACAATTTGTAGCATTGAGACGCGAGAAAGACAATTGAAACGTAAATCCAAACATTGACTAAATTGAATTAGAAACACGACAACTTAGATAAAGAACTCTAAAAAAATTGTTCAATAACTCTGATTACATATGGGCTCTTAATAAGTATATATTCTACCCTTATTAAGGGTTTTTTCTTTTGTACCCCTCATTCTCCCCTATGCCCCCATAATATACCAAACGGACAAATTTACCCCTGATTTCCAAAAAAATTCCGGAAATACGTCTTAACAGATAATTTCGAAATGTATTTTTTTGCTTTTTCCGGAATTACGACAAAATTTTCCGGAATTATGTGGAAAATGGCTTCCGGAAGTATGTTAAAAGAGGTATTTCCGGAATTCCCAAAAAAATGACTTCCGGAATTATATTAAAAAGGAGTATTTCCGGAATGGACTTTTACCCACGGTTTTGTCCGTAGGTAAAAGGTTTTTATCAAAAAAAAATAGACTTTTACCCACGGTTTGGTCCGTAGGTAAAAGGTTTTTATCAAAACATTGATCTTTTACCCACGGTGTTGTCCGTAGGTAAAAGTTTTTTTTTTCCAAATTTTTCTTTCCGGAGACCAACATCACCGGCTTAAAGCATTCCCATCACCAACATATACTGATGACAAGAGAAACAGGAGTAAATCTACCACTTAGGAGTAGGAATGATTCAAGTGCGATGGGCCAAGGCAGATTTTACACTTACAAGCTTGAAGAACAGTGCAATCAAAAATTGGAATTATTAATCACTTGTAAACAACATCCATCTGAACTATGATGCAGATTAAAATTTCTTGATGAAGTCGTATATGTGTGCGCTAATTTCTTCTGGCCATTTCACACTCATGGTAAGATCTACAATTTTTGCATACAATTTTTGGATTAATCTGTCGTTGATCAGAAAGTAATCTGTCATTGATCAAAAAGTAGCTTCCGGATACTGATTAAAATACTTCCGGAATTATGCCAAAAACACATAATTCCGGAAGCCAAATTTTTGACTTCCGGAATTATGTTTTTTGGCATAATTTCGGAAATCTTTTATACCCCATTTTCCGGAATCACCTCAAAAGAGTTCCGGAAGCCAATTTGGCTTCCGGATATACCTCTTTTGAGGTGATTCCGGAAAACTAAAAAAAATGGCTTCTGGAATTATCCTCTTTTGAGGTAATTCCGGAAAGTTTTAAAAAAATCAGTTTTGTTTTAATTTTTAAGGGGTATTTTGGGGTTTAAATGAATTATGGGGGTATAAGGGAGAAAATGGGGTACAAAAAAAAAAGCCCCTTATTAATAGTGTTTTGGAACCGGGGTCACAACTATTAATAAGTATATATTCTACCCTTATTAATAGTGTTTTGGAACCGAGGTCACAACTAGAGCTGTCAATTTTGGCACAGCCCATCAAGCTGGCCCGATAACCCAGTGTTTTGGGTTGGGATGGGCTAAAAAACTAAGGGGCCCGAAAAAAATCGAGCAATTTTGGCCCAATCCAATTGGCCCATGAGCCAAACTAGGTCTGCTTTTTAAATACTTTTTTGAACACTCTGTGTTTTTCTTTGTTAAAATGTGAAGTGGGCCGGACCTACTCACAAGACACAGTGTTTTGGGTTGGGTTACAAACAATACAGCCAAGTAGATAACCGAGCTGGCCTAGCCCAACCCACTTTTGCACTTTGGCCCACTGGGTTGGGCCGAGCTAGGCCGGGAGGCCCCATTTGACAACTCTAGTCACAACTTTTGATGCACGGCCAACCACAAGCTACAATTTGTAGCATTGAGACCCGAGAAAGACAATTGAAACGTAAATCCAAACATTGACTACGGACAACACCGTGGGTAAGATAGAGAAAATTTAATTACTCTGAACATTATCCCGTGAAAATCAAGACAATTTTAAAGTTGACAGATTTAATTAGCCTAAATATTACCCCGTGTAAAAAATGGATATTAAAATTTTGTTAAAATTTGAAATTTTTTAAAATAGTAGAGGAAACATGAAGGTGACATATAGATGAAATTAAAGTAGGTATATTGTGAAAAATAGAGAAATGGGAGAATTAGAAGAAGAGTGAAAAAGTGTGTGAAAGAGAGTGAAAAAGTGAATCGGTTACAAGAGTGAAAAAGCCCACGAGGATCGGAATACACATTTATTATTAAAAATATCACACTAGTAATCGGTTACAAAACACAAGGGTCTAGTGGCCATTGATGGGTTCAGATTCTCATCAGTTACTGGAGGGTTCCAATAGAAAAGAGAAAGAGACACCGCATACAATATTATTATTTTAAAATACTATTATTTTATTCAACGTGTCTTTCTCTCTTCATCTTCTGGAGGATCCCATTCCCCCATTAAGTGTTAGAGTTCCACATAGGTGAACTACAGAAGGCGACTTATTAACAAACTTGCAGTTACAAACTGCCACTAACTGAATTAACAAACTCCAGCATCAAACAGCAAAATACTCCTTGATGGCTTCCAGTATCCGGTTTGCGACTTCCGAACCAAACAACCTAGGAAAGCTAGAACCAAGATCAACTTCAATAGTCTTGTTTCTAATAACACCATCCCTTTTTCTCAGATAATCTCTTTCAACCTGTCCTACTTCTCTCTTAGCAGTGGCACAATGATCCAACCAGATCCCCAACACTTGCTTTGAAATGGGGTCAATATGATCCCTTATGATCTCATCCAGCCGCTCTCCTCCATCATCTTCGGTCTGAATTCGAACAAATATAGCTGTAGGAGAGGCAACAGCGCGAATGAAAAGCGAAGAAGTGATATAAGGTTGAACCTCTGGAAGTGTTTCCAAAGCCTGTCTGTGTTTGTCTAATTCAGTGTCCTCATAGAAAGTTTTGAGGTAATCTGGCCAAAGTATAAGGTCTTTCCTAGGAGGCAAATCAAGAACTAGAATTAGCATTGTTGGACTGCTTCTGATTAGCTCAAACACAAAATTTGGTGCATCATTTAAACTATTGAGATAGGCTGAAAAAGATGTTATATTTAAGGATCCTCCTGTTGGTAGCTTAGAATGCACCCAGCTTCCCATTACAAAATCTATCTGAGACAAAGAAAGAGTATAAAAGAATAAGTTCAGATGATAACAATAATAATTTCACCAGTGTAGATAGGATAAGTTAATAATTTTAGCAGCAACATAACCTCAGACATGCAGAACAAAACCAAACATTCACATATAAGGTAGTCAAATGGTAACGCGAATTCGAATCTGCAACGCTCTACTTAGAATTCTCTAAATTCAAAAAAGTTCCCTATATTTTCACATTTAGGTTGATTTAGAAAAAGACTTAAATACCCTTCAATTTGTAAGTGTGGCTCAATATGAGTGAGATATTATTTTAATAAGTGAGCCTACCTAATAACAACATAATAAATTGAGTACCTAGGTACTTCTCATGCCAATACTCACTGATTGTTTTTTTTGTACAAAGACCAAGTGACAAGTACCACCTATAAATTCGCACGTACAAAATGGAAATCTCGAGTTCAAACACACGTAATTACGAAAAATATTATAGATTTAACACTACTGTATTTCCAAGGCTGGATTTGAACACAAGACCTTGGTTAAGTTTAGGGGTGTGCATGGTGTAAGAACTGCCCCAAACTGAACCACATATGAAATCTGGTTCGGTTCGAAAAACCATTTCAGTAAAAAACCGGTTTTCCCTCAAACCAGTTAGGTTCGGTTTAGAACCGGTTCCAAACCGGCTTCCTTTATACGAACCGGTTTTTGTACTCAAATTGGTTTTAAACCGGTTTTTTGCTCGAACCAGTTTTTGACAGAATTGCAGAAACACTGTTTTTTAGAACAAAACCATTACCAATTGTAGAAAAAACTGGTTTTATCACTTCACAATGTTATTTCATGCTGCATAAATAAAGAAAGTATGAACACCTATATTACAATCCATAACTAGTTTAGTAAGTTCTGAACTCATCATGATTGCACTAAACTTAAACAGTTAAGCTACTACTTATATAAACAGATCGTAATACTTAATAATGTTATTCATCTAGATATATACATAGATATTATATATTATTTAATAACGTTTGTGAGATGAAGAAAAACAAATCAAACAGTAAATTAAAACCAATGGCAAAGCTTGTAATGCTTTTGATTTAATTGCTGATGATTCTTGGCTTAGTGTATCAGCTAGATGGAAATAAAAGCATTCCCAGCTTTTCCATTTCGTTTTAGTTTTCTGTTTGAATTTCTTTTTATGATTCAAAATATCAGCTGGTGTTTATATGCTTTTTGTAACCCCAGCTACTATATGAATAATTGTTATTTCCTTCATCACTTTGTATCACTAAAGCTGCACACCTCCACTTCTCTGAAGTTTCAATTATTTGATATTGAACATTTATCTCTGAAGGTTTAAAATGCTCAGCTTGTTTAAAATGCTTCTGTATCCTAATCCTCCATAAGGTTTTTAATTCTTCTGGGAAGATGCTTTGCAATTTGGGTTAAAAAGTTAAACTGGTTTTTTTCATTAAGTTTGGGTAACTGATCTGTTTTAAAATTCTGGATCGGTTCATAAACCATTTAATGGGGTTTGGTCTTTTTTGGTGTGGTGTGGTTCAATTTAATGAAATGGTGTGGTTAACCATAATTTTTGCACACCCCTAGCAGTTAAGTTGCAAGAGACCCACACCATCTCATCCAAGCGCTTTTGGGTATACTCACTCTAATTTTATGGAACCCCCACTCACTGCTAGAATTCAGAAACCCAAGTAACCACGGAAAATGTCTAATCTAACAATATCACTTTGTCAATTGTGTTAGGCATTATCTAACATAATAAATTGAGTGCCTAGGTAGTTCTTCTGATACCAATACTCACTATAAATTCACTAAAATATATTACTGATTAATTAGTATTGAAGAGAGATTGCATGCATAAAGCAGAAGGAAGGAAAATGACTTACTGAGGAATCAGAATGAGTACCACTAGTGTGATCTGCTGGTCTAATATGAAGTGAAAGTTGAGAAGTACCATTCTGGTTCTGATAGTGCTGAACATCAGAGGGAAGTGAACAAGGAAGAAGTTGAGACTCAAAGCGATTTTCCAGTCTTGAAATGAGATCCAGCATGAGGTTTTTGTGAGGAGATGAAACGAAGGGAAATTCCAGAAATTTGCTGCGGCCTTCTTCCATTAGAGAGCAAGAGATAGAACACCGAGAAGTAGAAAGTTTAGGCCTTGAAGATGGAAAGGAAGAAGAAGATAAGATGGAGAGAGGTGAAGAAGGTAGGAAATGAGTACGGATCATCACTTCCATTGGTATTGGCCAATGGCAATGATGAATAGTTACGTGTTGCTTTCTTTCTATGCTTCTTTTATTCTTTTTGATATTTGATAAACCTCAATTTTATCCTTATAAATTATTGTTATTATCTCTTAAATTTTGTCCTTAACCGTCAAAATATAACAAATAGTTTCTCAAAAAAAAAAAAAATAACCGTCAAAATATAACAAATAGTTTCTAAATTATAAACTATAAATATTGTTAAAAAAATTATAAACTATAAATATAAATTATACAAATTCATTAATTTACTTCTTTAATTACTTTTTAATAGGAGGGAGTGATAGTGATAGTTCATGGATTTACTCGATTAATTTAGAATAATTTAAGAAAATATATTTATTATATTTTTTAATTTAAGAATTAAATAGTATAAAAAAAAGTTTAGGAATTAAATAGAAGTGAGTGATAGTTTATGGACTAAATTAATTAAAGTTTATTGAAAAAAACAAGTTTAAGTGCTTTTTTTTGTCAAAAAATTGATATACTTTTTAAAAAAAAATGATTGACATACTCAATAAGCCCAGTACGCGCCGACTCAATGAGGGGAATTATTAAGTACACCATCATTTTACTAGATTACACCCTCCACCTTTTTCAATTTTTTTCTTCTATTTTTACTTTTTATTCTTGTTTAGAAATTATATTTACGGTTGCAACTAATTCATTTGTGGTCCGAGACTTGGGGTCATTTGGATGAGTTTGTTTTTGAGCTTATGAAAAATAATTTATTGAGACAAATAAGTTTTTATGTTAATTTATAAGTTCTCACCAACAAAAGTTATATCGCCATAAGTTGTTTTTCCATAAATTATATTGACAAACTTATGAATAATACATAAAAGTTTATTTCTTTGCAGAAGTTGTTTTTCATAAACTCAAAATAAGTTTTATCCATCTATCAAAAGAGGAGGAAGAAGAGGATACGATCACCGTAGAGTTGTAAACCCAGTCAGATATTTTAAATTTTGATTAATTTGAAATTTGAGACAAATAGATAAAAGTCATAAACAATGTTAATAAATCTGGCTTGAACTGATCGATCGGACCAACTCAATCGAACCCCTTCCCCAGCGTTATCCAAGCTGTTTGTTATTTCCAATGTAATATAATAAACGGAAACTATTTATCTTTTTCTTTTTAAACCTAAGTATCAAATGTTTTCTTTTTTCGGAATAATTTTTTTCTGAATGATCAAATGCTTTCTTATACGTTTACCGAAAAAAATACTTTTTTTATATATACAAATATTTGAAAAATACCTTTTTACATATTATATTCATTTACTATGGATTTTTATTTATTTTTGCATCACATTCCATAGATTTTAGATTCTATATATTTATTAATTAGAATATTATTGAATATGAATAACTATTTTAAAATATATTTTAATGGGTCCCCCTATTATGCACCTCTCAAAAATAGTCCGCCGGGCACCTTTATTATTTTTAGTAAAAAATTATTTTAACACAAATAAAAAGAAGCAAATAAAAATAACATTTTGTTAAAACTTACTAAAATGGTAAAGGTCGACCAATGGACTTTTTTAGAGGTCCATATTAGGGGTACCTTATTTTAAAAAGAAACTAATTCAAATTTGATAATGTTGTCTCATAATATCATATATTTTTCAAACTCTCATATTATTTTAGTATAAATCTTATTTATACCGGGTTATGCGGTTCAATTAGTGACCATATTGTCCATTCAATGACTCCTTAACCTGATACCCTAGCCGGGTCGATGACTGATCCGGGTTTATAACATAGTCATAAAAAATAAATTTATTTATAAAACATACTTTTTTTTATAATTAAACAATATTAAAAAAATTCGCGTCATTCGAGGTGATTTTTTGTTTTATATTTTGGAGTTTTCAAAAACTAAATCTAGTTTTTGTTTTGAGTTTTTGTTCTAAATTTTGAGTTTCAATTTTGAGTTGCATTTTAGTTTTTTTTTTGAGTTTCATGGAAAATAAATAAATTTTGACAAAAAGGATTATAAAAATACAAATTATAAGTAACATGAACAACCAGAAAATAATTAGATAGTTTACACCTGAACGAATTTTGTTTTCAAATTTAACTTTCAAAACTAAAAACTTATAGCCTATTTCGCCAAAACACAATTATTATAAATCAAAAGTTTAAAACAAAAAATAGACTCATATAAGATTTTATATACATTGCATCAAGAAAAACAACAAAGGAAAGCCAAAAATAGATTCATATCATATTTTATATAGATTGCATCATCAACAACAATATAAAGCAAAAATAAATTCATATCAGATTCATATCAAATTTAGATTTTATATACATTGCATATAGATTCAAGGAAGAGAGGCGGGGTTTCTAGTTTTGAAATTCTGATTGTAACCTAAGTGAGTGTGGGTTGGGACGGTTTGAGGGTTTGG
The DNA here is from genome assembly GCA_039519185.1 of Astragalus membranaceus. NCBI lineage: Eukaryota > Viridiplantae > Streptophyta > Magnoliopsida > Fabales > Fabaceae > Astragalus > Astragalus membranaceus. The sequence goes on from CM076849.1 coordinate 181,094,288, forward strand.
TTTGTGATTACAAGCCCTGTTCTGCGCGAGCCCACTAAGGAAATAAGTAGGCATAACTGACTGGAACCAAAAAAACTGTATTGCATATAGGATTTTGCGGTTTGGTTTGGTTTGGTTTCTGTAATCAAAACCGCGAACCGAACCAAACCGCGCAGTGTAGGAATAAAAAAACCGAACAAAATCAATAGAAAGCGGTTTTTTTACGGTTTTCTATTGGTTTGGTCGGTTTGCGGTTTTCTATTGGTTTGGTTCGGTCTGAACACCCCTACTTACAGCCTATTTGATTACTGTTTTGTAAAAAAAAATCTATTTTTAGTATTTTAAAATTTAAGAACTTTGAGAACTTTGTTTGCTTGGATTGTTTTATATTTTATGTTTTGAAAAGAGTTTTTTGTTTTGTAGTTTTTGTAAGGTAAGAATTAACTGTCAAAACCGACCTTCATTACTTGAGCAATTGGTTTTATGTGTACACTAGTACATTACCCGTGCATTTGCATGGGCTTATCGCGTTACGTGACATCATTATACTCAAACAGAAATGTTAATTTGAAATGTCATTATTCTAAAATCAGTTGTACAATATAAAGATTGTAATAGTTTTGTTGTTGTAATTAGTCTGAATATTACCATGTGAAAATCAATACAAATTTAAAGTAAACGAATTTAACTAGTCTAAACCTTACCCCGTGAACATTACTGACAAATTTAATTAGTCTGAACCTTACCCCGTGACAACAATGCATCCCCTTCAAAACATGACAATATGACATTAATAGTTAGTAATAATATTTAACCAATCAATTAGCAGTACAACATAACATTTAGCACTCGTGCATGCTGGAAGAATTTAGCTTTCTTTACTAATGCCTGAACCCATTAGCGGTAAATATCAAATTTGTTAGTCCCAATTAGCAGTTTTCTTCTTTACATGTCCATTAGCAAGTTAAGTTACTTTTGTTTCTTTCTCATGGCCTTGTCATGACCCCTCCGTAGGTACAGCTGCCTATAGTACATAATTCCTTCATATAAAACGCAATAGGGTATGGAAATTTGACAGCTTGCACTGCTTTAGCTTCAAGAGCTGCTTTTGCAGAATGGGAATCTACTGTTTAGACGTTTTTTGTGTCTCTTCATACAAATAAAGCATATTTATTTTATTATTATTGTGACCTATTAAAAAAAAATAGTCCTGGATTTTGATATTATTTGTTTGTCAACAACAGTAGGTGAAAACAAATAATAATGAAATAGAAGTCAAACTCTATCTGAATGCAAAATAGTTAATTAGATTCCATCTCAAGCAAAAATTAGAAAGGCAAAATACAAAAATTCACGATAAAAGAAATTCAAAGAACAACAATTATAATATAGTCAATATATAAAGGTTATCCAATATACCCATGTTGTTAACCTGTGAAAAAAGAAAGAACAAAAGCTCCATCTTAAATCTCAAATAAACTCACCTTATATGAAGCTTGAGAAAAATCAAGAAGGTGACATAGAAGAATGAGTAGATTAAGCAAGGATACAATAATATTTTTTTGAATGAAGAAACTAAAGAAGAAGGATGAGGGAAAAGAAGCAAAAATGGAGAAAATGCCATTTGAATTTTGTCTCGTGGGCAGGGACGGATGTATTCACGTTAAATTGGGGGCATTTGCCCCCACTTAAAAAATTATTTTGGTTAGAAATATATATAACAAATTTATTTTGTCCCCATAAAAAAATAAAGGTTGACCCCATAATTAAATGTAGAAATTTACAATAGATAAATAAAAAAGAGGATAAATTGGTATTAATTTTACCTTTTTTTTGTACAAAGTACTAATTTTACTTTTTTAGCTATGTAATTTGTAGAAAATTAGGAAATTTGTAATGAAATTATGTATTTTGTTAAAATTTACACTATTTTTTAGACAAAATTATAGACAATTTTTTTGCCCCCACAGGTAAAAATTTCTGGAACCGTCACTGCTCGTGGGTGTGGATAGACAATGGCGTAAAGGAAAAAGAGAGTAACTTTTGGAGAGAGAGGCTGGAAACAAAAGTGTGGAGGTGGAAGAATTTGGAAGAAATAAAGGAGTATTTTTTTTGAAATTTGAAAATTGGCTCCAACTTTTGAAAAATGGACCATAAAAGGTAAAATACAGCTGAGTTAATGAAAAATGATTGGAGGGCAGTCCGATAATTTTGTAGGAGGGTTATTGGCATCAATTTATAGTAGACTAGTCTCATTGCCCGTGCGATGTACGGGGAGCGCTAATAACGACTCAAACAATTACGATAAACAACAGATGAGTTTAAGATATTCGAAATATAGGATGCTACATAATGAGAGTAGTGGGTTGGCATAATGGGGAGCGCTAGTACTAAACTTGAAGATTGCTCCAAGAATCTCAATTTTAGGGTACTAAACTTGAAGAGGCCTTGGCTAATAAGTAATAACCCATGGACATAATTGGGTGGAATTGTACCGTGAATTGATCATTAGCAATGTCAGATTTAAATTGCACTCCTTAAATATAAGTAGGAATCGAATAATAAATGTAAATACAATAAATAGAATTTTGTTAATGTTAAACCCAAAAAGATCCAAAAAAAAATCAAGTATTAGTACCAAAGAAATCAAAAGTATTAGTACTCCTAAACTTAACCGCCAGCACCAAAGAAATTAAAGTGAGTTGCACTCTTGACCTTCCCCACTACCAGCAAATACCCATGTTTTTTCAAATCTCAATGCTATTTAGCCTCCTCTATTGTTGACCATTCACCATACAACAACACTCCAACTAAACATTAATGTTCACCTATACTTTGGCACCCAAACGACTTAGTGGTTCCCCTTGACATTCTTCATATCTTGCAGCTGCACTAAAAATAAAAATATAGAATATCTTTATAAAGAAATTAGGGTGTTGAGGCCAAATGAAATCAAAAGAAAATCAAATACCAATAAGGTAAACATGCATATTAAGAGTATTAGGCATCACTCCCTACCTTCATGGTTTTATTGAAAAATTTAGAGTATATAAAGTGCAGTTGCAAAAGGCTCCCCCCTGAAGCCACAAAAGAGACCTTCTCTCTTTCTCTACCACCATGGTTCAAAAGAGAAGTGAGAGGCAACCATGCAAAGCCACACAGTATGATGTAATCTCCTAAAAAAATGCATCATTCAAAACCATCCAATTTCTTAAAAAATACTGAATTCAATCAGTGTGCCTACAATTTAATTTTGAAAAGAAAAAAACTGCAAATATCATGAAAGATACATCATTTATCCATTATATCATTATATGCATCATTTGTGGCTTCTCTACACATGAACCCCACACATAAATTATCGTGCAGCAACACGTGAATCAAGTAATCTTTAACATAAATGAGCACCAAGGACGTAAGATTAGATGGAACTCCAACGTGGATAAACTAAAACTAAAGGACATCAAATACTAACCAACCAACTAAGCATTAAAAAAGCTAGAGCAAGGATATGTGAATGCTTTTTAGAAAGATAAATATACAACTTCAGAAAGTTAATACTAATACTCAAAGATTTTAGATTTTAGATTTTACATCTTCCCCTTGAGAAAGACCATTAATAAAATTCTTTTTGTGTACTTATCTCATTCTTGCTGAAATGAGTTTCCAAAATTCGAGTGTCATGTGAGATTCCTAGATAGCAAGAGATAAGACACAGAACATAGCATAGAAAATTATAAATCATATATGGTGGGTAGTGCTGTTAGAAAAGCCAATACTGCTTAGTGAACACCTTTTAATGTGATCATAACCACTGTCCTTGTCTTCTAGTCTATGTGCATTTTTCTCCCTCGCTAATGACTTTCAATATCCCATCCCATTCATTTGCCTTGAAATGAACTTAAAAAATATTAATACCAAAGAATTTGACAACATCAACTTTGGGTTGAAAAACGAAAGTCACAAACTGAACTTCTAGTATAAAAAATGAAGTAAATTGGTAATCTATCAGAAACATCCAAATCCTATATCGTTCTCTTTCTCGTGCTCAAGTTATACATACCAAGTCAGTTGAGGGAGCACATTACTAAGCATATTCTTATTTTTTTCATCTGTGAGATCCTCAACAGAACTTATATATATACACACACTTTTAGTCTGATTTCAAAACCTCCTCATGATGTTAGAATCTACAATGGTGCTTCAAGAGGCCCAAGGCTACTATTGATTATTGAAGGGTTCATATTCTTTAGAGGTTTTAAATCATTCTATACAATCCAGATTTGATGGACATACTGTTGGGCTCATGTGGAACAATTTGTAAGAAAAATATATGCACTGATAGTCGCGCAAATTTAACAAAACGTCAAAGTGAACTTAGTTATGCCTTTGTTAATACCACATCTTATGAAGAAGATGGCATAGCAGTTAAAAGTCAATAGCCCCACCGCTGTTATGGAAGAGTTAGTAGACTTAAGAAATAAACAATCAGAGCGAACTATTACTGATGTTATCAAGACATTTTCTATATTCCTGTCAACAGTAGCAAGAATTGGTGTTGTTTTAATTCTAATAACTCTTTTTACGACAATTGATTTTAACAACTCATCTCATGTTGCTAAAATTATGAGATGAGTTGCAATTAAAATGCAACTTTTGAGTATGATGAATGGTACTTTTGAGTAAATAGCTATTCAGGATATTTTACCACATTATTAAAGTAGATTTTAAAGCATAAATGGTCATTGTCCATTGGAAGTACTGAAGTAGGTAAAGAAATAAAAGCCTATGTTAATCAGTCAGTTAACAAAGATAGAAAAATCACAATAACATGTTCAATCAAATATCAAGTTTAGGAAATGCAGCACCACAATGAATAGAAGCAATGCAGAAGAGGTATGTAGCTTAAAGGATAATCATAAAAGCTTGTACTGTTTACCAGCAGACATTTTTGAAGTTATGCTCAATTTCTTTGCAGGCATATGTACGTGTGAACTCATTCCTTAAAAGCTCTCCTATGTAGGCCATGATAACTGAAATGGCAACAATAGTTTGTGTAGCACCCAAACATAAAACTCATAAATAAGCATAAGAAGCATTTATCATAATTCCAAGAGTGCATTAGTATTATAATTAATTAGGCATAAAAGGCATGGAACGTCTCTTGCTATTATAATATAATGCTCTTATCACCCCTTCCACCAGGAGTATGGTAGAATATGCAAACTTGCTTGCTAGCTTCATGGAGTATGGTAGATTCAAGAGCAAGTTTATGTGAGGAACCACAACAAACACAATTAAATTCAATGTATACACCAAACAATGCATGCATAACTTTACCTCCTATTGGAATTGCTCCTTGCCCAGAGAAGCTTCAAGACATACACTTGCTAATGTTGAAACATGTCTTGTATTAACTCCACAAAGGTCTGAAAACAAAACACATACTAACAATGAAAAGCGAAAATGTGACGTTGACCATATATCCATAAGGAGCAAATAATATAGTATATTGAACATTTGCTAGTGTACCTTCTAATCATGGAAAGATCCCAAAAAACAGGTGCATAAAAGTCCTTCATAAATTGAAACGACACGGGCATTTTCGATCTCCAGTTTAGTAGATAATAGTTCAGAGTCATGTTGAGAAGACTACTTTGGCCCTTGTCATCAATACAAAATATGTGAAAATTAGGAGTCCATACACATTCCACAATTCTCAATTGGAACACAAAATAATTTGATTTGTTTATTATAGCTTACATTCTGATTCGGATTGCCTACACTCATTTTAATCCCCACAAATCAAATAAAAAACAAAAACATGGTTCACCAATTCAACAAAGAAGATTATTACAGTAGCAAGAACAATAATAAGATACATTAGTTTGGTAACTAATAAGCCATTAAAAAGTAGCACATTTTTAAAAGGCAACAAAGAATCAGCAAAATGATCATTTTCATAAAACAAAGAAATTGATCATGGAATAGTAATAATACTTAAAATCTTTAAAACCTATAACCTTAGTAAGGCCAACTGTTGCTGCAGTAATGCTCTGTGTGAGGTCGTAATGCTCCAAACGACGCCACAACAACACCGCGCGCTGTATTAATGTTGTGTGAGGCCGTAATGTTCCGTGGGATGCCGCAACTACTCTATGCTTCGTATTAATCCTCAGTGTGATGCTGTAATGACTCCCCATCCTCTTTGTGCGCTGTTAATACTTTGTGTGATGTCGTAATGCTCCGTGCGACACCGCAACTGCTCTGAAAAAGGAAATCAACAACAAAAACAAAATCAAAGAAAACAAAAGAGACAGAGAGAAGGGGAAAGAATGTGAGAAAAAAAAAGAGAAGGGGAGATAAAAATGTGAGATGGAGGGAGAAAATAGAAACAGATCGCGCATACCCCCATGGCCAGCTACTCCATTATTCTTCCCTCTCGCCCCTCACTCCTTTTCCCTCTTTATCACCATCTGATTGCTAACTCTTTTCCTCTGATCTCTTGGCTTCTCTCTCTCTCTCTCGCGGCTCCCTCTTTGTGTCTCTTGCAAAATCAAATGGAGCTTGGTGAGTAAGGAAGTGAGGAAAATGTGTTTGAGAGTAAATACATTACACAATGAAGCACGAAGAGGAGAGCAAAAGGGAAATGCCAAGATTAGGAAGGATCTCAACCGTGAACATAAAAAACAGAGGGATTGAGAGTGAAATAAAAAATGGTACCTTTTCGCATCCACCGCGGAGAAGCAATTTTCGGAAAGCTTGCTGCAACATCCTTCCTTCGGCTAGCCATTGTCGCACACCACTGTCACCCCCATCTCCTTCTCTGCGTGTAGAGCCTCAGATCTTCTCTCGTTTCTGGCTCAGTTTCGCGACTCCTTCTCTGCTCCCTAGTGTGTCTCTGCCTCCTCCATCTTCTCCCACCATGGTTGTCTTTTTTCCTCCCGAGCCCTCACCACGAACCTTGGCTTCAAACCCGTCTGCTCTCTCTTTCTCTCCCCCCTTTCTCCCTCCCTCCCTTTCTCCCTCCGATGGCTCACACTTTCGCTCTAATCTCGTTACTTCTCTCTCTCAACTCCCTCTTTGCATCTCTGGCATAAAGAAACGTGGCCTTTGTACATCAGGAAGTGAAGACTATGTGTCAAACATGCAGTGTAGTGTACAGAGCTGCTTTAGTTTGGAGCTGAAGCGGTAAAAGTGAGGATGGATGAAAGGAGAAGTGAGGTGTATGACATGCATTTGAGAGATGAAAGGAGAAATTTACCAAAATGCCCTTTGGCGCCACAATTATTTTCCCTCCAATGTTGATGTAATTTTGCCTCCAAAACAGGCTGGAGCCATTGGCTCCGCTTATAATGTTTGATTACATTCGACTATGGGTCTGCAACTAACAGAACCTAAGAAAGCTGGCCAAAGGTACAAACTTGGACTAGCAACAGTGCTAGGCCCATACAACTAGACTAAGGCCCAAACAACTAATACAAAACAATCAAACACTTTTGGGATTTTTTTTTGTACCCCCATCATATCATCACCATATACCCCCACTTAATTTGATAAACCGAAAATACCCGTGCCAAACTAAAACTCGCTCGGATTTATCTTTTTTCAGATAAATCCACTTTGTTATTTTTCCAAAGCGGATTTATCTATTGTGGGTAAATCCGATTTTCTTTTTTTTAGGGAAATCGAATTTAGATAAATCCGCTTTGTTATTTTTCCAAAGTGGATTTATCTTCCCAATAGGTAAATCCATCTTTTAAATAACAAAGCGGATTTACCTTATGTGGGGGTACATTCGCTTTTATAATTAACAAAAGCAGACCTAATGTGGGAGTAAATCCGATTTTGAAATTAAAATTAATTTTTTTTAGAAATATAAAATAGATATGAATATCAGTCGTCTTTTGGTTCTGTTTAGTGTATTGTTCGTTAACATGTGACGATGTTGTACGTCGGCTGAATAATTTAGGCTAAAAAATCGGTTTTCGAGCAACCTACTCAAATTGTAATGAAACCACAACCATTAAATCCGAAAAAAATCAGGGATCAAGACTCCTCAAGAAGATACTTCTTTCAAGACACGGGAACTCAAAATCTCAAATTCAATCGTTTACTATTTTTTATTAATTTTTTTAATTTTTCATAATCTCCAAAAAATCAGAAAAAATTTGCATAACCTTATTTTGGTTTTATTAGATTTATAGTGGTGTTTTTATAATATTTAGATTAGTTTTGACTCTTTAACGGATTTCTATAGTGGTATGATGGAATTTGGGATTTTGACTCTTTAACGGATTTCTATAGTGGTATGGGTAGATTGCTTGAAAACCGATTTTTTAGCCTAAATTATTCACCCGACGTACAACATCGTCACATGTTAACGAACAATACACTAAACAAAACAAAAAGACGACCGATATTCATATCTATTTTATCACTACAACTAAAACTATTTTTACCGGCCAGGACTTTCAGGCGGATTGATATTCGCCGAAAAACTTCCGGAAGATTTTAGGACTTACCAGCGGATTTTATCCGCCGAAACATTTCCGGCGGAATTTTAGGTATTTCCGGCGGATTTCAGTCTACAAAAAAAAAATTAAAAAAACATCCGCCGGTAAGGTATTTTTCGGCGGATTTTTTTGAAAAAAGCGCGGGGTACATCTGCCGGAAACCCCCTAAATCCGCCGGAAACCCCCTTATCGGCGGATTAAGGGGATTTCCGGCAGATTTTAGGTATTTCCGGCGGATTTGGGTGTACGAAAACATCCGTCGGAAATACGTAAAAAACCGTCGGAAATACCTAAAAATCCGCCAGAAATGACGAACCGACTAAAATCCGCCGGAAACGTCATTTCTGGCGGATTTTTTGAAAAGAACGGGGAATTTGATTTTTGAAAATCCGCCGGAAATCCCCTAAATCCGCCGGTAAGTGACATTTCCGACGGATTCTCCTTTTGACCGTTGGACTTCGATTCTTCTATATAATCTCTTCTCCATTCTCCACTTCTTCTTCACACCTCTACCAATACTCTCATTCTCTCTACTAAATCTCTTCTTGAAATTCCTCTCTTCCTCTCTTTGGCAAATTTTTTAATAATATCGATTCGATTAGTGCTTTTCTTGCATCAGATGATACCTATTATCAGGGTGATGAGTCAGACCAGCAGCCACCCCAATAGCTTTGGATTATTTTATTTTGTTGTATGAATATTTTTTTATTGTATGGATATTTTTTTTTGTATGGATATATATTTATTTAAATTAATGATTAATTTTCATTCCTAATTTTTATTTTTTAAATAGTAAATTAATTAATTATTAAATTTTTTTTTTATCAATAATTAAATTTTTTAATAAAATAATCAATTCAAATTTTTAATAAAATAATATTAATATTTTAAATAAAACGATTTTTAAAAAAAAAATATTTTTTAAAAATAATTACTTTTTTAAAAAAAAAAACGGTTTTCCGGCGGATTTGGGGACTTTCTGGCGGATACTCCGCCGTGGACTTTCCGGCGGATTTGTGAACTTTCCGGCGGATAAATTCATACGAATTTTTTTTGGATTTTTCGGCGGATTATCCGCCAGAAATTTTCGGCGGATGTTTCGGCGCCACAAAATCCGCCGAAAATTTCCGGCGGATAATCCGCCGGAAACCGTTTCCTGCGAGCTGGCTACCGGCGCCAAAAATCCGCCGGAAAGTCCACATTTTCGGCGGATTTTTGGCTTTTCTGGCGGATTTTGCCCGCTGAAAAGTCCAATTTTTCTTGTAGTGTATATTCCTAAAAAAAATTAATTTTAATTTTAATTTCAAAATCGGATTTACCCCCACATTAGGTAAATCCGCTTTTGTTAATTTTAAAAGCGGATGTACCCCCACATTAGGTAAATCTGTTTTGTTATTTAAAAGTCGGATTTACCTATTGGGAAGATAAATCCGCTTTGGAAAAATAACAAAGCGGATTTATCTAAAAAAAGATAAATCCGAGCGAGTTTTAGTTTGGCAGGGGTATTTTCGGTTTATCAAATTATGTGTGGGTATATAGTGATATGATGGGGGTACAAAAAAAATCCCAACAGTTTTTAAAAGAGGTAATACCAGTTTTGTTTTCTAATTGCTAAAACTGAAAAGACACGGAAAATGTATAAACATAAATAAATAATAGAAAAATAGAAGACACAAATAAACACACACGAGACAACATGCAACACTCAGAAAACGAAGGATTTGTGAATAGGCACGGCAATGGGGCGGGGCGGGGAGGGGTTTTGCATTCCCCATCCCCATCCCCATCCCCATCCCCGAATTCTATATAGTTCTCCGTTCCCCTACCCAAACCCAACAGGGATGAATTATAGATCCCCATCCCCGTACCCAACGGGTTTGGGGATCCCCGCCACATCCACATCCCTGAATCCTATATACATAATTATTTGTCATTTCTTAAGATATGTAAATTGAAAAAACAATTTAAATCATACCGCTGTTTTTGTTACTCCATAACCAACTTCCAGCATAGATCAAAGTCTCTAATATAAGAGGGAGGCGTTGGCGCTAACAAAGAAATTTAGGGTTTAGTTGAGATGTGGAGGGTTTCTAATATAAGATGGGTGATATTGTAACTTTATACATTCGGGGCGGGTTCGAGGTGGGGACTTATATCCCCATTACCCGCCCCGTCCCCATATTTTAATATCGGGGAAAACCCAAACCCAGTCAAAGCGGGGAAACCCGTCAAATCGGGACGGGTTCGGGTTGGTACCCACGGGTATAGGTTTTGTTGTCTTGCCTATTTGTGAAACACAATAGAAGCGAGTGGTGGACCCAAGACCCTACGCCAAGGGGTGGAAAAAAAAAATTCCCTAAAAAAAAAATTCCCTAGGTTCAAGTGTAGCTTGTGTTCCATGCAACACACCAAGTGTATATTATGTAACATCTCGCTTATCATCGCATGCAACTCGTCAATTTCATTAAATGCAACTTTTGCAATGTGACAATGGCTAGATAGACCTCACACTACACAAAGAGACTCTATTCTATTCTATGGGTTGGCAATGGCTTGAACGAATGATGGTGGGTGCAAAAAAAAGAGTGAACAAATGAATATGCGTGTCACACCGAGGTTACTATGAAGGGTTGCTTTCTTAACCCACCCACTAATCTAATCCAAGAGGTGTGTGTGAGGTGACACATGCAAAGTGTCTATTGGAGAGAGATTGGGGTAGCATGCAAAAGTCAAAGGAATAGAGAGAGAGAGAGACAGAAATGTTATATTGTTAACCGTTCATATGAAAGAAAGATTGATGGGTTTTCATGATTTGAAGCCACTTATTTTTTTTTAGTGAAGTGAAGTGGGTTTACTACTTGGAAGTTGGAAGTGGTGTCACATACTTATGCTCAATCTATATAGCGTGTTTACCAATGTAATCAAAACCGGACCGGATCGGCCGGTCCGACCGGTTGAACCGGGAACCGGACCCCTGTCCGGTCCAATTGGACCACAGAACCAGATACGCACAGAACCGGTGGGAAAACCGTAAAACCGGCCCAGAACTGGGAAAACCGGCCAGAACCGGCAGTTCGCTGGTTTGCGGCGGTTCTGAGAAAAGCCAGTTTTTTATTTTTTTTTTTAAATTTTTTTAAACAAAACGACGTCGTTTTGGTTTTTTTTTTTAATTTTTTTTTCTCACATATGAGAAACCAGCTGAATTAGAAAGATTGGAATTAAAAAAATTTAAACTATTTTTTGTAAAACAAAATGAGTTTCGGGGCTCTATTTATATATTTTATATATATTAAGAATCTCACTTATATTTTGCTGTGCACACTCTAGCTCTATATTTATAGAGAAACACAGCTCATTCTTTTTATTTGTCATCCGATGTGGGACTAGATATTCACCTTTCAACAACATTAGCTTCACTGTTTGCAATTTTCTTATTTGCCATCCGATGTGGGACTTATTTTTTTTTCTAAATAATGCATTAAAATATATATATTTTAAACATGTCAAACTTTGAGTTTTTTTATACCTACCAATTTTATGTGTAACTTTAACAAATGACTTGGATATTATATTGTTGAGCTTAAGTTAAGCATAATTTAATTGTTTGTGGTGTGAAATTTTGGGCATTATGGTTTTTTATCCTTTATATATTGTAATAAAAATATTAAATAATATATTTAATTAATTCCGGTTGAACCCCCGGTTCAACCGGTTGAACCCAAGAACCCCTGAACCGCTACCTCTTCCGGTTCAATGTCCGGTCCAGTTTTGATTACCTTGGTGTTTACAATGTGGTTTGGTAGGCGTTAAACTAAAAAAATGTTGGAACCGCAAGGTAAAAATATATACAGTTTGGCTTGATTGGTGTCTTTAATAAAATATGAACCAATCTGATCCAAACCAATGCGGTTTAAATTAGTTTGGTTGGATCGGTTTTTAGCGAGTCAGAAAGCAAAATTTGATCTAATGTTAAATTAATTAACTTAATTCTAAATCTAAATATTAATAAAATAAAATAATAAAAATGTTATTACCATTTTATTCACATATAAACAACCAAACTTAAAATGTAGTAACATTAAAAATAGAAGGCGCAATTATATGTAGTAATTGAACAAAAAACCACTGAACCGCAATTATAGTTTGTAATTTTAATTTTCTGTGTCTACGGTTGTTTGTGTGTCTGTGTGTAACTAGGTAAACTGTGAGTTTGTGTGAGAAAGTCTTGGGCATGCAGCAGTGTTAAATCTCTTGAGGGAGAGCTTTGCCGCCCATTGTGGTCCTACCAGGCTCGAGGGATTAGTCTCTGCAGTTGCGCGCAGAGGTAACCGATTTATATTAAGGCGATGTGTGTGTTAGTGTGAGTAGATTAAGTAGATTTTTTTAATAATATAATAAAATGTGAGGTTTAGTTTTTTTTTTTAAAGTAATGGTAAATTCATTAATAAGCCAACATAGTTTAGCATCATTGACACACACTCCCTCCACCTTCTATGAAGGGTTTGAGAGGGTGTCCAATCATGTGCTAAACTAGAGACAACAAATACACCAGTTCAGTATACAAGGCACGATACGGTAGCCATACCATAACACCAAAAACAAGCCTGCTGTCGGTCAAAACATTAGCTACGAAGAGTAAACCAAACTAAGAGAACAGAGAAAAAGAAGAAGACAAGGGCAATGGAATAAAGAATGTGCGGTTTAGTTTGGTTTGGTTTGATTGCGGGAAAAAACTGCCATCCGAACTTAACTGATCGGTTGTTTGAAAAAGTGATCCGAACACATCCAAACCAAAACGGTTTTTTGTGGTTTTCGATTTGATTTGAATTCATTTGTGATTTTTATTTCGGTTGGTTTGAATTTGAATATTCCAACATGTAGCAAGATGCCAAGATATGGAGTCACGAAAGTATTTGTTCACTTGTTCACTCAATTTTTTCTTCCCTTTTTAGTCTCTTCCAGACACAATAATATATGCCTGCAGGAGCTACTATGGTGCTCTATTACAAAATGCTTTTCAGTACATTGAGACAAGAATGGATACATCAACCCAGTTTCCTAACGCATTTCAAAACTCTTGATGTCTAATACCCACTATCCAACAAGAGAGCATGTGTGCTGCTCCAAGTTAGATTTACCCCACCACGGCTCCGTACTTATATATATATATATATATATATATATATATATATCAGATAGTAGAAAATACTAATTAGATTCCATTTTTTGTATACATTTTTAACAATGTAAGATTCAGGTGAAACAAGTAATTGGTTGCCTACTACTATCTTTTCCAGTTGAAGAATACTTGGGTAGTAGTTTATGATGGTTGTCTTTTTATCTATTAGTTGATTGGTGTTTTATCTATCACACATATCTATTTATATTAGTATATGTATATGTATATTAGAATATGGTTGTCTTTTACCTATTATTGTATATGTAGGCATATTTCTATTTAGATGGGATTTTTTTGTTTTGGACTATTGATGGCTATCCACTGAGTGTCCCAACACTTTCAATAAAAAGACTAATATCTGTTCGTGCTTAGGATCAAATTTTGCACTGGTCAACACCTAGTTTGTCCACTCGGGGAATCGAACCCGGGAGCACCAGATCGACCCCGGTGTCCCAGGATAGATTAAGTCACTCGGCCAACGGTGTTGGTTATTATATAGATGGGATGATTATTATATACTAACTAATATGCTTAAATGAAGAGATCCAAGCATTTAGATTGTTTGCTTTCTGATTTTGTGTTTGTAGTTTCATATTTCGTGTCGAGCAAACAACAATTTTGTTTTCTGAATGGATACAACTTAAGGGTGGTTAGTGTTGTTTTTCAATCACACCATGACACACGTGAGTTAGTTTTCTAAAAATTAAATAAAAGAAAATGATAATATAAAGGCCTAAATATGTTTTTGGTCGCTATAAACTGAGTTATTTGTTTTTAGTCCCTAAAAAATGTTTCACCGATTTTTGGTCCCTATAAAATTTGGATTTTACTCCCTCATGATTTGTAATAACATTTTATGACTTTTAATAGCACTTTTTTGACCTTTTATAAGCGCTATTAAAAGTCATGAGGACTAAAAGTAAAAACCTCAACTTTTATAGGGACCAAAATTTGGTGAAAATTTTTTGAGAGATTAAAAACAAAAAAACTCAAATTTTATAGGGATCAACCTAATATAAATAATAAAGATATGTGTCGTGGTGTGATTGGAAAGCAGCACCAATCACACCTGTAAAACCACACCTAATTTTTTTCAATTTTGAAAAGGGTACAAAGCACCTGTCAATTTTTCCTTGATGTTAGTGGCGAGACGCATTTCTTCTTGATGTTTTGTTTATCCTCTTTATGGTTACGATGTTTTTTCTATTTGGATTTTATTATCATATTTTAGACCTTTTATTTCACTTTGAATGAATATCCCAATCTTAAAGTATTGTAATGAAATTGTATGACAGGTTATAACCACAATGGATATTGATAGAAGTAATGATTATTCTTCTGATGCAAGTGATGATGAATTTGCAGAGTTTTTCTGAGCTAATATGATTTATGACTATCACCAGACATATTTTAATAAAGCAAAAGTTCTAAAATCTCCATTATCTGATAATTTATGAGTATCATCATAAATACTTTGAAGTTGATGTCTCCATATAAACCTTCCGAAGTTCCGGACAACAACCTACAATAATTGTATGTTGTGTTATTTATAATTACATATGCGGGTGGAAATTACTAGATAAATTATTTAGGATATGGGAAAAAATGGATCATCTAGAATTGGAGAGGGTGAGTGAAGGTCCTAGCAAAAACTCACAAACACACACGCATCGTAGTTTTCGTTTCGTACTATAAGGTATTACCGTATTCAAAAACAAAAAAATAAAAGCCATTCAAAAACTATCCTTAAAATCACAGTTGTCAAAAAATAATGAGTTTAATTTCTTTACACACTAGTGTGTACTTATAGACTTTTACAACCACCACCAATCACAATACATGGAGTGGTTGGTTACTAATTGACTAATTAATGGTTACTGATTGACCAATTTTCTTTTGATGAGTGTCAACTTCTAATTTGTAAATAGCGTAAAAAAAATCAATACAAAACAAGTATATAAATTAAATCCAAAAATAATTTTGGCACAGCAAAGAAAAGATTTTCTTTTCTCTGATTCACAACTCACAGAGGTCAACAATTAGTCATAGTCATATATAATCATAGGTGGTAAGTAAAGGATTCCTAAAGTACAAAGATTCAACCTAAGACCCGCCTTTGTTTTCTCTTCCCTTAGATACTCCCACGTTGCCACTATTTCGTCCTATATTCAACAGTTAATAATGTAGGGTATATTTTTGTTCCACAATTTTAGCAACAAACAACCTTCGTCTCTCAAATCCCATCACATTATCCTTATAAAACGGTTCTGTTGAAGAAGATATATTGCCTGCCGTTGAGAACCGAGAGCACCCACACCCACACCCACAACACACTTTCGAAAAGGTGCAATGGGTGGTGGGCTCGTTGAAGATACATTCCCTGTCCCTGAGCCTGAAAAAGAATCCAAACTTTCAATTAACGATGATGATACAGAAGAAGAAGTTGATGATAATCCTATTGAACAAGTTAGGCTCACGGTTTCAATACATGACGACCCTACACAACCAGTACTTACATTTAGAACATGGGTTTTGGGTGTGGCTTCATGTATTGTCCTTGCTTTTGTTAACCAGTTTTTTGGTTATAGGACAAATCCTCTCTTTGTTTCCTCTGTCTCTGCCCAAATTGTTTCTCTTCCACTTGGCAAACTTATGGCCAGAACACTTCCTACCAGACAATTCAAATTGCCATTCACCAATTGGTCTTTTTCTTTGAATCCTGGACCATTTAATTTGAAGGAACATGCTCTTATTACCATCTTTGCTAGTGCTGGATCTAGTGGTGTTTACGCTATTAACATTGTCACTATTGTTAAGGCTTTCTACCATAGGAGCATCCATCCTATTGCTGCTATTTTGCTTGCAGTCTCTACCCAGGTATCTCACCAATTTCTTTTCAATTTCATATAAGCAAAAACCGGTCAACGAAAGTTGATGTATCTGTTCCAACAAATATATATATTTGTGTGTGTGTCTAACCTGACTGGAAATTGATCCGAGTCATGGTTCAACCGCGGCCAAAATACTAAAATAACAGAATCATAGGCAGAATCGGTTCATGGTTAACCGGTTGAACTTTTCAGTTGGTTCGGTTTTCAATCAAACCGTGAGATCTGAGTCATGGCTCAACCGCTAAAACTCAAATGAAACCGCGGTTGAATCGTTCAAATAACCAAATCGTAGATGGTGTCGTTTCATGGTTTAGTCGGTTGAACTGTTTGGTTGGTTTGGTTTTCAAAATACAGATACATATGTTTAGTATGTTGACATTGTGTCCTTGAATTTTCAGATGCTTGGTTATGGATGGGCTGGGGTTTTCAGAAAAATCCTTGTGGATTCTCCCTACATGTGGTGGCCTGGAAATCTTGTCCAGGTCTCTCTATTCAGGTATTTCTTTTTTCTTTTTGTGTGGAAATTCTTGTTTTTTTATATTTACTATTTAGGATTATGATGCTGTGTTTTTTTTCATTGTTGAATGACAGGGCATTTCATGAGAAAGAAAAGAGGCCTAGAGGAGGAAACACTAGGCTGCAATTCTTTTTCCTGGTCTTTGCATCTAGCTTTGCTTATTACATTATTCCAGGATACTTTTTCCAGGCAATATCTGCCATCTCTATTGTTTGCTTAATTTGGAAAAACTCCATCACTGCACAGCAGCTTGGTTCAGGCATGAAGGGATTTGGTCTCGGCTCATTCGGCCTCGATTGGAACACGGTTGCCGGTTTCTTAGGCAGTCCTTTGGCTGTACCTGGTTTTGCAATCATTAACATTTTGGCTGGGTTTGTGTTGTTTCTCTATATTTGGATTCCCATTTCATATTGGAACAATTTCTATGAGGCCAAAAGGTTCCCCCTCATCAGTTCTCACACATTCGACTCCACTGGTGCAGTGTATAATGTTACTCGGATTCTTAATGATAAAACCTTTGACATTGATCTTGATAGTTATAACAATTACAGCAAGCTCTATCTTAGCATCACATTTGTAAATGAATATGGATTGGCCTTTGCAACTCTAACCGCCACACTCGTGCACGTTATGCTCTTCCACGGAAAGTATGTGATCTATCCTCTGACTTTGTAAATATTGATTGATGCAGTTTTAATCTCTCTAGCACCCACACTTCAGGTTGAAGACGTGTCGGACACTGACACCGCCAACAATACTTCAATTACTTGAATTTTTTAAATTATTATCGGTGTCTGTCTACGTGTCAGTGTTGGTGCTTCATAAATTTTAATCTTAAAACCATCTAATTTTTCTGGTGACTGTCTGTTTTAAAGAACAATATATCAGAATTGGACGAAGACAACAACAGTAGTGAAAGGAAAAACTGGTGGAGATATCCATACAAGAATTATGAAGAGAAACTATGAACAAGTACCTCAGTGGTGGTTTATAAGCATTTTGGTTGCAATGACTATTATGGCCATGCTATGTTGCGAAGGCTTTGGTGGGCAGCTCCAACTGCCATGGTGGGGAGTCTTGCTTGCACTATTACTTGCTTTGGTTTTCACTTTGCCACTTGGAGTCATTTTTGCAACAACAAATATGGTAATGTTTATTGTCCTGGTAGTAGAACAAGACCAAAAAAATATACATACAATACAAGGTTGTCTTTCTTAACAAAATTTAAATTTTTTGTGCTGTGCAGGGAAGTGGAGTTAATGTGATTACAGAGTTGATCATTGGGTACCTTTACCCAGGAAAGCCCCTTGCTAATGTAGCCTTCAAGACTTACGGTACCATCAGCTTGGCGCAAGCACTCAATTTCCTTGCTGACTTCAAGTTAGGCCACTACATGAAAATTCCTCCAAAATCTATGTTCATAGTACAGGTAAAATGTTGTGGATGCATGATGATTCCTCCAAAATCTATGTTCATATAGACTAGATACATCAGTTATTCAATGAAAACTGCATTTTTTCTTATAAATAAATAGGACTAAAGGAAGTATATATATAGAAAAAATGAATGCAGCATTTCTAACTTGTGGAAGTTTACCCTGTGTTCAGTTGGTAGCAACTTTGATTTCTTCAACTGTCTGCTTCAGCACAGCATGGTGGCTTCTAACAACTATTCCAAACATTTGTGATGAAACAATGCTGCCAGATGGTAGTCCATGGACTTGCCCTGGTGATAATGTGTTCTATAATGCTTCAATTATATGGGGAATTGTAGGACCACAAAGAATGTTTACAAAGGATGGAATTTACCCAGGGTTGAACTGGTTCTTCCTCATTGGTGCACTTGCTCCTGTTCCGGTGTGGCTACTCGCGCGCAAATTCCCTAACCACAAGTGGATTGAACTCATCAACATGCCTCTCATCATTTCAGGTGCCAGTGGTATTCCACCAGCTAGATCAGTGAATTTTATAACATGGGGAATTGTTGGAATCTTCTTCAATTTCTATATTTATAATAAGTTCAAGGCATGGTGGGCTAGACACACTTACATTTTATCAGCTGCTTTGGATGCTGGAGTTGCTTTCATGGGTGTCTTGCTTTATTTTGCACTACAATCTTATGATATCTATGGTCCACAATGGTGGGGTCTTGATGCAGATGACCATTGTCCCTTGGCTAGATGTCCTACAGCTCCTGGTATCATTACCAAGGGATGTCCTGTATTCTGATTTCCATATCTGCATTCTATTTCCCACATTCATTTCCATATTCTGAATTGTATAAATTCAGTAGACAGTTTCATAAGTTGTACAGATTGTTAGCAGGGCGAGCAAAATTCTTTCAAGTAAACGGTTTCTTTGAAATTCGCGATTGATTCAGAGAGACAACATGGTTGGAATTGGAAGTTGAAATAATGAAACTTATTGGATATTTGGATGGCACATTCAAAGCAACAAATGCTGATACATGATACATCCTACATAAAAATTGTTTTATCATGTAAATATTATTTTAGAAATAACTAGTTATTTGCAGTACCTGTATTCAACCAGTTACAACTACTGTTAGGAGGTTGTAATTTCCAAGTGTAATTCTGGGATTTTATTCACCTTAATGTATATGGATTTGAATTTGAATACCCTTTGTTCTCCCATATTCATTCTATATATCTCTTTTGCTGCTAAAAAAATACAATTTTTGTGTAACCCTGCTCATACCTGAAAACAGTCCATATAATCCATATTGCTCAAGATTTGTGATATTGACATTCTTCAAGGAATTCAATCGTACTTCCTTATTCTTGAATTATTTTTTGAAAATATTAGCTTTGTTTTTTGCCCTTATGATTGCTTACAACCTTGCTGGGGTATAACTGGTATAATTTATACCCCAGCAACCGTATAACTCATTTTATGTTGAGCATTACTTACATACACTTCAATAAGTGTTGTACGTCATGTTCCAGAGAGAAAGTGTCAGATTTTTTGCTAATAAAAATATACCTCTTGGACAGTTTCTAAAAATTAATTTATGTGAGGAGCAAGACCACCACCAGTGCTATATACCTATAGCGCTGTATAAAAGTTTTATTATTTTAGCAAATTCTTCAAAGAGCACACACCATAACCATAAAAGCCTGACCAAACCATTGGATGAACTAAGATAATGGATGGCATGAACTATATAGTTTCTGTCAAGTAACAATTCTCACAAGCAAAGCAAGAAAACTTGAATTTAATATACCTACATAAAAGAAAGAAAAAAATGGCTCTGCAACCAAAACCTTTTGATGGAAGGAAGACTGAAAATTGTTATAACCGGATCATAAATATCTTGCTTATACATCTGAATAAGTTTCTCTTGAAACAGTGTTCCTAATGTCAAAATCTATCCGTGATTGTTCTTCATGAGAATCCAGCATTTACGCCATAATATGCCTGAACATCATCCACTTGCACTGTAAATTGGGTAAAAATGGGGACAAGGACTGGGATCAGTTGAAGAGCCCTGGGTTTAGCCAATCCCTGAAAACAAAATTTGAAGATAGATTGTGTGTGGTCAGTTAAACCTGCACGTATAAATATCTAAGGAAAGAAACACATGCGGTGGCGAAAAAGAACTTACTTGCTTATGTCATCGAGGTGATCATCAAAATCTACAATGTCCTTCCATTTCTCAGATGAAATATAGTCCAATAAGACCAGATTCGCTGATGGCTCTTTGAGAGCGAAACGACTGTTCCCGTCTGACTGAACCAACTTCCAGTTCTTAGATGCATCCCTAACATAAAGCTAAACCATATTGAAAAAACTCTTGGTTAATGCAATCAACAAAAAGATGGCTCTACAACATATAGGGGAACATATATAATATAATAGCATAAACACTTAAAAGCCATACTTATATAACATTTAGTTAATGAATTTTTCCTTTTATCAACAAAAAAGAAGGAAAGGGAAAAAAGAATGTGCTTTCCAGACGAACCAATATTTTCATAACAAGCAAGAAAAAACGGCATGTATTCTTTTTAACTGGTAAAGTGGACAAATGTTAGATGAAGGTGATAGTGGCCTGAGATTGTAGCCTGTATAATTAAGCTAACCGTGCAAATTGCCACAACATAATTATTTCGAATTGGATAGATCAATATGCTGCAAGGTGTGGGAAATCAAACAAGGAATACTCCTATCTTTTGCTTGTGCTGAAAGTAGGAGGAGGGAGTGAAGAAAAACATTCAAGCCTTTTGATTTTAAGCCTTGCCACCAGATCTGAGTTCCAAGATTTTACAACTAATTTAGATAATACTGCACAAGACTAGCCCCAAAACCAACATGAGAAACCAAAAAAGTAAAAGCAAACTGCTTGTTTTCGGATGCTAAAAGGGGACTGCAGAATATACACATGTCTAATGGGTTGAAATTTTAGTCTACTCCCCTCGAGGATTTGTCGATATATGATTATTTGATCGAACGTATTATCTAGAGAAGTCCAAACAAAATTCATTGAGAAGTATTCATATGACAAATGATTAGAGGTCTATATGAAAGAGATTTCCATTACAGATAACACTGCTAACCTGCACTACAGCACTGCTGCCCTTGCTCTTCTTCAAAGCTTCAAGCTTCTTGTTATCTAACTGCAAAGAATTGAAAAGGAACAAAAAAGATGATAAACAAAAAAAATTTAACACAATCTAAATCAAAAACAGCAAAAATTCCAATACATACCAAGAGAACAGTTGCTTGGGGAAAGTAACGGCAGATTTGATCACCAATATTCTTAGCCACACCACCAAGCTCATAATCATCAGACCTCTCATTCGCGTGAAAATATCCAACTATGTTCAACCCTTTAGCAGAAAAATATTCCTCTATCTATCTCACAAACAATTGTAATTGCAAAATAAAAATAAATCAGAAAAATATGGAGAATCCAAGTAATCAATAATTGAATTAACTGATGCCCAAAAGAAAAGAAGATCAGCCCAGTTGATTAAGTTGGATGTTATTTAAAAAAGCATGAGTCTTTAGGGATTATTTCCTAGATAACAATTTGGGGTCCGAATTGAAAGAGGAAATTGCATAGAACCCTAGAAGAGAGAAAGAGAGAGAGAGGGTACCAGAATGAGAGAGATCTCGAGTTGCGGAAGAAGAGGGATGTGGGAGTGGAAGAGAGGGACGGCATCGGTAATCTCGACGGTGTCGTTAGAAGGGGAGATGCGGCCGATCAAGACGCCGTTGACGGCGGAGGTGGGGTGTTTGAGAGAGTGGAGAACTAGCTTGATGTAAGCGTTCTGTGCAACCTCGTACCTCAAATCGCTACTTCCCATGACTCTGATAGTGATTCAGTTCCTGATGCCAAACAACTATCACCTGTTGTTGTTGTGTGTTGTGTACTTGGCTTGTGGACTTCGATGTTGGCGTTGGTGTTGTTTCACTTGTTTGTGGCCTTGCACCACACTCTCCAACGATGTCGTATTACCGTATCACGGTTTTTTTCCCTTTCAATAAGATACCAGAAGTATACATGTCAATACGCACGCACGGGTAACATTATATTTTTTTTGTATAAATAGACATAGGGTTCAATCAACTCAACTGGGAATCGACTTGTCTAGGGTTGAACTGGTTTGAACTGCAGTTAAACCATTTTGAATCGTCTATCATATTGGGTTGAACTATCTCAAATGATTTTTTGTTTACTTTTTCACTAAAATGTAAAAAATTTTATTTTTTATTTATTTATTAGTCATCTGGTTCAAACTCTAATCCCAATTCGATCTAGTCAAAAATATTGAAATATGTATAAAATATCAGAGGGAAGAATGGATACGAGAGGTGAGGATTTAGAGGAAAGTTAGGTGTATTAATGTACTTTTATTGGGAGGGGTGTGAAAAGTTTAGGGAAGGTGTTAAAAGAAAATCTCTTTCGACAAAATAAAAATAATTTTGTATGGGGTTTACCACTCACACCTTCTCCACGTTATTTTCTCCGTAATAGATTGAGAGCTTTGAAGCACGCCAAAGGCATCGTCTCTTTCATATCTTCTTACGTGCTTGCAGTGGCAGATCCTGGATCCAGTAGGAGAGAGATAGATTCGAAAAAAATAATATTATTTTATTTGATGTGTCTGTCTCTCCTATTGGAACTGATCAGTAACCGAAGAGATCTGCACCCAAATCTGAGATCAAAGGGTTCAAAATTTTTAGAAATACGTATCGCTAAAAATATAAATAAAAACAACTTTAATATATTTAAAAATATAAATT
The DNA here is from genome assembly GCA_039519185.1 of Astragalus membranaceus. NCBI lineage: Eukaryota > Viridiplantae > Streptophyta > Magnoliopsida > Fabales > Fabaceae > Astragalus > Astragalus membranaceus. Next base: position 181,117,639 of record CM076849.1, read on the forward strand.
ATATAACTCATAATTGTCTACGTTATTTCATAATTGTCCCGAGAGAGAAATGATTCCTAGAGTGTGTGTGTGAGTAACTGTGTCTTGGGTACAATTGAATCCAAACTTAGGGGTACAAGTGCAAATTTAAAATTTCATATAGGGGGTAATTAGATTTTTTTAGGGGCCGCCTTTTTGCGCTTGATCATATGGATGCTCCAAAATACGTTATATGACAATTTTTACTTTTTAAAAACTAACAAACATCTAAGAATATACATCCTGGGGTAGTATGACATCAGCATTGATGTCAGCACTCCTACCCCTTTTGACGCCATTTTTCCCCTGGGGTAGTGAAAATGAAAATTAATTTCGCAACAAATATGTTCTACCTTATAGTTTTCTCTTTATTGGCTAAACATAACTTAGTTGTTAAATTTTGACTTCAATTACTATTAATCTAATTTTGGTCTTATAATGCTTCAGTAGACCCTAAAGTTTTGGCCTCGTGCATCGCACGGGTCACGGCGCTGGTTAAACAAAACCCATGGAGGAAATTGATTTCAGGAATCTTCTCTCATTGCAAACCCTCGTAACAGCATGAAAGTGGGTGTAGAACGACCAAACATGAGTTTGACGGCGGAGAAGATCATCAGAGTGTGTACCAAAGTGTATAACTGAACCAAAATATGGTTTTCAATTTCTCCATCTCCTTCTCAGCCCATGTGCGCTAGAGTGAAGTGGGTGTTGCGCCTTGTGTAACACCCATTTTCTACCCGGTAATTATTTAATAAAATCAGAGTTACAAAAATTTATTTCATATTTCGAAAAGAGATGTCACACATCATCGTTAAATAAAACGTCTCATACGATATAATAACTTTGTCAAAAATACATCACCACGCAGTGGAAATACAAATAAGATTCAAAACACATGAAATCATAACGTCCTGAATGGACTCCGACAAATAAAATATAACAACCAAAGTTTAGCGTTTATCCCCCCCTTGAGTGTTACACATCAAAGCAAAGGACACCGACGACACCTACTCAGAATAGCGAAGGTACCTAAGCCTTCACTCGCAATCACCTGCACGTTACCGCATAGGGGTAACATTCAAACAGAATGGGTGAGATATCTTCGATATAATCGCGTAAAATGATAGGCAATATATTAGAACATGACAACTATAGCTACCATTCCACTACACACATATAATCATAAACACAATCAAAATTATAACACCAGAATTCATTCACCCAATGTCATGACAATGCATGAATGCAACCCACACCAACGGGCATATGCATGTGGTACCAAGTCACCAAAATTTTGCATGTAAATAGAGGCATCACCAAAATTGAGAGCTTTCACACCAGGCTCACCAATTCACCAAAAATCGAGCTTTCACACCAGACTCACCAATTTTAGAAAATTTGAGCTTTCACACCTAGCTCCAAGACCAAAGGCCTTCACCAAAGTAAATGCACATGTTGTATGCGACACCATGAATGCACACAGACAATCACCAAATTAGTCACAATGTGACACACCAAAATTATTCACCAATATCACCAAAGTTGAGCTTTCACACCTAGCCCAACGACACCGAAACACCAAATTACCCGACACAACAGAACACCAAGACTTGGAAACTTCACACCTAGTTCCAACAACACCAAGGTTTGAGCCTTCACACCTAGCATCAAACCGCACCAAGACACCAAGAGGACAACAATTTTCCAAAACAGCACCAAGATGACAACAATTTTCCAAAACAGCACCAAGATGACAACAATTTTCCAAAACAGCACCAAGACACCAAGATGACAACAATTTTCCTAAACATTTGAGGCGTGGGGATTTTCCCCAACACCGGAGACAAACGACAATTTTCTTTTAAAACATCACAATTTAACGACTACACCAACGGTTAACAATTTTTCCAGAAAAATGGACCACTTTACCTCAAATTAGAATATTCAGCTAGGCCTCTGAATAAGCTTTCCAAAACATTTTGAAACGTCTAAATCGGACACCCGAGTCAAAAGATATGTCAAAAACAAAACCGGGAAAAAATTGAGGGACATCCTGAAAATGGCGCCCAGGAGCAACACGCAAAATCTGGCCAACACACAGAAAACCGGCGCCCTTGGCGCCCAGACAACTTAGGAACACGGAACAGCAACGCAACACACCGTGGAACACACTCCAGACACGGCGCCCATGCACAGAGCGCCTAGTAGGGAACAGCCACACAGAAAACTGGCGCCCAGGAGCAGGGCGCCCAGCAACAAGGCAACACACTGAATCTGGCGCCCAGGAGCAGGGCGCCTAGCAACACTACAGGAGATGGCGCCCTTGGCGCCCAGACCACCTGAAACACAGCAAAAACGCAACATGGCACAGGAATTGGCGCCCTTGGCGCCCAGACAGCCTACAGCACAACAGAAAACGCAACATGGCGCAGAGAACATGCACTAGGCACGGCGCCCAGGCACTGGGCGCCTAAAACAGCAACACGCCCAGGGAACACAACAACAGCAACTCTGGCGCCCATGACTCAGAACACAACAGCAACAACCATCCTGGCACACGAGACGGCGCCCATGCACAGGGCGCCAGAGACAGCAACACGAAACGGACGCAACATGACCCAAACACGGCGCCCATGCACTGGGCGCCAAAAACAGCATCACCCAAATTCACCAAAACACCACATTGCAAATCATATCACCAAGTTAGCTCATCAAATTTTAATCACCAATGCCAATCACCATAATTTGGGAATCACAACATCAAACAACATTTTATCGAACACCTAACATGCAATTAGGGCTAACAACAATGAATCACCAATTTTCTTTGAGTCACCACAATCACCAAATCAAGCCAACATTCCAATTAACAAAATCATGATATAACTATCATCAATTCAACATCAAATTTGAACCCTAGGCATCCTAGGACCTATTCCCACATAACCCCATCATGGAACCCTATTATAAGGAAGAACCCCACCCTTACCTTATAGTAGGAGAGCACCAATTCTCTTGATCAAGTCACCTACAGAACCTCAGCAACACAGCTCCTCCCTGCTCCCTTGAATTCGCAAAACCCTCCTTCTTCTCCTCTCTTGCGCGTCGTCCCTCTTCTCTCTTTCTCTCCTCTATTCGCACTTTTCTTTCTTTCTTTCTCAAGGCAATTCGCAAATGAGCCCCAAACCCTAGCCTGGGCGCTTCACCTATGCGCCTAGCTAGTGGGGACGAATGTGAGGACCAACAAACAAACTATAGTTGACTTTTGTACATGTTTTTTTGAGAACAATTTGTCGGTGGGAATAATTCTGCAACTAAGAAGAACAACCAAACATAGAAAATTATTAATAACAATAATTGTGAGTGACATGTAAAATAAATAACAAGGAGTTGGCGCCCTTGGCGCACAGACAGCCTACAGCACAACAGAAAATGCAACATGGCGCAGAGAACATGCACTAGGCACGGCGCCCAGGCACTGAGCGCCTAAAACAGCAACACGCCCAGGGAACACAACAACAGCAACTCTGGCGCCCATGGCGCCCATGACTCAGAACACAACAGCAACAACCATCCTGGCACACGAGACACACACCAGACACGGCGCCCATGCACAGGGCGCCAGAGACAGCAACACGAAACGGACGCAACATGACCCAAACACGGCGCCCATGCACTGGGCGCCAAAAACAGCATCACCCAAATTCACCAAAACACCACATATGCAAATCATATCACCAACTTAGCTCATCAAATTTTAATCACCAATGCCAATCACCATAATTTGGGAATCACAACATCAAACAACATTTTATCGAACACCTAACATGCAATTAGGGGTAACAACAATGAATCACCAATTTTCTTTGAGTCACCACAATCACCAAATCAAGCCAACATTCCAATTAACAAAATCATGATATAACTATCATCAATTCAACATCAAATTTGAACCCTAGGCATCCTAGGACCTATTCCCACATAACCCCATCATGGAACCCTATTATAAGGAAGAACCCCACCCTTACCTTATAGTAGGAGAGCACCAATTCTCTTGATCTAGTCACCTACAGAACCTCAGCAACACAGCTCCTCCCTGCTCCCTTGAATTCGCAAAACCCTCCTTCTTCTCCTCTCTTGCGCGCCGTCCCTCTTCTCTCTTTCTCTCCTCTATTCGCACTTTTCTTTCTTTCTTTCTTTCTCAAGGCAATTCGCAAATGAGCCCCAAACCCTAGCCTGGGCGCTTCACCTATGCGCCTAGCTAGTGGGCTTGGATCACGGGCTTTCCTCCAGCTTAAGCCCGATCACTATCACCACCTTCTAATATTTAATTACGCACCTCTTAATCAAACGCTAATATAATTACACCAACTAAAATAAATAAATAAATAATTTGAATACCTAAATATTTAATTAAATAATTTTAATTAAATATTTGGGCGTTACACCTTGTGGCTGGTGCCTGTCAAAGTGAAGGAGGTGTTGTGCTGGAGAATATGGGCATTGATTTAGTAAGGCGATTGACACACATCATTGTTCCAGATGTAGAATTATCTCAAAAAAGAGTCAAGTGACCAACTAAGCATTAATAATTTAATGGTTTGTTTGGATGAAAAGAAAAAGTAAGAGGAAATAATGTTGAATGAATAAAAGTGAAAAGAAAATAAGTTGAAAGTCGAATGATTTTTGATTTGCTTGGTAAGAGTGAAAATTAATAGAAATTGAAAGAAGAGAAAAAAATGTGTTTAGTAAATGACATAAATACCCTCAAATAATGTTTTTTGAAACTAAACCATTAAATTAATTAATTACTTAAAATAAATTAAGTTTTTAACTAAGCTAATTAAAATTAAGTAATTAATTAATTAAAATAAATTAAGTTTTTAACAACCAACAAGGGTTGGTCCGAGTGGTAATTGGATTTGGATCCCACCTAAGGTCTCGGGTTCGAATCTTGGGTGTGGCAAAAACTCTGTTGGGAGGTCAGAACTACACGGGTCGGCAAAGCCGGGTACTCGTGGCCAGCCAGGTTCCCCAGCGTAAATTAGTCACCGATAAAGTCGGTAAAAACTACACACCAATGACATGGTAAAAAAAATTAAATTTTAACTTTAATTAACATTTAGTCTCTGCTAACATATTAAAAAAAGCTGCATGTTGAGCTTTATAAATTATGTCCGATTTGGAGAGATTCACTTTTCAAGTGGGTCCTATCAAAAAGTTGTCTTTCTTTTGCTATTCATAGCTAAACCAAACAATGAAAAATGATATATTCTCCGACTATACTTTCTTAACTCTTTATTTCCTTCGTCTTTCCTCAAAAACAAACACATTGTAAATGTAGGGTCATTACCTACCACCAACAGCAACTCTGGCGCCCATGGCGCCCATGACTCAGAACACAACAGCAACAACCATCCTGGCACACGAGACACACACCAGACACGGCTCCCATGCACAGGGCGCCAGAGACAGCAACACGAAACGGACGCAACATGACCCAAACACGGCGCCCATGCACTGGGCGCCAAAAACAGCATCACCCAAATTCACCAAAACACCACATATGCAAATCATATCACCAATTTAGCTCATCAAATTTTAATCACCAATGCCAATCACCATAATTTGGGAATCACAACATCAAACAACATTTTATCGAACACCTAACATGCAATTAGGGCTAACAACAATGAATCACTGTTGCGTTAAAAACACACTTAGAGCAAGTGTACTCTACCGCAGAAGTAGTATAAAAGATTATCGTGTCCACAGGGATTAATTAACAAGTACCAAACTAATCAAGATTTATTATTATTTAGACGAACGAATATTTGAATTGTAATGGAACAAATAAAAAAAGACATAAATAACAATAATTAAAATACTAGATTTAATAAATGGAGAGAGGTCTAGGGTCACGGTTTCACTTGCAAGCTTCGATTCCCCCTATGTCTAATCCTACCTGAATTCCCTTATTTTACTTAATTACCAATCCCTTTACTAAAACTATTAATCCGTTTGGTCATTCGCGATTAATATTCTTTTTCCTAAATTAACCCTCGTTTGGTCATGCAAGAATTTAAATTCAGGAAAAGCATAAAGAGCAAAAAGGTTGAATGATTGGAAGACTAAATTATGGTTTGGTCATGCCCTAATTATAGCCCCAATTATCCTATAGGTCCACCAACTAATTGCAGTACGGTCGCTGATCAACTAATTGATTATAAACATGCAAAGGGTAGCTAATCCTAATCATGTGATAAAAACAATAGGACAATATTAATTAAAATAAAAATAGGAATTCAAACTAGAAATTAGAACATAAAAAGGTCTCTAAACATGCAAGATCCACCTAAGACCCTAGAAGAGGATTTAGCTATCCATAGTGTTCGAGAACAATAAAATAAAATTAGGAGTCATAAATTACAGAGATAAAAATAACCCGGAATAGAGAAATTTCTGATCCTGAAATTTTAGTCTCCTTTTTCTGCTCCAGAGCTCTCTCACGATGTCAAAAACGGGTACCAAATCTTCCTCCTCTCCTGCCGTAAGTACTGTTGCTTGCGTTGTTTGTGTTTGTGTGCGGCACTCTTCTGTCCTCAATTCACGCGGCTACTGTTTGTTAAATATTGTCAATTCACGCCTCTCACTTTCTTATTGCCTTTTCTTGTTGATCACGTGAATTCTTTGGCTTCAATTTCCATGGGCTTAACATTTCCACTTTTGGGCCTTTTAGTTTAATTCTTTTGCTGCCACAAGCTTGTTCAATCTTCAATTCAATATATATATATATATATATATATATATATATATATATATATATATATATATATATTATTCTTTTTCATGTTATCTTCTTTTCTGCAAAATAGAGCAAATTAAGTCAGTACTTTACATAATTGATATATAATTGCTCTAAAAGTGGCCTAAAAGTATCTCTAAAAATGCACTAAATTGGAGTTTATCAATCACCAATTTTCTTTGAGTCACCACAATCACCAAATCAAGCCAACATTCCAATTAACAAAATCATGATATAACTATCATCAATTCAACATCAAATTTGAACCCTAGGCATCCTAGGACCTATTCCCACATATATAAGGAAGAACCCCACCCTTACCTTATATTAGGAGAGCACCAATTCTCTTGATCTAGTCACCTACAGAACCTCAGCAACACAGCTCCTCCCTGCTCCCTTGAATTCGCAAAACCCTCCTTCTTCTCCTCTCTTGCGCGCCGTCCCTCTTCTCTCTTTCTCTCCTCTATTCGCACTTTTCTTTCTTTCTTTCTCAAGGCAATTCGCAAATGATCCCCAAACCCTAGCCTGGGCGCTTCACCTATGCGCCTAGCTAGTGGGCTTGGATCACAGGCTTTCCTCCAGCTTAAGCCCGATCACTATCACCACCTTCTAATATTTAATTACGCACCTCTTAATCAAACGCTAATATAATTACACCAACTAAAATAAATAAATAAATAATTTGAATACCTAAATATTTAATTAAATAATTTTAATTAAATATTTGGGCGTTACACCTTGTGGCTGGTGCCTGTCAAAGTGAAGGAGGTGTTGTGCTGGAGAATATGGGCATTGATTTAGTAAGGCGATTGACACACATCATTGTTCCAGATGTAGAATTATCTCTCAAAAAAGAGTCAAGTAACCAACTAAGCATTAATAATTTAATGGTTTGTTTGGATGAAAAGAAAAAGTAAGAGGAAATAATGTTGAATGAATAAAAGTGAAAAGAAAATAAGTTGAAAGTCGAATGATTTTTGATTTGCTTGGTAAGAGTGAAAATTAATAGAAATTGAAAGAAGAGAAAAAAATGTGTTTAGTAAATGACATAAATACCCTCATATAATGTTTTTTGAAACTAAACCATTAAATTAATTAATTACTTAAAATAAATTAAGTTTTTAACTAAGCTAATTAAAATAAATTAAGTTTTTAACAACCAACAAGGGTTGGTCCGAGTGGTAATTGGATTTGGATCCCACCTAAGGTCTCGGGTTCGAATCTTGGGTGTGGCAAAAACTCTGTTGGGAGGTCAGAACCACACGGGTCGGCAAAGCCGGGTACTCGTGGCCAGCCAGGTTCCCCAGGGTAAATTAGTCACCGATAAAGTCGGTAAAAACTACACACCAATGACATGGTAAAAAAAATTAAATTTTAACTTTAATTAACATTTAGTCTCTGCTAACATATTAAAAAAAGCTGCATGTTGAGCTTTATAAATTATGTCCGATTTGGAGAGATTCACTTTTAAAGTGGGTCCTATCAAAAAGTTTTCTTTCTTTTGCTATTCATAGCTAAACCAAACAATGAAAAATGATATATTCTCCAACTATACTTTCTTAACTCTTTATTTCCTTCGTCTTTCCTCAAAAACAAACACATTGTAAATGTAGGGTCATTACCTACCACCAACAGCAACTCTGGCGCCCATGGCGCCCATGACTCAGAACACAACAGCAACAACCATCCTGGCACACGAGACACACACCAGACACGGCGCCCATGCATAGGGCGCCAGAGATAGCAACACGAAACAGACGCAACATGACCCAAACACGGCGCCCATGCACTGGGCGCCAAAAACAGCATCACCCAAATTCACCAAAACACCAGATATGTAAATCATATCACCAATTTAGCTCATCAAATTTTAATCACCAATGTCAATCACCATAATTTGGGAATCACAACATCAAACAACATTTTATCGAACACCTAACATGCAATTAGGGCTAACAACAATGAATCACCAATTTTCTTTGAGTCACCACAATCACCAAATCAAGCCAACATTCCAATTAACAAAATCATGATATAACTATCATCAATTCAACATCAAATTCGAACCCTAAGCATCCTAGGACCTATTCCCACATAACCTCATCATGGAACCCTATTATAAGGAAGAACCCCACCCTTACCTTATAGTAGGAGAGCGCCAATTCTCTTGATCAAGTCACCTACAGAACCTCAGCAACACAGCTCCTCCTTGCTCCCTTGAATTCGCAAAACCCTCCTTCTTCTCCTCTCTTGCATGCCGTCCCTCTTCTCTCTTTCTCTCCTCTATTCGCACTTTTCTTTCTTTCTTTCTCAAGGCAATTCGCAAATGAGCCCCAAACCCTAGCCTAGGCGCTTCACCTATGCGCCTAGCTAGTGGGCTTGGATCACGGGCTTTCCTCCAGCTTAAGCCCGATCACTATCACCACCTTCTAATATTTAATTACGCACCTCTTAATCAAACGCTAATATAATTACACCAACTAAAATAAATAAATAAATAATTTGAATACCTAAATATTTAATTAAATAATTTTAATTAAATATTTGGGCGTTACAACTCTCCCCCACTTAGAATGTTTTCGTCCTCGAAAACTCACCTGAATCAAACAGCTCTGGATAGGACTCCCGCATCTTACTCTGCAACTCCCAAGTCATGCTCTCACCGGCAGCTCCTAGCCAGATCACATTCACCAATGCAATTTCTTTGCCTCTTAACACCTTTACTTCATGGTCTTCAATCCGCACAGGCATAGTCTCCACCGTGAGATTATCCCGCACCTCCACATCATCCATGTGGATCACATGAGATGGATCCGAAACATACTTCCGAAGTTGCGACACATGAAACACGTCATGCAAATTCGAAAGATTTGGCGGTAAAGCCACTATATACGCCACATTCCCAACTCTCCCGGAAATCTGATAAGGACCAATGAATCGAGGAGCGAGCTTCTTCCACTTCAAAGCACGCCCAACACCGGTCACTGGAGTGACTCTCAAAAATACATGCTCACCTTCCTGGAACTCTAAATCTTTTCTCCTCTTGTCGTGATAACTCTTCTGACGACTCTGCGAAGCCTTCATCTTCTCACGGATCAACTTTATCTTCTCGGTTGTCTCCCGAACAATTTCTGGTCCAAGCACCACACTCTCTCCAGACTCATACCAACACAACAGAGTTCTACACTTCCGACCAAACAATGCCTCAAAAGGTGTCATCCCGATACTAGAATGGTAACTATTGTTATACGTGAACTCTATCAGTGGAAGGTAGGAATCCCACTAACCTCCTTGTTCCAAAACACAAGCCCTCAACAAATCTTCTAATGACTGAATTGTCCTCTCGGACTAACCATCTGTCTGGGGATGATAAGCCGAACTCAACCTCAGCTTAGACCCCAACTTCTCTTACAAACTCTTCCAGAAATCTGAAGTGAACCTCGGATCTCTATCCGAAACAATACTCTTAGGAACTCCATGAAGCTTCACAATCTCCCGGATATAAATCTCTACCAACTTCGACACCAGATACGTGATGCTGATAGGAACAAAATGAGACGATTTCGTTAACCTGTCAACAATCACCCAAATTGCATCATACCCTCTCGCAGTACTATGCAATCCCGTCACAAAATCCATCGAAATGCTATCCCATTTCCACTCCGGAATTTCTAACGGTTGCATCAGTCCAGCAGGCTTCTGATGCTCAACCTTTGACTTCTGGCAAGTCAAACAGGCATACACAAATTGCGCCACATCTCGCTTCATGCCAGGCCACCAAAACAACTTCTTCAGATCTTGATACATCTTTGTAGCTCCCGGATGAATACTCAACTTACTTCGATGACCCTCTTCTAAAATTGCTCTCTTCAGCTCTGCGCCTTCAGGAATACAAATCCTATTACGGAATCTCAAAACACCATGCGCATCCAACTTAAAGTCACTACCCTCAGGCTGATCATCCCCGACCATCAAATCCACCAACTTGATATCCAACTTCTGGGCTTCTCTGATACTATCAAGGAACTCATTATTAATCTTCAACATACCCAACTTAACACTCTGAAGCGACACTTCGCAAACCAAACTCAAATCCCTGAATTCCTCAATCAACTCTAACTCCTTAGCCATCATTGCCGACATATGCAAAGACTTTCGATTTAAAGCATCAGCCACGACATTAGCTTTGCCTGGATGATAGTTCAACCGAAATCATAGTCTTTCAACAATTCCAACCATCTTCGCTGTCTCATATTCAACTCCTTCTGGTCAAACAAGTATTTCAAACTCTTATGATCACTGAACACCTCAAATCTGGAACCATACAAATAGTGCCTCCAAATCTTCAACACAAAGACTACTGCAGCCAACTCCAAATCATGCGTTGGATAATTCTTCTCGTGAATCCTTAACTGCCTCGACGCATAAGCAATCATCTTCCCACTCTGCATAAGCACGCCACCTAGACCCATCTTCGAAGCATCACAATACACTACGAACGGCTCCCCCGGATTTGGCAACGTCAGGACAGGAGACGTTGTCAATCTCTTCTTCAACTCAAGGAAACTTTCTTCACAACGAGCATCCCACACAAAAGCTTTACCCTTACAAGTCAACTGCGTCAACGGAAGGGCCAACTTAGAAAAACCTTCGATGAACCTTCTGTAGTAACCAGCCAACCCTAAGAAGCTTCTAATCTCCGTAGCCGACTTCGGACTCTCCCACTGCATCACGGCACCAACCTTAGACGGATCCACAGCAATACCATTACCAGAAATGATATGACCCAGAAAACTTACTTCTGACAACCAGAATTCACACTTAGACAACTTTGCATACAGCCTCTTCTCTTTCAGGATCTCCAATACTAATCTCAAATGCTCCGCATGCTCTTCCTCCGACTTTGAATAAATCAGGATGTCGTCAATGAACACAACCACGAACCGATCCAAGTAAGTATGGAATATACGATTCATGTACTCCATAAATACACCCGGCGCGTTAGTGACACCGAACGGCATCACCGAATACTCATAATGCCCATACCGCGTCCTGAAAGCAGTCTTCTGAACATCTCCATCCTTCACCTTGATCTGATGATAACCTGATCTCAAATCAATCTTGCTGAACACTCGAGCACCCACTAACTGATCCATTAAATCGTCTATCCTCGACAGTGGACACTTGTTCTTAATGGTCACCTTATTCAGCTGCCTATAATCAACACACAACCTCATGCTTCCATCCTTCTCCTTCACCAGCAACACAGGAGCTCCCCATGGCGATACACTCGGCCTAATAAACTTCTTCTCGAGCAGATCTTCGTGTTGCTTCTTCAACTCAGACAATTCTGACACAGACATCCTGTACGGTGCCATAGACACAGGCCTCGTACCAGGTACCAGCTCAATAGAAAACTCCACTTCCCTCTCAGGCGGCACACTAGGAATCTCATCAGGAAAGACTTCAGGAAATTCGCGCACCACCTGCAACTCTTCAATGATAGCTTGATTCTCAACAGACAGCGATGCCATCAGCGAGAATAACTGAACTCCCTCATTTTCTAACTTCCGCAACTAACTAGCAGATAACAAACCAGACTCTTCCTCTCCAAAGCTCACAGACTTGCGACGACAATCAATGCGAACATGGTTATGCTCCAACTAGTTCATGCCCAAAATTACATCTAATCCACTCAGCGGCAAACAAACAAAGTCCACAACAAAGTCTCTGTCGAAGATCGACAAGGGACACTGCGAACACACTAGAGAGGTAGTTACCGACCCCTTAGCTGGAGTGTCGACAACCATCTCTCTATTCATAGCGGACAATACAAGATTCAACCTCTTACAACAATCAGCAGCAATAAAGCAATGAGTAGCACCAGTATCAACAATAGACTTTAAAGGAGTACCATTAATGAAGCACGTACCTCTAATTAGTCCATCATCTTCAGTGGGCTCCTCCCCTGCCAATGCGAACACCTTGCCACTAGACCTCTCCTTCTTCGGCTTCGGACACTGAGTACTAATGTGCCCCTCTTCACCACAGTTGTAGTAGACCACTGCCTTGCGCTCACATTCGGACACCACATGACCGTCCTTACCGCACTTGAAACACTTCTTTACGTGGCTTCTGCACATGACACTCTTGTGGCCAGGCTTGCCACACTTAAAACACATAATGCTAGCAGGGGCATCTCCCCCACTAGTCCTCTTGCCAGCATCAGCTCTCTGCTTACCCTTGCCCGCAGGGACCTCATACGGCTTACTACGGCCTTGAAACTTGCTCCTCTTATCATTCACAATCTTGTAGTGAGCATTACTATCCTCCTCAAAAATTCTGCAACTATCAATCAAGTCAGCAAAGACACGGATCTTTTGATATCCGATTGCCTTCTTGATCTCGGGCCTCAAACCATTTTCAAACTTAATACACTTAGAAAACTCAGCATTAGCTCCAGTGTAATGCGGATAGAACTTTGCTAGCTCCACAAACTTAGCGGCATACTCCGATACGGACATACTCCCTTGTTTCAGCTCCAGAAACTCAATCTCTTTCTTACCTCGGACATCTTCAGGATAATACTTACGGTTAAACTCTCTGCTGAACACTTCCCAGGTAATCTTTTCATTAGCAGTCTCCAACCTCTGCCTCGTCTCTAACCACCAATCATCAGCTTCCTCAGCTAGCATATGCGTACCATAGCAGACCTTCTGTGCTTGGTACAATCCATCACTCGAAAAATCCTCTCCATTTCTTTCAACCAAGCTAAAGCACCATCGGGATCATACTTGCCCTTAAAGGTAGGCGGATTCTCTTTCTGAAATGTAGCCAAACTCCGAGCCCCAGCATTCTCACCAGCATTCTGTTGATTCTGCACAGCCTGTGCCATAGCAGCTAGAGCAGCAGCAATTGCAGTATCATTCCTCCCAGCCATTTCAACTCACTTGCTGCAAAACAAACAACAGTTAGTTATAATCGACAACACACCATTGTCAATTGACACTACGACTGGACAACTTGGCCGGACAGACCGAACTTTTGCTGTGATACCACTAGTGTAACACCCCTTTTCTACCCGGTAATTATTTAATAAAATCAGAGTTACAAAAATTTATTTCATATTTCGAAAAGAGATGTCACACATCACCGTTAAATAAAACGTCTCATACGATATAATAACTTTGTCAAAAATACATCACCACGCAGCGGAAATACAAATAAGATTCAAAACACATGAAATCATAACGTCCTGAATGGACTCCGACAAATAAAATATAACAACCAAAGTTTAGCGTTTATCCCCCCCTTGAGTGTTACACATCAAAGCAAAGGACACCGACAACACCTACTCAGAATAGCGAAGGTACCTAAGCCTTCACTCGCAATCACCTGCACGTTACCGCATAGGGGTAACATTCAAACAAAAGGGGTGAGATATCTTCGATATAATAGCGTAAAATGATAGGCAATATGTTAGAACATGACAACTATAGCTACCATTCCACTACACACATATAATCATAAACACGATCAAAATTATAACACCAGAATTCAGTCACCCAATGTCATGACAATGCATGAATGCAACCCACACCAACGGGCATATGCATGTGGTACCAAGTCACCAAAATTTTGCTTGTAAATAAAGGCATCACCAAAATTGAGAGCTTTCACACCAGGCTCACCAATTCACCAAAAATCGAGCTTTCACACCAGACTCACCAATTTTAGAAAATTTGAGCTTTCACACCTAGCTCCAAGACCAAAGGCCTTCACCAAAGTAAATGCACATGCTGTATGCGACACCATGAATGCACACAGACAATCACCAAATTAGTCACAATGTGACACACCAAAATTATTCACCAATATCACCAAAGTTGAGCTTTCACACCTAGCCCAACGACACCGAAACACCAAATTACCCGACACAACAGAACACCAAGACTTGGAAACTTCACACCTAGTTCCAACAACACCAAGGTTTGAGCCTTCACACCTAGCATCAAACCGCACCAAGACACCAAGAGGACAACATTTTTCCAAAACAGCACCAAGACACCAAGATGACAACAATTTTCCAAAACAGCACCAAGACACCAAGATGACAACAATTTTCCTAAACATTTGAGGCGTGAGGATTTTCCCCAACACCGGAGACAAACGACAATTTTCTTTTAAAACATCACAATTTAACGACTACACCAACGGTTAACAATTTTTCCAGAAAAATGGACCACTTTACCTCAAATTAGAATATTCAACTAGGCCTCTGAATAAGCTTTCCAAAACATTTTGAAACGTCTAAATCGGACACCCGAGTCAAAAGATATGTATAAAACAAAACCGGGAAAAAATTGAGGGACATCCTGAAAATGGCGCCCAGGCACTGGGCGACTAGGAGCAACACGCAAAATCTGGCCAACACACAGAAAACCGACGCCCTTGGCGCCCAGACAACTTAGGAACACGGACCAGCAACGCAACACACCGTGGAACACACTCCAGACACGGCGCCCATGCACAGGGCGCCTAGCAGGGAACAGCCACACAGAAAACTGGCGCCCAGGAGCAGGGCGCCCAGCAACAAGGCAACACACTGAATCTGGCGCCCAGGAGCAGGGCGCCTAGCAACACTACAGGAGATGGCGCCCTTGGCGCCCAGACCACCTGAAACACAGCAAAAACGCAACATGGCACAGGAATTGGCGCCCTTGGCGCCCAGACAGCCTACAGCACAACAGAAAACGCAACACGGCGCAGAGAACATGCACTAGGCACGGCGCCCAGGCACTGGGCGCCTAAAACAGCAACACGCCCAGGGAACACAACAACAGCAACTCTGGCGCCCATGGCGCCCATGACTCAGAACACAACAGCAACAACCATCCTGGCACACGAGACACACACCAGACACGGCGCCCATGCACAGGGCGCCAGAGACAGCAACACGAAACGGACGCAACATGACCCAAACACGGCGCCCATGCACTGGGCGCCAAAAACAGCATCACCCAAATTCACCAAAACACCACATATGCAAATCATATCACCAACTTAGCTCATCAAATTTTAATCACCAATGCCAATCACCATAATTTGGGAATCACAACATCAAACAACATTTTATCGAACACCTAACATGCAATTAGGGCTAACAACAATGAATCACCAATTTTCTTTGAGTCACCACAATCACCAAATCAAGCCAACATTCCAATTAACAAAATCATGATATAACTATCATCAATTCAACATCAAATTTGAACCCTAGGCATCCTAGGACCTATTCCCACATAACCCCATCATGGAACCCTATTATAAGGAAGAACCCCACCCTTACCTTATAGTAGGAGAGCACCAATTCTCTTGATCAAGTCACCTACAGAACCTCAGCAACACAGCTCCTCCCTGCTCCCTTGAATTCGCAAAACCCTCCTTCTTCTCCTCTCTTGCGCGCCGTCCCTCTTCTCTCTTTCTCTCCTCTATTCGCACTTTTCTTTCTTTCTTTCTCAAGGCAATTCGCAAATGAGCCCCAAACCCTAGCCTAGGGCGCTTCACCTATGCGCCTAGCTAGTGGGGACGAATGTGAGGACCAACAAACAAACTATAGTTGAGTTTTGTACATGTTTTTTTGAGAACAATTTGTCGGTGGGAATAATTCTGCAACTAAGAAGAACAACCAAACATAGAAAATTATTAATAACAATAATTGTGAGTGACATGTAAAATAAATAACAAGGAGAAGGTAAGACTCCAAGGCGCGTATGACACTAAGCTTTAGGTTCGATTCGCCCCCACCAATCACTTTAGATTGGATGCAATAGGATGACCAGCGAATCCCCTTTAGGATACAACGGAGTTCCTTGATATAGTATGCGCACCCATACCAAACATATTGATCAATGGTAGTTTACGGAATAAAGTTTCATCAATTACTCTTGTGCACTAGAGAAAAGAAGAAATGACTTAGATGTAATTTTGGCAAAATTTTGACTCGTGTAAACATGATTTTCGTGTGTAATTATCTTCACACGAGTGTCTCTATTTATAGAGAAACTTATGTCACATGGTGAAGGGAAACAACTCTTAAAAGAGTCTCTTCAAGAAACAACAGTTATATACTCTTAGTGTATAATATATTGCTCAACTAATGCGTTGGTTCAATGGTTGAGTGGCGCGCCTGATAGACTAATTGTTGCAAGTTCGAACCCACCTTGCCACCTTTTTATTTTCATTTTACTGCATTAATTAAATTAACACACCAAAATAAAAAGACCATACATGGGATTAGAACCGACGCCATGCCTCCCAAACGAAACAACACAACCACCAAACCAGAGAAGTTAATATGTTAGTATCATATCATCAGCTTAATATAAGCGATTGCAACTTCCCAATATATATTTTGGAAATTACTCCCACAATCCCCCACCATTTTCAAAATATATCTAAATCCATTATTCCGAAAATATAAAGGTTTCAGGTAATGGTATCTTACGATTTAAACCACTATTTAGTACTAATCCCCAAATAGATTGGTAGACAAGCTTTGAACCAACTGTTCATTAGAACAAATGTACATAACTCACACATGAAATCTCGGTACCATTGATCGAATGATAAAAATATGACACATTTGTTTAGGACTTTGTGTCCGGTATCCTTTTCATGATAATTTAAAAGTCAAGCCTTTTAACTCTATGAAGCGGCTCCACTTCATTCTCATATAGATAGACTATATCAGAAATGCACCCATAATTATACACCTCAGCAAATATATGCTATATGTCCATTAAGAGGAAAACCTCATCCTACAACTTTTATTCTCATGGTCCAAGTACTGTTACACCTTGGGATGTATCTGTTGTATAGTACTTCAATCACTCTTATAGTGTACTTTATCCTTTGAACTCAAGACTTGATGTTGCTCAAGTGTGAGTTGGGTGTCCACTATTGGTGATCAATTAGATATGAGCTTGTATTGCATCCCCAATGATGTCAACATCATATCATTGTCAACTCTTTCGTCAAAGAATTGCAAATTTTATTCCAACTTTGATAAACTTTGAATTTTCATTCATCCACATAGCTATGTCTTTATATATTCTTGATAGTTTAAACAAACTATCACCATGACACTTTTGTCATTCATTGTGTCATATACACAAACTTTATATCATTCTTCCTTTGCTATTAAATGTTTAATAACCACTTCAATTTTAAGTTCTACGTCCACTTGAATATATTAAAGAAGCCATACATTCAATGCATTAAATATAAAAAGCAACAACAACCATGATCATAAAGATTTGTCATAATCAACCTTTAATTTCATAAGGTGTGTCCAAACTTGTAAGTTATATACTCTACATAAAATTAAATCAAACACTTTAGAATTTATTTCTGTTTTATGAAAATGAACATTTCCATATTAGTTATCACATAACTACATGTATCATAACTTTTAAGTGTCAAATTCTAGCTCCATGTATATTCATGTTCTATGCTGAAACAAAATAATACTCACAATATAAAATAAACAATGAACTAAAATCATTAATATTTTATATCACTTTCCTCCATGAACATTTGTCAACTTACAATAATTTAAAACTTACCCATATTTTTTTTTAATCACGATCATAAGCAACAAACAAACACTTTCATATTATCATGACAACAAAATAAACAATTTGAAATATACTATCATATATCAAACAAATTTTAAAAACATAATTAACTTTGTGTTCACAATTTTTTCCACACATGGTTTAGAGTTCCACATTTATGAAAAATATTTCTAAAACAGAAATTATTTTTCTTAGTTTAAACAAACAATTTTCATGAATAAATCTGAATTAAAATTCATCTATATATGCATGTGTTTATAAATTTAGACCATCAAGCATTTCATGTATATTTATTTAGAGTAACCGTGTACCTTTCACCATAGTTGAAAGTTGTTACCATAAATATCTTCTTTCAAAGTTGCAGCCATCGTTCCACACAAATGCAAAATCGAACCTAAAGATTGTGAGAACAATTTGTCGGTGGGAATAATTCTGCAACTAAGAAGAACAACCAAGCACAGAAAATTATTAGTAACAATAATTGTGAATGACATGTAAAATAAATAACAAGGAGAAGGTAAGACTCCAAGGCGCGTATGACACTAAGCTTTAGGTTCGATTCGCCTCCACCAATCACTTTAGATTGGATGCAATAGGATGACCAGCGAATCCCCTTTAGGATACAATGGAGAGTTCCTTGATATGGTATGCACACACATACCAAGCATATTGATCAATGGTAGTTTACAGAATAAAGTTTCCTCAATTACTCTTGTGCACTAGAGAAAAGAAGAAATGACTTATATATAATTTTGGCAAAATTTTGACTCGTGTAACCATGATTTTCGTGTGTAATTATCTGCCCAAAAGTGTCTCTATTTATAGAGAAACTTATGTCACATGGTGAAGGGAAACAACTCTTAAAAGTGTCTCTTCAAGAAACAACAGTTATATACTGCATTAATTAAATTAACACACCAAATTAAAAATACCATACATGGGATTTGAACCAATGCCATGCCTCCCAAACAAAACAACACAACCACCAAACCAAAGAAGTTAATATGTTAGTATCATATCATTAGCTTAATATAACCGATTGCAACTTCCCAATATATATTTTGGAAATTACTCACACAATCCCCCACCATTTTCAATCTAAATCCATTATTCCGGAAATATCATGGTTTCAGGTAATGGTATCTTACGATTTGAACCACTACTTAGTAAGTTAATTTTCACCTAATCCCCAAATAGATTGGTAGAGAAGCTTTGAACCAACTATTCATTAGAACAAGTGTATATAACTCACACATGAAATCTCGGTACCATTGATCGAATTATAAAAATATGACACATTTGCATAACTAATTAGGGCAAAGGGTGAGTTTGAGCTTTTCAAATATTAAGGCGTGATATATTTTTTAGGCTAAATAGGCACTTTTAGTCCTTTATCTTTACTCCAGATTTCACTTTGGTCCTTTATCTTTTTTTTGGTCCGTTTTGGTCCCTTATGTTTCGTTTTCGTTTCATTTTGGTCCCTGACGTTAGTTTTGACTAACGGATGCCACGCTGGCAGTTAACTACTGACGTGGCGTCCATATTCATTAAATGACGTGGCAAAATTAATATTATTTAATTATAATTGAAATTACACATAAGCAATTTAGTTTTTTAAATTAAAAAAAAAAACAAAACATAATTTAACAAAACAATTAAAAAAACCCATTTCCAGATCTGAAATATGTTCTTTTCCTCTGAGGTCTGTTTTGTTCACGCCATTATCATCAATTTTCATTCTTCAAGAGCAATGAACACAAGCAGGACCTAGAAAAACGAAGAACAACGAAAACATTAAAAATATTAATCTGAGGTGTGTTTTGTTCACGCCATTATCATCATTATCAATCATCCATCTTCATCATCAGTATTCAATCTTCTTTGATTTTCGTTTTGTTTTGTTTTTCGTTTTCTGGGTCTGTTTCGTTTCTAGATCTCGGCCTGTTTCGTTTTGTTTTTTCATTTCTTTGATTTTCGTTTATTTTCGTTTCTTTGTTGTTCTTCACTCAACAATAATTTCGTTCAGATCTGTTTCTGGGTCTGTTTCGTTCAGATCTGGGTCTGTTTTTGGATCTAGGTTAAAACGCAGATTTGAAGAAACGAAGATGGACTGAAAAACGCAGATCTGAAAAAACGCAGAAATCCTGGTTTTGAAGAAGATGAGCTGTTTTGAATAAATGTTTTAATTGTTTTAATTGTTTGTTTGATTTTTATGTTTTGAAGAAGATAAAGGATTTTGAGGAAACGTAGATCTAGATAAATGTTGTAATTGTTTGTTTGGTTTTTCAGTTTTTAGTTTTTAGTTTTTTGTTAATTTATGTTTGTTGAAGAAATTAGGGAAGAATTGTTGTTGAAGAATTGTTGAACCCAGAATTGTTGTTGAAGCTTGATGATGATGAAGATCTGTTACTGAATGGTGGAAGAATTGTGTTTTTAAAATTTAAAAAAAAATAAATGTCACGTCATTTAATGAATAACACACGCCACGTCAGCAGTTAACTGCCAGCGTGGCGTCTGTTAGTTAAAACTAACGTCAGGGACCAAAATGAAACAAAAATGAAACATGGGGGACCAAAACGGACCAAAAAAAAGATAAAGGACCAAAGTGAAATCTGGAGCAAAGATAAAGGACCAAAAGTGCTATTTAGCCTATTTTTTACATTTACACTTGATTTAGACTATCATGTTGAAATATTAATTTGTATATTAACATCCATACTATATTCTATGTTGGGATGTTGCTCGATGCAATAGTAAAATAATATAATCTCAAAAAAAAAATATACCCAAATAAAAGAATAAAATGACATATGTACTATATGCACAAAATATACCTAACCAGTAGATGCCAAGAGAATATTGGTAAACCTACAAAGTACTAGTTAAATTGACACTTACAGTATTCGTAAATTGCAAAGCAAACCTAGCTAATACGAGGAATTTTATAAATTATAAAAACGATAAATATATGTTTATAGACACCCTAATTAACCGATAACCGGTGTGATGTTATTTGCATGCTTGTCTAAAAAAAGGGTAGACATGGGTGGTGTACTGCTAATGGTGGTTGTTGGTGACATGTTCGATCACGTGTGTCCAAAAGTAGTTCGACACAATTATTTGCCAACATTGCTGTTATTGGCGAGGGCTCGTGGCTGACATTCTCGAACTTGGTAGTGGTTTCAATGGTTCATAAAACATCCGTAACATTTTATAAGTCTGGATTTAATTTTTACTTGAGCAATTAACAATATTTTTGCATATTTTCTTTTCACAAATTTACGGTTTTTTTGTAAGGTTTTACTGTTGTTTTAATAAAACTTAATTTTTTCCATTTTTATAATTTTATTCTAAATAAACTAAATTTATGTTTAAAATATACTCAAACTATATTATTTCTTTCGAATGATAATTTCAGTATTCAAGGTGGTTGGAGCATGAGATTTATCAATAGCAACTATAATTTTTATATTTTAAAGATTATATTTTTAATTAGAACTATATTATTATTTTTTTTGGTGTTTAGAACTATATTATTTTAAATATTCTTGATGAGATAAACATAATAATGATAATAAAAAGTTTATTTGTAAAGTTATTGTAAATAACTCTTTAAACATAAAATAAAAACATAATTATAGTTTTTCCATTAATCAAATAAAAAAATAAATATTTATATAATAAAAGATATTAAATGTTTCACGAACCTTCAAAGAATAACCTTTATTTATTTATTGGTTCAAAACCTTTATTTTTTCTTTAATGGTATTATTTTTTTGACAAGCTTTAATGGTATAATTTAAAGTTTACTGTTTGAATAATTAAGAAGAATAGTAACATAAAAAATATTATAATGCATTAATTATATTTGACTAATACTTGTTTATTACTTCTTACTCTAATTTATAAGCGCTCAGTTGCTACCCACAACCAATAAGAGTTAATTGTATGAATGACATATAATTTGTTGACTCACTTTCTTTTAATGACATGTCAACTTATAACTAGTCGATAGCGTAAAATATTATACACCAACAGTGTATATAAATTAAATTCCATTTTTGACAAAAAATTAAATTCTATTTATAAACATAATAATTGTTTTTGACTGAACATAATATTTTGTCTTGACTGTATTTTTGTTTTAAATTTTCAATTAATGTTTATAATTTTTTTTTTTAATTTATTTATATAATTTTTTTGGTAAAATTATCTATAATATTTTCAACATTTTTCGAATAAAATAATATATCAACCAATTGAAAGTTATATTTTGGTTTATTGTGACTTTGACATATCATTTTTTTTTTGGATGTACCAATTTTTATATACTTAAATTAGTTTATAAATCTATTTAAAAATTGTTAATTAGCTTAGAGACGTATTTACAAATTATTATTGTCACGACATATACTAATGGTTGACTATATCTATATATTTACTTCCTGGGGAGTCTTGGCGCCAAGTCTCCCACCAAGCTCCCCTCCCTTTTTTTCCTTTTTCTTTTTTCCTTTTTCCTTCTTTTTTTGTTTTTTTATATTTTTATATTTTATAGGTACTTTCGGGTCTAGAAATTTTTTAAATTATTTAAATATGCGAAGTTTGTTCCTTTATAACCAAAATGGTGAAAAGGAAAATTAATTTCGTGAGAAATTGCGTAAAGTGTGACGTCAGACACTGTGTTTTAGAGTACTTTAGGATGTGGGAAAAAAATTAATTGTTCAAGTACGTGAAGTTTTTTCCTACACAAGAATTGGTGAAAAAAAAATTAATTTTGTGACAAATTGCGTAAACTGTGACGTTAGACAGTGTGATTTGGGGTACTTTAAAATCCGATTTTTTTTTTTAATTATTTACATACGGAAAGTTTGTTACTTGATAATAAATTTTATTAAAATAATAATAATTTTGTAATAAAAATGTAAAGTGTGATGCTTTTTTTTTACAGCTAAGTAGTGTGATGGTAAGTAGTGTGTTTTGAGTGGTTTAGGATTCAGAAAAAAATTTAGATGTTCAAATACATGAAGTTCGTTCCTCAATAATTGGTTTGGACAAACCAAAAATTAATTTCTTGGTGTGTTTTGGGTTACCTTAGCGTTCGACAAAAATTTTAACGGTTCAAATACGCAAAGTTTGTTTAAAAAGGTAATTTCGTGACAAAATACGTAAAATACGATGCTAAGTAATGTGTTTGTGGGTACTTTTGCATTTGGAAAAAATTACTGTTCAAATACTAAAAGTTCGTTCCTTGATAACCAGTTTAAAAAATCAATTTCTTTTTATATTTGTTTTCTTTATATTTTTCTGGACTTTATAAAAATAATTTAAAGATACTTCGGAAAAAAAAGAATTTAAATACCATATTCCTTCAACTTTGTATAGTTGCTTCCGTTTTATTGGTGGTTCTCATCGAACCCTACATGATATCCACGTTTTTCACTTTCTAATTGCGTTGTCTTTTATTCTTTCTAATTATGAGTTACATTTTTATATTTACATTTGATGAATATGGATTATGTTATTAAAATTCTTTAGACTTTTTCTTCTTATTGTCTATAAATGTTTAATTTCATTGTTAATTAAAAATGATATTTTTAATTATCATTTACGTTGTCACATACTTGTACAATATATAGTTAATTTTATCTTCACTCATACAATATTACAATATTTATGTATTAAATGAAACTTTTGTCACGTGGATCGCATGGGTACATGCACTAGTATAATACAATAGAAAAACCTAATTAAAAAAATTATATTAGTTCATGACCTAATTACAACCTTTTAGAGTTTTTTTTTGAAGATACAACCTTTTATAGTTTAGATTTGTAGAAAAAAACTTTTCATAGTTTTGGGCTTATTTAAAAATTCTCAATCAGTTCATATAACATATAAGTGATTAAACCTAAATATTTGGTCCAAAAAAAAAAATAATCACAAATAAATTCACGAGATGATTCAAAGTAATTGTCTCTTCTTCTTCTTATTCTCTCACGAGATGATTCAAAGTAATTAAACACTCAGGCGAAGCAGAGAAAGAATGAGCGGCGGCGGTGGCGGCTCTAGGGTTCCGATCCCTAACAATGTACGGAAAATCATCCAAGACATCAGAGAGATAACCGTCAAGCAACACACTGACGATGAAATCTACGCTGTCCTCAGGGAATGCTCCATGGATCCCAATGAGACCGCTCAAAAGCTTCTCTATTTAGGTTTTCACTCTCATCCAATCTTTAATTTTTATATTTACTGTTTCTTGATTGACACCAAGCTTAGGGTTGTTGCGCGTGGCTCTTTGGACTGTGTTTTTTTTTTTATTTTTTATTGTTCAATGTTTGCAAACAAGATTGAAGACAAGAGGATTGAAATATAAGTACTGTGGTGAGATAAAAACCAACAGAATAGGATTTAGTGACCTTAGTAGGGTTTAGTGCTTCAATGTAATTCTTATTGTTATTCTTTTGTTTATATTTTTCTTGAAAAGAAGTGTGTTTACTGCATCTCTGAGATTCCTTTGGTTTTCTTTAATGTTTCTTGTGTTGATGGGTATGTTGAGTTATTCATTATTTGTTTGCAGATACTTTTCATGAGGTTAGAAGGAGGCGGGACAGAAAGAAGGAGGTAAGATTTGTTTTTGCCCCATTAGTCTTCATTTCTTTATCCCTGCACTTACTAGTATGTAATGTATTTCAGTTTGTTGGTATTTCTGATTGCTCTCTAAAGCTGAGCTGGTGAATCTGTTTAATTTGTTGCCTTAACTGTAAATAGAACGTATCCTCTTCTTATTTTAATGAGTGGATCAGTTCAAGTAAATAAATCCTTTAATTGTTCACCCTTTAATCAAAGTTTCATTATTTTGTTGATTGCTGTAATCTATTGGGCAGCCTCTTGCCGTTTCACAAGCTCATTGATGTTCCATTGTGTCAGATTATGAAGAGTGATTGGGAGACTCCATGTTAGTTAGCATACACTTTGTAATCATGCAATGCTACTTGCTTAGAGCAAAAGACCTGTTTTATGTTATGTGGTGGCTTGTATATGCATTATTTTGTGTGTGTGTGTGTGTTTATGTAAATGTATCTATAGTTGTAAGCGAGTAATTGTGCTTGTAATTTTCGATCATTTTCCTTTAATATTTATCACTCCTGAGTGATTTATGTTTAAGTTGATTATTGTAGGGAATCAGCAGCAGGGCTTCTGAGGAGTCTAGGTCAAACGAAGGTGGACCCAGGAGGGGGGGAAGGGCTCCAGGGGGCTATTCCTTCAACTTTCATGGTAAAAATTTGAAATCTCCTACTTAACAGAGGCTTGACATTAGGTTTTGTTTCTGTTTTTCTGTTTCATTCGTGAAGATTCTTTTCCACGAATGGTCACCTGGAAAAGAATTATCTCTCGTTTTAATGTTTTAATGTTTCTCCAACTTGTGCTTCTAGTTTTAATGTTTTATGTGCTTATTTTTTAAAATCTTAGTTCACTAGGATGCTCCTTCCTCCTAAAATAACTTGATATCTTTTACCTGAGCACTGAATATTTTTATTTTGTGCTGCAAGATCTCAATTGTGTTTCTTTTAAATTCATCAGGATGAGAGATAAAGTAGCATTCAGTCCCCAACTTTTGTCTTTTGGCGCTTTTGCATCTATTTTTTGCATCGACTATTTAGATTATGAACCATTTTAGCCCAGAGATCTGTCATATTAATCATAAAATTTCCTGCTACTTTAGTCCCTCATAAGTTGTTACCCTTGTCTTGCAAATATCTTTTGTTAGATGGTGGAGGCGGGAGGAACCTTCCAATTCAAAGGGAAAATGGAGTCAATCACATTTCGGAGAAAAATCATGCTCCCTCTAAGGCAGATTTGCAGAAAAAAACTAATACAACACCTCAAGTTACAAGGTTGTATTTTCTTTTATATTTTCTGAACTTGTTTAACTAGCCAGATTAACTCTTTATAAGACAATGTAATGGTGGAAACAAGGTTTGTTGCTTTCCTTTTTATTTGACAAAGATCAAGGCAAGACAAAAAAGAAGCGTACAAAAAAAAAGAAAAAAAAGAAAGGTGAAAATTGATATCTATCTTTTTTTTTTGTTTTGCTTATAGCTAAATTTTTAACCAAATCTCGTGTTGGTACTGGTAAATGATCTTTTAGGGTGAACTTTTCACCAAATTTACCATCCAATCAATAGATCATATCATGTAGATAATTTTTTTAAAATTTCTCGTTCATTAAAAATCATTTGTACTTTTTATTGTTTCATAACATCGATGTATAATAACTACAATAGTGAGCTAATTGCCTACTTGACTGTTGTTTTACCTATGAGCAGTTTTAATTTGAAAATTGACTTGCATGATCATCTTAATAATATGTTACGATTCTTCAATAAAATTGCAGAGTTTCATCTGTTGCACCCCATAGTGCAGTAAATCAATCCAATGGGAAGTCTGGTCATGGCTCTGCTGGCCAATCTCTTATAGGTAGTGTAGTGAATGTCTCTAAAAGCAGTTCAGCTGCTAATGATACTGGCAATCAAGCAAATGTCCAACCTCAAGCTGCCGTTGTTGCAATAGCCGCTTCCCCCACTCAAACCAATGGCTCTGTGACCAGCACTGACCAAGTAAAGTCTTTGTCGAGTTCTGACCAACTTCAAACTTCTATATCTGGTGTCTATTCCTCTTCTTCAGATCCTGTACTGGCACCATCTATCTCCCGGAATCCTGGTGTCGGTAGTGCTATCAGTAGGGAAGTTGGGAGTAACCAGGTATCTGCTGAGCCAAATCACGCTAAAGGAAACAAACTTGAAGAAGCTGGTCATTTATCAGCATCCAAAAGCGAAAAATCTGGGTCTATGAATTCAACAAGAAACTTTAATGCCACAAAGAAGTCAAATGAAGTTGAAAGTAATCAGTTATCTGATCCCTCACAACTATCCTCTTCATCCCTGAATGGTTCTTTGAATGGTTCTTTGAAGTCATCTTCCAGTTGTGGTATCCAACCACCTCCAGGTAAAATTTTTATTCTATATTTGTTAAATACTTAAATCTTATGAGCAACAGAATAACTTAATCATATCCTGTTTCTACCTATGCACCAGCTAGTATTGATTGAAATATTTCATGAATTTTCTAATCTAAACAATTTAACGAAATAGATATTATCTTGGGTTCCCCTCATACCGGATCTTAGAATGTGGGTTGAACCTAACTCAACCCTACAAAACCGGCTTGTAGAGTGAGAGATGCAATTTCATTCTATACTCTTTTGAGACTTAACTAGTCAATGCGTGACTTGGGTTTCTCCCATTACACCCCCTCACGCCCAACACTGTTGGACTTGGTGCGTGGATAATAACGGTGGGTGGCTAGATGGATCTAGGATAGACTCTGATACCGTCTTAGAATGTGGATTGGGCCTAACTCAACCCTACAAAACCGGCAAGTAGAGTGAGGGATGCCCTTTCATTATATACTCTTTTGAGACCTCATCACTAGTCAATGTGGGACTTGGGTTTTTCCCAATACCAGAGGACATTGTTAATTCTTAATAGAGTAACCGAAGTAAAGCCCAAAGAATTAGAGAGTGAGTTTGGGGGAGGAGCCGAAGAGACCATTCCTTAGGGTATTTTAAGGGAGATTCAGCATGACTGCTTATAATTTAAACACGTTCAGTCAGTCACACATGTTTGTATTCTGCTCCTATCAGCTAACCCCCAAATTTAATGTGCTAAAATACTCTTGCATTGGAAAGAATCGTCCTGACAAATCCAGAATTACCTAAATTTCTGTCATCCATTGGTTTCTCTCTTAATCTTTCTCTCCCAGTTCTTTCCAATGTATCTCTAACTATATCTAATCTATTATGATTCCTTGGTGTGCTTGCATATGTTTCTGAAACATCCAATGTTACAGATGTTTCAATTTCAGAAGCTTGTGTGCAATCTTCAGCCGAGTTGAGGCAACATGTTACTTTCCCAAACCATTTCCAAGTACCTGAGGCCTTAAAAAGTGGTCTGACATTTGGAAGCTTTGATACTTTTGGTCCAAGTGAAAGATCTAGCAGTGGAACTGGTTGTGAAGATAACACTTCTCCCACTCGTGAATCTTCTATAGGGAATGACGAAGTTGCTACTTCTAGGTTTGTAATTTGCATCCTTCTTGTGTGCTTTTCTTTGCAAATTACACTGCACTCATTTTTGTTCCCTCGTGTCTTTTAAATTAATTTAAAGGCTTAAATATATGTTCAGCCCCCGCAAATATAGCCAAAATCCAGTTAAGCCCCAGTTAATTTTTTTTAAAATGACCCTTGTAAATATTAAATGTTTGCGGTTAAGCCCCTCGGTCAATTTTTCATCAAAAAAAGTTGAACATATAATATTTATAAGGGTCATTTTAAAATTTTTAATATTTACAGGGGCTTAAATGGATTATGGTCATATTTGCAGGGGCTGAACATTTTAAAATTTTTAATATTTACAAGGGCTTAAATGGATTATGGCCATATTTGTAGGGGCTGAACATATATTTTTACCCTCTGCAAATATGAAAAATTGACCGAGGGGCTTAACCGCAAACATTTAATATTTATAAGGGTCATTTTAATTTTTTTTTACAGAGGCTTAAATGGATTTTGGCCATATTTGCCGGGGCTTAACATATATTTAAGCCTAATTTAAATGGTGTAAAAATGATATATCGCGGATTAATTGATTTCTCTTCCTGTTCCCAGGGGTATTGTTTGTGCAATGGCGTCTTACTGTAATCTATGTTTTGATGGTATTTCTTGTTTTAATGTAGCAACCAAAGTGCATCATTGACTGAACAAGGAGATCATCATCTTGATTATTTGCATTCTTCATCTCTAATTAAAAAGACACCAGCTTCAGAAGGCAATTCTTTAACCGGTACTGACTCAAAGACTGATCAGCCAAAGCAGGAAGCGTTGTTAGCTCCCGAGGGCCATCCAATTATGAATGTTCAAAGTGCTCAAAACTATGGTTTGAATTTCATGTCCACCATGTTAGGAACTCAGCAAGTTCAATTTGCGGGAACCGAGCCTCAGGCCCCAGACACTACGCGTTTTCCTTCTTTTGTTGTAAGTTTTTCCATCCGTTGTGTTAAGATTTTCATCTACATAATATTTATTAAAATTATATCTCCCTCTGTTTTACTGCTGTATTTTCGGTTACAAGTTCTGATATTGGTTTTTTTTTTATATTTTATTGCATTCATAAAGTTGGAAAGGTTGATAACTATTGCCTGAAACTAATTTACTCTCATGTCCGTAATTGTTTATTTTGTTTTATAGGGTATATTTTTGTTTTTTTTATGCTACAAGGCAATTTGCTTTGGGTTGGTTCCCTGGATTGTATGCTTGGGAACTACCCTATAAAATAAATGTATCATGTAAAGAAAGGGCATCATTCTTTCTAGCTGGTAAATCTCATGCTTAATATATTTTGAGCTTAAGATCCAGTTGTTTATTCTTTTGACAAGCAAGAAATGTGTTGTGTCTAAACACCTAGTACCATGTTTGTCTACCTTTATGGTCCTTTTCATGAATGCATGAAAAATAGGCTTTGCTTGGCTCTTGTACTTCTTGTATTGCACATACCTTTGATGTTCTCTTCATATTTTTACATATAGATGTGCTTTTATTTGTATGTAGGTACACAAGTTGCTTTACTTACCAGATTTTGACCTTTGTTTTGCCTAAAACACAAACTTCATGTTCTTAATATTTAAATAGATTCAGTTATGATTTACAAAGTAGAAGCAATGGTATAACCGACAGTATTCTTTAGCATCAATTATGCGTATTGGATTTTATCTTTGCATTTTTCTTTCTTTCTTTTGGAGAAATTTATTGGTTTTCCATTCAATTTATTGGATTTGTAATAATGATTTTATTTCTTTTATTATATATATATATACATAATTTAGAGTTTTCCCTTACGTCTCTGTCATTCTTTCAACATTGCAGAGTGCAAGTTCTCAGGCTGTGTCCCCTAGCCCAACACCACCTCTTCAGAGCTCTATACCTGTGCCCCCACAGTCAATTCCTATTTTTAGGCCACCATACCCACCTAACTTCTTCCCATATGGTGGCCACTATTACCCCCCATTTTATTTGTCTCCAATGCATCAGTTTTTAGGCCACAATGGTTTCCCCCAACAGCCATCAGCTGCCAACATGTATCATCTACCAGCTGCCGCTGCTGCTGGGATCAAATTCCCGCTTCCTCAATTCAAGGCTGGAGCAAACACAGGAAATACAGCACATATTGGAATTCCTTCTGGGTCATATATCACCCCACCTGTTGGATATGCTCCTAGTCCAACTGTGAATACCGGAAGCTCCTCTGGACATGAAGATCTAGCTGTGTCTCAGTTGAAGGAAAATCAAATCTATACAACTGGACAGGTGGTTGGTTCACCTCCTTTTTTGTGTTTTTTTTTCCAGCTGTGCTTTATTTCTTTATAAAATGGGAAACAGTTGTGCTGCTTTGGTGGGTCTCTGGCTTTAACAGCATCAGTCTTATTTTATTATTGAGTTTACATTTGATTCATCAATTTGTATTGAAAATCATTGTCTAGTTACTAAACTTGTTTGTTTTCTTTATTTTTTGCTGCAGAGTGAAGGCTCTGCTGTGTGGATACAGGCACCGGGTCAAGATATATCCAATTTGCAAGTTAATTCTATGTATAATCTTACCCCTCAGGGACAACATCTCACCTTCCCCCAAGCACAGGCTTCTCACGGGGCATTTGCTGGTATCTATCAACCAGCACAGACAGCAGCTTCACCTTCAACCCTTTTGCAGCAGTCTCAGGCTGTGGCTGGGCCTGTTGAAATAGTAGGGCCACCTGCAGGATCTTATCAGCAGCCTCAGGCTCAGCCTTCACAGATCAACTGGAATTCTAATTTTTAGGATGGAAAACATTTTCTTGGTGCTTTAATGTTCGAACGCACGTATGATGTGCTCATATCCAGGAAGTATAAACACTGGCCTGATCTAAAGTGTAGATAAGAAATGCGGCCAACTAATGAGAAAGGAAAACTAGAATTCCAGTTGGTGCTAACGATTTTGAAGGATGATAGTTGCAGGTGTTTTTTTTACTTTTTATTTTTTATTTTCGATCCTTAAGTTATTTAAACATGTAGTTGTTGCTATAAGGAACTTAGTGATATTATACTATGCCAAGATTTCAATAGAGAAGGTGAGGGATACCAATTTTCCCATTCTGAATCCTCGCCTGTATATTACATTTTGATGTTAGAGGACATTGAATTAAACAGTCCTATATGGTTAATGAAGATTGCAGCATCTATTTTTCTTCGTTGGCCCATTTCAACTCTCTCTGTAGATAATAGTAAAAACAAGTGTTTGCGTCTTTTATGTGCTTTCATTTGGCGCATTTCAGGCCCCCCTTCAGAAGCCTGACCTGAATATGCATGGGGAGTGTGCATGTGGATAGACTAATTTGTCTGGTTTCTTGTTAAGTTCCAACTTTTATGCAGCATCGAGTCAAATCTCTAATTTCCGGTTTTTTGATAACCCAGCATTAGGCCAGAGAATATGGCTTTTTTGTTGTGATCCTTCATCATGATTCATGAATGAATAAAAGTAATACTCACCCCGTGTAGATTAGCCACTAGAGAAGCTGGTGGTTACTAAGCAATAATAATACGGTAACCAAAAAGGTGAATGAAAACAAGAATGGAAAATTGAATCGTATTTTGTGGAAAAGCTTTAAATATTCCATTGGTATTTTTAATGTATTTTTTCATTTTTCCGTAGGTGAACATTCTGATACTCTAAAGTTTTAGAGGGTATAGTACTCATTTCAATAACTTAATGACATTGTTTTTATTATTTAATTATTTTAAAATAAATTTAAATTTGGAACTAATTTTGTCTATAGTGTATTGATACCCAATGAAACTAAGAGTATCAGAGAATTCTCATTTTCCGAATTGATAGTAACGTGTTATTTCAAAAAACCTGATCCTTTCCCAAATTTAACAAATTAAGATATTGCGATGAAACTTTGAGAAAAACAACTCTTAAACAATCTTTCAATGACTGCCCTCTATACAAAAAGTTAGATGCAAAATTGACTGCACTCACTCATCATTATATGACTTTCAGACAGCAAAGTTATTGTTTGTACTATTTACATTCAAATCTTTGCTGTCTTCACCAGCTAAAACCTTAGGTGAAGGTGGAACTTGCTTTGGAAGTTGCTTGCTTGTATTTTCCTGAGACTCTTGCAAGTTCAATGTTGTGTAAACTGTCATTCCAGATAGAGCAACAGTAGCCCCACCAATGCTTACAATCCCAGGATCTGAGTTAAATATTAGATAGCCTCCCAGCAGAATCACACAGGTTTTAAATTGTCCTAATACAACATGAGTTGTAGCAGAAGTTGCCCTGCATTGATACATAATGTTAAGTTAGCCAATCCAAACCTTACTCATGCAAGGAGAAAAACTATTATAACTAAGGTTTTAAACACGGCCGCGATCTGGAAAATCATGGTCAAATGTGGTCTTAATTGCGGTCGCGATGACAATAAAAACCATTATGTCATAGGCCAGATCTTGATGGCACACTTTTTTTTGAAAACCTAGATTATAAGTAGCATCGCATGTCAAAAAGGGTATTCTCTCTGGTATTCATAAGAAAAAGTTATAATTTTAGGTTCATTGAATAACTGATATATCTAGTCTATAATATAAATCAAATGCATCAGTTATTCAATGAACCTAAAACCATAACTCTTTCTTATGAATAAGACCAGAGTGAGTATATCACAAATCTTTCTTTCTAATGGAAGAGGCAAAGGAAAATAGTCTCACCCTAATGCCAAGGCACCTGACCACTGTAAGAGAAAGCCAAGTAAAGCAGATACCATAATTGCAGTGAAGTTGTTTGCATCCCACTTGAAGGACAACACTCCTGGTGGATCTATCCATGGCATCAAAGCCCCTAGGAAGAAAATTGTGATTGGTGTAGTTTTCCACATCAAGCTACAACAAGAAAATTTTAAATGTGAGTTTTGACAACTTAACTATGCCAAAGAGAAATTGGATGAATAGTGAAGCAACAACATAGACACGACACGAACACGATACGTGTCGGACACCAGACACGTCTTCAATCAGAAGTGTCGGTGTTACTAATACTTACGCCAAAGCTGTCCAGTTTCCTTGCTGTTGTAAAGTAGACCATAAAATTTTATTTATGGCACTTGGGATTATCCATATAATTGCAATTATAGCACCAAATAAATTGAACTCTAAATCTGATACAGTTGCAACTGCTACACCTGCTGATACTACTGCCAAAGCCAAAACCTGCATCATTGCAATGACATAAATTAGTACATAAAAAGTTAATTCTTCTTTTCCACACTTTGAATTGCTTTACAAAAGGGAAGGATGGTGGGTGATATTTGACCTTTTTTGAAGAAATTTTTTTCCTAAAAAGTATGAACTCTGCAAGAACAATTGTTGGTGTAACAGCAATTTTAGCCATTTGGTAAAAACCAACACTGCATCCATGATCTAAATTGTCAGAAGCATGAAGGAAAAAAAAGTTCTAAATCATTTACTATAAATATGTTAAAGCAAGAGGTAGCATGAACCTGTTATACTTGAGGCTAGTGTTAGCAAGGCCAGATGCAAAAGCCATAACAGCACCAAGTGCAAATATTGAAGAGAATGGAGTTGTTTTAGATGGAGGAGAGACAGGAAGCACTGAAAGTGCCTTGAAAATTGCTAGGAGAATCCATGCAGTTACGTAGTGAACAAATGTGAGAAATATAGGAAAGTTGAACCCAACTCGCCCCATCACCTGTTAACGACACAGATTAGACATTAGTCGCGACACTAATACTGACACGTAGACACCAATAATATGTCGGTGTCTGACACTGTACCCAAAAGTGATTGAATGTAACCATTTATGTCGGTGTCTGACACTGTGACACGTGTTATTAGACACCAAACACACTTCAACTTGAGGTGTCAGTGCTACGTACCGATACCTTCCTAACTATCAGGCCATAAATAATATCATAGAAGCAAGAAAAGAGGAAAATTATATAATAGAGAGAGAGAGAGAGAGACCAATTTGTTGGCCATGATGATTCCAACTGCAACCATGAAATTGAAGGTCAATGCAACTACTGGTCCACAATATCTTTGTTGTTGGCGCTTGGCTCCTTCTGAGGTTCGGAGCTCATTGTAGAGAGATGATCTTAGCTCTTCCAGTGCTTTACCTGATAATTTGAATCATCAACAGCAATGAATATAATGTCTTATGATATTAATTTGTATTTCATATTCAGATGATTATAAATTATAATTGTAAAACATAGCTTCAAATAATTTACCAAGTGGTTTTAAAAGATGATCCAAGATGGACATTGCAAAATTGAAAAGCAATCTCACACTATATTTAAGGACATGGGAAAATAATAAACAAATTTGAAAAGAAGAAATTTAAATAGGCAATTAAAGAAAATCAAGAAAAGATGAATGAGGTAAGAAAGAACCTGTTTCGCCTGCATCACTGTCCTTTCTTTTGATGTTAAATTTTCGTCCATCTCCTCCCCACAGTGAATCCAACCACCCCATAACAACCAAGCCTATTCATAGACTTGGATCACATATTTAATCAAAATGCAACCCAAAAGAAAAAAAGGGTTATATTAAAAAAAGAGTTAAATTTAATAGGCCAAGTTGCTTCAAATACAATCAATCAATCAATGAAACAAAATGGTGTTATTGAAAACATAAAATTGCCAATCTTCAAGAAGGGGTTTTCGACTTGAGAGAATATATTAATAATAATAAAAAAGGGAAGGGAATGAGATTTGGTTTGTTGTATACGAGAGAGAGAAGTGCCAAGAATTTGGAATCTATGAGATGTGGTGAGTGAGGGTATTAGTAACACTTGTCTCCTTGTTGTATACTTGAAATTCTTAAAGTATATTTGTTGATTTGCGGGGAAGTTAAGGTAAGATCATGATCATGATCATGAAAATTGAAATATTGTTATATCATTAGGAAACAGTCAAAGACACATGTAGCAACTACCGTTATTTACTCTTTAAGTAGTTGAGATTGAGAGAATGAGATTGCCCTATTTCATCTCTTCTCATCTCATCTTCCTTTTTGTGATAAGATATCATATCATATATCACGGCTTAGATAATGGAATTGGGCCCGGGAGCTCACTTCGGCACAATCATAAAAAGCTTTGGGCTACAAACCCCCTACACTCCACACATCCTCTAACCCTGTGAAAAGACCAAATTGTCATTAATGATCCAGCAAATCCTTCACACGCAGGATCTGTATTTCAGTGCCAAAAATACGGTGTTAAACTATAATAAAAGAGAAATGTTAGATGGTAAGAAAAGTAAGAAAAACAAAACAATGTACTTAGTGTGTAGTGTTAGTTGGTGTCTACAATTCAGCTTCCAGTGTATTTCTTACAAAAACTATTCTTACTAAATAGCAGTGTTCAGATATTTGAGCTCTTGGAGGTGAGAGAGAAAGGGAAGGAAAGTGTTTGTAGATGTTTTTAACCGTGGTTATCTTCGATAAAAAAAGTGTGGTTATATCCCACTGTTGAACTTAGGGAATTGTAGGTTGTCATCAACTGTGGTCGCCAATGAACCGTACTACTCTGTCCCGGGAGACGGGTTGATCTAGTATCTGGTCGTGCCTGAGGATGCGTGAGTCGGGAACAGAGCACGGCCCGGGTTGTACCTGCAATGAAACTCTGACGCTCAAGTTAGTACGGTGATAGCCCGGGTTTAAACACCCAACGCTAAATGTATTTGCTTTAGACATTTAGCATCGGTTGTTTAAACACCCGACGCTAAATGTCTAAAGCAAATACATTTAGCACCGGGTTTTAATACACCCGATACTAAATGTCCAATTTTTTCTATTCGCTCGCGTTCTCTCATACTCTCTTCTCTCTGAATCTCAGTTCTCTCTCAACTCTCATCTCTTTCGTCTCACTTTCGTTCTCTCTCAACTCTCATCGCTTTCAGTTCGTCTCACTTGCGTTCTCTCTCAACTCTCATCTCTTCCGTCGCCGTCACTGTCACCGTCGCCTTCTGAACTCTCATCTCTTCCGCCGCGTTCTCACTCGCAGGGAACCTTCGAGCTTCGCAGAGAACCCTAAGTTCTTTTCTTACCGTTGTCGTTTCTCGGTCGTTATCGCCTATCTCGCCATCGCCTTGTTCGCCATCGCCTTTAGTGCAGAGAAATTTTCGAAACCCTAAGTTGCTCGCCCTCGCCGTTAGTTGCTCCCTGTCGCCCTCGCTGTTGCTTGCTCGCCGTAGCTTGCTCGTCGTCGTCGCCTTCAGTTCAGGTACCCACAATTCTGTGTTTCTAACTGTTCTTAGTTTTTGACGTTGTTCGATTCTGGCTTGTTTCATTTCATTTTATGTTTCTGTTCCTTCGTTTCGATTTGATTTTGTTACTGTGCAATTTCATTCATTTTGTTTCCCTATGCTTCATCTGAAATGTAGCAAGTCTCTCTTGCATTGTTTGTGTTCCTGTATGTTTAGATCTGTGAGATTTAGGGTTTTATTTTCATATGTTTTGATCCTTTTTTACATTATTGCAGACCTGTTGATCAGATATCAAGCCCTGCAAAAACTAAAAAACTGAATAAAGAAGATGATGATGTTCATTCCATAACTTCGTAAGATTTATACACTCTCAGTCTTAGATTATATTTATATGCCGTCTTTGCTAATTAGGATTTTGAACTTGTGGCATTGACAATATTTTGATAATATTCACAATTTACTTCTTGCATTGGCCCTATTGGTCTATGACTGTTAGAGTTTTTTTTACTAAGATGAATGAATACTATTTCAGGTGCACCTGACTTCATATTGCTTTAGGCATTTAGCGTCAGTTGTTTGAAACAACCGATGCTAAATGTCAGTTTTGGAGACTTTTAGCATCGGTTGTTTCAAACAACCGACGCTAAAAGTCCCATTTGATACATTTAGCATCGGTTGTTTCAAACAATCGACGCTAAATGTCATTTTTAGCCATCTGGAATAGTTTTTAATGTGACATTTAGCATCGGTTTTCTGAACACCCGATGCTAAATGTGACGTTTAGCATCGGTTGAATAACCGATGCTAAATGTCTGACATTTAGCATCGGTCGATTTAGCGTCGGGAGATAACCGACGTTAAATGTCCAATTTAACCGACGCTAAATGTCTTTTTTCCACTAGTGCCACTTTTGCAATCATAAATCATTGATTAGGGTTCCACCACATGCAAACATGATTATCAAGGCATATATTTGATTTGAAAAAAAAGGCATCTTTAATAACTGATTTTGTGAAGGAAAATATAATTTTGTGACAAAATACGTAAAGTGTGATGGTGAGCAGTGTATTTTGGGGTACTTTAGGGTTCAAAAAAAATTAACTGTTCAAAATACGCGAAGTTCTTTCCTCAATAATCGGTTTGGTGACAAAATTAATTTCGTGAAAAAATATGTAAACTGCGATGCTAAGCAGTGTGTTTTGGGGTACTTTAGGGTTCGAAAAGTATTTTAACGGTTCAAATGCGGTAAGTTTGTTCATCAATAATCAGTTTGATGAAGAAAAAAATTAATTTCGTGACAAATACGTACAATGCGACGCTAAGCAATGTATTTTTAGGCACTTTATGGTTCGGAAAAAAATTTAATTGTTCAAATACGCAAAGTTCGTCCCTTAATAACCGGTTTGGTGAAAAGAAAATTAATTTCTTGACAAAATATATAAAGTGTGACACGAAACAATGTATTTTATGATGCTTTCAGATTTGGAAAATTTTTTAACTCTTCAAATACACAAAGTCTGTTCCTCAATATTCGCTTTGGTGGGAAAAAAATTTAATTTTGTGGGAAAATACGTATAGTGCGACACTAAACAGTGTGTTCTAGGGTACTTTAAGGTTCGGGAAAAAATTAAATGTTCAAATACGTGAAGTTCGTTCCTTAATAAATGGTTTGGTGAAAATAAATAAAGTTCGTGACAAAATATGTAAAGTGTGACACTAAGCAGAGTGTTTTGGGGTACTTTAGGATGTTGAAAAAATTTTAACAGTTCAAATGCACGAAGTTCATTGTTCAATGTGATGCTAAGCAGTGTGTTTTGGGGTACTTTAGGGTTCGAAAAGTATTTTAACGGTTCAAATACGCTAAGTTCGTTCCTCAATAATCAGTTTGATGAAGAAAAAAAATTAATTTCGTGACAAAATACGTACAATGCGACACTAAGCAATGTATTTTTAGGCACTTTATGGTTCGGAAAAAAATTTAATTGTTCAAATACGCAAAGTTCGTCCCTTAATAACCAGTTTGGTGAATATAAAAGTAATTTCTTGACAAAATATATAAAGTGTGACGCGAAACAATGTATTTTACGATGCTTTAGGATTTGGAAAATTTTTTAACTCTTCAAATACGCAAAGTTTGTTCCTCAATATTCGCTTTGGTGGGAAAAAATTTAATTTTGTGAGAAAATACGTATAGTGCGACGCTAAGCAATGTGTTCTGGGGTACTTTAAGGTTCGGAAAAAAATTAAATGTTCAAATACGTAAAGTTCGTTCCTTAATAAATGGTTTGGTGAAAATAAATAAAGTTCGTGACAAAATATGTTAAGTGTGACACTAAGCAGAGTGTTTTGGGGTACTTTAGGATGTTGAAAAAAATTTAACAGTTCAAATGCACGAAGTTTATCGCTCAAAAACTGGTTTACACAAAAAAATAATAATTTCACGACACGAAGTTCGATACAACATGTATTACTATTTGATCTCTCGTATTTTTTATATCGTTTATATTGAATGATTTTTTTTAATTTCCTTTTTTTGGCTTTTTTAATGATGTTCTTTTTATCGTTTCATATTTAGATAAAATAATTGAACAAATAATTGAGCAACACAATGGTGTCGAAATGAATTTTATATATATATATATATATATATATATATATATATATATATATTTTTTTTTTTTCAATAACCATAACCGTAACTCGTGTATCGCACAATAGCAAGGTAATCAAAACCGGACCGGACCGGCCGGTCCGACCGGTTGAACCGGGAACCGGACCCCTGTCCGGTCCAATTGGACCACAGAACCGGATACGCGCAGAACCGGTGGAAAAACCGGAAAACCGGTCCAGAACCGGGAAAACCGGCCAGAACCGGTCAAGAACCGGCCAGAAACCGGTTCTGAGAAATGACTTTTTTTATTTTTATTTTTATTTTTTTTTTATTTTTTTTTATTGTTTTTAACTGAAATAAAAAAATTTAAACTATTTTTTGTAAAACAAAATGAGTGTCAGGACTCTATTTATATATTTTATATATTATGAAAGCCAAGAATCTCACTTATATTTTGCTGTGCACACTCTAGCTCTATTTATAGAGAAACACAGCTCATTCTTCTTATTTGCCATCCGATGTGGGACTAGATATTCACCTTTCAACAACATTAGCTTCATTGTTTGCAATTTTCTTACATGATGTGATCTTTTCTAAATAAAGCGACATTAGATTCTTTCTAAATAATGCATTAAAATATATATATTTTAAACATGTCAAACTTTGAGTTTTTTTATACCTACCAATTTTATGTGTAACTTTAACTAATGACTTGGATATTATATTGTTGAGCCTAAGTTAAGCATAATTTAATTGTTTGTGGTGTGAAATTTTGGGTATTATGGTTTTTTATCCTTTATATATTGTAATAAAAATATTAAATAATATATTTAATTAATTCCGGTTGAACCCCCGGTTCAACCGGTTGAACCCAAGAACCCCTGAACCGCCACCTCTTCCGGTTCAATGTCCGGTCCGGTTTTGATTACCTTGCACAATAGGTAAGTTCTAGTTTTTACCTATTTGTCGGTAGTTTCTTTGGCAAACAATTTTTTTGTTGTTTGCTACTTTCTTGATGCCTTAAAATTTTAAAATTGCACTAATACCCCAACTTTTGCAGTCATTTGCACCAAAGACCCGGCACCAGTTACTCCACTCCACGCACGCTCTCTCTCTCTCTCTCTCTATCGGAACCTTCTGTTCTGTCTTCTCTCTTCTCACATCTCACACCGCGCCGCCAACGCCAAGCCTCAACACAACCCCTCAGCCACGAACGAGCGCCGGCGAACCCCCACCACCTCCGCCTTGTCCCGTCCTCTTCTCTCTTCTCTCCGTTTTCTCCCCGACCCAGGTTCTGGATCCTCCACTGGCTATAGGGTTTTGCGGCATTTTCCGTAAAGAAACTTCCCTAGAAAATGGAGGAGGGCATGCAGTTGCAGCTGTCCCTCGACAATCTTCCCATTAAACGCTTGGAATCCATTGAAGAAAATGGATTCGAACGATTCCCTTCGTAAGCTCCCTTCTCCTCCTCTTTCTTAAAATCCAGTGATAAAAATGAGAACATTGAACCCTAATTTCAATTTGCACTTGCTTTTTGTAACCTATTCGTGCTTGAGTGTATTATTATTGTTGTTGCAGAGACGTGGATTACGACGAGAAGCGGGTCTCTTTGATCAGGCGAATTGACTTCGCTTGGGCTATTGAGAAGGACGAGGAGAAGAAGAGGCAAAAGAAGAATTCAAAGGAGGCTTCAACACCGTGGCAATGGCAAGGCATGGTGGAGAATTTGCAGTTGGCTCATCAGGAGCTTTCTGTTATCATAGATCTCATCAACACTGTAAGTAACACACCTTACTTTTAGAAATTAATTACTGCTTTTCGTGATTTAATATGCGTTTTAGGATTCCATTGATAAGCTTAATTTTCTTGCTGAATATCTGTTTGCATTTTGAAATAATGAATGAGAATTGCTTGAGAGCATGTGGTATCTGAGGAAGTTCTCATGTAAAGGCTCCATTTGCAACATGCTTTAATAGAAGAAAAAGTGTGTGCCTTAAATAAAACTATGTTAGTGTCATTCATCCAAGAATGGAATGAAGTGTTGAGAGAACTGTTATGATGGTAAACTTGCAATTCTTAACTGCTTAAGGAAGTAGCAATTCACTAGTTCATTGACATGCATATCACCTCATTTGATCTTAATGAAACCTTAGGTGTATAACCATATTTTTAGTATTCTAGCCTCTGGTTAGTGACCATATTTTGAATATCGTCTAAGATATATATATATATATATTCTAGCAGTTGGTTGTAGTGGACATTATGTGCAGACTGGCAATATTGATATTATGTTTTGTTGAAATTATTGTGATTAGGTGGAAGCAAACGACGCAGTAGCTGTCGCTAGCATGACAAGGCCAAAACCATTACCAAATGAAGCTTTGTCTGACCTGGCTGTATCTGCTGCCACCAAGCTGCAATGCTACCGCGTAAATATTCTTCTATCTTTTATTCAAAGAATTTTTATACTATAGTCTATTTCCAGTTTATTTATGTCCAATAATATTTAAAACCCACAAGTCTCTTTGAGTGAGGTAAATGTAGTTTCCCTCATAAGTGCTCAAACAACTTGAAGGTTTTCTCTCTACCTTGGATGGGGCATCTGCATTAGATGGGGCATCATCCCCTCACCCTAAATTTTCGCTTATTATAAAAAATAATATTAAGTCCCCCTTTTCAATCAAGTTATGTTATTTGCTTGAACCAAAAGAATGCAACTCAAAACTTGGAGCAATATGAGTCTCTAATAAGTAATAAATTGTCCATGACAAACACAATTTTTTAGCTTTTACTGGGATATGCATTGAATCTTTCTACAAATCTTCTTCTCTGTGCAGCAAGTTGGGAAATATTTCAAGCAATCTGCCAAGGCCCTTGAACAGCAGGTTGCTCGAGAAGCTAGGTTTTATGGTGCCCTTATTAGGTGATTTTCCATTTTTATCCCTTAGCTTTAGTACAATTATTTGGGTCAATGCTGGCAAAAAATTTGAAAGCAATTTTATCTTACGCAATTATATTTCATCATCTTAGATAGCTGTCACTTGTATGTGTTTCATCAATGAACTAAAGTGACTTACTTTTGTAGATCTAATGCAAATGCCTGATGAAATCTAGCTTACATCACTACCTATGACATTTCCTGATAAATGGACAGGTTGCAGCAAAATTGGAAAGTAAAACGGCAACGCCAGGCAACTATAGTTCCAGGGAATGAAGGCTTCACATTTGATCTCTTTGATAACTCATATGACCAAGCGTCTATTATTAGGTCCTCATCTATGTCCACTGTTCGTGTCAATCATGATGCGGCTGGAATGCTGGCAATTAATGTTTCTCCCGATATATGCCATTCTCTCCAATTTGGTTTTGCTGGTGCACAATCAGATGATTTGGAGAAAAAGTCCAATGAAAACGAATCCCACTTACCTGGTGAACATCGCCTGGGAGAAACTGGGAAAGAATCTTCCAGTGATGAAGAGTGTGTTAAGAAAACACATTCGCTCCTTCGTGGAGTACATACAGCAATTTTCAACGAGCAGGTAGATTTGTTCTTTTATTATTATTGTTGGTGGTGGTGATTTCCTGTGTCTAGTTTGTCCAGCTTTCACACTTTGTATCTCTCCCTGTTTTGATGTGCTGCTTTGGTACTTGTACTTCCAGGTGTTTGATCTGGTGAATCGTGAAGCATTTAACACATCTAGTGGTGTCAGTGTGACTGGAATACGGGAAAATTATTTGCAATTAAGTTTAGGTCAAGGAACCTCTGTTTACTTATCACTAGTGTCCTCTGGTCAAGATCGTCCTACAGTTGAAGGGGAACTCACCATTAATGCAGATAATGCAATATTACCTTTGGAATCATCTGATGGATTGCAGCATGATGCCAAACAAAACACCCTTAAGAAGAAAAGGAGGCATTTTAATTCTACCTGTTATGCGA
This sequence comes from Astragalus membranaceus, assembly GCA_039519185.1. NCBI lineage: Eukaryota > Viridiplantae > Streptophyta > Magnoliopsida > Fabales > Fabaceae > Astragalus > Astragalus membranaceus. Next base: position 181,161,033 of record CM076849.1, read on the forward strand.
TTTACATTCAACAGATTCATCACGAGCATATATTCGGAAGAGGTAGTGAAAAACCAACTTCCTCTGGTAGCCGATTATCGGGTGCACAAGCAAAGGATGGATCTAATCTTCTTGGTCATTTTTTCATGTCTTTGGCGCACAGGATCTTTTCAAGTAAAGTTCTTGCGGAGCTGGAAAATGTGGTAATGTTCTTTTGAATTAGACTTAAGCTGCTTGTAAGGTGGACTTTGTGTTCAATAAATACTTTGATACTCGCAGGTATGCAAGGTCCCATATCTCAAGCTAATTTCTAATCCCACATGGCAATCTCGAGGGTCATCATGGACTCTCTTCATGGAGGTTCCTCCATCCATTCTTCGTGGTTGCCAAATTAGAACTTCAGATACTTGTGAGAAAAATGCTGTCAAGCGTCAGTTTTGGACTAAGGTTGTGGTAAATGATGATTGCATCAATGTTAAAGCAGAAGGTTCTCCTAATGTCGCAGGCCTGTTCAAGGGAAACTCTGAGGAAACCCACTCAATAAATGAATACGATTGCAACTTAGTTGATCTCCCTGTGATTATTTTGCAGCAGGTAAAATTAAGGATAAAACTTGTTGCAGTAAATTTTGCATTAGTAAGTTATGGATTGCATCAATGTAGCTGACTGACCTAAACTTGCAAAGCTTAAACTTATTCATGTATGCTTACTAGTTACTACCGCAATTGAAATCATACAGGTGGCGAGCCAAATAATTAATTGGCTCTATGATGAAGCTCTGATAGTTGGGATAAAGGTAAATCGGGATTTCTTATGCTTGTCTTTTGAGCTGGAGCAGAGTGAAACACTTCGCCTGATTGCAAATGTGGATCCAGAAAATAATGAATGCTGTATATCTTGGTGGTTGGTCATGGAGGACAACTTTGCAGAAGAGCAAAAACTTCATATGAATATGACCCATGGTGCATCTGAATATAGGAAATTTCTAGGTCACTTGTCTCTTGATTTGTTGTATGCAACGCTGATAGATTTAGTTGGCTTGTGTAGTGGTGGCGGTGGGGGCCAATGAGTAGCATGCTTGGTTGACCATGGGTTGAATTGCAAATGTACGTTTGAACCAAAAGTATCTAACTATCTATTGAGCTAAAAAAGTATTTAGAATTCTTTGAGCTAAAAATTACAATTGCATATACTAGGGCCGTACACCCGTGTATGCACGAAGTGGCAACAATGACGCGGCTAAGTTAATTCACCAAAATATAGCTGTGTACTATTGGTGTTACAACATAGAAGAAGAAAGAATGAAGAAGAATTGGCACAAAATTATATTTTTGAGTATTAGAACGGTTAAATTTTATTCGAACACCGAAGTGTCTCAAAACACGCTGATTAGCATCACACTTTATGTATTTTGTAACGAAATTATATTTTTTCCCACTAAACTGGTTAGAGGTACAAATTTTGCATATTTAAGTAGTTGGATTTTTTGTGAACAGTAAAGCAAAAAAAACACACTATTGTGAATTCTGAAGCATCTCAAAACATACTACTTAGCATTGTACCTTACTCATTTCGTTATGATTTTTTTCACCAAACAGATTACTGATTTGTCACGAAATTTTGAAGCATCCCAAAACATACTACTTAGCATTGTACCTTACTCATTTCGTTATGATTTTTTTTCACCAAACAGGTTAGTGATGAACAAACTTTACATAATTTATCACATATTTATTTTCATTTTTCACCTATTCGATTATCGAGGAACAAACCTAATATATTTATAGATCAAATATTTTCCTAAATTTTTATGTATTCAAAAAAAATGAAAAAAAGAGGGGGTAGGGGGGTAAGGGGGAGGAGGGGTGTTTTTGGCGCTCAAATGGTGTAAAGTAGATAGGGTTAGCATTGTACTTTACTCATTTCGTTATGATTTTTTTTCAGCAAACAGGTTACTGAGGAACAAACTTTACATAATTTATCACGAAATTTATTTTCATTTTTCACCTATTCAATTATTGAGGAACAAACCTATTGGAACACCGAAGTGTCTCAAAACACGCTGATTAGCATCACACTTTATGTATTTTGTAACGAAATTAGGAACAAATTTTACATAATTTATCACGAAATTTATTTTTATTTTTCACCTATTCGATCATCGAGGAACAAACCTAATATATTTATAGATCAAATTTTTTCCTAAATTTTTATGTATTACAAAAAAAATGAAAAAAAGAAGAAGAGGGGGGTAGGGGGGTAAGGGGGAGGGGGTGTTTTTGGCGTTCAATTGGTGTAAAGTAGATAGTGTATTAATATATAGGGTTAGCATTGTACTTTACTCATTTCGTTATGATTTTTTTTCACCAAACAGGTTACGTTCTGAGGAACAAACTTTACATAATTTATCACGAAATTTATTTTCATGTTTGACTGTTATGATTTTGTTTCACCAAACAGGTTACTGAGGAACAAATTTTACATAATTTATCACGAAATTTATTTTCATTTTTCACCTATTCTATTATTGAGGAACAAACCTAATATATTTATAGTAAAAAAAATTTCTAAATTTGTATGTATTCCAAAAAAAATGAAAAAAAGAAGAAGAGGGGGTAGGGGTGGGGGTAGGTGGGAGGGGGGTAGAGGGGATAGTGGGTGGGGGGTAGGTGGGAGGGGGGGATTTGGCGCTCAAAATGGGGAAAAGTGGATCTTGTATTAATAGATAGAGATATTAAGGATTTAATTTATATGCACAATAGGTGTATAAGTGTGTTACACTGTCTACTAATTACAAGTTGACATGTATTAAAAAGAAGTTAGTCATAACCACCTTATATGTCAACCATTCTATGAATTAATATTGGTTGTGGTTATAAAAACCTATATACATAAATAGTTGATATAGAAACCAACAAAAAATTGATACCGCTTTAACAATTGTTAACAGAGTTAGGATTCACCTAGGAGAAAGAGTGTTTTGTACTATCTTTATATATAAAAGCTATATAGTCAAAAACACCACATTCCACCCCGTATTATACGTATTCGTATACATGTCTAGAAAAGGACAAAAAAAAGGAATGACAATTTTGTAGTTTTCCTAAAAAGTGAGGGCAATGGTTTTGGGAATAAGACAAAAAACAGTAATTTTGTAACACAATATGTAAAGTAGGACGCTAAGAAGTCTATTTTGGGATATCTTAAAGCCCATAAAAAATTAATTATTCAAATACGCGAAGTTCGTTCCTCAATAACCGGTTTCATGAAAAGAAAAAATAATTTGTAACAAAATACGTACAGTGCGACGCTAAGTAATATAATTTGGGGGTACTTTAGAGTGCTAGAAAAAATTATAAGTTCAAATACGTGGAGTTTGTTTCTTGATAACCGGTTTGGTGAAAAAATAATAATTTCGTATCAAAATACGTAAAGTGCGACGTTAAACAGTTTGTTTTGCGCTACTTTAGAGTAAAAAAAAAAAATCAAACTCTTCAAATACGCGAAGTTCGTTCCTCAATAACCGGTTTCATGAAAAGAGAAAATAATTTGTAACAAAATACGTACAATGCGATGTTAAACATTATGATTTGGGGGTACTTTAGTGTCTAGAAATATTTTAGATGTTCAAATACGCTAAGTTCGTTCATCAATAACCGGTTTTGTGAAAAAAAAATTAATTGTGTCAAAAAATTTAAAATGTAACTCACCATATTAAAAAGTCAATTTGTTTTTATACTTATTTTCCTTATATTTGTATTTCTTCTTATGTTTATTTTTTGCGAGTACTCACCCCAACCCCTTTTTTGTTTCTTTAATGAGTACTCACGCCACCCTCCATTTTTTATGACCCTTATTTTAGTCATTTCGCACCAAAGGTATTAGAAGCATACTTAAACCACTTTAAAAAACGAATTTATTTACTTTTTCCCTTATATTTGCATTTCTTCTTATGGTATTTACAAAATCAATTTCTTTTTATACTTTTTCTCTTTATATTTTTTAGAACCATATTTTTTCTGAACCTTTAAAAAGTTAATTAATTTTTATACTTTTTATCCTTATATTTTTAGAACCATATTCATCTGAATCTGAAATATTTACTGAGAGAGTAATTACTGAAGAGAAGGTTGTTGTTGCCTTGGACTGGGGCGCCATCCCCTCACCCCTAAATTTTGTATACCAAAAAAAGAAGAGAATGTTGTTATGTTTATAGTCCTCAAGATCTTCCAGCTGATTTTAGTTTTGCATTTGAGGTGCTTATTTGAACATATAATTTGAATAAAATTAATTGGTTATTATACCGATGAAAAAGAAAATGTGACATAATATTGTTGGCTCAAATAAGCTAAAATATAGATACTTGAGTTCTGCAATGTAATACCATTGAAGAGTTGCTTGTTTGTCTTGCAATATATAATATGTCATACATACTTTATCTATGGATAAAATATAAATTGGTGTTTATATTTTTATCTTTCTTTTATATCGAGTATCGCATTGGAACTTTAGCCACATTTACAACTGAACCCCCATCATCTTCTTTCAACTTTGTATAATTGCTTTTATTTTATTGGTGGTTTTCGTTCATCCTTGCTTGATACCCACGTGGTTTCTATTTAGGTTGTCTTTTTTGTTTTGGTCTTTTTGCACCAACATGTATTAGAAACATACTTAAATTGGTGTTTATATTTCTAACTTTATTTTATATTCGAGTACAACATTCACTCCCGCAGAAACTTCAACCACATTTACACTAGAACCCACCATAATTTTCTTTCAACGTTATATAGGTGTGCTTCTATTTTATAGGTGGTTTTCATCCAATCCTGCATGATATCCACATATTTCACTTTCTAATGTGTTCTCTTTCTTTGCAGTCATACAACCACATTCATTGGCAACTATTTTTTTTTTAGCAAAAGAAAGGGTTATGGAGTCTCATTAAAACCTTCTGATGCAAAACCCTCCTTAGGGAAAAAACATCCAGATGGAAAGAGTACCCCCTACAATTTATTGATAAAAAACAGAAAAGGTACAAAAGACATGAGGGGACTAGGCCAAAACCCATGAAAGAAGCAACATTACAATCAAATGGAAAAAATAACAGTCCTATTAAAAGAATCTAGTCCAAAGAAAATTAAAATTGGCATGCAAGAACATCACTATAATGACTCTCATCTCAACTAGGTTGGCACCAAAGTCATTAACAATCATTTGCAGCACACCAAAAACAAAAGGCCAGAAGGAGACTGAAACCATCTATCAAATAATTAGCAAAATCTATAGCTAGGCAAACCTAACCTATTTCTGGAGAAATCCTCGGCGATGAAGCTGGGAGGAAGGTCCCACCAGACAAAACCACTGATATTAGTACCATGCCCGATAAGCTTATCAGCACAAGTGTTGCCTTCTCTATAGATGTGAGAGCAAACGAACATCATATGTCTCGTCAAATATAAGCAATTATTCCATCTATTTCTAAGCTGAGAATCGCACTCCAGACACAAATATCTCCAACCTTTATCAAAAGCAATCTCTATAGCCAACATAGCCCCAATAATTGCAGCATGAAGAGCATAACTGTTGCCAATGGAGGCAGAAAAACAACCAAGGATAGCACTTAATCATGTAGGGTGCCCGGGGGATCCAAATAACCTCTTTGATGTTAACAGAGCCTCGATAGTTACCAACGATGTTGAAGGTCTTGATAATCGTAAACTCAGTAATAGAGGAAGACATCGAAGATATAGAAGCATTACCAACGAGTGTAAGGGGATCGCATGATTACTAAATCTAACTTTATTCCTGCAATACCAAATGACCCATAAGATATTAACAATAGCAGCAGATACAATATCTTGCAACTGAGGGCTCCAGTCATGAGAAGTCAAGGCTAAAATATTCTGAAAAGAGGCTGTATCAATATGGATACTCAGGATACCTCCAAGCCATCGCCAAATATGTTGGGCGAAAGGGCAATCGAGGAAAAGATAATGAGAGGTCTCAGAGGCATTGCCACATAAGCTACAAATAGAAACAACCGTGCATCCCCTAATCCAAAGTCGATCGTCGGTTGACATCTTATTATGAAGAGTCCTCCACAGGATAAAAGACTTAGAAGGCGGAATAAAAGCCTTCCAAATATTCTTGGTCCAAGGAACCACTTGTCATGGAGGGTTACGGAAAAGAAAAGACTCCTTAAATGTCAAGTCCCTAGAAACAGAGTGATTCCACATCAACTAAATTGATAAATTTGTGTTATGTAATTAAATTCTTCTTATTATCTATAGATGGTCATTTCAATTCCTTGTTAACGTTCATTTATAATTTTATAATCTTTTTATTAAATTTATAGTTATAATTTAATTTTTATTCACAGTTATTATATTATACTATATATTCTACAAATCAACACCGTTGGTCCAATGAAATAAGTTACCATGAGACACGTGGCTCGACCTGGTGCTCACGGGTTTGATTCGCGCAGTGGACAAACTCAGTGTTGGCTAGTGCGAAATTTGCTCCTAAGCACGAGCCTATATTAGTATTTAGTTGAAAACATTGCGACATTCCATGAGTAGCCAGTAATTGACCAAACTAATAAATTGAATATTTTACACAAATCAAATTTAGCCGACCCCACGCATCACACGAGTATTAGGGCCAATATCACAAAAAAATTCAACATTTCATTCAAAAACAAATCATATTGGTCTTTCCTTATCACATAAATAAATAAATTGGTGGGGGTGTTTTCTTTTTACTAAGGTGGACCCAAATTATTTTGTCATGAATCTTTGTACGTCACTCTCTTGATTTTATTAGCCTTTTACAATGTTCAACTCAAATAACATTTTTTTGAAAACAACTCAAATACTAACATTGAGTAGTAGTTGTTGTATATTTCCTAGTTTTGACTTCACAATCCAAATCCCACATTCCAAACAAACAAAACAATAGTTATCTTCCAAATTGCCAACTTGTCAAATATTCTTCTTTTCTTCAATCTCCAATGAACAATAACCAAGTCGTCATCATTTCTTCTTTTTTCTCTCTTAGTTTTAAGTCTAGTTAATCACACTCTTCTGCTTGGTAGGTTGTGCCGTTAAGGTGATGGGCCCTAAATTCCACTGAAAATTTGATGGTTGCAATTGGAACCAAAGGCAAAGAAAGGGGCCTCTTTTACTTCTTTCAGTGCTTCTCCTTTGCACCCAATTTCTCGCTGTCTCGCATTTTAGGTTTTTTGCCCTCTTTTCAATTTAGTAAGATTTAGGGTATTTGACTTGATTGGCAATTTTTGATTTGGAGTTTCCAATTTCTTACATGGGTATCCTTTCCAAATCCCAAATTTTTCGGGAGTGATTGTTAATTTGGAAAAAGAATAAAAGGGTTTATGGGATTATATTCTCTCAAATTTCGTGTTGGGTATGGAGTTTCAGGTATAAATACTTGATTTTGGAGGAGCATTGAAACCCTAAAAAATGGACAGAGTTCTTCAACCTCCTCTGGTAATTTGCTTTTATCTTTTCCTTTACCTTTTTATTTTTTGTTCTTTTTACTAGTTTTTATGCTATTTTATGTTTGTTTGCCAAGCTGCTTTGAACTTCTAATGTTTGAACCCATGTATCCATGTTAGTGATCCTATTGATGAATTTTACTTTGCTCAAATGTGCTGTTTTGAAAGAGCTTCAGAAGCATTTTTTTTTAATCTTAGAAAGAACTTTAATGATGACCTTTTTGTGGTTGTTATGAGAATCACTTTAGGGATCGATGCTTGAATAATCTGCTTGTTTTTAGTAGCTGAGATATTGTTCTATTCAAATGCTATTACTCGTTGGACTTTTCTTCTATGATCTTCTTTGAACCTGTCCAGCTCAATTTTTGTGTCAGTTTCTTTGGATCACTGGGAAATTTATAGGTTAACTAACATATTTAAATAAAACATAATAAGACCATGATTTCTATGTATTTCATTTGAACTTGAATGATTGTCCTCATTAATGAATGTCCTGTTTATCAGTAAACACTATTCTCTATCTGCCTGATTCTTTGGGTTTGTTTGTACTTTGTACAACATGCTGAGACATAGATGATGCCTCATGTTTATACTTTGTAGAGCAGGACCAAGGGGGCAGTGAGTTAAGCAATTGCTTTATGCCTAACATTTTTTAGACCCCAAATTTAATTAATATTATTAATTTCATTAGTATTTATTTTTTAAGCCCAATAATATTAATTTCACTCACTAGTTTTGCTACTAATTAATTTAGCATCAAAATTAATCAATCATTTGAATGCATATAATATTTATTTTGGTATTGTTTAAAAATTATTTATTTTTGAGTTTACGAACCTTAACTTCACATGCTACAGAAAAGAAAAGACGTGCTTTCATTTTAATTGAGAATGTAGCTATAATCAACTTTTCTGTTTAATGTAATTGTGCAGGTTGATACGACTGCATGTTTATGTAGAGTAGATACAGGCCTGAGAACTGTTGCTGGAGCAAAGAAGTATGTCCCTGGAGCAAAGCTCTGTCTTCGGCCTGACATTAAACCATCCATTCACCCAACTAGAAACAAGCCAGCACGCGGTGACAGAAGTCGCAATCAGTCTCCGCTACTTCCAGGACTCCCTGATGATCTTGCTATTGCTTGCCTAATCCGTGTCCCACGGGTTGAACACCGTAAACTTCGCCTAGTCTGCAAAAGATGGTATCGACTTTTGGTTGGTAACTTCTTTTACTCTCTCCGCAAGAATCTTGGGATTGCTGAAGAGTGGATATATGTGATAAAGAGAGACCGAGACGGGAAAATCTCATGGCATGCTTTTGATCCTGTTTACCAACAATGGCAGCCCCTTCCTCCTGTTCCTAAGGAATATTCTGGAGCTCTTGGTTTTGGATGTGCTGTTTTGAATGGTTGTCACCTATACTTGTTTGGTGGGAAGGACCCACTAAAGGGTTCCATGAGACGTGTTATATTTTATAGTGCTAGGACAAATAAATGGCACCGTGCCCCAGACATGCTTCGTAGGCGTCACTTCTTTGGCTCCTGCATCATAAACAATTGTCTGTATGTGGCCGGTGGGGAAAATGAGGGTGTGCACCGGTCCCTGAGATCGGCTGAAGTGTTTGATCCCAACAAGAATCGATGGTCATTTATTTCGGATATGAGTACTGCTATGGTTCCTTTAATTGGAGTTGTCTACGATGGGAAATGGTTCCTAAAGGGACTTGGTTCTCATCGACAGGTTCTAAGTGAGGTCTACAAACCAGAAAACGATAGTTGGCACCCTGTTTTTGACGGAATGGTTACTGGTTGGAGGAACCCTAGCACTACCCTTAATGGTCAGCTTTATGCTTTGGACTGTAAGGATGGCTGTAAACTTAGGGTTTATGACGAGGCTACCGATTCGTGGAGCAGGCACATTGATGGTAAAATGCATTTGGGGAGCTCACGAGCTTTGGAGGCTGCCGCCCTTGTCCCCCTCAATGGGAAACTATGTATCATTCGAAATAATATGAGCATTTCTCTTGTTGATGTTTCAAAACTTGAAGATTTGAAAGGATCTTCTGCTGAACATTTATGGGAAACTATTGCAGGGAAAGGACAGTTCAAGACCTTGGTCACAAATTTGTGGTCTAGCCTGGCGGGGAGAAATCGACTCAAAAGTCACATAGTTCACTGTCAGGTTCTTCAAGCTTAGAGGTTGTATAGTGCTGAAATGTTTCTACATGAGTTAAAAACATTGCATCTCGATCGAATATGTTTATGAGACGGCAGGCCAAATCTTTGCAGAATTCCATGGTGCAGCTTGTTGCACTTCATCTCAAACCCTTGGGGTTGTGCTCATCACGTATGAGATGTTTACTAATATTATAGTGCTACAGATAATGATACACAGTTGTTATATTTTGAAAATTGAGTAGGCTGTTTACCAGGTTACATAGTTTATCATTAGCTGTGTTTTATGTTGCTGCAAACAATGTATTACATAAACATATCTGGTGTGTTTGACAGGGGGAATAATAATAAGACTTAGGGTCAGTTTGGTATTCTCTTAAAATTGAGGGTGAAAAATTCAAGAATCAGTTTTTGATATAAATTTTTCATATATAACTTTATGAATTTTTCACCCTCATCTTTTATAGTGACATCCAACTGACCATCAACTCTTAATATATACAAATTTTGCATTGTAGATTCATATACTTGTATAAGTGGTATTGAGTTCACTAGTGAAAAGCTTGTTTGGATGAAAATTTGCACCCCTCAAATTCTAAGCCTTGATTTTATATAAACTATAAACTAAACAATTATATGTTGACTTTCTAAAGTGGGAAACCATTCCTTTTGGCATCTACTCGAAGCTACAAAAAAAATACAGGAGTTGGTTTAGCTGAAATTTCCACACGCTTAGAATCATATTATCTTTTGACCAAAAAAAATCACCTCACTTATTCAAAGCAATGGACTTTAGTTGTGACAATTAAGGCAAGTGTACTGTAAAGACACATATCAGCCTAAGTGGATATCTCAGACTTTTAGATGTGCAGAGCGAAGTATTGGGTTAGTCATGTTGGATACTTAGATTTTGGGTGTCCAGAAAAACCAAGAAAATGATGTTCTTACAATCCTATAAATATCTTTTTTTCTTACACTTTTTTCTTGTAAAATCAGTAGTGAATTGTTCATAATCAAAGTTATTTTAAAAACCAGCTTTTTTTTGACATAATATATTACAAATTCAATTTTGAAATTCTTCTTTCAGCCGTACAACTCTAGAAGGTCTGCGCAGATCTTTATAGTATTTGATCTGTTTTTCTTCTTCTATTTATTGGGAGCATGGCAAAAAAGTGATTTTGGAAAAGAAAATAACATAGTGTTGAAGATAAGAAAGAACAACTAGTATATATAAGTAGATAAGATTATGTATTAACCTCATCTGATTTCTTATTTCTACTAGACTAGTTTGTTTACAGCCATTCAAAATCAGTTTCTTTAATTGAAAAAATCATTTTTAGTAGTTTTAATTGTGTTTTTTTAGCTTTATATATTAATCAAAATCAAAAAAAATGATTTTTATGGTTAAAATGAGAAGTTATTTTTATAATCAAAGTTGGTATCTGAGCTAGATTTTTGACATGTTATTATGACAAATTAATCACACTAGTTGAATTGAAAGCATATGTGAAAACACCATTCATGCCTTTCATGGACCAACAACTTGCCATGACATGTATGTGGTAAACCAACCAAAATTCTGCTTCCATTATATAGGAAAGTTCTTGGTCTGATGCAGTTGACTCATGACACATTAACTTCATTATTAGACTCAGTTACTTTCCAACACCTTGATCTCATTAACATCATTGATCATGGAAAATGGGAGAGATGATGAGATTGAAGACATGTCAATGTCACCTCCATCTGTTGGTTCCATGCAGATTGCAGGAAGCAATGGCTTTGGCCATGGCATAGAGTTCATGTCTCAGGCATACCTTCCAAATAGGTGCTCAGAAATTGACATAAAAGTTGAGGATTCAAGTTTCAAACAAGATCCACCCCTCCCTGTGTATCTCAAGGTGCAATGATTTTATTTTATCAGAATCATATTTCCTCATGCATTGCAATGGAATGTCTAAATGATTCACCACTTTATATCAGTTATAATATACTCTCTCTTGTCCTATTTATAAGAAAAAACTAAGATACATCGGTGTAATGTGCAGTTTGAAGGGAGTATATATAATCACAAAAAAAATGTTTTGTCATAATGGTGTAGTTATGATTTCTTCCACTTGATCAAATTCTTAGGAAAATGATAATTTCTAATTAATGTGCAGTTTGAAGATGTAGAGTACAAAGTGAGAAATAGCCAAGCAGTTTCCAAGAACCCTGTGAAGACAATGGTGTCAAAGGTAGCCACACAACAACAAATGGAAAAAGACAAATACAAGAAAATTTTAAAGGGTATCACAGGAAGTATTGGCCCTGGTGAAATTCTTGCTTTGATGGGTCCTTCTGGTAGTGGAAAGACAACCTTGTTAAGAGTTGTAGGAGGAAGATTAGTTGACAATGTAAAGGGGAAGATTACTTACAATGATGTTAGATATAATCCAGCTCTCAAGAGAAGGTTAAGTTAAATAGCTTTATAGACATTATAGCATCTATCTAATGACAAGTACTTGATATTTTCAAAGAACATAAATATGTGCTAACAGTACTTGAATCTCTCTCTCTCTCTCTCTCTCTTCTACCTTATAGGATTGGATTTGTGACACAAGAGGATGTGCTTTTCCCACAACTTACAGTAGAAGAAACATTAATATTTTCTGCATTTTTAAGACTGCCAACAAACATGAGCAAGCAACAAAAATATGCACGAGTGGAGACCACTGTGAAGGAGCTAGGACTTGAAAGGTGTGTCTAGCATGGATCTATATTTGACGTATCGAATGCTCAAATTAACTACAAGTTCCTCCAAAAGAAATGCATAAAAATGTGGACCCGGATCCTGTACGGTTGGTAAAGTTGTGCACTCATGCAATCAGCGGATCTGGACGGTTAAATCTTGATCAGACGGTCTAGCTTTTTAACATTAAAAATTGATATAAAATATATAGTTATAATATAGACCGTTCGATCAAGGTATGATAGGCAAGCTCTACTGAATGCACGACTTGTCGACTGCACAATATGGCGACCGCACAAGATCCACTTCCTAAAAATGTTTCCCTAAATAATCTTGTACAAACCATAGATGTCGCCACACGAAAATAGGAGGAGGGTTTCTCAATGGCATATCAGGAGGAGAAAGGAAGCGAACCAGCATCGGCTACGAAATTCTCGTCGATCCTTCACTACTACTACTTGATGAGCCAACTTCAGGCCTTGATTCAACCTCAGCAAATAGACTTCTTGTCATTCTTCAAGGACTTGCCAAGGTATAAAAACTAAATTTATCTGTCATCTTGATAAAATGTTTTGAAAACATGCTGAAAAATACTATTGAAATTATCCTTAGGCTGGGAGGACTATAGTCACCACAATTCACCAACCATCAGGTAGAATGTTTCACATGTTTGATAAACTACTTCTGATATCAGAAGGATATCCTGTTTACTATGGAAAGGCTAGAGACTCAATGGAGTACTTTACATCATTGAGATTCACTCCAGAAATACCAATGAATCCTGCAGAGTTCTTGCTTGACTTAGCAACTGGACAAGTAAATGATATAAGTGTTCCAGAAGATGTTTTGAAAGATCAAGAATCTACTGACCCTTCAAAAGCTGTTATTAAAGTAGGATTCTTTTATTATAAGTATTTTATTTTTATGCATGTTCAATGCCATTCACAACTTAATCATTGTTTCTATATTTTGCTAGTATCTACAACTCAAGTACAAAGACATTTTAGAGAAAAAGGAAAAAGAAGAGAACCATGAAAAAGTAAACACACCAAAACATCTTCAACTAGCCATTCAGGTTAAAAAGGAGTGGACATTGAGTTGGCTGGATCAATTTATTATTCTTTATAAGAGAACATTTAGAGCAAGATGCAAGGACTATTTTGATAAACTAAGACTAGTTCAAGCACTTGGAATTGCACTTTTGTTGGGGCTACTTTGGTGGAAATCTTCAACCAACACTGAGGCACAACTCAAAGATCAGGTAGCTTTCCTTGAATAATTTTTCACATGTTACAAGACTAAGCTTCTAAGAAGAGTTGTCAAATTGGCCGTGACCCGGTCCAGCCGCCCAATGGGCTAAAGTGAAAAAGAGGGTTGGGCTGGGCTAGCCCAATTATCTATTGGGCTGTGTTTTTAGCCCAGCCCAAAACACTGTGCCAATGAGCCGGGCCCGACGCAATCCATTTTTTAACAAAGGAAACACAAAATATTCAAAAAAGTATAAAAAAGTAGGTCCACTTTGACCCATCGGCCAATTGAACTAGGCCAAAATGTTCCGGTTCTTTTTGGGACTTTTGTTTTTTGAGTTGGGCCAAAATTGACACCTCTAGTTCTAACTATGGCCACCATCAATTTTCCTACCCATCTTTAACAATTGAATGGATCACTGTATTTTGGTGCAGGTTGGCTTAATGTTCTATATATGTATATTCTGGACATCTTCATGTATTTTTGGAGCAGTCTATGTATTTCCATTTGAAAAAGTCTATTTGCTAAAAGAAAGGAAAGCAGACATGTATAGACTAAGTGTATACTATGCAAGTAGCACATTGTGTGACATGTTGGCACATGTTTTCTATCCTACTTTTTTCATGCTCGTTGTCTACTTCATGGCTGGATTTAAGAGGACAATGGCTTGCTTCTTCCTTACGTTATTTGCAGTGTTACTAATAGCTATAACAAGTCAAGTAAGTTATGTTAAGACTTGAACAGGTTAGGGGCTAATCATTTGTTTAAAGCTCTAATGATTAGTGAATATGCATGTTGTTGATGGTAGGGGGCTGGAGAACTATTTGGAGCTGCAGTTATGAGTATTCAAAGAGCAGGGATGGTTGCTTCTTTGGTACTTATGTTGTTCCTTCTTACAGGTGGCTACTATGTTCAGGTATTCATAAACTGCTAAGTCGAACTTCATACCCCATTCAATTCGGCTCAATTTGATAAGATCTTAGTCAGCTCATGGCAAAGCCCAATGGGCTGGCCCGATGGCCCACTGTTTTGGGCTAGATTGGGCTCGCGAAATAAAGGTCCAGAAAACTGTGCCATTTAGGCCCAACCCTGTTGGCCCGTGTGCTTGATTTGACAAGCTTTTTAATTTTTTATAGTTTTCTTTGTTAAAAATTGGACTAGGTCGGGTCAGTTCATTGGCGCAGTGTTTTGGCTTGGGCAATAAAAAACACGGCCAAGTAGATAATTGGATGACCCGGTGCAGCCGGCTTTTGTGTTTTTAGCCCATTGGGATGGCTTGGGTCGAATGGCCTGATTTGAGAACTCTAAGAGAAAGAGGGAGTCGGTTTATAAATCAAACAAGGCGAACAATAAATAGCTCGAGTTGAGCTCAGTTTTCTAACAAGATCAATTTTTAGCTCAAGTTATCATAAACTAAGTTCAACAAGCTAATCATTGAGTTGAGTCTCAAACTATTTTTGAGCCGGTTCAACTAATCAGGCATTACATAAACCGAGACACAATGATGATTCATAACTTGATCAACATGTGTATTTTTTCATTTTGATAAACCATGACTTCTTAGGTGCAGGTACTAACCAGTCAAAATGAACAAAGTTCCCAATACTGAAAAATCTTGGTTGTATTGCAGCACATACCAAAGTTCATGCAATGGTTAAAGTATATGTCATTCATGTACTATGGATTCAGGCTTCTTCTAAAAGTGCAATATTCAGGAGACCAATTATATGAGTGTGAAAGTGAAGGAGGATGCAAGACTCTTCAAAGTTCACCTTCATTTGACACTGTCAACTTGAAAGGAGGCTTAACTGAAGTTTGGGTTCTACTAGCCATGGCTTTTTGTTTCCGCTTGTTTGCATACTGGTGTCTCAAAAGAAGAATTGACATACACAATTAAATATATTATTTATTTATTATTACTTCTACTACATTTTTCTATGATAGAGTTTTTTTCTTCATTTTTTGGTCAAAGAATAAATAAATGTAGTTAGAAAGGCTTCTGTTATTCCCATTTCTTATCCATTTTCCTGAAAGTGATTATTTTCCTTTACATGCCAATATTAACACGTTGCATGTTCTACCGACCTAATAATAGGGTCAAATATGATTCACATACGTCAGAAACAAACTTAATTAAGCTATGTGTTTTATAAGTTAATAATAATTATAGGTTTTCTTTGGAATATGGCTACTTCAACAACATTCTGGCATTTCTTATAATGGTTAACACCTGTCCTAATTTTAATCATTCGTAAGTAACGTGCTCCTTAAACAATTTACTTAATTTTTTTTCCATGCATGTTCCTCAATCTTATTGGTATTATTAGAATTGATGTGGCACATTTAATTTAATTTGCTAGATAACCGATCTGTTAAGTATGTGATCAGTCAAGGATTTGTAATTGTAATCTCATTCTCAAGTACGTGTCTAGGAAGAAAGAATATTCTATGAGAGATGATATCAGTCACCCTTTAAATGTTTAAATTGACTGAACCTTTATATTCAAAATTAAAAGTCATTGATTTTTTTTTGTTGTTATGAATATATTTTAAAACTATATTTGAAATGGATTTTTCATGTAAGATTTCACATGATCTGTCACCTAATATTTTCATGTCTTTGACAAGAGAGATACACAAAAAAAGTTAGGCATTTTGAACCATCCTAGAATCAATTTGGCATGAGGATGACCCCGTCAAATTTCATTTCACGTGACCAAAAACTTTATATATATATATATAACCATCCTTGAATTAATTTTTGCATGAGTTTGACCATTACCCGTCAAATTTGTTGGCCTCTATAATTCAGACTAATCGACATCCGATTTGGAATTTTTGTGGCCAAATACAAAATGAAGTTAGAAGCCTTGCTAGACAATATATTTTTTTCCTCAATTGTCTATTTCCAATAACTACTTAGTAATATGATAAAATGTGCTTCTTTTTTTTCATAATGGAAAATTTAGGGGAGTTGAATTCCGAGAGCTCACTAGGGTTAGAGAAAGTCTTGAAATTTGTCAAAAAAAAATGCTTGCAGAGGTGCTTATATGTTGTATTATTCACCAATGAGGTTTTTATATCGTTAACGAGATATGAACTCGCGTTAACTTGAGCCAAATCCTTACCATCTAGACCAATTTTCCTTTACAATTTGCTTTTATGTCTGCTACTCCTACTTTCTACTACATTAATTAGGATGTTGACTTATAATTCAGCTTGCTTGATCCCACAAGTTAGAGATTATTACTTGATTATTGCCTAATAAGAATAGAGCTTACGTGAGTTCAAGTTATAGTTCTGGGAAAAAAAGGCAACACATATTCTTTTTGCCTAAGGATAAAAAAAAATTAGATTTTTTTGTCAACTTAGACAAAATGACGAATAAACAATACACACTACCGATTGACACACTTGTGTTCGAATCCGAAGCTAACGCCCACATGTTGCTGAAATTGTTTAAAAATTCTAGGAAAAACACTATTAATAAAAATTTATTTCCACGATTCTACAAATCTAACCGTTAAAACTAGGAATATACCAGTACACCTTTTTTTTGGTTCAGATGATTGCTGGCTACCCATGGAGTCTCCCAACTTTTTCAACGAAAGACTAATCTCCGCTCGTGTTTAGAATCAAATTTCGCACGTACCTGCCAACATTGAGTTTACTGAATCATATAAACACTTATGTCACTAATTTTTTATCATGAAAAAAAAAATAATGGTTGGACTCTATTAACTTAGGTGATGCCATCTATAAGGCTATGTAGTCACGGAAGTTCCACAGGCCACACAGAGCACAAGGAGTGTAAGTAACCTCACTCATAATTAAACACTACTTTACTCTAACGACTTTTCTTTATTTAGTACAAAATCCTAACAGATATAAAAAAATAAGCAACTCTATTGTTTGGAATTATATGATGTAGCTAACTATATCTAAAACATATCTCAATGATTCAAAAAAACACAAGGAGAGAGGCACACACACACCTCCAACATGACTCAACCTCTTGTTGAATTAGGTGGCCAACCGTTTACCATATGATCCACAAAATATCAACTGTACCCGCCATAATTTAAATCAGTTATATTATATATATATATATATATCAGATAATCATCTAAGTCTTATCCAATTGAACTCTGAGAGAGATAGCTTTACTTTAATTTCAGTCACCCCAAAAAAGAGACTTTGCAATTTTATATGAAGGAAAAGAGAAAGAAAGGTCATCAAAATGAACTCTAATTGCTTTTTCAGCTTAGCTTCATATATAAAAAAAATATAGGCTATAGAAGAAGTTGGCTAACGGTTAACTTCCCTCCAAACCTTGTGATTCCCTTTGAATCAAAGCAAAGTTCATCTTCAGAAGTTGATTCTTGGTCACCTTCTGACTCACAAATTTCACCTTCTTTGACATATCCTTCACACCAATCTTCTCTTCTTTCTCCCATCCATCTATATACACTTCATCTCTTCTTCATATCACTTATCATCATCTCTTCAATTTTCTTTCTTTGTAAAGAATAAGGTTTTTTCTGTCTCTAGAACCACGACCGCGATTGAGGTTGCATCAGCCACATTCGACAGCGATTTTCGGTATTAGTTACCATGTCTAACACAAATATCATGGTTTCCTTCTCTTCAAATTCAGGAGGAGAGAGTGTTAGGAATAGGCCTCCACGTGTTACTCCACCTTCATTTTTGGTATTGATAGCTATGAGAATATCAAGATCAAGATGGTTTAATTTTTTAAGAAGAGTTTTTCATTACCAAAATGGATCAAGGACTAATCTTGGTTCTAATCCTTTCAATTCTAGCACTTGGATGATGCTAGAGTTTATTGCCTTGGTTGTTCAAATAATCATAGCAACATTCATTTTATCAATTTCAAAGAGTGAAAAACCTGTTTGGCCTATGAGGGTATGGATAGTAGGTTATGATATTGGTTGTGTTCTTAATCTGCTTATACTTTATGGGCGTTATAGTCAAACTTATCTCACTCAAGGTGATTCTCACAGCTTTTCTGATATTGAACAGCAGAGAAATAATGAAGAAACCAGGTATCCTATCCTACCCTATCCTATGCAATTTTCAAATTTCAAGAACTTCTTTCTGTCAATTTCGCTATTAGTGATGAATAATACGCACGTTTGGATCGGCTTATCCAGGCTTATCAGCTGGATAAGTACTTGTAAGACTGTTTGAAAGAGCTTATGATAATAGCTTATCACATGTTCATAAGCTGTTTTTAGCTAATTTCTATAAGCTCTCCAAAATAGCTTATGAAAATAGCTTATGACATTTCATAAGCCGTTTTTAGTTAATTCCCGCAAACTCTCCAGGATAGCTTATGAAAACAACTTATAGCATATAGAAAAATAGTTTAACATTTTTTTTATCTTTTATTAAAAAAACAACTTATGCATAAACTCTTATATGATAAGCGCTTATGCTATAAGTGCTTAAGTAAGCTGTTTATCCTAACAGGGCACTTACTGTACTATGTACTATGTTGGTGTATACAGGATGTCACAGTTGAGGAACAAATGCAGGACATCACTAGAGTTTTTCTTTGCAATATGGTTTGTGATGGGAAATGTATGGATATTTGACTCACGTTTTGGATCATTTCATCAAGCTCCAAAACTTCATGTACTCTGCATAACCCTACTTGCATGGAATGCAATCTGTTACTCATTTCCTTTCCTATTGTTTCTTCTGTTATGCTGCTGTGTGCCACTAATTAGCACCTTCCTTGGTTACAATATGAACATGGCATCTTCTAATAGAGGTGCAGCAGATGACCAAATTTCACAGCTTCCAAGTTGGACACATAAAGAAGTTCATAACAAGTTAGAACTTGGCAATGACTCTGAAAGCATTGAAAATTTGATCACCGAAGATGAAGTAAGTGCCTTTTCTGTGTACCTTTAAACGAGTTTGAGTCTAATAATTATACACCGACTCGTCGGTGTAAACTGATTTTACACATATATTTGATCATATTTCACCTTATCAATTATAAAATTATTTTTCAAAATCGGTTTAATGGTGTAATATAACAGTTATGTGTAAAACTTTTTTACACGGCCAATTTATTGTTAATTTCTATATATAAAATGAGTAATGCTAGTCAAAAAATCAAATGAGATAAAAAATGAAAAGTTACTCCCTCCGTCCCATATTATATGTCGTTTTGGGTCATTTCACACATATTAAAAAAAGTAGTTAATTTTGTATGGGGAAGAGAAATTGTGAGTTAGTTTACCAAATTAACCTTCATTAATGACATTGAGAAGATAAATTAATAGAGTTATGAAAGATATATTATTAAATAATAAAGGGTATGGTAGGAAAGAAATATTAATGTTTCATTGGAATTCTAAAAAGTCATGTATTATGGGACAAATTTTTTTGGCTAGAAAGTCATTTAATATGGGACGGAGGGAGTCATATACTAGCCTTTGATTTTAGATTAGGTGCAGTTGAAGTTGCACGTAGTCTTGCAGTCGGGAAGCTAGAGATTGTCTTATCAAGATCGGAAGGTCCATATTTTTAAAACAGATTTTGATTTTTGCTTAATATTAAATTTCGAATTGAAATCTGGACCGTCTAATCTTAATCAGACGGCTCCAAGTTGTTGATTGCACGACTGTATGGATTTTCTGACTGCACGCAAACCCAATCCCTTGATTTGACATAGTGTAAGCAACTGAACAGCTAGTACTTGGAGTTGGGCTTTTTGGCTCTCAATTTGAGTATATGCTTTGAATTGCTATTTTTTTTTTTTTAAGATTTGTCTTATTTACAATTCCATTGAATTAAATAAATTTGTCTTGTTCTGGTGTATTGACAGGAATGTTGCATTTGCTTAGCAAAGTACAAAGAAAAAGAAGAGGTAAGACAACTACCTTGTTCACATATGTTCCACCTAAAATGTGTGGACCAGTGGCTAAAAATCATATCCTGCTGTCCACTTTGCAAGCAAGGATTAGAGAGATTGAAGTAACTAAGACAAGACAATTTGGTCATTTGTATACTCTTTATATTACATCTCAAATTTCTTTTTTTCTTTTTCCATTTTAAATTTTGGTCTAATATACTTTACATTGTTACTTGAGTGAGATTTATACATGTACAGAAAAGCTCACCAGTAACCAAAACTTCATTACATACTTCGTCCTAAGGAATGGATTCCATAACTTTTCAAATTAGTGGATTGCCTATGCAATTTTTTCTTCAGTCATCTGAATACTGTGAGATAAGCATCTCTGTATAGAAAAAATAAGTAAACCTTATATTCTTCTCCTACATAATAAAATTTCCACTCTTTAGTACTATTGTATACTTACTTATGGTGTAATATAAACTGTGGCGGATCTAAGACCCCTGAGTCAGGGGTGCAAAAAAAAAATTCATTGTCAAAATTGTTGGTTCACATTAAGGGGGTAAATATTGTTCTCTACTTCCCTCTTTGTGTGACTCGAATCCACAGCCATTTAAGTGTAAGTGAAACGTATTACCAACTGAGTTGCACTTCGTTGCCCCATTATTTTTATGAGATGAATAAATAAAGGACCGACTTGAAAGTGCAAAGGAAAATATGCCAACAAATTTGTAGGCATATAGATTTCATCCTTTGTCACATAGAAACTCGATGTTGGATTAGGTGTTGTTGAAATTATATGCAGTCATGCAGTCGTCAATTTCGGTTGGAGTCATCCGATTAAGATTGGATAGTCCAGATTTCAAGAACAGTTATTGATTTTTGCTTGATATAAAATTCCAAAATATGCACGCAAAGCGGATTCGGAAACTCACTATTGCAATGTCACAGTTATGCCTATTTCTAATATTAGTAAAAATTGTTGATTAGATGTCACCAAGATGGTGACATGAGTCTAAATTTGTCAAATCAGACAAACAAGAGAAAGGGCAAAACGTACAAACAAAGGCACAAAATTAGGTAAAATTTGTCAAAATGACAATAAAACACCAAATGATTAAAATTCTTAAAAACAGCATGAAGGTCAAGGAAACTGTGAAATTAGCATAAATTTGTCAACATGACATGAAAGCCACCTCATTGGTGAATATTGCAAACAAGGGACAGATAGAATATCCCAATCTCATAGAGAATGAAGAAAAATGCCAGCAACTTTGCGTTAATGAAGATGAGAATTTGTGGTCACAAATTATTATTTATTGAAACAGAAAAAACTGAATTTGTAACACCTCAATAAGATTTTAGCGGACTAAGGACATAATATCAAGACCCTTCTTGTCGAGAATCCAAAGCCTGTTTTGAAACAAGCAATTCATTTTGTGGAAAAGGACATCCCAGTTTCAATCATTCAACATGCCTTCTCAAACACCTAGGTAAATCACATACCTATAATAATCATTTGTCATTGTTTCAATCAACATTATCCTCATTGAATTCTTTATCAAACACCTTGTCATGAAAGATAATTAATTAGTGTTATGTCATTAGCATTTGCACATATTACATCCAGATTGTATGCAATGTATAACAAGTCCAAAGAAAATTACACTCACACGCACAAAGGTTCATTAGAGTTTTATTGGAGATGGGGCTCTGCAAATCAAAGGGTATGATCCACATTCTCATTCCCACAATGTCTGAGAGGATTTTGTCTCTCGTCCCATCTCCACGGGAAAAAATCTCATTTGAGAGATCCAAACGGGGCAATCTCCACATATAGGGAGAAATCGACATCCCTTTACCAACCCCAATTGGGTTAAATTGTGTCTTTCCTCACAAATTATAGGCTTTTGACAATTAAATCAGCTAACACATTTATGATTATAACGCAAACTCATTTAGATTGTTTAGTTGTTGATTTGTTTCACAAATGGAGCAATGTTCAATTTTGTTGTTAAATATTATTAATTAAAGAAGCATGGACAGGAAAAAGATGGAGGAAAGAGTGGAGAAAAAGCCAGCTCGGATCAATGTAATTCGTCACATGAAAATAACAGATTTGAATGTGGATGACCTCCAGAAACATTCAAGTATGCTTGCAACACCAACAACATCAAAAGCAATGACCTTAAAATCTTCAAGTGAGAGATGGAATTGTCTATGTTCACCCACCACACATGTTGGCTCCTTTAGGTGTCGCCGCCACCGGTCTGCTGGTGGAATGCACCGTGCCAAGTCTGTTGACTCCAAACTCTCTGCAATGGCCTCTAAAGACTCCTTCTCATTCCATCCCCATCCTCAATAAGTTGCAATTGCATTGGTTCCTGTGGATGAGAATATTCTTTTCCATAAATCCTTGTGTTTTTTAAGGATGTGTAAATTTACATTGATTGAACAAATTGATTCACCAACATTTGTTGTCATTTCTATTTGATTGATTATTGAAGAACACATAATCGAGTTCTTCCTTCAACTATTTCTATTTAGTTCATACTACTGCTAAAGTTTATTTAGGGTTGTTAGCTCCTATACCTCAATTAAAAGAAAGAAGAGAAGAAATGGAGCAAAAACCTTTTCTTGTTCACGTTTAGGTTTAAGCAAAGAACTAACCAAACACCAAATCGATTGTCAACAACTGATACCAAAACTCACGATAATAAAATAGTTACACCAACCGGTCCAGGAAATTAAACCTAAATTGTCAACATTCCAAAATTTAAAACAAAAAACATAGTAAAAGGCCCGATCCTCAATCTCACACCTTTCTAAATGGCAATAATGTCAGATTTAATCAACTTCCTCCATCTTGCTACCGTCTGCTTCTGCGTCAGCTTCCTCGAGTGGAGGCATGTCAGCATCTGCTTCTCCGGCATCCTCATCAATGCCGAGTCCAAGCTTCAACATCCTGTGAATCCTGTTGCCAAAAGTGTTGGGCTCATCAAGGCTGAAGCCAGATGTCAGGAGAGCAGTCTCAAAGAGCAAGAGAACGAGATCCTTCACAGATTTGTCATTCCTGTCTGCATCAGCACGCTTCCTCAGCTCGTCCATGATGGGATTCTCAGGGTTAATCTCCATTGTCTTCTTGCTTGACATGTAACCAGCCATACTGCTGTCTCTTAGAGCCTGTGCCTTCATAATCCTCTCCATATTGGCGGTCCAGCCATATTCACCAGTCACCAGACAACAAGGAGAATCAACAACACGATCAGATACCACAACTTTCTCAACCTTGTCGCCCAACACCTCCTTGATCACCTTGCAGAGACCGTCGAATTTCTCCTTCAGATCTTCCATCTTCTTCTTTTCATCTTCACTCTCATCAAGTTTTAGGCCTTCCTTAGTGGCAGAGACCAACTTCTTTCCCTCAAATTCCTTGAGCTGACCAACAGCATATTCATCAATAGCATCTACCATGAAGATCACTTCATACCCCTTCTTCTTTAGCCTTTCAA
This sequence comes from Astragalus membranaceus, assembly GCA_039519185.1. Classification (NCBI taxonomy): domain Eukaryota; kingdom Viridiplantae; phylum Streptophyta; class Magnoliopsida; order Fabales; family Fabaceae; genus Astragalus; species Astragalus membranaceus. The sequence goes on from CM076849.1 coordinate 181,185,084, forward strand.
GGAAAGGAGAGTTCTCAACAGCTTTCTTGCTTTCACCAGTAATGTAGTAGATGTCATTCTGTCCTTCCTTCATCCTGGTAACATAGTCCTTCAGGCTGGTCATCTCATCGCCACTCTTGGTGGAGTGGTATCTGAGCAATTCAGCTATCTTTGTCTTGTTCTGAGAATCCTCGTGGATACCAAGTTTTAGGTTCTTAGAGAAGGCCTCGTAGAACTTGTTGTAGTCCTCCTTGTTCTCAGCAATCTCAAAGAAAAGCTCAATGCACTTCTTAACCAAGTTTTTCCTGATGACCTTCAGGATCTTGTTCTGCTGAAGCATTTCTCTTGAAATGTTGAGTGGAAGATCCTCAGAATCCACAATACCCTTAACAAAGCTAAGATATTCAGGCATCAACTCCTCACAGTTGTCCATGATGAAGACACGACGGACATACAACTTGATATTGTTAGGCTTCTTCTTAGTGTCAAAGAGATCAAAAGGTGCCCTCTTGGGTACAAAGAGGACAGCCTTGAACTCCAGCTGACCCTCAACAGAGAAGTGCTTAACAGCCAAATGCTCTTCCCAGTCATTGGTAAGACTTTTGTAAAAAGCAGCATATTCATCTTTAGTAATCTCCTCAGGCTTCCTCATCCAAATAGGCTTCTGCTTGTTCACCAACGACCACTCATTTGATACCTCCTTAATCTTCTTCTTTTTCTTCTCCTCCTTTTCTTTTTCCTCATCTACATCCTCAACTTTACCCTCCTCGTCCTTTTTCTCTTCCTCGTCCTCATCATCAGAAATCTCCTTCTCAATGGTTTTCTCAACCCAAAGAGAAATTGGGTAGCTGATGAATTCAGAATGCTTTTTTATCAAGTCCTTAAGACGACGTTCCTCAAGATACTCAAGCTGATCTTCCTTGAGGTAGAGAGTTATCTTAGTTCCCCTACCAAGAACCTCACCAGAGTCCCTAGTCACGGTGAAAGACCCACCAGCTTGGGACTCCCACACGTACTGCTCATCATCATTGTGTTTTGAGGTAACAATAACCTTGTCAGCTACAAGATATGCAGAGTAGAACCCAACACCAAACTGTCCAATCATGCTAACATCAGCACCAGCAGCCAAGGCTTCCATGAATTCCTTGGTCCCTGACCTAGCAATAGTACCTAGGTTGTTCACCAAATCTGGAACATAAAACAGACAGGCATTAGAGTGTAAGTTTGATTAATTATCACAATACATTACACAGATCAATCTCACTCAGACTTAAAAGTTATATTATCTTACCAGCTTTTGTCATGCCAATACCACTATCAATGATAGTCAATGTATTGTTAGTCTTGTCAGGAATGATGTGAATGAACAGCTCTGGCTGACCATCAAGTTTGCTCTTGTCTGTCAGACTCTCAAACCTGATCTTGTCCAATGCCTACATTGTCACAGTCAATGAATCAGACAACATAGTTCCCAAAAATAAGAAATAAACCCATCTAAGAGATCAAACATTCCTAAAAACTAGCAACCCAACCAACAAGAAAAAATATTTTATGTTTATTGAATAAACACAAGTTATTACCACAAACAACTTTGACTCGGGGGACTACAGGTATTGTAAGCACTACACAATTTCAGTGAAAACATGACACGGTACAGACTAATTCGCAACATTAGGAACTACATGCATATAAACAATAATTATTTGCCTAATTAAAATTCAACTTCAATACATATATTCCAATTGAAAAAAGTATCAGAATGACTTTGGTGTGAATGAAGCAACAATCAAAAAGAGACTACACCGTTCAAAATAAAACGGCATCAATTGTATTCTAAAGCAGTAACAGAACAAGGTAAACGCAAGCAAAGTATTAAAAACAACATCAAGAAATTCAAAATAAAAAGAACGTTAAAAGGAATGGAAACAAGTCTGACAAAATTCTCACTACGTATGAGCAACAACAACACGAAAATTGCAGAAAGATCACAAAGAACATCATCAATCAAGGAAGAACAAAATGTAATTGATTAATACAAAAGTAAGATTTGAATAAACCCTAATAATTTTTTTATCAGTTGAATAAACCCTAATAAAGATCGTAATGAGTGAATCAAGTTCAATAATAAAAAAGAAATAAACTAGATCAAATCTGCAAACTAACCAAAAATCACATAAAACAGAAAGACATCACGAGCGAGTGCTGACGAAAGGTAAGAAAAAAAGATAAAGCGAAAAAACTGCTTACATCAGATGCATTACTGATGAGCTCACGAAGGAAAATCTCCTTGTTGCTGTAGAAAGTGTTGATGATGAGACTGAGAAGTTGGTTGATCTCAGCCTGGAAAGCAAACGTCTCCACATCCGCCATTGCCGATCTACCTTCTTCGACGAAAACGAGTTAGGGATTCGGAATAGAGAGAGAAAGTGAGAGAGAGTTGTAGAGAAGCGCAAAGGAGAATGAAATAAGAGTGTTAAGAGGTGCGAAGTTATATAGCAAGTAGTAGCTAGGGTTTCAAGTCTCTAGATCCTTCTATCGGTTTTAAGTAATCTCGCTATAATTGGGGGTCCGCATTACTGAACTTGTCCCACTTGTTGCCTATGGGAAAGACTTGGTTTTCTTCATTTTCATACGTTGATTTAATATTTATTTTTTTCTAAATAACTCCAAAAAAACTTCAAAAAAATTAAACTTTTATTTTTAAAAAAATAAGTGAGTTATTCCAATATATTAATTTTTTTGAAATAATTCCAATATATCAATTAAAGCTTTATAATCACATACTTTTTTTTGAAATTAAGAATATCTATGTAGGTGGTGTTTGGAACTTGGAGGCGTTATACACTCAAATACCCCAAGACTGGTAGGATACGATCGTATCACTACACCCTACACTAGTCTCTACAGTGGCCGACGCATGGACTTGGTCAGGTAACTTCACTGGTATCTATTCAGATAAGTTCGCCTATCATATGCTTCTTGATGAAAATGGCAATGAGAATAGTACTATGAATTGGACTTGGTTGTGGCATCTTCAAATACCAGCTAATATTCAGTTCTTCTTATGGCAATTTTGCCACAATTCCCTGCCAACAAAAGCGACACTCATGAGGAGGAATGTGTTGAACAGTGCAGCTCACTATTTGCAACAATCATGAAGCAACACTGCATCACTGCTTGTTTCTCTGCAAGCACGCACGTGAGGTATGGAATTTGTGTTATAATGGCAATTTTATTGCCTCTGACAGCGCCTTTATTCTGTCAATCTGGTTACATGATTCTGCAGGCAGCAATGTTTCTCTTATTCCTTTTGTCATGTGGAAAATCTGGTGTGCTAGAAATATGTTATTATTCGAAGGCAAGTAGTTCAGGTCGTACGAGGTGGCAGCGCAGTCCTATGGTCTATGGAGCGATGTGATTTCAGCGTTCGGTCCAGTGACTAAGAATGCGAGAGCTAGTTCAGGCCTGGAAGTGTCTTTGTGTGCTCCTCCTGTGGTTTGGGTGGCTCTTAACGTTGATGGCAGCGCTCAACATAACCCAAGGGTAGCAGCTTTTGGTGGTTTGATCACAGACAGTAATGGCAAGTTCCTTCGAGGATTTTATGGCTCCCTCGGAGAGTCTACTAATATGCATGCTGAGTTGTGTGGTATCATTCGTGGTCTGAAATTGTGTTGGGAAATGGGGTTCAAGAAGATTCTCTGCTACTCGAACTCTCTGAATACTTTAAAGATGTTAGACAATGCTCATGAGCTATTTCATCTGCATGGTAACGAGGTCGCCTTGGTTCGAAATCTTCTAGGTCGCTCTTGGGACATAAGGCTGGAAGATTATGGGATGTATTTTACTAGCTCGCTTTTTGGATCATGGGCTGTATTTTACTGAGGCTGATGCCATTGCAGCCGGAGTGCAGTTGCTGGGTATAGACCACGACTCTTGCTGGCAGGAGTGTCGGTTCACTAGGGGACCGAACTTCACATTTAATTTTTTGGAGCAGGCATACAGAGCTAACATGGAGGCTGGTTTTCTTGATCATGTTGCACGGTGCTATTTGTTACTCTTGTTAGGCTATACCATCTTTGCCGACAAGAGTCATACATATGTGCCCGTCAAGTGGGTCACTCTTATTGCGGATTTTGAGCGTTTGTGACCAGTGGGCTTGGGGTCCAGTTGCTCTGGCCATTCTTTACGAGCAGCTCAACGACGCTTGTTTTTGGAAGACATCGCAGATTGGCGGATACGCTTCTCTGCTACAGGTAATAATTAATTAATTTTTTACCAATAATTAATTACTTTTATTTATATAATTACATATTTATTTATTTATTTATTCATTTTTTATTTCCATGTTGGATTTATGAGTACTTCCCCACCATCGTGGTGCGCAAAGACTTCGGTGCGTCTGAGCGTCCGCGTTGCAGCAGGTGGGGGAATCAAAAGTGCGACACTGTCAAGCTTATAGATTTTCGGGGGCGACTGGATGAGTTAGGACGGGAGGAGGTCATATGGAGGCCTTGGGAGGACCACAAAGAGTACACACCATTTTCACAGATTTCTCTTTTCAGAGGTTACCTGCTCCGGGGCTCCATCACCGTGCTATATATGCCAGACAGGGTCCGGTGGCAGCTTGGATACATCCAGCAGATCCTTGGCCCACCTCTTTTGGTTGGTTCCTCACGTCCATCTACAGCAGACATTTTACAACAGTGGCTGTTCTACGCTGGCCCGGCGCGGACTTTCAGGAACACTTCTAGACGGACCCTCCTGTCGGGTGAGTGCGACCAGGATTATCTACCATGGTACTTAGAGGTGTCCATTCCCCGTCTCACTCTGGCGCCGCCTCCACCTCCAGAGCATGTACCAGATCAAGACCCAGCAGCTGAGGATATTGATCCACGGACCATGAAGGATAGGCTCCAGACTATAGCTGGACATATCCATTATGTCATGGGACTCGAGGGCCTTCCAGCTGAGGCATATGAGAGACTCTTGCGTGCTTTGGCTGATTGTGACATTGACTTGTAGTTGTATTTTTTCCGTATTTTTTATGGTATTTGTACTGTACTCGTATATTTTTTTATGGTATTTCGTATATTATCGTAGTTTAGCGAATATCATTATATATCGTAATAATTTTAATTTTTTAATAAAAAAAAGGTTTTTGAAAAAAGTTCCGGAAATACAGGCATTTTCGGAAAGCATTTTTTTAAACTTTCCGGAAACACCTCAAAACAGGGTATTTCCGGAAAGCATTTTTTTAAACTTTCCGGAAACACCTCGAAACGGGGTATTTCCGGAAGTCAAAATGGCTTCCGAAAATACCCCGTTTCGAGGTGTTTCCGGAAAGTTTAAAAAAATGCTTTCCGAAAATTTTTTTAAAAAAAGTTTTTTTTTATTAAAAATTCGGTGTATTTTGTTGATTTACATTGAAATGGGGGTATAGGGTAGAAGAAGGGGAGTATGAAATATAAAACCCTAACAATAATTAGAATTTGAAATCATAATCATAACTATATACATTCAGGAATAGTCCAAATCAGCAGTCCATGTCACTAATCAAAAAAAGCCATGCAATACAATTGAAAAATACGTGGCGTCCACCTCATCAATTTGTACAATTTGAACGACTGTTAAAAAAAGTTACAACATCTCACACTCTGGACGGCTCCCATTTAATTAAATTGCGGCTCCCTATGTATGGAAAAAAACGGAAGACAACAAACCTATTATTCATTGATTTCGACCCAATTGACGAAATTCATGGACATGGAATCAAGCATTTATTACACGCTTTTATCAGCATTTATTATGCAATGAACTCAATTCCAGTTTTGATTTCAAAGAAACATCCAAACTTATCAAAAAAACTGGAAGCATCAAAGAAGACTTTTTCATGTTGCTTTTGAAGCCGTTGCTTTTGAGTATTGCGCATGACGAAAGTTGTAACACCCGAAATAATTTAATTAAATATTTGATTAAATTATTTAAGTGTTGCAATATTATTATTATTATTGTTATTATAATAAGTTATTAATAAGTTATTTTATTTTTTTTAAATTGAAGGGAGTGATGTTGGTAACTCCGGGGTGGTGAGGAATGGCCCATGAGGCCCAAGCCCATTAGCTTAGGCGCTCCTAGGCGTCTAGGGCATGATGCAAGTCGCATCATTTGTGTAACAAAGGGAAAAGAAAGAAAACGAAAGAAAGAAAGGAGAAGAGAGAAGAGAGAAGTCGCGAAGGAGAAGAGGAAGGGAGGAGAGAGTTCGCAATTTTTCGTGAAGAGGAGATCGTTCGTGTTGCGGTGTTTTCGTGCGTGGCCATCTTCTTCGTGCTAGGAGCTTACGCATTCAAGGTAAGGGTGGGTTTTAACATTTATAATTGGTTATGATGGGTGTATGGGTAGTTAGGGTTTGTGGATTGAATTGTGATGGGATTATTATATAAGTTGATAAATTGAATCTTGATTTGGGTGATTCTATGAGAGTTGGAGTCGAATTCATGTTGTATGGCGATGAGAGCATGTGATTGAGTGGTTGAGGTACGAGTTATGGTGTGATATAATTTTAATTGAGTATTGAGGCATATGTGGTAATTAATTTAGTATGATTATGATTGTTCGAATGACCCTATGAAAATTGAGAATGAAATTTTGATGATGGATAGGTGTTTGTGACATTGTATGAGTGAATTGAGGTGTGTGTTGCTTGGTGTGCCTTGTGCAAAGGCGCCAAATTGGCATGCCCATGTTGCACTTTATTTTCGGTTGTTGCTGGGCGCTGGGCGCCAGGTGCCAGGCGCTGGGCGCCATAGGCGCCGTGTGTTATGTGTGATGTTGTTGCTGTGTGTGCAGGTATGGCACGCAAGGGCGCCTAAAATGGCTGCCCAAGGCGTGCGTGCGTGTGTGTGTTGTGTTGCTGGGCGCTGGGCGCCAAGGGCGCTGGGCGCCAAGGGCGCTGGGCGCCAAGGGCGCTGTGTGTGTGTGTTGTGTTCCTGGGCGCTGGGCGCCAAGGGGGCTGTGTTGTGTGTGTGTGTGTTGCCTTCTAAAATTTAAGCGTGCTGTTTTACTTAAATTCAAGTGTGCTGTTTTTCTCCAATTTAAAGGTGTTGTTTCATAAGTGTGAAATGTGGCAACTATGATGTTGTGAACAGGTGAGAATTACGAGGTAGCTGTGATGCTACAACACGTGGTATTTTTATGAAATGATTAATAACGAGGCATGATGGTATAGTATTTATTAATTAAATACTTTGAGTTTGTGTAACTGGTGCATGAGTCATGAGTCGCATTATCATATGCATTTTTTTGGTGGTATAGACTTCGGCCTCTTGCCCGTTGTGGCTTATTTTACGAGATCGGTACCGCATGCATATGCCCAGAGGGGTTGCATTGTTGCATGGTTCATATACATATATAACGTGTTTTGGTGCTTCCATTGTGAAGGAGTCTGTGCCTTGTGTGGTGTTATGATGTGTTGACCCTTTTGTGTTACCGTGAGTTACCGCTGCTTATATACTGTCATCATTTACTTATTATTTCTGTTAAGCTCACCCCTTCTGCTTGGAATGTTGCTCTTATGTGGCAACGCTGCAGGTGATCGTTAGCACTCGTGGAGGATTGCTAGGTGTAGTTTCCTTCTCGTTGGGTCTGTGTCAGCTCTGATGCGTAGCACCGGGGAGGGTCTTAGTTACCGTTGTTGAAATATTATTATTTATTTTTGGAGTTTTGGTTTAATGTTTAATTATTTTTGAAGATGTTAAATGAGTTTATGATTCCGCTGCTTAGAGATTAAGTAACTATACTTTTGAGTAATTAATTTAAATCAATTTGGAGTTTTTATGTGGTGAAAAATGTAGCCCCCTCGTGGTGACTCTGATAATTGCGTGTTTATTTATAATTAGTAAAAGGGGGTGTTACATTAGTGGTATCAGAGCAGTTCGGTCTGTCCGGCCAATGTTGTCCTGTCATAGTGTCTTATGACAATTAAGAAATTGTTAGATTAGTTCTAAAATTTTGTTTGTGCTGCAGTGATAATTTGAAATGGCTGGGAGAAACGATGCTGCTCTTGCTGTTGCGCTGCAAGCTATGGCTCAGGCTGTTGGGAACCAGCAAAATGTTGGTGAAAATGCTGGAACTCGCAGTTTAGCCACGTTTCAGAGGGAGAATCCGCCCACTTTCAAGTGTCGGTATGATCCTGATGGAGCTCTGGCATGGGTGAAAGAAATTGAAAGAATTTTTCGTGTCATGGACTGCAATGATGCTCAGAAGGTCAGGTATGGTACGCACACACTGGCAGAAGAAGCTGATGATTGGTGGATGGAGGTTAGGCAGAGGCTAGAAACCGCGAATGAAGAAATAACTTGGGCTGTATTCCGTAGAGAATTTTTGAGGAAGTACTTTCCGGAAGACGTCAGGGGAAAGAAGGAGATAGAATTCCTTGAGCTGAAGCAAGGAAACATGTCGGTAACAGAGTATGCTGCCAAGTTCACTGAATTGGCTAAGTTTTACCCCCATTATACTAATGCTGGTTCTGAATTCTCAAAATGCATTAAGTTTGAGAATGGGTTGCGAGCAGATGTTAAGAAAGTGATAGGGTACCAGAAAATCCGGGTGTTCTCTGAGTTGGTGGATAGTTGCAAAATCTTCGAAGAAGACAGTAATGCTCATTCTAGAGTTATAAGAGAAAAGCAGAAGAGTTTCCCGAGTCGCGGGAAGCCGTATGAGGCAGGGATGGCAAAACGGTCCGGCCCGGCCCGGCCCGGCCCGTTTTGCCTTCGGCCCGCTAAAAACGGGGCGGGGCGAGTCGGCCCGCCAAAAATGGCGAGTTCAAAAGACTGGCCCGGCCCGCTAAGTGATGGGCTGGCGGGTTGGCGGTCCGGCCCGTCTGAATTTTTTTTTTCAATATTTTTGAACAAAAAACTTACATGTTTTTAACATTTCAATTTCAATAAGATTTTTCACCTGCTTTTTAAAATAGATTTTTTATAAAGCATTTTTAACAAATTTTTACTTTAAAAACTCTTGACATATTCAAAATAAAAGTATAAAACAATAATAGCATTGGAATTACTAGGATTAACTATATAGCAGCTAAAAGTATAAAACAAAAATAACATTGGAATTACTAGGATTAACCATTAAGAAATGTCACCTAAAAGGCTAGAACCATCAACCAAAAGGTCCAAATCCATAATTCGATCTTAAAAACCAAAATAAGTATTTTGATTGCTTGATAATGATAACTAGGGATTAACCATCAACTTCAAGCAACCAAAATAAATATTTTCAGGAACCAAAAAACCATAATAAGTACAATATATGGCACAGATCAAAAGATTGAATACACAAACAATTATCAAAATTGTATTTATTGTTTTGTGGACCAATTTGACAAAAACAGGCACCAATTTCCAGCGAACGAAGACAGCCCATGCATCGATTTTTTTTTGTTCAAGAAATCTTGGAACAAAACTTGTATTATGGAGGATACGGAGCAAACTGTGATTCAGAAATGCGAACCAGGGAAACATGAATCAGAACAAAACAGTCCAGAGAACAAAAAAATGATCCAGAGAACAAACCGTGATTCAGGAGATAATTCAGCAGAAAAACGTGATGCTGCACAAGACGCTCTAGAGATAAATCGCGTTGGATGATTCAGCAATCCAGAAAGCAAAAACGCGATTCAGATGTTCGATCTTGCAGAGAAGAAGAGTTCAGGAACACCGTTGAAAGGAGATGAGACGCCGTTGAAGGGAGAAGAGCGTGTTTGGTTATTGTTTGTACAGTGAGAAGTGAAAGAAGGGGAAAGTTGAAAACATAAAGTGATTCTGTTTAAATTTTTTTTTTTTTTAAAAAAACGGGCCGGCGGGCTGACCCGCCCCGTTTTTGCTTTAGCCCGCGGTTTTTTTTTTTGGCGGGGCGGGTTCGGCGGGTCAGCGGTCCCAATACCCCAGCCCAACCCGCCTTTTTTTGGCGGGTCAGCGGGCCGGCCCGGCGGGCCAAACCCGTTTTGCCATCCCTAGTATGAGGTTCCAACCGGTAAGGGTAATCAGAGAGCTGCGGGGGGCAAGAGACCAAGTGGGGGAGATGCTGCTGCTAGTGTGGTATGTTATAAGTGTGGGAAGCCTGGTCATAAGCGTCCAGACTGTCCGGGTGATGTAAAAAGGTGCTACAAATGTGGGAAAGAGGGCCATATGGCAACTAACTGTGATCGTAAGGATGCACTCTGTTTCAACTGCGGTGAGGGAGGACACATCAGTGCTCAGTGTCCGAAACCAAAGAAAGAAAGGTCTACTGGAAAGGTGTTTGCTCTGGCGGGGTCAGATGTGGTAAATGAGATTAGAGGTACGTGCTATATCAATAACTTTCCTCTCATTGCTATTATTGATACTGGTGCCACCCATTGTTTTATTGCTGCCGCATGTGTTGATAGATTGGGTCTTTCTGTATCTTCTATGTTGAGGGAGATGGTTATTGGTACTCCGGCGAAGGGTTCAGTAACTACCTCTCTTGTTTGTGCTAAATGCCCTTTGTCGATTTTCGGCAAAGATTTTATTGTTGATTTAATTTGCTTGTCGTTGGATGGGATGGATATTATTCTGGGTATGAACTGGTTAGTTGATAACTGTGTCCATATCAACTGTAGTGAGAGGTCTGTGAGTTTCTCTTCTTCTGAGGAGGATGAATCTAGTTTGCTACCTGCTGGTCAGTTACGGAGGGTGATTGATAAACTCCAATTTAGTGCATTTTTAGGGATACTTTTGGATTACCTTTTAGAGCAATTATTATCATTTAAATAAATAAGTGACTTAATTTAGTATTTATTTTGTAGGAAAGAAGATAAATAAAGAAATTGTTTCAATGAATTGTTTAAAGCAAAATGGGAGTGTCATTAGTACAAGAACTAATTCTTGTTGATTTTTCATGTGACCACGAAGATGAATTGCATTGAAATATTATTTTATTTGATCAATGGTGATGGCACAAAAGAGATGGGCTGCAAAAGACATGCAACCAAGCCCATTTGAATGAAAGAATGAATGCCCAAATCCATATCCATATGAAAGCAACGTAGACAACAAGTTGAAGCACGCTAGACTTCAATTAAAAAGGCAAGCCGCACATACACTACACAAAAGGGAATTATATAAATTAGTAAAAGAACAGTGAATTGGAGGATATAACAAACAGTAGCCGCGTGAATTGAAGGAAACAGTGCCGCGGAAGAAAAGAAAGAAAACGCACTAACAGTAGTGCCGGCAATTAGAGGAGAGAGTTTTGGATACCCGTTCTCGACACCGTGAGAGAGCTCTGGAGCAGAAAAAGGAGACTAAAATTTCAGGATCAGAAATTTCTCTATTCCGGGTTATTTTTATCTCTGTAATTTATGACTCCTAATTTTATTTTATTGTTCTCGAACACTATGGATAGTTAAATTCTCTTCTAGGGTCTTAGGTGGATCTTGCATGCTTAGAGACCTTTTTATGTTCTAATTTCTGGTTTGAATTCCTGGTTTTTATTTCAATTAATATTATCCTATTGTTTTTATCACATAATTAGGATTCACAACCCTTTGCATGTTCATAATCAATTAGTTGATCAGCGACCGTACTGCAATTAGTTGGTGGACCTATAGGATAATTGAGACTAAGATTAATGCATGACCAAACGTTAATTTAGTCTTCCAATCATTCAACCTTTTTGTTCTTTATGCTTTTCTTGGATTTAAATTCTTGCATGACCAAACAATGGTTAATTTAGGAAAAAGAATATTAATCGCGAATGACCAAGCGGATTAATAGTTTTAGTAAAGGGATTGGTAATTAAATAAAATAAAGGAATTCAGGTAGAATTAGACATAGGGGAATCGAAACTTGCAAGTGAAACTGTGACCCTAGACCTCTCTCTCCATTTATTAAATCTAGTATTTTAATTCTTGTTATTTATTTCTTTTTATTTGTTTTCATTACAACTAAATTATTGGTTCGTCTAAACAATATATAATCTTTACTAGTTTGGTACTTGTTAATTAATCCCTGTGGACACGATAATCTTTTATACTACTTCAGCGAAAGAGTACACTTGCTCTAAGTGTGTTTTTAACGCAACAAGTTTTTGGCGCCGTTGCCGGGGATTAATTTAGTAATATTAAACGAAAAAGATTTTTTTTGCTTTAGACAATTTTTTTTATGCACTAGTTTTATTTATTTATTTATTTTTTCTTATTGAAAAAAATACAAAAAAAAAGCTGCTAATACTTTCCCAAGAGACCGCTGCAGTTCACCTTTTTTGCAGATAAAAGTTTAAATCATGGTTAAGACAATTGGAGACTACATTAGAGAGGCAGAGGCACAAAGAAATTTAGAGAAGTCATATTGGTATATGTCTCAAGGCCAGATTCAAATTTCTCCTCCTCCTTATGAACCTTATTCAGACTATTGGGATGACTATGAGCCACCTCCTTATTCCTCCCACTTGGATAATTATGAGTCACTACAAGTGCAAGGGCAAGAGGAGGAAAAGTCGGATGTCAATGAGGTCTTGGCCAAATTTATGCAGCAGACAAATGAAAATTTTGAAACCTTGGAGGGTCAAATTGGAGCCATGAACAACAAATTTGGAAGCCTGGAGGGTCAAATCTCAACTCTCATTGCTTTGTTATCTCAAGAGGCCCAAGAAACTCCTTCACAAACTAAGTCTACCCAAAATGAAGAAGCTGAGCAATACAAAGAAAGTATTCCTACGAGAGATGAAGGTGTCTCCATTGAATATAATCTGGAGGAAGAAGCTCTCAAGAAAGATGAGGAGACTCCTACTGAAGGGAGTCAAATCAAAATAGTAGCTCCTACCGAAGGGAGTCATATTGAAAAAAAAAGATCCTATTAATGAGAGCGGTTGTGAGGAGAATGAGAAAGATCCATTGGTTCTTGATCTGAAGAAAGAGGAGAAAGCCCAAATTTTTGGGCAAATTGTTTTAACCATTGGTGATGCTGTGATTGAGGCTCACCGGGGAAAAGTAACTTTAAGGAGTGGTAAAGAAGATGATGTTATTAAAGCTTTAAATTCCAATGAAATTTTCTCTTCTTTAACTTCTCCTTATTTTGATGATGTGGTTGAAACTAACATTTTTTGTGAATTAAAGATGCAGGACCTTTTGGAAAAAAATCTTATTTTGCAGGATCCTAGCATAGTGGTGGATGGAGATAAAATAAAAATTTCACCATCCTTTGAAGTTCATCCACCACGTGGAAAAAGAAAGAACAATGTGAACCACATGGTTAGAAAGTTAAGAAGGTGCACAGCGTTAGATGTTAAATTTGCTCTTGGAGAGCCACCTGATTAAGCACTAACTATAGTCAGGCTCACGACGTTAAACAAGCGCTTCGCAGGAGGCAACCTGTGTTTTATTTTCTGTTATTTTTACTTTTAATTTGTTTCATTTTGTTTTTAGGAAGGGTAAAATATGTTTTTAGTCCCTACAAAATCGGGTCCTTCTAAGTTTAGTCCCTACATTAACGAAATAGGCGTTTTGGTCCTCATCTTATTTTTCCGTTTTCAATTTTAGTCCCTCGTGACTTTTAATAGCGCTTCAAAACTTTTAATAGCGCTTATAAAAGGTCAAAAAAACGCTATTAAAAGTTTTGAAGCGCTATTAAAAGTCATGAGGGACTAAAATTGAAAACGGCAAAATAAGACGAGGACCAAAACGCCTATTTCGTTAATGTAAGGACTAAACTTAGAAGGAGCCGATTTTGTAGGGACTAAAAACATATTTAACCCTTTTAGGAATAAGCTCAGACTGCAAGCTCTCTCAGGGAAGTCACTCTTACTCTCTCATTTATTTATTTTTGTGCTTGTGCAAGGGCTACCATCAAAAGAGTTTATGTTCATTTCAAGTTCAAGGGCTACCATCAAAAGAGTTTATGTTCATTTCAAGTTCAAGGGCTACCATCAAAAGAGGAAAATGGGGAGTTTATTATACATGTGATTGTTCAAGGGCTACCATCAAAAGAGTTTATGTTCATTTCAAGTTGGAGGGTTTGAGGGTGGAATTGTTTATTTCTATCCTTGCACTTGCAGTCTCGCCGGTAATCGAATGTGGTGCGACACGATGTTCAGATGAAGATGATTTAGCTTGCAGTGTCGCCGGTACTTATATTAATCATTTACCGAAGCATGCAATTTATTCAATCCTAATAAACAAATTTGAGTATAGTATCTGTTTGTTGGTATGTTCTTAGACTAATGGTCCTCTACCAGATAGCTATTTTGCATTTGAGCAAAATAATATCTTCTAACTCAAATGATACTCTATCAAATAGCGCGCGTACTCCATGCCCTTTAGAAAATTACCTGAAGTGCAATCTCAGTATTTCTTTTGTATGATTGTATCCCAAAAAAATTAACCAAAAGTGAAGGTTTGGAGAGCAGCCTGTGCAGGCATTATTTTCTGAATCTAGCCATTCTATTTAGATTAGAAACAAATGGCTGAGAACAAATAAATAAGAGTCACTTGATTATGCACATGTCTCAAGGATCATTTGTATTTGATTTCTTCATTCCTTATGCATTGATAAGCTAAAGCAGCGTAAAGTTGAGGCCTATAACAAAAGTTCAATACTGCTCTTGACTTCTTTTATTGTTATCATTTTGTTTCTTTGTGGTAGATGTGCATATTTTTGGCATACAATCCATCTTTAGATTTATGCCACTAATAGTATCAACAATGCTATAACCTTTGGTAAGCTCACACCATTCCTACTTTTTTATTTGGATAACATGAGCCTCATAAGAGTTTAGACTTTATTTATTCTTTCACTTCACTAGACTTCTTTTCCATATAATTTAACCGTGTTCTTAAAATTGTACCAATGTTATTTTGTTATTTTTATGCTAAGAAATCTGAACAGCTCATTAAAATATTTAATTTTTAAGTTTCTTTTAGCTATTGAAAAACTGGTGATTCAGAGATGATTTTTCTATAAAGTTTTCTATTAATGTGTTCAATGTGCTTATGGAGAGAATGGTAGATTAGGAAAGGAAATTGTATCAGGAAGAGAATGATAGAATTTTCTTAATGGAAAAGAAAATGTTGATTTCTAGAGGAAGCATAGATTAATATTAGGCACATAGAGGCGTTCAAATGAAAACGTAATTTAGGTGTTAGTAATAGAGAATTATAGAATTCATGTGTGCCTTTTCAAATTATAGAAAACTATTGGAAACATGTTGTGTCTTTCCCCTTCAGGTTTAAGACAATGAGTTAATTGTCATCTTCGAAAGAAACAGACTTTTAGGTGTTTATCTTCCTATTTGTGCTTCTCTTGGCAACATAATTAATAGACATTAGTTTTGAATTAGGCTGTCACCACATGATTCTTTTAGTAGTGCTGCTATTTCTCTCAGTCTGTTAGGCCTTTGGAATGTGTATGGCAACTCAGGCATCTTGCATGTGTCTTTTATAGGTGGAAAAGCTACGTTTTGGTTTATATTAGGATGTTGCTGTCAAAATTTTCACAACAATAGAGGCTTTGTGGTCATGGCTCAAATTGAGATGGGAGACAATTTTGAGCTTCGCATGGCATTTTTTATATTGAATATAAGAGGTGAGACTTAGTTTATGTTTGTATGAAGCTGCTTTTTAGCTTCATTTTTTGCTGGGAAATGGGATCATTTTCAGTAGTATGCATTGCTAATGTGCATTGTGACAAGGTCCTTTAATGTTTGTATCCCCTCTATACTGCATAAAATGGTTTGGTTTTGGTTTTCTTTTTTGTTAAGTTTAGCAACACTGAATTTTGCTTATGTTGAATAATTTTGCAACCTCTGACTGATGAAATGTTGTTTGTCATTAATTTGTGTATTTTGTTTTCACATGCTTCCCAGGTTTCTAATTTTCGAAGACATGGCAGACAATGTTTTCATTTCAATTGTTTTGTGAAAAAACAAAGAGGGCCAGCTTTCCTTATAAGCAATTTGTTGGTCTTCCTATATGCTTTCATGATGTATATGAGCACACTAAGTCCTTTGATGAAGTTACTGGAGTTTGTTTTTATATTTGTATGCATGAATTATATCTTACTTTGTATTCTTATATATGGATTCTGTTTCCTTTGGTTATTAACAGTCTTTACGTTTTTTTACTTAGTAATCTATGGATTATGAATTTCAACGATGTTGTTGGTGGTAATATCGTTAGTCTTTTTTATTTTATATATTCGCTATTCATTAATTTTGTTGACAATTAAACAACCCAGTTTGCTTTATGCAGATTTGTATTTCCATTTATCAATACCACAAAAAAAATTAAGCAGTAACATCTTGATTCCTACTACGTAATATTGAAGAGTTGATACCAATGTTTTTCTCATTATTGATGTTATACCCTTCTTTTATATCTCATCTAACCGACATAAATATAAAAAAAATTAAAAATTGTCAAAAAAAAATTATATAATATGTTTAAAAAGCTAATGGAATTCACAAGTAATCTTTTAGTATAACCTGTTAAATTAAAAAAATTATTAATTATAAGAATTAGTTATGTATTTTAATATACTTGCAAAATTTTACAGTGTTGCTCAATTAAACAACCCTATTTGATTTATGCAAAATTGTATTTTTGATTTATCAATAGTCAGGAAAAAAATTATTAATTTGCAGTAACTTATTGATTCCCACTACATAATAATGTTCGGTTGATAAAAATGTATTTTTTTATGGTTCATGTTATACACAACTTTTATATATCTTCTAATCAATATAAATATATAATTGATTTTAAAATATTTAACAACAATTTTTTTTTTTATAAATTATGTTTAAAAAAATGTATACCCGTGCAGCGCACGGGTGATATATATATATATATATATATATATATATATATATATATATATATATATATATATATATATATATATATATATATATATATATATATAAATAAAAATTAATTCCTATTGTAGTAACAGCTTCAAATATGGAAGTAATTGACTAATTCAAATATCAAATCCCTATGCCATTGAATATGTACAATTGTATGAATTCAAATTTTCAAACATAATTAGTTAGGGAAATCACAACATTTTTATTTCTTGAATTTTTATTGGTCACTAATAAAATTTTAAACGAGACAATACATGTGAGACAATTGCTTACCTAATCCCTTGAGGTACTGGAATTCATTTAAGGGTTGTCATTTTCCAAACGATGTCTCTTCATACACACTGCCAGAGATTGAACTCCTGACCAAATTGTTAAGGGGTTCAAACAACTTACCATTTGTGCCCGAATTGGTGTTAAGTACTTATATTTAATGGAATGTTAAGTACGTAGTAATGATCAATATGCCACCTCACTTCATATATCTCTTTGTTTTGTGACTGATGTTAATATATAAATCTATAAATTTAATAGGAAAAACCTCCACATAGCCTAAACACGTTTAAAACTAGTTATTGATGATTCTTAATTAAAACTGAATAACATGTTTCCATTGCTCAAGCAGTGAGGGTCCTAAATTTGCCATTTATCACTTTATTCAAAGGAGTCACAGAAAGTGAATAAACAACTAAGAAAATTCAAGCTTCATAGGTAATACTACTTTGGTAATACAAGAATAAGTCCTTCCACAAAAAGGATTGATATTAATTAATGTGCAGCAACAATATAGGCCACCTCTTTTAATCATTTGTCTCGGACTCCTTTAGTTATCTTTAAATCTTTAAGGCTAAATTGAATGTACTAAGTTTGGTAGTGGTGTTTTGGAGCCAATTTTCATATGGGTTCCATAATCATTTTAGTGGGTCCCACAATCATGGTATGAGTAAGAAAAGGGACATATATATTCAATTTGCAAAAAAAAATACATGTGCCTTGAGTGGGTCCCACTATGGTAAAATGTATTTTTTAATGCTATTATCTTATAATCTTAAGGCAAAGTTGATGCTAACCAGAGTGGTTTGCAGTACTTTAGAGTTTGAAAAAAAATTAATTATTCAAATATGTGAAATTTGTTCATTAATAATCGGCTTCGTGAAAATAAAAATTAATTTTAGGCTTAAAGATCATTTTGGCCCCTGCAAAATACACACTAATCCATTTTGGCCCCTGCAAAATAAAAAACTTTAAAGAAGCCCCTGCAAAATAGTTATTTGTTCAGTTAGGCCCTCGCTGTTAGTTTCCCCCTAACGCTGTTAGTGGTAGCCTACGTGGACTTCTGACTAGGCATCCACTCTGAACATGTGTGTAGCCACGTGGTTTGGTTAAATGTCACTATAGGTTTCTTCTTCTCTCTCTCTCTCTCTGAAACCCATTAGAGTTCTACTTCTTCTCTCTCACATTAATCCATTTTCGTCTTCTGTCTTCTTCTTCCCATCGTTTCGTTTCTTCTATCTCTCTTTGAAATGGCAGGAAGCAACGCATCTTCGAACGCAACTTCAAGGCATGGAGAACTACCTGTTTGTGGATGTGGAGATCCTATGCGACTATGGATCTCAAATACAGCTGAAAACCCAAGAAGGAAATTCTGGAAGTGTGTTAATTGGGGGGTAATTACGATTTAGGGTTCTATCTTTTCTTCCCTTTTATTTGATTTTGTTTTCTTTTTTGTTAATTCTAATCATAAATTTATTCTGGACATTGTTTACAGAGGAAAACAACAAGCTGCAAGTTGTTTGTTAGGGATGATGAGCTTGATTTTGAGGGATGGCCCATGGTGACAGCGACTGGTCCCCATTCAAGTCGTGAAAACCCTAAAGCTGTAGAGGCAGCAACAACATCAACTTCAAAGACTTGTCAATGCAAATGTTGTGATGTATTAAACGATTGGGAGTCAAGGAAAATTACTAAACTGAAGCTCAAGTTGTTAAATGAGAAGAAAAAGATGAAGTGGATGCAAGGAATTCTCATATTTGTCATTTTGTACTTAGCATATCAGAAAAGTTGGTTGGTTTAGGATTACTGTTAGTGACCAATCAAAGTATGTTTAGGAAGTTATTTATGTAAGATGTACTAATGGATGTTATCTATGAAATGA
The DNA here is from genome assembly GCA_039519185.1 of Astragalus membranaceus. Taxonomy (NCBI): domain Eukaryota; kingdom Viridiplantae; phylum Streptophyta; class Magnoliopsida; order Fabales; family Fabaceae; genus Astragalus; species Astragalus membranaceus. Next base: position 181,204,099 of record CM076849.1, read on the forward strand.
ATTTGTTTACCAACAAGTTATTAAACCATTTGAGGTTCAATATTTGCTGCATAACTGTTAAAACATTTCTGCATACTTAACTTGTAAAATTGGTGCATAGTGAAATAGAAGACATAATGACCTGGAATGTCATACACATAAGTAAGTTGGTTAATTCATTTGATTTCAGCTGGATAATGTCATACACAAAATACATACGTGGCAAAGGTTACCAAAATACATTAGAGGCTACATAAAATGGCAAATTATGCCAGTGTATCAAAATACAAACAAAGTTGGCTACTAATGCCAATGTACCAAATATACATAAAACACAAAACACTAAACCATGTACTAAAATGCCTAAACTATATTTTCTTGTGTAAGATCCCCATCTTGGCTAGTTTCTTCTTCATCACCGACCATCAGTGGTTTGTTTGGGTCACTACCAGGACCTGTATAAGGTAATACAGTCCTCCTAAGCCTTGTGCTATATCTTTGCCTCTTAACAGCCAGTTTTGGTCTCTTTGCCACTCTATTGACAGATGGTTCTGTAGTTTGAGATGATGCAGTAGCATTTGCTTTAAATGCAGGTACAAACACTCCTGGTTGCATGAACTGATGTGATGCACGCACAAACACTCTTGGTTGCATGAACTGATGTGATGCAGGTGCAGTGGGATTGGAAGCAGGAGCAGGAGCAGAAGCAGGGGCAGAAGCAAGGGCTTCACCTGGTTCAGTGGGATTGGAAGCAGGTGCAGGTGCAGAAGCAGAAGCGGGTGCAGAAGCAGGTTCAACTGGTTCAGTTCAACTGGTTCACCTTTCTTAGGTTTTCTCTACAAATAAAAGTTTGAGCAATCAATGGTTAGTTAATGTTTAAGCGTACTTCATAGTAGAAAACATAGTGATGTAGCATTACCTTTCTCTTTTGTGCTTCTGGATTGATCTCAGTGGCCTTGCAACTCCTGATGTTGTGGCCTAACTCATCACACTTGGTGCATCTATAAGTCGTTCCAACTCTCCTTAGTTTAGTTGCATTAGGTTCCTCATCTGGTTGCCTCCTCCTAAGTTTTTTAGGCCTGCCAGGAGGTCTTTTATAAGATGGTGGCAGCATGTCTTCCACCTCAACCTCAGGCCACATATCTTGGCCATTTATGGCACTAACACCATGGCGATATGCTAGTTCATAGCTGAATCTTGTATAACAAGCATCAACAAAATCCTCAGGTTTATTTTGTCTATAAGAGATGGCAGCACAAGCATGTATACAAGGAATACCAACTAGCTGCCAAAAATTACAGCTACATTCTAATTTCCCTAGATCAACTATAAATGCTGTACCTCCAAATATACTAATGACCTGAAACTGAAGGTCACCAGCCCATGTTGCAACCCAATTGCCACTTCCCTCAACCTCCTTATCCAACCTCATCCTAGGTTTAGGCATTACTCTATGTGGCCATCTATTTAGTTTCAATCTCTGCTTAGTAATCCTATTCATCAAATAGTCTCTAATCCACTCACACATTGAAATGATAGGTTTATCTCTAGCAGTTAAAATTGTGCTATTAAATGCTTCAGCTAGATTATTCATCACTATATCACACTTAGGGTAAAAAGGGAATGCATGCTTACACCAATATTTGGTCGGAATTTCCATCAACCACTCCCAGCATTTCTCATCCACTCTTTTCAGGGCATTCATCTTTGCTTGCCATGCTTGAATATATGTTGCCTTTGAGGCCCCCATCATAAGATCCCTAATGACAGTTCCACCACCAAATTTCTTCTTGCACTTTGCATATAAATGCATGACACACAATCTATGCTCAAGCCCCATCTCCTCAAACATTTGGATCAAACCCTAAAACATAAAAACAGAAAAACAGAAAAGAAAAAGGATTAATGATTAAACAGAAAACCAGAAAAACAGAAAAGAAACATTCTCCAATAGATAGACATTACCTTTTGCTGGTCAGATATAAATATCCATCTTCTATCTTCACCAATATCCTCTAACAACAAAGTTAGAAACAATCTCCAAGACTCTTTACATTCTGTTTCAACCACGGCAAATGCAAATGGAAAATACTCATCATTTGGATCTCTTCCTACAGCTACTAGAAGTTGACCACCATACTTGGTTTTGAGATGGCATCCATCTACACATATAAATGGTCTACATCCTTTAAGGAACCCCTTCTTGCACCCATCAAAACAAAAGTAAAAACTTTGAAATCTTAGCACACACTCTGGTGATGACCTCACCATATTGATTTTACAAGTGTTTCCTTCATTTACCCTCCTCAACTCTGCTGCATACTTCCACAATAAAGCATACTGTTTATCTACATCACCTTCAACCATTCGTTTTGCTATTTTTTTTGTCCTCCAAGCTCTTCCCCAAGTAATCCCAGCTTTGTAGTTTACCCTAATGTCATTCATCACTTCTCTCACCTTCACCTTGTCAGTAGTTTGTAGTCTTTTGGCCACTGTTTTTGCAACCCAACTACTCCTAGCATTACAATTATTTAACACTCTTGCACATGTGTGGGTCCCCCTCCACGTTTTCATCCTAAAGGTCAATTTGTGTGCAACTTTACTGACACGGGCATAAAAGCCACAGCCTTGCTTGCACTCCACTTGCACCCTCTTTTTGTCATTTTTCTTAAACTTTATCTCCTTACCATTTAGTATTGACCATTCTCTAATTGCATCTCTAAACTCATCAAGACTTTTAAACTCCAACCCCACTTTGAACTTGTAATTCTTGTCAAGTTCAAGAGTATTAAACATGTCATACCTTGGACTTCCCCTTCCATCCTCCTCTTCTTTATCTGGGTCACTGCTACCCAATTCCTCAGATATGTATGTATCATCATCTGGTGCAGTAGAGCCTACAGGAACTCTACTAGACCCTGCACCCCCTCCACTAGAGGTAGGACCAACTCCACTTGAGCTTGCACCAGCCCCTCTTTTGGTTGGTGTTCTTTTTGCCCTACACTTCACTCTATATGGGGTGCCATTGATCACAATTCTAGACCCACTAGGAGATACAATTGGTGGTGATGGAACTCTATATGGTGTATGTGGTTCCTCTTCTGATTTTTCTTCCTCACTGCTGTGTTCATCTTCAGGACCAAAACCATCATCTTTCCCATGTGCTCTCTCCTCTTCACTATCATCTAAATGGACACCCTTAAGTTCATCATCACTGTAATCATCATTGGATTCCTCATCTTTGTCTTCCTCATTAGCATACTGTTCCTCCTCATTGATTTCATTAGCAACACTTCCAAATAGCTCAAAGTGCTCTACGTATATATGAGCTTCAACTCCCCTATTTGTAGCATACTCTGCTATATCTAAAGCATCAACATCACCTAAAATTTTCCTAAATAACCCATCTTCATTAGCTTTCCACCATAATCTATATGTACCAGACTGATACCCTAAATCCTTCACTATATCAGTAGCTTCAAAATAACTCCATTTGTCCACATCTTGACCTTTAATAGCTGTTTCACCCCTCCTTCGTACTCTAGTGTCTCTTTCTTAATAAACTTTCCACCATAGTGGAAGACAACAGTAATAGACATTACTGTAAGAAAAAGGGTGCCAATCAGTGAACCAAAATAGACATTAAACAAGTTATACTACAAAAGGGATAAAATAGACTTTTTAGTTTAAAGTAAAAGGGATAAAGCAGAAGCATTAAAGAATCTCTCCAAACTTCAACACCACACTCAATGACACGGTGGTCCCCTTTCCCTTTCCCAGAAATGAAAACAGTAGTGACAACACAACAATAGAGTACGAGAGCATGTACAAACCTGTTTTTTCCCAAAATGAAGCGTCGTCTTCTTCCTTCGTCAATCAGAAGCTTCTTCCTGCACCCTCTTCCGTCGTCTTCTTCCTGCACCCTCTTCCGTCGTCTTCCGTCGTCTTCTTCCTGCACCCTCTTCCTTCGTCAATCAACTGAGCTGAAGAGTAGAACTCTAATGGCTTTCAGAGAGAGAGAGAGAGAAGAAGAAACCTAGTGACCTTTAATCAAACCACGTGGCTACACACGCGGCCACACACGTGTTCAGAGTGGATGCCAAGTCAGAAGTCCACGTAGGCTACCACTAACAGCGTTAGGGGGAAACTAACAGCGAGGGCCTAACTGAACAAATAACTATTTTGCAGGGGCTTCTTTAAAGTTTTTTATTTTGCAGGGGCCAAAATGGATTAATGTGTATTTTGCAGGGGCCAAAATGACCTTTAAGCCTTAATTTTATGAAAAGTACGTAAAGTGCGACCTTAAGCAGTGCGTTTTGGAGGACTTTAGGGTTTAGAAATTTTTTTAACTATTCAAATACAGAAAGTTCGTTCCCCAATAACTGGTTTGGTGAATAAAATTACTTCCATGACAAAATACGTAAAACGCGACGTTAAACTGTGTTTTTGAGGTACTTTATGAATCGGAATTTTTTTTAACTATTCACATACGCAAAGTTATTTCCTCAATAATCAGTTTGGTGAAAAATAAAATTAGTTTCGTGACAAAATACGTAAAGTGCGGCCCTAAACTGTGTGTTTTGTGGCACTTACGGTTCAGAAAAAATGCAACTGTTCAAATAGGCAAAGTTCATTCCACGATAACCGGTTTTGTGAAAAATAAAATTATTTTCGTGGCAAAATATGTAAAGTGTGGCACTGAGCAATGTTTTTTTTTGGGTACTTTAGGGTCCGAAAAATTTTTAGATGTTCAAATACACGAAGTTCGCTCCTCAATTACCGGGTTGATGGAAAAAAAATAATTTTGTGAGAAAATAAGTAAAGTGCGACGTTACGAAGTGTATTTTGAGGTACTTTAGGGTCTGAATTTTTTTTAAATGTTTAAATAAACGAAGTTCGTAACTCATTAACATGTTTGGTGAAAAAATAATAATTTCTTGACAAGATACTAATTAAAATGCGATTATAGGCAATGTTTTTTTTATAAGCAATGTTAGTGGGGGTGGGGGAATGTTAGTTTCCGGGGTTTGAACCCGCGACCTCCTTCTTGCACTCTTTTGGTGCACTCCTTCGATATCCCTTAGCTCGCCAACTGAGCTACCTACTTGGTGCACTCCTTCGATTATAGGCAATGTGTTTTGGGGTGTTTTAAGGTTCAAATTTTTTTTAACTGATCAAAACGCAATGTTTGTTCTTCAATAACCGATTTGGTAAAAAAATAATTTTGTGAAAAAATATGTAAAGTGTGACGCTAAAAATGTGTTTTGGGGGTACTTTAGGGCTTGGAAAAAACTTTAATTGTTCAAATACGCCAAGTTCGATCCTCAATAACCGGCTTAAGCAAAATAAAAATTAATTTAATGACAAAATATGTAAAGCGCGACACTTTTCAGGGTGTTTTGGGTACCTTAGTGTTTGGAAAAAATTTAAGTACCCATCACCAACCCCTTCTTTGGCAAACCTCTACGTGTTTTAGAAGACCATCACAAATTTTCAATAGGAAAGTTGTTAAAACAAGATGGAAGTAATTATAGAGTTGAATTTAAAATAATTGGGAGATTCCAATCAAATTACTTAAGTGAGCATTTTTTCCATTTTAAAATTTAACCTCGATATATGTTTCTAATATTGTTTCATCACATAGCTTTATCTGTGAGTTAGATTTGTTTTTTTTTGTACGAAATTCTTCAATAATATACTGCATATCAAATAGTTCAAATACCTAACAAATTGAAATATGCATAATACCATCTATTTGTACGAAATTATTCAATAAGATCTAGTATCTTAGTTAATTGCCACGCAATACACCAACATATGGCACAAATGTTGATTTATATGAAAATAATCAAGCATTGAAATGCCTTAATTGTTAAACACCCATATGGTAAACAGCTAATGAACCAATCAACAACTATATAGCCCACTGTACAGCAAAGAAGGCATGCTATAGTTCAATTTCTGCACTCAATACGAGTTGAACACAATTGGTTTGACGCAAATTGATCGAGAAATGAGCAAATAAGAGCCAAAACACGTTTTATAGATGCGAATTGCTTTTTGACAGTGTTTGCACTTTACACACTTTTCTGAACAAAATACTTGCCATATTCTGGTTCCTTGTTGAATTTTGAGTATTTTAGGCTCTAGAATCGTTCAATTTGGTGCTCTATAGCAAAATCACCATTGTTGAATTGAATGTTTTTTGAACTTCAAATTCAAGATTTCAGTTCCAGGAGTCATTTTGCGCAGAAGAACTTTTCTGAGCTTAGTTTTGGTTCCATTAAATCCCTTGTGAAATTTTATTCAAGTTAGAGTCCAGTTTCATTCAATTTGGTCGTGTAATGCACGAGTTATTCAAGAAACAAGAAATCGAAGTGTTCTTGGTGTTCTTGAGCACATTCATAGTGTTCTTCATTTTTCTGTATTTTTGTTTAAAAGGGCCAAACCGAAACAATCATGAAAAATAAATGACCAAAGTGAGAGAAAAAAAAGATAGAGACCAAACTGACACAGAAATGAAAGATAAAGGACCAAAACGAGAAAAAAAAAGATAAATGACCAAAATGAAACTTAAATCAAAGATAAATGACCAAAAGTGCAATTTAGCCTAAAAAGAAATTTGACAATAATACGGATAGAACGCCTGTTATATCAGTCAGTGCGTAATAGAGAACACCAAGAGAGAACAGAGAGCACGTGACTCCACTGTAAACCCACACGTGGCTACTCTGCCAGCTCAGAGGCAACAGGCTACCGGCTAAGCAGGTTACCTGATAAAGCAGATATGCTACTGTTAACTATTCTGCAACTCAGTTCTGTTTTTACAATTAGTTTAAGCTAGATCAGATTCAGTTGCAAAATCTTGTATATTGTTACAACTGAATCTTGATAATCTTTAGCCTATTATCTCTACACTTTGATGTATACAAATACCTTTGTAATCTCTCAGTCATCAATAAGAATCAGATTACCAATTACATTTTGGTTATGGTATCAATCGCTATCTTCGATCCACAAACCACTGCTTCCGTCTAAAAACCCTAAGCTTCACATCACCTTTTAATCCTTCAATAGTTTTTAAACTTAACAAATTACTTCATGTTCCCTCAATTTCTAAGAACTTGCTGTCTGTGTCTAGATTCTCTAAGGATAATAGAGTATATTTTGAATTTCACTCAAACTATTGCCTTGTCAAATCTCAGGGAACTAAACAAACTCTGCTCAAAGGAGTAAAAGGTCGATATGGACTCTACTCCTTCAAGAAATTTCCTTTTCATGTTGCTATTAGACCTAGACTTAAGATTAGCTCATTAAATCAAAATCAGTGTAAATCTTCTGCTGTTGTTAATACTGTTTCAGCTTCTAAATCTTCCTCTACTAGTGCTCTTACTAAATACAATCTATGGCACTCTAGGTTAGGACATGCCAATGTAAACATTGTCAATTCCATTCTAAAATTGTACCAAATTCCTTTACGTAATAAAGCTGATCTTTCTCTTTGTAAATCATGCTGCATTGGTAAATCACATAGACTTCATGCTCCTGCATCTCATACTGCATATTCACACCCTTTTGAATTAATTCACTCTGATTTATGGGGGCCTTCCCCTTCACCATCTAAATCTGGCTATAGATATTATATTGCTTTTGTAGATGCCTTTACTAAATTCACATGGATATACTTTCTTAAAAACAAATCTGATGCACTGCTAGCTCTCACCAAATTTTATGCTATGATTCACACACAACACAACACCACACTTAAAGCTGTTCAAACTGATTTTGGGGGGGAGTTCAGACCCTTCACTGACCTACTTACCACCAAAGGAATACTCCATCGCCTCACTTGTCCACATACTTCCCACCAAAATGGTACAGTAGAAAGAAAACACAGACAAATAGTTGAAATGGGGCTCACATTGCTATCCCATGCCTCCTTACCCATCTCCCTTTGGGACCATGCCTTTACTACTTCTACTCATCTCATAAACAGACTACCTACATCAAGTCACTCAGCCTTTATCTCACCATATGAAGCCCTTTTTCACAAACAACCTGACTACACTCTCTTAAAAGTCTTTGGCTGCACTTGTTATCCCCTATTACGACCCTACAATAAACACAAACTTGAAAACAGAAGCACTGAGTGTGTAAATCTGGGTCTGTCTACACAACACAAAGGGTATAAATGTCTCAGTTCAGATGGAAGAATATATATCACCAAAGATGTGCTCTTTGATGAAACTAAGTTTCCTTACACTAAAATCTTTCCTACCATTCCACCCATTTCCAACCTCAGTCATGATCAGGTCCCTGACTCATATTATCTTCCTCTTTTACCTTCCACAACACCACCCACAGATTCCCCTACTTCAGCAGTTACTCACACCACATGCACTGGCACCAATGCTCCAACTGAAACAACCACAGGTTCCTCTCCCCAACCAATCCCAACCACCTCACCAGCCATTCCTGTCCCCCTTAACGAGCCACCTGAACCATCCATCTCAACATCTCAGCATCCTATGGTCACTAGGACAAGGACGGGTAAACTGAAACCCAAAGTACTCTTGACTGTGGCAGAGCCAACTTTGTCAAACAGGCCCTTACTGACCCCAGTTGGCATACAGCTATGACTACTGAATATGATACTCTGGTTCAACATGGCACCTGGACTCTTACTTCCTTGCCTCCACAAAGGCAAGTCATTGGCTGCAAGTGGGTATTCTGTGTCAAGCAAAATCCTGATGGCACCCTAAATAAGTATAAAGCTCGTTTAGTTGCCAAAGGATTTCATCAAGTTCATGGCAAAGATTATAGAGAAACATTCTCTCCAGTTGTAAAGCCTGCCACTATCCGGATAATTTTAACTCTTGCTCTCACTCACAAGTGGAAGATGCAACAAATTGACATCAACAATGCCTTTATCAACGGGCATCTCAATGAAGTGATTTATATGAAACAACCCCCTGGGTTTGAAAGCTCTGATAAAAGTCAGGTATGCAAGCTTCACAGAGCCTTATATGGTCTCAAGCAGGCACCCAGAGCCTGGTATGAAAGGCTGACTGCTGCTCTGCTGAGTTTTGGTTTCCGCAAGAGCAAATGTGATCCTTCTCTCTTTATCTACACAAGGCAAGGTGTCACTCTCTATGTCCTAGTCTATGTGGACGATATCACCATCACAGGCACCTCCAACACTCTGATTACTGACCTGATTCACAAGCTCAACCATTCCTTTGCTCTCAAGGACCAAACACCACTACAACATTTTCACCCTATGACAACGCCTGAAAACCGTTGTGTAAAGCCAAAAAACCGTTGCCTTTACTTTCGGCAATGGTTTTGAAACCGTTGTTTTTGCGGGCGTTGCCTAAGCTAAAGGCAACGGTTTTTGTGACCAAAGACAACGGAAACCTAAAACCGTTGCCATTGATAACTTAAACGCAACGGTTTTTATTTTCACACAATGGCAACGGGCACAAACCGTTGCCAGTTATGGCAGCACCTAAAAACCGTTGCCAAATATAAAACCGTTGCTTGATATAAAACCGTTGCCAGATATAAAATCGAAGCCAGATATAAAACCGTTGCTATTCACTACTAAATACAACAGTTTAAAACCGTTGCCATAGATTGTAAAAAAAAAAAATTACAAAAAAAATATAGAGGTCCAATTCATTCCTTGTAGTCTTTTGCATCTCAAAAGCTTCAATATCATTATGTGCATGATCATGTTCAGCCGTACATCATCAAGGAGTTCACCTTATTATTACATTAGGACATGGATATTTAGGAAAGAAATCAAGCTGAAGTGTTGGACATATTACTAAATTTGAAGATTTTATCATATGGAAAGTTCTCCGGTTCTCCCAATTGCTTCCAGTAGACATAGCCAGTTCTCCCAATTGCTTCCATTTAGACTCGCTATGCACTTCTGTTGCAATGCTCTGCAAGGAATGAGAGCTAATATTATTTATGATACAAAAACTGTACAAAGTTCTAGATCAAAGTAATGGGCTCAAGAAATAGAAGATCAAAGTAGCCACTCAAATCATCTTTAACAACAGATACAGCAAGCATGTAAGGCAACAGTTTAGTTTTTTATATGATATTCTAAAAGTTGTTTTGTTGTGATTTTTACTTGAGAATGTGAAACTTGGTTTATAGGTTATCAGATTGACTTGAAGTCATTGATTCTTAAAAGTAAAATAAAAATAATAGTCTTTTTGGCCTTTTGATTTGTGGGTGTTTGCAACTTTGAATCAAAGGGCAAGCTTTGTTTATATGGGTTATGTGGGTTATCTTGGAAATTGGTTGATGTTAAGGGTTTTATCATGGTTGGTGTGAGAGTGAACCTGTCTATTACAGTTCATTTGGTCTTTAATCTTCAATAGAAGCCTTCTATTGATGTTTCCTATCATTGAGGGTTAAATACAACAACTGTAATACATAAATATCCACCCATAGAAAATAATCAACTATTGATGAAAGATGATATCAAATTCACTCCAGCACCCAATCTATGGTCGGTCCATATATTCTCTAACTTGCAACTTGCAAGAAGCTACATCTTGTAGTCACATTTTCAATCTCATAGAACCCACAATTAGTAAACCAGTGTTGCTGCAAACCACTAGGCTTACCAGATTTTTTTACCATAAACTATTATTACCAAAACTGACATCGAAGAGAAAATTGCTGCAAACTCAAAATAACAAAGAAGACATATAACACATCAGAAACTGGAACAATATGATTCAGCCAGCACCTAAAGTTCTAGATCAAAGCACTTATTTCTTGAGTGTTAAAGATGATTTGAGTATTACCAAAAGGATCTTCTATACATATCAATCATATTTCTGCATGATGAAAATAACTTAATCAACCTTTGTTTTCACTTTTCAGCCAAATAACTTAATCATATTTCATGTTCGATATATATGTATCATATCAATTTCTAAGATATTTATAATATTAATAAATTACCTTCTCAAGAACACGTTCAAGACGTTGAATCTCATTCTTTGCATAGTCTACACCCTTTTCCATACTGTTCTTAGCAAGTTTTAAGTAGAGGCTGCCATATCTGGGACAAGCAAAAGAAGACAACAGAAAATCAAACAAATTAATAATATAACAAAGTTATGGCCTCACAAAAACCAAAGTTCAAAATTAAAATTAAACAAACCAAAACAGAAATGAGAAGTAATATCATTCAGACCTTGCAGCAGAACCCTTAAGCTTCTTAACTTCCTCTTCAAGCCGGGAAAAGACAACCTTTTTCTCGTTTTCGTCAGCACTCACAAACTCCTTCACCAAGTCATCCAGAGATGCTATTGTACCAGCCTATAAAGTAAGAATAATTAAGCCATTCAGATATAGTTATAAGCATTCACCAAAATATACAAGTGCATATTAATAAACTGAACTATGAATACAGCATAGTATAATCTGGCAATCATTAAAGGATTCCCGTTATCAACTCATGTATCCCTGCATTATTTACAATCTGATATTTTAAAAAACAACTCAAGTTGCACCAAGACTCAAAATCCTTCATAACTCTATTCTACCATTCCAAAAGGACACAACCATAAAAGTTTTTTTCAATAGAAACCAATTCCTTAAACAAAATATGTAAGAATGCATAGATGGATCAGAAAATTAGGCTTGATGTTCTCAGAAGAGAAAAAAATCGCAGAGTAAGTTCAGCTTCGATCATCTGGGGAAAAAATCATCACTTCCATCTTGTTGCTATCCAAGCCACAAGAGACTCAAACTTCACATCAACACCAAAAAAATAGTCAGATCAAAACTCAATGTTACCAGGTACATCTATATTAGAACATAACATCCACATCTAAATTAAAAAAAGCTTTATCAAATTTAGATGTGGATGAAGACTCAAAATATGTAAGAATGCATAAATGGATGAGAAAATTAGGCTTGATTTTCTCAGAAGAGAAAAAAAATTGCACAGTAAGTTCAGCTTCGATCATCTGGGGAAAAATTCATCACTTCCATCTTGCAATCCAAACCACAAGAGACTCAAACTTCACATCAACGCCAAAAAAAAGTCAGATCAAAACTCAACGTTACCAGTGACATCTAAATTAGAACATAAACATCCACATCTAAATTAGAAAAACCTTTATCAAATATAGATGCAAATCAGCTGGAAAGATAAGCAAACAGAATGCAAAGATGGATCAGAATATTAGGCTTGATTTTCTCAAAAAGAGTAAATAATTCGCACAGTATGTTCAACATCAATGATCTGGGGAAATAATTATGACTTCCATCTTGGAATCTAGTTATAAACATTCACTAAATAATAGAAGTACATATTAGTAAACTGAACTATGAATACAGCATAGTAGGATCAAATTCATTCATCGAGCAAGATCTAAATCCGGTGTTGAAAGTGGGGACAAACATGAATGCAATGATGGATGATCGGGGAATGATAGCTAGACTTAAGAAGGGGTATAATTCCTACAAACCGAGTCCAAGCAAAAAATAGAGACCTCAATATGGGTTCTACTCATGAAAGAAATGATTTTTTCCCAGGTAATAAATTCTCGGGTGAAGGAGGTGCCACACAAAAGTTAGACATATTCATCAGTTAAACATAGTGAATTTAAGTATCAGTTATATCTAAAAGTTTAGTATGGTTTCAAGAAATGGCACTGCCAGTATAATCTGGCATCATTTAAGGATTACAGTTATCAACTCACACATCCCTGCATTATTTATAATCTGAGATTTTAAAAAACAACTAAAGTTGCAAAAAGACATGAGAAAATCCTTCATAACTGTATTCTAGCAATCCAAAAGAACACAAAACCATAAAAAAAATTCAATAGAAACCTATTCCTTAAACAAAAGATGTAAGAATGCATAGATGGATCAGAATATTTGGCTTGATTTTCTCAGAAGAGAAAAAAAATCACACAGTATGTTCAGCTTCGATCATCTGGGGAAAAAATCATCACTTCCATCTTGCAATCCAACCCACAACAAGAGACTCAAACTTCACATCAACGCCAAAAAAAAAGTCAGATCAAAACTCAACGTTACCAGTGACATCTGAATTAGAACACAAACATCCACATCTAAATTAGAAAAACCTTTATCAAATATAGATGCAAATCACCTGGAAAGATAAGCAAACAGAATGCAAAGATGGATCAGAATATTAGGCTTGATTTTCTCAAAAAGAGTAAATAATTCGCACAATATGTTCAGCGTCAATCATCTGGGGAAATAATCACGACTTCCATCTTGGAATCTAGTTATAACCATTCACTTAATTATAGAAGTGCATATTAGTAAACTGAACTATGATACAGCATAGTAGGATCAAATTCGTTCATCGAGCAAGATCTAAACCCGGTGTTGAAAGTGGGGACAAACATGAAGGCAATGATGGATGATCAGGGAATGATAGCTAGACTTAAGAAGGGGTACAATTCCTACAAACCCAGTCCAAGCAAAAAATAGAGACCTCAATATGGGTTCTACTCATGAAAGAAATGATTTTTTTCCCAGGTAATAAATTCTCTGATGAAGGAGGTATTTTCTTCATCTGTATTAGCAAATCATCCAAATTAGGCGCATGTGTTTCTTAAGGATATATCAATCTAGTTTAACTAGAAGACAGATAAAAATATGCTACTAAACTCACTTTTCAGCCAAATCCTTGTACTCGTCGGCATCAACATTGGCTATAACTACTTCCTCCTCCAGCTTAAATACTGCAGCAAGCTTTTCATAAGTCTGAAGAAAGAGTGAAAACTTTATTAGAACCAACCTTCAAATAGTCACATGTAGGGTGAGACACCTTAAACTATAAGTTATAAAAGAACTCGAGGACAGAAGAAGTTTCTTACAGAGGCAAGGGCCTTGCAATTAGGAAAGACTCAATTAGGAAGAAGGAATGAATACTATACAATAATCACAGTGATCAAAGGATCCAGTAATGTCAATGAAGCATTCTATCAAAAAGTGAGGGGAAAAATTTCTTACATTGCAGAAACAGTAGCTTAGAATGTTATCTAGTGTAAAACAAAAAACTAGTGTCTTGGCATGAATTTTTGCATGTAAAAAGACAAAATCAAAAACAGGAAAAGAATAACATTTCAACTGGATATCAAATATAAAAAAATGATTCCCTTCAGACCAAGTTAAAAAGCAAAAACAAAAAAACAACATTGCCGATAATCGAAATTATTAAAAGTTGTAACATTCTCAATCTTAATAGTATTGCGCTATCCTCACATCTACTTTTCCCTTCAGAATCACCCCCTGAGGATGGTGTCTGTGGAACAGCAGCTGAGTAAGGTATGTCCTCTAGAAGAGTTTGCAATGATGGTGGACGCAAGGATCTTCTTGCAGCTGCTGCAACAGCAGCAGATAAAACAGGACGAGATTCTCGCTTCTCAGTATCTTCATCGTCACTTGCAGCTGATAAACCCAAACCAGCTATAGCAGTTGTGGCAAGGGAAAGATCTTCCTCCCTGATAATGTGCAAAACACGCCTAACAATATTTCCCACGGCTAGCTCTGCAATCACGTACATAACATTTTAGGAGAGGCAAACAATCAATCAATCTCTATAATTCAAAAATCCCAATTAACAATGTAGAACTAGAAATAGGGCCAGTTACTTTAGATAAACTTCCCCCACAAGCAATTATGAAAAAAAAAACATGAATCGGATCTCGTGATATGAATTTATTAAACAACAGTTTCACGTCTGAGTTGAAATTATTGTATAGTATTCATTCCTTCAGAGGGGAACCCTAAAACAATTTCTACTTAAACTTTGATTTTGAAGACTCAATTAGGAAAGAGGGGAACCAAAACCCTAAAACAATTTCTACTTTCAGTTCCAATCTGAAGTTGTGAACCCTAAACACAAACCTTGATTCGCGCTGTAAACGCTAAAACGAGAGAGAGAGAGAGAGAGAGAGAGAGAGAGAGAGAGAGAGAGGCAAACCTGAAATCACAATCGCTGAGGGAGTGGGTTAGAGAGAGAAACGAAATTGAAGCTTGAAACTGCTGAGATAGAGGAACTTGATGAAATCACTGAGAGAGAAGAACCAGAAACTTGATATCGCTGAGGGAGGAGATGATTTCTGAGAAGGGAAGGGAATTTCTTATAGAGAGAAGAGAGAAGGCTTCTGCGTTGAGAGAGAGGAGATAAGGCTTCTGCGTTGAGAGAGAAGAGGTTTGCTGCATTGAGAGAGAAGGCTTCTGCGTTGAGAGAGAGAGAAGGGAAGGATTGATTTTTAGGTTTGCTGCGTGGAATGGTTTGAGAATTGAGAGAGAAGAGCTGAAGAGGTTTGCTGCGTAATTGTTTTTTTGTGCGTGAGTGAATTTTTGGTAGAGTTTTTGTTTGGCACAAAAAATTTGAGAATTTAGAAAATGCGGTCGTATTTAGCGCCTAAGTTTTTATTTTTTTAATAATTAACCATATGGCAACGTTTATAAACCGTTGGCTAAAGTATAAACAAAAAACCGTTGCTGTAGATCTTTTGGCAACGGTTTCGAACCGTTGCCAATAAAAAAAACAAAAAAAAACATGAATCAGCAACGGGGTCAAAAAAACGTTGCCATTGATGTCTAAGGCAACGGTTTTTTTGACGTTGGAATTTTAGGCGTTGCCATAGGGTGAAAATGTTGTAGTGCACATTGAGATGGATCTTCATTTTGTTAGGGAGAAGGTCATTGCCAAGACTATGGCAATCAAGCATGTTCCAGCTTCCGAACAAATAGCTGATATTCTAACCAAACCTCTTGGAACCTCTGCCTTCATTGCTCTCAAAAACAAGCTCAAGGTCAAATCCCTCCTTGACCTTGACAGGGGAGTAATAGAGAACACCAGGAGAGAACAGAGAGCACGTGACTCCACTGTAAACCCACACGTGGCTACTCTGCCAGCTCAGAGGCAACAGGCTACCGGCTAAGCAGGTTACCTGATAAAGCAGATATGCTACTGTTAACTATTCTGCAACTCAGTTCTTGTTCTGTACCGAGTAGCTTTTTGGTCAGCTGCTGTTGGTAGGTCTCTTGCTGCCCTGGCAGGTGGTCAGTGAGCGCCCCCGGGGGGGGGGGGGGGGGTACCTGCAAGCCACTCCGACGCTCAAGTCAGTATATAGAATATAAGAGTGTAGGTACTAAGGATTAGAGATTCAACCTTTGTAAGGGCAAAGTTTGCCTGTATTTATAGGAAATCGCGCCCTCTCGTGGATCGTTGGATGGGTAGAGTAGATCTTGACCGTCCAAGCATATTGGGCTTGCATGAGGTGGATATGGGCTGAATCGGTTGGGCTGATCCATATCATTTGCTAGATGCACCTCCTGGTTTTGCTAATGAGACCCCCTGGTTGACTCCAGAACAAATGTCCCCCAAGCCGAGATTATTCCGGAGGATGGTCTTGGCTTGAAGGTCCCAGTTTGCCAACTCCGTAAGGTTTATGCGGGACACTGCCTTTGTAGCGGCCGGGTTCTGTCATTTTCACTCTCTAGAGTAAAATAGGAGAAAATTTTCTAAGTGTTTCTTTGTCTGTCTTGTCGGGTCGTATGAGATCACTTTGTTGCGACCGTGACTCACACCTCCTTCAGTGTAACCCTTGTGCCCGGCACCAAGCTAGGGTGACGTATCCCGATGTTGGCGTCATCTTGTGCCAAGTGCTCTGAGGTTGGCGCCCTCTTGGGCGCCTTGTGCCAGGATGCTCTGAGATTGGCGCCCTGTGCCATGCCCCCTGATGTTGGTGCTCTCTCGGGCGCCTTGGGCCAAGGAGCTAAGACATCCTGATGCTGGTGCCCTCGTGGGCGCCTCGGGCACCGTTTGGTGAGATGGAGGGTGGCGCCCTCAAGGGCGCCTTGTACTCGATGATTTGCATGAGAGGGATTGGCGCCCTCATAGGCACCTTACACTTGGTGTTTCGCAAAAGTAGGGGAGTGGCGCCCTCGTGGGCGCCTTGTGCTTGATGTATTGCATTAGTGAGGTTGTCGCCCTCACAGGTGCCTTGCACTTGGTAATTCGCCCAAGTAAGATAGTGGCGCCCTCATGGGTGCCTTGCACTTGATGATCGGCGAGAAGGGAACTGGTACCCTCATGGGCGCCTTGAGTTGGGCGCGAAGCATTTTTTGACTTGGCGCCCTGCCGGGTACCCTCATAGCTTTGTACTTCCTTCTTTGTTGCTTGTTTCGTTGCTTGTTTTGACTTGCTCTTTGATTTGATATTTTCAGGCTTCTTGCCATCAATGGGACTTGTCTTTTTCCCGATTGTTCACCCGACCTTGCTGCTTCCCTATCACTTGGTAATTGTGGTGACACTTAGTTTCTTTTCTTAGCCTCTTGGCTTTCGAGGTCGTCTCGTTTCTTTGAAGCCTCCCACCTCGGGATAGGGTGTTGTTTGACTGGTACTTAACTGTTTGTGTTGCCCCCTGTCCATTAGGTTGGGAGATGGGGAGGATGATGGAGACATCCTTGACCCATGGGGTGTCGACCTCATTCCGGTAGTCCTTTTTGGGTGATCTCTTGGAACTTTTAACTTATTCTTTTTGGTGGTCTTTTAACCTTGTTGTACTATGTAGGGGTGAATGAAGAGGGGGATTGGATTATCTTGGATAAGAACCGGCTTCAGGTGGACCTACATGGAGCTCAACAGTGCTGACTTCGATGTCCTTGCCCCCTGATCATTTCTCTTTGGTTCGTTGAATTGTGCAATATCTCTTTGTCGTGACCGTGACTCATCTCCTGGTGTTGGCGCCTTCTTGGGCGCCTTAAGCCAAAGTGCTAAGTTCTACAGTTGGCGCCCTCCTGGGCGCCTTGCTGGACGCTTGTTGGCTCCTAAGAGTTGGTACCCTCCTGGGTGCCCTTGGTGTTGTTCCCTGCGTGCGCGCGCTGGGTGTCTTTTCGTGGAGCAGATTTTGCTTTCAGACTGATTTTGCTTTCAGACTGCCCCCTTGTCAGGCGCCCCTCTGCTGAGCGCTGGTTGCTCCTGACAGGCGCCCTGATGGGCGCCGGTTGCTTCTGCCAGGCGCCCTCATGGGCGCTGGTGGCTTCCTTGTAGGCGCCCTCCTTGTCAGGCGCCCTCCTTGTCAGGGGCCCTCTTGGGTGCCGACTTGTGTAGTCGGGTGCTTGGCACTTTGCTTTATTTCTTCGCGTGCTCGTGCACTATTTTATTTCCTTCCATGCTCATGCACTCAGATGCTCAGGCGTCCTTTAATTTTCTTATGTGCTCATGCACTCTTTTATTTTCTCACGTGCTCATGCACTCAGATGCTCATGCCTCCTTTAATTTTGCGAGACAAGGTTCGGTGCTCTCGTGGGTGCCTTACTGCATAGTGCTGACCACCCTGTTGCGAAGGATTTGCTTTTTGACTGCCCCCTGCCTAGCGCCCCTCTGCTGGGAGCTGCTTGCTCCTGCCAGGCGCTCACTTGGGCGTTGGCTGTTCCTGACTAGCGCCCTCATGGGCGCTGGCTGCCTTGACTGGCGCCCTGCCAGGCGCCCTAATGGGCGCTGGCTGCCTCATTGGCGCCCTGCCAGGCGCCCCTATGGGCGCTGGCTGCTTCTGCCAGGCGCCCCCATGGGCGCCCTCCTGGTCCTGCCAGGCGCCCTCATGGGCGCTGGTTTGTGCGGACGGGTGCTTGGCACTCCGCTTTATTTTTGTTGTTCCTCCTGACTCTTGACCTGCTTTCTTATCTATGAATTTTCAGGGTTTGCTTGGTGCTGAGGGGAGTTGCTCTTACTATCATCCGTTGACGTTCCCGCGAGTCTTTGCCGCTTCTAATTCACCAAGGTAACTTCCGGGCGAACTTTTCGCTTATCTTTCTAGCTCCTTTGTTCTTCTGAACATGTCTTGTTTTGTTGACGTCTCCCACCTCAAGGGAGGGGATTGTAACCTCTTGTGATGATGATCTGTTGATTGAGCATGAAGTGGTGGAGATTCTTCTATGCTGCCTACGACAAAGTGATAAGTCATGTTCAGTGCATGTACCCGGATGCAGTCCTTGAGTCGAGCATCTTCCGGTTTGACCATGAGGCTGCAGATGGGAGGATTGTTAGATACCACCCCAACGGGGTTGACTTCGATGTCATTGCCCCCTGATGTTTCATCTAGGAGTTCAGTTGTTTTTGACTTGTGATTTCTTGCTATCCTGTCGGAATTCGTTGTATGTTTGTTTTATGGAGCTTGACTGATGATTTTACGTTATATCCACGTTTCCTTTATCTTGCCTATTTTTCACGCTTCTGAACGTATCGCCTCCTATCGTCTCGTGGCCATGTTATCTCCGTCAGGAGCTTATCAGAATCGGTCCGATTTAAATTCCTCACTAGAGGTTGTGACATCTTGCGATCCCACTTCGCCCATCTAGGGACTCTAACAGGAGTTTATCAGAATCTGTCCGAATTTAACTCACCCATTAGAGGTTGCGACCTTTTCGATATGCCGCTTCGAGGTTGTTACAACCTCTAGTGACATCTTGCTACGCCACTTTGCCCATCTAGGGACTCTAACAGGAGTTTATCAGAATCTGTCCGAATTTAACTCACCCATTAGAGGTTGCGACCTTTTCGATATGCCGCTTCGAGGTTGTGACAACCTCTAGTGACATCTTGCGACGCCACTCTGCCCATCTAAGGGCTCTAACAGGAGTTTATCGGATTCTATCCGAATTTAACTCACTCATTAGAGGTTGCGACCTTTTCGATATGCCGCTTCGAGGTTGTGACAACCTCTAGTGACATCTTGCGACGCCACTCTGCCCATCTAGGGGCTCTAACAGGAGTTTATCGGATTCTATCCGAATTTAACTCACCCATTAGAGGTTGCGACCTTTTCGATATGCCGCTTCGAGGTTGTGACAACCTCGAAGCAGCATATCGAGAGTGAGGGGGAAAATTTTACAGTGAACAGGCTCCCCGGCGCCTCGATAGCGCATCATCAGGGAGAAGTGTGCCAGATGGCGTCTGGGTCTCCGGTTCCGTCATACATCTTGAGAGTTGGCAGCTTCTCCAAGGCCTTTGGGATTCGGCATCCATCCATCATTCGAGTGAAAGGTCGTTCGTCCGAAAACCTTCTTGAGTTTCGGGGGGAGGTGTCTTCTTAGTCAAACTCTTGATGCCTACGTCGGTTGGGGGATCTCCTCGATGGCGATATCCGGTGGTGTCTTCCGTGTCACCGTTGTTGGAGGAAGGGTTCCCTTGCCAGGCGCCCTCATGGGCGTTGTCTGATGTTGCCCTGGTGCCCTACCTGGCGCCCTCATGGGCGCTGCCTGATGTTGTCATGGCTCCCTGCCAGGCGCCCTCATGGCGCTGTCTGATGCTGCCTTGGTGCCCTACCTGGCGCCCTCATGGGCGCGCTGCCTGATGTTGTCATGGCTCCCTGCCAGGCACCCTCCTGGGTGCCAGGCGCCCTCATGGGCGCTGTCTGATGCTGCCTTGGTGCCCTATGGGCGCTGCCTGATGTTGTCATGGCTCCCTGCCAGGCACCCTCCTGGGTGCCAGGCGCCTTCATGGGCGCTGTCTGATGCTGCCTTGGTGCCCTACCTGGCGCCCTCATGGGCGCTGGCTGCTTCCTTGCCAGGCGCCCTCATGGGCGCTGGTTGCTTCCTTGCCAGGCGCCCTCTTGGGCGCTGGCTGCTCTTCATTGGCGTCCTGCCAGGCGCCCTCATGGGTGTTAGGATGGGCATGTCTTAGCAATCTGCTGGTCTTCCTGATGCTACATAGCTTGGGTGCGATTGGCCAGGAGATCCAAAAGTTGACTCGCATTCGAAGACTGGGCAGGCTGACTGGTACCCTCATCAGGTAGGGTTGCGACGTTGCCCACAGGAATACCCTCTGGTCGGGGTGCGGGTATGGCAATGCTCTGAACCCGGGGTCTGCCCCTGGTAGCCATGGAGCAGCAAGAGAAAAGTTCGAGTAGTGATGATGTGAAAGATAGAAATCTCCCACTGTGGTCGCCAATGTTCTGTACCGAGTAGCTTTTTGGTCAGCTGCTGTTGGTAGGTCTCTTGCTGCCCTGACAGGTGGTCAGTGAGCGCCCGGGGGGGGGGGGGGGGGGTACCTGCAAGCCACTCCGACGCTCAAGTCAGTATATATAATATAAGAGTGTAGGTACTAAGGATTAGAGATTCAACCTTTGTAAGGGCAAAGTTTGCCTGTATTTATAGGAAATCGCGCCCTCTCGTAGATCGTTGGATGGGTAGAGTCAATCTTGACCGTCCAAGCATATTGGGCTTGCATGAGGTGGATATGGGCTGAATCGGTTGGGCTGATCCATATCACTTGCTAGATGCACCTCCCGGTTTTGCTAATGAGACCCCCTGGTTGACTCCAGAACAGTTCTGTTTTTACAATTAGTTTAAGCTAGATCAGATTCAGTTGCAAAATCTTGTATATTGTTACAACTGAATCTTGGTAATCTTTAGCCCATTATGTCTACACTTTGATGTATATAAATACCTTTGTAATCTCTCGGTCATCAATAAGAATCAGATTACCAATTACATTTCTGTTAGTGCGTGACACACTATCTTGAACAAGAAATGGAAACTCGACATATATAATATTGGATTAAATGAAAAAAAAAAAATTCCTAAACATGAAAATTAACAATATACGAACCTTTTTTGTTTCACCTTTCAAGAAACTTAAACAAAAACAGGCCATCACACACAATTGCTAGCAAGAAGTGCAGATTTATGAGGGTAACATTTTGACATGACTCAAGCAAACAGAGATAACCAATAAATAGAATCAACTGGCCCAAGCAGCTATAGATTTCTCAATGCAATGCAACCTTAGCTGAACCTTCTAAAGGGTCAAAGCCACGTTAGTTAATCAGCAAAATGAACTTCACAGGTTGCACAGATAATCACTTGTAAAGATTGTTATAGATACTTAAATCTGAACAGGTTGCAGCAGAAAGATAAGTTACTAAACTTCAAGTCAAGTCAATGCTTTGTTTCTTGTAAAATAAAACATTTTGGCCTGTTTGCCGGGTAGGATTGTTCATGGTTCACTATGGAACCAAACTGAACTGTGCTAAAGATTCGGTTCACGGGTTCTACTTCCGAACCAAACTGGTTCAAAAAATAATTTTTTTTTGAACAATTTTATCCAAACTGAACTGAACTATTAACCAATATTTTTAGAACTGTCACTGCTTAACAACTTTTTAAATTGAATTACTAAAATAACCTTTGTGCAAAAAACTTGTATTCCCTCCGGACTCGATTATTAGCAACAAAAAAGTCATTTATTTTGGTCTAAAATATAAACATCTCTCCCTACTTTTTATCCCCTTTAATGTATTCCATTCCAAAAATACCCTTAGTCACTCTTACTTAGCTTTCAAATCAGTCATCTTTCAATCAATTATTAGTGAGGGTAATATTGTAAAAAGTAATGCTTTTTAACTATCCTCCTTAATTCTTGTGCACCACATTTTTGTTGCTAATAATCGAGTCCGGATGAAGTATAACAATATAGTGTTAATAGATCTCTATCTTGTGCTGCACACCAACTAAATTAAATAAAATTAGATATTTCAATATTTCATCATGTTCTTTACAAACCATGAACCGAACTGTTTTGTCTACTTTGATCATCAACTAAACAACACTATGATCCAATGTTTTTAAAACCGGATCGGAGATCGAACCGGCGAGACCTCCGGGTCATGGTTCAATCGGTTCACTCGGTTCAACCACGTATATAAAAAACAAAAAATACATTTCGGGCGGTTCAACTCGAGTAAATTGACGGTTCAAAGCGGTTCAATCCAGTTTTGGGCGGTTCAATCATACTGCGGTCCAAATGGGGTTGAACCAACCGCTAGATTGGCTGTTTCTCAGTAGAACTAGCCTGAGTACCTTTTCACATGTGTTTGGTTTTCGGTTGATGAAAATTGAGTTTAGCAGAATTGAGTTTATAAAATTGAGTGTACTTAAAAGTGATTTGAATGTAGCATGGTTTTTATTTGGATACATTTACCAAAATGTGATTTTCGCCAATCAGTGTTTTTTTTTTGACAATTTCGCCAGTCATTGTTATTTAGATTAAATCAAAAGTGTTTTTGGATTTAAAATTACCAGAAGTCATTGATGTTTATTTTTAAGAAATCTACGTGAGAGTTGTTATTAAAAAAGGCTTAATTACAGTTTTGGTCCCCCTATTATGACCAACTCACGATTTTGGTCCCCAAAGTTTTAATTTGACGATTTTGATCCCCCTATTTTCCCAATTTGTAAAATCAAGGTCCCCCTCTTAATTTGGTCAAAATTAAAACTGACTTTGACAAAAAATCCTACGTGGCAGTCCACGTAGACTGCCACGTAGGCACTGTTCATCTCTCTCTCAGCACTGGTCTCTCCTCTCTCTCACAGCCCCCTCCCCTCCCCTCCCCCCTTCGCACCTCCCCTCCCCCTTCGCACCTCCCCTCCCCCCTTCGTCGCTCTCCCTTTCTCGTCGCTCTCTCTCTCTCCTTTCTCTCTCGCCGTTCTCTCTCTCTCGTCGCTCTCCCTCTCTCGCCGTTCGCCATTCAGATCCAGATCGGGTAGGGGTTCACGGAGTCGCAAAGGAGGGAAAGGAAAACTAGGTGGGTGGTGGCTGTGGGTGGTGACGGTGAGAGAGAAAGGAGAGAGAGAGAGAGAGAGACAGATCGTGCGAAGGGGAAGAGGAGGTCGGAAGGGGAAGGGGAGGTGCGAAGTGGGGAGGGGGGGAGATGCGAAGGGGGGAGGGGTTCAGGAGGGGGGAGGGGGTCACAGTGGGGAGAGGGGAGGGTTTACAAATTGGGAAAATAGGGTGATCAAAATCGTCATATTAAAACTTTGGGGACCAAAGTCGCGAGTTGGTCATAATAGGGGGACCAAAACTGTAATTAAGCCTTAAAAAAATCATATTTTATTTTTGAGAGGTGTTGTGGCTACTGCCAGCTCCTCCTTGAAAGCTCCGCCACTAGACACATCGTAATGGTAGGAAGGATACAACTTCTATTAGGTGGGTGAAGAAAAAGTTGGATGGATCATACACCTCACTCTCGATGTATAACAAAGAAGACATTGATGTTTATCTTTAGGATGACAATGGTATTTTCATAGGGGATAAACACATTGGTTGTCCCCTGCTTTAGAAGTCCATCAAGGTGAAGCTATGGGTGTTTTGTTAGCTGTCTATTGGGCGTGAGAATTGGGTTTTAAATATGTTATTTTTGAACTTGAAGTTAAGGTAGTAGTAGAAGTAGATGCCTTTAACATAGGCCCTAATTTTTTTTACCACACGTAGGCCCTATTTTTAGTTATGAGTTTGCTCGTATTTTGTAAGTTTCTAGAGATTTATTTTTATTTTTTAATAACAACTCTCATGTAAATTTATTTAGGATAAATGCTAGCATGATAACCTATGAAGCCCAGATAGGGAATACGATACGAATACGAGGATACAATTTTTTTTTAAAAATCAAGATACGATACGGTCTAAATACTTTAATAAAAATTTATATTAAAATAAAAAAATATAATATACAAACATAACTAACGATAGCGGTAAAGAGATATTCACTTTACTAATTTACAATTGCTCATAATAGGAAAAAAATCGCACATAAAAAAGAGGAACAGAAAGGACCACAATTTATCAGGAAGGTAGTAACCCATTTTAAGAGAAAATTGCTAATTGACATATGTAGTAACTCCTTTTAGGATTTAATATTTTATTATAGTTTATTTTTAGGATATAAATTAAAAAGACTCAAAAAGAATCACATTAGTTATAAAAAAAAAATAAGAGGCCTACATGTTGTATCCCGTGCGTATCCATATAAGTCTGTCGTATCTTGAGCGTATCTGATAAGCTAGTTGTATCCCATGAGTATCGACCGCGTATCCTCATGCATCTGACATTTTTCTTTTAAAAAATTAAATGAAAATTCCAGGATACTCCATAATATTGCTTTACCTTCTTCTCCCTCTCACCACAACCACCACCACCACCACCATCTCCCACTCACCATCACCACCACCACCTCCTTATCCCTCTCACCACCACCACCTCCTTATCCCTCTCATCACCACCACCCCACCTCTTTTCCCACCATTTATACCTCTATTTTCATTCTTTCACCCTCTTCCTCTTCTCCCTCACTCCCACCACCATCACCATCTTGTACTCACCGCCACCACGATCTTCCACTCACCACCACCACCTCCTTTTCCCTTACACCACCATCACACAACAACCACCACCTCCTTTTTCCTCTCACCACCACCACCTATTTTCCCACTATTTACGCCCCCACTTTCATTCTTTCACCCCCTTCCTCTTCTCCCTCACTCACCACCACCTCCTTCTCCCTCTCACCACAACCACCATCATCACTATCTCACACTCACTCACCACCACCACCACCACCACCACCAAGAGTGGGTCATTTTTTGCAAAATAAATATTCAGGACCCATGGGTAGAACTAGGCCATCAAAGTTGAATGGATCATTTTTTACAAAATAAATATTTAGGACCTATGGACTGGGCCCACATGGGTCTTATGGGCTTGGGTCTTATGTGGGCCTTAAGATGATGAGCTTTTTGGCCCATGGGTCATGTGGGCCTTAAGATGATGAGCTTTTTGGCCCATGGGTCATGTGGGCCTAGGGTGGGCTGGCCCACGTGGACCAAATTGACGGCTCTACCTGGTCCTCATATTTACACGTATATTTTATCATGTGTTTAGAGAATTATTATGAGTGAATTGAGTTTGATTTTGATTGCACAAAAGAAAAGATAGTATTAGTAGTGTTGTGATTTTTACCTACCGCTCTATTACCGACGGTATACCTTCTGAGTTGTTTGGCTGTGGCAAGTAATTGAGCGGCACCGCTGTCCGCTCTCGTATTCCCATTTTTTTTCCACTCTCAGGCAGAGCAGCAGTCACTCACCGAGTCTAACAGCAACGATATTAAAAGAAAATAAAAAAAAAATGGTGCGGTGTAGATAATATCAATTGAATCCAAAAAATGGAGGGTTGGTTCTCAAAGTCAAGTTCACAGAATGACATTGACGATCAGCAGAAAGCAGCAGGAGGTTCCTCTTTGCTGGCTGATTGGAACTCCTACGCGGCGTCATCGCATGACTCCTCCGCCTCCAATTCGGCGATCAGCTTCGATCTTGAATCCGCCGTTAGATCTGCCAACACCACTGTCACCGGCACTTTCAACGTGTAACTAACTATCTTCTACTCTTATATTCACTCCAATCTTTGCATTTCATTCCATACGCATCAATTAGAAATTATGATTGGTTTTTATATTCAGACTATTGAAGGAAACATCAATGTTAGTTAGATTGTGAACCAACTAATACTCCTCCTATCCTATGGATCATGTATAATTGTTACCCTTAGGGTTTAGATCAGGGAAAGTGTTTTGGAAGTTGAACTATCTTACAATGATTAGGCTTCACCATTGACACATCCTTTGTTTGTTGTAGCTCTTTTGCGATGGTTATTCGTTGTTGTCGTCATAGATTAGTGGTGTGATGATAGAGAGAGGAGCATAGCAAAGCAGTCCATAGCTGCTTTTCTTTCATGTCGCATATTTTAGCGGAATTAAACTTGACCACAGAAATCACAGCACCGTGCATGCGCAAGCCGCAAACATGCTCAGTGCTGACTGATTTAGATAGATACTTGGGATTTCGTCCCTCATTTCTTAGATAAGATAATTGAATCCTTTATTTCTTCTGTACCACATGTCTGAATAGTTTTCATGCTCAAACTCCATTGCTTCCTTCTTACCAAGCCTGCTATTCTTTGGCATCATTCTGGTCAAGTCTGGTTGTTACGGGCATCATTTAGGAGACTGTTATTTATTCACATGCTCTGTGTTTTAATTTCTGATAATCTGCCCTGTTTTCCCTTTCTTCTCTTTTGACTTTACAACCTTTGTTCTCTGCATACAAGTGTTTTTTTGCTCATCTAGAGGTGTGTATAGGGCAAGGTGAACCCCTTTCCCTTTATTTATTTGTGCTATGTGTCGAACACTTGCCTGATTTGATCAATCTTGCTGTGGATAGTGGGTTATGGATAACAATACATTTATCTCGGGGAGGGCCTAAATTGTCTTACCTTATTGCAGCTTTCACGTGCTCTATTTTTTAGGTTACGGCCTTTGTTCCTTGACTTTTATTGTTATAAACTTGAATGTTTAGCTTAAGACATATGATATGACTTTATATTATTAGATATGATGTGGCTTATCCCAAGAAGGTAGCTCGGTTGGCGAGCTAAGGGATACCGAAGGAGTCCACCAAATGAGTGCAAGAAGGAGGTCCTGGGTTCAAACCCCGGAAACTAACATTTCCCCCACCCCCACTAACATTGCCTATAAAAAAAAAGATATGATGTGGCTTGAATTTTGACTGTGACTTTCTATGGCTTGATATGATGGTGCAAGGGCCAATCTAAGTTGGCAGCAAGAGATAAGAGGATTTTGAATGTGTTAAGCTTAGGAACTCAAGTTTTTGAGTAGTCTACATCGTAGGTTTGAGTGACCCCTTAGGTACTACCGTGCCTTGTATCTTTCTATTGATCTGTCTGAATTGTACTTCACTGTGAACACCCATTTACATCCCAAGTTTTCTTCCCAGCTGGTAATGCCATGACACTCCAAGTTTTGTTCTTGTCAAGAGCTCTCATCTCCTCCAGTATTCCTTCCTTCCACTTTGGAACTTCCAGAGCTTCTTATACATTATTTGGAATTTCTATACAAGGCAACCGAGAGGCAAATGCAGCAAAGAAATAAGATAAATTTGAGTATGACACAAATTTAGATAGAGGATGCTTAGCATAGAATCCAACACCTTCTGTTAGTACACGAGCTAACGCCTAAGGGCTATGGGAACATCAATATATCAAGCCATAGAAGGAGACAATTTTGGGTTTAGAAGGAGACTTACCTGTATCAGATTCAGTGGGTAGATTCTCTCTCTGTCCGGACTCTTGGTTTGGCAGGAGAATCTGTTCATCTACCCCTTCCTTATGGTTCTTTCTCACATAGATCTTTTTCTTCCAAGTTCAATCACCTTCTTTAATCATTCTTTTTTTTCCTTACAACAACTATTATGTTGTGGCATTTGAGTTAATTCTGTTTATCTTCATTTTTGGTTGAAGGATGTAGCCCCAGATTTAGTGAGAGCCTCACTCATGACTCCATGTTGAAAATAATAGGCTAAGACTGATGTTTATGTTCGTACAGTAGGGAAAACACTCCTTAAATAGGAGAATTACAATTATGTCGATTCCTTAGATTAAATAATGATATGATCAAAGATAAATAATGAAATAAATTAAAATATAATAAAATACTGATCTTAGTAATACATGAAAATCTCCTAATAATGAAGCGAGATATCTTATACAGTATCCCTTTTCTAGACACCGATAACCATCTATGATGCCAAATGTTACGTATCCAAGCACTTGGGGAAACCATCCCTTAAACGCTAGCAGCCAATGGAGAAGAATCAATCTACTTAAGTACTCCACTGAGCATCCCATACTCCTCAACATGAGACATAAGCACCCACCAACCATAATACCCAAGTCCCTACCAAGAGTCCCTATTATTTCAATAAAAAGTTGAATATCTGCATAAGATAGTGAGCATTTGCATTGTGCGCGCTTCAAGTCCAAAAAGCTCTTCTGTGAGGAGACACAATTGATATAAAACCATTTACATGTTTTCATTCAACAATGTAATTTGATGGATACTTGATTTGGGATATTATGACTTATTAATTGTTGAGTTTTGGTGTCTGCATCACTTTTTTATATTTACGCAAATTTAGTATCAATCTTCTGATGTGCTTATGAGGAAAAACTGTCTGTTCTTTTCTGCCTTTTCTGAATGTGGCAGAGAAGTCAATTGTTATTATTCTTCAGCTTTTCTTCTTGAATCTTGATGGTATAAATTGCTGGGTGAAGGAAATTGGACTTGGTGCAATTTTCCTTTTTTGAATGGGTTATCTACATCATGGTGAAGATCATGATGGGAAGAAGCCTTCTATAGCACAACTACTAAATTGTTTTACCTGAAATTATGAGCGCAAGTAGTTAAACAATTTTCTTTTTATAATTGTCAGGGTTTCTAAAAGTGTGAGAGATATACCTGGCAACTTCCAGTCTGCCACTAGTAGTGTTCCTTCTGGGAAAGCACTCCTGTATTTTGGTTTGCTTCTGGCGAGTGGAGTCTTCTTCATTTTCATTGCATTTACCTTGTTCCTGCCTGTGATGGTGATTATGCCCCAAAAGTTTGCTATAAGCTTTACTCTTGGGTGTGGATTTATTATTGGATCATTTTTTGCTCTAAAAGGTCCAAAGAATCAGCTTGCTCACATGTTCTCAAAGGAGGTAAGTTACTAGAATTTTGTGTCCTGTTATTTTCAGCGCTATAAAATAACCTCACATTATTACACATACGTTTCATCTGTGAGTTCATTTGAGTTTTTAGTGCAACAGTCCCTTTGGTTTGATTGCATGCGTTTTATGCTTTCTCCCGACTCTCTCTCTCTGATTTGACTGCATGAGTTTTATGCGTCCTTCTGACTCTGTTTTCCTTTATTAATATTTTTCAGAGGCTCGCATTCACACTAGGTTTTTTATTCAGTATGGTTGGTACCATTTATGTATCAATGGTGCGTCATAGCTATGTTCTCTCTGTTGTATTCTCTGTCGTACAGGTATTGGTTTCACGTATCCTTAATAAGTTAAAATATTTCTTCTATGCTTTACTTTCTCCCTCGTGTTATTATTAACATTTGCTGTGGTTTTGGGTTTCATGAATCATGTATCCTTAATAGGTTAAAATGTTTCTTTGTTGCTTCGCCCATCCCATCATGTTATTATTAGCATTTGCTGTGAATTTGAAGTATTTGCAGTGATTTAATAGTACAATCTTGAATTTAACATAGCAATAATTACTTCTATATATAGCACAAACTTCGATAAATTTGAGAGTTCCTATTTCCACATTTTTAGTGGTTGGATTTATATGAGGATCGGTGCCAATTGGATGACATGGTTCCAGTTCCAGCAACTAGAGTTTGGAAATAGATGTTCCTCAGATATTTTTGCATATGCTATTTATTCCGTTTCTTTATAAAAGTATCATCAATCTCAATGAAAATTATGTTTTGATTATACCGGCAGGTTCTTTCACTTGGATACTATGCTATATCATATTTTCCTGGTGGATCTGCTGGAATGAGATTTTTGACTTCTTCCTTAACGTCCAGAATAATGAGTTGTTTTGGAAGGTGATTTGTTTTTGGTTGAGGGGAGGTTGGGTCGGATCTGAACTTCGTCTATGGCCAGCTGAAGCTTTGAACAGACACGAATATTGCTGAGTGGAAGCATCATCCAACACTTCCTTAGATTTCAATGTTTGTACCCTCTGAATGAGAAAATTAGTTGACCACTTTGACAAGCTCTGATCTTTATTACATATTCTTATTCTTATGGTTATGAATACTAGCATTGCCTCAAAATCTCCTCTGCCCAGAAACACCAATCCGATTTTCGTTGTTTTATTTTTATTTTGGGTTTTCTTTGTGGTTGGGGTATTTTTGTTTTTTACATTTAATGGTAGGTGGCAGAATGAATTGAGAGATGAGAATAACAGCCCACTCTAGTAATCTGTTCACTGTTTTGCTGCCTTCAAAATTAAAGCAGACAACAAAACCACTTGAGACTCTGCTGCCCAAGGTTACCTAATACCGTCAATAGTTAAAGCAGAACCAAAACCATCAACTCGCACCGCATCCATTCCATTTGGAGTTGTGACATATTATTGGCTGCTATAAAATAACCCTAACCTTACCTGTTTGAAGGACAATAGTACGGTTCCTAAGAAACTTTTGACCTAAACAAAAAAGAAATTGGCTGGACACAAAGTTACCCGTATGGCTCTGTTAGGGTTTAGGGTTTTTGTTCCCATCTAGGGTTTTGTTTCCAACTAGGAAGCAACATTTATTGTTGCCAAATCTATTCATCGCCATTAATCCTCCATATCAGAATACCATAACTCCTTCAACAACCTTTAACAACCTCATTTTCACTATACCACAATCATTCATTGCTCTGAACATTCGCCATCATTTCTCACATCAGTTTAACGTTGGTATCATCTTTACACATGGAAACAAAAACCTTAATACTTGAGGACAAAAACATTAAACCCCACAACAGGAGCTCATCAAAAAACCACTCCCATAAACACACATAGACAAAACCCACAAAAAACAAAACTTTCATCCATACAGAGTCTTATTCTAGGTCAAAAATCGAGATCTAATCTATAAAATGCATCTCAAGCCGGGCTTTTAGTTTCTGTTCAACAGAGTAAGCGCAAGCTAGCTTACAAACCAATAAATACATTTACGTGCTTCGATCTGCGACTCCAATAACTATTCGTAGCTAGCCAAGTCCAATGGCGTCAAGCTCCGCTTGTAGGACACAACAAAGCCCTGATACTCCTGAAAACCTGCAGGAAATCCTGATTCCAGCTGGAACGAATAGTGTAGATCTAGCACGGAGGACGTTGGTAGGACAGTTACACACCAA
Organism: Astragalus membranaceus; assembly: GCA_039519185.1. Classification (NCBI taxonomy): domain Eukaryota; kingdom Viridiplantae; phylum Streptophyta; class Magnoliopsida; order Fabales; family Fabaceae; genus Astragalus; species Astragalus membranaceus. The sequence goes on from CM076849.1 coordinate 181,235,717, forward strand.
CAAATCTCAGAACAGGGCAGCTACAAAAAGCATTATTGCAAAAGCATGGTCAACTGTTCATAACTTGCAGATATCAGAGCTAGGTAAAAATAAGTTTTTATTTACCTTTGAGCTTGAAAATGATTGCAAAGACATTATGGATAGATCTCCTTGATACTTTATGAACCACTTAATGTGTCTTCAATATTGGAATCCATCAATCACTATAGAGGAAATTATTTTTGATTGGAATCCATTTTGGATTCAAATACACAACCTCCCAATGGAGTTCTTGAATAGTTCCAATGGTAGGACTATCCTTCAAAAAGTGGGCAGAGTTCTATCCATAGAGGAATCAATAGTGGAGGGGCGTGTTCTAAGGACTTTCCTAAGAGCAAGAATCCTAATAGATGTGACAAAAACTATCCCTGCTGGATGTTGGATCCCAAGACAAAAGCTTCCTACAGTGTGGGTTCATTATAAGTATGAAAGGATTCAAGACTTGTGCTACAACTGTGGATGCTTGGGTCATGAACAGAAGTATTGTAAAATCCCAAGATTAATGTCAACCTACTGCAGTTCTATTCCAAAATACAGTCAGAGTATCGAGGCTCAACCATCCAAGTCAATCATTGCTATTCTAAAGGAACAAAAACATCTCTATAGTGACTCAACAAAAAACACAGCTCACAAATTTAAAGGGAAGCAAGGAGAGAATGAGCAACCAAATAACAACCAAGAAGCATATGAGACGCAGGAGGGAGATGAAGAAATAATAAGAGAACGAGCTAGAAGGGAATGGGCTGAAATGGTGGCAAATTACACTGATACGCCAGGATCAATACCTTTACCTCAAGGAGAGAATACGGCCAGAGAGAATTATGTGGAGGAATACTCAGTAGAGGAACCTGACCAAGAATAATCCATGCCTTATGAGGCATACCTCAGTAATGAGGAATTAGCTGCCTTCAGAAACTTACAACAGCAGCATATGCTAACTGGCACTTCTCACAGTAGCTTGGTGGAAATTCATCGTGCACAAATGAAAGTGCAATCTGATCTGCAAATGAGAAGAATGAATTTTCAACTATTAGCTAGGGAAGAACAAAGGAAAAGAGACAAAGAAATTGAAGAAATAATGCAAAGTGTCAGAGCTCGGTTAGGTAAAGCTACTCCTATGCAAGTCAACAACCCATTCCTAGCTGAAGAGGTGGTAGATAATATTAGGCTTGTTACTCAATATGAAAATCCTGAGTTATACATACAGATGGTAGCTGGCAGCAGTGGCAGCAGAAACCAAATGTTCAGCAATGCTTTTTGTGGCTTGCCTCGAGTACCCCCAAAGCTCTTTCCAACGGAGAAGAAGGATTATTTTGTTGAATATCCCCCTGAAGAAGCCTCTTATGCAGAAGAACCATATACAATGCAACAAGAGGAGGAGAATGCACTTGCAATCAACTTGCACAGTGGCTTAAACCTGAAAAAGAAAAGAGAAATGGATCACCAAAGTAATCAAGAAGCTTCAAGTTCAAAAAAAGCAAAGAAAGGAACTAAAGTGATCATCTCAGGTCTTTCTGGAAACCAAGGTAACAAAGGCAACATTTCAAATTACTATTCTGAGCCTGAGGAGGCGGGCCACCCCATGCCCCCAACCCCCAAATGACTTGTGTGAGCTGGAATTGTCGAGGATTGACGGCGTCCTTGACAAATATGGAGCTAAAAAGTCTTATTAGGGACTATAAGCCGGCCATAATATTCCTTATGGAAACCAGAGCCCATAAGGATCGAGTTGAAAAAGTTAAAAGAAGGTATAGATACCAACATCTGTTTTATGTGAAATCTCAAGGTACTTCAAGAGGTCTATGTCTCCTATGGAATGATCACTATGTAGTTCAAATTCTAGACTCTTGCTCAAACTATATTCATTCAGCTATCAAAGAAAGGAGAACAAGGCACTGCTTCCAAATGTCATTCATTTATGGGAATCCTACCTTTGCCAATAGAAGGAACTTATGGGGTAAAATTACTAGTCTTAAACCTCTGAATGATGGCCTGTGGTGTTGTTTGGGTGATTTCAATGAAATGATAAATAATTCTGAGAAAGATGGATTAAATGATGTAGAACCTATTAGAATGAGGCTCTTCAATGAATTTCTTGAAGACACTGGGTTGATGGATCTAAAGCTTCAAGGTTGCAAATTTACTTGGTTCAGTAACCCAAGGGAGGGATTTGTTACAAGACAAAAGATAGACAGGGTACTTGCAAATTTCAAGTGGAGGGAGCTCTATCCTCATGCCTTGCCTACTGCTTTGCCTATAGTCAGCTCAGATCACTCACCTATAATCTTTAAACCAAATCCTCCAATCCGTAGTGGGAAATCCTTCAAGTATGAAGCTTTTTGGAAGGATAATGAGGAGTGTAGAGCTGAGGTTTCTAATGGCTGGAACTACTATACTCATGAAGACCCGTGGCACAATTGGAAAAAGAAAGTCAACTCTTGTACTTCACACTTGAAGAAATGGCACCAGAAAACATTTAGGAATGCTTCTAAAGAGATTAAGAGGCTCACAGCTCAGATTGAACTTGAACTAAACAAACCTCATGCCTCCACTGACTGGAATTGGGTTAATCAAGCAAGGAAAGAAGTTGATGATCTTTGGCATCAGGAAGAAATGTATTGGGGACAAAGATCTCGTATCAAGTGGCTAAATTGGGGGGATAATAACTCTAAGTTCTTCCATGCCTCTACAATTCAAAGAAGAGATAGGAATAAGCTGCTCAGAATTAAAGATATTGCTGGAAATTGGTTGGAGGATCAGCAGGATGTTATGAATGGTGTTTGGGAATTCTACAATGACTTATACTCTCCTGAGCAACCTTCTAATATAGAGCATTGCCTAAAATTCATCCCTAATGCTGTCTCTCCTAATATGAATCAGACTCTTCTCTGGGCAGTGTCTTTCAAGGAAGTTGAGGCAGCGGTTTTTGATCTTGGAGCATATAAGGCGCCTGGCCCTGATGGTTTGAATGGGTTATTCTTCCAGAAAAATTGGCACACCATCAAAAATGATGTTTTCCAGGCTGTTTCTGAGTTCTTTACAAAAGGAGTTCTTGGAGATGAGATAAATTTTACTAATGTGGCCTTAATACCAAAAGTTCCAATACCAGAAGCTATCTCACAACTTAGACCGATAAGTTGTTGTTCCTTCATCTATAAGATTATTGCAAAAATATTTGTGGCAAGACTAAAACCTATCATTGGCACTATTATCTCTCCACAACAGAGTGCCTTTGTGGGAGGGAGAATGATTCAAAATAACCTAATAGTGGCACATGAAGCATTTCACTTTCTTAAGAAAAAACAAGGTGAAGGAGGAAGGGGTATGGCAATCAAACTTGATATGAACAAGGCTTATGATAGAGTCAATTGGGAATTTCTACAATCAGTTTTGCTGGCCTATGGTTTTCAAGAAGAATGGGTTACCTCAGTGATGAAACTTGTAAACCCAGTGTCTTACTCCTATCAAATCAATGGATTCTCTTCAAGGAAGGTTTACCCAAAAAGAGGTGTGCGGCAAGGGGATCCTCTCTCTCCATACTTATTCATCCTAGTCTTTGATGTACTCTCAAGAATGATTACTCAAGCATCAGAAAATGGTGATCTTCAAGGTATTCAACTAGCACCCACGACCCCTAAATTGACTCATCTCTTCTTTGCGGATGATGCCATCTTGTTTGTCAATGATAGTACAGAAAATATTTTTCAAATCATCAAAATTCTCAATCAGCTTACTAGTGCTTCTGGACAAAAGATTAACCTATCAAAATCTGGTATAATATGTGGCTGCAAAGTATCTCAAAATGTTAAAGACAGTGTCTCTTCCATATCTACTATTCCAATTTGGTCTAATCCTGGCCATTACCTTGGGATTCCAGCCCAGTGGGGTGGTTAAAAAATTCAAAGCTTGAATTGGCTCAAGGAAAAAGTTTCTAGCAAATTGGAAGGGTGGAAATGGAATCTACTGAATCAAGCAGGGAAGGAGGTTCTAATAAAAGCAGTAATTCAAGCAATTCCTAGCTACATAATGTCAATTCTTATACTTCCAAAAACCTTTTGTGATACTCTCACTTCAATTGTGGCAAAGTTTTGGTGGAAATCAACTGGTAGAGATAATGGAATACACTGGAAGAGGTTTAAAGCCCTGTGCTTTCCAAAGGACAAAGGAGGGCTGGGATTTAAAGAATATAGTATGCTGAATACTGCTATGTTGACAAAACAGGTTTGGAGGCTGGTTAATGACCCCAACTCTTACCGGGCTTCAACCTTGAAAGCAATTTACTTCCCAACCGGATCTGAACTTCGTCTATGGCCAGCTGAAGCTTTGAACAGACACGAATATTGCTGAGTGGAAGCATCATCCAACACTTCCTTAGATTTCAATGTTTGTACCCTCTGAATGAGAAAATTAGTTGACCACTTTGACAAGCTCTGATCTTTATTACATATTCTTATTCTTATGGTTATGAATACTAGCATTGCCTCAAAATCTCCTCTGCCCAGAAACACCAATCCGATTTTCGTTGTTTTATTTTTATTTTGGGTTTTCTTTGTGGTTGGGGTATTTTTGTTTTTTACATTTAATGGTAGGTGGCAGAATGAATTGAGAGATGAGAATAACAGCCCACTCTAGTAATCTGTTCACTGTTTTGCTGCCTTCAAAATTAAAGCAGACAACAAAACCACTTGAGACTCTGCTGCCCAAGGTTACCAAATACCGTCAATAGTTAAAGCAGAACCAAAACCATCAACTCGCACCGCATCCATTCCATTTGGAGTTGTGACATATTATTGGCTGCTATAAAATAACCCTAACCTTACCTGTTTGAAGGACAATAGTACGGTTCCTAAGAAACTTTTGACCTGGGCAAATATATTCTAGTGCACATGTCTCTTGCTTCAGGGACTGACTAAAATTCTATTCATAATATGATGATGTAAAATTCAAAATGAGGTAATTACTAATAATTAGCTAATAGTGTTCACGGCGTTAATTGTTATGGTAGGGAACCGATTGTTGCAGAATTGGCATAATGCCTGCGATTTGAATCCTCATGCGAGTTTATCTCCAGCTGTTTTGGCCTCAGATGTGTGGCTGAAACCAAGGGAGGGGTGGTTGAAATGCAATGTGGATGCATCCTTTTCTTTGGTATCTAACAAGGTGGGCGCTGGAACGTGTCTCCATAATGATTGTGGCAATTTCATTAAAGCCAAATCTCTTTGTTTCTCTCCCATTTTGGATGTCCTCTTAGGTGAGACAATGGCATCACATTTAGCCATCGATTGGGCTCATGAATTGGGCTACAAGGACGTCATCTTCGAGATGGATGCTAAGTTTGTGGTTGATGCACTCAATTCTAAGCGTATTATTGTTTCCGAGTTTGGTACTTCGATTAATGCTTGTAAGAGTCTCTTTTCTCATTTTAATTGCAACTCTCATGTCGAGTTTGTTAGGAGGAATGCTAACAAGGTTACTCACATTTTAGCAGGGGTGGCTTTGTTGTCAGCTAGTCCCCAAGAATACTCTATTATGCCATCATGTATCTCTGATTTAATCATCAATGAAATGTATTAAATGCTTATTGTCAAAAAAAAGCTGATAGGGTTAAGAGTTGTTTATACTTAATAATATAAGCTTGTAACCATCTCAAATATGACGGTGTCCTATTGGGAAGAACTATTGCAGTGGATTTGGGTTTTGTCTTGGCGTTGGTTCTTAGCTATAGGAAAATCACGTCCATGTTTATTTTATGAGTGGTACATGAATTCTTTGAGAGTGTGCGGGTAAGTAGTAACTCCACTTTATTATATTGTTTTTTGAACTTCTCACATGTCTGGTTAGGTTTGGGTGCTAATTGTTGGGGCTTGGTCTAGATACACTTGTTGGTGTACCTGTATATCTTGGGTTAGAGTATCCCTGTAATAATATAGATAAAACCATTATTATTATTGTTCATTATGTCAGTGAAAAGAGAAATCAAAGAAAAATTAAAAGGTGAGAGTAACCTCATGATCATGATTATGAAGATCCAAAACGTCTAGTGTACTTGATTTACTTCCAAAGTACAAAAGCAAAAAGCCTTAGCAGTTTCATGACCCGTGTGGAATTGAGTGGACATGTTCAAAGTACTGTTAAAAGATGATATATTAATCTCACTTTCCACCCATTACCTCTAATAATTAGTAATTTATAGAATTGAAAAGTGATTTGGAAACAAGAATCCTGAACTTAAGGATAAAAATGGACAGCAATAATGGGATCAGACAGTGATTTGACCTTTTTATTTGACCATATTTTTGGTGGAGCATATGAAGATCATGTATGAGCAAATATTAGGCCATTAAGAAATTTAATAATGGAATTATTGAGAGGCGCAGGGCATCTAACTCTTCAGGAAGTAAAAACAAAGCTTGAAACTCAGTGGAGCATTCTGAAAGGTTTGAAAAAGTATAGAGTTTAAGTTACGGAGAAAAACACAAGTTAATGAATCCATGATGTAAAAGCATTCATTCACTCCTAGAGAGGATGGCAGTTCTGTAAGCTCTTCTGAATTGCTCGTGGGAGGTGATAAATCTCAATTATAAAGGAATATGTTAATAGGGTTTAATTGTGCACAAGCTTGCTATAAAAATATTTTACACATACATTCAATTATATGTTGCCATATTGGTTAATGAGTTTTAAAAGTACTTGACTTGACACGTCATACTCATTAAATGATGTAGTATTGAGAGAAACTCCAATCCCACGTTGAAAATAAATAAGAATGAGAAATAGTTTATATACAGTGACATCCCTTATCTTACTAGTTGATTTGCAAAACTAAGTTAGACTTAAATTCCAAGATGGTATCAGAGCCCACTGATTGAGCCAGTCACCATTTATTCATGCACCAAACCCAATAGTACTGATCGTGAGGGAGAGTATTAAGAGAAACTTAAGTCCCACATTGAAAATAGTTAAGGCATCAGAGTTTATATACAAGGGCATGTCTCACCTCACAAGCCGTTTTTGTAAGGTTGAGTTAGACCCAAATTTCTCCTTGTGTGCCAACACATTATTGAATTCATGTATAAAATATATTTACATCAATTCAAACTAAATTCTATGTAACACCTTCATGTAGTAAATTTCCCCACCATTAATTGGATTGTTTTCTAGAATGATGTCGACCTATAAGGTCTTTTCTCTATGATTTTGGGAAGCAATCAAAAGTTGGAGAAATTTGGCCAAATAATTAGAAAGAAACAAAGACTCTAATTAATTGCTACTAATAGTTGGACAAGGATTTGTGATATTGATCATGAATAGAACAAACAAACCTTGCAAGCGTGTGGATTTGAAAGTGTAACTTGGCAGTTCTTCTTACACGATTTTGAATGGCCCCTTATGGATGCTAGCTTATTGAAATGGTAAATTTCATTATGTCACTAACAAATCATGTTTAGGGTTATATCAATTGGTATTATTATTGAGGATTCAAAAGTCCAACTTGCTGACTCTAATGCACGTGTGCCATGCATTTAGGACAAAATTACCTATGATTGTACACTAGTAGACCATATTAAAGGGTCCACTTTCAATCCAAATCATGAATATCTCTCTCTCTCTCTCTCTCTCTCTCTCTCTCTCTCTCTCTCTCTCTCTCTCTCTCTTCCTCTTTATTTCTCTCTCAATTTCCCTCTCACTAAAGTGACTAAACTCATCTATACATTTACATCTGACGCTAGTCTGACGTCAGCATTGGTGTGGGCCCTCCCACCAATGTTGACGCCAATTTCTCCTCCCCCCCTTTTTTTTGATATTTTCATTTTCATCCCCCTTTTTTTCTTCATATTTTCATTTTTAAGAATACATTAAAATTTAGCTGAAAAAAAATTCAACTATTCAAATATGCAAAATTTGTGCCTTCGTAATCGATTTGGTTAGGTGAAACAAAATATAATTTCGTGGCAAAATATGTAAAGTGTGATGCTAAGTAGTGTGTTTTGAGATACTTTAGTATTGGGAAAAAAAATTAACCGTTCAAATGCTCAACGTTCGGTCATCAATATCGAAAAAAAAATTAATTGTTTGAATGCGCAAAATTTGTTTTGGTGAAAAAAAATCAAAACAAAATATGTAAAATTCGATGGTAAGTAGTGTGTTTTTTTTATACTTTAGTATTCGTAAAAAAATGTAACTGTTTGAATGCGCAAAATTTGTTTTGGTGAAAAAAATCAAAACAAAATATGTAAAGTTTGATGCTAAGTAGTGTGTTTTTTTATACTTTATTGTTCGTAAAAAAAACTCATCTATTCAAATATGTTATGTAGTGTGTTGTTGTCTGAGATCTTATGTAATGTGATAATGCGTTAAACTAAAGTTATTTGGTTATCATTTGTTGTCTATATTTTAATGGATCAATTTCATTTGTGTGCTGATTTTTTTTAAAAAAAAAATTAACTGTTTGAATTATAAATTAGGCAAAATTACACTAGAGGTCCTTTAAGTTATTTAATTGTAACAAGTTGGTCCTTTAAGTTTTTTTCGTACCACTTAGGTCCACTACAAGAAAAACTGTTTTTACCGGCCAGGACTTTCCGGCGGATCGAAAAATTTCCGGCGGATTTTATCCGCCGAAACATTACCGGCGGATTTGTTGGTTTTTCCGGCGGATTTTTTTCTTCCGGAACATTTCCGGCGGAATTTTAGGTATTTCCGGCGGATTTTAGTCTATGAATTTTTTTTAAAAAAAAAAATCCGCCGTTAAGGTCTTTTTCGGCGGATTTTTTTGAAAAAAATGCAGGGTAAATCCGCCGGAACCCCCCTCAATCCGCCGGAAATGACGAACCGACTAAAATCCGCCGGAAACGTCATTTCCGGCGGATTTTTTGAAAAGAGCAGGGAATTTGATTTTTGAAAATCCGTCGGAAACCCCCTAAATCCGCCGGTAAGTGACATTTCCGGCGGATTCTCCTTTTGACCGTTGGACTTCGGTTCTTCTATATAATCCCTTCTCCATTCTCCACTTCTTCTTCACACCTCTACCAATACTCTCATTCTCTCTACTAAATCTCTTCTTGAAATTCCTCTTTCCTCTCTCTACTAAATCTCTTCCTCTCTTTGGCAAATTTCTTCGATCTAAGCCATACCAGCTGCCCCAACAGCAGTCACCCCACCAGCCAAACCGGCCAAACCAGCACCCCCAGCGGCGGTCACCCCAACAGCCCCACATCGATCTTAATAATATCGATTCGATTAGTGCTTTTCTTGCATCTGATGATACCTATTATCAGGGTGATGAGTCAGACCAGCAGCTTTGCATCTGATAATATTAATTTTTTAAATAATTTTTTTATTTTTTAAAAATAATTAAATTTAAAAAAAAACGGTTTTTCCGGCGGATTTGTGGACTTTCCGGTGGATTTTTCGGTTTTATAAAAAACGGTTTTATTTTTTAAAAATAATTAAATTTAAAAAATAATTAAATTCATACAATTTTTTTTGGATTTTTCGGCGGATTATCCGCTGGAAATTTCCGGCGCCACGAAATCCGCTGGAAATTTCCGGCGATAATCCGCCGGAAACCGTTTCCTGCGGGCTGGCTACCGGCGCCAAAAATCCGCAGGAAAGTCCACATTTTCGGCGGATTTTTGGCTTTTCCCGCGGATTTTGCCCGCCGAAAAGTCAAATTTTTCTTATAGTGGTCCTTTAAGTTAGATAATGTGTACACTGTTAGTATTTTTTTCATTTTTCATTACAAAAAACCCAAGTTGGCACTAATAGAGCTGACATGGTCGTGATGGAGCCTACGTATGATCTGTCTCGTAACAATTTGGACATTTAAGACTGCCGTCATGTAATAATTTGGTCCTTTTAATGTAAATGAAAAAGAAGATGAACCATTTTTTTAATTTTTAAGTTGAATGTATCAAATTGTTATATGACAGTAGTCTTAAATGACCAAATTGTCACCAGATAGATGACACGTAAACTCTGTCATGGCCACGTCATCTCTATTAGTGCAAACTTGGATTTTTTGTAACTAAAAATAAAAAAGGACTAACGGTGGTACGTACACATTATGTAACTTAAAGGACCTAAGTGGTACGAAAAACACTTATAGGACTAACTTGTTACAATTAAATAATTTAAAGGACCTCTAGTGTAATTTTGCCTATAAATTACTATGCTACCTTATTTCCATTGGACAATTACTTATGTTTGAATTATAAATTCCCGTTAATTTGTGTGCTGATTTTTAATTTATCCATCAAGTTTTAATATCACAACAATTAAGTACTCGCTAAAGCTTTGACCCCGTGCATCTCACGGGTCCGACGCTAGTTTCTATAGTTTGGGGCATGTGGAAGCCATTCTGTTTAATCATATAATTAAACTTCTTTGTATATTGCTAAGTAGTAAATCTGTTGATTACTGAACGATCTCAACCGATCTGGTGAAATTCATGTGAGTTTCACTATTTTGAAAATGAGACTCACATGAATTAAACTAAAACATAAAGTCAATGTTGAAAGGAGAGTGTCAAAGACCGTATCACTAGCATTTCGCGACAAGAGAAATGGATGCCGACATAAAGAACTTAATTTACATAAACAGGAGACTCATTATTGTAATTGAATGGAGTTGTTGTTGTAATGTGTTCTTATGCAAGATTAATGCGCTTTTGTACTAATGCTTGCTTACTTGACCATCTTGGAAGCACTAGTAAATGTTCAAATCTGAATCTTCCACTGATCTTATTCTAATAGATATTCTTGTACTCTCGTCCTAGTCCTAGCAAACTGTCTATGCAGTTTGTTTGTATAAATATTTTGTTATACTACTTCGATACCTATTCCTCATTTTTTATTTACAAGAATTATCCTCATATTTTTGTATCTAAAGGCAGGAATGTGATTTAGATCCAAAAAAAAATGTTATATATCCAAATCATTTTCCCATCCATGTTTATCAATGGAGATAGAATCTAGCAGAAGAGGTTAGTCTCTCATAACATGTCAAATCAAAGTTTGAATTCATGTTAGGATGCCAACATTAACAGGATTACCTCCAATTAAACGAACTGTGAGAAACAAAAAAAAATGCATGATTCGTGTAAACAAGGAAGTGCAAAAAACAAAATTGTACGAAAGCATAGAAGAAGAAAATGAAATAGAAAGAAAAAGGAAATGAATAACATTTTTTCAAAAGAAGGTATAGATTTTTTTATATAAAAATTTTTGGTGATTGGATGGTGCCCTAATCTAAGACATAGAATACGTATGTGTTCTTAGAGTTTTTACATTAGAATTTACATTAACCTCACTCTAAATAAATTAACAAGGATTCAAACTTCCAAACCTGTCAAGTATCAAACCATGTTTTGCTCCACTAATTGGAGCTAAGGAGAAGTTATTAATATTGGCAAGCATGCAAAAAAAAAAGGATAAAACAGGAATTACAAAATATGTTAGTTGTGACCACAAGAAATAAATAGAATTAGTGTGTTTAGTTCTGGGGTGGCAAAATTTGATTTTGAATGAAAATGAGTGAATGTAAAGTGATTTATGTTTGGATGAATTCACGTAAAAGCGAGTTGAATAACAAATTTGAGAGTTAAAAAATCACTTTTGAAGCAAAAACTGCAAATCTTAGCTTAAAGTTAGAATTCATTCTAAAGTGAAATCATTTTTACTCGAGCACACTTAAACATGTCAAAAACAATTTTATATCACCCGAATATATCTGGCTTAAAAGTGAATCCAAACATACTTCAAGCATTGTAAATGGAAGTGTTGATTAATAACATTTTTGAAGAGGAGCTAATTAATTATCTAAAGGGCCTCATTGTATTTCGTTACACAGGGCAAAAAATGACATCATGCTCTTTGTGTGTTGCAAACTAGACTCATAGTAAAATGGTCATGGTGGGGTTAGGGACGGATGATTTCAGGCTAATGCAAGAATTCCCATCCATATATTATAACTAGTGCCTTTTACTCTCTTCTTTTGAATATTATTGGGGTCCCTTTAGGCTCATATGCAGTGACGGATCCAGAAATTTTTGTTAGTGGGGGCAAAAATTTGGTCCATAATATTTTTATATAAGAAAACCGCTATAAATTTTAACAAAATATCTAGTTTCGTGATAAAAAAATTTAATCCCAAAATCTAATGTGTTTGGTATCAAGTATCTTCGGTGTTAGAAGAGAAGTCAAAATTAGAAGAATAAAGAGAGAAAATATTTAGAAATGTATTCTCACTTTTATCTCTTATACCTTTTTACATGTATTTGTTTATAAAAACTATCTCATGAGGGCAACATCTATTTTTTTAAGGGGGCAAAACATATTTATTAAGCATATATAGACTAAAAATATTGAACTAAGTGGGGGCAAATGCCCCCAATTAGGATCACATGGTTCCGTCCCTGCTCATATGATTCTTCTTTAGGAGCTTTAGTACTTTTTTTTCTTTGGCAAGGAAGAGGTAGGAGAGTCTTGTTAAAACCTTTTGATCCAAACTCTCTTAGGGAAAATTATTTAAAAGGAAAATAAGTACTCTCCCCTATTATTATTAAAAAGATCAAAAAATGAGAGTAACAGAAAGTCCAAGGGGACCAAACCCTTGGCAGTAACTCTAAATTTATTTAAGAGTAAATTGTCAAATTAGTCTCTAAGTTTATACATATTTCCTATTTAATAAGTCCTAAAGTATATTAAAATAATAAGTAGCTGTTAAAGTATGTGATATCGGTAAAATTACTTCCTAAAGTTTTATAAATAGTTTCTTACGGAGATTAATAAAATTATTGTGAATAAAGTGGATGTCTAATGCAATTGTAACTCCTAGGCATTATTCCTTATTATTATTATTCATCATTGTATATGTTAAATGCAAATCATAGGTTACAATACTTGAGCCTATAAATAGGACTCATATGACATTGTAGAAGATACATTTGAAGAGTACAATACAATAGCTCTATTATTCTCTCATCTTCTATTCTTGTTCTTGCTCTATTTGAGTTTATTTCATAACACGTTATCAGCACGAAGTTCTATCAAAATGACGGCTTAATAAGCTTGGAGGCTATTGGGCAAAGATATGGTTTCTTCTACTATCTTATAGTTAATCTAACTCATATTATCATGTTTTGTTTTCTTATAGTTTTTATTTTATCATGTGAATATGTTATATTTCTTGTATAAAATTTTATTGAGAATTTTATTTAGCTACCATGGTTATCATGTTTTCTATTTTTGATGAATTCCTGAAGAATTCAACATTCAAGCATCCCTGTTGGATTGCACAAGGACAACTATTTGTCTATTCTTGATGAATTCAAGCCTAGAAGGATTGCACAAAGAACTTGAAGCATATCGTGTTTGTCCCATATTCATGATGAATTCTAAAAGAATTCCCTAGTCAAACATCCCAGAAGGATTGCATAAATAACTTAATATTGAAGCATCTTGTAGGATTGCTCAAAGTGTGAATGTTTGTAATATAGTTCTCGAAAATCTTAAAAAAAATTGTGTTATAGTTCTTGAAGAACTTAAAAAACAAATTTATTAACATTCAAACCATCCCTGGAGGATTGTTCAAATAATGATGGTAAACATATAAATTCGTTGTATAGTTCTTGAAGAGCAAATTGTTAGAAAGTATGATTTTTCTTGATCATCACTAGTGAAAGATTTGTGGTCAAGTTCTTGAAGAACTAAACCTTTAGACCATGATTTTAATCTAAATGATCTATTTGATCTTAGTATAATTGAATCAAAGGAATATAAGGGAAAATTTACTTGAATATGCTCTTGGAGTAGCACAAATGAGAAAATATTTTCAAGAGTATTTTGAATCAAGATTATGTGTTGCTGTAATGGAAAAAATAATCAAAACCACTCAATGAATTGAACTTTATTCCTAGAAGAGAATGAATCAAATTAAAACATTGAGTACAACAAAAGTAAGTTGTGGTTATGATCATTGATGTAGTAAATGTTACCGTTATCCTTTATGAAAGGTTTCTTTGACCACAAAAATATGAGGAACAAAAAGTTTTCACAGATTGATACCACATTTATTCTCTCAAGTCTCATGGAAACTAATAAAGTTTCAACGATATTAACCTAAGAGGAGATCATGTGGAAAAATAAATTTTCTTTGAGTTTGTACTAAATGTATATTAGTACACACATGCTACCTTAAACCAGAAGTTTAAGGATTATAATAAGTTTATCGTTGGCAAGACCGATTATAATAAGTTTGTACTAAATGTATATTAGTACACTCTTTTTCTTTCACTGAGATTTTTTCCCATTGGGTTTTTTTCTTAGTAATGTTTTAATAAGGTATATCCTTAATAGACATCCAAGAGGGAGTATTGTGAATAAAGTGGAGGTCTAATGCAATTGTAACTCCTAGGCATTATTCCTTATTATTATTCATCATTGTATATGTTAAATGCAAATCATAGGTTACAATACTTGAGCCTATAAATAGGACTCATATGACATTGTAAAGATACATTTGAAGAGTACAATACAATAGCTCTATTATTCTCTCATCTTCTATTCTTGTTCTTGCTCTATTTGAGTTTATTTTATAACAAAAATAGATTAATTTATTAAAAATTTGGTGCAAATTTAAGAATACTAATGCAAATTTAAAATTTCAAGGGGTTCAAATAAAATTTATGTAAGAATATTAGTACAACTTTTTTCAGAGACTTCAACCGAAACCAACATAGGTACATGTGTCTTTTCCCGCATCAAGATTGGGAATCCATTTCCCTAATCACGTCGTGGATGTAGTTGAAACCTCCCCATCTGTATGCAAAATGAAGCCGATGGGACAATTAGGAAGATTTTGAGACCATGCAAGATTCATGATGCACAGAACACAGCCTTGAAAAGTTCAGGTTAGATGGGATAAAGATCTTCAATCAAATCAGGAGGTATTCATTTTCAATATTGATTGATATGGCGATGGACAAAGTGGTGCCCTAAAGTTGCATGCCTAGAAAATGGCTACTGTGCATGTGTCTAGAGATATGACTCAGAGGGCTGGTCCAATAGACCAATACTTAGTAAGGCCTAGAGCGATCTCAATGTGAGGCCTGAGATTAAAATAAGAGGAACTCTTAATATTTAGTTGAATATACTTTTAACACTATTTTCTTGTATTTCAATGAAAAAAAATGTTGGGCATTTTAATAGCAACAAAAAATTGGATTAAAAATTTAAATCTCGTTAAAAATATTATTTAAATAACTTAAATTGATAATTTAAGTGGCCTTTTTATTGGGTTTTTCTTGTGTGATTAGAGTTGGAGAATCTTGTGATAAATGAATTAAAATTTTATTTAATATTACATAGTGAATTCTGTTTTCAAACAATAAATTGTTGCTACCTCAAATGATAAGTGGTAACATCGACTCTTAACAAATGTTTGATCCTTGTTGGGGCATGTTTTATTTAGGCGCCAAAAAAAATAATTACAAGTTATCTAATTGATCAGTGAATAATACCAAATTAATAGTAGAATAGATTCATAGATGCCACTGTCTGTTATTTTGTCCTTTCCACTCTTTGCCAGCATAGCTTCATTGCTTTCTTTTACTTCTTTGGAGAAAAGACCAGCTACCACTATAGCCAGATCTTGCAGATTAAAATTCTATTTTGGTTTAAATACGTTTTTACCCCTGCAAATAGGGGGTGTTTTGCTTTTACCCCCTGCAATTTTTTTTTTTAAAAACACCTTGCAAATATCACTTTTTTGCTTTCGGTCCTTCTGTTAAGATGGACGTTACAAAAATGTCTACGTGGCATTTTTTATTCTTTTCTAATTTCTTTTAATGTTGCTGGGCTGCCATGTCATTAGTTTTTATTTTAATTAATTTTAATTAATTGAGAGAGAGAAATCTACGGGGGAGAGAGGGAAGAGAGAGAGAGAGAGCCCAACGAGAGAGAGGAGTATTGAGAGAGAGAAATCTGAGGGAGGGGAGTATTGAGAGAGAGAAATCTGAGGGAGTGGTTATGATGGTGGTGGTGCTCGCCGCCGCCAACGACAAAAATGGAGAGGGGGGAGGTGACGGTTTCGGTGGTGGTGAGAGGTGGCTGTGGTGAGATCTTCTTCTCCCTTTTTCTGGGTTCGTTTCGTTTTTATGGTGGAGGGGGTTACGGTGGCAAAAGGGGAACAGATCTGGCAAAAGGGGAACATATCTGGCAAAAGGGGGACGAGGCTTCGCGAAAATGGTGGCTGTGGTGAGATCTTCTTCTCTCTTTTTTTGTGGTGGTCGTGGTGGCTTGCGGTTTCTTGTTTCTTCTACGAGAGAGAGAAATTTTGAAAATTTCGTGGAGAGAGAGGGAAGTTTCAGGGAGAGAGAAAGAAAGAGACGGTGATTGAAGAAGAGAAGTGGAGGACGAACGACGGTCTGAGAGAGGGAACGACTGAGAGAGACGGTGGTGTGGGGTGGTTGACGATGCGAACGGAGACGGAGGGACAATGGGGCGAGATTCGTGAACGGAGGGAGGGGAAGACAGTGACGACGAGGGTTTGTGAGAGTGTGGAAGTGACGATGGGGCGAGATTCGTGAACGGAGGGAGGGGAAGATTAATCACAAATATTCCAGTAATTTGAGTCATTTTGAGTGTAACTACTAATGGCCAATTTTAGATTTTGGCACTTTGCGCTCTTGAGAATATGATTCGAGAGGAACTCTAACAACACACTCTCTTATTGGTTGAAGTCAAATGAGATTCATGTGACTTGGTCGGCCCCACTACAATAAATAGTTGGATTTACTTGAATTACAACTAATAAAAGTATGTGTCGAAAAGAGTGTGTTGTTAGTATTCCTCTATTATCCAATTATGTAATTTAACTGATTAACATTCAGAAATTCAAAGGGTAGGGAAGTAGCAACCAAAACACATATCAATGGCTCATAAACTACAACCACACAAAAGAGAGATGGACCACAAAATGGGCCTAGCTGATTAAAGAAAGAAATGATCTTTCTTGATTAACCTAATAGAGAGCTATTATAATGTCTATTCTGTTTGTTTATCACCCTATCACTATCTTTAACATAATTACATCAACTTAATGACCCCTTTCAGAAAAGTGCTAAAGCCATTTTCCGTTCTAAATGTTATTATCTTTCCTCCAAATCTTCTATATATATATGAAGATAAAAAAACAAAGTTAAAGTTTCACATCATCTTAATTTTTTTGTCTATACCTCTCTTCATGTATGTTAAGTGAAGCATTATCAAAATTAATGAATATTGAAAAAAGAGAGAGCTATAGACATAAAATATATATGACATGATGATGTTATATTTCAACAAAACAGGATAAATTCCTAATTATTATTACCAAATAAAAAAAAGGAAACAAGATAATCAACAAGTGTCTACGTGGGGAACCAAAAATGAGAAAGCTTCTTTACATGATTTTCAACTCCACTATTTTTCTTATATGACAGTCTACTATTAGTGAATCACTAGCTAACAAATTGAATTACAAATCAGACTGCAATTTCCATTAAATTTCAACCCACCACTTGAGAGGTTAACCACAAAGAATCACTATAAAAGGAAGAGTTTACCTGAATGAAAAACCAATAACCAATTAACCATCATGGTCATGTCCTTATCTTTGAACAAAACATATTACAATGATAAAAGAATAAAGAAGCTGGTTCATGTGTTCACAGCTTCTTCTCTTCCTCTATAAACAAATTAAGTCTTTTCCCTCTCGACAATCCCAAAACAGATAATCTTTTCTCTTCTCTCAGCATCAGCAATATGTCATTTCTTCACAAAATCTCCCTTCTCACCTTGATACTCTCAATAAGCTCTTTTTTCTTTACATGTTGTAACTCTCTTGATGAACAAGGCCAAGCTCTTTTAGCATGGAAGGAGAGTTTAAACAGTACTGCAGATGCATTAGCATCATGGAACCCTTCAAACACAAGTCCATGCAACTGGTTTGGAGTGCACTGCAATTCACAAGAAGAGGTGGTGGAGATAAACATGAATTCCATGAACTTGCAAGGTTCATTTCCTTCAAATTTTCAACCTTTGAGATCCTTGAAGGTTCTTGTTCTCTCATCAACTAACATCATAGGAAGGATTCCAAAAGAAATTGGAGAGTACCAAGAACTCATTGTCATTGATCTCAGTGGCAATTCTCTCTTTGGTGAAATCCCAGAAGAAATTTGCAGGCTAAGAAAACTGCAAAGTTTAGCTCTCCATACAAACTTTCTTGAGGGAAATATTCCATCTCACATAGGAAGTTTATCAAGTCTTGTGAACTTGACACTCTATGATAATAAACTGAGTGGTGAAATTCCAAAGAGTATTGGTTCCTTAAGCAAGCTACAAGTATTCAGAGCAGGAGGGAATGAGAACCTCAAAGGTGAGCTTCCATGGGATATTGGAAACTGTACTAACTTAGTCATGTTAGGCCTTGCAGAAACCAGCATTTCGGGTAGTCTTCCTTCTTCAATAGGGAAGCTGAAAAGAATTCAGACGATAGCCATTTACACGACTCGGTTATCAGGCTCTATCCCAGAAGAGATAGGGAATTGCAGTGAACTGCAGAACCTGTACTTGTATCAGAACTCAATTTCTGGTTCAATTCCACATCAAATTGGAGAGCTCAACAAGCTTCAGAATCTACTCTTATGGCAAAACAATATCGTCGGTACCATCCCGGAAGAGATTGGTAGCTGCAAAGAGCTTAGTGTCATAGACTTATCAGAAAATCTTCTCACAGGTAGCATACCAATCAGTTTCGGACAGCTGTCAAATCTCCAAGGTCTTCAGCTGAGTGTTAATCAGCTGTCAGGTACTATACCTCATGAAATTTCAAACTGCACTTCATTGACTCAGCTGGAAGTTGACAATAATGCTATTTCTGGAGAGATTCCTTCAGTTATTGGCAACTTGAAAAGCTTGACACTCTTCTTTGCCTGGAAGAACAAGCTAACAGGAAAAATCCCGGATAGTCTTTCACAGTGCCGAGATCTTCAAGCGCTCGATCTGTCTTACAACAACTTAACTGGTCCAATACCGAAACAACTATTCAGTTTGAGGAATCTCACTAAATTGCTGCTTCTTTCCAATGACTTGTTAGGCTTAATACCACCAGATATAGGGAACTGCACAAGTCTCTATAGGTTGAGGTTAAATCAGAATAGATTGATTGGTACTATTCCATCTGAGATTACCAATTTGAAGAATTTGAGTTTTTTAGACATGAGCAGCAATCATCTTGTAGGAAAGATTCCTCCAACAATATTCAGATGCCAAAATCTTGAATTCCTGGATCTCTCCCACAACAAGCTCTCAGGGAATTTAGATGCTCTTTCCGACCTTCAAAATTTAGTCTCCTTAAATGTTTCCTTTAATGACTTCTCTGGTGAACTTCCTAACACCCCATTCTTCAGGAACCTCCCTCTCAGTAATCTCATTGCAAATAATGGTCTTCACTTTTCCAATGACGTTGTAACTCCCGCTAACAGAATTGGAGCCAAAGATCATGCCAGATTAGCTATGAAGATTATATTGTTCATTCTCTTAAGCACCAGTGCAGTACTAGCATTGCTCACAATCCGTGTATCGGTTCATGCTTATATAGCTAACAAAGCACTCGTGGCGAATAACAGTTGGTTGATGACTTTGTATTACAAGTTTGAATTCTCTATTGATGACGTTGTCCGGAGTTTGACACCATCGCACGTGATTGGAACTGGAAGCTCTGGAGTTGTGTACAAGGTAACAGTTCCAAATGGACAAACACTAGCAGTTAAAAAGATGTGGTCATCATCTGAGTCTGGAGCATTTAGTTCTGAAATTCAAATGCTAGGTTCAATCAAGCACAAGAACATAATCAAGCTTCTTGGTTGGGCATCTAGTAAGAATATGAAGCTGCTATTTCATGACTACCTTCCTAATGGAAGCCTAAGCTCATTACTTCATGGTTCAGGCAAGGAAAAACCAGAATGGGAAACTAGATATGAAGTTATCTTAGGCCTGGCTAAGGCACTTGCATATTTGCACCATGATTGTGTGCCTTCTATTTTGCATGGAGATGTCAAATCCAGCAATTTGTTATTAGGTCCGGGCTATCATCCTTACCTTGCTGACTTTGGCCTAGCTAGAATTACAAGTGAAAATGGTGACAATACTAACTCCAAGCCAGTTCAAAGGCCCCCCTTCCTTGCTGGTTCCTATGGATACATGGCTCCAGGTAATTTTCCCACTTAGTTTGAAAACTTTTTAATACTTAGAGTGAATCACCAAGTTAGTTCATGAGTTTGTGGACTGCTGCCAACTTAGTCCATGAAATTTAGCTGAAGTCGAAAAACTTACTTTATATTAGTCCTTTTGGACAGTCTCTGAAATTTTCTAGTAGAAACTAATGTGATCGAGAATTTTCAATAATTTTAGAGACTAAGTTGACAACAACCAACAATTGCAGGGACTAAATTGATGATTCACGCTTAATACTTACATAACCCATTGAGCAGTACTAATTTCTGTTGTTTTGGTATGTCATGCGTGCAGAGCACGCATCAATGCAGCGGATCACAGAGAAAAGTGATGTATACAGTTTTGGTGTGGTCCTACTTGAGGTGCTGACAGGAAGACACCCATTAGACCCAACTCTACCTGGGGGTGCAGACATAGTGCAGTGGGTTAGGAAGCACTTGGCCAGAAAAGGAGACCCATCTCACATTCTTGACCCAAAGCTGAGAGAGAGGACTGATCCTACAATGCATGAAATACTACAAACTCTAGCTGTATCACTTCTCTGTGTCAGTACAAGAGCTGATGAACGTCCAACAATGAAGGACACTGTTGCTATGCTCAAGGAAATTCGACCTGCTGTTGAAGCCTCAAGGGCATGTCCTAAGAATGTAGTTTCAGATGAACCTTCTAATTGTTGAGGCCCTTAAATTCTCAGATGACTCAATCTGTTAAACAACTATGTAACTTATGGAGAACCTGTGATTCATAATATCATATTCATATCAATTGTGAACGGTCAAATAGAATGCCAATTAGAGGTGGCCAGAATTACTAGAGTTATTCAAATGTAATCTCAGATATAATAAAGTAACGCAGTCTAGCCTTTCACTCGAGTTTTCAGTCTAATTGGTTTCTCATCAGTCACTGATGATGTCTTTTTGACCTCTGTCAATGCTTGCTTTCACCTAACATTTTAAGTTTGGATGTTAGGATAATCAGCTTAACTAAGCTTTTATTCGATAAACTATACTACTAAGCTTAATTAAATGCTTATTCATCAGTTTTTTTTATAAAGTATGAATATACTGATATACTGATACAAATGCTAATGTCATAAAATTAGTCCAAATAAATTTCAAATAAGTTCTTCTAAATACCACTTAATAATATATTTCTTGGGGCACAAGTATGCAAATCTTCTAAATAAGTTCTTCTTGGGCCACATGAGGCTTAACTGTTCTTGAAGAGGAGGACAACCTAGGGGCTTGTGGAACCTAAAAGAATAAATAATTGGCTTACCTTTTTGGATATGGTATTTGGAATTAGAACTTATGCATATAGAATAAGATTTCTAGTAGATTGCATCTCACTCACTCCCCCACTCACTCACATTCAGCCTGTCGATTGAAACAGAGACCACAATAGATGGTCCCATCCCACGTTCAAGACCTAGCATATTGATATACCATTTGAGAGAGACTTTGTAGCGATTGGAAAGTCCTCCAGAAGCACATATACCAAGTTGGAACTGAAAGTCTGTATTGTATTGTATACCAATCATATCATATACACGTGAATCTGCAGGACCATTGATGAAAGATAACATGCATAGTATAAGGAACTAGATAGACATACAGCACAGCAGAGCAGTTACACAGCCAAAATTGACAAGAGAATCTTCCATCACGTGCAAATTCACAAAATTTTCTGCACTAATCAAAAAACTCATTTCATATTCCATAGTTTCTTTCTTAGTAAATTGAATCATTTCTCATTTCATTAAATTAACCAAAACACTAAAGGCTCAAAATTCTGAACACCAACAACAAAATCTAGTTCTCAGAGTAACAAAAACAAGACTATTGAAGATAATAATAAAGAAGACTAATCGACGGTTTGCATGATATCTTCAGGAGCAAACTTGGTACCCTTCTCCTTATCAGCAGCAGCACGACCCTTCGCCTTACGATCAAGTAACGACTTGCGATCCTTATCCAAACGGAGTTTCGTGATAACTATTTTGGAAGGGTTAATGCCGACGTTGACGGTTGAACCGTTAACTTTCTCGCGGGTAATGCGTTCGATGTGGATCACCCACTTCCGACGGTACACCTGAACTACCTTTCCTTCGCGTCCTTTGTATGTTCCCCTTACTATTTGCACCTCGTCGTCTTTCCGAACTGGCATTGAACGTACATTGTACTTCGATCGAAGGTCACCGGACACCGGTGCGCTCATTAGCACTCTCCGTATGCTTGATGGTGCTGTGAAATGCGCCTTTCGGCTCTTTCGCCGGCTACTTGAAACCCTTGGATTGAATTTCATCCTCTCTCGCTGAAGGGTTAGGGTTTCGTTATCCTACTTCCCTCAAATTTAGGGTTTTCCAATTGCACTATTTTTTTTGTTTTAATTTTAAATTGTTTGATTGATTGGGCCTCTAGATTAACTGTGGTTCAATGTGTGGGTTGAGCTGAATTTAGATGTAGCCTATGTTTGTCGAGAGAATTTTTTTTTCTACCTCTACCTACACTCACTCTCACTCTTTCACGGATTCGGATTCTCTGTTGTTAAATTTAGCAGCAATCAAGATCTCAGCCGTAGCATATAGATCTAACGGTCTAAACTTAAAGTTGTGTTTTATATATTATGTTTTGTTGTTAAATCATAACCGTTAAATTTTTATATAATGGCCAATATTTATTGACTGTCGTGACTACACCATTTTACGACTGCTGGGAATCTGAGTCCCTCATCATTTCCCCTTCATGCTCTCTCTCTCTCCCAACTACCTGTCTTCTCCCCGACACTCCCCTCTCTCATTCTCTTCACCACCACCATCACACCACTTCCTTCTCCCACAATCTCCTTGCACGTTGATCTCCGTCTCGCACCACCTTGGTTCGCCTTCTTCTTCCCCTTTCTATGTTTTTATTTTATTTTATTTTTCTGCGCTTTAGTATCGTCTGGTACCATGGTATTAGACAATTTCGATACTAAAGTACCAGACGTGTATTTTTTGAACTATCTAATACACGTCTGTTACCAAAGTACCAAAATTGTTCGATACTAAAGTATAAGACGTGTATCAGACAATTCAAAAAATACCCATCTAGTACCTTAATACCAAAACTGTCAAGTACCATGGTACCGAGTGGTTAAACAAAATTTTCGCCCAAAATTTTAATTTTTAGACAGAGGGAGGAAGAAGGTTATTTAATTTTAGGGTTATTTTTACTAATTTCATTGAGTTTGGAGAGTGCGAAAAGATTGAGCCTTATCGAGAAATGGGAGCGAAAGCAAGTGTTTGGTTCTATGGCAAAATATCTCACAATCACGCTTGAGTTGGTAAAAGGAGGTTTGGCCATTAATAATAAAATTATATTCATCTATAATAAAATTTTATTTATCATAACAAATAAAAAAGAATTTAATCTATTATATACACCATCATTGTACAAAATCTTATACAACGTCAACCAATCACAAAACGACACATCATATAAATGGTTTGACTTTATCTCAACTACCTTAAAAAGTCACGCATACCATGATTTTTTTATTAATTGATGGTGTAAAAAAAGTTACAACAACGGTGTATACGAAATTATCAATTACATCCCTAATAAAAAATTGAAGGTAATTATATTAAAATTAAATGATTTATTATTTAAGGATGGTTAAAGGAAAACTTCACATTATTCTTTATATACATATATAAAAAAAAAACAAAAAACCCAGAGCGTGAGATTCAGCAGTTGGGGCTGATCCTCCATTAATAAAGAGTCGGGGGTTCGATCCCCGCCTTTGGTATGAAGCAGCGTTAAAACTCTGGGCCAACTGTCCTGCCCCTCGAGGCACCTACAATGAGCGAGAGATTAGTCACTGTTGTATGTGCGATGGATACCCGGGTTTACCCAAAAAAAAAAAGGAAAGTTTGAGCTGCTACCGGAGAGTTCTGAGAACAGGATGTCTGCATCCACGGAGGCCTAGGCCCTGGACGTCTCCATCACTATGAAATTTTTCAAAATATGTCATTGTATCATTGATGGCACTCATTCAGCTCTAGAAACTGTAAATGCCGGTTGATGACTTTAATTGGATAGAAATGTTATTGCTTATAATTTGTCTAGCGTAAGCACACTTTAAAACAAGCTCACAACAATTGTTTTCAGATAATATGAGCACCATCCAATCCAAGAATGAGCACACAGTTGACTCACGAGTCACAAGTAGCACTTACCTAGTGGTGCTTTGTGCTTTATCTCACTCAGCCTCAATGTGGAAAAAAAAGTAGCTTCAATGTACTCAGACAAGTGCAGTCTTTGTGCAAATTGAAGCAATGAAATGCTAGTTTATGAGACAATGGACAACCCTACCATATTACACACACTATACAATTCATAAAACATGTATGGACCCCACCAAATAGATTTCCAGATTGGTATGAATTTCTGATGTCCCATTTGTGCACTATGGAGGATTCTGCTCTTGCTTGTCTAGTTTCTTTACTATGAAGCTAATGACATTCCAGTCAAAGCCGCGATATTGAAGCCATCGAATGATCCTTGATTTTCTTGTCTCCTTAGGCACATTCTGACCTCTGGACCACTGCTTTGAGGCCTGAATATAAAGATGATCAATGGAATGTTTTGACAAGCCAATAACTGAGTTCTCATCTCCAGCACAATCATTGTCTTTAAAAGTAACTTCAACTGCCTTTTCAGCATCATCTTGACTAACTCCCTTCTTGAACAGTGCCTGGTGCAAGAATGGAAGTACATCACGCAAATATACACGTGTATGGTGAAAACTCTGTATAGTGTTTGGCATGGTGAGGAGCATTTAAGGAAGCACAATGATTTTGTGCACCTCTATACAGTGTTTGGCATGGCAGACATGTTATAATGTGACATAATAGAATATTGATAAGGACTTGGGTATTATGGAGTGCTCAAGTCCCACATCGAGTAGTATGGAATACTCGGTTGTCGGTGGCTCAAGTGTTCCCCAAATGCTCAAGTGTTTATCTAATGGTATTAGAGGTGGTTGTCGGTGGCTCAGAAAGGGCTACCTACAGAGGGGCTGACCGAAAAGGTCAAGTAAAGCATCAAAGAGTGCAGCCACCGTCACCGAGACGTTGGCTCTCGGGGCGGTGCTAAGATAGGGACTTGGGCATTATGGGGTGCTCAAGTCCCACATGAGTTATGTTCTAAATTGGTGCATATTAAAAGCAGAACAGATGGGCTGAATTCAATCAAGGCATTTTCATATAAGAAAGAATGAAAAATTGAATGAAATAAGGAAGTTATTGGCAAGCTTCGCTTTTGCGAAACAATTTGCTAAGAGAAGTGAACTTTTAGCGAGCCAAGCAGGAAAATGCATAATGAAAATGCCATCTATTCCACTTAATACTACACTATGGAGTTAAAATGAATATAAATTTAGCAAGCACAATAAAAGCAAAACACCCAACACAAACTATTTGCGCAATGAGACTATAAGTATCAACAATATACAAGGAAGTGTTAATCAAGATTTAAAAAAGTAAAATGGAATGGCGGTGAGGCAATCTCTTAGAAAGCAAAAGGTAATAGGATGAACAGGATAAAATAGACTAGCTTACTTGTTTGATCCGCCTTGGCCCCCAAGTAGAAGAAGACCATCTAGATTGAGAATATGATTCAGCATACAACCTATCATTGATCAACCCTCTGAAACAAACAAAGGGATAAAACTGCCACCATAAATCCATAGAATGTGTGAAAACATCAGCAAGTACGCACAAGTGACCAAGTAGGCGAGTAATATTATACAGTCAAAACATAGACTTAGATTTTCCCTTTTATTCTACAATATCAGTAAACATATATAAATTTATATATATTATTTAAACCTTGCAAGCGATAATAAAGAATAAGTGCATGTTTGATATTGACTTTTTCGCGAAAAACGCTTTTTGTATCATAAGCTGTTTCGAACATAAAGTGTGTCATTCCATTCCAGATACATAGGACATACTAAGCATAAGTTTGATACACAAGAAAAGAAAGAAAGAGTGCAGATTGAAAACACAAAAATCGAGTAGTGTTCCTTCGTGTGTTGAGCTTGAGACAGAAAAACAGTACAAAAGAATGGTGGTAAGATAGTTCATCAGTTTTCTACAGTTAAAATTATCAAAAAAAGTGTTACTATGGGCTGTACCATTTTTAAAAAAACGAAGGAAAAAAAACTCTATCTATCAACTTCATCACAGTTAAAATGGTAAATTAATAAACATATTCCCAACTTTACAAGGTGGATAACTCTACAATGCCCAAAATATTCATTCTTCCTCTACACCTATATATATATATATATATATATATATATATATATATATATATGTCATTCTACTCATGGAGATCGATGACTAAATTAACAGTTGGCCAGAGCTGTATAATATTCCAAGTCAAATTCAAGAAAGACATTTGTATATGCAATTGCAGACATCTTATTTTCAAGGCCGGCCTGGCTGGGAATCAGCTTAATAGACCATAATTGAAACTAAACTTAGGAAGTAAATTTCTGAAAGCAAGTAAGGATGCATTTGAAAATGGCTGTTAAATAACAGGTCAACAGTTTTTATATGAAGTTAACTACACACCGTCTCTGAAACTTGGTTATCACTGCCTCCACTGCATTAGGAGAAAATTTATTTGCAAGCAATTTCTTTCTCAATTCAACCGCAGTGAGTGCCCTGCGAGCAAGGAGACATACATGCTTAAAAGAAAAGGTTGCATCTTACATTAAATACACAAGCACTGATGCAACCCATCTGTCCAACGGTAAAAGATACTAGTCTACTTGAATCCAGGTAATTAATTGTTACTGACAAATGACAATAAGTTAAATTTTTCAAAAGGCATGCCAAATAGGCTATGCTTCATTCAGCATTACCTCAAAAGACGGTTACCTCGACAAGAAGTATAGTGGCAATTGACGGTTTGTGGTAAGAACAAGCCACAGAAAAAGAGAAGCAAAATGACATATTTAGCATGACAATAAATTGATTATTCTTGCACTAAATGAGGAAACAATATGCTCACCCATACTTGATTCATGATCTCTTCAATTTGGTTGACTGTACAGCAGTACTAGTCTAGCATTTACAGTTTGAAGTAGTAGATTGGTGGAGGGGCGACAACTAACCTGACTGCGAGTAATTTGATAGCAGATTGTTCAACATTATTGGTAAATTTGTCAACTCGTATAAAATCCTGTTCACAAGAGTCTCCTGCCTGATGGACTGCCAACTCTCCAACATCTTCCATTTCTTCAGAACCTATAATCCAGAGATTAAGATGTTCTGAACAACATCATTTCTTAGATATACAAGCTTGAACAGCTACAACTACGACATTTTAAAGTATGCCGATTGATTTTGCACCTGAATATTCCGTTACATCAAATTGATAGAAAGAAGCCACAAGAGCTAAAACGGGTTCCGACAAGACACTATGTTAATCTTTTAATAGGTAAATTGGAAAAAGAAACAAACATGGCGAATCAAGAAACATGAACCTATCATCCATCCTTGATCTAATTGATTAAGAAGATCCTATTAATCTCTGGAGAAAATTAACTTTAGTCAATCATAAGACAAAAATATTGCTTCTCCTATTTTCCCCAGTTTTTCCTAATAATCATCAACATTTTGTAAGCAGCTTAATTTTATTAAGTTTGTTGATTGCAATAACCATGATAGGCCCTTGTGTAAGTGAGTTAGTTTTGGTTGTTGGTTAGTTATTAGTTGGTTTTGGGTTGTTAAGTTTGTTAGTTTGTTAGGGATTAATTAAGTTGGTTAATGTTAGTTAGGGGTGTTATATTTGTTTGGGTAGTTATTAGTTGGTTAGGTCTTTCCCTCCTACCCCCTTGTATTGGAAGCCTATAAATAAAGGCTTCCACCCCCATCTAAATTATCTTTGAAATGTATTGAGTTTGAGTTTTAGAATTTATCTGGGTTATGCCGGAGTTCTAATAGGTGGGTTATGCCACCACCCAGTATTCAATAAAATTCCCATAATCTTCTACTCCATTTCTATTCTTTAGTCCCTTTTTCTATTGCCGATAGGCTAGGTGCCTATCAAGTGGTCCGACCTGCCGGATCTTTCGAGAGGAAATCAGCGATGTCGAAAGAGAAACCTCCAAATTTCGATGGCACGGGTGATGTCCGCAGGTGGCTGACCCAATGCAAACGATATACTGCATCCAATCCATTGCTCGACGAATACATGAGAGTGACCTACGTGACAGTTTTTTCTTGAAGGGGGAGGCATCACGTTGGTGGTATTCTGAAACGAGTGACAACCAGAATACCCCATGGGAGTCTTTCAAAACGGCTTTCATTAAGAAGTTCATATATGATGATATTATTAAGAAAATGGAAGAAATCAAAGAGAGATGTAACCGGTACTTGAACAAACCAGATGGAATAATTTCTGGTTTGAGACAAACCAAGAATCAGCTTCTTGATTTCGAGAAGGAGGGGAATGATGCTGAAAAGGGGAGGATCGACTCATAGGTTCAGATTCAAGAAGAGTGTCAGAATCAGGTTGAGAAAGTGAAGCTGAAGGATGAACGCTCGTTTTCTTCCATGGGTCAAGCAACGGAAGTTCCGATTCGGTTGAAGGAAACAAAGGGGTTGCGCACAAGTCAAGAAACACGACGTTCAGTCACCAATCAAAACCGATCGCACAAGCCTGTGCTCTTGGAAGTGCATACTATGGAGGAGATCAACACGCCACCTCCGCCGCCAAAACCGCCTGACCTGGGCATTTTAAAGGATAGAGAGGGGTGCAACAAAAAGGGGGTGACGGGAAGAAGCAAGAAGTCCATAGGGGTGAGCCCAATGCATGCTCAACTCCATTTCATTTTTTTTTTGGGATGGTAATGCTTGTTATTTGGCTAAGCTCTCTCATTTAGTCGATGGGAAGGAGATATCATTCTATTCATCATATTTAATAATAGTTTGGGATCCCGGAAAATCTACGACCTTTATGTCCGAAATTGCTTGTGAATACTGTTGGGGGAATTTTTCTTCAACCTACGGTTTGCTTCATTTTGTATATGACAGTGGGAAGATTTGGGAAGCACAAGTGGAGGCAATTTTCATCCCTATTAATCCAAGTTCAACAATAGGGAGCTTCAAACCGTATCGAAGCCACGCAACATCTAACGCATCAAGAACCATTGAGGACAAAGCCAAGCATTGAAGAGATTCCCTAATCAACCTTGAGGACAAGGTTGGTTTTCAACGGGGGAGTATTCATAGGCCCTTGTGTAAGTGAGTTAGTTTTGGTTGTTGGTTTTGGGTTGTTAAGTTTGTTAGTTTGTTAGGGATTAATTAAGTTGGTTAATGTTAGTTGGGGGTGTTATATTTGTTTGGGTGGTTATTAGTTGGTTAGGTCTTTCCCTCCTACTCCCTTGTATTGGAAGCCTATAAATAAAGGCTTCCACCCCCATCTAAATCATCTTTCAAATGTATTGGGTTTGAGTTTTAGAACTTATCCGGGTTATGCCGGAGTTCTAATAGGTGGGTTATGCCACCACCCAGTATTCAATAAAATTCCCATAATCTTCTACTCCATTTCTATTCTTTAGTCCCTTTTTCTATTGCCGATAGGCTAGGTGCCTATCAAACCATCAATCACATCAATGCCTCTGAAGTACGAACAGTCTATCTTATTGCTTTATGACAAGCTGAATTGAATTTAGAATATCATGATTTGGGTCCATTTAAAGCATGCTGGTACTTTTGATTTATCCAACATCGCAACATAAGTATATCCCCTCACCATTCACATTCTTATGCCAGCCATTAAATCTAACTTATCTGCATAAAATCACAATTCATTCGCGTTTTGCCACTCTTAAATAGGTAGTAGCAATGCAGTTTCCCTGCATCCTGCAAAGTGAAGCACAACTAACCCCATAATGATAAAATGGAATGATGCCATAGGCCTAGTTTAGATTAGCTTCTAGCTTTTTGGAGCTCTCAATTACCATAAGTTTATATTTTTCACTTATGAAATAGTCCTAATAAGTGAAGGTATATATGAATAAGTTAAATGAGAGGGCTTTTAAAATCAGATTACCTTCTTCACAGTCATCAAAGAGTAAGTCATTGTGAATTTCATCTGGATTTTGAGAAGTTTTATAATGTGCAATTGTTGCAAGCTCATCGTTCCCACCATTTATATCAGACACACTGACATCAGCAAAGCTACAATAATCCAAGCCTTTCACTGATAGAATACTTTCAGGTGTTTTCACCTTAAAGGATGTGTTGTGAATATACCTAACAGGAACAGAATAACTAAAGTCTCTATTCTTCAAGAAAGCAATCTGAAACTTCCAAATGCTCCTAATTTTAATAATACCCCAAAAACATAAGGATAAGAATCATAGCCAAAATGTTTCAGAATATACCCCTAATAAAAGCTAAATCTTTTTTAAGAATTTTCCTCAACCCATTACAAAACCGTCAATTGAGTAGCTAAATTAGAACTCCATTACTCATTAACTTCGAAAAAGAATCCAATTTTTCTGTCGTTTTGTTTCCCCAACTGTAGCAAACAAGTGGGCCATAAAATTTTGGAGCTAAATGAAAGGATATAAATTAGTTACCGTGGAATTGGAAAAACGCGAGGTCGAAGCTGGCATGAGATTTTGAAGCAAATGTTTCCCGCGAAACTTGCCATGTTCGTGCATCCGAATTTTGTGCGCTTCAATAGCAAGGTTTCCTTTTCATTTTTCACCGTCTCGCTCGTTTTCCTGTTAGCAGAATGAATGATATACTAAACTGGGCTGGGCCAAATTGGTTTCCTCTACCCATGCTCTTAGAACTGCTACATACACCTCCCACAATTACAACCCACACTTCCCTATTAGATTGGGGATAATAATAACACCCCCTAACAATCTAGATACCCTCCTAAATACTTTAAATATTTTAAAAAGACCAAACTACCATTAGGTCATATATTCTATTTTCAAAATACAACATTTCACTTTTCTACGTTTCTCTCAATATCTCTGAAAGGGGTGTACAAAATGGGTGGAAATCTCATCTAAACTTGAAAAAAGTTATCTATACTTGCTACATTACCCATCGATTGCACGGACGTACATCATCCACTTCCCACTCTCCATACATCTCCCTCCATCCTTTCTATCTCTCTTAATTTCACTCTCTCTCATCATAAAAAAATTATAAATAATGATGAGAGAGAGAGAGAGGGTGGAGGAAAATGTAGCGAGATTGGAATGAGAGAATCCAAAGTCCTATTGCACCAATTAGTGAACATGTCCTCTTTTTGTTGCATTTTGGGAATCGTATGTGAATTGAATTCACTTATGTTTACGTGATTTCACTTCACTCAAACACGAGTGATCTCGTCCTTTGTTTTGAGCTAGGGATTTTGATATTCATAATGTCATTTTAAACTTACTCTAAAATTGTAGTCTAGTAGATGCTATTAAGCATGCTAGAGAGGATATTCGAGTTTGAGGTAGACACATGTAGAGTCCTCGTTGGCAGTAATTTAAATGAGTTTTGTCAACGGCAAGCAAACATGGTTGCTCATACCCTTTTAAGATAGCCACTAATTGGGCTAGCCACCATCCCATATAGTTGATTTTATAGCTAGTGAAATGATGAGTTTGCCTCGTAAAAAAAACATGATAATTACTTTTGAAATATTTATCGAGTGGTCGATTTTTTATGTCATGATTTCGTGTAAATGGTGAAATTTTGAGTTGATAACTGATTAAGAAGATTGATTGTATAAGTTAAGTTGTGATAGGTCACATGGCAAAATTATTTTTTAAGTCTTGTGTATCAAATAGCTCAAAGACAGAAAAATAAGGAAGCGGTATTGAATGTTGTTAAGAACTCTGGGTCAAATGCCAATGAAGAAGGTAACGTATGAAGGTAACACTTTTACTAACAAAAAAGAAAGTAACATTTTTGGAGAACACTGACAAAAAATGATTTTTAACCAGTTCTCCAAGCATACAGAAAATGGAAAAAACTTCTGGTGGATGAATTCTCATCTACTATGTCATATCTGCTGCTATCCTCACTTCTTTCTGTGCATTCTATGTTATTCGGATCACTAGTAGGTTCCAAAAGACCTGGCTTGAAAATAAACAAAGCAGGGCCTGAACCAATATCATTGAACAGCCAATCATGTACATCCCAAAAGATTTGCACAGGTAAATTATTCACCATTACTATTTCATTCCCTCTGAATTTCCAATTCAAGTTCATAATTCTACTTGCCAACATCCCATCTATGCTAATCCACATTTCTGGATCATCAGGACCAGAAAGAGAAGTTTCAATAACAACATCATGTTCTGGTTTACCCTCTTCAAGCATGGCTCTTGTACAAAATAGTTTCTTTCCATGCACATTCTCTTTCTTGCACAACAGGGTAGCCTCTTCTGAGGATGGTTTTGATTTGGTTCTTACATAAGCATCATTCTCTAAATCTCCAAGTAATAGAAGTACCTCTTTCTTGTAAACCAAGGCAACATAATAGCCTGTGCAAGGCTGTGGACTTGTGGAGAATTTCGCATGTCGAAAATCCCAGAAAATATCTACTCGCGCACCTTCTATTTCAAAGGATTTGAGACCCTTTTTCCCCCAAGACTGTCCGGATCCTAAATCAATCTTGCAGGTGAACTTGTTTTCTTCGAAAGGCTTTTCCACGCTCATGGAAAGGGAGTGTTCTGCGGCGTCCTTGCACCAAGTCACTAATATACAGCGAAATGAGTCTGCTACTTTTGTTTGATAGATAAAGGTAACAGAATTCTGAGGGGCATCTTTTTTTGTTGTTTTATCCTTTGAAGCTTTCTTCCTGGGTGGTGGCTCTGGAATGCTCAACGGCACAGGTTCTGCAAGAGAATTAGCCATTGGCATATTGGCTATATAACTAGGATAACTCAAGATTGAGCCTGCAAAATGTTTATGATTTTTTCATTGGATTGAAAGTTTATCTTCTTTGGTCTTCAATGGTTGTTTTGTAAAAGAAACTTACAACAGGTAAACCCATAGATGAAGTTTACTACAAATAGAAATTAGAACAACAGTAACAATGAACCATCATCATCATCATCATCATCATCATCATCTTTTACCGTTTGTAGATTCAAAACAAGAAGAAAAATAGCTTCAAAGGAGTTATTGATCAGGGATTGAATGCTGGATGAATCGAATAATGAGGAAATGATGTGCAACAGAATAGCTGTAACGCTCTCAAATACGTGAAAACTGAGACTTTCTTTGAGGAATAAAATATATGCCGAGGTTGTCATGAGGTGTCAACAACAGAAGTTTCTTCTTTTTAATGTTTTTGTCTATTAATAGCTTATAATGTCTCTGAACTTGAAAATAAAAGCAAGTTGCAATGCTATTCACTAATTATAGTAAATGTCACGTTTGGAAAAGAAAAAAAACTAGCAGAAGAAGGTGCTGGGCTGCTGGCCGAGATGTTCTTTCCAGCTTTAAATACAGGGTGTTAAAAATTCTTGTTACTATATATTCGCATATAACATTTTAGTTATATCAATTGCAAATACAAGAACAAAATAACTAGCTGTAAATTCATGCCATGCACAAGTTGTTTTTGAAAATAATTATAATAAGAATATGGTAATGGAGAACTAAGATTTCTGTGTACGAGTACGTAGATAGTTTTTCCAACGAAAATTATATTGACTGCATAATTTATGAAATTCAAAATAACTACGACAAATGTTTTAATCTTAAAAAAATCAAAAACAAAGTAAATATAGGCTTTACATATATTTAATTTTTCAATAAATAATTACAAGTATTATTATATTAAAATGTTGTTGTTTTCCTAATTCAAACTCAAATGAGACATGCCATATATTATATTTTTGAAAAATATAAGTGAAGGATACATGACAATGTTGATCTATATAGCTTTTCATATGTTGTTGTGACATCTATGAAATAATAGTACTATATATAGTGGCTTACAGGCTTTTGTATGATGGGATAAAACTAAATAAACTGTCTGATGGGTAGTTGAGTTCATAAAATGCAATAAAATCATGTGAACAATAAAACTGTCAGAAGTATAATAATGACGCAACCTCCGAAATTTTACATTACAAAGGAGCATGAACAGAATCCAGAAATAGATAATGATCGCACAAACTGACCTCAGTGCCTCAAAATCTATACAAAATTATGTGATTGGCACTCCAACATTCGCATAATAGTAATTACTGTACAAAGCTGAATATTGTGAAAGAATGTTTTAGAAAAAGTTGACCTGAAATCCTCAAGATAAAACAAAAAACTTTCCACGTGGTGTAGACCGGCTTCTTCTAACTTCACGCATGGATGTATTTGTGCCTTCCTTAAGATTGCGACCTGAACCTTTTAAAAGTTTGAAATTTTCAACTTTACTAGACAACAATGGCTCAGCTGCTTGCACGGTCCCTCTGCATGTGTCAAAATAAATGCTCATTTA
Organism: Astragalus membranaceus; assembly: GCA_039519185.1. Taxonomy (NCBI): domain Eukaryota; kingdom Viridiplantae; phylum Streptophyta; class Magnoliopsida; order Fabales; family Fabaceae; genus Astragalus; species Astragalus membranaceus. The sequence goes on from CM076849.1 coordinate 181,270,560, forward strand.
TGATACTATGAATATCATCCACTATAATAAAATGAAATGGTTAATTGATTAAAGTTTTTCGATGATTCTTTTAGCCGTACCTTGATTCAAGGTTCTGAGAATTCCTAGAGATGTTGTGATGTATGTTTCTAAGATTTAATACGCCGTGATGGACTGCTGCAGACTCCATAAAGCTAAGATCATTTTCTGGCTCAGAATAATCACTCTTTCTAGGTGCCTCCACATTCATTTCAGCAGCAATTTTCACATCAGGACTCGATGCAGGGACCAGATCAGCCTTTTGAATCCTGAAGGGCAATTGCTGATGATGCTTGTTGACCTTGGTCTTATTGTCAGCCTTGCTTTTCCTAACAGCACCTTGTCTTACTACACCAAATGGTTGTTTGAACTGTTCCTCTTCATGTTCTTGATGGACTTTCCTCAAGTTTACCTTCTGTAGGTTGCAGAGAGGTTCTGAAATGTTATCCTGTTTCCCCGGCTCTTGTGAAAGCACATACGCCCTTGAGTTATTATCTGTTGATGATGGGGCCATTGTCATTGTGACAACAGATTTATTTACTAGTACTCTAGTTGGAGATGGATGCTTTAATATTGGTTGGTTGTCTGCCGCGTCGAATTTGACCTTGCTTTTAATGACAGACCCTCTATCAGTGGATATTGATCTCCTGACTGGAGGTGATGGTGATCTACCTTTCCCTGAGCTCACTGATTTTTCTTCAGCCAGAAGCGACATTTTCGGTATGGTATCCTTGTCTATAAATGTTGAGGGAAATCTTGGCCTTCTATGCTTACCCGAAGAATAACTTTTAGCCTGAACACAGAATTTCAGATTTAGAGTCGTACAAATAATACTTCTTTTTGACACAACTTATAAAACAGTTATGTCTGCATTCAATAACCTCGGAGCTCCTGTCATCCATGGATCTTTGAGAATTTTCAGGCTTCATGCTGCTATTGGCACCATTTCTGGGAAAACGAAAAGGCGAAACAGTTCTTGGTTTCTGAGATTCTGTGGCATTCCGTGCATTCCCAGATTTCCATTGCTCCAGTTCAGTTTCCTTCCTCTCCAATGCCGATTTGATATTTGATATCTATAAAATGCTCAAATTGTTAAATTATTAGCCAAGTTAAGTTAAAATTGCATCTAGTTATGACCAAAAACCGAACCTCTTCTTTTAACTCTCTGATTTCACCGGTTTCTTTATTAGATTGAGCAGCCCCAAGTTCAATGGTCGCAACCCTTTCAGCAAACTTTAGTGTGCTTATTGTCTCCCCAAGAGCATTGACTTCAGGATTTATATGAACAAACATCAAAGTCTTTGCATGACCACCTATTGATATGAAAAATAAAACACTATCAGTTACTTTTATGGAAATTTAAAATAGAAAATTATCATGGCAATAGTAAATATTTGAATACCAATATTCAGATTACGTGGTGGTCTACTAAGTCTGCCTGTTACCTAATGAATCTTGTAAAACTTGTGTAAGCTTGCTGTTTCTGTAAGGAATATGTGAACTCTTCTGTGCCAAAGCAGAGATAACATCCCCAAGTGCAGAAAGTGATTTATTAATATGTTGGGCCTCCTTTAGTCTCTCACCAACAGCCTCAGATTTATCCACTCTCTCACTTCCAGCTAAATCCACAAGATGGAGACAACCCTTAAGAACTGAGTTAGAAATTAAGTCCATCCCTCTGACATGAACTGTCAACACACTGCAAATTTGGAGGTAAAGAATTTTATTAAGTTAAATATATCTATGGTTAATATATCCATCTATGTTAGTGAAGAAGATATTTTACCTATGAGAACGGCTGCTTCGCTCGTTTAGAGCAGTAGCACCCACAGCACGGTTCCTCTGACCAATTTTCATTAAATCAAGAACATCTTGAGTACAGTTAACTGGAACTAAACATGCATCAGGCACATTAAGACCATTCAATTGAGAGTTGTTTCGTATATCTAATGTATATATTGTCAAGGAAATGAACAAACTTTAAAATAAATGCTATTGCAAAATTAATGCAAAAAGACTTCTTACTATGCAAAAAGTAAAAAAAATTGATGTACAGTGTAGATAAAAAAGACGTAATATAAGCACAGCAAATTGAGCTTCAAGGATATCTTCTGCCAGAGCCATCACTGACTAATAAATCTCTCACTTGCTCATTGTATATTTCAATCATCTGAACGCCAACTTCATATTTTATGGCATCTGCTCTTTCCTTTGATATGTAAAATAAGTCACGCAAAGCCCTATAGTTTACACCCCATGTCTCTTCAGTCATCAGATCAGGGCCACTCTGTACAAGAAGTAAATCACATAAAACATATAAATAAGAAAAGTGATGAGACAACAAATGAATACCCTACTTTAAATGATTTTAAACTCATGTACTCCAAAACAATGCATTCACTTTTCTTTGTGCTGATGAAAACACGTTTAAATTTTGTGAATAGGTTGTAAAGCTCAATAAGGGTGTTAATATTTGGAACAAAACAAAAGGGTGTTAATAAATACATGTTGGATCAATTTTTTTAATTTGTCTCCTTTTTCAGTAGAAATGTCTCCAGACCGAGGTGCTAACTAAATGGAATTCTGTACCGTAACAAAATCATATGGTAGATTCTTGATTTTAAGTGGCCATAAAATGCACTGCAATGCTATATTTAATAAAAAGTACATGGTTTGTAACCAGCGTATGAAACGGAAGTTGTTGATTCAAGTGAAAAATAAGGCAAATTATGATAACTAGCAACACTCCAATTGAAGTGAGCGGAACTGGAGTGCCTTTGAAATGGTTCATACTAAACGAAGAAATCGTTTGAAGCAACAAACGATGAATGATGTCGTATTTGTCATGGCTAATTCAAAATTGTCCCAAAAAAAGAAAGCTAGAAAAACACATGAGATGGACTTTGCTGACATTGAATCCGATGATGATTGGGTTATGAATGAAGAAGATGGAGGTACTGAAGCTTTGGATGAAGACTTGGGAGGAGATTATGTTCAAGTTATTGAGAATTTGGATAGAGGGGATGAGGATGTTCAAGTTATTGAGAATTTGGATGATGAACATGAAGAAGGCAAAGATGAGGATGAAGATGAAGATGATGGAAGTCACAATCCCTTGAATGATTATGAAATATTTGATCTTTGAGACTTTGAGTTGCTTATGCTTTTGTTTTAATTTTGGTGTTATGGATTTGGTACTGAATGTGAGTTTTAATTTTGAATGATTATGAAATATATGTTGTTTTGTAGACATATATATGAATCCTTATGCTTAGATATATGTTTTTGAAAAATTGGTAGAATCTTACGATTCGTGTTACGATTCATCGATTCACGATCTTGTGACCCCTCTCCGATCCTACCTAGAATCTCGATTCTGACAACCTTGCTTAATGAACATTATGTGATAGACAGCTAATACGTGCTAGCACTTTTGTATATAACATTACCATCGTGTATGTCTTTCCTGAGCCGGTCTGTCCATATGCAAAGATGCATGCATTATAGCCATCTAAAACAGATCTGACCAATGGTTGAGTATCGGCATATATTTGTTCTGCACACGAGGGAAAAAATCATCATATAAAGCTCCAAACAAGGATATGAATTCCTTAAAAAAATATTTAGTTTGTTTGTAACAAGTACTTTACAATATGATAAGAAACATGTAGAACAAAGTATTATGTTGTGTAATAATGTCAAAGTATTAAAATACCTTGTGTGGCATTTGTTGCGAACACCTTATTGAATGAAAATACCCTTCTAGCATCTTTTCCCTGCTTAAGGGGATTAACAATCATTATGCTTCCATTTTCTCCTATATAATCTACTGTAGATTGTCCATTTGATTGCCCTGGTAAGAAGGGTCTCACTCTACAATAGACCCTAATGGATCCTGCAAGACAAGTTTATTAATATACTTAACTCATGTAAGTATATCCCTAAAAATGTTTTTGATTCTTACTCTTATGTACCTTTGAGGTCTTGCACTTGATTGTAAAGAACACGGTTCTCCTCTAAAACTTTGTGGTACGAAGAGGAGGTCACTTCAAGGCTCTTTATATGATTCTCTAAAATTTACATAAAACATCACTCAACATTATGAAAGAATATTATTTCAAAAGATTTTATATGCATTGAGGATATATCTCATGGAAGAGCAAGTATTCGATCCTTACCAAGCCTGCTCAGTTCTTGGTTCCACTCAGATTGTATCTGGTTGACCTCCTTTTTTATCTCCTCAACGAAGTATTTCATTCCCTAGAGCAAGAAAAAATATCATTGCAGTGTGTGGTGCTAATCTAATCTCATTATGAAGCGTCTTAAGCAGTAGTTCAATGTTGCACTTGCATACCTCAAGTTGTTTCTGCTGAGCATCAATTATTTCAGCATGTTTGGCACAATAATTGACATTCTGCTGAGTACAATCGCGTTTTCCCCCGCAAGCGCAAAATTGAAAGAAATCATCGGATGTCAAACTACTTCTCTGATTAAGATATAATGTAATAGCTTCCATGAACTCTCTTTTAGAGAGGCAGTCAATATCTCCTTTCAATATTTTCTTGAGGAAAAGTCCAAGCTGCAGACAATTGTTGGGAACTATACTTTAGATGATATTTTGAAGTAAGGAAAAGGAAAAGACTTAATTTCTACCAATAAGTTATATGTGAAGTTTGAAATCAGCAGAAACGAAGGTGCTTTTACATTAAAACAAGATAGCAATACAAAAAGGCACATAAACTTTGAAGCACCTGATTGCCTTGAGAAACAAGCAATGCAGAGAAATCTCGGACTATCTTGCTGACAAGAGTATCAACTACCTACAAAAATTCACCCAAACAAATAAGATTGCATGTAACTTTATGGATAAATTCAATTTCCTAGAAAAAGAAACATACACAATAATCTAATTTGACAGTCCTAAAAATTCACATTTTCAAATTGAAAGAATACTTTGTAGCATCCAGATGGCATTAGCCAACTAATACTCATAGAAGTCAAGCAACAAAATCTCTATACATCTAAACAAGAACAGAAGCCAGAAAAAACACAACACATTGGAAAGGATCTTACCGACCATTGTATTGAGCGGCAAATCTTCAACCCCATCAGACTCTTTGAGGAAAGCCTGAAGAAGTTTGAGTCCAAAGTGATCAAACAGGAAAGCCAGAGCATTAGCAGTTCTGGTTTCTTCAGTTGTGACCTCTTGAGACATATGAAGAAACTCAAGTAGTTGTTCATAGTGTGAGGACTCATCGACACTTTCACTGCCCACTATGGGTGAAGGAAGAGTTCCCTTGGGGAAAGAAGTAATCCTGACAGTTCCTCCATACCTCCAAACCCCAACCCCGCCTGATTGCTTCCATTCATAATACCCTTTCAAACAGAGAATGCAGTCCACAACTTTACTTGACGAACCCCCCTATAACCAGCACAGAAAAACTAAACCCCTATTAATAAAAAAAAAACTTGAAATTTAAGGCATTATTGGTAGAGCATATTGAAAGCTTATTTTATCACATAAACACTTGTATAAGGGTTTGGGAGAGCTTATAAAAATAGTTTAAAACATATCTATAAGTTATTTTCAGCTTATCTCAATAAGCTCTTTGTGGTGGTTAAAATAGCTATCAACTTATATGAAATCAGTTTACATGTTCTCTCTTTGATCACAGAAATAACTTGTGCATTAAGACTTCTGAGTCTTGTTTGGATAAACAGTTTAATTAAGTGCTTATAGCATAAACTCTTATCAAGTTATCATATAAGTGCCTATGAATAAGGTATTTCTATAGTAAAAGATTAAATAAAATGAAACTATTTTCATCTAAGCTATAAACTATTTTCATAAGCTATCTTGAAGAGCTTATAGAAATAAGCAGCTTATGAATATGTCATAAGCTATTAACATAAGTTCTCTCAAACATCACAACAAGTACTTATACTAGTAGATAAACTCAAATAAGTCAACACAAACTCTTATTCATTATGGGCTTAATTCACCTACTTACAATTACAATAACACGCCCTAAATGGGAATTGAGACAAGGCAGCATGTCTAGTCTAGTAAATAGTAATATAGTAATATCAATTGGGAGAGAGATGACAATGACATGGTTATGAATTGAAAGTAGGAACCTTTTCTAAATCAGAAACTTCAAAGGTCAAAAGCGTCATAGCTTTAACGGCATCGAGAAAATTCTTCATGTTCTCGAAATACTGAATGGTAGAGTGAACAGCGACGGCGAGGAGGGGAGAGTCGACGACTTTGAGGACAGCACCGGGATTGACTTTGTTGAGGACGTTGCAGAGAATGAGGCCGTTGCGGAGAGCGAGACAGAATTCTTCTTCGGAGGGTTCTTTCGAGAGTAATGCAGAAGCGACGTCGTCCATTTCCCGTAGCCATTCTGCTGCTTCATTCCTCCTTGAACCTGCTCACAGTTCAAACCATTATTAGTACCATTTTTTGTTACACACAACAACAGATCGCGGGAAATATCCATATACGACACCGTTTCAAACTGACAAATATTTTGTTTGGGACATTATATAGGTAGATTTTTTTTTCATATATATATATATATATATATATTCATGATACTCAAATCCTAAAAACAAACATTTTTTCATCATTTTACTAATTACTAGCTATTAATATTTGCCTATAAAAAATAAACGACTAAAAATTTACTATTTTAAATATATGAATCGAAATAAGAGACTAGAAAATTAAACATAGAATTAAACTCGCAAAAATGAAAGTGGCGTTAATTTTTTAAAAAATGTTAAATTTTAGAGATTAAAATTTTAGGTTTAGGACAAAAATAAAATATTTTAAAAAAAAGTTGATTTTAAATTAAGTCTATTGCTATTAGAAAAATACATTTGAAATAGAGTTTTTTTTCAAAATGTAACACTAATTAAAAGTTTTACAGTCTTGCCTATTATCTTAGTTTTTATTTTTCTAAAGAAAATATCTCCATAGATAAGTTGTATATATTCCTAGGGATGGCAATTTCTACCCGTAAGTGGGGATCCCCGCGGGGATTGCCCCGTTCGGGGCCCCGTGGGCGGGGAATTTTCCCCGTGGGGACGGGGACGGGGGAGAAAATCTCCCCACAGTCAAAGTGGGGATGGGGACGGGGATCATACCCCCCACCCCGCGGGGACTCCGCCCCGAAATATATTACATAAATATTTTTATTATAGATGTATATTATACTATAAGTATTAATTTTTTAGTCTTTTTATACGTGTTTCTAATTTAAAATATTTAATTGTTCTAACTTTTATACTTTTTACGTATTAAAATATAAAAGTAAGACTAACTTTTATATTTTTTGTATTAAAATATTAAAGTTTTGTTTTTTAGTCTTACTTTTATATATTTATTTAATTTTATTATATTTTAATTTATATTTTTTCAAACTTTTAATAAATTTTCGGATTCCCCGCGGGAACCGTGGGGATCCGTGGGGATGGGGATGGAGGAGGAAAACTCCCCAAAACGGAGATCGGGGATGGGAATGGGGGACAACTTGGGAGGCGGAGACGGAGACGGGAGCGGGGGATAGATAGATACGCGGCTCTATCATTACGTGTTACCTACACTACTTTTGGTGTCTCCCATTCTTTTTTCTTTCTATGATGATAGAAAAAAACATCATTCGAAGAACTGTTCCCTAACTCAAGCAACAAGCATGTTTCGTTATTTAGAAGATTATGTCGTCTTTGAAGGGGGTGGAACCTTCCTTAGATTCAACAATTACAACAAGCAGTTTCTTATAATAGCTATGAACTTCAAGTAAAATTAAATAACCATGTAATAATTACGACTTATTTTCATACACCAGCATAACTTCAAATTACTTCAAACATTTTTATAAGTAAAGAATCAGTGAACTTATTTTGATACCTGCTTCCTCTGCTTTCCTCTGAGCCAATTCATGATCGTTGATTTCCTCCGTCACAGTGTATGAATCCTCATTGTTGTTGCTGCTAAAAATTGAACTCTTCAAATTCAATATTCTCTTTGATGGAGATGTGAAAAATGAGTTTGGTAAGCTCTCTTGAGGCATATTTCTCGGATCCCAATGTGAAGGTTTGAGCAATGGAGGTTAGTTATGGTTATGGAAGTGGAAGAAGATCGGATCTGAGCCAGAAATGGAGGAAGAAGAAAGAGAAGCAAGGTTCTCGTGGGTTTTATTAATGTGCATTCAAAATCAAAATTTTGAAGAGGCTTGTAATTATTAACTGCTTTGCTTGTCTTCAATGTAGTAGTAAGTGAGTGAGTGAGTGTCCGTTGAGTTCAGAGAAAAACAGAGAGTTTTTGAAAACTAAAATGCAAAACCTCGAATTTCAAACGTTGGTGTCTCCGTTTCGTCTCCACGTCACGGTGAACTAACGTCGTATCCGACGTGGCATGTCATTTGAGGGCAAGTTTGGTCTACCGTGGGACCCGCGAATCGTTGGACCAACGGCAGGATCTAGTCTGAATGATGATGATGGTACTAAGCTTGTGTTTTTCAAAACTTGGTTTTGCTTTTGGTAGAGGAAGATTTAAATTTTTTTTACAAATAAACCGAAGCCCAAATTCGTTTGTGTGGGACAAATTAGTGTTTCAAATGCTACTTCAAACTTTAGGTATTATTTGGTTGCCATGAAAATGGAGAGAAAAGAAAGGAGAGAAGGGATTGCACATTTTTCAAAAGAGAAATTATTAACGATACGAAACGAATTGTGAGTAAGTTACTCACAATTGCATCACAACCGCATGCCGAGAGACAGTTTTACCTATAACTTATAAGCTATAACAAATTGGGGGCATTTGACCCCACTTGAAAACTTATTTTGCTTGAAAATATATATAACAAATATATTTTGCCCCCATAAAAAATAAGGGTTGTCCCATAAGATAACTTTTTAAAGTAAATGTAGAAATTCACAAGAGATAAATAAAAAATAGAATACGTTGATATTAATTTTACGTTTTTAGCTATGTAATTTGTAGAAATTTAAGTATTTTAAGATTTTTTTTTGTAATGAAATTATGTATTTTGTAGATATTTACAATTTTTTTAGAAAATATTATAGGCTATTTGTTGCCCCACAAATAAAAATTTCTGAATCCATCACTGCGCATACCTCTGGTGTTATATGCTATATGCAGTGCAACTTCAGTGTTTTCCGTACGTGACAAATGTTTTCGTACCATATATATCACTATTGTTTTCTAAATCTTTTTCTCCCTTTGACACACAAGAAAACATGGGAGGGAAAGAAAACAATTAAGAAGGGCTCACAAAAAGCTAATCTTCTCAAATTGAGAAGAAAATAGCGGATTCTAATGTAAATTACCAAGATACCCTATTATATTATCATATTCTAGTTATTAAATAAGTACTTTTTTTGACAAATAAATAAGTACTTTTAAAAATACAATAATTATTTTAATTTTATTTAACCATTTTTAACTATCTTTAATTCCCACTAAATAATCATTCTCTCTTTTTGTATTTTTTTAATCAGTATTTTCTCTTTTTGTATTGGTGGAAATATACTTTAAATTTTTGTTATCTATTTTCTTTTTCTATTCAATTTATATTTAAGAGTATTTTTGTCATGCTACAAATATATTCTTTCTTTCCTCTTACCTTTTCTTTCCACTTTCACCCAAACCAAACAACTAAAACCATCTCATTTTCTCTTCTTTTCGTCTATTTTTCTTTCATTAACCTAACAAACCATTAGTGTTTCAAATAGGAGAGAAAAAAATGAAATGCGATATGTTATTAGCTCTTTTAAGTAGTGTTTCAAAAAATATTATAAACTGGTGAAAAAATATTGCTATTTTAAGTAGTGCTTCAAAAAATATTATAACCTCGTGAAAAAAATGTTATAAGTACTAAAAACTTATAAAAAGTTAACCTGCAATAAGATAATGATTTTAAGTCTCAGTTTAGTTCCTCAAATTTTTAAAATAACATGTTAGTCCTTCCATCCATCACTTTGAAAAAGGTTAACTAAATGAATAATGTGGCATATTATTTGTTGGGCTAAATAGCACTTTTGGTCATTTATCTTTGCTCCAGATTTCACTTTGGTACTTTATCTTTTTTTTGGTCCGTTTTGGTCTCTTATGTTTCATTTTCGTTTCATTTTGGTCCCTCACGTTAGTTTTCACTAAAATTAATATTATTTAATTCAATTAAAACATTAAAACAAATAAAACATAATTTAACAAATAATTAAAAACAAGAAAAACAAAATTAGAGAAACAGCCACCACTGTTTCTCTCCCAGCCACCGTCAGCCACCAACAATCACCACCCATCACCTACCCACAGCAACCACCAACAACCACCACCCACCACCCACCACCTACCCACCACCACTGTTTCTCTTCTGAAGAGGGATGCGAAGAGAGAGAGAGAGAACGGGGAGATGCGAAGAGAGAGAGAACGGGGGGATGCGAAGAGAGAGAGAGAGAGAGAACGGCCAGGGGGTTGCGACAGTGAGGGGGTTGCGACAGTGAAAAGAGGGAGGAGGATCGGTGAGGGGGGAACGAAGATCTGGGTTGCGACGGTGAGGGACCAAGGTTGCGACGGTGAAGGGGGAAACGAAGATCTGGGTTGCGACGATGAGAGAGGGTGGCGACGGTGAGAAGAGGGAGGAGGATCGGTGAGGGGGGGACAAAGATCTGGGTTGCGACGGTGAGAGAGGGCGGCGACGGTGGTGGGAGGGAGAGAGACGGTGGGGGAGGGGTTCACGGTGGTTCACGGTGGGGGGAGGGGTTCACGGTGGGGGGAGTAATTTCTCTAATTTTGTTTTAATTGATTTAATTGTTTTAATTGTTTTAATGTTTTAATTGAATTAAATAATATTAATTTTGGTCAAAACTAACGTGAGGGACCAAAATGAAACGAAAATGAAACATAAGAGACCAAAACGGACCAAAAAAAAAATAAAGAACCAAAGTGAAATCTGGAGCAAAGATAAAGGACCAAAAGTGCTATTTAGCCTATTTGTTGAGGTGAAATGTTAACTTCGCCAACGTGTCATCAACTGAACATGTGTTTTTTGGGTCAAATTGGTCCGTAAGTATAACCTTTCTTTTAGAAATCAAAAGAGGGTCGGTTTGGTTCATGCCTTTACGGGACATTTTTAGTCTCCCCAAACAGTAAATTGTGATTTTTATAAATCCGAAAACCAGAAATAACGGAGAAGAACCAGAACCAAACGTGGGTGAACGAGACACTACATTAGCAACTTGTACTTTAGTTAGACAATAGATCACTTCCAGTTTCCCTTTATTCACTCCATCCCTCCAAAAATGAAATATGGATATGATATGCTTTGTTTTGCCATGTGAAAATGGATTATTAGCCAAATTAATAACTGATTTATTATCAGTTAATTAACAATTGTATAGGCTTTTAAACTTCAATATTCATTTCTTTCGGCAATGAGTCTAAATGTATAGCTTGGCAGGCAATAAATGGACCAGTTATGTATTCTGCCTCACAAGATGACAAGGCCTCACCTGCTTGTTTCTTATAACACCAAGAGATTAATGCGCCTAGACACCTGAAAAAATAACATATAGTGCTCCTTCTAACAACTTTATCTCCACGCAAAACTGAACTGAAAAGCCCATCAGCTTGCTTCATTTTGGTATGTGCAAATTGGAGAAAAAAAATTGTACCAAAATTCATTAAAGGCATGACATGACATGACATGTATAAATTCACACATCACAAAGCCATACAAATTTTGTACCGCACCTTGAAAATAAAAAGAAAATAAAAACAATCTCAACACAATATTAACTTAATTCACCAACTCATTCTTCAAATTCAAATCTATATCCATAAAGTCCATAACGACCTAGTTTTAGTCTTTTTTTTGTTTTTTTAAAAACGCACAGACCCAACAGCTCACTAAGTTCAGTACAAGAAAGTTATTGTTTACCTAATAATGTTACCTACGGCTTTTAATCCGTCGGAAAATAATGCATTTTCGATGGTTTTTTTTTCCGGTTGGTATGCCTCATTTTTTGTTTTTTAGCTACCGACGTTTTGACAGTCGGATAATCGCGTCCAACTATTTTCCGCTTTACGTTCCGATAATCGCTTTCCGACGGTAAATGCCTTTGGTAAATTAAAATATTCGTCGGTGATGTTTTAGAGTTTTATCCAGTTTCTTTATCTTACTCGACCCCTCACTCTCACTCGTCGCCCCTCTCACTCTCAATCACTGCCCTCACCTCTGTTGTCGTCCCAGCCTTCACTCTCACCTGTCGTCGTCGTCGTTCTCCTTCTTCCTCACATTCCCACAAACCCTAACAGCGACAACCACTGCTGCCTTGTGCCATCACAACGATGGAAACCATCGTTGCGAGCTACAACGCAGTTCCCTCCGGCCACTAAAACTCTTCATCTCGTTTCTGCGTCTACTAAAGGTCAGTTCCCTCTCCACCATTATTTTTCTTTGTTATATTGATTTTGGAACATTGTTTGGAGCTGAGAAACTGAAAATCTGTTTTTGCGAATGGGAAAATTGCTTTCACTGAGAATTTGAGAAACTGAGAATGAAATTTTTTAGGGTAGTTTAGGTATTGCTTTAACTGTGAAATTGAGAAGCTGAGAAATTGCCTCTGGGCTTCTTTTACTGCCTTTAGAAAATGTTTGAGAATAATTTTTGTGAAATCGTTATTCTGACTTATGGTTTTTGGAAGATAGCTTATCAATGATCTCACGAAACCTTAGGCCCTCTAGTGCAGCAAAAGATTTTACACAACTACTTAAAATGAATTTGCAGATTTGGCATCAATTTTTAACATTATGAAATTCCAAGTATGTTAGAACAGAAGTTGAATTCAATATTAAGTTATTACAGCTTTTTCTTCTCCAATGATATATGAATTTCTTCAAGGATTTCAGTAAAAGTTAAAGTTAAGAAGCATGCTACAATATAACAAAGAAGTAGAAATTCATAACAAAGATTATAAGTGAAATCATTAGGCACATGAAAATAATAGAGGAACTTAATACAAGTGAGATTGGGTAAATTAACCACATTTTTTCAAAGGCAACCTACGACTCACTTTTTTTTTCCAAAAAAGGCTTCTAAACTTGTTTGATTTGAAGGGTGTGGTAATGAGCTTGGACATTGATTTTGCAACTTTGTTATATTTGATGTAATGATTGTTGAATCTTGTGGAGCCTCCAGATAATGGTTGGTTGTGCCTTAATTCTGATGGAGCTGTGAAGGTTTCAATTGGTCCGACAGGTTGTGGAGGGCTTGTGTGTGACCCTTCAGGCATATATGGCTTGGTGGCTTCTCAAAGCATATAGGTATGTGTGGCCCTCTTACAGTTGAGCTTTGGGGAATCGTGATTGGTTTGCAATATTGTTGTGACAATGGGTGGAATAAGGTGGTTGTGCAAGTGGATGCAAAGGTCGCTTGTTTTGTCATCCGGGACTTGGATAGTGGGCGCATTAGCAGGTGGAGCATCGTTCGAGAGATTTGCAAGTTGCTGCATTTAACTTGGGAGGTTAACATCTTCAGGGAGGCTAATCAATGTGTAGATGGCTTCGCTAATCTTGGTTGTAGCTAGATGGAAGATTTGATTGTCTATGAGCATTGTCCTCCTAGTGTAGGACCTTTATTGCTTTCTGATCGTGTAGGTAATTCGATTCCAAGACATATAACTAGTTAGCTTGTTCTTTGCTTGGAGATTTGCCCCCTGATGACTACCCAAAAAATTATTTGTGATAACTACAATTTACGATTAATGACGTGATCAATACTACCACTACAACATTTAGACCCTATGGCAACGGTCGAAAACCGTTTTCGAAAGCCAAAAAACCGTTGCCATAACCTTTGGCAACGGTTTTGAAACCGTTGTTGTTGCGGGCGTTGCCTAATCTAAAGGCAACGATTTTTGTGACCAAAGACAACGAAAACCTAAAACCGTTGCCATTGATAACTTAAACACAACGGTTTTTATTTTCACACAATGACAACGGGCACAAATCGTTGCCAGTTATGGCAACACTTAAAAACCGTTGCCTGTTATGGCAACAACTAAAAACCGTTGTCAGATATGACAACACTAAAAAACCGTTGTCGTTTATAGAATAAAACCGTTGCTTGATATAAAACCGTTGCTATTCTCTAGTAAATACAACAGTTTAAAACCGTTGCCATAGATTGTAAAAAACGAAAAAAAAAATTACAAAAAAATATAGAGGTCAGTTTACTATAAAACATTACTGATTTAGTGATTTTGAAACTTGAGCACTATTGGCTAAGTTCACAATACAATACAATACACAAAAGATATTTTCAACGAGACCAGTATCATCTATGTTTCAACAAATATCACCAAACATTCCAGTCACACCAAAAGAGCCTAAGTGACCTCGAAGCTTCTTTTCTGGAACTCCCTGCAGATCATTAATGTCTAGACCTCTAGCTGCAACATTGGTGGCCACCAGTGTCATGAATTTTCCAGACCTAAAACCAGTCAAAGTAACCTGCAAGGAATGGGGAAACAGTTCAGAGTAAATAAAAAAACAAGAATGGCAAGCAGCCAGACTAATACTACAAAAATAATCCAAAAGCAGATATACTAGCCCAAAAACAAAATCAATCGTTTCAAGACAGACAACCCTTGCAACATCAGCTGAATGAAGATTACCAGGATCAAGAAGGGCATCAAAAATTATAGCTTACCTCTCGTTGTGATTGGTTCAGCTTTCTTGATCTCAACCTACAAAAGAATGATAACAAATTTGCTTTGTTGATGAAAATTGCATTTAATTTAATGAAGAAAAAATTAAAACATCCAAAAGTTATTTCATCTCTCAAATGATAGAAATAAATTATGCATGCTCATAAGGCACCAACCCACAATGGTAGTTCAAACAGTCAACTAAGAAACCCTTCTACCAGGTTGATAAAAAGGATAGTTTACTACTCAGAAATAGTAACCTCATTTCTTATGTGAAGTGCTATGCAACCAGTACATTTAAGAGTGTTTACCAAATGAGATTTTGAATGAAATTGATGTTATCAAGTTGATTTTGAAAAATTGAGTTTGAAGTGAAATGATTTATGGTGTGGAAGTTTATACTCCAAAATTTGATGTAAAACTTGTGTGAATTTTTCAACCCAACACAAAAGCTCCTTTTACATACTGAAAAAAAGAATGCAACTTAGGGCAACGATAAAACCAAGAAGCCTCTGTCTTTTACTGTTTTCTTACCCTATGCTAACTCAATTTGAACTTTCTGCCAAAGAAAATCTCAAACTTACACATTAACACTAAGGATTTGGGAGTTCAGTACAGAAGCCAGATCCCTTCACAACCCTGTACCCCATGGCCTACATCTGCTGGAAACAATAATGCAATGTCGTTACTCATACTGAATAGAAGATCCTCACCTGAGTTCCAGCAAACTCAATCTTGTTCCCCATAGATAGAAGGTCATCAACAGATTCCTCAGTGTCAAAGGTAATAAAACCAAAGCCACGAGAACGATTTATAGAGTGATCCCGCATTATCTGGTTATCTTTGAATTCTCCATAGCGAGTGAAAAAATCTCTAAATTCATCTGCATAAGTGCATCTGAGTAAAATGATTATCAACAAAAAAAGTTTGCATTTGTCACAACCATTTTACCGTTAACAAGTTATTTTCCAAATCAACAACCACATTATGGTTTCTAAAAACAGCCAAAGCTAATTTTAACCAAGTATTAAAGGGAAAAAGGGAAGTTATTTTAACCAAGTATTAAAGGTGGAAAGGGAAGTTGTACTCAACAATAATCAATTTACTTACGTCACCATAAAAACATAACACATCATTCTATGCACAGATGTGAATTATGTGTCTAAGTGGTTCATAAAAATATGTTCTAGGTGAAGAAAGCTTGAACATTAAGGTAAACTAAAACAATGGAGCTGTCTGCAAACAATATGAACTGAAAACCTCTGACAGATCCTAAACAGAAATGCTTTTATAATAAACAATTTTGAACTATAAAATCTAAAACTTAGATGATTTCTTATGGCCGTATAGGGTCTTCATATTTTGGAGTTTGCTCTCTAAGGTGTTGCAAAGACTTGATGAATCAAGACCAAGCCTAAATTCCAAATATCAATGATTGTCTATATGACTTGATGAAACACTATTTGACATCCTCCAAATAAACACTTTCCAAAGTAAGATCCATTAGTTAGTCTTTAGTTTTTCACTAATCCTTTAACAACCATATCAAAGCATGATAAGACATGGAAAAGGAAACAAAAATTACCCTAGAACCATGTATGGAAGCTATGTTACCAACCTAGAAATTCTTGAAGACTTAAAATGTAGATTTTTAGAGTGTGAAATTAAAATGCATGATATACACAAATGCTCAAGGCTGCATAAGCATTGAGAATGATATATTCCATAAGATTAATTAAAATGGAAAGGGGTCATGGTACTACATTGGAGAAATTCTTGTGTGACTAAGTGCACAATCAATTAAAAGCTTAAGATGCATTAGAATAATATTAAGACAAGGAAATAAGTTTGAAGTTATTTTAATATTGTCATGAACTTTTGATTGGCTGTGCCTCTAAGCAAGGTGTTCATGCAAGAATCACTGATTAGAACTTACTATTAACTTCGAAATTCATTTCAATGGAAAAACATCAATTACAATAGCACCTTTTGACTACGAATTATTTCGAAGAATGCAAGGTTAATATTCTATAGAATGAAACAACATCATTCAAAATCAGAATATATATATATATATATATATATATATATATATATATATATATATGCTTGGTACATGCCTTTGAAACTGAAAATGGGACGCACTCAGAGTAATATATCCACTTCATATTTACATTACATACATGCCATGCTTCTTTTGGAAATATTTGTTCAATAACATGATTAAAATACTGTACCTGAATCTTTCCTTTACCAAATGTTTTGTTCCCCACAAGAATAGCTCGACCGTTATCATGTAATACCCGGCTAAAATCTCACTGGCACTTGCACTTCCCTCGTTGACCTGTTGCAGGTACAAATTTCTATTTATAAAACTAGCAGTTTGAGAAAAAAAGAAATTTTAATGTTTTCACGAATTTCCCTTCGTGCATTGAACGAGTTCTTAACACTAGTATATTACAAACATAAATGTTTCATAAAGCTACGTCAGTATGATGCAATACAAAAAAAAGAATAACCAATTTATATTTATATGCAAATGTAAGTATGCAACACTTAAGATACCGTTTTTTGGCTCATTAAGAGATTGTAGAATTAAAAGGCATAATCAAGTCAATTAAGAAACTATAGTTAATACTCACAATGACCACAAGAGGATCATTTGTTATAGCATGTCCATTGACCATATTAATGGGTGACATTCCCATCTCTATCAATTGTATTCACTAGAGTCTCATGACTCATCTCCATCTAACCATATCTGAGCAACATCAAGTCCAGCTTTTACCAAACCACCCTGCAACACAATTACAGAAAAAAAAGGGTATGATTGTATGTTACACTATCAAGAGATAAGGTAACACTAGTTATGAAATTTTCCATGAAAATGGTAAATTATCGGATTGTTCCGTAGATCTAGTATGTATGAGTGGACACCTTGATTTTTCATTTCCTGAATAGCATTCTTCATGTCTTCAGCAGCAGACTGTAAATATGGAACAAGAAAAGTTTGTATGGAAAGCAGTTAGAGAACAAAACGATAGTTGGTTTATATATGTTCTATTTTAACTGAATACATAATTGTAATTTTATTTCATAGCTGATTCCTTTGCTAACCTGAGAGAAGGTTGATAATTTCACATAGCCAGTTTTTGTGACTTGCCCTACTGGGGATCTGTGAGGGATGATAGCACTGGATATTGGAGAGAGCTTGATATACTCCCGTGGAAGTTTAACCTTCAAGTATATCAGATCAGCAATGAAAACTCCAGAAAACAAAAAACTCATTGCAATTAAAACTCTCACAGAACAAACAATCAAACCAAAACTCTAGAAAATATACAACATTGTTACATGGAATTCCAAAACAAAACCAAAATTCCACCTTTAAGCACTGAAACTAGCACTGAAAACCCAGAAACTAATACTACCAGACAAAATTTCCACCACTAAAAAATAACAAGCACAAATTACAAAACTGAAACAGAGAAGTGTGACTTACGATTAAATGCTTGGTTTCAAACCCCAAAAATCACCAACGAACTATGTAGAAGAAGAAGAAGATGACCCGATGCGTGATGGTTCGTGCGATGTGCGATTGGGATTAGGGGTTCTGTGATGTGCGATTTCGGATTAGGGTTCATGTGAATCGTGATATGCGATTGGGATTAGGGGATCCTATTTCTGTGAGAGAGGAACGATGAATCGTTGTGTGAGAGGAACGATGAATTTCTGATTTAGGGTTCACTGAAGAAGGTTCGCTTGAACTGTGAAATCGCTGAGGGAAGAGGGAGAGTTCGAAAGTGCAAGGTTACAGGGAGGAAGAGGATTCGCTGAGGGAGATGGAGAGTTCGAGAGTCGCTGAGGGAGGAAGAGGATTCGTTGAGGAAGAGGATTCGCTTTAGGGTTAGAAGGGCGATGGTGTCTGAGGTAGAGGAAGAGGATTCGCGAAGAGGACTCATCTTTACGCCTAAAAGTATCTGATATTTTAGCTCAATTTTTTTATTTTTTTAATAATTCAACATATAACAACGGTTTCTCAGCGTTGCCTAAAGCTCAACTAAAAAACCGTTGTCTTAGACCTTTAAGCAACAGTTTTAAACCATTGCCAAAAACTTTTAGTAAAAAAAAATTGTATCAACAACGGTGGCAAAAAACCGTTGCCATTGCTATCTAAGGCAATGGTTTTTTAGGTGTTGGAATTTTAGGCGTTGCCATAGGGTCAAAATGTTGTAGTGTACACTGTGATTATCAATTATAATTAGGTTTAAATAGTTATTACCCCCCTGCAAATATAGCCATTATCCAGTTACCCCCCTGCAAAAAAAAAACATTTAAAACAAACCTTGCAAAATGTAAAGTTATCCAGTTACCCCCCTGCCGTTAAATTTTCTGTTAAAATATGTAAAATGTCACATATCCAGTTACCCCCTGCCACGTGTCACCTTATTATTGGGCCTCTATGACATGTGGCACTGACATGCCACGTCAGCTCCTATGTCACCACTGCCACGTGTCACTGACATGTGCCACGTCAGCAGCCAATGGATGGCTGCCACGTGGCACTAGTTATTACACTCAAAAATAAATGATTTTGTGCCCACCAAGGGTGTTGAACTCATGACCATTTAGTGATACCCAAATCTCCTAACCACTGAGCCACATTAGTATTTGGGATTATTAACTCACCTACAAAAATATATTACATCACATTAGTGTCATAGGAGCTTACAGAGGTACTTACAGATCACCCACCAAAGAGGTCATCACATCGACAGCGGGAGTTGAACCCATGACTTTGTGGAAAATGAGCCAACTCCTTACCAACTGAGCCAACATTCATTGACTGGACTTTATATTTTAGGACGGAGAGTAATTGACTACCGGAATGAATCAATATACTAATCTTAATAATTTTCTATTAATTCTATTGCCAAATCTGTCTATTAGAGCAATTATGTGGAATTAATCACGCGTTATTTCCTTTATAGTTATAAGTGTATTAATTTTAATTTATTATTGACCTTTTTTTTGTTACAATTTTATTATTGAGTGTAATTTTTTAAAATTTAAAGCTGGATAAAGAATAATGGGCCCTACATGTGATTCAGTGCCAAGGTGGATCTTTAAGATTTGGGACCCACAAACAAAAACAGCTAGTAACAACGTAGTGAATTTTTTCCAGATTCATTACCCAACACTGACACACTTACAACATACTACTCTCCACCATGCACTTTACCGGGCCACTCATAAGTATTTTATAATCTGGTGTATATTTTAAATTAGGTTTTGTCAAAAAAGTATATTTTAAATTAGGTAGTAATTAATTAATATTTGACGGTGATTCAAAATTCAAAGATATATTTTCTTTTCTCTCTCGATCCCGAGCTACCAAAAATAGAAAAAAAATACAAATCATATCATATTATTTTTAATTTAAGGGTTTCAATTTTAAATCACAAATCACAATCAATCAGTAGGCGGGGAATCTGGTGAGTGATAATCTCCCTCTCACCTTATTAATCCGAAAATCCTGTTTTTCTATTTATCTATCAATTAATCAATAAATGCATGTCAGCGACTCGCTTCCAATATAAACCCAAAAAAAGAGTACTGTAAAACCGAAACCGTATCTCACACTGATACATTTCCCCCTTTTATCTTTCTCTCCGCTCCCTCCTCCTCTTTCACATTCATTCATTCCATTCCTTCTCAACGTAGAATTTCTGAACTCATCAGGTACCTTTTCCAATCACCATTTGCTATTTCATATCATCCTCTCATCATTTTATTTGGATCTTGATTTCTTTCCGCGCTTTTTCGTTCCTCTGTTCTCTGTGTTTTTTTACCGTTTATTGTTAATGGCGGCGGCGCCGTGCCTAATCTATTATTATTCGCCTTCTTCTTATTTCGTTTACGTTTGAACGAGGTTCTCCTCGCTTTGCTCGGGATAAGCGATTCTTCGTAACCGCTTTAATCATAATCAATTGATCATATCTATATCAACCGGATTTAATTGATCACGGTACGGAAGAAACTGAACTTTAAACTAAATGGAATAGAGTTCTGGTTATTTACTTGATCTGGTTTAAGCATTGTTCTAGAAGTAGTAAAGAGTTTGTTTTTTGGTTTGATCCAATGAGCTACATTGGCAAGCTGTGAGAAAAACTAATACTGTTGGTTTGAAATGTTGTTTTTTTTCCTAGGTCTTTGCAACTATGGGTAGTAAGTCAGTTGAGGATTTGATGGTGAGTAATTCCGAGGTTCATTTTTCTGGATTTCACATGGATGGATTAGAGCAAAGAAAAGCTGGCACCGAGCAACCAACCACTTCTGCAAATGATATGTATAAACAGCCTTTTGTTATAGGTGCGTTATTTACGTAGCAAGCTCTGTGGAACTGAGTATTCTCCTTCTCTCTTTTTGTGTTATTGAACTCAATGATGTTGTGCTGCATTTACTCTCTCTCGTGTTTCTTGAGTTGACTCTCATACATTGTCTTGCAGCTGTTTTGTTTTGCATAAACTTTTCAATGGGTAGCATATGCACTATCTTCGGGTTTGCTTGCATATACATTGTCTTGGAAAAATTTTGTACTACGTAAAGTTTTTTACTGGGCAGCTTTTTTGTACAAGTTGAAATTAACTTGTGTGTGTTTTGAGAAGCTATTTCATTTAACTTGGCCTTATTGGATTGGTTGCTATCAACTGAAAGGTTAGAGAGTCCATATGTGGATTGTGCTGTTCTATTATGGCAGTGCTAATGTCAGTATGTCACCACCAGCCTTCTTTTTTCCTTCTTCACTTTTGGATGTGGCTCAAATGGGAAAGGAATTCTCTGCTGTTGACTTTAGCACTATAGCAGCAGTCACTATTTCTGCCGTAGAAATAAAGATTGGATGGTCCTGACTTGAAGTTGTATTTTATGTTTGATTTTTTGAAGTTAAATCGTAACCATCCAATCTTTATCTAACGGCCAATACTCGTTGACTGCAGTGTCGGCACCATATCCCGACTACAGGGGATCTAGATTCGTTTGAGACGTTGATCACGAACATAATTACCATTTAAGACTTTCAGACTTTAAAGTAAAAAAAAATTAGTTGGAGGAATGAGATTGCTTGAAACTTGATTTTATCTGAAAGGGAAGTGGCCTACTGATAATCTTGCTTGAGCGAACTTAATAATTCGCATGAAATGAAAATTCTTCAATTTTATATGTTATTCCAAGTTCCACAATGTCATTTCACCTAATTATTCCTGGTACTTGTTTGCTTTACAGTTTACAAAATGGTGTTTGCTTGTATATCCGTGTCATGTTTATATAATACAGCTTCTTGCAAACCTGCATGCATAGATCCATTGAAGTTTTGTTTCCTTCCAAAACTTGAAACACAAGTTTAAATGCCTTATTTTCTCTTTTTACAAATGGTAGCCATGGTTTTAATTTATTTTTTATCTCCTTTTCGTTTGTTTCGTCTGTGTTCCTTGTAGGTGTTGCTGGGGGATCGGCTTCCGGCAAGACAGCAGTTTGTGATATGATTATTCAACAGCTTCATGATCAGCGAGTTGTACTTGTTAATCAGGTAGCAAATTCTTACTATATATACTTATTTGTGATCAAATTGAGAATTTGTAAGGTTTTTTGTCTGTGACTCAGAAATATATAGGACAAACAACTAGCAGTTTGTTTGAGTGCTGCAAGCCCTATAAGCATCCTGTTTCTTCCTTTATCCAAATCTCCTTTTTAGTTTTTGTTTGGTTTTATTTTCTGTATGAAATACAAATAATCTATTGGATTGGTTTGATACTTTTATCAGCTTCCGTTTATATTCTCTTTGTAAATTGCAACATTGCACTGTTAGCTTGCATTGTCTACCACAATCAGATATCAATCTCCTCTTAAATAATATATTTCTGTTATTATCATCTCCTCTTATATCAGGAACACTTATGTATTTTGTTCAATTTTTTCTTCAAAATGTCGATTACTTTTTTTTATCAAAAGAGGTCATACACTAACAGTATACACATACGATGAGACCCCATTGTTTTGGTCATTTAAGTAAAAATTTCATTGGATGTCTTTGATCACTTATATTATGGTGTTAGTGGCATTTTAGTTTCTATTTTTTTAATAATTTTTTACATATACTGTTCCTTTTTTGCTTGTGTCTTCTTTTACCCTTTTTAGGGGATGTGTTTTGAAATTCGGGCTGATGGTTTGTGGTACTTGTGATGTTACATTGAGTATAATAATTGAGTTATTTTATATACTACAGGATTCTTTTTACCATAATTTGAATGAGGAGGAACTTACAAGAGTACAAGATTACAACTTTGACCATCCAGGCAAGTTCAATTGTAGCCATCAGTCTCATTATTTGTGGCTGTCTCTTGATATTAAGATATTATATGGGATAAAATATGCACCAGCTTCATCTGAATGCTTTTCCCCCTTTATTTCAATTCTATTTTATGTCTAAATCTGGAATTTTTAAATGCTTTTTTAGGACCAAATTTAAAAGCCTAACGAATATGCGTGTTTTAGTGTTATTTTGAAGCTCAGGCCTTACAGTTCTCCTTAGATATTTCTGATTTCCTGCAAAACCACTTCATTACATTCAATGAGTGCCAACCACATCTTCCGTACTCTCAGAATGCTGTAGTAACTTCGAGGGTGTTGACAGGGAATGATTAACCCTGAAAAAATTTATCAAAACGGAATTTACCTTAGATTTAGCTGATGGTAAACTTGAAATTAAGTATTGGTTTAATGAATTTCCAAATCTAGAATATTCTTGCAGATTTTACATGTCAGAATGTTGCTCAAATTATGTAATTTGTATTACGAGCATTCCAAAGGCAGGATTGGATTTGTTATGAGATTTAGCTTTAAGTACCTACATAGAAAAATCAGTAGCTTAAGTCCACACTGAAGTAAATAAATTTCCCTTGAAATTTGATGAGTTTGTAGATTTATTATGGAAAATGACATTTGAATTACTGGTGCATATGTGAATGATGATTCTTGTACTGTTGGAGCTCCTTGCATTATTGCTAACACATGCTTTTGGTATCATCAGAAGCTTTTGATAGTAAGCGGTTGCTATGTGTCATGGACAAGTTGAAGCATGGCCAAGCAGTAGATATTCCTAAGTATGACTTCAAGGGTTACAAGAATGATGTGTTTCCAGCGAGAAGGGTATCCGAAGCTTTCATGTTTTTATTATTTACCCGTTTTCTTAAAATGTGTAGCAGGACAAGATTGGAATAGTCTTCTGTTTTTGAGTTTTTAGATGATAGTAATGGTTTTCATATTTGAAATTTTAAATTTGACTGATTTTGTGTATCGATGATTGTCAAATCATGCAGTACATTTTTCTTCTGAACTTCTCTCTCCAGCAGAGGGCAAATGTATCTGAATTAAAATTTCAGCCATGCTTCCATTTTTATGTTGGTTTTACGTGTTTTGCAGGTAAACCCGGCAGATGTTGTAATTTTGGAAGGCATCCTTGTTTTCCATGATCCGCGTATCCGGGCATTGATGAATATGAAGATATTTGTTGATACAGGTCCCTTATTGTTTTGTTCCATTTTATCTTGTATTTTTTATTGGAAAATGTTAGTGTTAGTATTTGTTATTTGTTATGTTTAGTGGGGAAGATTTGAAGCTTGCACCGTATACCTCTAACATTGCAACCACCTCAACCACTCTATGTGTATATCTTATTCTATTGTATACTTTTTCTGGCATTTCGTAATTAATATAGTATATGTGGTCATACTCATTTTCCTTTTAATCTCATGGAGTATTTACCCCATAATTCACATTTTATACACTATTCAAATTATCTAATAAAATGCATATTCTTATGTAGCTGGCACTGAACAGTATCTTCATCTGTCCAAACAATGGCGGAATTTGAAAAAAATTGTTAAGGAGTCAAAATAGTCAAATAATATACTCAATAGTAAAATACAAATAAAATAGATAAATTTAAATAAAAAATATTATTTTCAAACAAAATTAGATTACTATAAACATGTTTTGACTTGACAATAGAAACTATTTTTTTTACAAACAATAGAGACTCAGTTCAGAACTCAAAATTATGTTGTTTTTGAAAAGTAATTTTAACTTAAAAAGTCTGAGATTAGTTTTAGAAAATTATCAAAAATTCATTTATAACTCCTAACGAAAGAAATGTGAAAAAACAATGTTACTCTAATATGTACTCTGCATGCGTGCTTTCAAAAACAATACTGCATTCTTTATTATTTATATACTCCAAAAAAATGATGCTGCCATTGCATCAAAAAGGAAAACCAATGTCGTGTGCCTGTGCCTCACTATAATATAGAATATGTCAAAAGTGTTTAAAAACACAAGTCAGCGAGAATCGAGCGTGAGTCTCGTCAATATGCATCCAAAATTTAACCGCTGTGCCAAGCTACCGTATTGTGATTCATGCGGCAAAACCCTATAATATTTATATTTCCAATCTCTGATTTAATATACATTTATAATTATTTCCAAGCTCTGCCCCTCTGTCCATCCACTTTTTTTGTTGGTTCCTATTTGATTTGTAGATGCCTATGTCTGATTTCTAGTCATCTTACAAGCCCGTGTATTTTACGTGTTTTTGTTGCACTACTGAGATAGGCTGTCCCTTTACATTGTAAAATGTCCAGTGCAGATGCTGATGTTCGTCTGGCAAGAAGGATTAAGCGTGATACTGCTGATAATGCTCGTGGTATTGGAGCAGTTTTAGATCAGGTTGCAACTTCCAGCTACACTAATTGCACCACCGTTGTCATATTTTGATAAAATTTTGGTTATTTTCACCTCACATTTGTTACCATCATTGCATTGCAAGACTTCAAAATGTTGTTATAGTTCATGCTGCTGAGTAGCTATTATGCAAGTACCTTGATTGAGTCATTATTGTTTATTATGGAATTGAATCTTTAAGGAATTATTATGTGTTTTTGATGACGCTGATCAAACTTATGTACTTTATATCTTCACCATATTTTAGTAGCTGAATTTTACGTTACATATTTGGTGCAGTATTCTAAATTTGTGAAGCCGGCTTTTGATGACTTTATCCTTCCTACAAAGAAGTATGCTGATATCATCATACCCCGTGGAGGAGATAATCATGTGGCTATTGATCTGATTGTACAACATATCCACACAAAGCTTGGTCAGCATGACTTGTGTAAAATATATCCTAACTTATACGCCATTCAGTCTACTTTTCAGGTACCCCTTTTTACTCTTTATTGACATTTTCAGTCATCCTATCTTTCCCGGTCATGCTAGGGCTCAAAAGTTTGTTATTAAAAGTTGAATCATCACGGTGATTGCCTCTTTGCAGATACGGGGTATGCATACCCTGGTACGTGATTCTCAGACAACGAAGCATGACTTTGTATTTTATTCCGACCGTTTGATTCGTTTGGTATGTAAATAGGGTTTATTTGTTGCTTTTTAATTTTAGAGATGGCATGAGCAAGACATTTTTTTAAGTATTAATGATGACAACCATTCCCTCGCTTGACTAGGTTGTAGAACATGGCCTAGGGCATCTTCCATTTACAGAAAAGCAAGTAACCACCCCCACTGGTAAGCTTCTTTTTTTAGTCCCCTTTCAGATGATTTCCTTAGCTTGTATTGTTTGTTCCTGTAAGGATGCTGGATGCGTCATTCTCTGGTTTCATACATGCTGCCATTTTTGCACAAAAGTGACGACTGAGGAGTAACATCAACTACATGTTGACTTGTTTTGAAAGCGATTAAACCAATATCATCGACTTCTTGGAAGGACTGCAAATCTCTTGACTTCCATGTCAAACAAATGCTTATTGATAGAAGGGGAATCAGTAGTTTAGTTTATAATGTAGTTGTACTTGACAGGCATGTTCTGTTGTTCAGGATGTCAATTTCAGCAATTGCGGCCCTGAAAACAAAATCTTTTCTGGCTGACTTTTTCTAGCTGGAATTCTTCTTCAGAATAGAATTAGTTTGTTTCATGTCAGAACCTTTTTTGTGGAAACAGCTTATTCTTGTCCTTCAATGCAGGGTCTGTATACAGTGGTGTGGATTTTTGTAAGAGGTTGTGCGGTGTCTCCATTATCAGGAGGTATTCGGTCTTATTCCAAATAAGAAGTTACTTGAATGATAAATTATTGGCATCCTTGTTTCACACTATTGAGTATTGACCATTTTTTTACTCAATCATCTTTAAAAACTTCCATAAAGAGGAAGATTGCATAAAGTGATAATTTTTCCCTTGAAATTGTCATCCAAATCCAATTTGTTGTGAATTAAGATGCTACGGTTTTTCTTTTAAATTTATTGCTTAGAAGAGCACACTCTGTCCTTAAAATTGATATATGATCTAATTTCTCTTTAGTGGGGAAAGCATGGAGAATGCTTTACGAGCATGCTGCAAAGGCATCAAGATTGGGAAAATACTTATTCATAGAGAAGGTGACAACGGTCAGCAGGTTTGTCATCTGACTGTATGCTTGCTTGAGACTTGACATTTCATTTCATAATGTCTCTCATCTCTTGATTTTGAGCAGCTAATATATGAAAAGTTGCCTAATGATATCTCAGATAGGCACGTGTTGTTACTGGATCCCATCTTAGGCACAGGTTTGTCATTTTCACTTCTAGCGTCTTGTCCTGTACCTCACTTTTAAATTTTTTATATTCCACGATCATTCTGAAAATCAAACATGGAATACAAATTTTTTCTGGTCCAGTCCTTCATTTTCTAAGCATTTCGAACAGACTGAAATATTTACATCATGTAACATTTTTACATTATGTCGAAAAGTAGACGAACCACCAGCAGCTGACTGCAACTTTAAGTTATGCAGCAGTCAGAATACTAGAGCGAATTAAAAATTGAACACTGAATTTGTTAGTTTTGGTTTTGAGTATACTTGGAATATATTCATCTTTAGGTAATTCGGCTGTTCAAGCAATTTCTTTACTTTTAACGAAGGGTGTACCGGAGTCCAACATCATATTCCTCAATCTCATATCAGTAAGTTAATGATATCTTTAGTTCCTCTATATTTCTTGCCATTTGCATTATTTCCTCTTGCTTCTTTCTTTTCTTATCCAATGATTTAAATATATTCTCTCATCTTGCCAGGCACCTCAAGGTGTGCATGTGGTCTGCAAAAGATTTCCGAGAATAAAAATTGTAACTTCAGAGATTGACATTGGTTTGAATGAAGATTTCCGTGTCATACCTGGGATGGGCGAGTTTGGGGATCGTTACTTTGGAACAGATGATGATGACCAACAGGTGGTGGTCCGTTCGCGGTAGTGTTATGCTTGGGCGAAATCCACAAAATTTTTCGGTTTATCATTATTAACGAGACCTTCACTAGGAAAGAAAAACATTGAAATTTGCTGAGTTAAGACTCTACCGGTCTGAGTGCTTGTTTTAAATCAATTTTGATCACAATCCTTATTTTGTTCTATAGAGAGATGCATCGTTGGAATGCTCCAATACAGATTTTGTGTTATCCGAATTTTTCTTTGCCAATACTGGCTTATGTTCATGAACTCGGAGATTTTTACTTTATATATCTAAAAATGAATATACATAATTCTTGAATTTAAGTTTGTTCGATTTATCCAGTTTCTGTCTCAAAATTTAGTTCACAATTGAGGAAGATATGCAGTCGTGAATTGCATGTAGATGTAGCTTGAGGGTGGGAAGTTGCTTCTTTGAAAAAGACAAAATGAAAAAGAATGTGGTTGAGACAGAGTTCTGCAAACAATCCACATATTAGGATATTATTATCCTTAAGGTTGATATCTTAATTTGCATGCAAGGCTTGATATTTCCGAATGAAACAAGTCCATAAGGATGGCGGACGATAGCTTTCCACAAAATTTCTTTTTTATCTCTACTGAGGTGACTGAAATATATATTGCTGAAAATGATGAGCTGTCACTTGGCAAGAGGGATGATCACTCGTTACTCTATCCAACAATGATAACCTTCGTTAGGCTAGTTACTGGACACGTGTTGCTTTTACATGGTTGGAGTAGCGTGGAACCCTGTTGGTATATTCCTTGAGATGTTTTATCTATAAAGCTTTGTTTGGTCTTAGCTAAACTCAGTTTTCGTGTCTGTTATCTGTTTCCCGCCATCCAATATCAGTTTCAAAGCTTGAACCATGTCTGCCTTTGTTGGAAAGTATGCAGGTAATCTCATTCTCCTCTTTATATTGCATATCATAAACACGTTCATTCAAAAGTGACAAATCATAAAAGCTTCATTTCATATCTAAAGACTGGTTTCCACATGGATGTTTTACTATCCAGAGGAGCTTATCAAGAATGCCAAGTACATAGCAACTCCTGGCAAGGGTATCTTAGCAGCAGATGAGAGCACCGGCACCATTGGCAAGCGTCTATCCAGCATCAACGTCGAGAACATCGAGGCCAACCGCCAAGCACTTCGCGAACTTCTCTTCACCTCTCCCAATGCTCTCCAATACCTCTCTGGTGTCATCCTCTTTGAGGAAACTCTCTACCAAAACGGCTCTGATGGGAAGCCTTTCGTTGAACTCCTCCAAGAGAACAATGTCATCCCAGGCATCAAAGTTGACAAGGGTGTTGTTGAATTGGCCGGCACCAATGGAGAAACCACAACACAAGGCTTTGACTCTCTTGGAGCTCGTTGCCAGCAGTACTACAAGGCTGGAGCACGCTTCGCCAAGTGGCGTGCGGTTCTCAAGATTGGCCCCAACGAACCCTCTGAGCTGTCCATCCAGCAAAATGCACAGGGCTTGGCACGCTATGCCATCATCTGTCAGGAAAATGGACTTGTGCCAATTGTTGAGCCCGAGATTTTAACTGATGGGGCTCATGACATTACCAAATGTGCTGCTGTTACTGAAGTTGTGCTTGCAGCTGTTTACAAGGCACTGAATGATCATCATGTTCTTCTTGAAGGAACTCTTCTCAAGCCCAACATGGTTACCCCCGGCTCTGATAGCCCAAAGGTAACCTTCACCTTTTCAAAATAATTTCAATTCGCATTGCTTCAGTGTTACATGCAACGTTTTAAAAATGTTCCACCATCACGATTTAGGACCTCACATCAAGATATTTCATGTGTCTGCGACCGCGATTACGATTGTGGTCGCATCACTCTGGAATATCTGAGATTGTGATACGACCGTGACTGTGATTCAAAATTTTGTTTCCATGTTACGCACACTTAGGGATGGCATAACGGACTCGGCCTGCCAGCTTGCCAAAAAAATGCGGGTTGGGTTGGTTATTTCACCCCACCAACCTATTGTAGCCCACCTCGCCTAGCCCGTCAAGTTTGAATTTTTTAATTTTTTTCTCTTGTTTTGAACTATTACAAAAAAAAATTAATGTTTTTTTGGTGGGTTATGACAGGCCAACCCACCAACCCGCCGTTTTTACCTTAATTTTGGTGGGCTTGGACGGGCCAATCCACCTATTTTAAGCCCAAAAGTATGATTTAATTACATTATTATTTATTTTAATGGTGGGCTAGCCGGCCGGCTCGCCGATGGGCGGGGCGGGATCTATTTCTCAACCCACTGTGCTTTGGTGGACCGGTCGGCCCGTCATTTTTTGGTGGGCTCACAGCGGCCCCGACTGGCGCAACCCGTTTTACCATCCGGACACATCCATATGTCTCGTTCAATAAGATGGATGAAGTATAGATGCACATTATTAACTTGGGAAAAAATTGCATATTTGTACAGGTAGCACCTGAGGTGATTGCTGAGCACACAGTTACTACACTACGCAGAACTGTCCCAGCTGCAGTACCAGGGATTGTATTTCTTTCTGGTGGACAAAGTGAAGAACAGGCTACACTGAACCTCAATGCAATGAACAAGTTGTTGGTGTTGAAGCCATGGACATTGTCATTCTCATTTGGACGAGCACTACAACAAAGCACACTCAAAACATGGGGTGGAAAGAAAGAAAATGTTGCCAAAGCTCAAGAGGTATTTTTGGCAAGATGCATGGGTAATTCTGAGGCTACTCTGGGAAAGTATGATGGTGGAAGTGGAACTGGGTTGGCTTCTGAGAGTTTGTACGTTAAGGACTATAAGTATTAGGCTTCTAAATGGGGTTGATGCTTGTATTTTAGCATATGTATAATGCTACTTAAGGTTTCACTTCTAGTTAACATGTTTAATTTTGGGTATATATTTTATAAATATATGGTTTTGTGCCACCTTTGATTTGTTAAACAATTACTTCACTTTACCCTTGAAAGATGTTAGAGGGAACCATGATCATGAACCACAAACACCATGAAAATAGAGCAAAACTCAAGGCATGTGGAGGTACACCGTCGACTTTAAAGATTTATTCACCTAAGACGATAATCCTGTAGGATTCAACAGAGAATAATCCCGTGTAACAAAACTGCAAGAAAATCTATTTATTTTTAACCTATGAAATCGAGATTTATATATTTTTTTAAGGGAATGAAATTTGTAACAAGAAATAATGTACTAATGTTTTGGTGCGTCGCTACACAATAATAGAAGGAGGATATTCTGCTAAAACACTACAAAAGATTCATATGCTGAATCAGCTTCCACTCAAACTATTTGTGAATAATTAAACTTTATTTTTAGTGATTATATATATGTGATTAAACTAATGTATGTGTCTGCTTTGAATCTTTTGGATACATGATTTTAGGATGTTAGGTTGTCACACAAAATTATATATTAATACTTTTGAAAACAGTGACAAAAAGTTAGTTCAATGCTTGCTTTATGGAACCTGCAGCTGGAAGTTGTTAATTACCAGCCTATTCTGAAAGAGAAACTATTAAGGACACGTTTGCTTAAAGAGTTTAGTGGATATTCAGCACTGTAAACTAGTTTTACATATCTAATGAGAGTCTATTATTAGACTGTTGATTTTAAAAAGTAGCTAAAAAGCGGATTGATATAGAAAGTCAAGGTTGAGAATGAGTGGTTAACGCACCTCATCTCTAGTGATGGAACAAATTGAGAACATATTTTACTTACCACCCGGCCGAACTCCAGATAAGTCACGACTCATTTCCCCTAGTAGTTTTTTGTCTAGAAGAAGGGCTTAAGCCCTAATATACTTGGATCAGCTTGATGATTAGTCAAAATAAATTAACAAAAAACTATTTAAAGCATATGAGAAAATTGATATTTCTAGATCAGAATAAAATCTCCACAACATGGTGACATGTCCTGATAATAATATTGAAGGACTAACTCCTAAATTTCTATCAACATTTTTTTATAAAATAAAAATTGTATATTCTAATAATATTTCTCTCTTTTTCATTTCTGATA
The DNA here is from genome assembly GCA_039519185.1 of Astragalus membranaceus. NCBI lineage: Eukaryota > Viridiplantae > Streptophyta > Magnoliopsida > Fabales > Fabaceae > Astragalus > Astragalus membranaceus. The sequence continues at coordinate 181,302,698 of CM076849.1, forward strand.
TGGAACATAACATATCACACTAATAGATTATAGAAACTAGATAACAAACATGAAACATTTCTACCATGCTTCTTCATCTAAATGTGTTGCATTGTCTAGTTACAAGAGCACCAGCTGGTGGAGCAGTCATCTCCATCTGACATACACTATGCAGCAAGAAAGAGAAATGAATAAGTCCCATATTAACCCTCACCTTAAATGTTCCCCTTGCATAGTAATTTAACCTATTATTCTGCACCTGCTTTTGAAGTTTCACACCAACATCTTGAGGCAAAAACACCAAATTAGATATTAACTTCACTGATTGAAGTCTTCTCTCTCTTGGTTTCTGAGTAAATGGCTTAATTGATTGTGTTGAAATAAGCCTATCTGAGTAGAAAAGTTCAATAACCAAAGACTCAAATCTCACATGAACTCTCCTATTAGGGTTAGAAAAATTTGTAAGGAGAGTGAATTCACCATTGAGATATTGTGTTGAGTCAAAATACACAGCATTTAAGCTTGCATTTGGAATATCAAATATTGGATTTTTTGGTTTAAAGGCTAAGTAACAAATTAATGTTGCAATTCCAAAGAAAATAAGCATAAGACTGAATATGAAACATAGTATTGCAGCAAACCATACAACTGGTTTGGTTTTTTGAAGTTTTGATGTTCCAAGTGTTGCTAGTTTTCTTGGTGTGTTGTTGTAGCTAAATGGAAATTGATTTTTTGGTGTTTTTGATATGCAAATTTGTTCAAGAGGTGATGATGTATTGGTTTGTTCTAAGGGTGGTGGAGATGGGGTGGCTAGCATTTTTGAATAGCTAGGCTACTTTGATGAAAGAAAGCAATGAAGAAGAGATAAGAGGTGAAATGTTTTATTTATTGCAAATGGGGTGATGAATGAACCAAATGAAGTGAAGAGGAAAAGAAGCTTTTAATAATGATGTGGGGACAAATGTTTTGTTTTTTTTCTTTATAGGTATTGGCAATTAAAAGTGGTGTAACCATGTAGGTGAGCTAAAGTTGAGTGATAATTTTGAATGTAAATGCTTTTGGTATGCGGTAACCTTTGGAAGAATGCTTTAGAAAGAGCTCAATAGAGCAGCACTCACTTTTTTCTTTTCTTCTTCCTTAAGGATTCAAGTTTTATATGGTTTAGACTTTGTCAATGTATGTGAAAATAGTCAAATTGATTAAGGGCTAGGATTTTGGTCAAAAAACAAAATTAAGGGCTTGGATTTTGTGCCCGTATAATTAGGGTAAAATATATTTTTCGTCCTGAAAAATTTGAATATTTTATTTTTAGTGGTTATAAAAAATTTCGCTCAATTTTAGTTTCTACATTTTCCTCGTGCTTTTGAATAGCGCTTTTTTGGGCTTTTATAATGCTTTTAAGCGTTATTAAAAGTTATGAAAGACTAAAAATATTAACCGAAAAAATGTGAGGACTAAAAATGAGCGAAATTTTTTGTAGAGAAAAAAAACAAAATTTTCAAATTTTAGAAGTGTACCATAGTGGTTGGACGTGTGGTGTCCTATGATATCAAACTATACATGTGCCACGTAGGATGTTTAAGCACTAAGAAAGCATAGCAGCCAGAAAGTGAGCTCTCCATGCTATATGGTCCATGTTAAGCAACAATCAATTTTGAATACTGACCCTGTTTAGGTGAACTTTCTGAGTGGGGGTCTAAATCATGAGAGTTCAGGATGGACTGAATTCTGGTAATTAGTGCTCATTCTTCTATTCTTTTGGGGTGGGGAGGGACCTGAAGCCAGAAGCTAGAACATTATACTAAATTGATTTCAGTGTGCCACTATGTATTCTATGTAAAGCGTATGAGGAATATATGAGAGACTACTATGCGGATAACTATCTACTTTCTATATAATCAAAACATATGCTAGCATATTTATTTTTTTAGACATTATCAAATTTTGACATTTGTCACAATTTAGGGGCAAAATAGATAATTCACCACATAAAGACAAAATGCTACAGTATCACTACAGTGCGCTACAGTACCGCTTATGTCACTCTACAGTACGCTACAGTGACGTTTCTGACGTGCTACAGTACCAATACAGTTTTTTTTTAAAAATTCAATTTTTTTTAAAAAAACTGATTTTTTAAAAAAAAAAATTATACACTGCTTTTTTTAATTTTTTTTAAAAAACGGTTGTCAATATTTTTATAAAAACAATTAGTCACTATAAATCAATTTTCACTATTTTTATAATCTACTCAAACTACTAAAATTAATAAAATAATTAGTCACTATAAATCAATTAGCCAATATCCATTGTCAAAAAAAGAATTGTCAAAAAACTTTAACCCCTACCAAAAATTACAAAATAATTACTAAAATTAATCAATTTAACTACTTTTGTTAAAATCAATCAATTTAACCACTACAAAAAATTACCAAATAACTATTTTATAATTACTAAAAAAGAGTAAAATGCCAAGGGGAATGCCAACGAGAGCGCCAATGGGAGTGATAACGAGAGCGCCAACGAGAGAGGCCACGGGAATGGCAACGATAGAGGGACAAATTTTTTAAAACATAATTTTTTCAGTTTTTCTTTCCATAAAAAATCACTTTTTTGTCAGTTTTTTACTAAAAACATAATTTTTTTAACTATTTCTATAATTTACTCAGACTACTAAAATTAATCGATTTAACTACTGCCAATTGTCAAAAAAAACCATACCTCTAACAATAGTTTCAAAATTATTTATTCCAAAAAAATAAATTATTAAATTAATATCACACTCAATAATTAAATAATTTAAAATTTACTATTTACTATTATCTCTCTATTAAAACTACTAAAATCAATCAATTTTTCATGTAATAAATAAAATCAATCAATTTAACCACTAACAATTGTAATATTAAATCATATAGAAAAAAAAGAAAACATGTGGCAACGGGAGCGGCAACGAGAGACTCACAACGAGATCGGCAACGAGAGCGGCAACGGGAGTGCCAACAAGAGAGGGAACGAGAGCGCCAACGAGAGTACCAACGGGAGTGCCAGCACGAGAGGGAACGGGAGGGACGGAGCTGCATATTTTACCTTTTACTCCATTATTAATATTATAAGAAGATACCGATTTTGTTTCTTCATTTTTACTCCGTCTAAAATTTATTATTTACTATTATCTCTCTATTAAAACTATTAAAATCAATCAATTTAACCACTAAGAATTATAAAAATACAACTTTATCCATTACAAAATAATTTACTTATAATTAAACGAATATGATTTAATTAATATTAAATCATATAGAATAATATGAGTTAACATGTGGCTACGGGAGCGACAACGAGAGACTAGCAATGGGTGCTGCAATAGGAGTGGCAACGAGAGAGGTAACGAGAGCGCCAACGGGAGTGCCAACGGGAGGGTCAACGAGTATGCAAACGGGAGTGTCAATGGGGATGCATATTTTACCTCTAATGTCCAAATACATTATTATGGATCAATGTAATTCTGATTGTCAGTCTCCTTTATTTTCTTCGACTCAATATAATTTTCATTTGTATCTTATATGACATAATACCTATCTCTTTCCACTTTGAATTTCAAATCATACATTTTGGACATTGTTCACAACTTATGATTATCATCCAAATTACTATTATGATTTCATGGCAATACACTGACCATACAATATTACCCGTGCGTATGCACGGGTAAAATACTAGTATGTAATAGAAATATGTGTATACATGTATTTATGGTGACGGACAAGGGCAGATCTTCTTAGGAGCCGGAGTAGGCAACAACCCACGAGATTTTCTAAAATTGATTTATATATATATATATATTTATTGGAGTTAATATTAGATGTTATATATTAAGATTATCACTAGTAATACATATAGTTAGGTTGGTGAAGTGGTTAACTGTGTTGTTTAGTATGCAAGATTTTTGCGGTTTGATTCTCCGGGAAGGCAATTTAGTAGTTGTTTTTTGTATTTTGCAACATTCAAGTGTATTTTTTTTTCCCGAAATTGCTAAAACCAAAATTAGAACTCTGTACATCTACTTTCTATATAATAAGACAACATGCCAGAAAAATCTCAATTTTGGCCACTTTACAATATCCAAATTTAAGGATAAAATAGTAAAATACTCGCTAAAAGACAAGAAAACGCATCAGTGGTACAGTCTGCAAAAAAACGCTGGTACGGTCTGCAAAATAATTGGACAAAAGACATCAGCAATAATACAAAACCTGCAAAAAGCATCATAATATTTTTTATTAAATCAAACAAAACCTGCGCAAACTGCTGTCATAGTATTTTTTATATTAAAATAGTAATAAATTTTTTTTATTTTTTTTAAAAAACGAGTATTTTTTTTTTTTAAAAATCAGTAATTAATTTTTATTTTTCTTTTTTAAATAAGAAATTTTTTTAAAAATTCTTTTGTTTTAAAAAAAAATCAATAATTTTTTTAAAAAATCAGTTTTTTTTTTCTAAAAAACCAGTAATTTTTTCTTTAAAAATTCTTTTTTTAATTTACAATAATCTACTCAAACTAATAAAGCTAATTAATTTAACCACTAGCAATTGTCAAAAAAACGATACTGCTAGCAAAAATTTCAAAATATTTTTTTCTAAAAATATCAAAAATTAAATCTCATTTGCTTTTTTCGTGAGCCGCACGGGAGCGGCAACGAGGGCGCCGGGAGCGCCAACGGGAGCGCCAACGAGAGCGCCAACAGGAGCGCCAACGAGAGTGCCAACGTGAGTGCCAACGGGAGCGCCAACGGGAGCGCCAACGGGAGCGCCAACGAGGGCGCCAACGGGAGCGAGGGCGCCAACGGGAGCGCCAACGAGGGCGCCAACGGGAGCGCCAACGAGGGTGCCAACGAGGGTGCCAACGAGAGCGCCAACGAGGGCGCCAACAGGAGCGCCAACGAGGGCGCCAACAGGAGCGCCAACGGGAGCCCCAACGAGAGCGACAACACAAGCGCCAATGGGAGCGCCAACAGGGGCGCCAATGTGAGTGCCAATGGAGGTGCCAACGGGAGCGCAAACGAGCGTGCATATTTTATATTAAATCATTTTCTTTTTTGCCTCATTTTTTACTCCATTATTAATATTTATAATCAATTTTCTATATAATCAAAACTAATGCTAGCAAAATGACAATCTCCTTTAATTTCTTCTACTCAATATAATTTTCATGTATGTTATATGACATAATAGCTATCTCTTTCCACTTAGAATTTCAAAACATACATTTTGGATTGTTCACAACTTATGATTATCTTCCAAATTACCATTATCACTTCATGACAAGACACCGACCATACAGTACCACTCGTGCGTATGCACGGGTAAAATACTAGTTTATACTGTATTGTAGTAAACCAACAAGGGTTGATCTGAGTGGTAATTGGGCATGGATCCCACCCCAAGGTCTCAGGTTCGAATCTGAATGTGGCAAAAATTCTGTTGGGAGGGGAGAACCACACGGACCGGCAAAATCGAGTATACACCTGACCAGCCAGGTATGGTAACAAAAAAACTGTAGTAGTAAATAATATAACCCAGTTCAACTCAATAAATAATCATTAAAATATTAATGAAATTATATATATATATATATATTATTTAATAATTTAGCACCTTAAAGAACTATTGTCAAGCTCCACCACTAGTGTTGGACATAGCGTTTTTTTTGGCTTTTATAATGCTTTTAAGCGTTATTAAAAGTTTTGAAAGACTAAAAATATTGACAGAAAAATGTGAGGACTAAAAATGAGTGAAATTTTTTGTAGAGACGAAAAAACAAATTTTCAAATTTTAGAATGACTAAAAACATATTTAACCCTATTAATTATTAGTGTACCATAGTGGTTGGACGTGTGGTGTCCTATGATATCAAACTATACATGTGCCACGTAGGATGTTTAAGCACTAAGAAAGCATAGCAGCCAGAAAGTGAGCTCTCCATGCTATATGGTCCATGTTAAGCAACAATCAATTTTGAATACTGACCCTGTTTAGGTGAACTTTCTGAGTGGGGGTCTAAATCATGAGAGTTCAGGATGGACTGAATTCTGGTAATTAGTGCTCATTCTTCTATTCTTTTGGGGTGGGGAGGGACCTGAAGCCAGAAGCTAGAACATTATACTAAATTGATTTCAGTGTGCCACTATGTATTCTATGTAAAGCGTATGAGGAATATATGAGAGACTACTATGCGGATAACTATCTACTTTCTATATAATCAAAACATATGCTAGCACATTTATTTTTTTAGACATTATCAAATTTTGACATTTGTCACAATTTAGGGGCAAAATAGATAATTCACCACATAAAGACAAAATGCTACAGTATCACTACAGTGCGCTACAGTACCGCTTATGTCACTCTACAGTACGCTACAGTGACGTTTCTGACGTGCTACAGTATCAATACAGTTTTTTTTTAAAAATTCAATTTTTTTTAAAAAAACTGATTTTTAAAAAAAAAAAATTATACACTGCTTTTCTTAATTTTTTTTAAAAAACGGTTGTCAATATTTTTATAAAAACAATTAGTCACTATAAATCAATTTTCACTATTTTTATAATCTACTCAAACTACTAAAATTAATAAAATAATTAGTCACTATAAATCAATTAGCCAATATCCATTGTCAAAAAAAGAATTGTCAAAAAACTTTAACCCCTACCAAAAATTACAAAATAATTACTAAAATTAATCAATTTAACTACTTTTGTTAAAATCAATCAATTTAACCACTACAAAAAATTACCAAATAACTATTTTATAATTACTAAAAAAGAGTAAAATGCCAAGGGGAATGCCAACGAGAGCGCCAATGAGAGTGACAACGAGAGCGCCAACGAGAGAGGCCACGGGAATGGCAACGATAGAGGGACAAATTTTTTAAAACATAATTTTTTCAGTTTTTCTTTCCATAAAAAATCACTTTTTTGTCATTTTTTTACTAAAAACATAATTTTTTTAACTATTTCTATAATTTACTCAGACTACTAAAATTAATCGATTTAACTACTGCCAATTGTCAAAAAAAACCATACCTCTAACAATAGTTTCAAAATTATTTATTCCAAAAAAATAAATTATTAAATTAATATCACACTACATAATTAAATAATTTAAAATTTACTATTTACTATTATCTCTCTATTAAAACTACTAAAATCAATCAATTTTTCATGTAATAAATAAAATCAATCAATTTAACCACTAACAATTGTAATATTAAATCATATAGAAAAAAAAGAAAACATGTGGCAACGGGAGCGGCAACGAGAGACTCACAACGAGATCGGCAACGAGAGCGGCAACGAGAGCGGCAACGGGAGTGCCAACAAGAGAGGGAACGAGAGCGCCAACGAGAGTACCAACGGGAGTGCCAACACGAGAGGGAACGAGAGGGACGGAGCTGCATATTTTACCTTTTACTCCATTATTAATATTATAAGAAGATACCGATTTTGTTTCTTCATTTTTACTCCGTCTAAAATTTATTATTTACTATTATCTCTCTATTAAAACTATTAAAATCAATCAATTTAACCACTAAGAATTATAAAAATACAACTTTATCCATTACAAAATAACTTACTTATAATTAAACGAATATGATTTAATTAATATTAAATCATATAGAATAATATGAGTTAACATGTGGCTACGGGAGCGACAACGAGAGACTAGCAATGGGTGCTGCAATAGGAGTGGCAACGAGAGAGGTAACGAGAGCGCCAACGGGAGTGCCAACGGGAGGGTCAACGAGTATGCAAACGGGAGTGTCAACGAGGATGCATATTTTACCTCTAATGTCCAAATACATTATTATGGATCAATGTAATTCTGATTGTCAGTCTCCTTTATTTTCTTCGACTCAATATAATTTTCATTTGTATCTTATATGACATAATACCTATCTCTTTCCACTTTGAATTTCAAATCATACATTTTGGACATTGTTCACAACTTATGATTATCACCCAAATTACTATTATGACTTCATGGCAATACACTGACCATACAATATTACCCGTGCGTATGCACGGGTAAAATACTAGTATGTAATAGAAATATGTGTATACATGTATTTATGGTGACGGACAAGGGCAAATCTTCTTAGGAGCCGGAGTAGGCAACAACCCACGAGATTTTCTAAAATTGATTTATATATATATATATATATATATATATATATATTTATTGGAGTTAATATTAGTTGTTATATATTAAGATTATAACTAGTAATACATATAGTTAGGTTGGTGAAGTGGTTAACTGTGTTGTTTAGTATGCAAGAATTTTGCGGTTTGATTCTCCGGGAAGGCAATTTAGTAGTTGTTTTTTGTATTTTGCAACATCCAAGTGTATTTTTTTTTCCCGAAATTGCTAAAACCAAAATTAGAACTCTGTACATCTACTTTCTATATAATAAGACAACATGCCAGAAAAATCTCAATTTTGGCCACTTTACAATGTCCAAATTTAAGGATAAAATAGTAAAATACTCGCTAAAAGACAAAAAAACGCATCAGTGGTACAGTCTGCAAAAAAACGCTGGTACGGTCTGCAAAATAATTGGACAAAAGACATCAGCAATAATACAAAACCTGCAAAAAGCATCATAATATTTTTTATTAAATCAAACAAAACCTGCGCAAACTGCTGTCATAGTATTTTTTATATTAAAATAGTAATAAATTTTTTTTATTTTTTTTATAAAACGAGTATTTTTTTTTTTTTTTAAAAATCAGTAATTAATTTTTATTTTTCTTTTTTAAATAAGAAATTTTTTTAAAAATTCTTTTCTTTTAAAAAAAAATCAATAATTTTTTTAAAAAATCAGTTTTTTTTTCTAAAAAACCAGTAATTTTTTCTTTAAAAATTCTTTTTTTAATTTACAATAATCTACTCAAACTAATAAAGCTAATTAATTTAACCACTAGCAATTGTCAAAAAAACGATGCTGCTAGCAAAAATCTCAAAATATTTTTTTCTAAAAATATCAAAAATTAAATCTCATTTGCTTTTTTCGTGAGCCGCACGGGAGCGGCAACGAGGGCGCCGGGAGCGCCAACGGGAGCGCCAACGAGAGCGCCAACGAGAGTGCCAACGTGAGTGCCAACGGGAGCGCCAACGGGAGCGCCAACGAGGGCGCCAACGGGAGCGAGGGCGCCAACGGGAGCGCCAACGAGGGCGCCAACGGGAGCGCCAACGAGGGTGCCAACGAGAGCGCCAACGAGGGCGCCAACAGGAGCGCCAACGAGGGCGCCAACAGGAGCGCCAACGAGGGCGCCAACAGGAGCGCCAACGGGAGCCCCAACGAGAGCGACAACACAAGCGCCAATGGGAGCGCCAACAGGGGCGCCAATGTGAGTGCCAATGGAGGTGCCAACAGGAGCGCAAACGAGCGTGCATATTTTATATTAAATCATTTTCTTTTTTGCCTCATTTTTTACTCTATTATTAATATTTATAATCAATTTTCTATATAATCAAAACTAATGCTAGCAAAATGACAATCTCCTTTAATTTCTTCTACTCAATATAATTTTCATGTATGTTATATGACATAATAGCTATCTCTTTCCACTTAGAATTTCAAAACATACATTTTGGATTGTTCACAACTTATGATTATCTTCCAAATTACCATTATCACTTCATGACAAGACACCGACCATACAGTACCACTCGTGCGTATGCACGGGTAAAATACTAGTTTATACTGTATTGTAGTAAACCAACAAGGGTTGATCTGAGTGGTAATTGGGCATGGATCCCACCCCAAGGTCTCAGGTTCGAATCTGAATGTGGCAAAAATTCTGTTGGGAGGGGAGAACCACACGGACCGGCAAAATCGAGTATACACCTGACCAGCCAGGTATGGTAACAAAAAAACTGTAGTAGTAAATAATATAACCCAGTTCAACTCAATAAATAATCATTAAAATATTAATGAAATTATATATATATATATATATATATATATATATATATATATATATATATATATATATTATTTAATAATTTAACACCTTAAAAGAACTATTGTCAAGCTCCACCACTAGTGTTGGACATAGGACCTTAAGTTATGAGGTGAAAACAAATTTCATTGTCAAATTATTGCTTTATATGGTTGTTGAAAATTTTATTTTTAAATATTTTCATTTGATTTGCTGAAATTAAGAAATCAAACTATTTAACTCTAAATTTATTTAAGAGTAAAATTTTAATTTATTCTCTAAGTTTACACCCCCTTCTCCTTTTTAGTCTCTAAGTACACCAGAATAATAAATAGTAATAAACAGTTTTTAAATGATTTAAACAGTTTTTACATGACCCATCCATATCTCTTCAAAACAGTTTTTAAATTGTTAAAACCATCCATCTTTATGGAGCACCGGCTCGTCTAATATGGGGTACATGACCAAGGTTGTCAAAACCGGACCGGACCGGGCGATTCGACCGGTTGAACCGGGAACCGGACCCCTATCCGGTCCAGTTGAACCCCAAAATCGGATTGCTGAAGAACTGGGAATTGAACCGGAAAATCGGCCAAAGACCGGGAACCGGACCAGAAATCGGCCAAAAACCGGGAACCGGACAGAAAACCGGATTTTTTTTTTATTAAAAAATCGTATATCATGTTGATTTTGGAAAAAAATGATAAATGATGTTGAATTTTGGTATATGGGATATTTTTTATACATTTTTATAATTAAATTGATAAAATAAATAAATAATTAAAAAATAAATGTGTACACTAATATTACTACAAGAGTATTTACATTATACAAGTATCTAACTTTCTATGATTGAATATTATAATTTTATTATGTCATACTATGATTTTTTTTATCATTTATATATTGTGAAATATATATTAAGTAATGTATTTAATTAATTCCGGTTCAACCCCCGATTCAACCGGTTGAACCCAAGAACCCCTGAACCGCTACTTCTTCCGGTTCAATGTCCGGTCCGGTTTTGATTACCTTGTACATGACCCATCCATGTGGGGGCTCGAAGCCCATCTTTACGGATTTCATAAAGAGATAAATCTGTTGTTCAATTTTTACAAAACGGATTTATCATTTTAATAGATAAATCCGTTTTGAACTTTTTAAAACCTGATTTATCGGTTAAAATGATAAATCTGTTTTGTATTAAAAGATAATATTTATTTTATTTAAATTTTAAAAAAAAAGGTTATAAGACACCACTAAAAATCCGTTAAAGAATCACGGCTAATCTAAAATTATAAAAACACTACTAAAAATCTAATAAAATCAAAAGAATGTTATGCAATTTTTATTTAGATTTTTTAGAGATTATGAAAAATTTAAAAATTAATAAAAAAAATAGTAAACGATGGAATTTGAGATTTTGAGCCCCACAGTCCCAATAGAAGTCTCTTCTTCGAGAGTTATAATTCCTGATTGTCCCGAAACGACAGTCATTAAATCCGAAAAAATCAAGCTTTTTAATAATCAAAAAAGCCTTACAAATCGGGTTTCAAACCGTATAATATACGGTGATGTGGCAACCTGCTCTTTAATGATGATGATGATATTTCACCATAAATTGGTAAAAAGCTAATTTCGATAAATTTATAAAAATTAATAAATTCAAATAATAAATGTTCCTGCATACTTTGACTTGTCAATTGGGAGGTGTACTCGGGTCAAGTCAGCTAATAAAACAATTCACAGGACAGGAAATTAAACTCTACTTGTCAATTGGGAGTATATATGTATTGATAAGGGCAAGAACATCTCAACATCGTAAGATTTAAGAGGAAACTACAACAAGGATCGAGTTCTGGTTTTGGGATTTCTCAGAACAATTTGGTGAAGTAGCTGTGTGAAATTTTGTTCAAATCATATTATCATGAAGGTACGTAATTAACGAATACGGGTAAATATTGTAATATGCTTATAAAAAAAGGATGATTGTATATATTCCTTAAGCTAGGTTTATTAAGAAATATTATTACATTAATTTAACTCATATTTCTCCTGGTGCATGAAGCAAAAGATTGTTATAAAGGTGCAACTGAGATGTGGAAAATGCAGAAGCAAGGCCCTCAAAATTGCGTCAGTGGCCAAAGGTACATTTGTATTGTTGTCTCAAAAGAACTAGGCTACTTAATTGCTATATTTGATAAAATTATTTATCATTTTCTCTAATATATATCATTGAATTTTTATTATCTTAATACATCTCTCTCTCTCTCTCTCTCTCTAGAATTGAGAGTATAATTGACAAAAAAAAGTTAATTTTACATTAAATTTTAATTAGGATTGTCCTAACGTTGTTTTGGGCCTAAAACAAATCTTAAAGAGATGTTTTTCCTACTAGAAAAGGGAGTTTCTTTTTTTAAATTAATAATAAACTAACTTTTAGAAACTAATTATAACAAAAATTAAGGATCCAACAAAAAAATGTGGCTTTTGCTCACACAAAAATTAAACCTTATTTTTTTGGTTACATTTATCTCCTTTTTTGGTTACAAAAAAATTAAACGTTATTAATAACTCTAAGGGTACCAACAAGGGTTGACCCGAGTGGTAACTGGACTTGGATCCCGCCTTAAGGTCTCGAGTTCGAATATTGAGTGTGGAAAAAACTCAGTGGTAGGGGAGAACCACACGAGTCGGCAAAGCCGAGTACTCGTGGTCAGTCAGGTTCCCCGGCGTAGTTTAGAGATCGGCAAAGCCGGTGGATGTTGTGCGAAAAGTAGTTTGTGCAAGTGTACACAATTGCAACAAGTAATATAATGATAAAGTAAAGATCGTACCCACAGGGATTGATGTTAATTTAAGAGTTCAAGTAGTTAACAAATTAGTAGAATGGACAAAATAAAAGTAACAGGATTTTGGGCATTAAAATGAGAGGGATATTGGCTAAATAGTAAAAAGTTCAGGAGTTTGTAAAATGAGTTGGATTGTTCTTTTTTATATGAATCCCCTCAGGTAAGGCGCTATAACAATAGACGTTGTAACGCTAAGTGCTGTAGCGTATAGAATTGTGCCTTTCAGTCACTGACGCCAGGGTTTTGTTACAAGACTCCTATGTCTAGGTTCTAAATAAGTCCACCCCTGTATAATGAAGAACCCACAGTTCCACCTTATGAACTATTGCTTCCCTATGTCTAGGGTTAAGCACAAATTGTCTAAATGTCTTTAAACAATCTTTCATTCATATCAATCATTGAGTTCGAATCATGGACCATGTCTGTACCCACGAATCTACTAGTTTCAGTTGGCCAATCCCAAAACAAGTTTTAAAGTATTAAAATACAAGGATTTAAACGCAAACATCATAATATTATGTTAACTCTACTCAAGGTTCATTACAAACTTAGAAACAATCCAACTACTAAGTGTAACACCCCATTTCTACCCGGTAAAATAATGTAAAATCAGAGTTCATAAAAATCTTTTTCAACAAACGATGGAGTGCTACATTTGCTTCGTGAAAACAATAGACGGGTTAATTCGCTTTTTGAAAGCAGATACATAGTGCTTTCGGTTGAACCGATAAAACAACCTTTTAGTCTTCAAAATAATTCCTCTTTAATTACTACGCAGCGGATTCATAACAAGTCAACTCAAATAGACGTGGCGTCTTAACAATTCAAGACAGCTCAAAAACAACGAAATAACATAGCAACAATATTAAAACGTGTGTTCATTCCCCCCGAGTGTTACATATAAGAGCGACGACACCGACTCGATCAAACAAATGTGAGTAGCCTTCATTCGTGATTACCTGCACGTTACCAACATTGGGGTAACATTCAAACAGAAGGGGTGAGATATCGCACTATATAATCAGACATATGAAAGACAATATGTAATTTAGGTCATAGCATCAATTCATCATTTAACAGCAGTCAACACCCTCTCAATCACATAGGTATGCAACATGGATGCGGAATGTGACTCAACTCAGGGCCACCGCCCTATAATGCATGTGGTACCATAATCCAACCAATAAATAGAGGCATTAACGTCGTATCATCATTTCATCGTAATTTGCCAGTCCAGGCCGTCGTGTTTTGAGCATAGCTCCATCGTAAAAATATGCTATGTATGCGACGCTATGTAAATGCACAACCAATAAACAACAATTACATAGCAACGCAACAACATCGGAAATCATCGTTGGCCATAGGCCTACAACATACCACCTGCCAATAAATAGAGGCAATTCAACTTGGTACACCATCATCAACACTAATTACCAACTTAACAACTTTCAACATTTTTGGCAACACATCAACAATTTAGCAACTTCCAATATTTTGGCAACTTTGGGCCTAATTACATATTCAACATCAACACATCGTCTCAAGCATCGAAGGTGAAATTCACATTTGGGCAGCCAAACTGGCGCCCATGGCGCCCAGCAACACAACACGCAACACAACACGCAACACAGGCAGCCACACAGGCGCCCTTGGCGCCCACAGCGCCAGAACACAACACAGCAACAAGGCAGCCAGATTGTGGGGCCCATGGCGCCCCTGCGCCAGACACAGCAACAAGGCAGCCAGATTTTGGCGCCCATGGCGCCCCTGCGCCAGACACAGCAAGCAAGGCAGCCAGATTTTGGCTCCCGTGGCGCCCCTACGCCAGACACAGCAAGCAACAACAGGAATTGGGCAGCCAATCTTGGCGCCCATATGCGCCAGGACAACACAGCCACAGCAACTGGACAGACACAACATTGGCGCCCTTGGCGCCCATGCGCCAGAACAACACACCAAACAGCAACTGGGCAGCCATAACATTGGCGCCCTTGGCACCCATGCGCCAGGAACCTGCAAGACAGCAACACACAACAGCAAGATGGTGCCCATGGCGCCCAGCAACATTTCAGGAACGGCGCCCATGGCGCCCAGCAACAGAACAGGGCAGCCAACATGGCGCCCTTGGCGCCCCAAGGCGCCAAAACGACAACAACAGCAGAACGTCAAACGGTGCCCATGGCGCCCAGCACACCAGCGAGCAACAGGATGGCGCCCAGGACAGATTTTTGGATTCTCAAACATCAACAACCATATGCACACATCATCAATAGGTGACAAACCTCATCAATCGGATTCAACATCAACATTTAGAATACAAATACCTACAACTAGGGTTTTCTAAACTTAATATCACCTAGGGTTCCATAACCTCCCTACATAGAGCCATTCATACACCCAATTATAGAGATAGAACCCCACCCTTACCTTAGCCTTGAAGAATTCGAAGTCTTTGGCTTGCCCTAGCTCCCTCTCCTCCTTCACGCCGTCCTCTCCCTTCTCTTCTCTCTAATTCTTATTTTTTTTGTTTCTTCTAAATGAGCAAACCCTAAAATACCTCTTTTTATACTTTATTTAATTTTATGGACTTTTCTATAGCTTATGCGACTTAATCATGGGCTTTTTTTTCCTAACACCTCTCCTTTACTAATCCTAACACTAATAATAGGTCCACATACACTAACATATAGTTATTTTATTATTTTTCTACCAATTAAATTCCCAAACAATTCAATTAAATAAATAATTAAATTTTGGGGCGTTACAACTCTCCCCCACTTAGAATATTTTCGTCCTCGAAAATCTACCTGATTCGAACAACTCGGGATATGACTCCCGCATCTTGCTTTCCAGCTCCCACGTCATGCTTTCTCTGGCAGCTCCTAATCAGACTACTTTCACCAAAGCGATCTCCTTACCTCTTAGAGTCTTCACCTCATGATCCTCGATACGCACAGGCATCGTCTCCACAGTGAAATTATCCCGCACTTGCACATCATCCATATGAATTACATGAGATGGATCTGAAATATACTTTCGAAGTTGCGACACATGAAACACATCATGCAAATTCGAAAGATTAGGCGGTAAGGCCACCCTATAAGCAACATTTCCAACTCTTTCTGAAATCTGATACGGACCGATAAAACGAGGCGTGAGCTTCTTAGCCTTCAAAGCGCGTCCAACACCGGTCACCGGAGTGACTCTCAAAAACACATGCTCACCTGCTTGAAATTCTAAATTCTTCCTTCGCTTATCATGGTAACTCTTCTGTCTACTTTGCGAAGCTTTCATCTTCTCCCGAATCAATCTCACCTTCTCAGTAGTCTCTCGAACAATTTCAGGTCCAAGTACTACACTTTCTCCAGATTCGTACCAACACAAAGGAGTCCTACACTTCCGACTATACAACGCTTCAAAAGGTGTCATCCCAATACTAGAATGGTAACTGTTATTATAAGTGAACTCTATCAACGAAAGGTATGCATCCCACGAACCTCCTTGCTCCAGAACACAAGCCCTCAACAAATCCTCCAACGACTGAATAGTCCTCTCTGACTGACCATCCGTCTGAGGGTGATACGCCGAACTCAATCTCAGCTTAGAACCCAACTCCGTTTGCAAATTCTTCCAAAAATCAGACGTAAACCTCGGATCTCTATCCGAAACGATACACATAGGAACACCATGCAGCTTCACAATCTCTCGGATATAATTCTCTGCTAACTTCGATACTGGATATGTGATGTTAATAGGAACAAAATGAGCCGACTTCCACTACAAGAATAATGGAATTTTCCGGCCAGGACTTTCCGGCGGATTTGAGGAATTTCCGGCGGATTTTCGGGTATTTCCGGCGGATTTTAAAAAAAAAATCAATTTTTTTTTTTTAAAAAATCCACCGCAAATGCCAAAAATCCGCCGCAAAAACAAAAAAAAATTCAAAAACTTTTTTTTTTTTCGAAATTCTTTATTTTTTTTAAAAAATCCGCCGCAAATACCAAAAATCCGCCGCAAAAAAAAAGTTTTTTTTGAAAAAATCCGCCGCAAATGACAAAAATCCGCCGCAAAAGCTAAAAAAAAAAAAACTTTTTAAAAATCCGCCGCAAAACAAACAAAAATATCAAAAAATCCGCCGGAAATTTCAAAAATCCGCCGGAAAATTCGGAGGGAAAAAACCCGTCTATAAATAAAAATTTCTCCTACACTCCTCTCATTTCACTCTTTATTTCATTCTCATTCTCTTCTATATTTCTCTACATTTCTCTCTTCTATATTTCTTACTCTCATCTCCATAAATTTCTTTACATATCTCTCATCTCCATAAATTTCTCTACATATCTCTCTTCTATATTTCTCCTTTCTTCTTCATTCTTTTTCATTCACTCCTTAATTCTTATTTCTTCTTACTTCTTTATTCACATTCTCTCCTATATCATTCTCTTCTAATATTCTCTTTCATTCTTATTCCTTCCTACTTCTACATACTCATTCATTTATTTATTTTCATTCTTTTCTATATCATTTTTTCTCATATTCTACTTCATTTTCATTTTTTCTTACTTTTTATTAAAATACAAATTAAACATTAAAATTCGAAAAAATTGAAAAAAAAATTCAAAAATTCAAATTTTTTACCGCCGGATTTTTTTTAATTTTTTTTGGATTTTGCGGCGGATTTTAGGCATTTCCGGCGGTTTTTAAAAAAAAAATTTGGCTTTTGCGGCGGATTTTTGGCATTTGCGAAGGATTTTAAAAAAAATAAAATATATATTTTTTTTAAAAAAAAAAAAATTTAAAAATCCGCCGCAAATACCAAAAATTCCGCCGGAAAATGACAATTTTTTTTTTAAAATCCGCCGGAAAATGCTTTTACGGCGGATTTTCCGCCGGAAAGCGTTTGCTGCGAGCTGGCTACCGGTGGAAAAAATCCGCCGCAAAGTCCAATTTTGCGCGGAAATATGGCTTTTCCGGCGGATTTCGCCCGCCGAAAAATCCTGTTTTTCTTGTAGTGTTCGTTAGCCTATCAACAATCACCCAAATCGCATCATGACCTCTTGCGGTATTAGGCAATCCCGTCACAAAGTCCATTGAAATACTATCCCATTTCCATTCTGGAGCCTCTAACGGTTGCATCAACCCTGCAGGCTTCTGATGTTCAACTTTCGACTTCTGACAAGTTAAACACGCATACACAAACTGCGCTACATCACGCTTCATCCCTTGCCACCAAAACAACTTCTTCAAGTCCCGATACATCTTAGTAGCTCCCGGATGAATACTCAACTTACTCCCATGACTCTCTTCAAGAATCGCTTTCCTCATCTCTGCATTATCAGGAATACAAATCCTATTACGGAACCTCAACACACCTTGCGCATCCAGCTTGAAATCATTATTCTCCGACTGATCGATCCTAACCCTCGAATCTACCAGTTTAACATCCAATTTCTGAGCTTCTCTGATACTGTCCAAAAAGTCATTGTTAATCTTTAACATTCCCAGCCTGACACTCTGCAGTGTCACTTCACAGACCAAACTCATATCTCTGAACTGCTCAATCAATTCAACCTCCTTAACCATCATTGCTGACACGTGTAAGGTCTTTCGACTTAACGCATCAGCCACAACATTAGCTTTCCATGGGTGATAATTCAACCCGAAATCATAATCCTTCAATAACTCCAACCACCGTCGTTGCCTCATATTCAATTCCTTCTGATCAAACAAATACTTCAGACTCTTATGGTCGCTAAATACTTTGATTCTAGAACCATAAAGATAATGCCTCCAAATTTTCAGCACAAAAACAACTGCAGCAAGCTCTAAGTCATGCGTAGGATAATTCTTTTCATGAGTCCTCAACTGCCTCGACGCACAAGCAACTACCTTCCCATTTTGCATACGCACACTGTAACACCCCCTTCTAACCAACTAGTATTTAATTAATAAAATCAGAGTTTTCGAAAATCCTTTCAGCGCAACCCGAGAGGGTGCTACATTTTCACCAATAAAACATACGACAACACCTGAAGCTCATAAAACAATAAAGCATGTGATACATAGCACTTGATCGGGACGAACCCCAAAAACATTCGTTTAATTACATCACAGTTTACATAATCACCACACAGCGGAAAATAACATGTTTCGTAAACATATTTGAATACATTATCAAATAACTAGTTTTGAACAACTTTAATTAAAACAGCTACTAGACTGATCGCCCCCCGGTGCTACGTATCAGAGCAGACACAACCGACTATAAGAAGGCATGTGAATACCTTCACTCGCTATCACCTGCACGTTGCCGACATGAGAAGCAACATAAAAGCAGTAGGGTGAGTCTCTTTACATAAATAATAGCAAATAGGATAAGCATTATATTAGGGAAGGCAACTAGAACACCAATCCACAACAATTACAACACTTGTCATTTAATTTATAATCATCAGGAAGCATCATCAACACATCAACTCATAATCATCAAGAGGCATCAACAAATGCATGAGTATATGCATGTATGCAATATGCATGTGGATCCATCATCACCGCAATAAGCCTTGAGGGCACATCACCGCTTTGGCCGAAGCCTACTCACCGCATGGCCGAAGCCTACATCACCGCTGAATGCACATGGTTTATGTGACACCATGACAATGCACCACAACACAACACATACACCACAACAATTATTAGACTCACCGCTTTTTATTTCTCAACTCAACATCAACAACAACATAAGCCTTGAGGGCACTCACCGCTTTAGCCGAAGCATACTCACCACTTTAATTATCAACAACATAAGCCTTGAGGGCGTCACACCGCTTTGGACCGAAGTCCCACACCGCTTTCACGTCTCCAATTTATTTCAACTCAGTTTGTATCCTTAGGTTAGTAATTTTATTCAACAATTACACCACCCCGCAAATATTGGACCAACTGACACACGCAAAGACTAAGTTGACGCTTTAAGGACCAAACTGTCACATAACATATATGGGCGCACAGGGGCTGCCCAATTGGCGCCCTGCGCCTTAGACACCCACGCAGCACACACACAAGCACCACCGGGGGCACTGGGCTGCCAAGTTGGCGCCCATCCAACACAGCCAACACCCAAATTCAGCGGGGTAGTACCCTTTTTCAAAACAACACCTTTTTCCAAAAATCCCCGAGAAAGATAAGTTTTCCAAAACAGTAGTATTTAAGGACCTGGCCCACAGTTAAATAATTTTTCCAGAAAATAATGTTTATTGCCCAAAACTAGAATATTCAGGTGGCCCCCTGAATAAGCTTTCCAAAACGTCTCGGGACGTCTCAATCGGACTCCCGAGTCAAAAGTTATGTCAAAAACAGTTTTTCGAAAGAAATTCGGGACGTCTCTGAAACAAGTCAGGACGTCTCTGAAACAACACACACCTTCTTTCACAATTCAACAACATAATTTATCCAACGTTTCAACAATTAATCCACACCAACGTCAACACCGCTTCAATTGATATTTTATCAAGCATAACACAACCAATCATATCTCCATATTCATTTCAGTGAGGTAATTAATCAAACAACTTATATGCACAATTCACATCATGTTTAGTTTCACATCTATCAATATACTTCACCACAAATACTCAATTTCATTTGGACAATTTATCAAACACCTTGTAACCCACATATTTTCATACTCAATTTCATTTAGACAAGTTATCAAACACCTTGCATGCATAGTTAACAACTTATTCATTTCCAACATCAAGTAACATGGATTCACCAAATTAAACCCAAACACAACAACAACCATGAAATTAATACAATAATCAACAAGTTAAACACCCTAGAACCTAACCCACACATAATACATATCATACAACTATTATAAATGAAAGAGAACCCCTAACCTTTGAAGAACTAAGGAACTCCAAGCTAACACCAAGAGCCACCAAAAAGGAGCAAGCTTTCCCTTATTCCTCTCCATGAATTCTCCACGCCAAAACAGCCCCCTCTCCTCATTGAGCTTCACAAAATCCTCCTCTTCTCTCTCCCTCTAGCTTACGCCATCCCCTTTCTTTTTCTCCTCTCTTCCTTTCTTTCTCTCCTTCTCTTCCTTTTCTTCTTTTCTTCTCTTCCTTTTTCTCCTCTTCCTCACTCACGCGGCTGCTCTTCTCTCCCTCACTCTCTCTATTTCTTTCTTTCTAGCTTTGACACAAATGAGACCCCTTTCCAAGACCCCTAGGTTTTAAGACTAGAAATTGGGCCTACTAATGGTCCGTGGGCCTCACTACACCTCCCCCAATTAATTTAAATACCTCATCTATTATTCCCACCATTTAATTACTTGATAACACCACTCCCTTGATTTAATAAAATACCTTATTATTATTTCTAATAATTTTCCACAACCTAACTCCCTTTAATTAATTCACTTGAATAAATATTGTAAGCCTTAAATAACTTAATTAAATAAATAATTAAATTATTTTGGGGCGTTACAACTCTCCCCCACTTAGAATATTTTCGTCCTCGAAAATTTACACCAAACTCACGAAAACAAAACCCAATCTTCTTGTCATCTCTGGCCATCCTTGTCCATAATCTATCGCATACTTAGCATCAGACCAACCACTCTTCTCTACACCCTTATTTCTAATTAGATGTTCTAATCTGTAGGTTATCAAAGTCCTACTCAACTATTCCAATACTATCAAACCCATATCGAATTCCATAAGGGCACATTCCCAAAAGTTCTTATAATGTATAGTCTTACTATTCTTCATGAGTCTTAACTTAAGGTATTGGTTCAATCTCCCCTACCACATAACTATCTACTTTCAATCCAAGCACAAACTGCTACCCAAAACTCAATAAGGCACGAAAATTAAAACAAGATTCAATTAACCTTCTACCTTCAAGGATCACTCGCAGAAGAATACATAAGCATTTTATACGACCCACAAGTTCTAAAATGAATAACAAACTTGTAGTACTATACGTGACTTCCAAATCAAGCATTTTTCACAACATCACACATTGTGAACATTCATATATGTATGTAATAATTAACATGAAGTCAAGTATGAGCACACCACTTAGTCAATCAAATCAGAATTAGCACATATATCCAAAATTACTAATACCATGGGTTATTGTCGCCTCTTTCATTGGAGATGAGTTATTGGGGTGATCAGTCCCTCCTACTCATGCAACCAATTAATTAAGGTCACAACAACTACATTCTCTCAAATTTACACATACCACACTAAAAGGCTTTCAACGCGGTCTAGAGTGCGAAGGCGTCGTCACGACTCCCACTCTTTTGACATCGTTAAAACTCTTTTAATCACACATATCTAAACAATCAACAACACAACTCTGTATCACATCAACTAGTCAGTTAAAAAAAAGGAACAAGCAAACGCATCATACTCCACAAGTTCAACTAATCATGTATAACCACATACTGTTAGGTATAAAATCAATTCATCAATCTGTATCATTAGACTATTCTCATGATCATACACAATAAGTTTTTGGGCAAATCATTTTCATTGTCCTAGTACACTAAACAAATCATCAATCAATCATAATTATATTTAACCATGTCATCATCAAAATAGGCATTTGCTCACTTACTATAAAGTACTCGTCATTTACATTTATTTCATTGAAAATAAATTTAATACTCACATTAATACCCAACCATAAAAATTGTTTGTTAAACGTTCACAAGCAACCTCAAAAATCACTTCGTTTTTAAATTACAATTCCACAACGTATAAATATCACGGTTCAAAACGTTTTTGCTAATCTTCATAAACTCGGGTGCAGAAAATTCTGCAACTACGCGCCTGCTTTGGCGAATTAATTAAAATAGTAAACGACGTCGGATTTCGACAAATAAATACTTGTTGGAAAGCTCTCTGAGTGTAGTTTCAACCTATGTTTTTTATTTTTCAAAATAAGTAGCCAATTGGTACAGTTTTTCAAAACACTACACTGAAGTACCAAACTTGGGCAGAATATCTTACTCAACTTGTAACCAAATTATCTCTCTCATTTCTTAATGAAAATTTATGAAACCAGTGTCTAAATTGTAGAGAATTAAGTCTACTTTCCAAAGAAACAAGAATCATTCAAAACGGAGTTCATTTTATGACACAAAACCTACAAAAACCGAACCCACTCACAGTGTGATTCCAAAAACTTGACCTAACTTGAAACAATCATAACTTGAGCTACACAACTCCAAATTAAACGAAACCAGTGGCAAAACGACCGGCGTTAAGTCTATTTTCAAAAACAATCAGCCACATAATTTTTGGATCAACCAAACAGTACCAGTTTTAGAAAAAATGAAACAGTGTCCAGAAATGCACAAAACCGTAAACAAGTAAAATCCATCATGTTTAGTCACGAAACAATAATCTCAAACAACACTCAAATCCAACAACTCATGCCATCAAACAACACTTGGGCATTCAATCAACATATTGACATTTGGTCAAACACCTACATGCATTCTAAACTTCACTTATACATTTTATCGACACCTTGACTACAATCCTATCAAAACATTAAGACACCCCAAATTCACCCAACCACCAAAATACCAATTTCAACATCATATACTACTTAAGCATAGTAATTTCACCTTCAAAACTCATAAGGTAACACCATCAAACAACTTGTAGGCAACACATGTTCATAATTCATCTCAACACCAAACACCACAATTTCATCATTTATAAACACACCATCATTAGATACACTGTCATATAATTCACCAATACACTATTAGTTAACCCGAGAACAACGACATCAACATTTGGTCTTATTCGACCCAACACAACAACAACAACGCTTTGGTCACATTGACCGAACAACAACAACAACAACGCTTTGGTCACATTGACCCAATCAACAACAACAACACCGCTTTGGTCACATTGACCCAACAACAACAACAACACCGCTTTGGTCACATTGACTCAACAACAGCAACAACAACTTTAGTATTATTAGACACAACAACAACAACAACAACATCACAAGTCATGGACAAAATCCAAGTCAAATAACAATCACACAATCGACATATCAATAAATGTGACACCTCTACCCCAAAAACATTTATAAGTAGAAGTGCGAAAAATGAGTGAGAATTGTTTTTCAGCACAATCAACATTTTAGTTTTGGAAATGATTTTCGCAAGTGAAAAGTGTCATCAGCTCCTCAAATCATGTAGTAATTGTTTATAAGAACGTTAAAGCCTAGAGCGGCAAAATATCTCTTTTAACATGATAACTAGAATGACCTGAAATACAATATTGACAATTCATCCTAATCCTAATAATATTTTCCTTCGGTTTCAAAAGAAGTAACTAATGCATCTTTCGAAAACCAAGCATTTTCCAAATCAGCAGAGAAATCAAAAACAAAAGACACAGATTTCACACATCGGAAACACAATACAGCACACATCATCAGTAGGGGTATCTCCCCCACTTATTCACTTACCATCAGCAGTACTCGGTTTGCCCTCTACCTGCAGGAACATCACTTACTACACAAACAATTGTTAGAACTAATCTAGTACTACTCAATCATTAATGACACTACGACTAGACGACTTGGCCGGACAGACCGAACTGCTCTGATACCACTAATGTAATACCCCCTTCTAACCAACTAGTATTTAATTAATAAAATCAGAGTTTTCGAAAATCCTTTCAGCGCAACCTGAGAGGGTGCTACATTTTCACCAATAAAACATACGACAACACCTGAAGCTCATAAAACAATAAAGCATGTGATACATAGCACTTGATCGGGACGAACCCCAAAAACATCCGTTTAATTACATCACAGTTTACATAATCACCACACAGCGGAAAATAACATGTTTCGTAAACATATTTGAATACATTATCAAATAACTAGTTTTGAACAACTTTAATTAAAACAGCTACTAGACTGATCGCCCCCCGGTGCTACGTATCAGAGCAGACACAACCGACTATAAGAAGGCATGTGAATACCTTCACTCGCTATCACTTGCACGTTGCCGACATGAGAAGCAACATAAAAGCAGTAGGGTGAGTCTCTTTACATAAATAATAGCAAATAGGATAAGCATTATATTAGGGAAGGCAACTAGAACACCAATCCACAACAATTACAACACTTGTCATTTAATTTATAATCATCAGGAAGCATCATCAACACATCAACTCATAATCATCAAGAGGCATCAACAAATGCATGAGTATATGCATGTATGCAATATGCATGTGGATCCATCATCACCGCAATAAGCCTTGAGGGCACATCACCGCTTTGGCCGAAGCCTACTCACCGCATGGCCGAAGCCTACATCACCGCTGAATGCACATGGTTTATGTGACACCATGACAATGCACCACAACACAACACATACACCACAACAATTATTAGACTCACCGCTTTTTATTTCTCAACTCAACATCAACAACAACATAAGCCTTGAGGGCACTCACCGCTTTGGCCGAAGCCTACTCACCACTTTAATTATCAACAACATAAGCCTTGAGGGCGTCACACCGCTTTGGACCGAAGTCCCACACCGCTTTCACGTCTCCAATTTATTTCAACTCAGTTTGTATCCTTAGGTTAGTAATTTTACTCAACAATTACACCACCCCGCAAATATTGGACCAACTGACACACGCAAAGACTAAGTTGACGCTTTAAGGACCAAACTGTCACATAACATATATGGGCGCACAGGGGCTGCCCAATTGGCGCCCTGCGCCTTAGACACCCACGCAGCACACACACAAGCACCACCGGGCGCACTGGGCTGCCAAGTTGGCACCCATCCAACAACAGCCAACACCCAAATTCAGCGGGGTAGTACCCTTTTTCAAAACGACACCTTTTTCCAAAAATCCCCGAGAACGATAAGTTTTCCAAAACAGTAGTATTTAAGGACCTGGCCCACAGTTAAATAATTTTTCCAGAAAATAATGTTTATTGCCCAAAACTAGAATATTCAGGTGGCCCTCTGAATAAGCTTTCCAAAACGTCTCGGGACGTCTCAATCGGACCCCCGAGTCAAAAGTTATGTCAAAAACAGTTTTTCGAAAGAAATTCGGGACGTCTCTGAAACAAGTCAGGACGTCTCTGAAACAACACACACCTTCTTTCACAATTCAACAACATACTTTATCCAACGTTTCAACAATTAATCCACACCAACGTCAACACTGCTTCAATTGATATTTTATCAAGCATAACACAACCAATCATATCTCCATATTCATTTCAGTGAGGTAATTAATCAAACAACTTATATGCACAATTCACATCATGTTTAGTTTCACATCTATCAATATACTTCACCACAAATACTCAATTTCATTTGGACAATTTATCAAACACCTTGTAACCCACGTATTTTCATACTCAATTTCATTTAGACAAGTTATCAAACACCTTGCATGCATAGTTAACAACTTATTCATTTCCAACATCAAGTAACATGGATTCACCAAATTAAACCCAAACACAACAACAACCATGAAATTAATACAATAATCAACAAGTTAAACACCCTAGAACGTAACGCACACATAATACATATCATACAACTATTATAAATGAAAGAGAGCCCCTAACCTTTGAAGAACTAAGGAACTCCAAGCTAACACCAAGAGCCACCAAAAAGGAGCAAGCTTTCCCTTATTCCTCTCCATGAATTCTCCACGCCAAAACAGCCCCCTCTCCTCCTTGAGCTTCACAAAATCCTCCTCTTCTCTCTCCCTCTAGCTTACGCCATCCCCTTTCTTTTTCTCCTCTCTTCCTTTCTTTCTCTCCTTCTCTTCCTTTTCTTCTTTTCTTCTCTTCCTTTTTCTCCTATTCCTCACTCACGCGGCTGCTCTTCTCTCCCTCACTCTCTCTATTTCTTTCTTTCTAGCTTTGACACAAATGAGACCCCTTTCCAAGACCCCTAGGTTTTAAGACTAGAAATTGGGCCTACTAATGGTTCGTGGGCCTCACTACACCTCCCCCAATTAATTTAAATACCTCATCTATTATTCCCACCATTTAATTACTTGATAACACCACTCCCTTGATTTAATAAAATACCTTATTATTATTTCTAATAATTTTCCACAACCTAACTCCCTTTAATTAATTCACTTGAATAAATATTGTAAGCCTTAAATAACTTAATTAAATAAATAATTAAATTATTTTGGGGCGTTACACACACCTCCTAAACCCATCTTAGAAGCATCACAATACACCACAAAGGACTCTCCTGGATTGGGCAATGTCAAAATAGGAGACGTCGTCAATCTCTTCTTCAATTCGGTGAAACTCTCTTCGCAACGAGCGTCCCATATAAAGGCTTTACCCTTGCAAGTCAACTGAGTTAACGGAAGTGCTAGCTTCGAAAAACCCTCGACTTCTATAATAACCAGCCAACCCCAAAAAGCTTCTAATCTCAGTAGCCGACTTCGGGGCTTCCCACTGCAACACAGCATCTACTTTAGATGGATCCACCGCAATACCACTACCTGAAATGACGTGACCAAGGAAACTCACTTCCTTCAACCAGAATTCACATTTAGACAGCTTTGCATATAACTTCTTCTCTTTCAGGACTTGCAAAACTAATCTCAAATGCTCTGCATGCTCTTCTTCCGACTTAGAGTAGACCAGAATATCATCGATGAATACCACCACAAACTGATCCGAGTAAGTATGGAAAATACGGTTCATGTATTCCATAAATACCCCCGGCGCGTTAGTAACACCAAAAGGCATCACCGAATACTAATAATGCCCATAACGCGTCCTAAAAGCCGTCTTTTGAATATCATCTTTCACTTTAATCTGATGATATCCCGACCGCAAATCAATCTTACTAAACACTTGAGCACCCACCAGCTGATCCATCAAATCATCTATCCTTGGAAGTGGATACTTGTTCTTAACCGTCACCTTATTCAACTGTCTATAATCAACACAGAGCCTCATACTTCCATCTTTCTTCTTTACTAGCAACACAGGAGCTCCCCACGGCGACACACTTGGTCTCACAAACTTCTTTTCGAGCAAATCCTCAAGCTGCTTCTTCAATTCGGACAACTCAGATGCCGACATCCTGTACGGTGCCATAGAAACAGGTCTGGTACCAGGTACAAGATCGATAGCGAATTCCACTTCTCTCTCTGGCGGCACACCTGGAATCTCATCAGGGAAAACTTCAGGAAATTCACATACTACCCGCAGCTCTTCAATCACGGCTCGGTTCTCGACAGACATTGATGCCATCAGCGAGAATAACTGGACTTCCTCCCGCATCAACTTCCGCAACTGACCAGTCGACAACAAACCAGCTTCCTCCTCTTCAAGAGTGGAGAAACTCACAGACTTACTACGACAGTTAATATGCACATGGTTATGCTCTAACCAGTTCATACCTAAGATCACATCCAATCCACTTAACGGCAGACAAATCAGGTCAACAACAAAGTCTCTGTCGAAAGTCGACAAAGGACATTGAGAGCATACAAGAGAAGTAGTCACCGACCCCTTAGCTGGAGTGTCGACGACCATCTCTCCATTCATAGAAGACAACGCAAGACCCAATCCTTCAACACAATTGGCAGCAATAAAACAATGGGTAGCACCGGTATCAACAATAGAAGATAGAGGAATGTTATTAATGAAGCATGTACCTCTAATAAGTCCATCTTCTTCGGAAGTCTCTGCCCCTGCCAAAGCGAACACTTTTCCACTAGCCCGCTTTCTCTTCGGTTTCTGACACTGACTACTGATGTGTCCTCCTTCCCCACAGTTGAAACAAACCACCTCCTTATGCTCACACCCGGACGCCTCATGCCTGATCTTACCGCAACGGAAACACCTCGTCGTCTCAGCTTTGCACGCATTACTCTTATGACCAGCTTTGCCACATTTGAAGCACACAATACCAGCAGGAGCATCTCCCCCACTAGTCCTCCTACCATCAGCAGCTCTCGACTTACCCTTACCAGCAGGAGCATCATACGGCTTACCACGATTCTGAGGCTTGCTCTTTTTCTCATTTATAATTTTATAATGCGCATTGTTATCCTCTTCATAGATTCTGCAGCTATCAATCAAATCAGCAAAGACACAGATCTTCTGATATCCAATGGCCTTCTTGATCTCTGGTCGCAACCCATTCTCAAACTTGATGCACTTCGAAAATTCAGCAGTTGCTTCACTGTAGTGCGGATAAAACTTAGCCAACTCCACAAACTTAGCAGCATACTTAGTAACAGACAGGTTTCCTTGCTTCAGCTCAAGGAACTCAATTTCCTTCTTACCCCGAACATCCTCCGGATAGTACTTCCTCATAAATTCCCTACGGAACACAACCCAAGTGACCGCTTCACCTGCAGCTACCAACCTTTGACTAGTCTCTAACCACCAGTCATCAGCTTCTTCTGCCAACATATGAGTGCCATAACGAACCTTCTGCGCTCCATCTCCTTCAGCCAAGCCAACGCTCCATCAGGATTATACTTGCCTTTGAAAGTAGGCGGATTTTCCCTTTGAAAGGTTACCAAACTACGAGACCCAGCATTTTCACCAACGTTTTGCTGACCTTCCACAGCCTGAGCCATAGCAGCCAAAGCAGCAGCGATAACAGCATCGTTCCTTCCAGCCATCTCAACTAATCACTACAACATAAACAACAGTTAGAACTAATTGACAATACTTGATCGTCAATGACACAATAACTTGACAACTTGGCCGGACAGACCGAAACTGCTCTGATACCACTAATGTAACACCCCATTTCTACCCGGTAAAATAATGCAAAATCAGAGTTCATAAAAATCTTTTTCAACAAACGATGGAGTGCTACATTTGCTTCGTGAAAACAATAGACGGGTTAATTCACTTTTTGAAAGCAGATACATAGCGCTTTCGGTTGAACCGATAAAACAACCTTTTAGTCTTCAAAATAATTCCTCTTTAATTACTACGCAGCGGATTCATAACAAGTCAACTCAAATAGACGTGGCGTCTTAACAATTCAAGACAGCTCAAAAACAACGAAATAACATAGCAACAATATTAAAACGTGTGTTCATTCCCCCCGAGTGTTACATATTAGAGCGACGACACCGACGCTATGTAAATGCACAACCAATAAACAACGATTACATAGCAACGCAACAACATCGGAAATCATCGTTGGCCATAGGCCTACAACATACCACCTGCCAATAAATAGAGGCAATTCAACTTGGTACACCATCATCAACACTAATTAGCAACTTAACAACTTTCAACATTTTTGGCAACACATCAACAATTTAGCAACTTCCAATATTTTGGCAACTTTGGGCCTAATTACATATTCAACATCAACACATCGTCCCAAGCATCGAAGGTGAAATTCACATTTGGGCAGCCAAACTGGCGCCCTTTGGCGCCCAGCAACACAACACGCAACACAGGCAGCCACACTGGCGCACTTGGCGCCCACAGCGCCAGAACACAACACAGCAACAAGGCAACCAGATTCTAGTGCCCATGGCGCCCCTGCGCCAGACACAGCAACAAGGCAGCCAGATTTTGGCGCCCATGGCTCCCCTGCGCCAGACACAGCAAGCAAGGCAGCCAGATTTTGGCGCCCATGACGCCTCTGCGCCAGACAGAGCAACCAACAACAGGAATTGGGCAGCCAATCTTGGCGCCCATGCGCCAGGACAACACAGCCACAGCAACTGGGCAGCCACAACATTGGCGCCCATGCGCCAAGACAACACACCAAACAGCAACTGGGCAGCCACAACATTGGCGCCCTTGGCGCCCATGCGCCAGAACAACACACCAAACAGCAACTGGGCAGCCATAAAATTGGCGCCCTTAGCGCCCATGCGCCAAGACAACACACCAAACACCAACTGGGCAGCCACAACATTGGCGCCCTTGGCGCCCATGAGCCAGAACAACACACCAAACAGCAACTGGGCAGCCATAACATTGGCGCTCTTGGCACCCATGCGCCAGGAACCTGCAAGACAGCAACACACAACAGCAAGATGGCGCCCATGGCGCCCAGCAACATTTCAGGAACGGCGCTCATGGCGCCCAGCAACAGAACAGGGCAGCCAACATGGCGCCCCAAGGCGCCATAACGGCAACAACAGCAGAACGTCAAACGGCGCGCATGGCGCCCAGCGCACCAGCGAGCAACAGGATGGCGCCCAGGAGGGCGCCCAGGACAGATTTTTGGATTCTCAAACATCAACAACCATATGCACACATCATCAATAGGTGACAAACCTCATCAATCGGATTCAACATCAACATTTAGAATACAAATACCTACAACTAGGGTTTTCTAAACTTAATATCACCTAGGGTTCCATAACCTCCCTACATAGAGCCATTCATACACCCAATTATAGAGATAGAACCCCACCCTTACCTTAGCCTTGAAGAATTCGAAGTCTTTGGCTTGCCCTAGCTCCCTCTCCTCCTTCACGCCGTCCTCTCCCTTCTCTTCTCTCTAATTCTTATTTTTTTTGTTCCTTCTAAATGAGCAAACCCTAAAATACCTCTTTTTATACTTTATTTAATTTTATGGGCTTTTCTATAGCTTATGCGACTTAATCATGGGCTTTTTTTTCCTAACACCTCTCCTTTACTATCCTAACACTAATAATAGGTCCACATACACTAACAGATAGTTATTTTATTATTTTTCTACCAATTAAATTCCCAAACAATTCAATTAAATAAATAATTAAATTTTGGGGGGTTACACTAAGTGTTTAGCTCATGACAAACATCATCAACACAATACAAGACAAAAAGCTCATATTACAGTATATGAACAAGTAATGAACGGTTACAAAAGATGCACTCCGTGGATTCCAAATCATACACAGTTGGATGATACTATGGCGTGGCTTCACCGTAGAAAAAGTAAGAAAATAATTTAAAAGTAAAAAGCTTCAACGTAGAGGATTAATGGAGGTATAGTCTCTCTCAAGTATATATTTTTATTCCTCACAAACTCTCCTCTCCTTTCTCCGAATGAATTGGGTGTAGAGGATAGAGTTAGATATTATCCTAATCTCATAAAGTAGCTTTTCAAAAAGGTGACAATGACACTTCTCATCATTTAAAACAATCTGTCACTAGAAATGCGCCACGTGTCCAAACTTTCCACTTGGAAGTGTCCGTGTCAGGCTTTCAGCAAAGGATTAGCACGATGACTCATCAAACAGTAGTATGCTCCAATATTGCCCAGTTGTCCTACCGCCATATAGCGCTATAGCGCTTACCGCTGCAGCACTTATCAGAAACATTAGAATATTCACAAGGCCATCCATTGTACCAAATGTTAACAAATTAGCTCCTAGCCCTGACTTACTACACACTTAAACATATATTTACATATTTAATCAACAAAATTACTTAAGAACTTACATTAACTTAAGCTTTAAGGATATAAATAACCCATATAAATATGAGTTATCACACCCCCAAACTTAAACCATTACTTGCCCTCAAGTAATGACACTTGATAAAGATAACAACTGAATAAAAACAGAATAACAACTGAATATCAAGACCAAACTAGTTGCACATTTAAATCAAACAGATTTTAAAAAATCTCTCATTAGACCAAACTTTCAGATTCACATCCAACACACACACGCCATTGCTTTTCACAACATATAGAATTATTACTGCTCAACTGTGAGTGTGTGACTACTAGGCTTAGTTTAGTTCCTAGCTAGTTTCAACAATCCTCCTAGCCTTGGGAAGAGTAGCCTTCTTTTGGTTTAGCCAAAGAATTTTTCAAAAAGGAGAGTAGACTAACAACTTCTCATAAGACTTGAGGGGCTTCAAAGCACAACAAAGGGCTTGATTAGGCATTTCAGATCTTTGGCCAGTGCACTAATTATTGATTTGGTGATTTCTCAGCGCTATAGCGTTAGATGCTATAGCACTGGTGACTTGATGAACAGATTCAACTGCAATACCCTCATTACTGAACTCCTTATTTGCATTTCTTTGTTTCTCTTTTTTTTTCTTTTTTCTTTTCTTTTCTTTCTCTTTTTTTTATATGCATTTTTGGAACATTTCAGCATTTGTTTCGAGCAATTGCAGCTAATCACAATATACATGACGAATTGACAATACATTTGTATACTTTGTGAGCCTATTGCACTGACCATCATATAATCTTCATACCCAGCCTTAATATAACCGATGCACCCCCAAACTTAGCTTCAAATGCTACTCTCAATTTTTAGTAAAAACTTGACTAAACCTTATCATTCCTAGCTAACTAGGTTCCTTGCTAAGCCTAGAGTTTGAGTGTAGAAGCAGTAGTAATACCAGTCATTGTTCAAACAAGGATACTCTACTCAAAACACATAATCATCATTAAATTTAGCCCAACAAGTACAACTTCTATTACTGAAAAATTTAAAAATTGCAACTAATCATGCCTTTTTATTCAAACAAAACATAACATTGACATTTATAAGGTCCTCCCCCCAACTTAAGACCTAGCAGTGTCCCCACTGCTCATGCATGCTAAAGGGAGAGTCCTATGACTAAAATTCAATATACTTAAAAACAATAGACATAAACTCTAAACATACTGCTAGACGCTGGACAGACGCTATAGCATCTAACAGATTTATTGAAAACAGGAAAATAACCTTAACTAGTTTTTTTTTTTGAAAAAAAGGGCTAGGCTACTTTGTTGCTAACCCTGACTTGAGCCTCCTGCTTGCTCTAGATGGTACAGGGGCTGCTTTTGCGGTCTTCTTCTTTGCGGTCTGCTCTGGCTTTTTCTTTCCTGCCGCTACAGTGCTAGGCGTTGTAGCCTCATTCTGGGGATCCTCTGCTTCCTTGTGGGCTTTCATCTCAGCCAACTTTTCTGCTGCTTCTCTCTCCGCAGAATGATCAGGAGTCTTCTCCTCAGATGCAGCTTTTTGCGGGGACTTGGCTTTAGGCGCTGTAGCATCAGTCGCTACAGCGCTAACTGACACCTCTTCTTGTGGAGGGTCATCTGCCAACCTGACCCTGGGGTTTCTCCTTGCTGCATGGTATGAAACATGCTTTTGGCTGCTTTCTGCTGTTGCTGAGATTGCTTTGCTGGCTGCTGTGGTTGCTCAAGAGCTTTCTCATCATGTGCTGCTTGTGGTTTAGTCACTTCCTGCTGTGGTTCTTTTGTTGGATGGTTGATGGGTGATTTGGGTGGTTCAGGGCTGGTGGTGGGGCTTGATGGTGGTGTTGAAGTTTTTGCTGGGGATTTGTGGGGTTTCTTTGGGCTAGGGGTTGGGTCACACTGTATTTCTTCCTCCTCTTCACTCTCAACTTCTTCCTTAGATGAATCCTCCTCTTCATCACTCACTTCCCTCATTACTGCCTCTGTTTCCTCTTCATCTTCTTCACTAATCTCTTCCATCTCTTCTGACCTAAGCTTTCTTCCTCCTCAATGATTACCTTTTTCTGCTTTTTGGCAGGGCTTTGCTTTTGCTTCTTTGCTGGGCTTCTAACTCTTTTCTTCTGTTCGTGTCTTTGCTCTTCCTTGTCTCCTTCTTTAGTTGGCTCTTCTTCAATCAGCCATTCAGGGAACTCAGGGGGCTGCACACTGGATTTTCCTTTTGAGATCTCAGTAAACATTGCTTTTTTCCATTCAAATTTTTTCTTTTACAAAACGACAGAGTGACTGCTGCTGTAGCGTAAAGGCGCTGTAGCATCACAACATCACCTGAAGCTGTAGCAGCAGGCTTCTGCCTGGGTTTGAATGCTGAAGGGAAAGCTCCCAGTGGTGACCTTCTGACTTCTTTTGCTTCCACCTCCACTTCTGAGTTTATGCACAGTTCAGTGATTAAACAAGGGAAGTAAATATTACCTCCACTTTTCACTCTACATTTCTCAATCTCCTTTGAAATGAGCTTCCCTACATCAATCTGCTCTCCTGCCATGATAGCATCAATCACAATCATCCTTTCCTTCTCCACAAAAGTGGTGTGTGAAGTTGGTGGCAAAGAGTGCTTGATGAAGGTACACCACATGTTGGCCTCATCACATAAACACGCCTTTGAGTTTGTACTTAGCACCAAACTTGTCCCATTTAGATCCTTCAACACAAATCATTTCTCTCACTCCTTCCATTTCTACTTTTCCCCAAGTTTTAACCTTGCTCTCCAACGATTTTCCACGATAGCCCAAGCGAAACACGTCATTTATGGATCTTGCATCAAAATTAACGGTTTCGCCCCTAACCACGGCTTGCCATTCTTGGGCTCTGGAATACCTGCGTAGAACTCCCTTACCAAAGACACCACATATTGCTTGCAATGCTTGACGAAGTGCTCCCAACCCAGCGCTGCCACAGTTGCTGTGAAAGCGCCAGACGCTTTGTCAATTTTGAACCCTCGCTCAGCAATAAATTCCATTTTCCAAAATTTCTTTGAATCAGCAATAAATTCCATTTTCCAGAATTTCTTTGAATCAGCAACAACCATTTCAGATTTTGATGATTCTGTTTCTGCGTTTCCTCTCTTTCCCGATTTCTTGAGGGCAACTTACTTCTTAGTCATTTTTCTGGCTTTGAAAACGTGGTTAAAACGTATGAAGGTTATGGGTTTCTGTGTTTTTCGTTTGGGAAAGAGGAAGAAGAAGGTTACGGATGGTGGGTGAAACGGTGAAGAGATGGGGGTTTTAATTTAAGAAAGAGAATGTGTGCATGGGAAGTTGAGATTGGAAAAAGTGGAGGATGTGACCATTGTAAAAGTCATGATGGAGAGAGAAAAGAGAACGTGTTTGACGTGACTGGACTGAGCATAGCGAAGTTGAGATAAGGTTGCCAAATGCCACGTCACACCTGCTCTGTTTCCTTTTCATTTGTACCCAGCAGCACCCGCTATAGCGCTTTGAACACAACATACGCTATAGCGCCAAATGTTATCTCCCAGCAGCAGACTGTATCTTCCCAACTCCTCAGACTTATATCTGCATAAAATTAAAATTAAAAACACAAAATGGGTTAATTTTAAAACCTTGGGTTGCCTCCCAAGAGCGCTTGCTTTAAGAGTCTTCAGCCAGACTTCCTCTTTTACTAGAGGTCCTTGAGTTCAATGGTGGTCTTGTCCCTGACCACATGCTCACCATGGCACTGCTTTACTCTTTGACCATTCACCTTGAAGATGGTGTTGGTTGCTGGATAAAACAAGTCCACTACACCATGTGGGTATAACCTTACCAATTTGAATGGGCTTGAGTTTCTATGGAAACAGTTTGAGTCTTGAATTGAATAGCAATACTTGTCCTCCTTCAATTAGCTCTCTTCTTTGTATCTTATGGTCATGCAAAGACTTAGTCTTTTATTTATAGATGACTGAATTTTCATAGGCAAAATGCCTAATTTCTTCCAGTTCATTCAACTGCAGCATCCTAGCATCCTCTGCCCTGTAATGATCAAGGTTGAGCTTTTTAATAGCCCAATGAGCCTTATGTTGTAGTTCAATAGGCAGGTGGCAAGCTTTCCCATACACCAGCCTCTAAGGTGACATTCCCAGAGGAGTTTTGAAGGCTGTCCTGTAGGCCCATAAAGCATCATCTAAATGTAATGCCCATTCTTTTCTTGTGGGACCTACCATCTTCTCAAGCATCCTCTTGATTTCTCTGTTTGACAGTTCTGCTTGGCCACTTGTCAGAGGGTGGTAAGCAGTAGCAATTTTGTGCTTGACTCCATATTTTGTTAAGAGGGCCTCAATCAGTTTGTTACAAAAATGGGAACCCTCATCACTGATGATAGCTCTAGGAATTCCAAACCTGGTGAAAATGTTCTTTAGCAGGAATTTGCTAACTGACTTAGCATCATTGTTGGGTAAAGCAGCAGCCTCAACTGACTTTGATACATAGTCTACTGGCAGTAGGATGTACAGATTTCCATAGGATGGAGGGAAAGGTCCCATGAAATCCATTCCCCAGACATCAAAGAGTTCTATCTCTAAAATGTTGGTTAAGGGCATCTCATGTTTGTTAGAAATATTCCCTGTTCTCTGACACCTATCACACCTTTTTACCATATCTTGAGCATCTTTGAATAGGGTAGGCCAATAGTACCCTGACTGCAGTACCTTTGCAGCTGTTCTGGTTCCCCCAAAATGTCCACCACAAGGTGCAGCATGGCAGTGCTGTAGCACTTGGTCTTGTTCCTCTTCTGTGAGGCATCTCCTCAACAATTGGTCTTGGCATTTCTTATAGAGAAAAGGTTCATCCCAGTAATATTGTTTTACTGTATGGAAGAACCTCTTTTTCTGCTGATAATTCATGTCTACAGGAACCACTTTGCTAACCAAAAAGTTCACAATGTCAGCAAACCAAGATGATGAGGCGTCAGACGCGGTAGCTCCTGGCGTGCTAGCGGTAACCGCTATAGCGTTGGACGCCTCAGCAGTTATTGCTAACAACTTCTCATCTGGAAAATGCTCTTTGATTTCACCTCCTGATGTACCTGCATTTTCTCATTCAATTCTGGACAAATGATCAGCAACTTGGTTTTCCACCCCCTTTTTATCACAAATTTCCAAATCAAATTCTTGTAGGAGGAGAACCCATCTAATTAGCCTTGGCTCAAAAGGTTTACTCCAGTCAGGTGCTACAATGATTGGTGCAGTTACCAAAGCTGTCTTTAGTTTTTGGAAAGCTTC
Source organism: Astragalus membranaceus (assembly GCA_039519185.1). Classification (NCBI taxonomy): domain Eukaryota; kingdom Viridiplantae; phylum Streptophyta; class Magnoliopsida; order Fabales; family Fabaceae; genus Astragalus; species Astragalus membranaceus. The sequence goes on from CM076849.1 coordinate 181,340,276, forward strand.
CAAGCACGCTTCATCAAAGATAAAAGTGGTGTCATGCTGTAACAATTGACACGGTGGTTTGGAGATTTTTGAGAAATCCTTGACGAACCTCCTGTAAAATCCAGCATGCCCCAGAAAATTTCTTATTCCTTTAACATTTGTAGGAGGAGGTAGCTTTTCAATCACTTTAATCTTTGCTCTATCCACTTCCAATCCTTTCTTGGAGGCTCTGTGCCCTAGAACAATACCCTCTTGCACCATGAAGTGACATTTTTCCCAATTAAGCACTAGGTTTGTTTCTTCACATCTAATCAAAATCTCTTCCAAGTTGGATAAACACAGATGGAATGTCTCCCCAAACACAGAGAAGTCATCCATGAAAACTTCCATGGATCTTTCAATAAATTCTGAGAAGATTGCCATCATACATCTCTGGAAGGTGGCAGGGGCATTGCATAGTCCAAATGGCATTCGTCTAAAAGCAAATGTGCCATAGGGACATGTGAATGTTGTCTTTTGCTGATATTCAGGAACTATTGCTATTTGATTATAGCCAGAATAGCCATCTAAAAAGCAATAGAATTCCTTCCCTGCCAACCTATCCAGCATCTGGTCAATGAAAGCTAAAGGGAAGTGATCCTTCCTTGTAGCTTTGTTGAGTCTCCTGTAATCCATGCAAATCCTCCAACCTGTGACAGTTCTTGTTGGCAACATTTCATTAGTTATCACTGTTATACCTCCTTTCTTTGGAACACACTGCACAGGACTAACCCATGCACTATCTGAGATAGGGTAAACAATGCATGCATCCAGCCACTTAATTATTTCCTTTTTCACCACATCCTTCATGATGGGATTGAGTCTCCTCTGCCCTTCAATGCTATTCTTGGAGTTTTCTTCCAACACTATTCTATGCATGCAGATGGTTGGGCTAATCCCTTAAATGTCTGACATTTGCCACCCAGTTGCCCTCTTATGCTTCTTTAGAGTACTCATTAGATCATGTTCCTGATCCTTTGAGAGGTTAGAAGCAATGATAACAGGTAAAGTGTTGTTTTCCCCCAAATAAGCATATTTCAGGTGGTCAGGTAATTCCTTCAATTCTAAGGTAGGTGGTTGCTCAGTGGAAGGAATATTTTTCCTCAAGTTTGAATTTTCCTGTTCAAGTGACTCATACCTTCTGGCCCAAACTTCTTTCACTGTCAATTCTGCTTGTTTTGCTCCTTTAGCATCAGGTTCATATTTCCCATGGTTGTGTAGGATCTTTCCCAAGTGGTCGTTGCTTTTATGAAACTGTTCAATTTCTGTTCGATTTTCGTTCGTTCGAAGATTGAAGATGATGAACCGGGTCGTCCTTCATCTTCTCTCCTCACGTCGTCGTCCTTCGTTTTCTCTCCGCCGCCATCGTTGTCTTCGTTCGTTTTCAGCCACTGTCGTTGAAGACCCTTCGTTTTCCCTCACAGTTTCTCACTCACAGTGTTTCACTGTGTTCTGCGCTTCTCTCACTCTCTATGAGTTTCCAAGTTAGAACAAATGAAGAGAGAGAACTGAAATGAAGAGGGTGAGAGAGTGAAATTGAAACCCCTAATTGTAAATCCAACGTGGCATTCTAATCAGACCCTAAATGCCAACGTGTATAAGCCACTGTGTAACTCCGTTAGCCGCATCAGCAGTTGCTAACAGAGGATTAACAGAAGGGCATTTTTAAAACCAAAACAAATTGCAAGGGTATATTTAAAAAAAAAATTGCAAGGGTATATTTGAAAACCAGACATATTTGCAATGACCAAAAACATATTTAAGCCTATTATTATTTATACATATTTTTATAAAAAAAAAGTTATTATTAATATTATTTTTATTGAATCACTCTTTCTGCTACTAGAGAATTTCGGTCATTGGAGAGTATCTTCATCCAGAATTATTAAAAATTCTGTAATAGTTCGGTTCGGTTTTGTAGTTCAGGTCGGTTGGGGAGTACATTTTAACATGCCTACTTTTTTTTGACAACTTGAACATGCCTACTGATCATAACCATTGTTCAGTATATTAATATAAAAAATGAGTACATGCATGCGCGCAGGTGTGGTGAATTCAGTGGCGGTGGAAGGGGAAGATAAAGTGGTGGTGATAGGAGATGGAGTGGATTCAGTTTGCTTGGCAAAGGCTTTGAGAAAGAAATTTCAACACGCCGACATCCTTAGCGTGGAAGAAGTGAAAGAAAAAAGCCATGATGAGAAAGAGACAACAGAGCCGGAGCCACCAGCACCGCCGGTACCAATATTGCCGCCGATAGTGCCATTTCCATTTTCACCTTATCCACCACCGCTTTGTGATTGTCGTTTCGATACTACAACAACTTGTATCATCATCTGATGTGACTAAGATCATATGCATTCTCCTCGCAACTTACATGTACGTACGTAAAACGGTGCATATACTCCACCCCTCTCATCGAATCATTCATATATGATATACTAATTCGTTACAGAATATAAGTAAAAACTGGTCAATACAAATTGATGTATCTATTTTAAATTTTAAATCAAATACATCAATTTTTTTGATCAATTTTTTCTTATATTCCGTAACGGAGGGAATATATAATATGATGATGATGCATTTCCTTCTGAGTGTATCACATTTCATCCGATAATATTATACATATAAATTATAAATTATTTCCTATAAGTTATATATTTACGGTACTGCTATTTGGTACGAACCTATTTTCAAAGAAATGTACGAAAAGCACTGAATTCGGTTAGTTTGACTAACAACAAACACCCCACATGAATGCATAAAAAGCAATAGTCGTGATAAGGTCTATCACTACAAAAAAAAACGCAGGATAAGCGACGGAAATCAAATCTGTCGTTAATAATTACGTAGCGAGGGAAATAAAATCTGTCGCTAAACATGACGTAGGCGCGCTTTTTTTAATAAAAAAAATTTAAATCTGTCGCTAAGTCTCAAATCTGTCGTTAGTGCCGACGTGACCGTTGCGCAAACATTGGAATGCGTAAGAATCCCAATCCGTCGCTAATTTAAAATTCCGTCGCTATTGTCCGTCGCTGACGCTGACGTGACAGTTGTGCAGATCTTGGAAAACGCAAAATGAACAGATCTGTCGCTAATTTAAAATTCCCTCGCAACGGATCCGTCACTAAGTTCTATTTTTTTCACTTACAACCGAAAACCTCCTCACTTCTCTCTTATCTCCTTCTTTTCTCTTCTCTCACTCATTTTTCTTTTCTCTTCTCTCCTTCAACCTCCAACAACTTGGTTTACAAAGAAGAAGCAACAACCATCTCATAATCAAAGCAGGTATTCCAACCACCATCTCTCCCATTTCGTTTTTGTTTTCGTTTTCTATTTTAAGCATTTCGTTTTCTATTTTGAATGCTTGCTTAAAATCCATGATTTCGTTTTCTTTTTATTTTCGTTTTCTCTTTTGATTTCGTTTTCTCTTTTTAATGCTTAAAATCCATGATTTCGTTTTCTGTTTGGTGCTTCATAGGGCTGTTCATAGTGTTGTTTTTCTGTTTTGAATGTTGTGAATAATTAATTAACCCTGATTGATTGTGTGCTAATATTCATTGTGTGACACTTATAGGTGTTAGATATGGTTGAAGATGCTTGTGAATAATTGTTGGAAAAGAGGCAGCTTGAGAGAAAGAGAGAAGTGAGGTCTGAGAGAGACAAAGACAGAAGTGAGGTCTGAGAGAAAGAGAGCAGCTTTTTTAAAAAAAAATCTAAATTAGCGACAGATTTTTTGTCACTAAATTCTCTCGCTAATTAGCGACGGAATTTCCCTCGCTAATATCCGTCGCTAAATGTGACAAAATTCGTCGCTAACAATTAGCGAGGCCCTTTTTAGCGAGGGATTTTTTCCGTTGCTAATTCCCTCACTAAGGCACGTTAGCGACAGATTTTTGGCGATTAGCGACGGAAAAATCCGTCGCCTATACTGTTTTTCTTGTAGTATCAATTGCTGAAAAAGATCTATCAGTTGCTGAAAAAGATCTCTCAGTTGTGGTTGTAGAAATTGCAAGAGTCATGATAAGGTCTATCAATTATGTAAATTTCATTCTTGTTAGTTGCAAAACCAAACATAGTCGAAAAATTCTTCAATGTTGATTCTTGGCGGGCATCAACGTCAAATTACCGAAGTTGAAAATGCAAACTAATCTTCTCTTGCTCACTGAAATCCATGGGATAATATTTTTCAACTAGAGTGCATTCTTATCAATGTTAAATGCTTTATAACTATCCTTAGGAGCCAAAGCATAAGTTAGAGTTAACAAATTCTCTTCAAGACGAGGGCGTCCAACTCTTTTTTCTGAATGAAAATTCAACCTTATAAAATGGCAAAATTATTCAACGGGACAATAAAGAAAAAAGAATAAAAGATGAAAGACTAAACTACTTTGAATGCCCTAAATCCTAATCATAGTTACCAATGCTTTTATATTTATAAATACGAACGAAAAAACTAAGAGATAAATAGATGAAAGAGCAGCGATTGTTGATTGAAATGCCTTACTGTTACGGTTGCAATGACGTCAACGTGGTGGCTTACAGAGACCAACAGCGAGGCAGAGACTGTCACAAACGACAGAGAGGAACGGCGAGACGACGACGATGAGAAGAAGAGGGAGAAAGACTACACGATGTCGCTTTTTCAACGTGAGAAACAGAGAAGAAGAGCAAACGTTTCAGTAGCTTACTGCGTAAGAGAATTGCCTTGAAATTTTTATTAATTAACAGAGGTATTTTCATAATTTCACATATGTAAAATCTTTTTTTTTATGGGTCATGCCCTGCCCAGCCCATACAAAACTCTGCCATTAATGTAGGTTGAAAAGAATTGTGAAATTTACAAGTGTTTAGGAGGAAAACTCGAAAAAACATCTATGGGGGTTGACAAATCAATCTGAACTCTTCCACATGTCTTCAATTCATGAGAAAAAAATTGCAATATTAATCATTTCCCATTTACTTTTCTTTTACAAAAATTTTAAAATGAAGGGATATTGTCTCAGTCCAAGGAAAGAAAAAACCTATGGACTCTTTGAGCATTTCTCTTTTAGCATAGTATGGAAAGTGATTTCTTTCTTTATTAGAAAATAAGTTGGGAAAATTTATTATACTAATTTGAAAATTCCTTCTCAAGTCTCAACATCTATTTGAACTTTCTGTGAATATTTTTTGCTAATTAATTACAAAAAAAAAATTATGTTTTTTTACACAATAAAAAAATCGTGTTGATTATCGCATATAGTACAAAACAAGAAACAAGCATTTTTGCTTATCGAAAAAAAAACAAGCATTTTTTTTCTCGAAATCAAAGAGGGCTAAAACCCAAAAAAAAAAAACTACACTTTTTTTTTTACAATAAGAAACTACACTTGTAAACTCTTGAAGTAGCTACTCCCATAATACAATCACCTACCAACATGCTAATACACTCCAGAACATCCCACACACACAACCACCACATTGAGCTTATATATAAAAAAACAACCACCACATTGACCAAAAAAAAACTCGCAAGCTAACGGGTATTTCTTTATAAAAAAAATTTAGGTGAGTTGGATCTAAGGGAGTCTCACCATGGGAAAGACAAGGCTTTAAGAGCACTTACAAAAATACTTATATATTACCCATCAACAAAGCTCTTACATTAGAAGCGGGATTCGAACCACACTTTTATGAGATATAAACTGAATCATTACCAATTGAACCGACCTTCTTTGCCAAAACAAAGAATTTTTACCATTGAAGCAATGAAGTGATATATATATATATATATATATATTGGAAATAATTTTGCTTATTTGTAAAAAAACTGCAGATGTAAATAGAAAAATCGTTTGCTAAAATAAGTTAAAAAGAATAGCAAATAACATATATATTGACTTAGGGAGAGTGTTCACGAAAGGAACCTTGTGTATTAAATGAAAAAGATTACATCGATGCTCGGTGATTTCTTTTTCTCAAAAAACAGTGTGAATTTGATCTTCATTACACAAAAGAAATCCATAGAGGTGTAAAACAATGAACGATAAAATGGAGGGACTCGAATAAATGGTTTTGGAATCTCAAAAAGGTGCATAACAAATAAGATTAAAGATAGAAATCAATTCATAACTAAAATTTATTCTAACACACATTTTGAATTATTTTTTTATAATAGATATATTTTAAATATATTTTCAAATAATGAAAATATACTTAAGACTATATTATTGTATCTGTTTTCATTTATGAATTTGATTTGATAGGGGCAAGATTACCTTAGTAATTACCAAGACAGGGATTCTCTGGTGGTGAACCTGACTCAAGTCAGCCACCAAGAAAATGTTAATCTGAACTTTCATCAAATGTTAGGATTTAATTGAATTGAATTGAATTGATGGGATATAGCCGCCAACCACTTTTTTTATTCATTAAGTTAAAGAAGCAAAAGCTATGAATGTTTTCCTCCCTGTCACGTCTATCTAGTTTTCCTCCCTGTCACGTCTATCTAGTTTTCCTTACCCTACTTTTCGTATTTTAATAGAACACAACTAGGAGAATTTAATTTCCTTCTCTTGTTTGTTTCGTACAATATTAGATCATCTTCATAGTTATCAACTAGACATTTGATGAAGACTAGGTGGTTGTGTTACTTGATGGTTATTTAGACTTTAGAGAGAGAAGAAACAGAGTGAAAAGATGAATGATTCAGTATACAAAGTTGAATGTATGAATCGTCTTGCCCAATGGAAAATCCACAGCTTGGCCACCTGCTACCTCAAATCTGATCCTTTCAACATAGCCATGTGGACTTGGTAACTTTCTCTATCTCTTGAAATTTTCTCTCTTTCACACAAAAATACAAATGCACGATGCTTTGAGCATTTGTGAATAGATTACTAATTTTTTTCCCTTCTAAAATGAAGGCATTTATCAGTGGAAAAGAAGAATGCTTCACGTATTGAATTATATCCAGAAATGCCTAAAACAAGAACAGACAACTTCCCAATTGCCTCTCTCATAGTTCGTGTACTAAGTTCTGTTGGAAATAACAAGGTCTTAGCTCATTCAGGTGATTATAGTTATGTGCTTTTCTGGTGTAATAATATAACTAATGCAGATGATATGATTGAATAAGATTAGAATTTCTATGTAGTATGCTTGAGAAATTTAAGGATTTTGAAATTTTGATAACTCTATGGTTTCTCACTTAACTGATTACCTATCTTATTTTTCCATACTGATGCAGAAATAAAAGATAAGCTTCTTAGCAATAAAGATGGCTTTGTTTGGGAGATTGAGGTTCCATTACCTGTGAAATTCATTATTGACATTGAGTTTCTGGATTTCAAGACTGCAAGCCCTAAAGTATGTACACAATATATTTTAATTTTAGGTACCCCTTTAGTATCGACTCCATAGTCCATATGCTGATATCTGTAGCACTGATACTTTCAATTGAAGACGTGTCTGGTGTCTGACATGTATTGTGTCCAAACTTCAATTACTTGTATTTTTCAAATTAAAATCAGTGTCAGTGTGTCGTGTCCGTACTATTGGAAAAAAACCCAAGTCCCACATTGACTGGAGATATGGTCTCAAAAGAGTTTATAAGTGGGAGGCAACCCTCAACTTACAAGCCGGTTTTGTGAGGTTGAGTTAGGCCTTAACTACATTCTAAGATGTACGGTGTCCAGTGTACATGTCTATATAAGTGCTTCATAGATGCGAATAATTTTTGGATTTGACTTGGTACAATCATGATTGTGTGGCGTGTGCACAGTCATGTAATTAGCTTATGCGGACTATCCGATCAAAATCAGACGGTCTGTATTTTAACAGTTTAGATAACACTTTAAATAAGCATTAAACTGCAGACCATTTCATCAAAATCTAGATGCATCTGACTGCATGGCTGTATTTAATCCACAGTCATTATTTGTTGTAAGTAAATACAAAATACTATGATAATGAAGCAGAATCATAGAACTTATTAACTTATTATTACTTCCTTCATTTACTATTTTTTTGATTTGAATAAAGGGTGGAGAAGCTTGTTCTATTTGGCCTCATGGACTTAGGCTGCAAAGACCAAATGCAGCAGCTCTTGAGTCTCTTGGTAGAATGATAAGAGAAGGTATATGTACAGACATAACAATAACAATCAATGCAGAGGAAAGTATAGGAGCTCATCGCGCTGTTCTTGCTGCTCAATCGCCTGTTTTCAATAGCATGTTCTCACACAGTTTTAAGGAAACTGATTTGTCTGTCATAAACATCTCAGACATGTCAATTCAAGCTTGCCAGACATTTATAAATTATCTATATGGAAACATCGAAGATGAAGAGTTTCTTATGCATAGATTGGATTTATTGCATGCAGCAGATAAGTATGATATCTATGACTTGAGAGAGGCATGCCAAGAGAGTCTTCAAGAAGATATTGATGCAGAAAATGTACTTGAGACACTCCAAATTGCATATTTATATCAGTTGACACAATTGAAGATTAGTTGTTTGCAGTATCTTGTGAAATTTGGTAAAATATTTGATATTCAAGATGATTTCACTGCCTTCTTGCAAAATGGAGATAGGAATTTGATTTGTGAAGTCTTCCACGAAATTCTTGAAGCATGGAAAAAATAATAAAGATCCTCAAACCTCAAAGACTTGATGTTATTTATAGAAACACACTAAGGTTGTTTGAATCTTCATTGTTGAGGACTGTCTTTCTGTAGATAAATTTTTTGTTGATTTCAATGTACATATTTAGATAATGCCCTTGATTTCGAGCTATTCTTTTTAATTTTACACTTATTCCTGTGTATAACTTTTTAACACCTTTGAAATGATGCATTACTAAGCATGTCATCAGTGGCCATTTTAAATGTGAAAGGGATCTTGCTTAACTGAGAAATATTTAGAAATATCATGCTATGTAAATCAACTTCAAAACAAATGAAAAACGCTACTATACATAAAATGATGTTTCTAGGAAAAAATTTGAAAGTTAATTTTAGTCGTATATGATATTAGGGGACTGTTATTTTGCATGAAATGTAAATTAAAACAGTGATACATTCTCACTGCCACACAGGCAAGTTAGTACAGAAACCATAAATTATCTCCCTGTGACATGTTTTCTTGGGGAATAAAAGTCTTCACTATTCCATCCCTATATTTTTAATTGATTCCATTTTGATCAAAGGGACATTTCAGAATGGATATATGCTATTGCTATTTAATATTTTCCATCATCAAAATGGTAAATTACACACTCATCTCACACCATGTGTGTCTATGTGACTGCAACGTTGTTACATACCTCCCTGTGTTGAGTTTGACTTCAGTTTTCCCAGTGGTGATTTTTCAAATTGTCCCTTCACTTCATCCATTGCATTTAACTTTCAGAAAATATAAGAGGAAAAATGTTCATAAAGTGAACTAAGTTAACTAATGCTGAGCAAAGTGACATGTTTAAAGTAACTCGCAGATAAACTGATTATTTTGAAAATACACAGGAACCATTCACATGTGGTCTTTTAAGAATAAAATCCAAAACAAGGCATGAACTTAGCTTATATAAGCAGAGAAACCAGACCTCAGCAATACAGTATAAAGAAAAATGATGTCTTCCTCCATTTTTCAGCTTCTTGTTTTATCATTTCTTGTTTGCTATTTCCTCATGCAAGTGAAACCATCCCATGCCATTGGAAAGGTAAGCATGAAAATGATGTATTTGTGCTGATAAAATTCACTATTGCTATTCATTACACAAACTATTAATGCATTTTCTGTTGCAGTCCTATATTGTTTACTTAGGAGCACATTCTCATGGCCCAAATCCTTCATCTGCTGATCTTGACTCTGCAACAAGTTCCCACTACAGTTTACTGGGTTCTGTCCTTGGGAGGTATAGAAACTAAAAAAATTCATAAATTTCACAATCAATTTCTCCGAAATGGATGAGTAGAAAATGATAACTCAATATGTAAATAAATATTCACAGCTATGAGAAGGCCAGGGGTGCAATATTCTACTCCTATAATAGGCACATCAATGGTTTTGCAGCAGTAATGGAAGAGGAAGAAGCAGAAGAGCTTGCAAGTAAGCAAATGTTATTAGAATATGCTATTATTACATTCAACTTCAATGAGTATTAGAGAAACGAATAAAGTCATTTTTAACCAACATACTGGTATGCAGGATTTCCAAATGTCGTGTCTGTATCCTTGAACAAAATGCATCAATTGCATACAACAAGGTCATGGGAATTTCTTGGACTAGAAACAAATGGAATAGTTCCCAAGGACTCCATTTGGCAAAAGGCAAGATATGGTGAAGACACAATCATTGGAAACCTTGATACAGGTAAGTTTCATATTCTCGTATCAGAGCCAAACATGTTCATTTCCTTTGACAGTTACTGAGACAAATACATTTCTCTTCTTGAATAGGTGTATGGCCAGAATCACAGAGCTTTAATGACCAAGGATATGGTCCCATTCCATCAAAATGGCGTGGGAATGGAATATGTGAAATTGACAATTTTAATAGCTCAAACAAAAAATATTGCAACAGGTTCATTTTGGTGACATTCTTCTCTAGCATAGCATGCATTAGCAGCACTACTTTAACTGCTAACTAGTATTTTTTTTAACCAAGTAATGTAACATACATAAGCTAATTCTAGATTCTTGCACAATCATGCAGGAAGCTGATTGGAGCAAGAATGTTCTACAAAGGATATGAGGCATATGTCAAACTTAATGCATCGTTTCACACTGCACGCGACACGAACGGCCATGGTTCCCATACTCTATCAACTGCTGGGGGTAATTTTGTTCCAGGAGTAAGTGTTTTTGGTAGTGGTAATGGCACTGCCAAAGGTGGATCTCCAAAGGCTCGTGTTGCAGCCTACAAAGTGTGTTGGCCAAGAAAGTTTTTACATCCAGCTGGCTGCAATGATGCAGATATCTTAGCTGCTTTTGAGGCTGCCATAAGTGATGGGGTTGACGTGCTTTCAGTTTCTATTGGTGGGAGTCCCCAAAATCTGTTTTATGATTCAACTGCTATAGGCTCCTTCCATGCAGTTGCCAATGGTGTGGTAGTAGTTAGTTCTGGTGGTAATGATGGACCTTCTAATGAGACCGTTTCTAATGTGGCACCATGGTTATTCACGGTTGCGGCTAGCACAATAGATAGGGACTTCACCAGTTATGTTGTGCTGGGTGACAAGAAGCACCTTAAGGTATTACTCTTTGCTTAGTTTGTTGCATTGCAACTTGCATGTGTGGCGTAACTGTCAGTAAACATGACATCCATGGAAGAAGAAGAGAGAAAATCTAAGATGACATTGTATTGTATTGAATATAATAAAATGATACAATGGGAAAAGCTAAATACAAGTGATTACATCAAACCTACTAACCAGTAACTAACTAATAACTAATTATCGAGTAACTATATCTCTAATAGTAACTGTAACATGTAATTGAGCTTCAATATTTTCAGGGATGCAGTCTTTCACCTAAGGGCTTGCCATCACACAAGTTCTATCCTTTGATCAGTGCTGAGGATGCCAAACATGCCCATGCCTTAACTAGTGCTGCGTGAGTGCAAATGCTCCAACTTCACTTGCAACATCATGGTTTACATGTTAGAACTCATAAGATTGTTTCATATGAACTCTTGCAGGAAACTCTGTCGTTATGGAACACTTGATGCTGAAAAGGTGAAGGGAAAAATTGTGGTCTGCCATGAAGATGTGTATTATGGATTCGAGCGTGCAGGTCCGGAAGCTTCTTCTGCTGGCGCAATAGGAATGATTTTGGCCAGTGCTGGCGAAAATTATGATGATTTTCTTGCATACCCTCATGTTTTACCTGCTTCATATGTCAATTACACAGATGGGGTATATGTTTATTCCTACATCCAACGTGAAACGTAATCTTCTTTCTTGCACATCTATCTTTGTTTTTGCATTTGTTAAAGCACTTAAAATGGCTTGAAGCAATTGATGGCACTATTTTATTTATACATATATACATATATATTGCAGGAACCCTGTGGCTTACATTACAAAAGCAATGACAGAAACTCCAATAATTCCATCTCCAGTGATTGCTTTATTCTCTTCCAGGGGACCTAACACCATTCAGCCATCAATACTAAAAGTTTATTTCCTTTTCTTTCATCATCAACTTTGATAAGCTTACATTCAATTGCAATCACTACTCCTTCATTAATTTGTTCTATTAATATCATGCGTGCAGTTTTTGTTACAATTGCTTTCTTTTTTCCTTTCTCTGTTTCAGCCTGACATTATGGCACCTGGGGTGAACATAATTGCTGCATATTCAGAAGGCACAAGTGTATCTGGATTAAAATCAGATAATCGAAGGGTTCCTTACAATTCTATGTCTGGAACTTCTATGGCATGCCCTCATGTCGCTGGCATCGTAGGCCTTCTCAAAACACTTCATCCTGAATGGAGTCCAGCAGCTATCAAATCAGCAATTATGACCACTGGTACCAATAAATGAATCCTCCAACATAGTTCATTTTTTCTTCCTGCACATGGTCCATGTTTTTTCTCACAAACTTTCCTAAAAACTATTTCAGCAAGCACAATAGATAACAGCAGAAGACCTATCAATGATCAACTCCATAAAGAAGCAACTCCATTTGCGTACGGCTCTGGTCACATTCAACCCGATCTAGCAATAGACCCTGGACTAATTTATGATCTTAACATGTCTGATTACTTGAACCTATTATGTGCTTATGGTAAAAGCCTTGAACAAATTGAGGCTATTTATAACAAGCCTCTCATATGTCCAAAGTCCTACAATGTGGTGGATTTCAACTACCCCACAATCACAGTGCTTGATCTCAGGAAACACAATGTAAACGTGAGTCGAACTGTTACAAATGTTGGGCCCCCTAGTACATACAAGGTGCATGTCAAGGCACCTGATGGAGTTTCAGTTTTGGTTGAGCCTTGTTCCTTGACCTTTAAGGAAGTTGGTGACAAGAAATCATTCAAGGTTATTATGGAAGCTATTGATGTGTACAAAAATTCTACAATGAACTATGTATTTGGGGAGTTATGTTGGTCAAACGGAAAGCATAGAGTCAGGAGTACTATTGTAGTGAAACTCAAGTAGAAACGTATTATGATTCTAGAATCAAGCATGACTCAATTTAATATAAAATGATCTACTAGTTGTTATAATTGTTGTTTGAATAATTAGTAATTCTGTTAGGAGATATTATTGAATATCTTAAGGTGTAACATTCATGTTGTGGGTATGCATTAGTCTTATATAAGCGTAGTACTAGTAGGACCTTTGTAAGAAGCAATCAATGAAGAATATTGCAGTCAATTTCTCTTTTCTCTTTTCTTAGGAGGCTTCTCTGACCTCAAATCAGAGTATTATCCTCGACTCCCTCATTCACAAAACAATTTTCATGTCAATTGCCTGGTCTTAAAGAGACATCAATAAATTTACAAAAAGAAGTTATTTATTCTATATACATATCTGCAGTGCAGGTTACAAACATGGATGGCAATTTAGAATTTGCAACTAATCTCTAACATCTTATATATAAGAAATCAAGCATGGTATTTTTATCTAGTCATAGTATCATGCTCAATTTAGGAAAATACAAATCACATATAGAAATCATATAAATTACCTGATCATAGGTCAAACCAAATTTCCGAAGTTACCCCGCAGTCATCATCACAAGCCATTGAGGCCTTCCTACTAGCATTACAGTACACAATTCCACATGCATATCCCTCCAATGGCCACTGCTTTCTACCTTTTAACTCCAAAATGTTTAGGTTTACATTTGCCCTCATAGTTCCCTTAAAATTGTTGCATTTTCAACAAGCCTATTCAAAGCGGTTTCTTTCCAAAACAATTCAGCATTCCCAGAGAGATTGAGTGATGCTAATTTGGAAAGGTGTGAGATTTGGGGAGGAAATTCACCTTTGAATGAGTAAATAAGACAAGTTGAGATGTATGAGACTCCCAAACCCACCATTCCATGAGCAGCAATCTGTCGCGTTTTTCCAAGTTGATGTTTTCGGATATTCATCAAATTGATTATTGATAATGAAAGGATTACGCAAAGATATATGTGAAGGTGTTCACTATGTTTCTTCCTAGATAAAGGTCCAAGGATTGTTTAAACTTTGATCAATTTTTATGATTATGAAGTGTTTTTTTAGATAGGCAAGGGTAGTGCTCAGCGGGTTAGGTGTCAGTAGTCAGAGGGGTGGGGATCGAACCCCAGTTCTCCTCCATAAACTCCCATTGCCTACCGGGACAATAATCAGTTTTGTGGAAAAATTTTAATTTTATGATAAAATAGGTAAAGTACGCTGCGAAGCCGTATGTTGTGAAATAAACACAATGCTAAACCGTGTGTTTTAAGGTGGTTTAGAGTCAGGAAATTTTTTTAGATGATCAAATACGTGAAGTTTGTTCCTCAATAACACGGCTTGGTGGAAAAATATAATTTTGCAACAAAATTCGTAAAGTGCGATGCTAAAAAATGTGTTTTGAATTATTATAGTGTTCGGAAAAAATTTAATGGTTCAAAAATTAATTTATGTAAAGTGCAACTCACCACTTTAAAAAATTAATTAATTTTTATATTTTTTTTCCTTATATTTCTTCTTATACTTATTTTTTGCGAGTATTCACGCCCACCCCTTTTGTTTCTTTAATTGATCTCCCTTCTTTTATGACCTTTATTGTGGCTATTTCGCACCAACAAGTATTAGAAACATACTTAAATTGGAGTTTATATTTTTATTTTAGTCTCGCTTTTAGTATTTGATTGTGAATAGTACTTAATGAATATATAGAAGATGACAAACGTTATTAAATTTATGGCTTCTCTTTCATAATTCGTTTAAAAATCTAATTGAGACCACTTTATCTATTCGATTCTCAATTATACCGAGTTTTATTTTAACAAATATCAATTTAGTGTATTTACATTCGTTAACATTAGCGCTCCCTGTGCATCGCACGGGTAATGAGGCTAGTTTGATTTATATACACAATAAGGGCTTAAGTATTTTACACTATCTACCGTGAAGTTGATCTGTTGTTAAAAAGAAGTTAGTCAATTGCCACTTTATATGTCAACCATACCGTGAATTGTTATTGGTTGTGGTTGTAAAAACATTTATGCTGATAGTGCATAGTAACTAAACTCAAGACTAAATCTATTATGAAATAAAAAATTGAGAGAAAAAATAAATAAACTGGGGAATATTGAGAGAGAGAGAGAGAGAGAGAGAGAGAGAGAGGGGAGAAAAAACTGAGAGGAAAATCAGAGTGGGCAAGATCAAGAGTTTGAAAATGAAGGAAAAGTTGTGTTATGGCTTGGTTCATCTTGAATATTGAGAGGCAAGAACAAAGGGGCCTCTTGTAACTTGATCTAAATTCTTTGATTGAATCATAGTTAAGAGGGGGTCGCTCTCTCTCGGAGATTGTTCCGGACTGGACCAAGCCCAATCCAGATAAGGACCAGCCCAGCTCCACTATTGGATCTGGCCAAGATATCAGCCACGGACGCAGGCGCGAGATCAACGGCCAGGATCGGCCCTGCCCGATCCTACGGCCCAGACACTACCAAGGCTAGGGGCGACTCCCTCCCGCGTCTATAAATAGAACACTACCCCCCCCCCCCCAAATCAGGTACGCTCCACTCATTTGTACCTCCTCTCACTTCTGATTGCTGACTTTGGCATCAGAATGTCTACAGGTACCCACCACCGATCCGACCTCAAGCTTGGAGAGGACGACTTCAAGAATCTACACTACCAACTGCAACCCCGGAATCCGAGTCGGGAGCAAGGTACAGAACAGAGACATAGGTCACCATTAGACTGAACTCTAATCAAATATTGTGTGTTCTTATACTTATCTCCTTCTTTTGAATTTCTTGCAATAATTTTTTGTCAATCTGTGTGAATTTTCTACATAATACCTAGTTAATGTGTGAGTATTTTTCAAAACAAAAATGTAAAGTTGAGTTTATTTTCTAATAGTATTTTATATCTATTTTCTAAAATTTGTATTCAAATTAAATTACTAACAAGAATATAGAAGACTTTGTAGTGAATAATCAGAATAGTGAGAACATGTAATGTGGTCTATTCTCATAGATGCGAAAATTTAAGGACCTTTTCATGGAAACTTGATTCAAGTTCAACAAATTTTGAGTAACGGAAATAGTGTGCAAAACATGGCCAAGAACAAAGGTTTAAGACTACACGAACACAATAAGGATCGTCATGATTTCCATGAAAAATTGATAAGATCAGTTGAATCGTCACAATAGCATGAAATTTTGATGAAATTCTTGATGGTACAATGAAGAACCTAGACGAACACATATGCTTAACACTCTCAAATTTACCAAATGTTTATAATCTTTTTTTTTTTTGGTCCAAAAGTTTAGCACATGCATGAATTTTGTAGGCCGAAGTTCGCATGGGCTTGGGAAAAGAGGCCTATATGTAAAAGCCTTGGACATACAAGTGAATTGAAGCAGTTTGCTAGTTGCACCTCCGAATTTACTTATTACACCCCGCAAAATTTAAAAGAGTTTAGAGAAAATTATTATAATTAAAATCTAAACAAGTCTTTTTAATATTAGTTTAACCCATTTATTAAAAAAAATACTAGTTTAACCTATAATAAGACTACAAAGTGAAGACATCTTCATATTCCTTCCTTTTAGATTGGTCCACGTCAATATTCCTTCCTTTTTGAAAATATTAAATTTATTAAGTAGAATTGAAAATATAAAAACAAGAAAAAAATGAACAATCCAGAAGTTCAAACTTCTAGCTTATGGCATTTTCCCTCTTGATGTGTTTGTGGAAATTACAAAATTATTATTATGAAAATTTTATTTTTTTTTTATGGAAAAAATTTAGAACGAAGGTATGGTGTTCTAGTAGAAAATACCACTTAAAGAGGAGTTTATATTTCGACCAAACAAAAAGGAGTTTATATTTACCCGATTCTAAAAATAGTGAGAATTTGAACATCCGACATATCAAATACAACAAATACTTGCCATGTACTGCATTTGTTTTGATAAAAAAAGTAGGAAAGAAAATTATAAGTTAGATTTTGAATACAAAACTTGTTAAAACAAGGCCATCTAGAGAAAACAATACACTTTGGTAAAAAAAATACACATAAAACAAAAATAAGTGATGAATGCTTCATGAATTTTTATAAAATCACAAATAAAATTATCAGTTAGTGACTTAAAAATAAATTTTTAAGTCTCTAGTGTTTAATCTTTAGTACAAATATCATCGGAACTGCATAGCCATTTAAGTATATTTTGAAATTTTGTAATTTTAAAAAAGAAATTTTGTCAAAAAAAAAAGAAATTTTGTTATTTTAAAAAGGCTTAAATATGTTTTAGGCCCCTGCAAATATAGGGTGTTTTGGTTTAAGCCCCTGCAAAATTTTTTTTTTGTTAAAAGCCCTTGCAAAATGACATATTTTGTTATAAGCCCTTCTATGACTAAAATGTTAGCCTTAACATGGAATGCTATGATTGCTGGATATGTTGAGAAGGGCTTATAACAAAATATTTCATTTTGCAAGGGCTTTTAACAAATAAATTTTTTTGCAGGGGCTTAAACCAAAACATTCTATATTTGCAGGGGCCTAAAACATATTTAAGCCTTTTAAAAAAAGCATTATAACTTTTTAAAACATCTTTCAATTAAAAGAGTGCATTTAAAAATCAACATAAAAAAACAGAGTCTGACGTAAAGTGCTAAGAAATTCCTTAGTAATTGTTACTAAATGAGAATAATAGTCATTTCCCCATCAATAAAAAAATTTGGTAACCACACAAACACTAAATTGTGATTAGTATGTACTAACTATTGGATTGTTGTATAATGGTTAATAGTATATACGAACCACACAATCACTAAATTGTGGCTAGTATGTACTAATTATTAAAGTGTTGTATAATGATTACCGAAAAATTTAGTAATTGTTATTAAAGAATTCTTTAGTATTATAAGTCTATGACAAAAAAAGAGATCTCATATTATGTCCATTGTTTAAACTAGGGAGAGGATTCCCTTAAGTGCAGAAAATATATCGTATTTTTATGTTATTTTGTGTCTCTTATTTTTGTCTAAACTTTTATCTCCCATTTTATCTTATTTTCTCTCTCATCATTCTCTCTATAAAAACAAACCTAAAATCACCACCACAGTCCACAGGTATGCATGATAAAAAAAAGTCTATGAATCCAAATCCCTTAAAATAATAAAATCCATTCGTCAGGGAAAAAAAATAATAACACAAAATCCCTTCGATAATACTAGTAAGTCTATCTTCTGTCAAAAAAAAAATGCTTATTATCCACTTGGCAAATGTATTGAAATCCGGAATCGGAATATAATATTTACTTTTTGAGAATATTTTATATGATGACAAAATTTGCTCAATGAATCGGAATATAATATTTACTTTATGAATTAAATTTAATTAAATTTATGAAATGAAATATATAACATTAATAGATTTATCTATCTTTAAAATAAAATCTTCAAAGAGGTAAATAAATAATAGAATTAAATTAAAATTTGTCAAAAAAATAGAATTTAATTAAAAAAAAACATTAACACAAAATGCAAACAAATTTGATTCCGCTCTATAATTCGTATTATTATCATATGCAATCGGTTTGAGATAAGAATGATCCTTATGAAAAGCAAAAGAATAACAACATTATCACTACTCACCTATGAAGCACGGACACCGACACAGACACGGACACGGGTTTTATTTTAATTTTTTTTGAAAAGTACAAGTAATTGAAGAGTCGGAGTCGGTGTTGGTGTCGGTCCCGAACACGACATTTGGAAGAGGTGTCCGTGCTTCGGAGCTACTCACTGGAACAAAGACACTTGATTAAAAAATCAACATAAATCCCAACTAATACTTACAAGTACCAATGCTAATTCATAAAAATTAAAGTATTATAAGAAACAAAGAAATCCCCAGAAAAGTTACCAAGAAGGAAAAGGAACAAGAGAACCATGAATTAGAACAATGGCGGCGATGCATAACCCAAGAAGGGTCTTCCTCCTCGTCCGACATGACCACAAGAATCACAGTAACTAACGGTGTCTTTCAGTTTGTGAAATCCATGTTTGAATACTCCGAACCCGAACAACAACCCGATCGCGATCACAACCAGAATCAAGCACGTGCATAGCATGCACACTCTCCCCCCACAGCACATCTCTCACCAGCGATCGTTGAACACAACAAAGTTTCAATCTTTTTTTTCTGGGTATCTTGGATCTGAGAATTCGGGTGAAGTTTTTCTTCTGGGTGATGGAAAATGGTGAATTTAAAATAAGAAGAGGAAGTGGAAAAGAGAATAGAAGTTGGGGAAGCTAACGTTGGTGTGTCTTTTTCACGGATTGAACTGAAAACGTTTTAACGCTTTTATTCGCTTTTAAGGAAAGTTATCTAATCCATTAAATGAAAAGATTCCCTTTAAAAAGGAAGAAAAGAAAAATTCCTTTTTGTTAATTTAATTAATTTAAAGAGTTTACTATTTTATTTCTGCAATTTTTTTTTGTTACAAAAAACCTAGCTAAGTTGGACCAAGAGTCTCACCGAGGTCGGGACAGGCTTCACGCTCTTTGAGAGTTTATAGAAGTACTTATCTCTCACCTATCAAAGAAGTTCTCACGCTAATAATAGGAGTTGCACCCACACTTTTGCAGATTAATTATGAGTCAACTCTTTACCAACTAAGTCAATCTTTATTTGCTATCCACCTAATGCAATTTAATTTAAAGAGTTTAATCGGTATGAAATCCGCACACTATCATCCAACACGTTCAAAGATACTTTTCATTTATGGAAAAAAAATTACATAACAGTGTCAAACGACCTCTATACCACAAAAAAGCTTTTATGGCACAATTATTAGTTTTAATTAAGTAAATACTATCTTTTTATAAGAAAAAAGAAAGTTTTTTTTACAAAAAGTTTAGGTGAGTTGGGTTTTGAAGATTCACCACGGTCGAGAAAAACCTTAAGGTTCTTTGAGCTCTTATATTAATTAACAAATTTATATGCCAATGAATGTCGGATTAGTTCTCATTCGCTTCAAGGGTGTGGGTTCAACTCCTACTGTCGACGTGATGACCTCTTTGGTGGGTGATCTGTAAGTATCTCTGTAAGCGTTCAAAGAGCCGTGAGGTCTGCCCCGACCCTGGTGAGCCTCTGAATCCCAACTCACATAAAGTTTATTGTAACAAAAAATTAACAAATTTGCATTTCTATTTAATTATGGATTGAATTTATATTCATCATCATTGTATACGATATACAATATTTTACAACGTCAGACGATAAAGAAACGACGCATCATAAAAAAATTGACTTTTTTTTAAATACCTTAAAAATCATTCAAACTATGGGTTAAAAATCATTCAAACTATGGGTTACAATTATGACACAATTATGAGAGAGAAAGACACAAAAAAAAAATAATGACATTTATTATTATATTGTTTGTGTCACTCTCTCATAACTTGTCCCACAAGTACTTGTGAGGATCCTAATTCTGATAAAATAATTTACAATATCAATTAAACCCTTTAATTGCGACCGGAATTAAACCCTTTAATTTTTTGTTACAAATATGAAGTATTTCATAAAACTATTAACATTGCAAATTTTAAAAAACGTTTCTATTTTGTCAAAAGAAAAAAAACAGCGTTACTTAATAATTTCTTTATTTTTCATGTAAAATAAAAATAATTTCTTTATTTTTACGTTTTTTCCACTGAAAAGCGTGTGCGTTTCTTTGTCAATTTAAATGTGCACGTAGAAGCAGAAAGAAAGGTGCGTTAAAGGGGAGAGTGGTGAAGTGGTTGAGTCCGTTACAACAAGAAACTTCTGAAGATGGATATGGAGCCAAACAAAATTGGTGATTGGTCTACAATGAAGTTGACCCATGAATGTGGTGGGACAACTAATACACGTTCGGTTTAATAAAAGTTAATGGATAATAGTTAAGCTAATTAATGGTTAAATGTGTCCTTTGCCCTTATAAAATTCGTAAATTTTGTTTTTAGTTCCGAAACAAAATTTTACTCATAGACTTAGTATCTACATTTTTCAGATATTGTGCACTACCGGGGAAGAAGTTTCAGATATTGTGCACTCCTAGCTATCTACATTTCGTTGACTGATGATAAACTATATATTGAGTTCATCCTATTATATATATATATACATGCTATATATGATTGTACTACTTATAATTTCAAGCTGTCTTAGATGCATGATTACTTTGTCAGATTTTTTGGAGATCATTTTCGTTGAGGGTGTGCAATATGTTATTTGCCGGAAGTATGTATGGGTGAAAATTATCCCAAGGGTTAAACAATTGTGCACTATCGGGGAAGAAGTGTTTCATAACTGGATTCATAACAGAGTATTCATTCTTGTTATTTGAGTACATTTTTTTTTTGTAAACGATGTTGATTATACTATGCATTTATAGACTGCATATTATATTATTCTAAAACGGTGTTTAGTCGGAGATTGAGTTCTATTATTGCGGAAACAATCGAGTCAAGAAAATTGAAGTCAGAAAAATATGAATTGATTTTTTTTTATTTTCTTAGTGTTGCCCTATCTGTTTTATTGATTAGACAACCTGTGAGCACAAGTAATGAAGCACAAGTAATTTAACTTTATGTTCTCTTAAAATCGATCTGTTCTCCTCATATGTTGTTGCATGCTGATGTAATTTTGTGTCAATATGGTTTATTATGGGCAGGATGGAGCACAAGTAATATTATTTACTTGATATACATTTAATGTGAGACCCAAGTAATAATGTACCAAAAAATTATAAAGAATAGTAGGCTTAAGTTTTTGATAGGATAACAAATTAATTTCTCCTTGCCATTTTTTTGGATTCTAAATTGCACATATTTTCCCAAATTAACAAATCTAACCATGATAAACATATGAGAAATGATAATTGTCCAGAGAAAAGCTTCCTGAGCCTTCACGAAACATGATGTGAAATTAGTGAATCGTTTTGCAATAACTTTTTCACAGTCTCTCTCATGAATTTTCATGAATTTTCATCATCATGATTGGTTGCTATTTCTTCGGGAAAATATTCGGTACAAATAGCAACCCTCTAAACATATAATCCAAGTGGATTTGTTTTTCATAAGTATAGCATATAACCTCCCAATTCAATGAACAAATGTTTTTAAGTTGTTGTGTTAACGAAACCACTGCTCGGTTCCAAACCAAGTTAACAAGAAATTAATTCAATAGTAATATCTTATACATCTTCGGCAAAGACTCAAGACACAATGCTGACAATTTTTATAAGCAAAGGAATTGATGTCTTTCCCAAGTACTTCAAATGGATATTCCCCTGTCCAATCCCCACGCTTGAGAAATTGTAATGGAGAGAGAGAAGATGATAATACTCAATGTAAAATTTCTGGTGTAAAAGCACTTCAATTGCATTCTATTACATTATATTTTTCATTCATTGATCATTGTATTTATAATGCTCCGCTAAGGAGGTTACAATCAGTTGCACCACTAACAAATAGCTAACAAACTTCTAAACAGTTATAACTAATTTATAACTGTCTAACCGTGTGACGCTCTGGTGCTGTAGCACTGCTCACAGCACCAAACTACGTACTAACTAATAACTAGTGCTATGCCACATTCTATAGCAGCTAGTCCATATCAAAACTATTCTTTGACTTACGTATTCTACAAAAAACTCAGAAACAACTTAGCGTTCAAGTTTGGCAGCTGGTTTTGTTTTTCAGTTCTTTAACCCAATGATTGAAAGTCCTGGAAATAACCAAACCAATTGTTATTTAAATGCATATTTTAATATGCCTTCTGTGAAGGATCTTGAGTTAAAAGAGGACCAGAAGCAAGTTCATGCAAAACTTCGACACTACTTTCATCTGGGAAGCAAGTCCTTGAAGCATGCAATGAATATTATCCCATTGGTGAGCCAATCATTAAATCTAGAGCTACACTATAAGCTTCAGGTTTGTTTTGTCTCATCCAGTTTTGAATTAATTTCCTGACTGCTTTCTATTTTTTATTTATTTTATTTTGCATATCGACGTTTCAAAGCAATTAGCTTAAATATTTACGTGAGGTTGTAAGCATGTGACCTGGTGGTCAAATCTCCTAGTAATTGCAGAAATGGACTTCATTTTATTCACTTATGTTAGGTCTGTGACTTGAACCTCTTTGTCAAAGCTCCCCCTTTTCTGTTCTCTTGCTTTAGGGAAGTCTTATATTCATTTCGTGTCAAAGCTTCCCCATTTTATCACTACATAACTGAAGTCAAAACAGTATGCTTAAAGAAAACCTTTTCTCTTAGTACAAATCAATTCGAGCATCCATATTTAGCATCTACTATTGTTATCATCTAACTAGTCAAGCCAACTATCCTAAAATTTCCACTTTCCAAACCTTAGACTAGTTTTGTTTAACTGTTATTTTATCCTGTTTTGTTGCCTGTCAATTATGATTTTTCATAATTAATTGTTTGAATTCCTGTTATTTTATTCTTTTTTGTTGCCTGTCAATTATGATTTTTCATAATTAATTGTTTGAATTTCCGTGAAGTAACACATACATATTCACAAATGAAATTATATACAGGTGATGCTGTGTTTGTGGATGACATTCCTTCACCATCAAATTGCATATATAGTTAGTTCAAAACCTTTAGCAAGGGTAAGGAGTATAAAGCTCAGCCCTGAATTGCCACCGGATGAAGTGAGAGATATCATTTCAAGTAAAGACATTCTCAGTGGTGAGGAGAACATTGGATCTAAGAGTATTTTGGCATAGACATTCCTAGTGGGGAGAACATTGGATTTAAGGGGGTAGAAATTTGTTTTTTTGTGGATAGGGCAAAAAATTGTTTAATGAAAATATTAAGTAAATATTATAGTATTAAACTACTTTTTTTTACAATAAAAAATTCATAGTAAAAAATAAAATCATGTAATTTTTATATTGGTTATCTAACCATTAAAATTATTTAATCTTAATCACCCATTCATTCATCAAGAGAAGGTTGACATGCATTGTAAGGTTTGCGCTTCAAGGATCGTCATGGTTTCCAAAGTTTGACATGACAATGCTCAGAATCAGAATGAAGAGAAGGACAAGAAGAAAAGGGGAGATGAAACGACACCAACCACTATCGTCTTGTCGTCTTGAAGGTTGACATGCATCGTAAGGGTTTCCAAGGTTTGTTTTCTTTCCATTTTTGATTACCTATTCATCTCATTCTTACATTGCATTTTTTGATTTTTATTGAGGGCGTGGAGAGAGTAAAATCAGAGAAATCAGCGATGGCAACCAAAATGACAATGCTCAGAATTGACAAGAAGAAAGGGATGAAACGACACCAACCACTGTCGTCTTGAAGGTTGACATGCATTGTAAGGTTTGCGTTTCAAGGATCGTCATAGTTTCCAAAGTTTGTTTTCTTTCCATTTTTGATTACATACTCATCTTCATTCTTGCGTTGCACAATAATACATTACTCTTTTTATTTTATTTTATTTACTTTCGTTTTTGACTTTTTATAACTGAACCATTGAAATTGAAACTTCTTATTGAAGGCGTGGAGAAAGTGAAAGCAGAGAGTGAAATCGAAAAGTTGACGATCACCGGAAACGTTGACCCCACTAAACTCCGAGACAAGCTTGCTAGTAATATGAAGAAGCAAGTCGACCTTGTTTTAACTCAATCTGAATTGATATTGTCGTTGTTGGTCTGGTGTGGTAGTTTGGCCGGTGGGAGTGATTAGAAATGGAGAGTGGAGGGCGTTGTTATTGATAGAGTGCTGGGATGGTTGGTTGTTGAGGGATTGTGTAGAGTGTGGTGGGATTTCTGGTTGTTGAAGTGGGTATGCAACAGGTTGTTATTTTTTGATGTGTCAGTGTGTCTTGGAGATGCTTATATATTGCCTATAATTTTGGATTGTGTGACTGGCCGGTGGTTTTGTTATGCTGCTCGTATGGTTATGGCATGCATCTTTGCATGACTTTAAATGGAAGGTGCCTCACGCTTTTTTGGCTTTTAGGAGCGGTTCGATTGGTGCTCATTGGTTGGGCACCGATTCACACCTAGAGCGTTTCCAAATTCTTGTTGGCAAGCTAAACTAACATGTAATTGTAATGTTCAATAGTAATGCTAGGGGTACTCTTTTTCCTCCTCGGGTCCTTTTCACAATAGGTTTTGGTCCTTGGAGGTTTCAATGAGGCCCCCTCCAATTGTATTACCATGGGTGGAGTACCCCTTGTACTCCTATTGATAAAAATCCCTTTGTAGCTTTGCTTATAAAAAAATCAGCTATTTTCCCGCTCTCTCCTAAACCCTAAAAGTACACACTCCACGACTTCACACACACACTCAAATCAATTTTTGTATATTTCATTGGATACACATTTGTTATGTCACAAAAAAAAGTATTCCATATTCAGTGGCGGACCTATGTACCACTATGGGGAAAAAATTGTACTAATACCCCTATGTAAAAACACTTTTGAACCCCTGAAATTTTAAATTTGCACCCAAGTTGCACCCAATTTTTAGTAAACCTGTCTTATTAATCTACGTAAGGGACTATGTATAAAACTTTATGAAGTAATTTACCAATGTCACGTACTTTTACGGACCACTTATTTTCATATACTTGAGGACTTAAATAGAAAAGAGCGTGTAAACTTAGAGACTAATTTGGCGATTTACTCTTAAACAAACTTGGAGTTAGATAACTTTATTATTTAATTTTAGTAAATTAAATGAGGATATTTGGATTAAAAATTAAACAATTCTATGTATAAACTTTTTTTACAATGAGTTTTTCGCACCCCTGGCTGGCTTAGGGTCTTTGATCCGCCGCTGTACATATTATGTCAAACTTCTATCACTATTTAATTTGTAGATGAATTCTCCTTTTTAAGTATTACTGCATTAGGTGCTGAATTAGCTACGATAGTAAGGATGCATTATGATTTATGCATATACGACTATGAGATATTATTCATCAGAATGCATCAAGATTCAAGAGTAATATTATGCTTTGACCTTAATTTTTTTTGTTCATGCTTCATGCATTGTGACTATCTCATAGATTTCTAGCACAAAGCTCTGAAACAACTGCCGGGATTGTTAACATTATTCGAAGACATTTCGAAAATAATCAAGTCTTATTGTGACTATCTCATAAATTTTCAATTCTAAAAATAAGTCTAATCCATCCATTCATAGCTGTCGTCATGTTTTAATGAATGTTCAAGGTTAAGACAACAATATAAGAAAGTCTTGGATGAACACAAACCCAATACGTCAATTTAGGCACACCAAATTTTTTTTGACAAATAGACACATCCAATTAAAATTGTACACATCATTAAAATAAATCAAATAATGCGACTCATTCTCTTTCTTCTTTATTTCATCTGTAATTGCCCTCTTTCCTGCAAATCGCTCCCAACAACTTTATGTTCCTCCGTTGCCCGATTTGTCTTACCAACCTCATCCAAGTCGAATTATTGAACGTGGCGAGAGGACGCTCCGGACGGGAACAATTCCAATTGTCAAAGTGGTTTGGGATGGATTTTCGCCCGAGGAAGCAACTTGGGAATTGGAGGACGATATGCGGACCCGATATCTGTATTTACTCTCATGAGTTAAGACTTGATCAATTTTGAGGACAAAATTTTTCAAGTTTGGGTGTATTGTAACATCCCCATTTTGGCTATTCTACTAATTAATGAAATTAGTAATTGTTTTTATTTAAGTGCTTGCCAATTTAAATTAAATAGTAAGCTTGAGAATATGATTGGAGATTGAGTTGCTAATAGGAATTAGTACTGTTATTAATTAAATAAGATTAGGAGTGAGTTTAGGCGGGATTATGATGTGTTGATTACTTAGGGGTAAAACAGTCTTTTTACCTTTTTTTAGTAAACCCTCAGCTCACAAACACAAAACACAACATAAGACACTCACTTGATTGCTGAAATTGAGAAAACTACAAAAACAGAAAATAAAATTTGAGAGAGAGAGAGAGAGAGTGAGTGAATTGGCGAGAAGGAGAAGAAGAGGAGAGAAATTCCTCAATCCTTGATGCATGACCTTCATTTTTGGCTCATTAGATTCAGCTCTTCATCCTCTTCCCACTGATACCAAAATCATCACCCACATTTTCATCCTCCTCCAAACACCATTTTTGAACCCTCAAGCTCAAATGGAGAGGAACTGAGTTCATCTACTCCCATTGCTGTTTTGGAGCTTAGGTTCAATTGGTTGTGCATCTTAGAAGAACCATTGAAGGTTGAGTGCTGTAGTTTAGCCTTGAAGAGGGTTTGGGGTCGTGAGTTGCTGATTTTGAGTGAAGGGGATCGGTGTTGGTGATAGTTCGTGTTTAGAGCGTGTTTTGATTTCGTTTCAAACTCCTCTTCGGTATTGTGGTGAGTTCTACCCGCTTAGGTTTTGTTTATGAACTGATAATTTCATGCTCTAGTTTCGTATCGTTTGGTGTCCATTTCGAAAATCGACTTAAAACCGTTTTGTGAATATGCGAGATTGGTGTGTTGGAATTGTCGTTTAAATGAATGTGGTTGATTGTTTGATTGTTATGAGTGTTATTTGAACTGGTTATGGTACTGTTATTGAGTATTGTTGAGTTTGGAAATCGATCGGAATGAGGTTTGGACTCGAATGGCAACAGAAAGTACGCAAGAATGTCGTTTCTGCAGGACTGGTTAACAGACCCAGTCTGTGCGCCACACCCGCACGGGTCGTTCGTCCGGGTCTTTTACCCAGCCTGCGAAACTGCACTTTTGTGCACGAACCGTGCGTGTTTCTGGCACGGACCGTGCGTGTCCCTCTGTCACCCCTTTTCAAAATTCATCTGAATGCGTTCTAATTGATTCCAAACCTATCCCAACCCTTCCCCAACCCTATGCATTAATGAAATAACCGTAATTCACGTAAAAATGTGTAGGTATGATTGATATATTGGAAATTCTCCAAGTATGTTAAATGGATGGTAACCGAGTAGGGTTTACGAGTGAGAACACAAGCTTATGCTAATGTAATGGACTAATTGTTCATTAAGGTTTTGGTAACCAATGTAATGAAATGACTTGATATTTTTATCAAGGTATGTTAAGTAATGAAATGACTTGATATTTTTATCAAGGTATGTTAAGTAATGGAATGAGATGAACCTACTTGAACCTGCAGTGTTTTCCAAAATTGATCTAAGGTCGGGTGATCATCAAATCAAAGTTAGAGCTTTGGATATTCTGAAGACAGCTTTCCGCACTAGATACGGACATTACGAGTTTGTAGTGATGCCCTTCGGTCTAACCAACGCTCCAGCTGTATTCATGGATTACATGAATCGAGTTTTTAATCCTTATCTAGATCAGTTTGTCGTTGTATTCATCGATGATATCTTGGTGTACTCTAAGACTATTGAGGAGCATGTGCAGCATCTCTGAATTGTCCTTAATGTACTTCGAGAGAAGAAGTTGTATGCTAAGCCTTTGAAGTGTGATTTCTAGATGCCTGAGGTGAAGTTTCTAGGACATGTGATATCCCAGTCCGGTGTTGTAGTGGATCCCAGTAAGATTGAAGCTGTAGTAAACTGGGAACAACCATCTACAGTCACTGAAGTAAGAAGTTTCTTGGGATTAGCTGGGTAACTCGCAAGGGTCAACCGTTTGTATGAGACTCTGACTGTGATGAATGTTTCTTAGAATTGAAAGCTCGGTTGACTTCTGCATCGATTCTAATTCTTCCAGATCCGTCTCTGGAATTCCAAATTTACAGTGACGCCTTTGGTAAGGGTTTAGGATGTGTACTTATGCAGAACAAGCAAGTTGTAGTCTATGCCTCCAGACAGTTGAAGCCCCATGAAGAGAATTACCTAACCCACGACTTGGAATTAGCGGCAATTGTGTATGCACTAAAGATTTGGAGACATTACCTGTACGGTTCTCGTTTCGAAGTCTTTAGTGATCACAAGAGCTTTAAATATCTATTTGATCAAAAGGAGCTGAACAACGGACAGAGAAGATGGGTAGAGTTTCTGAAAGATTATGATTTTGAACTGAAGTACCATCCAAGGAAGGCTAATGTTGTAGCTGATGCTTTGAGTAGAAAGTCTATTCACACTGTGGAATTGATGATGCATGAGATGGCTCGTTTGGAGTCTTTCAGAGATCTCAACTTGAAAGTGAAAACTAGGAGGGACCGATTGGTGTTGAGTCACATTCAGATTTCGAGTTCTTTAAGAAATCTTCGCTCAGCCCAAGAGATTGATGTGGAACTCCCAGCTCAGAGAAAGTTGCCAAATTTCACAGAAGATAGTGATGTTGTGATTTGCTTCAATGGTGGAATCTGCGTGCCAAATGATGAGGAAATAAAGAAGCTGGTTTTGGAAGAAGCTCACAAGAGTAAGTTCTCAATACATCCTGGGTCTACCAAGATGTATCGAGATCTTAAGCACCTGTATTGGTGGTCGAGAATGAAATTGGAGATTGCAGAGTTAGATTTTGTGTCTCGATGCTTAACTTGTCAAAATGTTAAGATAGAGCACCAGAAGCCTGCTGGTCAGTTACAACCTTTGAATGTGCCAGAGTGGAAGTGGGAAAGCATTTATATGGACTTTGTGATGGGATTACCACGATCCCAAGTCGGAAATGATTCTATTTGGGTAGTGGTAGATCGCTTGACCAAGTCCGCTCATTTCATTTTGGTTCGTTCGAACAATAAGATTGCAAATTTAGCAGAGGAGTATCTCAAGAATATAGTAAAGTTGCATGGAATTCCAACAAGTATCATCTATGATCGTGATCCCAAATTCACATCACGATTTTGGAGAGGAATGAACATGGCACTGGGAACTAAGGTTTATGCTAGTACCGCTTATCACCCGCAAACGGACGGACAAACTGAAAGAACAATTCAAACTTTGGAAGATATGCTTCGGGCTTGTGTGTTAAACAGTGGAGGCCGATGGGAGGATCACCTTCCATTGGTGGAGTTTGCTTACAACAACAGCCATCACTCTAGAATCAGAATGGATCCATATGAAGCATTATATGGAAGGAAGTGTAGTGTAACATCCTCAAAATAATTAGGCGAATTATCTGGATGTTAACCCAAATGAATTATTTTAGTACTTGATTAGAGTATTTATAGAGTGCTAAAGTTAATTATTTGGTTGTCTCAGGGTCGCTGACCGGATAACACGGAATAAGGGCAATATGGTCTTTGACCATATTACCCCTTAGTGAGATATTTGTTAAGTGAAAAGAAAAGAAAGAAAAGAAGAGAAAAGGAAGAAGAAGAAGACCCATCACCCCCCCCCCCCCCCCCCAAGCTCCCAAACTTTATCATCTTCATCATCTCCCCTCCATTGCCAAAACCCCCAAAACATGGTAAGTTTTCATCCATTTCTCCCCAAGTTATGGAGCTACGAATTTTGGGGGTTTTGAGGGAGAAAATTGTTGAAATATTGGATTGAATGATGAAATTGATGATTTAATCATGTATAGGGTCGAAGCCAAGGAAGATCGGACGCGTTTGGAAGCTCGAATCGAAGTTGAAAGCGGATTGGTGAGTTTCGGTTCTCGTTTGGAGATTTTGAAGTCTCGGTGATTTTGGCTCGGTATCGGCACTCGCTTCAAGGGTGGGTTTTACTCACGTTTAGGATTGTGTCGTGTTAAAATGAAATTTCTGGTGATTGAGTTCGAGAGATTTTGAGTCGAAAACCGTTATTTCGAAATATATCGTATTTTGGTAAAATTCGTTTACATTGAGTTTTTGATTGATTTGATTGATTGTGTGATGTTGATTGGGTCTGTTTTTATGGTGGTTTGGACTGTTTTCAATCGGAACAAGAATCGGAATTGAGCGGAATAGCGGATTTCGCGAGAAACCGCAAAATCTGCACTTTCCCAGCACCCATCGCGTGGCGAAGCGATCCCATCGCGTCGCGACCAGGCATAATTTTGCAACGCAAATGTTTCTGACTCTTTTCGCGTCGCGACGGTAGCAGTTCTCGTCGCGACGCTTTGCAGTTTTTCAGCACTGTACACTGATTTTGTTTTCGCGATAACTTTTGATCCGGGAACCCGATTGAGGTGTTCTAAGATGCGTTTGAAAACTTATTCAGAGGCCTAACCGAATATTCTATTTAAAAGGCAAAATGAACTATTTTTGGAAGTTGTAAATTGTGTTGAAAAGTGGCGAATTAGTATGCGAGAGAAAATGTAGATTTTGTTTATAATGCGAACTAAATGTTCAATTATTCGTCTGAATGTAAACGAACCGTGAGTTCACATGACAGTTGATATATGTGTATATTATATTGAGTTTGGGTGACGACTCATGAGACTAACATACAAGGCGGGGAAGTCATGATCCCTTAGCCTAGGCTCCGTGCCATTAGGAAAAATGTTATTGGTAAGGGGGTTCACCGGGTTTGGAAGCATTCGCGCAGTCGGTGTTATGTTAAAACAGTTTATGGTCTGAGTATCGTATGGTCTTGTTTGTAAATAAGACTGTTTTGTCTTTATTCAGCGAAAAATTTATAGTGGTATTCAGTGTCTGAGCAGAAAATAATATCTCTGATGTGTTATTAATGTGCACTTGGGTATTTTTAATAAATAAAAAATACCGGGGTGTTAAATGTAGAACCCCATCATGTTGGTGGGATATTGGTGAACAACGGTTGTTAGGTTCTGATTTGGTCCGAGAGACTACGGAGAAGATCCGGCAGATTAGAGAAAGAATGAAGACCGCACAGAGTCGACAAAAGAGCTTTACCGACAAGAGAAGAAGACCGTTGGAATTTGACGAAGGCGATCATGTGTTTCTGATTCTCCAACTATTGGTACCGGTAGAGCATTGCGGGCGAAGAAACTCAACCCTCGGTATATTGGACCCTTCCAAATTATCGAGCGAGTTGGGCCAGTAGCATACCGAATTGCCTTACCTCCAGCTTTGTCCAATTTACATGATGTGTTTCATGTATCTCAACTAAGGAAGTACGTTCCCGATACGAGTCAGCCGTTGAGTTTCGAAACGGTTGACCTCCGACCGGATTTGTCTTACCAACCTCATCCAAGTCGAATTATTGAACGTGGCGAGAGGACGCTCCGGACGAGAACAATTCCAATTGTCAAAGTGGTTTGGGATGGATTTTCGGCCGAGGAAGCAACTTGGGAATTGGAGGACGATATGCGGACCCGGTATCCGTATTTATTTTCATGAGGTAAGACTTGATCAATTTTGAGGACAAATTTTTTCAAGTTGGGGTGTATTGTAACATCCCCATTTTGGCTATTCTACTAACTAATGAAATTAGTAATTGTTTTTATTTAAGTGCTTGCCAATTTAAATTAAATAGTATGCTTGAGTATATGATTGGAGATTGAGTTGCTAAATGATGGGAATTAGTACTGTTATTAATTAATTAAGATTAGGAGTGAATTTAGGTGGAATTTTGATGTGTTGATTACTTAGGGGTAAAATAGTCTTTTTACCTTTGTTTAGTAAACCCTCAGCTCACAGACACAAAACACAACATAAGACAATCACTTGATTGCTGAAATTGAGAAAGCCACAAAAACAAAATAGAATTAGAGAAAGAGAGAGAGAGAGAGAGAGAGAGAGAGAGAGAGAGAGAGAGAGAGAGAGAGAGAGAGAGAGAGAGAGAGAGAGAGAGAGAGAGAGAGAGTGAAGTGGCGAGAGGGAGAAGGAGAAGAAGAGGCGAGAAATTCCTCAATCCTTGATCCATGTCCTTCATTTTTGGCTCATTAGATTCAGCTCTTCATCCTCTTCCCACTGATACCAAAATCATCACCCACATTTTCATCCTCCTCCAAACACCATTTTCGAACCCTCAAGCTCAAATGGAGAGGAACTGAGTTCATCTACTCCCATTGCTGCTTTTGGAGCGTAGGTTCAGTTAGTTGTGCATCTTAGAAGAACCATTAAAGGTTGAGTGTTGTAGGTTAGCCTTGAAGAGGGATTGGGGTCGTGAGTTGCTGACTTTGAGTGAAGGGGATCGGTGTTGGTGATAGTTCGTGTTTAGAGCGTGTTTTGATTTCGTTTCAAACCCCTCTTAGGTTTTGTTTATGAACTGATAATTTCATGCTCTGGTTTCGTATCGTTTGGTGTCCGTTTCGAAAATCGACTTCAAAACCGTTTTGTGAAAATGCGAGATTGGTGTGTTGGAATTTTCGTTTAAATGAAGGTGGTTGGTTGTTTGATTGTTATGAGTGTTATTTGAACTCGTTATGGTACTGGTATTGAGTGTTGTTAAGTTTGAAAATCGATCGAAATGAGGTTTGGACTCGAATGGCAACAGAAAGTACGCAAGAATGTCGTTTCTGCAGGACTGGTTAACATACCCGGTCCGTGCGCCACACCTGCACGGGTCTTGCGCCTGGGTCTGTTACCCAGCCTGCGAAACTGCACTTTTGCGCACAGACCGTGCGTGTTTCTGGCACGGACCGCACGTGCGTGTCCCTCTGCCACCCCTTTTCAAAATTCATCCGAACACGTTCTAATTGATTCCAAACCTATCCTAACCCTTCCCCAACCCTATGCATTGATGAATTAACCGTAATTCACTTAAAAATGCATAGGTATGATTGATATATTGGAAATTCTCCAAGTATGTTAAATGGATGGTAACCGAGTAGGGTTTACGAGTGAGAACACAAGCTTAATGTAATGGACTAATTGTTCATTAAGGTTTTGGTAACCAATGTAATGAAATGACTTGATATTTTTATCAAGGTATGTTAAGTAATGAAATGACTTGATATTTTTATCAAGGTATGTTAAGTATTGGAATGAAATGAACCTACTTGATAAGTCCAGGTTACACGTAGCTATCCAAACTCGAGCTACGATTAAAATGATGCATAATGAACCGCGAGTGTTTAGTAAGGGGCCTCGATAGAACTCACTGAGATGTTTACCTCACCCTTTATATGTTGTTGTTTTTACAGAGACGCGGGGAAAGTCAAAAGCAAAGAAGCATGGCTAATTGATGCATCGCATGGAGAGCTTGAGGTCTTAGTTTATTTTGCTTATGTATTTCCCCTTTGTTTATGTACTTCGATGATATGACTTGAACTCGTTCGAAAGTTGTATGTCACTTCCTTTATTTCTGTTTTGGATGTTGAACATTAGGAATGAGGAAAGGTTGTTAAAACTCGGAATTTAAGTCAATTATGCATTTCAATTATGAAGAATGAAATATGAGTGATGCTTTGATGAGTTTTCATTAAAGTTTTAGTTGTGTTCAAAGTCCATAAACAGGAATTACACTCTGATGTATGCTTGAAAGTGTATTATGATATATCCGCTAGGTTTGATATATTGGGGTATTACAACCACCACCGGTCGTGAACCGCCAGGCTCACCGGAGCGCCGCCGCCGGCCACCAGAGCGCCACCGCCGAAGCGCCGCTGCAATCACCCATATATTAATATAATATTTATATATATTTATATTTTAATATAATATATATATATATATATATATATTAAAGATATTTTTTAAAACATATATTTATTTTTTGACCAAAAAATATATATATTTATATTGATAATATATATATATATATGTTTATATTATATATATATATTAAAATTATTTTGGTGGGCTTGTTAAAATTCTTAGGCAAATACCAATTGGATATCCAATGGACGTCCATTAAATAACCGGATAAAAACCATATCCATCATTGGACAAATTGAAATAACCAGTTATAAAAATAACATAAATATCCGGATTTTTTTAATCGGATATAGATATGGATGTGGTTTAACCGTTGAACCGGTTAATTTGTGCACCCCTACCCACTAA
This sequence comes from Astragalus membranaceus, assembly GCA_039519185.1. NCBI lineage: Eukaryota > Viridiplantae > Streptophyta > Magnoliopsida > Fabales > Fabaceae > Astragalus > Astragalus membranaceus. The sequence continues at coordinate 181,375,312 of CM076849.1, forward strand.
TTAGCAAAATAAAAGCTAGTTTGATTACCCATCCTATATATAAATCAGCTCCATGAAATACATTTGATGTGTGTAACAACAGATGAAATTCTAGTTTCTTCATTCCTAAAAATGCAGTCGTTTTGAGACAACGAGATACGCCAACAAGTAGTCAACCATATGATAAATTTTACCTTCCCAACCCACTTGAAATGATAAAAAATGTGATTAAAATCACAAAGTGGTTGATGCATCCAGGCTAAGATATGAGTCCAGACTTCATTAGTGAACATGCACTTGAGAAACAGATGATTTGCCTCTTCCTTATGTTCTCAGCACAAAGGACAAAAAGCTTTCTTTTTATACTAGTTGATATTTTACAAAAAATAAAGAAGCACAATAGGTGTAATTGTTTTATTATGCTAACCAGAAGTATACCCGTGCATACGCAAGGGTAACCAGTGGCGGACCCAGGACCCTGGGTCACGGGGTGCAAAATTTTTCAAACACACACCTCACTAAAAATATAATAAAAGTAAGAATTTAACATGTTCATAACTTGTGTTGTACTGGATGAACACAAATTAAATAGCACTAAGAGAATCAACATATTCACAAAATACAAGAACATATTCAAATTAAATAAAATAACATAATAATAATAAATTAATTTTTTTGTTACCATGTCATTGTTGCGTAGTTTCCACCGGCTTTGCCGGTGACTAATCTACGTCGGGGAACCTGGCTGGCCATGAGTTTCCGGCCCGTGTGGTTCTCCCCTCCCAACAGAGTTTTTGCCACACCCAAGATTCAAACCCGAGACCTTCGGGTGGGATCCAAGTCCAGTTACCACTTGGACCAACCCTTGTTGGTACTAAAAAACTAAATTACACTAACACAAAATACAAATTAGTTAAATAGCACTAAAACAAAGTACTAATTAAATAACTTTAACATCGTCAAAAAAATTAAATAACATTCACCGATATTTTTCAAGGTAAGTGATTGTGTGTGTGTGCAAAACTAGTGACTTTAGTGCAAAATTAAGGACTTTGGTGCAAAAGGCATTTTTCAGGGTGTGCAAAAACATTTTTTCTTAGGGTATCAGTGCTAATTTTATTCTTTCAGGGGGTTCACTTGAACCCCCTAAATTGTATGTAAGTCCGCCAATGCGGGTAACATCATATTCTTTGTATAAATAAACTTAGACAGAATTCAATTACATTCAATATTTCGAGTTATTAAAAAATGAAGTTTCACAACTTTAGAAATTTTTTTCTTTTGACATTTTTGATCGTCACCAAATATATTTTATCAGTAGTAAAATTATATTAACAACATGCAGTACTTTCCTGTTGTATCTCAAATACAGAATATAAAATAATTATTTTAACAAAGTGTAACGTTCAACCATAAAAATTTAATAGTAATGAAATTATAGCAAAAACATGGAATGTTTACCCGTTGAAACTAAAAAATAACAAATAATTTTTTCGACAACATCTAGTGCTTTCAAAAATATGTAATGTTTACCCGTTAAAATTTTAAAAAAAGATAAAATAATATTTATAAATATATAGTTGATGATTAGTGTTTAGATTAAATAGATAATAGATAGATTAAAATAATGAAATGTGAAGAGAGAGAGGGAGAGAGAGAGAGAGAGAGAGAGAGAGAGAGAGAGAGAGAGAGAGAGAGAGAGAATAAAGGTGAGGGAGATAGAGTGAAAATTGAGAAAGATAAGAGTGAGAGGTAAAGAAGTGGGTTTTAAATGTGAGGTAAAAAATTTAAGAGATGATGAGAGAAAGTGGGACCCACAAAAATGAAAAATGAGATAAAATAAGTGTGGGTTTCCAAATTTGCCCTCAAAAAACAAAAAATTAAGTGGACAATTTGGTAATTTGATTAGTTATTTATTTTCTTAGATAGATATTTTAGACATGGGTAGTTTGGTAATTTTAATAGTGATTGAGTTGATTAAATAGATACTTGATAATAGAAAAATAGATAGTTGATGATTAGTATTTTGATTAAATAGATAGATCAAAAAAATGAAATGTGAAGAGAGATAGAATAGAGGTGGGAGAGATAGAGAGAAAATTGAGAAAGATAAGAGTAAGAGGAAAGTAAAAAAAGTGGGTTTTAAATGTGATTTAAAAAGTTTTAAGAGATGATGGGAGAAAGTGGGACCCACCAAAAAAGTGAAATAGAATAATTATAAATTTCCAAAGAAGCCCTCAAAACAGAAAAAAGTTAAATGGGTAATTTGGTAATTTTACCAACCCCTTATTTTCTTATATAGTTAGTTGATTTCATAGATAAATTTTTAGACATGAGTAGTTTGGTATTTTTAATAATGATTGAGTTGATTAAATAGATACTTGATATATTTGAAAATCATATAGTTGATGATTAGTATTTTGATTAAATAGATATATCAAAAAATGAAATGTGGAGAGAGAGAGAATTGAGAAAGATGACGGTGAGAGAGAAGTAAAAAAAGTGGGGTTTAAATGTGATTTAAAAAGTTTTAAGAGATGAAGGGGGAAGAGGAACCCATAAAAAATGAAATAAAATAATTATAAATTTTCAAAGAAGCCCTCAAAAATGTAAAAACTTCAATGGGCAATTTGGTAATTTCACCAACCCCTTATTTTCCTATATAGTTAGTTGATTTAATTAATTTAAAGAGTTTACTATTTTTTTATGCTAATTTAATTTAAAGAGTTTAATTGGTATGAAATTGTACACTATCACCCAACATTCAAAAATAATTTTATGACACAATTATTAGTGTTTTTTTTGGTAAACCAAGGTACCCTCCACGGTGACTGTGAAGACTAATCATTCGAGGTATTTGAGATCCATATAAAGGGTTAACATTTCCCAACAAATGTTTTTCCATACGCACCGGCGATGGATCGAACCCAAGACCAAATGGTTAATCAAGGTAATCAAAACCGGACCGGACATTGAACCGAAATTAATTAAATATATTATTTAATATTTTTATTACAATATATAAATGATAAAAAACCATAATACCCAAAATTTCACACCACAAACAATTAAATTATGCTTAACTTCTCAACAATATAATATCCAAGTCATTAGTTAAAGTTACACATAAGGTATAAAAAAACTCAAAGTTTGACATGTTTAAAAGATATATATTTTAATGTATTATTTAGAAAGAAAAAAAATAAGTCTGGCTTTATAAGAAAATTGTTGTTGGCAAATAAGAAGCTAATGTTGCAAACAGTGAAGATAAATAAGAATCTAATGTCACTTTATTTAGAAAAGATCACATCATGTAAGAAAATTGCAAACAGTGAAGCTAATGTTGTTGAAAGGTGAATATCTAGTCCCACATCGGATGGCAAATAAGAAGAATGAGCTGTGTTTCTCTATAAATAGAGCTAGAGTGTGCACAGCAAAATATAAGTGAGATTCTTGGCTTTCATAATATATAAAATATACAAATAGAGCCTGACACTCATTTTGTTTTACAAAAAATAGTTTAAATTTTTTTATTCCAGTTAAAAAAAATAAAAAATAAAAAGTCATTTCTCAGAACCGCTTGTAACCGCCGAACCACCGGTTCTGGCCGGTTTTGCCGGTTCTTGAGCGGTTTCCCGGTTTTTCACCCGGTTCTTTGGCCATCCGGTTTTGGGGTCTAACTGGACCGGACAGGGGTCCGGTTCCCGGTTCAACCGGTCGAACCGGCCGGTCCGGTCCGGTTTTGATTACCTTGTGGTTAATGAACCCAAGTATCTACCACTTGTGCCACATTATGATGGTCAATTATTAGTCTTAATTTATACTAAGTAATATTAAGATTCCAATCATGTTTTTACTCGTATTATATTATAATTGTGTTGGAGTATCAAGTGTGAGTAAAAAGTCACACCCTTAAATAGAAATAGAATGTTGACCAATATAGGCTAAATTATAGTTTTGGTCCCCCTATTTTCAAAAATTCAGACATTTGGTCCCCCTATTTTAAAACTCAGACATTTGGTCCCCCAATTTTAAAAAATCAAATACATCTAGTCCCAAGAGAAATTTTCAGTTTTTTATGGCTAATAATCAAAGACATTTGGTCCCTCAATTTTAAAAAATCAAAGACATTTGGTCCCCCAATTTTAAAAAATCAAAGACCTTTGGTCCCTCTTTGGACTAAATGTATTTGATTTTTTAAAATTGGGGGATCAAATGTCTGAGTTTTAAAATAGGGGGACCAAATATCTGAATTTTTGAAAATAGGGGGACCAAAACTATAATTTAGCCAACAATATATAAATGAAGAAACCTCTCTCTCTCTCTCTCTCTCTCTCTCTCTCTCTCTCTCTCTCTCTCTCTCTCTCTCTCTCTCTCTCTCTATATATATATATATATATATATATATATATATACTAGTCTCAATGCCCGTCCGATGGACGGGGAGCCCTAGTAACAGTCAAAATAAATACAACAAACAACAATAGTAAAATCCTTAAAGGTCTGAAAACAACATAGTAAAGGTTTGAAGAAGTTTTACAACAAACAACAACAGGAAAATCCTTAAAGGTCAAAGAAGTTTTACAAAATGAAATATAAAATTTTGAAGATCATCTAGTCAATAACAATAGGATTGTCTTCAATAACTCCAGCAACATCGTGTTGAGGATGGCCAACTTGTAGAGGTGGTGGTTGATTACGCATCATCCTAGGCCTTAGACGGTCCGTAGTCATTGGAATATGAATACGAAAGCATCCTCGTGAAGTATAAGTCAAGTGAACCATCCTACGTGTAGGTGCACCTAAGAAACCATTAACTCCAAAAAGATCCATTATGTCAGCAATATCAGTATCTGTGTAGGGAACTCCATCAGAACCAATATAAATTGAAGCGGGATAAGGTGATTCAGACACAGTCTCCACAATGAGATTTGGAGGTAGGATATGATGTAACCATCATAAAAGTCTGCATTCACCCTCATCAATCTCCGGAAAACACAAACGAAAACCCAATTCTTTTTTATACATTATAGAAGATAAATAAGTAGCAAGAAGAAGAATTACCGAATGGATGGATATGAAAGAAGTAAAAGTCTTGGAAACCATGATATTGTTGAGGAACCTACACCAATACATTTCATCACAAAATTGTAGATAGCATTGTAACAAACTAATGTTCGAAAGCCGATAGCATGTAGAGTTTTATGATTAGCAAGAAGTATTCAATTGTAGCCATTGAAGGAAGGACAATTAGGTAAGCGTATACAACACTTTTAAGGGAAAATGGGTATGGATTATAGAACTGATGTTCTGATTCAGTAATGCAAGCAAATTAATTGTTCTATATTAAAAGTAAAATGTAAAATATGGCTGTAGTCTATGGGACATTTGGGTGTACAACTAATTGACCTATTATTCAATACACATCTATCGTATAGCTCTTTGTACTTTGTAAAAGCTAGCAGTTTCTAACAATGGTTGCAGGCTCAGCCCACAACTACTCACCACCAATAGCTTGTTAACCTTTTCCATGAAGAGAAACAAAAAACAAAAATAAATAGTGTAAAAAAATTAAGAAAAGCTAACAGTTTCTAACAATGGTTGCAGGCTCAGCCCACAACTACTCACCACCAATAGCTTGTTAACCTTTTCCATGAAGAGAAACAAAAAACAAAGATAAATAGTGTAAAAAAAGTTTAAGAAAAGCCACACATTATTAAAATAACATTAAAAGAGACAAAATTACACAAATGAAAGAATCTTGAGATGCTATAAAAATCAAATGTGAGACACCAATGATCAAGAAGGAAACCTACAATTCCCCCCCCCCCCCAATTAGCATAAAGACATACTTAATACACGAAATAAAAGCAAAATCCCTCTAAAATTAACATTGGGATGATGGATAGATTCTAAAACTAACAAATGCACTGCAAATGCAAACTCATCATTGGGATAACTCTTAAACACAGGTCCATACCCACTTTTAAGCAGCTGCTTCAATGTCCTGGATGGTGTTACCACAATTATTAGTGGCTAGATCATGTATGTCCCCACTAAAAACATTTAGATTCTAGTTGAAAAGCTTATTGTCTTCTTACTCGTGGTTCCTTTTAAGATGGAAGACTAAATTCAAGACCAAAATAAGAACCATAAAAAATGAAGCCAATTAGTTTAGAAAGACAAAAATTGAAACAATAAAGATGACACCAATTTGAACCTCTTTTGATCATAAAACATAGCCCTAAATACACAACTAATATATGCACCAGAAACAATAACTTTAACATAGAAACCCTTTCCCTAACTCCCCTTTTTCGACACAATTCCATAAACATGAAAGGACAATTCAAATCCAAGAGAAGAACATGGTGATAGCAATTCGTACTTTTGATTTCGCACAGAATAGCGGTGCTCTTAATAAAATTCTTCTGGTGTACTTATCTCATTCTTGCTGAAATGAATTTTCAAAATTTGAGTGTCATGTCAGATTCCTAGACAGCATATTAACGTAATTTCTGCTCTCGATGAAGAGTTGAACTCAACTAACTATAAGCCCATGTAAATAGCCACATGACATGATCATCGTAAAAGAAAAAAGAAATTACTGTTGAACCAAGGGCAAACGCTCTTTGTTTTGTATGATAACAAATTACAACTTGTCTACTAATGGTGGCAGTTGAACGAAAGTACAGGGACAAAATCAAAGAACATGGATTAAATCAAAGAGCAGGGACTAAAGTGCAATGGCTTGCAGAAGAAGCAACAATGAAGTTGAAGACCTAATTGTTTATCTGCTTTTGATAGGACTCAAATGTAAGATCCTATCCCTTCAGCTTTATGACATTTAGTAGAAGAGAGATGATGTTTTTAAAAATGTTTTTAAAAATAAAATTGTTGTGTTAAAAGCCTTTGAAAAATATTTTAGTCAAATGCATGCATGCATGTGAAAGGCACACAACATGGGAAAGCTTTTTAAAAGTAAAGAATCGATTTCTACATGGTCTCATTGTTGTTTAAAATCGATTTCTAACTCCAAATGAAAGAGAACAATCGATTTCCTAATCTATTGTTGAAGCAAAGAATCGATTTCCTAATCCATTGTTAAGCATGTAATCTATTTCATAATCTATTGAGAAGCACATAATCTATTTCATAATCTATTGAGAAGCACATAATCGATTTATGCTATACTTAAGCCTAAGCAAAGAATCGATTATGAGCTTCATTCAACTAAGCATGAAATCGATTTCCATTATTTTCTAAAGGCCAAAAATCGATTACTCACTCCTTGTTTTATGCAAAGAATCGATTACAATACATTTCTTTCTAAAGGCAAAGAATCGATTATGCCATCTACAACTTCAAAGCTCATAATCGATTTCAACATAGTGTGTTTTAGTCCAACGGTCAATTTTTTACCTTTTCTATTAATAGGGACCTTGGATCTCAAAATCAAACACACCACTACACTTCTCTTCTACATACATTTTCAAATCAATAGAAAAGAGAAAAAGAGCTTTCATTGTCAAATCTTTGGTTAAAGTTCTTCATTTCAAAACCAATCATCTCTCTCTACTATATTGTTATTCTGCTGGAGTGATTGGTTCATAGTTTCTATATTGTATTGATCTGTATTCGTGGTGGCTTAGAAATCCTGGGACGTGTTCTTGGGTCTCTCAATCTGGGAGATTGAGTTGGTTTGAAATCCTGTGAGGTGATCTTGGATCGTTCAATCGGGGAGATTGAAGTGGTTATTGTGAAATCCTGGGAAGCATTCTTGGGTCGTTCAATCAGGGAGATTGAAGCGGTTGTGAAATCCTTAGTGGGGAGCTCAGGTTCTCAATTTGGGTAAATTGAGATTTGCTATTTGAAGTTGCTTGTTTGTAAAACATTCTACATCATATAGTGGTTGTCAGCAAGTCCAAAGGTTGCAAAGCCGGAGGCCGATGACGTAGGGCTTTTATCCCGAACCTCGTAAAAATCCTAGCGTATCTCTATCCCTCTCTTGTTACTTTCTTTATCGCTTATACTAGTCTATTATTGATATCATTGCGCTGCTTATAAATATCTGGTTATTGTGAATATCGATAATAGAAGCATTAGAGTAATATTGCACTGTGCCTGATCTGCCTGCTTAGTTAATGCATATATTTTAAATCTTAGTTTCCGCATCTGATTTAAACTAGCATTGTAAAAGTTTTTGAAAACTGAAAAGAATTCAAGTTTTGCATATAACCTTATTCACCCCCCTCTAAGGTTATCCTATAGTCCAACAATTACAACATTTTCAGGGTACACATTGTAATTTGTTAGAAAGGATCTCAACCATGAACATCTAAAATAGAGGGATTGAGAGTGAAAGAGAAAAATGGTACCTTTTCGCATCCAGGGTGGATAGACAATTTCCGGCAAGCTTGCTGCGACATCTTCCTCTCGCAAGCCATTGCTGCGCATACACCACCGTCACCCTTCATCTCCTTCTCTGCGTGCAGGTCGCCAGATCTTCTCTCTCGCATATGGCTCTCAGTTTCGCGACTCTTCTCTTGACATGCACGGAGAGAGAAGCAAGTAAAGCTGAAAGGTTATGTGTCACTTAGTGCCAAATTGAAAACTAATTGAAATACTTGCATGTCTGACAAAAGGTAAAAGATGAAAGAAGAGAGCACATGTTGTTGGCAAGGATGGCCGAAGGCTTGGCGAGTCAAATGATATGGTCCATAACATTTGATATTTAGAACACAGACAGAATATGATCTTTGCAGGCAGAGAATAACATTAAATTCTTTACATTTTTGGAACATCAATTGTAGCTATTGGAGTTAATATTAATATTAACTTTTAGAAAACCACAAAATAAACCCACAGATGATTTTGCCATCACCGGCGGTATCACTCAATAACACATTTAACAACTTCAACAAAAGTATTCATTCTTCCTCAGTCACATACCCATCTACTCAGCCTAATAGGAAAAAAAACATGAACATGTTCTAATTTAAACAGAAGTATAATGATCGCTACTTTATGGCCCACAATACCAGCAAACATACTGATACATTAACTCCCAATAAAAGTTTGTTATATAATTGTATTCCTTAAGGACCACTTGAGCATATCTTATATTTTCTGTTAGATAAAAATGCCACTTTGCCAACTTTAACATAGAAATGAGATATTTAACTTTTTTTTTGGAAAGCATAAGTTACAAATTTATTTCACTTAATAAAAGTATTTCTTGTCACCGCCATAGACATGTATATGAAGATTAAAGAGCATCAAGTAATGATCATTAAAATTAGACTTTCTCACTTGCTTTGGGAGATGCCGGTGGAAACAAAAAAAAGCAATTCTGGCTCATTGTAACCAGCTGGTTCGGACCTTCATGATGGATGCAAATAAAACCTCCTTTCTTCTTCTTCTTCAATGTTTATTTCAGGCACCAATGTCTCTTGTTTCTTCTCATCTTCAAAGAGTTAATTGAGAGAACAAAGTTGAAGGGGTAGTGGAACTTGGAAGAAGATTAGTAGAACTTCCACTTCCTAATACAGGACTTGGAGGATTGCTAGTAGAATATTTTCAGCAATTAATTTATTGACCCTGAGATGCTTTGCAAAGAAGGGCGCCAAGATTTTGACCTTTGTACAACAGCAGGATTTGTAGACCCTCCTCCCCTTTGCTCGTGTCTCTCTGCTTTACTCCTCCTGAAGTTCATTGTGAAGTTTAACATAATTACAAATTGACAAAGAGGTTGCAAGTTCATAAAATTAAAAATAAAAATTGAGTTTGAAATTATTTGACTGTATGTCATTTGGCTATGATCACTCGTTATTTTCTCACTTTGTCATAAAAGAGATATTAATATGGCTATAATAGTTTCATAATGATTGCTTGTTATATTGGTATCAACATTCATAGAAGGAAAGAAGAAAGAAAGAAAAGGACTACTGATATATGAAAATGAATATGTTTTTCCCTTATTGGAGGAGTCCTCTTCTTTCTTTGCCTCAACAAAAATATTGCTCTTCTGGCTTTACTGTTTTACTTTGAGATTTATCAACTTCAAGCTTCTTAGTCTTTGCATGCTTCTTTGCCTTCAACATCTTCATAACCTCTAAAACCACAAACAAAAGAAGTCAAAATTTTGAGAAAATGAAACCACGCAAACACAAACCATTCCAAACCATCAAGTTTTTAATAGACAAATGTAGTTATTAATGAATTAGAAGAAATATAGTGACCTGGGTGTGTTCTCATAACCTCACTTGCAATAATTGGTCAACATATCCTCTCCATCTTCCCACATGGATGTTGAATCGTCAGGACTCCAGCATCCACACCTTGAAAATTCCCTATAAACAAAAACAAAGATAAAAGAATGAATGAAAAGATGGTAGGGGTGTATTACTATTAAGTAAAAATGTATCTATCTATACAGCTCCTCTTAAAAACCAACGGCTTGGACCACATCAATCAAACTCCAAAACTATAAAAATTAAACCCTAAATCATATAAACAACAAACAAACACAACAACAAAAATTCCAAAATGAGAGAGAGGGGAAGAAAGGGACAAACAATCAATGAAACTCAGTTATGTAACTTGCAAACAATCCATAGGAATAGTAAGAAGACAGGGACATAAAACCTGTTTTTTTTCAAGTTCAAACTCTAGTTGCTCAAAATGAAACAATGGAAATTTGGAAATGAATGAGTGATGATGAAGAAGAGGTGGTGGAGCGAGAGGGATCAGAAGGCGGCAAGGAGGAGGAGATCGCAAAGTGACGGGATGTGACGATGGCATGGAAGAGTGGCTCAAGGATGGGAAGGAAAAAGCAGAGGAAACCCATCACCGACGTTTAACCCCATGTCAGTTGCAGCAAGCTCTATGGCCGTACCCAACTCGTAGCCACCTTCCACCGAGCACCTCAGGCATCCACCCCTTTCTCTCGGCGCTGCCCTCCCTCACAGAGCCCCTCTCTCTCATCCTATTTTATTCTCCCTATTACGTGTTGGTGAGAAAAAGTTATAGAAAAACACAGCACATGGAAGAAAATAGAAAAGGCAAAACATCCTGAGATAAAAGAAGAAAAATTGAAGCAAGTGGAAGAAAAATGGGGTAGCAAAGACATGCATGGCGGGAAGCATTTTAGCGCCAACGTTGAGAGAGTGAATTTGCGCCAAAATCGGGCTGGAGACACTGCCTCCGCTTATAATATTTGATATATATAATATCTTAAGATTTTGAATGAAATATGTGATGTAAAATCCAATTACATGTTTGCTCTTAACCTAATATGAAAATCTCTCCCTTTAAGGTCCGCTTGTGACCCAACAAATTGATACATTACTAAAAAAAGGTTTCATATTATTATTGTCTTGATAACAGACAGGTATTGCAACTAGTCTTTATTTTAAGAGATGTCTAATCCCACTTTCGATTATAAATCTTTGATAATCGTACAATGCTCACAAAAAAAATCACACAAAGACAAGATCAATGATTGTAATTGTAACTTGTTCATAAATTTTGTCATCCCATGATGGATTTCTTTCTCTTTAGCCGACATTTTAACCATATAATTCTAAAAGTGAAAATAGGCAAAGACCACATCCAACGTATCCAACGTATAACCCGTAATATATCATGTTGGCGCCATCTAAAATAATAAGATAATAATATAGCATATGCCTAGTTGTCTACTAGTATGAATATTTCAAGCAAAATGCGGAATGGGTATAGATTGTATCATACGACAAAGCAATGCTCAACTGCTTATGATATATTTTTCTGTTAGGAGTTAGAGATACAATGAATAAAAAATTAAAAATTCTTAAAATACCTCTTTTTGAGGTATTTGCCTTCCGAAGAGATGGTGGCAAAGCACGGTGCAAACAGTACGGAGACTTGGGTGCTCTTCCACACTCCTCCTTCAGAATTGCAGAACGTTCTCGTCGTGGATGCATCAAGAGCGCTAGTTCCTCGTAGTTAATTAATTTTTTTTCAGTTTTTTTTCCTTTTCTTTCCCTTTGTATACCAAAAAATATAAGAGAGGTGGTGGGAGAGATAAGAATGAGATATGAGATAGATAATATTGTGCAGCAAATAAAAATAATATTTTTGGAGAGAACGAGAATTTGAATTTTTGTTTAGCCCCTTATTCCAACTTTTGTTGAGTACTGGTTTTCAAATCAAACAAGATACAATATTAGTTGTCCAGTTTAGTCCCTGCTCTTTAGCAAATCTAACGAATCGTGTGTATCATTTTTTAATCTAATTTGCATCCTTAATTTATTTATTATTATACAACTATTTCGATAGTAAAAAGGGAACATAAATGTGACTTTTAAGAAGGATTTAAACCACGGACCATTTGGGAAGCTAGATCTGCAATGAAATTGCCCTCAACCGGTGCCATCGATACGGTTTATTGACAGATTTGAGAGAATTAAGTATTTAAGCAATCATTGAATTGAATGCATAATAATATGAAAAAGTCACATTTTCACTAATAAAAAATTGATAAAAGCTAAAGAAAATCTAGAACAAGATGGGATATTATTTTTTTATTATTATATATCCGTTACCACAAATATTGACGTTGAAAAAAAAGATTAGAATTACACGTAGATATTATTGTACAAGTGACAAAGTCCATCTTGGTATAAATAAACGTCCTTCCCCTGCTTCGTTTCATAACAACTCCTCTGTTTCGCTCATTGCTAATTTGTAACAAAAAGATGACTGTAGGCGCAGCTATATCTGTTGCTAATAGCAATTTGATGGTGTTGGGGAAAAAGCTGCTGAGTCAGGTCCGTGACAATGTCCTTATTACCCCTGCTTCTGGTGCTGCTTTGCTTCATGGAGCATTCATTGGTGTTGATGATGTTGCATCAGATCAGAAGGGTAGCCGAAGAATCTTCCCTATTGGAAAACTTGAGTACGTTCATTTTCATTTTTAAATAAAATTTAAAATTGTTGTAATAAACTAATTAGTAATCTAAGATGAACTGAAACTGTGATTTTGATGTTTGTTTCAGGGGATTGAGATTTATGAGCCTTTTTAGGTTCAAAATGTGGTGGATGACACAGAGAATGGGTAATTATGGACAAGAAATTCCCATTGAGACACAGTTCTTGCTTATTGAAGTTCACGAGGGTGAAGAAGACGAAGATGGTTCTACATATGCGGTTTTGCTACCACTTTTAGAAGGAGATTTCAGGGCAGTTCTTCAAGGGAATGATCAAAATGAAATTGAAATTTGTGTTGAAAGTGGTATGTAAATTATGTGCTATGCTCTCAACAATATCAAATATAAATTATTCATATATGTATGTATTGATTTAATTTATAGGTTGTCCTGATGTGGAGGAATTTGATGGGACTCATTTGGTGTTTATTGGGGTTGGATCAGACCCTTATCAAGTTATAACAAATGCTGTCAAGTGAGTTCAACCCTAACCATTTTCTTTTCCTTCTTTCTAAACATTGGATGTAAAGTTGAACAAAAATCAAATTGATTTTTTTGTTTTTGTTTAGGACTCTTGAGAAACACTTGAAGACATTTTCTCATCGTGAGAGGAAGAAGGTTAATATCTTTTTTACCCTTTCTAAACTGTAAATTTCTCTTTTTTCTTTTACTTACTTGTATTATTCAGATGCCAGATATGCTAAACTGGTTTGGGTGGTGTACATGGGATGCTTTTTATACTAATGTCACTTCAGAAAATGTGAAGCAAGGATTACAAAGGTGTTATTTCTTTCCATAGAAAAAATGGTCAAAGTTACAAGGTTTCTGCATCACATACATAGACATTATTAATTTGTGATTTTTACTTTTTTTTATATTTGCTTGCAGTTTTGAGGAAGGTGGAATTCCTGCTAAGTTTGTAATAATTGATGATGGATGGCAATCTGTTGCCATGGACCCCAATGGTATTGAATGGAAAGCTGATCATGCAGCCAAGTAAGTACTTTTTTCAAAGTTTCATCATTATCATATACTAGTAGTATACACGTGCATTCGCGTCGTGTTGGATATATATTACCAATATTTCTTATGTAATATTTAGAATCACTAAATTTGCTTGCTTGCTTGCTTCTTTGACAGCTTTGCAAATCGCTTAACTAATATCAAAGAGAATCACAAATTCCAGAAAGATGGCAAGGAAGGCCACCGGATAGAGGATCCTGCCATGGGACTTCGTCATATTACCAATCAAATCAAACAAGAACATGACATTAAGCATGTGTATGTGTGGCATGCAATAACAGGTTATTGGGGTGGAGTTAAACCTAGTGCTAGTGGCATGGAGCATTATGAGTCAAAGATGAGCTTTCCTATCTCATCTCCTGGAGTTAAATCCAATCAACCAGATGAGGCTTTAGATACAATTGCTATTAATGGACTTGGCCTTGTGAATCCTGACAAAATATTTCACTTTTATGATGAACTTCACTCATATTTAGCATCTGCTGGCATTGATGGTGTCAAGGTTGATGTTCAAAATATCCTTGAAACTCTAGGAGCAGGACATGGTGGGAGGGTTAAACTTGCAAGAAAATATCACCAAGCCTTGGAGGCATCAATCTCTAGAAACTTCCCTGATAATGGAATCATTTGTTGCATGAGTCACAATACAGATGGACTCTACATGTAGGGAAACTAAACTCTAGTGAATTCTTTCATGAACATTCCTTTAGGTTTATTATATATTATATTATATACTAATAATGACTTTATTTGGTTTAGTTCAAAACGTTCAGCTGTTATTAGAGCATCAGATGATTTTTGGCCAAGAGATCCTGCATCTCACACTATTCACATTGCATCAGTGGCTTATAATACTATTTTCCTTGGTGAATTTATGCAGCCAGATTGGGATATGTTTCAAGTAAGTGCTCAAATACTGAGATGATCCTTCCTTAAAAAAAATTCTCCCTTGAAAAAATATTTAACTACATGCTTCTTTAGGAGCTAATTAACATTGAACTTTTTATGAATGTTAGAGCCTACATCCAATGGCTGAATATCATGCTGCTGCAAGAGCAATTGGTGGATGTCCTATTTATGTCAGGTGATGATGAGTTTTCTTGTTTTTTTTTATACTTAGCACATATCTGAATTAGATTAATGATATCTTACCTTTGAATGTTGTTGAAATGTGTAGTGACAAGCCTGGACACCATGACTTTAATCTTTTGAAGAAGCTTGTACTTCCTGATGGTTCTATATTAAGGGCTAAACTTCCAGGAAGACCAACAAAAGACTGCTTATTTGCTGATCCTGCTAGAGATGGAAAGAGGTAAAGAAACCAGAACTATTTAGCTACCTAAACATACTTGACCAATTGATATAATAGCAGCTAGAATAGATACTTCATTAGCTTTATGTGTTTTTTTTTGTTAACTCTTGGATGCTGCTTTTTCAGTCTTTTGAAGATATGGAACATGAACAACTTTTCTGGAGTAGTTGGAGTATTCAATTGCCAAGGAGCTGGATGGTGCAAAGATGGAAAAAAGAACCTTATCCATGATGAGAATCCAGGCACAGTTACTGGAATCATTAGAGCCAAAGATGTTGACTATTTATCCAGGGTTGCAGATGATAAATGGACAGGAGACACCGTTATATTTTCCCATCTTAGTGGTATGTTTTAACCTTCACATTCACATAGGAGCACTTCTAAAAGGTTAACTCAAATTTTCTTTTGCACAATGGTTTATTTTTTTATGATGTCAATTTGCAGGAGAAGTAGTTTACCTTCCAAGGGATGCATGTATTCCAATTACCTTGGAATCCAGAGAATATGAAGTTTATACCATAGTCCCTGTGAAGGAATTAGCAGATAGTGTCAAATTTGCTCCTATTGGTTTAATGAAGATGTTCAACTCAGGAGGGGCTGTCCAAGAGTTCAATTATGGAAATGGAAGTGCAAATGTTGCCCTGAAAGTTCGTGGGAGTGGCTACTTTGGTGCTTATTCATCATCTAGGCCTAAGATTGTAACAGTTGATTCACAAGAGGTGGAATTCAGTTATGAGAAAGAATCTGGATTGGTGACTATTGATTTGAGAGTGCCAGAGAAAGAGTTATACCAATGGAACATTTCTATTGATTTGTGAATCAAAGACTTTAAGTAGTAGGTCATGGCGGTGTAAGGGTGTTTGACGAGTCTATCTAGACATGGGGAATGGATCCCCCTCCTGTAGTGGATCCAAGTTGATTTCCTTTCTTCAAGAGTTTAAATATTTTCTATTAATTTATAAGTACTACTACTGTTTTTAATCCATGTGTAACACACATCATCAATATAACAATTCAATTAAACGGCATTTGGTCACCCAAATCATGGTTCAATTTAGAAAATTATCAAATAAAATGAGAATCATTATATTTATGTTTACCTAGAAAATTTTTTATATCTACTTTTTTTTGGAAGGAAACATTTTATTAACCACAAAGGGGAGAAAAATCAAATACAATAATGTTCTTAATACTATGTGGGGTAGATTCAACCCACACTTGATTAGGGTGAGTAGTGGCCCACTTGGCTAAAAAATGAGAAGCTCGGTTACAATTTCTCCTACGGATTTTTTTTCCCAGCCCCATCAGATGACAATCTACCCCACCGACCCTGCGAAAAGACGCAATTTCCCTTCACAAAATTTAAAGAACCCGAACGTATCCTGATTTCAATTTTTTTTGGAAATCAGATTTATGTATCTGTGAGGTAAATCCGATTTCCACTAAAAATTTTAAAAAATTAAAAGCAGATTTATTTAAGATGGGGGTAGATCCGCTTTTAAAAATAACAAAGCGGATTTACCTTAGGTGGAGGTAAATCCGATTTTGTTATTTTAGGCTAAAAAATCGGTTTTCAGGCAACCTACTCAAATTGTAATGAAACCACAGCCATTAAATCCGAAAAGAAATCAAGGATCAAGACTCCTGAAGAAGTGACTTCTTTCAGGATAGGGGACCTCAAAATCCCAAATTCCATCGTTTACTATTTTTTATTAATTTTTTTAATTTTTCATAATTTCCAAAAAACCTGAAAAAATTGCATAAACTTATTTTTGTTTTATTAGATTTTTAGTGGTGTTTTTATAATTTTTGGATTAGTTTTGACTCTTTAACGGATTTTTAGTAGCATTTTTATAACCTTTTTTAAAAATTTAAATAAAAAACAATTATTTTTAATAACAAAATCGGATTTACCTTAGGTGGGGTAAATCCGAATTCCTTTTTTTAGGGAAATCGGATTTATCTACCCACTAGGTAAATCCGATTTTAAAAATAACAAAACGGATGTACCCCCATCTGAGGTAAATCCGCTTTGTTATTTGGGCAGGGGTATTTTCGGGTATATGGGTGTGATGGGGGTAGAAGGGAGTTGACGGGGGTATAAAAAAAATCCCTTTCTCCTAATATGGCTAAAAGTTACAAGCCGTTAACAATTGGCCTCTTCCATCTAATCTTAAAGAGTTGCATGGATTTTTTTGGGTCAGTTGGGTATTATAGAAGATTTGCTAAGGCTTTTGGAACCATTGCCTAGCCTTTAACAGATAAGCTTAAGAAAGATTCATTTACTTGGATTGAGAAATCAACTAGGCATTTTCTACACACAAAAATGCTCTTATCACTACTCTTATATCTACTTAGAATCATTAGAAAACTGTCACCTATAATTACATTCATTTCCTTACTTGAATATTAATTAATATATGATTTCGTGCCAAAAAAAAGTTTGTATCTTATTGAAAATTTGTATAATTGTGTCTCTGTAAGATATAGATGTCTCTTGTAACAATCCGGTTGACTCGTGCTACGCCTGATATATAATCCGTAAAAAAAAGTTAAATATCCATCAATGCTAATTTAATATAATATTTTCCATACAAAATATTTATTTTCCTCATATATATATATATATATATATTTGCAATTTAAATATGACTATTTTTTCATGTAGAATAAAATAAAATCTGAAAAGTGAGGTATTTTGAATTTCTTTTAGAATGGGATATTTAAGAAAAAATTCGTTTTGGAAAAGTAGGGTTTAAGGGTTTATATAGGGTAAGAGAAAGTTGAGAAACGCAGGAAGCAGGTTTCATACATAAATAAACACAGTAGCAGCAGCTGAGGGAAACAAAACACAAGCAATCAAAGCAGCGTAAAGAAATAATGAGTAGCAACAAGAGGAGAATGAATTTGGTAGCAGGTTCATACGAGCGATTCATATGGGGTTTCACTCTCAGTCCCCAAAAACAAACCCTAACCCCTCTTTTCTCCTATCCTTCCCACCTCTCCCTCATCAAAACCGTCGCCGTCTCCGGTTCTGTTGTAGCTTCCGGCGGTACCGATGACACAATCCATCTCTACAACCTCTCCGCCACCTCCTCTCTTGGTTCCCTCAACCAACACTCCGCTACTGTCACCGCTCTTTCCTTTTATACTCCTCCTCACCTTCCCTTCCCTCGCAACCTCATCTCCGCCGATGCCGATGGCTCCGTCGCCATATTCGACGCCGACGGATTCGTTCACCTTAAGACCATACCGGTCCACCGGAAAGCCGTCAACGATCTCGCACTTCATCCCTCTGGTAAGCTCGCTCTCACTGTGTCTCGTGATAACTGCCTCGCCATGGTTAACCTTGTCCGCGGCCGCCGGAGCTTCTGCTGCCGTCTTGCTAAGGAAGCTTCCATTGTTCGCTATGACGCTGCTGGTGATGTGTTCTTCATGGCCTCCGATGAGATCGTCTCTGTTCACCAGGCTGAGGATGCTCGCTTGTTGTTTGAATTGCAATGCCCTAAACGTGTTCTTTGCGCCGCACCTGCTAGGGTTTGTGTTTTATCTGTGTTTTTCTGAATAAGTCAATTAGTGTTTGTGTTCACATAGTTTTTGATGTTATGTGAAACAAAATTAAGTTAAAGTTTAACTGCCCATGTTTTGATTAAATTCAGAATTTTTTTTGTGTATTATGCGGGATATTAATAATTTAGTTAATTAATAGTGAAATGTCAAAACACGCTTGTTTTGGACGTTGGCAAAAAATAGTAATGATTTTGGTGCAGGATGTTGTGGTGAGGATTGTTAATAATTTGGCATGTCAAGTTGAGGATTTAATTATAACAGGAAATAGAAGAAAAAAGTATAATTTTTTTGTGGTAAAATGTATACTACTGCACACATTTGATGCAGTTAACTAAGCAGTATATCGACCAGAAAAAGATGTTGTTCTGGCTTTTAATAGGATCTGAGATCAGCTAAGAAGTCTCTGTTGGATATGATAATAGTAACAAAACAGAATTTGAAAATATATCTTTTGGTAATGTGAAAAAAATTTATGCTTTACTTATCATGCCTATATAATATTTTATTTGATTGCCACAAAACCGAGTTTATCGATGTTGTGTTATTTCCTGACTTACATATAGATAGATAGATTGACGACTGTACTTATGAAGGTTATTGAAATATCAATCACGTGTTTTAAAAATATTTGTGGCAAAATTGTGATGTTGGTTAGTCGGGCACATAGAGCATGGTTTTTCTACAAGTATACAGCTACAGGCATAACATGGTTTTACTGTTCTTTAGCCGGTTTCACTGGTAAAGTGAGTTATCTATGGCATAGATGATCATTATGGTGCATGCAGTTCTGTATGATTATAATTTTTGCTGCTGGAATATATTTATTTAACAGTGTTGGGTCTGAGGGTGGAAACTTTTTCTAATTCAACAACTAAATAGGAGAGTGTAGTTTGTATACTGCCGTTGTTTCAAGGAATACCATCTGAAGTATGTTTTTTGACACCTACATTATTTTCGGATGTTGCAGAATGGACTTCTCTATACAGGTGGCGAGGACCGAAATATTACAGCATGGGATATAAATAGTGGAAAAGCTGCATATTGCATAGAAGAGGCCCATGCTGCCCGTGTAAAAGGTATTGTTGTGCTCTCAGATAGCAATGAGGTTACAGGGGATGATGAGCCGTACCTAGTGGCATCTGCATCATCTGATGGGACTATACGTGTATGGGATGTTCGAATGGCTGCCACAGAGAATCCTACTCCACTAGCTGAGTGCAAGACAAAGTCAAGGCTGACATGCCTTGCTGGATCATGTCTAAATCTAAATTGTAAGTTCAAAATACTTGAATCCTTGATTATAGCTTTTGCTCTTATTTCTTTATTTCCCAAACTGTTTTCCTTCAACTTACTATTTGAAGGAAACACACCCTAAGAGGTAATCTTTTTAAACGAAACTATTTGGGAGACAATTTCTAGAGGGGTTCAAACCCTTGAAATATTTCAGAGACCTTCTAGCTGAAATAGTAGCTAAATATAACCTGGCGTTCTGGCTGTTCATCTAAACCAAAAAACTGAATTGAACTGCAAAACCGAACCGAGCTGTAATGAACAAAACTTTTATTAGCAGTTCTGAACCGAACTGGCCTTGTTAAAAACGGTTCACTAACTTAACCGTTAAACCCAGTTCAGTTAGTGAACCAAATGAATTGGATGAACCTTGCAAACTCACTCTCGCTTATGTGAAATGCTCTACAATTGCTTCTGTAAACTGCTTGTGCTCTAACTTCTATGAACACCCTCTCGCTTCTACTTCTGCTGAATACTTTTGTTTCATTTGTCCAGCTATATCAACAGTTACTTGTGCTGCAGAATCAAGTTTCTGGTGCTTCTTGTTTGTCTCTTAAATCTAATAAATCTGATTTTAGGTATTTTTGTAGTAATGATAGTAATATTATTAATGTTCTGATCATACGCGGTGGTAGGTACAATTGACGTAGTCATAGGCGGTGGTGAAATATTTAAGTTCTCTTTACAAATAGTTGATACTGATGGGTATAAAGAATAGGTCATGGTGCTGTTTAGTTTTTTTTGATAGGCAATGTTAATGGAGGAGGGGGGAATGTTAGTTTCCCAGGCTTGAATCCGGGACCTCCTGCTTGCACTCCTTCGGTATCTCTTTGGTGCAGTTTAGTTGGTAATCAGAGTAGACAAAACAGTTCAGGTTCATGGTTTGTAAAGAACATGATGAAATATCTAATCTTATTTAATTTAATTGGTGTGCAGCACAATATAGCACAAGATAGAGATCTAATAACACACTATATATAGTTATACAATTTTTTGCACAAAGGTTATTTTAGTAGTTCAATTTAAAAAGATGTCAAACAGTGACAGTTCTAAAAATATTGGTTAATAGTTCAGTTCGGTTTGGATCCAAAAGTTTTGTTAACATTGTTCAAAAAAATTTGTTTTCTGAACCAGTTCTGTTCAAAATTAGAACCCGTGAACTGAACCGTTAACATAGTTTGGTTTGATTCATGCAAACTGTTGACACAATTCGGTTTTGTTCGCGTGAACCATTTCAACCAGTTGGGTTCTTCATATGAACTGAACCATGAACAATCCTTTTGCAAACAGGCCAAAATGTTTTATTTTACAAGAATCAGAGCATTGATTTGACTTGAAATTTAGTACCTTATCTTTCTGCTGCAACCTGTTAAGATTTAACTTTAAGTATTTATAACAATCTTTACAAGTGATTGTCCGTGCTTGTATGGATGTTGGTTCTTTAATGTGATGTTATTGTTTTTTATTTTCCATTTTGTAGCCAAACAACCCCAAGCTGGGAAGGGTAATCCAACAGTAGAAGATCAAACGATGGAAGATCAATAGCTTTCTTGATGGCATGCTTGAGAAGATCATTTTGCTGATTAACTAACGTGGCTTGGTTACCCTCATAAATCTGCACTTGCTAGCAATTTTATGCGATGGTCTGTTTTTGTGCGAGTTTTTTGAAAAGTGAAACAAAAAAGGTTCATATATTGTTAATTTTCAGGTTTAGGATATTTAATTTTCATTTAATCCAATACTATATATGATGAGTTTCCCTTTCTTTTTGAAGATAGTGTATCACGCAAGTGATATAGTAGGCCTTCTACCCTTATTATTGTCAAATTTCTTTTTATGATACTTATATTGTTTGAAAAGAGTGAGTATAAATATAAATTTTTGGGTTAGGTATGTAGGCCTTCTACCCTTATTATTGTCAAATTTCTTTTTATGATACTTATATTGTTTGAAAAGAGTGAGTATAAATATAAAATTTTGGGTTAGGTATGTTTTCTTTTCTATAAAACTAGTACTATACCCGTGCATTCGCATGGACTGATCGCGTTACGTGACGATTACCTCAAATAGAAACGTTAATTTGAAATCTCATTAATTTAAAATCAATTTGTAAAATATAGATGATGACTTGCATACGGAAAGGTGCTGTCGTGTTCTTTTTATGAATAAATTTAGACAGTATTTAAATAGTCTGAATATTACTCCGTGAAAATAAAGAAAAATTTAAAGTAGATAAAAAATTGATAAATATTAAAACTAAAAATATAAAAGTATTATTTAGAAACAATATGTGCATTTATTTTGTGTGTTTTTATATATCAGTGAAGTGTTTATTTATATATCAGTGTTGTTATCTCATGTTTTTTTTAAATATAAGTGCAACTATCCCGTGTTTTTATATATATCATTGCAGTTATCCCTGTATTTTTTTATATATCAGTGTAGTTGTCCAGTGTTTTTTATGTATCAGTGCAGTTATCTCATAGTTTCAAATGCTTATTTGAGTTGATTAGTAGATTATTGTAGATAGTAAAACATAGATAGTAAAAGATAGATAGTAGATTATCAATAACAAATATTTATCTCGTGTTTTTTTATATATGACTAACAATTATTTGTCATTTTTTAGGTATTAGTGACAAATATTTGTCGCGTGTGTTTTAAATATTAATCAGTTTAAATAGTCATTAAGCCTTCCTGTTTTTTAAGATATTAGATTTCAAAAATTATAATTATTAATGACAAATATTAATCTCGTGTTTTTTATATATCACTGCAGTTATCTCCCGTGTTTTCTATATATCAGTGTAGTTATTTGGTAGTTTCAATTGATTATTTTAGTTGATAGTAGATTATAGTAGATAGTAAATTTGTTAGATAGTAGATTATCAATAAAAAATAATTGTTTTAAATATTAATTAGTAATTTAAATAGTCATTAAGTCTGCTTATTTTTTAGAGAGCAGGTTTGTAGTACTAGGCTTCAAAAATTTTAATTATCAATGACAAATATTAATCTCGTGCGTTTTTTATATATCAGTGCAGTTATCTTGTAGTTTCAATTGATTATTTTAGTTGATTAGTAGATTATAGTAGATAGTAAAAGAGAGATAGTAGATTATCAATAAGAAATATTTATTTTAAATATTAATCAGTGGTTTAAATAGTCATTAAATATTATTGTTTTTTAGATAGTAGGTTTATAGTAGTCTTCAAAAAAATTAATTATGAATGACAAATATTAATCCTGTGTTTTTTTATATATTGGTGTAGTTATCCCGTGTGTTTTTATATATCATTGCAGTTATCTCATAGTTTCAATTGATTATTTGAGTTGATTAGTAGATTATTGCAGTTATCACGTGTTTTTATATTAGATTATTTGAGTTGATTAGTAGATTATAGTAGATTATTGCAGTGATCCCGTGTTTTTTTAGATAGTAGGTTGATAGTAGTTTTCCAAAATTATAATTATCAATGGTAAATATTAATTATAATTTGTCAAAAAAATTTATAGATATCAATGGTAAATATTAATCTCATGTTTTTTAAATTATAAATTGTCAAAAAAAATTATAAATATCAATGGTAAATATTAATTCCGTGTTTTTTTTATATATCACTGCAGTTATCCCGTGCTTTTTTATTTATCCGTGCAGTTATCTCGTAGTTTCAATTGATTATTTTAGTTGATTAATAGATTATAGTAGATAATAAAGTTAGATATTAGATTATCAATAAGAAATATTTGTTTTAAATATTAATTACTAATTTAAATAGTCATTAAGTTTTCTTGTTTTTTAGATAGTAGGTTTATAGTAGTAGTCTTCAAATTTTTTAATTAAAGTAGTGTTTGTATAAATTTAGAAATTTAGTTAAAAGAATTAAAGTGAAGTGATAAGAGAAAGAGAATAATTATTTATGGGAAAAGTAAAGTAAAAAGAAAAAAAGGAAGAAAGAGACTGTAAAAGAAAAATGAAAAGGAGGAAGGACAGTGTAAAAAGAAAGAGAGAAAAAAGAAGAAAGAGAGTGTAAGAGAAAAGTGAAAAGTAAGAAAGAGAGTGTAAGAATAAAAAGAAAAAATTGAAGAAATAGAGTATAATAACATTTTTACCCTAAAAAACTTGAGGTGCCTTTTAGATTGAATGATGTTATTGGTAAAATCATATGTGGTTTAGTTGTATAAATATAGTGTAGATCAGTTTAAACAGTTATTAAGCCTTCTTGTTTTTTTAGATAGTAGGTTTACAGTAGTCTTCAAAAATTATAATTATCAATGGCAAATATTAATCTCGTGTTTTTTATATATCAGTGCAGTTATCCCGTGTTTTTTTATAGGCTAAATAGCACTTTTGGTTCTTTATCTTTGCTCCAGATTTCACTTTGGTCCTTTATCTTTTTTTTGGTCCGTTTTGGTCCATTATCTTTCATTTTCGTTTCACTTTGGTCCTTTATCTTTTTTTTGTCCGTTTTGGTCCTTTATGTTTCATTTCGTTTCATTTTGGCCCCTCACGTTATTATTTAATTCAATTAAAACATTAAAACAATTAAAACAATTAAAACAATTAAAAAAATAAAACATAAACCCCCCCACCCCCACCGTCCACCACCACCCACCACCCACCACCAGATCTGTCTCTCTCTCTCTCACCGTGAACCCCTCCCCCCACTGCTGCGCACCCCCTCCCCCCACCGTTGCACCATGGGTGGTTGCAACAGCGTTTAGAAGCAGCGGCGGTTATGGAGTTCTCCCACAAAGAGGGCGATAGCTAGAACACGAGGTAGGGGCTGTAATTGTTCAAATTGACGCCATAATCGAACTAAGTGGGAAATTTCGTGTTGAAAGGTGGAGTTTGGGGTCCAACCGCAGAGAGAGGAGTGAGAACGTGTGAGAGAGTGAAGTTGGGTTAGGGTTTTGCGAGTTGCAGATCGAGAGGAAGAAGAAGAAGCGTTGGACGGGTCGGCTCGTGGGTTCTGGGTCGCACTCGTGGTCTGAGAGAGAGAGAGAGAGACAGACAGATCTGGTGGTGGGTGGAGGGGGGAGGGGGTGCACAGCGGTGGGGGGAGGGGGTGCGCAGCGGTGGGGGGAGGGGTTTATGTTTTATTTTTTTAATTGTTTTAATTGTTTTAATGTTTTAATTGAATTAAATAATAACGTGAGGGACCAAAATGAAACGAAATGAAACATAAAGGACCAAAATGGACAAAAAAAAAAGATAAAGGACCAAAGTGAAACGAAAATGAAAGATAAAGGTCCAAAACGGACCAAAAAAAAGATAAAGGACCAAAGTGAAATCTGGAGCAAAGATAAAGGACCAAAAGTGCTATTTAGCCTTTTTTATATATCAGTGCAGTTATCTCGTAGTTTCAATTAATTATTTTAGTTGATTAGTAGATTATAGTAGATAGTAAAAGAGATATAGTAGATTATCAATAAGAAATATTTGTTTTAAATATTAATCAGTAGTTTAAATAGTCATTAAATCTTCTTGTTTTTTAGATAGTAGGTTTAAAGTAGTCTTCAAAAAATTTAATTATCAATGACAATTACTAATCATGTGTTTTTTTATATATCAGTGCAGTTATCCCGTGTTTTTTTATATATCATTGCAGTTATCTCGTAGTTTCAATTGATTATTTTAGTTGATTAGTAGATAGTAAAAGATAGATAGTAGATTATCATTAAGAGATGATAGTAGATTATCAATAGGAGTGTAAACAGATTTCGGAGAGAAAAAGTAAAGGTGATAACTTTTTTCAAAAGATGATAGTTTTTTTTTTTTAGTGTGATTCATTTACATTTTTATAGGTAATTTTAGTAGAGTGGTGTTTGTATAAGAAAGAGAATAAATGTTTATGGGAAAAGTAAAAAGAAAAAAAGAAGAAAGAGAGTCTAAGAGAAAAGTGAAAATGATGAAAGAGAGTGTAGAAGAAAGAGAAAAAAAGGAAGAAAGAGAGTGTAAGAAGAAAAAGAAAGAAAGATAGTGTAATGACATTTTTATCCTTAAATTAGATATGTGTCTTGTTAATAAGAGATTCAAATTGGTAATTCCATAGGAGATTTGTTTGTATAAATAGATATTAGATAAATAGACATTAGACTAGATCTGCCTTTGTGATCCACGGGAAAAAGTTGTCAACATAAATGTTATTTTCGGAAAATTGTAGAGCTTTTGCTAAAATAATCATTGAGCCCGTTTGTTATTAATTTAAAAATAAATAATTTAGAGATTAGTTTTTAGAGATTTTTGAGAAAATTAGAAATTGTTGTGTTTGTATAACATAATGAAAATCACTTTTCTTAAGAAAATCATTTTATGAAAAATGATTTTTATAAGAAACTACTCAAAATAGCTTTTCAATTTAATCGGTTTTTAGATTAGTTTTAGTTTTTTATTTTTCTAAAAATTGTAACAAATTGATGGAAAACTTCTAAAGTTAATTATTTTTGTAAAAAGAATAATTATTCTTCAAAATAAGCCGTAACCTACAAACATGCTATTAATCGTTTTCATCAAATCAAATAATAATTTTACATCACTTTTTATCATATCTCATAAGCAATCTAATATGGGTTTTTGACAAATCATTTATTCACTTAATTAGGAAAAAAAGAATTCAGGTATGAGTAGTTTTTCCAAACTTCTGTTAAAAAATATTTCAATATTAACTATGAACAAAGTTTTTTGTCAAAATAATAATCCATGTACTTTAAACAATTAGTTTGACGCGTGGACACAACAATAAAGGGTTATTTCATATAGCTATAGAAACATTTTTATAAAGTAATTAAAAAAAGACCATGTTCTGTAAAAAAAGATTGGTAACATAGAAATAACTTCAAAGACAGCGTGCATCAGTTCTTGATTTATGGTAAAAGGTTGTTGTTTGCACTTTTCAATTAAAAGATATTTAAATATCACATTGAAAAAAGTAACGTGATTCAGATTCGGAGTGTTTTGATTCCGGAGACCAGAAGAAGCATTGGTTTGGTTGGGTGTTGTACGTACCTTTCAAGTTTCATTTTAAGCGAAAGACTGGAAGGTGGTGAACTGGTGATGCATCAATATATATATATATATATATATATATATATATATATATATGTGTGTGTGTGTGTGTTGTTTTGCTTGTCATGCCCAGATACATATTGTTCATATTAATATACCCGTTTATATTTTCATTATTACTAGTGTCTTGTGATTATTGAGAAGCAAATTAAGTCAAGCTTTGAAGGAAGAAGGAAAGCATCTTATTATCTTAATTAGAAAGAAATGGGAGATGAAGTAACTATAGACAACTCTCCCTTCATTCATCAGCCTTCTAGTAGGAGAACCGGTAGGTAATTGCTTTCTTTCATCATTGCTTGCTTCATTACTATTCCCACACACATTTACTATAATCATAATTATATAATGTATATATTTTAATGGTTAAGCTTAATAATTTGTCCCTCCTTCCCAAGGACCATTTCTGCCCTCTACTCTTTCATGCACAGGCTCTGCAAATTAACCAGGTAGTATTGACCAACAGCCAGTGCTAGATACAAAGAGTGAAAGATATTGTGTTGTTGGACTGGTTGGTGTACACATGTGAATGGTGGTTACTAACTTACATTCTACTTTTTTTTGAACTTTACTTAAAAAGGTTCCAAATTAATTTCCACCTAAAACAAGTAATTTTTTTCCCTCTTTTCTTGGTCTAGAAAAAAGCTCTAAATCTAATAGATCACACTTGGGGGGAGATTTCCAAAATTCAAGTGGGTGGTTAATCCCAAATCATTAGGATTGAACTAAATGAAGGATATATATATAAGAGAGTGAGCGATATACCATTGTCTTAAATTTTTAAGTTGAGATGTGGTGATCAAGTCTCTTTTCGATTATGTTCATTAACTCGTTGTTGCTATCGATACTCTCCCACACACTCCCCCAACATAAATAGGAGTGATCAAAGTCAAATTTTCTTTTACACATGACTCTTTAAAGAGTTATTATATACCTCCTATATATATATCATGATTATGTATATGTAGGACTCTTTTAAGTTAACACATGACTAAAGAACTACTTACTAATTAATTAGTATGGTCATTGAAGGTAATGCGTGGAGTGCAGCAGCACATATAATAACAGGAGTGATAGGAGCAGGTGTACTATCACTAGCATGGTCGGTGGCACAATTAGGATGGATTGCAGGTCCAGTTAGTATTCTACTCTTTGCAGCCACTACTCTTCTTTCAACATACCTTCTTTCTGATTGCTACAGATTCCCTCATCCTCAACATGGTAGCATCAGAAGCTCCTCCTACATGGAAGCTGTCAACTTGTACCTAGGTAAGTTGGTCAAACACTACATTACAGCACTGCTAATGATTTCATCCTATGTTTATATTTTGACTTGATTAATTTGGATTAAGAATCATTATTATGATAATTTAGGAGAGATGAGGGGAAAAGTTTGTGGAGTGCTGGTGCATGCTAGCTTATATGGGACTACCTGGGCCTATGTTATTACTTCTGCTGCAAGCTTTAGGTGAGTTGCATTTACTTTTTGGTGCATCTTTATTTACTTCTTTTTTTGTATTTACAATGTTGGAATCATGAGTATGTGGATTGATAGTGACAGTAAGACTAGGCCGGGCCAGTCCGTTGAGCTGGACTACAAAAAACACAGTCCAATAAACAATTGGGTTGATACAGCCCAGCCTACTTTTCCGTTTTGGCCGAATGGACCAAACCACTCAGTTTGACGACTCTAGTACCAGCAAATTAAGCAAGACTACTAGTAGAACCATTAGGAATTGGATGTTTTCCTTCAATATTTGTGCTGTATTCATTAGTGGCATGTAATGTTTCTCCTTTTCATGTTATATTAGAGGGTCTTCCTTTCTATATATTTGTATTCATTCATTTTATAATGGTATTATGGTCTTTTTGCAAACACAGAGCGATCCTGAAATCAAATTGTTATCACAAGGAAGGGCATCAGGTTCCTTGCAAATACAAAGATGTCATGTATATGATGTTGTTTGGACTTATTCAAGTTGTAATGTCTTTCATACCAGACCTCAACCACATGGCATGGGTTTCAGTTGTTGCAGCCATAATGTCTTTTACATACTCATCTATTGGACTAGGACTTGGCATCACAAAAGTAATAGGTAACTTTCATTTTCTTTCATTCATTATCTGGTCTATAATATAAATTAGATAGATCAGTTATTTAATGAACCTAAAACTGCACTTTCTCTTATAAATAGGACCAGAGTAGTATGTATGAAGAAACAAAATATAATATGATATTCTATTAAAATTAGAGAGCTAAATGAGAACAATGGATCATAAGACTAATGGTTTCACTTGCAGAAAATGAAAGAATTATGGGGAATGTAGCTGGAGTTCCAACTTCAAATATTGCTGACAAGTTATGGTTAGTATTTCAAGCACTTGGTGATATTGCTTTTGCCTATCCATACACAGTTGTCCTCCTTGAGATACAGGTAACAATCATATTTCAATATAGAACTTAAGCCTGAATGATGGATTTGAAGTCATGTATTTTTTTGTTGTTGACTAATTAGGACACTCTAGAGTCTCCTCCACCAGAAAACAAGACCATGAAAAAAGCATCAATGATTGCTATCTTCATTACAACATTCTTCTACCTTTGTTGTGGGTGCTTTGGATTTGCAGCTTTTGGAAATCAAACACCAGGGAACCTCTTGACAGGTTTTGGATTTTATGAGCCTTATTGGCTCATTGACTTTGCTAATGCTTGCATTGTTCTTCATTTGGTGGGAGGATATCAGGTAATATTATGAGTGATTTTCTTTATATTTGAACTACTTTCTTTTTTTTAATAAGACCATAATTTCTTATACTAGTGCTGCTAATAATGAATGAAATACATGTGAATTTTGGTAAATAAAGAAGTGTGTACTTACCATCGCGATTTGCGTCGCGACATTAAGGCTTTTAATGTTTGCACAACTGCAATGCGATTGCGATTGAGGGCGGGTCATTTGAATTTGACTGTGATTCTTCACAATATCAAGAATAAAATTCGAAGGCGATTTAAAACCTTGACGATAACCAAAAAGTTTATTAACTTTCAAATCAGATTTTTCTAATGTCTTTTTTTAAGACTGTGTTGATGGAAATTTGTTCCTTATGAAATATTAATCATGATTTTTCATAACAATTTGCTCCAATGATCTTTCTTGAATAGGAAGATACGGATCTGGATTCAGTACAGTCGCTGACTGGTACAATCATGCAGTCAACGAATTTAGACCATCAAATCTTGATCGGACGGTCTAAATCATGCGGCCAGCAAATATTTATGTTTTAAATATTTTTTAGAGTTAAAAATCTAGTCCGTCCAATCAATATTGCACGGTCTAGATTTGCTGACCGCTGAACTGCATCAAACCGATAACTGCACATAATCCAAATTTGAAATATACATGTGTGTGTTTGTCTTCTTCTCTATAGGCAACAAAAACCGCAATGATATTGTTAGTATAACAATAAGCTCAGTTGTGATTGTATCCTTTTATTGTCTTTTTATGTTACCTCAAATCATAGTTTTACTTCTTCTATATGTTTTTGTTAATTCAGATTTATTGTCAACCAATATATAGTGCAGCTGATAGATGGTGTTCAAGAAAATACCCCAACAGCAATTTTGTGAATAGCTTCTACAGATTAAAACTATCCTTGTTGCCAGCTTTTCAAGTAAACATGTTCAGGATATGTTTTCGAACAACCTATGTGATTTCCACAACTGGACTTGCAATCTTGTTTCCTTACTTCAATGAAGTTCTAGGATTGCTAGGAGCCTTAGGCTTTTGGCCATTGGCTATATATTTCCCAGTAGAGATGTACTTTGTGCAAAATAAAACTGAAGCTTGGTCTAGAAAATGGATTGTTCTTAGGATGTTTAGCTTTGTTTGCTTTTTGGTGACCGTAATGGGTCTTGTTGGATCACTTGAAGGAATCGTAAGTGAGAAACTAAGTTGAAAAGGTTAATGTCAATCCCTTGAAAAGTGCTTGATCAATTTAAGTTTGTTCTTTTGTTGCCTTATCTTTCATGTACTTTACTTTCATAGGAATCAATTATGTAGGAAAAAAACCACCGTAGAACAAAAAATAATATTTTTTACCAAAATAGCACACTTTTTGTTCTGTAACTTGCAGTGTTGTAGAAACTGCCTTGCAGTGTCGTAGAAACTGCAGTTGATAGGTCTCCTGCTGTCTAAGTAGAGTCTCAGGGTGATCCCGGGTGGGTACCTGGGAATGAGAATGTCCCTATTTATGGCAATATGAGCCAGTATTTATAGGGATATGTGCCAGCTTTGAGCCGTTGGATCGATCGGGTGCATCTGAGCCGTTCAGGCATGAGAGTCATAAATGGGCTGATTTATTGTGGATATGGATCAAAGTTATTGGGCTTATCCATGTTCCATTGCCAAGTGGGCCTCTTGGCCCAGTCTAGAACACTTTTAAAATTATTTACCAAACTAGAACACTTTTTTAGTGAGTTGAGAAGTCGCCCCCTCCCATAGGGACTTCTCAACGTAAAATTTCATTTTTTTCGTTCTCAGTTGAGAAGTCGCCCCCACCCAGTGGGACTTCTCAACAGTGTTTTTTTTATTTTTTCTTTTTTTTATATTAATTTAATTAAAACTAAATAAATTTGAAAACTAAATTAAAAATTAAATATTTTTAATTTAGAATTATTAATATAATTAATAGTCAAAAAAAATTATTAAAAAATAATTAGACACTATCTATAAACTATAAATAGGTAAGATAATCAAATTTATTTAGTTTTAATTGAATTAATATAAAAGAAAGAAAAAATAAAAAAAACACAGTTGACTTCTCAACTGAGAAAGAAAAAAAATTAAATTTTATGTTGAGAAGTCCCTATGGGAGGGGGGCGACTTCTCAACTCACAAAAAAGTGTTCTAGTTTGGTTGCTATTTTGGTAAAAAAAATTATTTTTTGTTCTACAGTGGTTTTTCTCCAATTATGTGTAGATTGAAGCTTTCATTCACATTTCTGTTTTTCACATTGTTCTCGAATTTGCTTTATTTTTGTTAAAACCTTTTGCTACAGTTAAATTTCTGCACTCGATACGAGTTGAACGCATTTGGTTTGACGTAAATTGGTTGAGAAATGAGCAAATAAGACCCAAAACATGTTTTATAGATGTGAATTGCTTCTTCATAGTGTTTGCGTTTTAAGCGCTTTTCTAAACAAAATGTTTGCCATATTCCGATTCCTTGTTGAATTTTGAGTACTTTAGGCTCAAGAATCGTTCCATTTGGTTCTCTATAGCAAAATCACCATAGTTGAGATTGAAGGTTTTTTGAACTTCAAATTCAAGATTTCGGTTCTAGAAGTGATTTTGCATGTAAACACTTTTCTGAGCTTAATTTTGGTTCAATTGAATTCCTTGCAAAATTTTACTCGAGTTAGAGTCTAGTTTCATTCAATTTGGTTGTGTATTGCACGTGTTATTCAAGAAACAAGAAATTGAAGTGTTATTCAATTTCGTAGGTCTAACATTATATTTCCTCCTCCTTTCATTCCAAAGGATAAATATCTAAGTTTATTATATGAATAGCATAAACAAGATTAAAAAGGTTAATTTTGTGTGCAAAATGATTTTCGTTTTATGAAAAATCATTTTTTAGTAAATTTAATAAATACTCGTGGGTATCCACAAGTACTCGTGAATAGACATTATATGTGGAAACCCGTACCTACGAATTTAAATGGAGATTAATATATGTGCTCGTCCCACTTTGTTGATTATTTACATTTAAATGAGGATATGGTAATAACACCGCGGTAGAACTAAACGGGTGTGTGCTTTGAGGAGGGAGTAATTATTGTTCATTGTTCCCATGTATGGGGTGCAAATAGCAATGCCGACCAGCAATGAAGATTTGGGTCGAAGAAGCCCAGTCCAACATATGATAGAACTAAGGGTGGGAATTTTTATACCCCACTATTTGCTTCCATACCCCCACTGCCCCTATGAAATTCCAATCTTATCCTTCTCACTAAACAAAACACCACAACCCAACTCATCCTCTCACACTTACATCTGAAAGCAAAAACAGTAACTTCGTTTCTCTGGATGTTTTGACTTCTGATGATGTTATATGGAGACCATTTGAGGACCATAGAGACTATAGAGGGCAAGACCCTATCTCTTTATATAGGGGCTTTATTAGTTGGGAGGACATCATTGTACCCTACATGCCGGATAGGTCTTGAGGGTCGTCCAAGCCCCAAAGAGGCCATGATGCGTTGGTCCACCTGGGCTAACAGTGTTCAAGAAGTTATGAACACAACTACTGCAGCGATGGAGTGGGTTAGTTAAATTGAGAGATGCAAGGTAGTTAAGAAGGGTATGTTTTGATTTGTGGTGATAGAATGGGACGGAACGGAACGGAATGGAATGGAACAAGGTTCCATTGTTTGAATTCTTAAAAAATGAGTGGAATGAAATGGAACCCAATGGAATGTATTCCATCATATCCCCTCATTCCCCCCCCCCCCCCCCCTCCAATGGGAAGGAGTCATTCACCCTAATTAGTTTATTGCATATTTACCCATCTTTTTAGGCTTAAATATAGTTTTGATCCCCACTATTTTCACTAACTCACGATTTTAGTCCCCAAATTTTTTTTTCGCAAACTTAGTCCCCTAATTTTCACCAACTCACGATTTTAGTCTCCCAAGATTTTTTTTTATGAATTTAGTCTCCCTATTTTCCAAATTTGTAAAACCAAATCCCCCCCTCTAAATTTAAACATAAAAATTATTATTACAATATATGTTTTTTAATTATTATATTTAATAAATAAAAATTCAATTTTCTTCTTCGTTCCGTTCGATACTTCTTCTCTCTAAGAGGTGGACTACATAATACATTCTGACTATCAGTCCCCATGCTCGATGTCGATGAGGAAAGCTTCGCAAGCTTTCGTCTTTTCGTATACTCAGTCACGCGACACCCAAAGCTCTCCCTCGAATCCCTCCACATCAGATGTGGCGAATCTCGTAATTTCGACCCATGCGATCTCTGTAAGAAGAAATGGGCCTAGTCCTTTTATGTTGTGTACATTTAGCTTAGGGGTTTTTTTTTTGGTACCCCCACCACCTCCCTATCTACCCCCATCGACCCTGCAAAAAGACGCAATTGCCCTTCACAAAAATTAAAAATCCCGAACGTATCCTGATTTCAATTTTTTTTTTTGGAAATCGGATTTAGGTAAATCCGATTTCCACTAAAAAATTTAAAAAATTTAAATCGGATTTAGGTAAATCCGATTTCCACTAAAAAATTTAAAAAAATAAAATCGGATTTATTTAAGATGGGGTAGATCCGCTTTGAAAAATAACAAATCGGATTTACCTTAATTGGGGGTAAATCCGATTTGTTATTTTTAAAAGCGGATCTACCCCCATATAAGGTAAATCCGCTTTTAAAAATAACCAAAGCGGATTTACCTTAATTGGGGGTAAATCCGCTTTGTTAACCTAATTAATAAATAACTCAGTTAAAATTTTAGATACAAATTTCGACCGTCTTTTGGTTCTGTTTAGTGTGTGGTTCGTTAACACGTGACGATATTGTACGTCGGGAGAATAATTTAGGCTAAAAAATCAGTTTTCGGGCAACCTACTCAAATTGTAATGAAACCACATTCTCAAAATCCCAAATTCCATCGTTTACTATTTTATATTAATTTTTTTAATTTTTCATAATCTCCAAAAAATCTGAAAAAATTTGCATAACCTTATTTTGGTTTTATTAGATTTTTAGTGGTGTTTTTATAATTTTTGGATTAGTTTTGGCTGTTTAACGGATTTTTAGTAGCATTTTATAACCTTTTTTAAAAAATTAAATAAAAAACAATTTTTTTTAATAACAAAATCGGATTTACCTTAGGTGGGATAAATCCGATTTTCTTTTTTTAGGGAAATCGGATTTACCTTAGGTGGGATAAATCCGATTTTCTCTTTTTTTAGGGAAATCGGATTTATGTGCCCAGCAGGTAAATCCGATTTCCAAAATAACAAAGCGGATTTACCTTCAGCTAAGGTAAATCCGCTTTGTTATTTTTGAAATCGGATTTACCCCCATATGAGGTAAATCCGACTTTAAAAATAACAAAGCGGATTTACCTTAGATGAAGGTAAATCCGAGCGAATTGTAAGTTGGGCAGGGGTATTTTCGGGTTTTAGCAATTTGATGGGGGTAGATGGGAGTTGATGGGGGTACAAAAAAAAAAGGCCTTAGCTTAGTTCATGGGCTTGTAGGAAGTGGCCCAATTACTCTGATGAGGCTCACAGATATTGTAACAAATACTGTAACTGAATCAATGACAACTAATTTGGTTCTCTGTTCGTTACAATCTCAACCAATTGGTTCTCGTAACGAGGACTTCAAAATTTCGACATCGACCTGTGCCAATATAGGATACATGATCCAAAGAAATTAGCTCCCACTATTCTCCAGGTTCTTAGTTGCAAGACCCTTGTGTTCTTAAGTTGAAGAACTTGTGCGTATATGATGTTCCCCATTTGGTCCATCTTCCCTTACTCAAAACCCTCCATTTGGAAGATATCAATTTCCTGGATAAGTATGCACATTTGATGAATCTTCTTAATGGATGTCCCATCCTAGAGGATTTGCATATAGATGTTTTGGACCTGGATCATGATTGCCATGTCGAGTTTAAAGGCTTCCCCAGTTTGGTGAGAGCAAACGTCCGTCATTCTGAGCTGGTTTTTCCATTTGTTTGGCTTTATAATGCAGAGTTTATGTGTGTTACTATTGGTGATGTGGGACAGGTACGAATATCATTACTCTCAGTCTCTCACCCTAATGTCAACAGAAATTAGTGTTCTCTTTTAATGCTGTGTATTTGCAACTCATGCAGATGTGGATCAATGAGTATCGAGTTCCCACATTTCATAATCTAACCCACATGGAGCTTATCTTTTAATGGCCTGAGATGTGGGTGATACAAGTGCTCCAACATTGCCCTAAGCTTCAAAATCTTATCTTTGTTCAGGTTATACTGACACTGAGAATGATCTTTTATAAGTCTAGTTCCACATATCTATTTTAATTCCTTGTCTAAGAATGTTTTGTGTATTGTGAATAGGCTGACAATGAAGAGGGAGTTGAGGTTGAAGATTGGAAAGACCCAGAAACTGTTCCTGAATGCCTTTCATCTCGCCTTAGAACATGCTCTTTTAATGGTTTCAAAGGCAATCTGTGTGATCTTCATTTTGTTGAGTACATTATGCTGAACTCAAAAATATTACGCACCATGACAATTGAAAGCAACTTGGTAGATGAAAAGGCAAAGTACCAAATCCTAAAGAAGTTATCTTCTTACCCAAGGGGATCTGTGACATGCAAACATTTCTTTGATTGACAATGGTTAGCTCTTATATGTAATAATACTTCCTAAATTTCCGTCTTTTATATTAGCCTCTACATAGCAGGGTTGATCTTTTATAAGACAAGAACTTTGTTTTACTAGATCGTTTATCATGTCATTTATATTTTAGAATTTATATTGACTTCCATGTTAATAGTTGATTGATGTTCCTCGCAACCTTTCTTCTCCTTTATTGCTAATCATTGTTTCTTTTTTTGTTTTGTTTTTTGAATGGCAAATGTTAGTATTTTTGTTAATTTTTTGTTAGAAATGTTAGTGGGTGCCCATACCCTCCTTATCACTCCACTTCTTAACTCTCCCAACCCAACCATCAAGCCAACCTTATCACTTTTGCTAATCATTGTTTCTGTTTTGAGTTATATAGATGTTTGAAAGTTTAGCTAAACACTGATATGATAGTTAACCACGAGCGACAAATTTAAATTCTCAATTTATGTAATTGTTTTTTCTCTTTCCTGTACTCAAGCATAGGTTGTACCAATAAATTAAACATGTAGTGCTATGCTATAAAAATAACTTCATTTTGTCATTGTGGACTGAATTATGGTTCTGAGTGTTGTGTATGCAACCAATTTTGACAAGAAATTAATTTCTTAATTAAGCCTCAAATTTTAATCATGGCATCTTCTTAAGTTTTGCTCTCACACATGTGTGTGTATCTCTTACGTTGAACAAATTTATTGTGGACTATGTGAAGGCGTAATTTGCAACTACAAAATTTGAGCTCTTTTGCAAACTGGTTCATGTTATACTTATGTTGCATATAATTGTTTGTTTTAGTCACTGAAGAGATATTTGGCTATGTTCTTTGTGTGATTCTTGAAATGCCATTTTTTTAGCAATTGTTCAAACTTTATAATCTTTCTGAGAGACTTCCTTGCACCAAGACTAATGCTGCAAATATGGGAAGTAAAGAATCACTACATATGGGTATGGTTGACATTTGTTGAAATCCATGGGTATCTTGTAAAGGAGGCTGTTGTCGAGATTCGAGAAGCTTTTGTGCAAGTTTGTCTGTGTTTGTGTGTTCAATTGATTCCTGATAAGCTATGACCTCTCCGTAGTACTTTATTTGTGTTATAGTAAGGTTCCCAAGAAGGTATAATTTTGTTGTTAGCTTATTATGGGTTAAATATCTTTAGGTTCGAAGAAACATAGTTATTATTTTAGTTACTGCTCAATTCCTGTAACTCTCTGAATCTAAATATGTATGCACAAAGTTAATCAAACAAGGCAATAAAGGAAATAACTACTACTCATTGGATTCAGGGTAGTTTCAACATGAAATAACAACTTAAAGAAGCAATCATCTGGTAGTGGTTTTTTGTTTCTCTGACATTGGTGCATGCAAGAGGAACTGGTGACCAAGAATCTAATCAGGTGTAGAAGAAAAATGTCACTGCTATGATATGCTATTGCTGCTGCTGATATAGAACCAAATTCTTGATCATTGACCAATTTAACTATCACTGCTATGGAAACTCCCCTGCTTTAGTTTTAAGGAATCATTATATTGTGTGTGTAAGTTTTGATTTTGATTTATTCTGCCCTGCACTGCAAAGTGTGCACCAAGTGCGAAAATAGGCCTAACTTGATTGCTTTGTAATGTGTGCTATCAGCAATTAAAAAATTTGTTGTGGAGGGCTTGGAAGCGACACTGCGCGCCCACTCAGTCGTGCTCCACGGTGACTATCTTGGTCCGTACTTGCTCATTGTATTCTTGGATGCAGTGCATGTGGTGAACGTGGGTCTTTTTTTTCCTGCTATGTCCCTTTAAATTTGGTTGAGCTTATAAAAAAAAAATCAATTAAAAACATTTCAGAATGAGTGCTTTGTTGGAATAGCAAGCTTTGTAATGTGTTTCTCACTTTTTTCATACACCTGTTCTTACATTCGATAAGATAATAATATCAAATCTCAAATTGCTACTTTCTTATTTATTATCGAGCATAGAAGCATTTTTGGTATATGTTGGGGCCTTTTATCCCCAGGGTAGAAAGTATTGCATATCCTCCATAGGGCCTTTTGTTATTTTTGTTTTCGTCTGACCATTTCATTTGTTTTGCCTTTTTCATATTTACACCTGTAAAAATACATAAACAGACACCTAAGTTAATTTGTATGAAAATTGCTTTATTCAAGGATGTAATATAGTAATAGCTGCTTATGATAGATAACCCGTAGGTACATGAGATTTTATTCATATTCATCAGTGAGATTGAGACTGACCATTTGCATTAGAGAATGAGACATTGTGTTTCCTAGCGGCTGGGTATGAATTTAACTGCAGTTACTTTTGGCTTTCAGTTTTGTGGTATTTCATGAATGATAGTGTTTCTAATATTGCATTTGACAAATGTGAGAACCAGAATCTTATTATGTATCATCAAATTTTGGTGTAATAATTTATTTAGGAAACTATGTAAAATGTTAATAGACCTTAGAAAATCATTGTCTGCATAATGCCTTGGAAACGCTCAACATGGTAAAGAAATCCAAGTTTTTGTTAATTCAAATTTCTGTAATTTTTCAGTAGAGTAGTTTAAATTCTTGCTTATTGTATTTTTCCTTGAAGGAGATAGCATCTGCTATATGTTGGTTCAAGTTCAATTGCTGTCTCATTCAAGAAAATATATGATAAGCAAGAAAGAGAGCAGATTTTGGTGTATCGTCAGATTTTGTATATATTTCCATACTCATGCTTTGGTT
Organism: Astragalus membranaceus; assembly: GCA_039519185.1. Classification (NCBI taxonomy): domain Eukaryota; kingdom Viridiplantae; phylum Streptophyta; class Magnoliopsida; order Fabales; family Fabaceae; genus Astragalus; species Astragalus membranaceus. The sequence continues at coordinate 181,414,666 of CM076849.1, forward strand.
GAAAGTTTGTTGATAATATGTTTCTTTATATTAACACTTTTATTTTCCTATCAATACTATAGGCATTGATGTTGACATGCCCTTTAGTTGCTTGAAATGTTTTGAGACTCATTGTTATCAAACTTTCAATGTTCTCAAAATTGCTTTGTTATCAGTTTGAGAACTATACTTAAATTTAATTTGAAGTTTCTGCTAAAGAACTGTTTATGAACTGAAGAAGTGAAAATTGCTTCTTATACAGGGTTACATTGGTTCTTATAAACTTAAGTGAATATATTTAAACCCTTAAGGTAATGTTGAATACAAGCAAGTTTTGGAAAACATGTTTAGGTGCCAACTAGATATTAGGTCCCACAAGTTGGTGGCAATATTGTAAATAGAACAAACATCATGTGCAATTAGTTTAGAGAGGAAGAGAGAAAGAAGAGAAAGAGAGAGGGACCGAGAGAGAGGGAGGAGCAGAAGGTGAGAGATAGAGGGAGAGAGATGACAGAGAGAGAATATAGTGACTAAGAGAGGGAGAAACGAAGAAGCTGAGAGAGAACAAGGAGCGATGACGAAGAAAGGGGGTACGCTGGGAGGGAGAGAGACGGGTTGCAGTGAGGGTTTGGGCCGAAACAGAGAAAGATGACGATGGTGACGCGGTAGTGGTTCGGTGGCCACGATGGTGGGAGTGCAGTGGTTGCGGTGGAGGAGTTCTCAGTGGTCCTCGGTTTCTTTTTCTTCTCCATTTCTTGTCCTTTTTTATTTATTGTTGATTCTCCTTCATTATGTTTTTCCCTTTCATTCTGCTTGATAGGGTTCGGAAGGAAAATGTGACATCCGTGGCTGACTAGGGCGGGGAGTGATTTTCGGTGCCCAAAAGTTGGCATAACAAAGAGCGACTCCTCGCAGCTTCAAAGCGAAAGGGGCACGTGAATCAACTGAATACGCACTGGAATGAGAGGGATCCTGAGGCTGTGCAGGTAGGGGTGAGCAAGGGACGGGTTGGGACGGGTTATACTTGTCCCTTACCCGGCCCTAAATTTTTATAGGGTTATTTTTTAGACCCTAACCCGTCATTAGTCCCGAACAAACCCGATGTTCTTAGGGTCAAAGTAAGACCGTGTCTATTTAGAACGATATCGGGTTAGCCCGAAGGACAAATGAAACACAATTATAAGGTGATCACTCAAGTATGACAAAAAGTTATTAATGATAAATTGAATTTTTTAGTATTTTATTATGTATTCAAACTTAAAATATAACTTTTTATTACGGATCAAAATATAACTTTTATAATAGTATTTTACAATAATGTTTCTACTTAAACTAACATGGTTTTCAAATTGAATATTTTATTTATAAAAGTCTCAATATCAATATAATAGAGAGTTAAAAAAATTGGGTGATGAGTGAGTAAGGGAGGGGTTGGGACGGGTTACACCTAACCCTAACCCATCCTTAAATTTTAGTCAGGCCAATTCTTTAGACCCTAGCCCGTCCTTAAACCCGAACAAACTCGATGTTTTGTGGGTCAAGTGGGATGAAGACAAGACGGGTCATAGTGTTGGGACGGGTCTTGCTCACCCCTATGTGCAGGTATGAGACTATACAGTTGAAGGAAGACTTAAAATAATTGATTTGACCTACCTATACCAACATGATGCATTACCTTTTCGAGAGCCATTCCCATAAGAACTCCATAGTTAAGTGTGTTTGACTTGGAGTTGTAGTGGGATGAGTGACCTTCTGGGAAGTTTCCTAGAAAGCATGCAAGTGAGGACAACGCATGCTGGAAAGACACATGTTGGTTTGTGGGGGCAGTCGACAATTTTGAAAGCAGTCTGGGATGTTACAAATGGTATCAGAAAAGTAGACCTCTTTCAGTACGGTGTGGTTTGGGGACAAACCAAGCGAAAGCTGGTGGGCATGTGACGTCTGTGGCTGACGAGGGTGGGGAGTGATCGACGGTGCCTAAAAGTTGGCACGACAAAGAGCGGCTCTTGGCAGCTTCAAAGCGAAGAGGCATGTGAATCAACCAAATACACACCGAAATGAGAGGGATCCTGAGGCTGTGCAGGCATGAGACTGTACAGTTGAAGGAAGACTTAAAAAGAATTGATTTGAACTATCTATACCAACAAGATGCATTATCTTTTCAACAGCCCTTCCCATAAGAACTCCATAGTTAAGCATGCTAGACTTGGAGTAGTAGTGGGATTGGTGGCCTTCTGAGAAGTTTTCTGGAAAGCATGCAAGTGAGGACAACGCATACTGGAAAGACACGTGTTGGTTTATGGGGACAGTCGACAGTTCTGAAAGTAGTCTAGGATGTTACAGAAAGGGGAGCACCATGATGGAAGAATGGGAGAAAGAAGAATGGAGGGGGCTGAGATATGCGACAGAGAAGAGATGGAGTCGGGATTCGGGAAATGGGAGCAAGACCTAAGAGAGAAGATGTGATGATCCACACGAAGAGAAGCTGGAGGAAGTATGCCACAGTGAGCTCACCAGAAATCGCATATCCAGGGTGGAGGAGAAAATTTATTTTCAATAGGTGTGTTTTTGTTTATTCTTCTGATCTTCTCAATCTCATCTTATTTCCTTGCTTGCAATTCGAAAGTTTCTTTAATTTTTGATTAGGTACTGTAATTGATTTTATTGATTTGGGGAGTGGAATCAAAAGTTGTTCTAAGGACTGTCCTAAGTTGTTGGTCGAAGTAGTATCTAGAGGAAAACAGGAAAAAATTTGTTCTGACTTAAACCCTAGATTCTAAGATTCTGAGTCTTGTGAGTCAAAAATTGCGTACTTTCACAGAATCCTTAACTTGCTTCACCCCCCCTCCCCCCCCTTTTTTTTTAGGACAGTGTTATTAGTAATGCCAAGACACTTAAAAAGATAACCTTATTCATGTTTTTTCACAGAATTCTCATCTCTTTTCAATGTCAAGCTAACTTTATTCTCACTATCAGTAGCTTGGTTCTGTTCTCGGATTCGTCGGAAAACAAAGTCGGTCCTTAGAGCAAAATTTTCAAATGGCAAAGGTTTCGAAGCACGAAGAAAACCCAATTTATATAGTGGCCCTCTTGGAACCCAGGGGGCGGAAGTCGAACCCACGCGACGTTCCAATAACGCATTAATCATTAGCTCTGATTAGGAGGCCATTAATTACTGACATTACGGCTTAATCTGTCGAGCAACACAACCATCTAATCAATCAAGTCAAAGCACCAACACCAAGGTAACTTATGGACTTCTCCCCACGCGCTGTCAAACCGCCTCGCCGATACCCGCCTCGTGAGCCCGAGTTAGCAAGTCGATTATGCTTACTAGGAACGGGGTCACAGGTCTTTGAGCTGAATCTGCATGGGAGCAAGGCCGATCAATCGACGTACAATACAAGCCAGACCCGCCCACTGGGAGACTCCGGCTTGTGGGGCAACTATTTTGGATTGGGCAGAACCCAACCCACTCTTGAATCCCATCTAATCGCCAAATTGCCTACTGGCTACTGCTCAATCCGACAGTCGATCCGCACTGTGGCTAGATCCATGGTTGGTATCGCCTCACAAGGATCCAACGAATGAGACGTTGCGGGGCTACTAAAGCGCACTCTCCCAGCTCGCACCTGGCCTATAAATAGAAGTTAACCCACCAAATCAAGTACACAATCTCTCATTCTCTAAAATATTTGTTTGATTTCGTCTATTGACTTGGGCGTCAAAGTGCCTTTGCAGGTACCACCCCAGGCTAGATCTCAACCCAGTGTTAATCACGAGTTACAGCAAGAGCGCCCTACCAACTATCCAGACCAGTCACTCTCAGATCAGATAAGGTACAAAATACATTTTACCCGTCGTTTTCAAAATTAGTGTAACATTAATTATTATTTTGTCAATAATACCCTTAACTATTTACTGTGGATAAAGAAATATATAGAACGAAATACTAAATAGTTAAGGGTATTATAGGAAAAAGATAAATACTTACATAAAAATTAACAAAATTTATTAGTCTTCTTGATATGTGTAAACAACCTTAAAATGACATATATTATGAAATGGAAGGAGTGTCGGTTGAGATAACTTTCTTGTCAGTGGTACATTCATGTTTGTTCACTTGTATCATCAAAATGTTATTGCTAGATTAGGAACTGGTCTAGATGGTTGAGTGATTTATTTGACATGGATGAGGATGTTTCACTTGATAACAATGAGGTGATACAAAACACGTCCTTTAAGTCCTTCACTCTTCTTAATGCACTAAGTGACCTCCTTATGCTTCCTAAAGATATGCTCTTAAGTGCTTCCATTAGGAATGAGGTATGCCATAGAAATTGTTACACTTTTCTTCTTATATTTGCTAACTTGCTAAGTATCTATAAAAAAATTCTTGTGTTTGTGAAGGTATACCCCATGTTTAGTGCACTACTTATCAAAAAGCTTCTTGAAAATTGTCCCAGATGAGTAGGGGTGTGCCAAAAATACCAATAACCCTTAACCATACTGTACTTTTAATAAAAGTCCATACCGTTTTAAAAAAATACCATTCCAATTTATTCAGTAAAAAAATGGGACACCGGTACACTTCTTTGTCAAAACCGGTTACACAAGGGTATACCAAAAAGGAAAAGCCTTCCCTCTTTGATAAGTTTCCGGTGCCCCACCAGTAAAACACAACCAGCCTAATGTAATGCTTTTTCCCTATGAAATGCATCTCATCACCGGGTTTGGATCCTCTGCTGCCTCTGCACCGTGCAGCAGGCAGCAGAACCGTCAGATTTAGAGAGAAGATTTCTCTCTCTAAATCCAAGGGCTCTGTTGCCTGCTGCACGGTGCAGAGGCAGCAGAGGATCCAAATCCTCTCATCACCATAATTTAATTCCAATCATGATGAAAACGGTAATCGCAGAAAGGGGGAGAAGAGAATTCAATTTTTTTTCTTCCATAATGAAAACGGTATTGTTGAAATTGTGAAGAGAACCGATTTTTATCTTTTAATTCCAGATCTGTATCTTTTAATTCCAGATCTGAAACGGTACTCTCTCCCCCTCTTTCTCCTTGCCGTGACCAGTACTATTTTCTTTTTACTTTCTTGTCTTTTTGTGTTAGAAACTTGTTGATTTTTAGGAAGTGGTAAACGGCAAACCATTTTTTGGTACTGAAACTCGTTTTTGACAGTGAAAATTGATTTTTTGGGCACTGAAAACCATTTTCCGGCCAAAGCTCCTGTGTTGATAGCACCTCCTTTAGTTCATTGGCACCCACCTTCTAGAGATCACAGTGTTGTCCTCAATGTTGATGGAAATAGTTTGGGGAATCTTGGGTAGTCTGGAGTGGGTGGTCTCCTGTGTAGTAGTGACGATTCTTGAATTGTTGGTTTTGCAGGCTTCATAGGGGTTACTAACAACGCATGCGGAGCTCTTAGCCTTGCACCAGAGTCTACAACTTGCTTGGGATAAAGGTTATTAGAGCCTCATTTTCTATTTAGACTCGATGAATTCGTTGCTCCTCCTTGGATCCAGCGCAACTGATTGGCATGTTTATGCAACTATCATTCAAAATGTTAAGGAGCTTCTTAGCCGTGAGTGGAACGTCAAGCTTGCTCATACACTCCGTGAAGGAAATTTGTCTGCTAATCTCCTTGCAAAGATGGGAGCTTCGGGTTCTAGTTTTTGCACCATTTTTATACCCCTCCTACTAGTCTAGAGCCTCTACTTGTTGAAGATGCTAGTGGAGTTAGTTTTGTAAGGCTTAGGGCTTGTTTCTTTTCCTTTTGGTTCTCTTCTCAATATTTACCCAAAAAAATTATATATGGTTGTTATAGATGACCCAAGTAGGGAAAAATCAACTCTAATAAATACATTTGCCTAAACTTAAAACTCTTTTTATTAATAAACTTGATTTTTTTGTCTCCAAATGAATAAAAAACATTCATAAACTCGTGGAGATCTCATGTTCAAACTCAATAACTACGAGAATGTTCGGCCTAACAATGTCCACTTTTTTTTGACAAAAGAAAACTTATATCATTTCATTCATAATCAAAGAGGTAATACAATCCGGATTACAATCATAAACTTGGGAGCTAGCAAAATCCCTTGATGCTCTAGCTAGAGTATGAGCAACAAGGTTGGCTTGCCTCCGAATGAAACTAACTGCATAGTTTTGTGTCATTGCTAATAAGTTCTTACAAGTTTTCAAAATAGAGCCAAACTCGGTAACAGAATTACACGTACTCCTCTGATACCATCTACCACTGCTTTGCAATCCAGCTCGATGGTAACCCTTTGGATATGCAATTCTTGAAGCCAATTGACTGCCGATAATAAACCCAATGCCTCTGCTGCCTGTGGTTGTGGTGATCCATAAAACCAGGCTGATCTTGCTCTAACAAATAAACCATCACTATCCCGAATACACATGCCAACACCGAACCTGTTATCATTAAACATAGCCGCATCCACGTTGCACTTGACGAAATCCACTGCTGGCCGCACCCAAGCAACAGCAGTAGCAGCATCGTGAAATTCAATGGCTGCACCTGCGAAGTGGCTGGGCGACGGACTTGCTGCCAGCGATTCAAAAATTCCAGCGACACAATGTCCACTTTTATACATGTAAAAAAATACATTCGCTTTTAGTATCTATTAAATTTATTTATGATAATAAAATTGAGACAAAGTCAAATAATTTTTTGAGTAAAGGCCCATTTTAGTTTTTCACAATTTTTCGATAAGACAAATTGGTCCCTGACAATTTTTTGGGACAAATAAGTCTCTGACGTTTTCAAAATGAGGACAAATTAGTCCTAAAAACGTCAGGGACTTATTTGTCTCAAAAAATTGTCAGGGACCAAATTGTCCTGTTGAAAAATTGTCAAGGACTAAAATGGGCTTTACTCTAATTTTTTTTGGAATTCTAATTAATTTCGTATTAATTATTAATTAATCGTAAACAAATAGATTTCCTCCTCTCAATCGAATTCCTCCCTCCGTCGTCTCTCCATACAATAATACATACAAGGCGAGTTCTCCCAATTTGGAGGAAGTGGATGGAGTGCCTGTCTGTGATCTATCCTACCAAATCGGAGAAAGAAACCGTGGATTGGATGAGGTTTCTACTACTTACTACTTGTTGTTGGAAAAAACAATTTCGAAATAACACTTGTTCATTCATTTGTTCATTTGTTCATTCATGTGACGTCAGATTATTTATTTAGCGGTATTTGATTTTGATAGGTGGCAGGCAGGCACTGGCATCTTCACTTGATCAATTCATTGCAATTTGACCAAAAGCTGAGGGTGAGGGTTAGTTGCTTCATTCATTCTCTAACTGACGTTGGAAGTTGCAGATGGGGATGGATGTATCGCAGATATTTTCATTTTATAATTATTTTTTTTATCGTTTTGCGATTCTATTTATATTATATTATAATTACAATTACAATATACTGATGTAACCAAAAAGAATATATTATATATATATATATATATATATATATATATACACTGTGTCTGTGTGTATGCTTCATCGGAATTATTGGTGATAACATAAGCAATCATAACACAATCAATCATAACACCTCCATAAGTATTATTACTGATGCATTATTTTGATATGATTTTTCTAATTCAATTCATTTTATAATAGAACAAAATATACAGGAAACATTTTTTAAGTTGAATATTATGTCTATCAAGAAAAACAAGCATCACGTGTTTTAAATATTCATTTTTATCTCTTTTGCTTTTAAAGGAAACTCTTTTTGTGTCAGGAATTGGCAAGGGTGACTGAGTGAGAATTACTAGTGAATCTGTTACCAATATGGGAGAAGCAGCTTCTGATTCAAGTGAGGACAGCCCCTTGTTACTCACCCAATCTCATCCTCTCAAAAGAACAGGTTTCTCTTTCTGTTTTCTACTGTCAACTGAATTTTCATCTCATATGTTTTATAATATTTGATTTGATATTTACCATGTTGATGTTTTTCTAGTGTTTGGAAGTGAAAGTGAGATAATGAAATTGATGGATAATAAAATTATGTTATGTTGTTATGAATTTTTAGGGACTGTGTGGACAGCAGCTGCACACATAGTGACAGGGGTGATAGGATCAGGAGTACTGTCTCTGCCATGGAGCATTGCACAACTTGGTTGGCTTGTTGGACCATTTTCTATACTCCTCGTTGCTTCTTCCACTCTCTTCACTGCTTTTCTTCTATGCAACACCTATCGTTCTCCTCACCCAGAACATGGTCCTCATAGGAGTGCCTCTTATCTTGATGTTGTCAATTTTAATTTAGGTAACTTACCCCTTTCACTTTTCAATTCCATTGCCTTTGCAACATCACTATTAACATCCTTTATTCATTTCATCATATTCATACCTGATAACCTGATCCTGCAACTTATGTATTTTCACCAAAAAATATATCTGTATTTATTTGCATCAAATATAGAGCAAAACTCATATACATGATAACTCCAAGCTTGGGTGCGAGAGGTTAACGCATTCCATCTAAAGGGACGGGCTAAGCTAGTACCATGGTTCGATCTCTGGCGATAAAACAAATTAGAGCCGGACTTTACTTACCTCCCAGCCAAACGCCGATTAGTCAGAGCCACTTTTCCCTTGACACCGGAGCGGGGGTCAAAGACCTCTGAATCAAAAAAACTCACATACATGATTAGTGGATCTCATCTAAATTTGACCTGTGTTGAAAAGAATGTGTTTAGAATTTGTTCTCCTTATAAGATTCTGATTTGGTGGTTACAGGAGTAGGGAATGGACGACTATGTGGCCTTCTCGTGAATATATGTTTATATGGTTTTGGAATTGCCTTTGTCATTACAACATCTATCAGCTTAAGGTGTGTCCATGACTTATCTTACTGGTTCCTCCCTTGCAATGTCATTTCCTTTTCTTTGCTCTTCTTTCCTTCCCTTCATATATGGATGCTACAAGTGATGCAAAACAAGACTTGCTTATGTTGATGTTGATAGCTATTTGTATATGTGGATGCAGAGCAATCCAAAACTCAATTTGCTACCACAACAAAGGGTGCGAAAGCGAAACAACAAGTGAATTTGCACATGCATATTATATGCTGCTTTTTGGGGTTGTCCAAATTATTCTCTCACAGATACCCAACTTACAGAACATCAATTGGTTGTCAGTTGTTGCTGCAATTATGTCCTTTACTTATTGTTTCATAGGACTTGGGCTTTCCATCTTGCAAATCATAGGTATACATCACTATCTCAGTATCCGAGTCTTTCCAAAGGCTTAGTATGACTGGCTTGTGCGTGGACACTTGCTTGAAAATTAAATATTGGACCCATTGTTAGTTTTGATGACCCAATACATGCATATAATATAACTTTTCAATAATCATTTGCTCAGAAAATGGACATGCTAAGGGTAGCATTGAAGGAGTCAGTACTACTAGTGGAACTCAGAAGTTGTGGTTGGTTTCTCAAGCTCTTGGCGACGTGTCATTCTCATATCCTTTCTCAACAATTATTATGGAAATACAGGTATCTAGCCCTTGATTCTTCAATAGCCAGAATGCAACTTTAACCCAGCACATAAGGTAAAAAAGTGAGCTTGCTTAGTTTAAGAAAATGCATCATGTTTTCATTTTCACTTTTAAGTGTGATATGGCCTGAATATGAGCTTATAAATGGGAGGCATCCCTCTCTCTACAAGTCGATTTTGTAGGGTTGAGTTAGGCTCAATCCAAATTCTAATATGGTATCAAAGCCAATCCATTGGGCCATCCGCTGTCGGGCCATGCTCCTTTTGTCCAGTTCTGGCCTCCTGGGCATGAGGGGGGTGTTAAGAGTCCACATTGAATGTGATATGGCCTGAATATAAGTTTATAAATGGGAGGCATCCCTTACTCTACAAGCCATCCTAATTCTAAGAATTAGTAACAAAAACAACAAAAGAATTTTTTCATTGTTTTTCATTTATTCCCATAGAAATTGAAAATAGGAAATAAAGTGATTATTACAAGTGAAAATTGAAAATTAAAAAAGCAGGCAGGACTTTGACTATGTAAAGGCTGATATAACTTGGTGTTATTCTTGAAGGATACTTTGAAGTCACCTCCACCAGAAAACCAAACGATGAAAAAGGCCTCAGTAATATCAGTTGTAGTCACAACATTCTTTTACCTCAGTTGCGGTTGTGCTGGATATGCTGCTTTTGGCAGTGATACACCAGGAAACCTTTTAACAGGATTCGGATCCTCCGAGTTTTATTGGCTTTTGATCTTTGCTAATGTTTGTATAGTGGTTCACCTAGTTGGTTCATATCAGGTACATTTAAGAAATACACCATCAAATTTTATTATAGTGCTCGCATTTTATATGTTATATCTCTATGAAATCATCTTAGCCTACACATATTTGGGTTCTTTCGGAAGAGTAATATATGTGCTGTTGACTTAGTAAGGAATGCATATTCATTTAACTCTATCATCTACCTTGCTTCAATGCAGGTGTATAGCCAGCCACTTTTTGCCATAGTTGAGAATTGGTTCCGTTTTAAATTCCCAGATAGCGAATTTGTGAATCACACATATAACTTGAAACTCCCTTTGCTTCCTGCTTTTGAATTAACTTTTCTGAGCTTGACTTTCCGAACAGCTTATGTTGCATCAACAACTGTGATTGCAATGATCTTTCCATACTTCAATCAGATTTTGGGAGTTTTGGGTAGCATAAGCTTTTGGCCATTAACCATATATTTTCCAGTGGAAATCTACTTGAGTAGGTCCAATACTGATGCTTGGACGGCTAAGTGGGTAATGCTTCAGACTTTCAACATTTTTGGCTTGGTATTTGGATTGTTCACTCTCATTGGATGCATTAGAGGAATAATAACTGAAAAATTAGGCTAAGAAGCTTTAAGACCTTCCAGGTCAGGAATTGAGTACAGGTAGCATTATTTTTCCATATGCAAAACCTCTTCAAACATTCAGGTTCTCTCATATTTTTCAACTAGGACCAATGACTTGGTAATTAGTCACTATATGATATGGAAAAGCATAAGGTACTTTACCAGAAAAGTGAGCAGTATTCTAAGATTGGCATGATCTTTTGAGAAATTAGTCAGTTTCATATGCAATACTGATAGGTAACTCTTAAGATGCAAGTTGTTCCCATGGAAGTAAAGTATTTTGGAGATGAGGTTTTTGAAGTTGAAACCACACCCTCACTTCCTAGTTGACAGATGACTTTTTGCAGCCCAATATTAGAATTTGACCTGCAGAAAGTGTCCTTCATCCACTGAATAAATGATGTCAACACTTCTATTTCCACTTCCAATATTTGTACAAACAAATTTGAAATAATTACTATATTTCTTGGGGGGAAATCTTAGCTGTTTTGATTTTTGTTTGAAGTCTGACTAAGACGAGATTATGCTAAATAACACCAGTTAAACTAGGTTTGAAGGAAAATACTTTTATGCTCACGAAGAAAGGATTTTTCTTCATTTTTTTCATACAAGAATCATTTTCCTCCTCCAAGAGCGCCTCCATCTCTACCATCTTTTTATAAGCGATTATAAATGATGAGTAGAAGTTGAAAAGAAAAAAACTACAAGAGCCTGTTTGATTGTGTTTTTTTTTATAGTTTTTGAAAAATATAAACCAATTTTTGAAAACTGTTTTTTGGAAAAAAAACAAAAAAAACTTGTTTGACAAATTATTTTAAAAAAACTATTAATTGTTTTCAAAATATGTTTTAAGAAGTAAAACACTTAAAACTTGTTTGGTATAATTGATTTCATTATTTTTTTAATATGCTTATTTTAATTTGAATATAATTAGAATTATTTTTAACGTAATATTTAATATATTAAATAATAATAACCAAATAAGAAATGCACAATACATTTTTAGCCAATGTCTAACACCCGTTTATTTCTAAACAAAAATATACGGTTCAAATATTTCTTTTTCTATTGAACCAGATAAAATAGTTAACCTCTGATTTCACCAACTCTACATTGGTTTTTCTTTCTTGGTGGTTTCCAAGCTCGGATGATCGAACATGGGTATGGTTCTCGGTTCGAATCAAGGTAGTCAAAACCGGACGGGACATTGATGTTTTTTAGTTAGTTTAGACGAAATGACAAATAACACCACACACACTCTTCCACACAGTGACACATGGGTTCGAACCCGGAAGTCGACGTCCCATGTCACTGGAATTACCAATGCAAATGACAATGGGAGAAAAAGTTGTTTTCTTTACTGTGTTATTGGCGCGCAGTGCTGAGTAATCTCGTCAAGTAGAGCTGTCAAATCGAGTGGCCCGACCCATTCAAGTTAGCCCGTTCTGACCAAAGACAATTTTAAGATGGGCTGGAATTCAAACTCAGTCACGACTCGAACCGACCCTTGTTAGTCAGGAGAACAAAGTTGCTATTGATATATAAATTAGTAAGAATTTAATTAAAATATTTTATTAGATAAATGCTTAATTAAATAAAATACTTTATGAGTCTGATCAAATTAAAGTAAATCAAAGCAAAATTAAATTGATAAATAAAATATATTAAAATAATTAACTATAATAGGAGCAAGTAGAATGCAAGCTTGTCACAAAAAAAGAAGTAGAACGCAACATGAATATTACAAAAAACAAAAGAACGAAAGCAAAACCATAGGGAAAAAATACACCACCTAAATTAGAAAAAAAATCCACTATTTAAGAAATTACCCGTGTTTTTGATTTGGCCCAGACTTATCCCACACGCCTTGCTACTCAGCCCACACCCCCAAAGCCTCTAAATCTCCAAAATACCCTTCAATCAAACACCCCCACGAAGGACAACTGAAGGATTCGGTTGAGGTCAACCGAAATATTTCGGTTAATGTCAACCGAATAGTGTAAAAGATGGATGCGTCTCAAAAAAATATCCGTTCGGGTGTGTCTAACCGTAAGTGTTCGGCTGACTCTAACCGAATCAGTAAAAATTTTAAAAAAAAAACACGGAGCACATGCCTCATTAATGGCATATTGCTCATTTCGCAGGGTTTGGGGGTGTGGGGTGAGTAGCGAGGGACGTCGGAAAATACAGTCGCTTTGATTTTCATCACAAGAAACAATCAAAATCAAAAACTCAACCAAAATAGCTTTGATCTGTTTTCATTTTTTAGTTTTACTAGTAACACCTCCAATGAGTCCATTCACTTGTGTGCTCAAGCACCCAATGCCCAGAGCAACATCAAATTAATGACTTCCAAAAATTCGATTCCAAAAGTAAAAATGTGCTCTAGATACACTTTCATATAAAAATGTGTTCCAAAATTAATTTCCAGAAATGGGTATTTTGGGAAAAAAAGGAGGGTATATTAGAAAAAACGGATGAAAAAAGCAACTAGGGTCGACCCTGGGCCTAGACTGGGGGTGCGACTGCCTAGGGCCCATGTTCGTAGGGAGACCCAAATTTTTTTATACTAAGCCTAAATTATACTAGTGTTATAACAAAAAAATCAAGTAAAAAGGCCCAAAAAACCTTCACTATGACCGCTTCTCTTCCCAAATTGCTTACATTTCCCGAGTTTTCTCTCTCACTATTTAGTGGTTAAAGCCTAGTAAACTCAATTGCTAATTACCCTTAACATATAACAGTACTCAATTATGTCTTCTTCGAAAGTTTTATTCATTCTTGTGTTAAGGCTATTTCATTATTTGGAGTTATTCAACGCTTATATTCATTGTTTTCGGGATCTAAAAAAAGATGGAAAACTTTGCTTGATAACGTTCCTGGTTTAACTATGAAATATTTGTCTAATACCCGATGGGAAAGTCGAATTAAGAGTGTTAAAGCCATTAGATTTCAATGTCCCCAAATAAGATTGGCTTTGTCGTAATTATATGAATATTGTGACAATGATACAAAGACAAAGAGTGCGGGTGAGTTTGATTAATGTACTAGAAAATTTTTAATTTTTGTTTGGTGTGGATATTTGGTATGATATTTTATTTGCTACTAATATGGTTAGCAAAAAGTTGCAATCAAAGTCTATCTGCATCGACGCTACCATAAAACAATTGGAAGATGTGTTATCATATTTTGAAAAATATCGAGGGGAAGGTTTTACAAAAAGTATGAATCTTGCAAAAAGTGTTGCACTTGAAATGAATGTTGAGCCCATCTTTCCAACAAAACGTCGTGTAATTAGGAAAAAAACATTTTGGAGAGAACAATGAGGAACGTGAAAATCAGTCACTAGAAGAAGCATTTAAAGTCAACTATTTTCTTATTGTTTTTTATATGGCAATTACTTCTTTGATGATAATGAGTTGAAAGAATGTTGTGTTAAATTTCACTCAATTTTTTCTCATGGAAATTTATCGGATGTTGATATAGATGATATTTTCTCTAAATTAAGAGTGTTGCAATTCGCTTTGCCAACCGAAACAATGTCTGCCACTGATATTCTTATAGACTTGCAGATTGTTATCCGAATGTAGCAATTGCTTATAGAGTTTTACTGACGGTGGGCGTGACCATAGCATCGGGCGGAAAGAAGTTTTTCAAAACTGAAGTTGATTAAAACCTACTAGAGATCATCAATGTCATAAGAGAGATTGAACGGTTTGACAACTTTGTCAATCGAGACTCATGTTGGAGAACATCGATGTTGATGTGATTATAAATGATTTTGCATCTCAAAATGCTCGAAGAAACCGCTTCTTATGACTTTCTAAGAAAAGAGAAGTTTTGGATATTTTGTAAAACTATTATTATGTATTAAAGTGTATTATGTTAAATGAAATAAGTTAATTTTTTGTCTTTTAATGAAATATTTTCAAATTAAAAAATAGGCTAAAGTGCTCCCGGGGTCCCTTATCTTTATTTAAAGTAACGAATTAGTCCTTTATGTTTTTTTTGTCCCAAATAAGTCCTTTATCTTTCAAATTTTTGACACATAAATCCTTTTCCGTTAAAAGTGCTGATTTAGGTGTCAAAAAAAAGGATTTATGTGTTAAAAATTTAAAACTTAAAGGACTGATTTGGGACAGAAAATGATTTATGTGTCAAAAATTTAAAACATAAAGGACTGATTTGGGACAAAAAAAAGATAAAGGACCAAATCGTTACTTTAAATAAAGATAAGGGACCCCGGGAGCACTTTAGCCTAAAAAATAGATATGTAAAGGGGCACTTTTCTCATGATTTGCCTAGGGCCCATAAAATGTCAGAAATGGGGCTGAAAGCAACCCCACTGTCTGGCACGAATGGGCCTTTATTGATGTTCTGGACTAGGCCAGGAGGCCCAACTCCAGCTATGGAGTCTGGATCAGCCCAATTATCCGGATCCAGATCCAGTGTAACTCAGCTTATCCATGTCTATAAGAAATCGACGGCTCAGATTCACCCAGTCAATCCAACAGACCAGGGCTGGCCTAATGCCTATAAATACGAACCCACCCTGCAAAAAAAGGTACATTATTCATTCTCTACTATACACTCTAAGATTCTCATACACTAACTTGAGCATCGGAGTGGCTTTTTAGTTACACACTCGGGGTTGACTCTGAGACCCGACCTCGAGCAGGAGCCCTACAGGAGCCCTGCCAACTATTGTCTCGAACCTACCTGAGCTAAGGTAAGGTACAGATCAATTGACAAAGCCCAACTATTTATACATAAGTGCTTGAGCATTAACCCAAAAACCCACAGTTTTTTTTGTACCCCCACCTATACCCCCCCACATAATTTGATATTCCCAGAATGCCCCTCAGTATTATAACTAACGGATTTATCTAAATAAAAGATAACTCCGTTTTAGGGAAAAAAACCAAAAATGGATTTATCTTTTAATCAGATAAATCCGTTTAAGGAAAAAATTCATAACGGATTTACCCCCACTATAGATAAATCAATTACTAAAAAATAACAAAAACAGATTTATCTATTAAATAGATAAATTCGTTTTTGTTATTTTTTTAATAACGGATTTATCTATTATTAGATAAATCCGTTTTGGAAATATTCAAAACGGATTTATCTATTAAATAGGTAAATCCGTTGTGTATTTAAAAGTAATTTTTTTTTCAATTTTTAAAAAATTGTTATAAAAACACTACTAAAAATTCGTTAATGAGTCAAAACTAATCTAAAAATTATAACAACACCACTAAAAATCTAGTAAAACCAAAAGAAGGTTATGCAATTTTTTTAGATTTTTTGTAATTTATGAAAAATTCAAAAAATTAATAAAAAATAGTAAACGATGGAATTTGGGATTTAGGAGATGCCCCATGTGACTGTGATAACCGCTGTGATAATTTATTAGAAGTCCCAGAATCTTGAGTATTTTTCATCTTCTCATCCACATGCTCCCAACCAGAAGGATCACGCGCTTCACATCATAGAATTTTTGCTTCTTTTTCTTGGGTGCACCCTTTGTTATCAAGGCGGACTAAATCTGACCGTTGATCAACATTGGCAGTGGAATCGTGCCCGTTGAATTTAGGCCAAAACGAATTTACCTAACAGATATGTAAATCCACTTTGGTATTTAACAAAGCAGATTTACCTACCTGATAGGTAAATCCGTTAGCTACATTATCAAAGCGGATTTACCTATCAGGTAGGTAAATCCGTTTGCACATTTTCTCGAAACGAATGTATCTAGCAGATAGATACACCCGTCTTTGATATTTTAGGAAACGGATGTACCTAATTCTAGCTACATCCGTTGATCAATTTTGAAGATAAACAGATCTACCTAGATCCGTTTGGTTTTTTTAGGAAGCGGATTTACCTATCAATTACATAGATCCATTTTAGTCAAAATTTACCAGGGGTATTTTGGGATTACAATTTTGGTGGGGGTATAACTTGAAAGGGTGGGGGTAAAAAAAAACCAAACCCACAAGTGTTTGAGCTGATAAAAAGACAAGGGAAGAGAAAAATAATAAATAAAGGTTGTACGTGGTTACAATTTTTATGTATGCAATCGGATTAAATAGAAACGAGGGATAAATTAACATTTTTGCGTTCTCGAACATTCAGATTCAAAACTAATCTTTGGGACAAGTTAGAGGGCAATCTACGAAGAGCCAGGGGAATCTATAGCCTCGTGTGCCAGCCACGTTACAAAATATCCCGAGTCAAAATGCGTCATGAAGCATTTAGAAGGCGTTTTCAAGGATGTTTGAGCATGGCTTCTGTTGCGCTCGTTAACTGGGCAACAAAATCTGTAATTTCAATAAAAAAGATGGGGGGTGTAATCTGAAAATTTACGACAAGAGACCAACCAATTTATGAGCCACAAAAGAGAGTTTACAAGATATACACGGATGCAACAAACACCTCAACGATTGCCCCTCGGCCTGTTGCCTACACATACAAATCCACTATTTGACATTAAACCAGAACCATAATGAAGTTGAAACTAAGTTCTAAAATTTGACCCTACTCGTATGATACAATACTAAATGCCTGTAAATCTACTCGCAGCTTCCGACTTGCAAAAAGTAATACATAATGTACGTAAAGAGAAAAATAGACTTCGGGGGCAACCTGGTCAGGAGTGCTTACAAAATTGAAAAGCTCTCGCACTGCTCTGACTGGTCCAAAAAAATAAAAGCAATCTGATGCACCTGCAAAGCGAAGCATTTTAAAAGGCATGAATAAATTTAACTCACTAGAACAGATCAGAACACCATGTTGTTCAAAAAAACTTCATGTGAAACATACTATTGAATACTTGATACTAAGTCAGTTCTATCAATCCCAGATAGTCGAGCATAGTGCCAACCCCAAAAACACTATTCTGAAATTTTGATACAGTTCATATAATGTATACTACGTACATAAAAGCTCAACAATCAGTTGTTCTGGTGTTTTTTAATTGCAAAATTCCTAAAGTACCTCAACCAAAAAAGCCCTAACGGTAACATTTTAAGGATTTTTTTTGGAATTTTCAATCTTATTCTAAAGTGTGGCGCTATCTCGCCACGACAACTACTATTTTGGTCACTACAATAAGCTGCTCCACTAATGTGTGGTTGTGATCAGGATCCACTATGCCAACCAAAAAAGCCCTAATGGTAAAATTTGATGGGTTTTTGGGAATTTTCGATCTTATTCTAAGGTGTGGCGCTTTCTCGCCACCACAACTACTATTTTGGCCGCTACAATAAACTGCTCCACCAATTTGTGTTTGTGGTCAGGATCCACTGCGCATATTGACAACACTACAACATATCTACATAAGTTCTAACCCTCTCAAAAGGATGACAGAAATATAGTGTTTGGATCATTTCAGTGGCGGACCTACCTTGTAGTGAGGGGGTTCAGTTGAACCCCCTGAAAAAAAAAATTGCACTTACCACCCTATATAAATAGCCCAAATCCCCTGAAATTTTAATTTTGAACCCCCTGAAATTTTAATTTTGAACCCCCTGAAAATTTTAAATTGCACTAGTAGACCAAGTTTTGCACCCATTTGACACTGGCCTTAAAAAATTTGACACCCCTAACCCCGGAGTCCTGGGTCCGCCACTGGATCATTTTTCGAAGTTTGATTGTCAAACATAGGTGCAACTAACGACAACCAATTTTATAATGATTTATCACCATATAAGGTTAAACAGATATTAACAGCTAAATAACAGTCAACTGTTCCAATTTTTAATTGCATAATATTTAGTAATTTTTGGTTGTAACCCTCACGAAATAGATTATCTAGGAAGGAACTTCTAGAACAGACAGTAACAAAGTAGTTGAAATAAACTACTGAAACGTACCATATCGGAAGCTGACACAAGGCAGGGTACCCCTTACTATAAGGTGTGAATACGGGAGAAAATAAATGCTATTAAGATTTTTCTATTTGTCTGCAGACCAAGGACTTCAAATGGAGGTGGTTGAATTAATAACTATCACAAAAAGGAAGAATCTGCCCCATTGCAAGTCTTGCTCGATGCTGCAGCAACAAAAGAAAATTTACAAATTGACCAAGAGGAAGTATAGAACAAAAATAACTTGGAATATTGATGATTAAAGGACCTTCACATCCATGCTCATGCAAGAATCATTGGCCATCTGTTTGATTTGTGAAACAATGCCGAGATTGCGCAGTTTTACAATCCGACCAAATGCACCAGGACTTGCAGGAATAGTAAGATTTACTATGACCCAAACAGCAGATGTGCATAAATGAGGGTTGCTACTCTGCAGAAACTGGCTGAAGAAAGAGTGAGATACATTTTCTGCTTGTGGAAAGAGTAGCTGCATTATCGCTTCTTTATGAATCTCATTTCCACTTGCAACATTGGCAACTACGTACATCCCCTGTACGCACAAAAAAATATTCAGCTAGAATTAAATTTAATACAATGGCTGTTTTCATTTCATATATTAAAATGTGTTAATTTGTTATTTCTATCCTGCTAGGGGAAAATTCTGTTCAACTTTCATACTTCCCTTTGTGATATCTTGAGAGTATTTATATGAGGCAGTTTTAAATAACAGTCTGTAACAATATTTTAATTTATATGCTTTACCACAGCCGTCAAAAATTTATATCAAAATGTTCTATGTTGTTAATGCCTTGCTACGTGTATCATTTAAACAGATTGCCTTGTTCCATACAAGGATTGGTACGCACACCAGAAAACTTGATAGTGCAACCTCCAAATTTTGATAAATTACTCCATGATATTCCGCCAAAAGGCACAAACAGCATACACTACAATCTATCTATGCACAAAAGAGTTGATTGAACCATACACTGATACAAGTATATAAATTGATGAAAGTGTGTCTCTTGTTGGTACATAAACATTCTACATATTTCCTTTACATTGGTAATAAGATATCAATTATTAATTAAAATACAATTGGAGATTCACATTCATCTTCTGGTGAGTAACTAAAACGAGACCAACCATGAAACAACACAACACCAGCACAAAGTCATCAGAAAAAAATCATAAAAACATTCGATAAACAAATATCATTGAGTAGTATAACAATCCAAAAGCATTACACCAGTGTAGTTTGATCCCTCTTCTCAATAAAATTAAGTAAAAACTTAGAAGTGCCAACAAACTTGTAGCTCATTTGGTGCCAGCCAAGTCCTTTGACTTGGCGTGTGACTCTGATCTAGAAGGTTCCATCCTCTGCCGGCCACATGGCACCTGGCACTCCTCCCCAACCCAACCACTTGCACTCGAGTTGGTTTCAGAAAATATTTTTTCGATTTTCATTTCCTGTTTTCATTTTTAATAACAAACCTACCATCTTGTTTTAACTCTGTTTTCTGTTTTCAAATATTTAATAGGAAAAACAACAAAAAGGTTTACTTTTACTGTTTCATGTCCAATCTTTGAAAACAGAAAATGAAAAGAGAAAGCGTTTTCTCAAACCAGACAAACACTTAGACATTTTAACATCAAAATAAATACAATTACTTCATAGCATTGATATCAATGCCAGATGCAATAAAAAACTTCTATGAATGTCTGCTTAGTTTCAAAAATTATTTCCCACCTGTATCGCAATTTCATTTTTTGAGGATTTTCGCAATTGCCTTCCAACAGCATCCAGTATGATACCATCTTCAGCAAAGGCATACTCAAGACAATCGATGCATCCATCTACGAAATTGCGAACAAGGGCCAGAGCTTGCTCTTGAACAAAAGGCTCGGGGTCTGCAGAGTATACAGAATCAATGACGACTTACTTTGGCAGGCACCAATTAATCAGAAAAAGTAGAAAAGGTATAAACTGGCGGTGAAGATTATTACCACAGATAAGGCAAGCTACAGAAGACAGGGTCAATTCCATAACAATTGCTTCCTTACACATCTTATCCGCAAGAAATACCATGTTCCGCAAGGCCCATACAGCGTTCGATCTTAAAGAGGGATCCATAGACTTTGTCAATTGGACAAGCTCTTTAATGCCCCCGCATTGTATGAATGTTGACTTGTGTGGTGTGAAGTCCACCACTATGTTGCTAATAGCACCGAGGGCTGCAACCTATAAGACAACAAAGAAGAAACTCTGCTTGATAACTTTTAACAAAACTAACAAGGGGAAACCTCTTTAAATACGATTAATCACCAAGTCTAGCTTTTGGGAAAGAAATGAAGGGTTGGGGAATAGAGGTCGTGCTGGATTATTAAAAGGTAGGCTTATAATGATTATCATTAATATATAGGACAGCATATATGGACTTTGTACCCTTCTTTAGAACAAGATACAATACTGCTAACACGAAACAGCTTGAGTTTGTTTAATAATATCTAGATTTTCTTGTAATGCATTTTTATTTTTGTATTTGACAACATAGTTCAAATATCATTAAAAGAAAAAAAAATCCAGTCAATTAAAACCCCTCTTTTCAATGCTGAATTCTGAATAATATTATCCAACAGCATTAATTACAATACATCTTCAATACCATACTCTTACACTATCAACAAGCACCGAACAGTGGATAAATAATGACAATTTCAAAAATAAAACATTGGAATTTTAGAACTTTTACGGTGGGTGGAACAAAGTACAAACACAGATATTACAGCAATTACTGGAGTCCTTATTGAATATATTTTCAAATTATGATTGAAAAAAATCTGTTTCACCTTCCTAATATAACTCAACCACCATATGAATTAATCTATTCAAGCAAAAACCTGATTTCTGAGTTTAATCTAAATGAACAGAGAAAAGAACAGCATTAAAATATCATCAGACAAGCATACACAGTAACCTAAGAAGCCCAAACACGCAATATGACACGGATACAGAGATACGAGGAAAATTTGAAAATCAAGATATAACACGGCCAATATACTTTAATAAAAAATTTATATATATATATATATATATATATATATTAATAATAATATTTTTCAAAAGAATAAGAAATATATAATAATACTCTATTATTGCTATTATTTAGTTTATTATATTGTTTAGTAAATATTTAGATTGTTATATTATATTATAATTATACATACATAAAAAGTGGTTATATTAAAAGTAACTCATGCCTCGTTAGTTAAAGGTCATCGCTGTTAGAAAAAGGTAAGAGAGAAAAACGTTACAAAAATACAAACTTTTTTTTGGTCAATACAGATTGATCTGCAAACAAAACAGCCCATAGTCCACTAAAGAAAGGATAAAAACTATATTAAAACGTTTGGACCAGCCCACATTGCATAAAACCCTAATGGTTAACTCTCTAATCTCTATCACCCTTTCACCAACCGCCGCCTCTGTTAAAAAAAATTCTGAGAACAGACACTTGCAGGAGAGAGAGCCCCCAAGCCGCAACACAGAAACCATCGCCACGCCGGAGAACAAACAATACTGTCATAGAACACATAGCAATGCGGGAGTTGCAGCATCTCATACTGTTTCGACTTCAACTTGCCTTTGTGGAGTTCCAGCCATGTCGCCGCTCAAGAAGCCATATCAGAGCCGCGTCTTCGCCGTATCAAAAAATTTTAGTTAAAAAATATTGGATACTCCCTAGATACGTATCGAGCTGTATCTGACACGTAACGATGTCGGATACGTGTCAAATACGGATATTTTCAAATTTTTGGAGTATCGGGGCTTCAGAGACAATAACCCGTAAAATTATATAGGCAGCATCAGGTACATGTTAAACTGATTTTTAATTTAGCCCTCAAGTTTTGAAGTTTAGATTCCAATCCTTTAGCAAGATTGGCAGATTCATCTATGCATTCTTTATGGAAGAAAGCTAGCAATCACTAAATTTAACTTAGTTACAAGAGAAGCACATTATAAATATGATTAGACAAACCTGGACAGATGTAGAAAGATCAGAGAGAAGCCGAACCAATGGAATGACAATCCTTTCATTCATAAAACAACCTGCACTCAAATTCTGAATGGCATTTTATGAGATTTCAGCTATAATAAACAGCATAAAAGATTTCAAGTGCCATTAGTCATTAGTCAAAAATTGCAAACCTTGATTGAGCGAGAGACACTTTTTAAGCAAATGCAAGCTGCAGTGCGCACATTGGTCTCATCGTGGGTTAAGGCATTAATCAATAGATTCAAGACCTGTATTCAGAAAAAGTGCAGTAGGAATACAAGTGGACTTAGTATCTGCATGCATAGTTTACCAATGCAAATTTTTCAATTAAAAGCTTGAGAATAAACTCAAAATCATCAAATATCTGAAAGAGAAACACATTGCATTAGCTCAAACATGTTTATGGTGGCATGAAATAAAAATATAAAACTATATCATCCACAGATCAATAAATGTCTAAACTGACTACCACCTATCATAGCTGTCAACAGCGGCAAATAACAGCAGACGAAGCAGTGGTAGGCCGCTATTCTCGAAATAGCGGCGTTACTGGCAATCACACACACCAAGATAGGAATGGGCTATTTTGGGGATTTAAGGCTTAAACTTGTTTTTTTCCACCACTTTTGTTGCTAACCACTTCCTTTTATAATATAAAGTTTAGGTAAGTTAAGTCTCGAGAGCTCAGTAACCGAGGTCAGGGAAAGCCTCAAGGCTCAAAGAGCACTTACAGTTAGAGGTACTTTTGTTGCTAATTAATTGCATGTTTTACTGAAGTACTACGGCATTTAATATTAATTATGAATGGTTCGTGAAAGTTGAGTAATTCGCCAATTTTTGAGCATTTATAGAATATTACAGAGTAATTTGCCAATTTTTAAGCATTTATAGAATATTGTAATTATAATAGCAGTATCGCACTATCCGCTATCTCACTATAGCTTTTTTGGGATCGGCCGCACCGCTATCCGGATAACTATGCCATCTATAAAATAATTTAAATCAGTACCATGACACCTTGCTAACAATCCAGCTAAAGGTGGTAAAATTCCAAGCTTTATACCAGACTTTGCAGTACAGTGCAACTATTGTTGATAAGTAAGAAGCTAAGTGGAAGGTAAACATGATATCACATGTAGTGATGCAAGTTGTTTCTGCTGAAAATATAAGCAAAAGACATATTTACATGTAAACTCCTGCATACATAATCTGAGCAAAGTAAGACGTATGAGCCTAACAACACTAAATAAAACAATCTATCCAATCAATTCTGTAAAAACCACGCCTACAAATGAAAATTACGACAACAACAACAACAACAACAACAGTTGAAACCTGGTGTCTAATTCAAGAGTGAATCCTAAAAACCCTTAAAATGTGGCTAATAGTTAAACTAAAATTGTTCTGGAAAACAACATGAGGTGAATGCAGTGGGCATTGAAAAAGAGAGAGATGCTCCATGCTTCTCACTGTTCTATCAAATAAGGAGAAACTATAATCACATATCCCAAAATGTCAAGATGCCAGATGACAAGAGACGAAGAAAAACTCAACAATAACTTCTGCAGTGGGCTAATTAAAGTATTTTGTATCAGAATTCCTAAATTGTAAATTGTAATCCTGCCCATTATCTCCAATTATGTATCTCCTGTTATCTCTCATCCTTCAATATGATTGTGTGAAGCCAATCATAAGGTGAGATAAGAGAGGTAAGAAATTAAGGTCTAAAACTCTAATGACTTACCAGTTACCATAGAAATGGCTAAATACGGTTTTTTTGCATGTCATTTTTGTAGCAAAGAACACAACTGTATATGGGGGTAGGGGTTACGATAACAACAAAAATGTATGAAATTTACTAACAGTGTCCATGAAACAACAGACCTGCAATGACATAAACTTCGACCTACAGCATTCTAATTTTGAGCAAAGATCGGCAAGTGCTAGAAATATCCCTTCAATACGTTTGGGGTGTAAATCACGATTTTGCAAGTGATTGTAGAACTTGTCAATAGCATTTGCCTCAAATGCTAACTTGTGCAAATCTTCCTTTCCCGCAACTAAACTCGAAAAAGCGAAAGAAGCTTCATCTCCAACTTGACCAGAATGATCAAGGAGCTCAAGCAAAATATATATCAATTTGGTTTTGATTCCTGTGTCTTGAAGATAGCAAGAAGTATTTTTTATACAGATCAGGCACAAGCAGGCCAGTAACCTTGTCCGAGAATATCTGTCCTTGGTAAATTCAATCACTGAACTCAAAGCTCTTCCATTTTGAAGGCTCACAAATTTAGAGACAGCTTCTGGATTGTTTTTAAGAATTGTAGCGAGGGATTCTAAACTAGCATCTCTCTGGCTTACAGAACCATCAAGAAGGCTAATAAGTTTCTCTAGAGCACCATCATGGCATAATACATTTTGTTCATTACCTGTCTCACAAGAATGAATAACAATACTTGCACCTAGTCCAGTAAGGTTTTCATTCTCACTCCTCAATAGTGAAAGAAGAAAATCCATGTTTTCTTCCTTATGAAAATCATACTTCGGAGCTAGTTTTGACTGATAAATCATTCTTAAAGAGCGTGCTGCAGCATCCACAACCTGAAATTAAGGGGGGGGGGGGGGATTTGTTAGTATAGCAATGGAAAACAAATGAAAAAATAACTAGGTTAGATAACAAAAAAGAAGGCACATTTCTATCACAGCAATACTCTGTGTGTGTGTGTGTTGGAGACGAATGCATTCTTGTTCTACCTGCTATATGCAATAAAACGTGTGTGCATTGAACACAGATGAATGCCAATGTACATCACAATTCACAAACAATATATTGAACAGTGCATCAAATAATCTACATTCGTTTTAATAAATAAATAGATAATCGTAAGGGAACATCAATCATCGTAGCCAAGTAATAAGTCTATCAATTCTGAGCATTACAATTTCATCTTAAGCACCAATTTCTGGCGTTCAAAAGAGGCAAAAGACAAAACTAAAGAATTGAAAAATATAAAAAGGCGTTATAATTAATCAAATTCACCTTCTCATCAGCGGCAGAGAGGAGCCTGATTAAATGAGGGAAAGCTCCAGCCTCTAGAACAGCACGGACGCCGGCGTCGACACCGCAAGAAAAGCTGCCAAGTACGGCGGCGGACTGGACGATAACGTTGGAGCCGCAATCGGAATCAGCGTCCGCTTCAGCAAGAGCAGCCGCGACAGCGGGGACAGCGCCGAGCTTGATGTACGAGAGCTTCTTGGTTCGGTTACCGATGATCTGATTCTTCACCTCTCGGATGGCTTTGAGCTTGATTTCGTAATCGGATGAGAAAAGACGGTGAAGGATTAGATCGGAGGATGGGCGAGTAGCGGGCATGGTGACGGCAATGGCGGAGGAGGTTCATGCACGGCGGAGGAGAAGGCGCAAAAACCTCCGCATTCCACGACTATGCCACACAAACAGATCCCTTTTCTATTTTTAATTTTTTTGTTTTTTTTGTTTTTTTATTTTTATTTTTTTGGTTTCTAGAAATATGGGTAAGAGCAACTTCTTTAAGGTAGGAATGGATTTAGTTTTGGTTTTGGATAGCCGTGTTCTCTCTGTTCTCTGGCTTTGACTTGTTTAGAATTTTGTAAGAATGTACGTAGAAAGTGGCGCTCTTTTCTTTCAATTTCTACTTTTTCATTTTCATTTTGGCTTAAAGATCGTTTAACCTTTCAAATATCACGTTGATCTATTTATCTCCTGTAAAAAAAATTAAAATAAATCCTGTAAAATATAATTGTATCTAGTTATCCCTCCTGTTAATTTTGGCTAATAACATTAAGTCTAGGCTGACTTGGCTGACATTTGGGGTCTAGTTAACCCCCTGCAAATATTAAGTGTTTCTAGTTATCCCTACAAATATTAAGTGGGGGTAGTTACCCCCTGTAAATATTAAGTGTTTCTAGTTACCCCTGCAAATATTAACGCTGTTAGCCAAAACTAACAGCAGGGGTAACTAGATACAATTACATTTTGCAGGGTTTGTTTTAAAAAAAAAATTTGCAGGGGGTAAATGGATAAACGTGATATTTGCAGGGAGGTAAATGATATTTAAGCCTTTCATTTTTGTATTTTTAATGTGCGGTTGTGAGGGCGTGAGTGCAATGGCGGACCCAGGACCCCGGGGTCAGGGGTGTTAAATTTTTTAAGGCCAGTGTCAAATGGGTGCAAAACTTGGTCTACTAGTGCAATTTAAAATTTTCATGGGGTTCAAAATTAAAATTTTAGGAGATTTAGCCTATTTATATAAGGTGGTAAGTACAACAAAAAAAAATTCAAAAGGCAGGTCCACCACTGCGTGAGTGAGGACATACCATGACGATGGATTAATCTTTTTTTGTTTGTCAGGGGACCAGGGGTCTTTGACCCCGCTCCGGTTGTCCGGAAAAATAAAGTCTGACTCCAATTTATAATGAAGGATTAATCTTTTAATTTGTTTAATCAAATTTGGAACTTTTTTTTAGAGAAAATCAAATTTTAAATTTGAAATATATCATTGAATTTTTATCATGCCTAAATTAATGGCTGATTTTGTGATGTTTTGTTATAAATAGTAAATTAATTAAAGTTTATTTGGTTAGAACAAATTAATCTAAAGCCAACAAAGCTCGTAAAGATTTCGTTGGTGGATAAGTATATAAACATCTCTAAAAATACACTTTAGGCTTTACCCAATTTTGGTGAGTCCCAAAAACCCAAATATTTAAACTTTTCCATATAGGAAACAACTAATCTAAATTTTAACTGAAAATTACTAAACCGAAAATAAATAAAAATATAACGGGTATTAAACTATTGGTGAAAAAGAGTACGACTGTTTTTTGGTCAATAAAAAAGTACGACTTTAAAACCAAAATTGTATGGGAATTGTTTTATGCCTCTACCCAAACAAGAAATTAGGATTTTTTACCTCATCTTTTCAGCTTATACCCCCACAATAAATTTTAAGACAAAAATATCCCTAGTTAAATTGACTTAAATCGGATCTACATATAAGGTTGGTAGATCTGATTCACAAAAATGAAAGGCGGATTTACGTATATCTGATTAAAATTAGTGGGGGAAATCGGATCTACCTTTAGTGAGGTAGATCTGATTTGTTAAAATATAAAACGGATGTACCTATTAGGTAGGTAAATCTGCTTTGCAATTAACAAAGCGGATATACCTATCAGTGGGGGTACGTCCGCTTTGTTAAAATGCAAATCGGATTTACCTCCCTGATAGGTAAATCTGTTTTGTACTAAATTCGACGGGTAGGATTTGACTGCCAATGTTGATCAACGGTGTAGATTGCACCGACAATATCAACGGTTGATTATCATTGACGAATTCTATAAATACCTATTGCCAACCTCATTCTTTTCACTCAAAAATTTCACTCTCACTTGCTTATTTCACTCATCCAAAATGGAGATATGTCTCACTCAACGCTCAGATGATAATAGGCTTTGCGGTATACATCATCGGGGTCAAATCACGATGAGAGAATATGGTGTCCACTTCTGGAGTCCTCAGCCGGTGTTATGCAGAATCCACCGTTGCATGGGGTTTGAAGGTTTGAAGGATAAAGTGTGGTCCAAAGTTCAAGTGACTGGTGACGACCGTGACGGCACTAGTATCACTTATCGCAAACCCTATCTTGGAGACGATGGTCGCGTTTCCTTCTCGTCCATGACAATCAAGACTGACAAAGACGTGGCGAACATGTTAAACATCCATGACACGCTTCAGGGGTATAAGTCGTTGGAGATGTACGTGGAAACTCAACGGAGTGTGAATGATATTTTACGTCGTGTTCGAGGACCAGAATTTTAGGAAAATGTATCTGTCTATTATTATTGTAGTTGGTTATGTTTTATCTTTTATCGCATGAATGAAATCGAAATTTTAATGAAACTCCACAAATATAATAAACAAGAAATAATAATAATCAAGTCATATAAAAATAGTTCAAACATACAATCCCACAAAACCCCCTAGTCACGCCTTGGTAGCATATCCAGTAACCGCGTGAGGCGAGTGTATGTCTGACTACCTATCCTAATGTCTCCGCTCCGAAGCCCCCTCCGAATCTCCTCCACAATCTCGAGCAAATCTGGCTGTACCGGTGGTGCAGCTGGCTGTACTGGTGGTGGTGGTGGTAGTGATGCAACCCGTAAGAGTCTAGGAATAGATGCTCTCACATTAGTCCGGAGCAACCTGACCCAAACTCCTCGGCAGGATAAGTAGTACGCAAAACCTCCTCCACCACAGGCATATAATGTGCAATACGAAAAATGCAGTCTGCATGGCTCGGATGACCAGTAAGAGGGTGGCGTGGGATGGCCTGCACCTACCCAAACTGTCTGAGGCACCTATCTGGCATGTAGAGAACAGTGATGTCTCCCCAACTGATGTGTCCCCTATATAATGACACATTCTCAAAGTCTCTATCCCCCCGGTGCTCCTCAAACGATCGCCAACAGACATCATTTGAGGTTAGCGCATCATTCCTCTGCCTGTATACCCCCAGCTTCACTCCATCTGTTTTCTTCTTCCTCCAACGGCCACACAGTGCTCCAGCCCGCAATCCACTTCTCCTCTCCACTAGCTGGGGAAAATACCATAAAATCCAACTTTGAAATGCAAAGATAAACAACATGGTTCAGCTAAAAATTTTTTAACAAAAATTTAACCAAACTCGGAAAAAATAAATCTAAAATTATTACCTGTAATAGGGTCTCATACCCTCCTAACTAATGCGCTTGGTCCAAACAGGAGTAGTTCAGCTGGTCATACATGAAAGCAAGCCCTGCTGCCCCCCATGCATATGATCCAACAGCAGTTGCACTGACGTCCTGAAGTAGAAGCAGCCACTTAGCCTCAGCCATGTCACCGGTCTTGACAGTGAAGATGGACCAGCTCAGGATCAGAAGGATAAAGGCCCCGACAGCAGGACGCATGTCGTTCTGTATGGACCCTCGACTAACTATCTCCTGCAGCCACTCAAAACAGAAATATGGACCAGAAGAAGCTCGACACTCCAGCCCCGCCTCCTCCATAGTCACTCCTAGATAAACATGTGCTAGGTGGATGGCCTGATCAGTGGTGACAGAAGTAG
This sequence comes from Astragalus membranaceus, assembly GCA_039519185.1. Taxonomy (NCBI): domain Eukaryota; kingdom Viridiplantae; phylum Streptophyta; class Magnoliopsida; order Fabales; family Fabaceae; genus Astragalus; species Astragalus membranaceus. Next base: position 181,444,636 of record CM076849.1, read on the forward strand.
GTGGAGCTATGTAGTAGTTCCCCGTAATAGGTAGATGCAGCAAACATGACACATCATCCAAAGCAATCATCATTTCACCAAATGGTAAGTGAAATGACGATGTCTCTGAGTGCCACCTCTCAAGAAAAGCAGACATTAGCTCATGGTACACATTTGTATGTCCGGTCGAGACGAGGGGGGACTAATCCGGAACCTGTGATATACTCCCACAACTGGTGGTTTTGGGAATACCCAAGTAGTCTCTGACCCAGCTTGTTACCATGGTTGGTAACCTTCAATTTACGCTCATATGTCTGAATTAAAAATAAATAAAAAATAAGGCTATGTATATAAATTCAACTAACAAGACTATGTAAATAAATTCAACTTACCGGGTTTCTCAAAATAACGGTACAAACATGAGATGCTAGCCCAGTGAATAGAGGAGGTTGCTCCTCATGCTGCTGAGGCTGATGGTAGGGCTCCTCCTGGTACTGCTCCTCCCGGTGGTGATGCTGCGGATACTACTGCTGCTGATACCACTGCTGCTCAGGCATATACTGGTCCTCAGACATAGACTGGTCTGAGGACATAGAATGCTCATCAAAGGGTGCCCCTGCTGGCCCTCCCCATAGTGATAGTTTGGGGCATCCTCCACCTCCACTGGCTGCGGCTGTCGCCTACGTCGGGTAGACGCATGTCCCGCAATCCTGTGGCGGGTGCGTGTACTGGGAGCAGATGGCGAGGCCTGAGCCGATGACTCCCCTCGATACCTATTGGACACTGAAAAAAACAAACAAATTTTTAAACAAAATAAATTAAAAATCGGATCTAGCTATTTCCGATGCGAAATCGGATATAGGTATACACGATGGGAAAATCGGATATAGCTAGATCCGACTCACTATTTACGCTGAATCTGAGGAAGATCGGATGTATGTAGATCCGATGGTAAATCCGATGCGAAATCGGATATAGCTCTCTGAATGGTAAATCCGATTTTCTCAGAAAACTTTCTGGTCAAACGATGCAAGTGAAAAATGGTAAATGTTTTGTAAATTTGTATAAATTTTAAGGGTATTTTCGTCTTTTCGCAGGGTCCATAGGGGTATAATTGAAAATGGTGGGGGTAAAAAAAAAAACCCCAAGAAATTTGTTGTACAAATATTAATCCCACTTTTTTTTTGAGATTAATATTAAGCCCACTTTTGTGCATTGCTAGTGGTTACCTCCTAAAGGCTGTAGGACATTCTGGGTGGAAGTTGCTTCGAGTTCATTACATGCCCAAGATCGGTGGGTTGATGATGGGGATGGTTGCATTGCGCATCCTTTATATCAGGTGTGGAACGACTCTAGCTAGTAAGAGATAGTTGGTCGTACTTGGTGTTTTTTGTTTGTGTGTGAAGAGAGTTCAATGTTGTAAGGCTCTATACAATTGTTATATGGCCTATTTTCCCTACTACTGCAATCACAATAAATATGTTTGGTTAAAACCTTGATGTTAGGTCAGCAATGGACTGAACCAAATTTTGAGGCAGAGATGCTTACTTTGAAGATAGTGAATGCAAAAATATGGAGTTACATATATGTTGAGGTATGGGGGCTATGGTATGTGCTCCAGATGTGAAATGAGGGTTTAAGTAGCAAAGTGAAAAAAAAAACAATAGAATGCAAGAGCAGCGAAGTGATGAAACAACAAAAAAGGGTTGGGGTTACACTCTTACACATTTTCATTAAATGACATGTTTACATCTCAAATGCTTAACTATCCACATCACCTTTTTATTGACGTTTTTGTATGAAAATGGATGTAGATCGTGCGTTTTTTCGTAACTAGTTTTCGTGTACTCTAATTAAAATAGACAAAGGAAAAAAATTCATCCAAATATACAAGGCTAAATTGAAAAAATATGCTTTCTATTTAGCTTTGCTTCAATTAGTTGAACTTAAAGAAACAATTATATTAAAACCAACTTTTCAAATATTTGACAAGTGGAAAAAATTATATAAAAAAGGACGCATGTAAAATAAAATTTTACGCCAATAATGTCCTTGAGACACTTTTGGAGGCCTAAAATTTTAAATTCTCAACATTGCTCTAATTATATAAAATATGCAAATTAAAAAAGAGGATGGTTCAAGTTACTCCATTGTAAATAAAATTCTACCATTATAATAATAAAAAAACTCTAACATTGAGTTGAAGGTTAAGCTTTCTAGCTTCCTTTTTTGGAAATCAAAGAGGGCAAAAAGCACAAAATTTAGTAGCAACAGAGTGCTAAGACAAGTTAGTGGAGCCTCATAAATACAAGTGTAAACTCAAATAATATCAGCTATCCAACTCCACGTGGCAGCAGGATTTAGTCAAAATAATTCATCATAGTTCCCACTATAGTTTTAACTTTTAAATATGTGTTTGTCAAAAAAAAAAACTTTTAAATATGTATACATTCATATAGGCAAAATTATAATAATGAAGTACTTATTTAAAAAATATAGAAAGAATCTTCCTTCATTTTCAATCATGTGAAGTTAATTCTCATATTCTTTATGTTGCCAACTGAGCTACCTACTTGAGATGCGTAAATCATTATAGTACTATTGTGTAGGGTCAGGAGGAGAGCATACTAGAGAGTTTTCCGCATTTGGCTAAAAGCTAATATATAAATGGATTTAACACCACTTCTTTTACCAAAAACCTTAAGGCTTGGTTGGGAGTTTGAAGGGGAGGGGGAGGCTTGAAAAAAAATAGGAAGGATAAAACACAAATGGGAGGAAGGACGTACCATCAACTTTAATGAGAAATTTATTTTTCTTCGTAAAAGCAAATCACTCCAATTTGGTAGAACTCAAAAAATATATTAGAAGAGAGTTTTAGATGGTTTAGTCAAATTCTTGAAATCATTTATATACTTTTATAAGAGTCGTAAAATTAAAAATATATTAATCATCACTTTTGAACATTCTCTTAGCATTGTTGTAAAAAAAAAACATTCTCTTTGCATTGTCTATGAAATTACTCTCTCAATTATGATGAAAGATTTCTATAGTTTTCTCTTTACTCCACCCCCTCAAAGCCCTCCCTTCCCCAAATAGGCCCTATGGCATTAAGTGTACGAGTCAACCATGGTATCCTCCACAAATAGGCTTCAACCTCTCTATTTCATTGAATGTATACTCTAACCTAGTTTTTTTTGGGTAAACCATGGTATCCTCCACGTGATTGTGGAGACTAATCCCTCGAGGTACTGGAGTTCGCTGACCTCTCCCAAACGATATCTTTCCATACACATCGGTCAGGGATCGAACCCCCGACCTATTGTTATTTATTTATTATTATTATTATTATTATTATTATTATTATTATTATTACTATTTTAATTATTATATTTATATTTTAAAAAGAAAACACGTTTGGCGGTAATGATCGTGTATTTTTTTTGTTGCTGAAGCCTGAAGGTATCGATTCTTTAATAGAATGTTCACATTCACATTAAGGAAAATGCTTAATTATAAAAAAAAACATTAAGGAAAAGAAAAATGAACTCGTGTAGTGTACTAAAGAATATAAAAGACATGTATGAATATGAATATGAATATGAATAGAGAGAGTGAGACACAGTTGATTAACAGACATCAATTGATTATATCATAAGGAAAATGAAAGGTATGAATAGAGAGAGTGAGACACACTTGATTAAAATTGGTTGACCAAAAAAAGCCAAATCAGTTGAAGGCAAGTATGAAAAGAAGGAATGAAAGTCGAAAGAACACACAATAAAGAGAAGAATCAGACCTTAAAATCATGGTTGATGAAGATGATCAAGGCACTTGAATGGAGATAAACCTCAGATAAATTTCACAACTAACCAAAACCAATCCCAATTTGTAGAACGAAAACGAAATCCCAATTCCCAAATCAGACAGTGCAGAACGTAAACGAAATCCCAACTCCGAAAACGAAATGCAAAACGAAATCAAACCTTGAAGTGGACGATGACGGAAGGGGTGCCGGTGGAAGCGAGAGAAAAAACGAAGAGAAGGTTTTTTTTTTGGAAAAAAAAAGGATTTCAGTTTGCTGGAAGCAGAGGAGTTACAAAATATTTGACCTAAAAGTTAATATTTTAACCTATTTAGTTTTTGACAACAAGATTTTAAAATTATAAAACCTGCCCCATGTTTACTTACAATAGTAGGTCATTCTAATGGTTCATCCGTGAAATATTTGGTTTGCTATTTCAACCTACAATCACCCTTTATTAATAATTATTTAAAAAAAATTAATTTATTAATTGGCCTAATCCTGATTCATGCAATGCCAGAATTGGGAAGCGTTAAATAGGAGGGGTGGATGATCCATTACTCCACACTTTTGTTTGGTGTCGAATGTCTTCCCTTGCCCGTTCCTCCACTCTAACACCGACTTCTATTTTCTTTCACTCTATTATATTCTATTGGACTCTCTCTTTCTCTCAGTTAACTTTTCTCTTCCATTTTCTGCCCCTGTCTCTCTATAACCTACAATCACGGTTAGCTTTGAATACAAATTCGCTACGTCAAGTACTCGGGTTCACATGTAAAGATCGCAGCTTTACATCTGGCTGGTGAGAAAATGAATTGCCCTCTTTTATTTCCTATTATGTTTTTGTAATTCAATACGTGCATTTGAAATTCAGTTATTTTATGCCATACCCATGATTGATTGTCAAACTGGAATTAATTGATTGCATTTCAACTTCTGTAATTTCTATTTAATAATTGAAAGCTTTGTGGTTTTGATTTGTGAAGGTAAATGAGAGGAGCTGGCTAAACTTGAAAAATCGGTCATTTTTGTTGATTTGAACTTTTGGGTCAGTTGAGTTGAGTGGGATGGAATTCTCTTCACTCTCTTATTTGAATGTTTGGAGGGCATCTGCAACTACCTTATTCTTGTTCCTAATACTACTGCTGAAGAGTGATGTCGTATATTCGGCTTCTAATTACTTGATTGGTCTTGGAAGTTATGACATTACGGGTCCTGCAGCTGATGTTAACATGATGGGGTATGCTAATACAGAACAGATTGCATCTGGGGTTCACTTTAGATTAAGGGCTCGTGCTTTTATTGTTGCTGAGCCAAAGGGTAACCGGGTAGTCTTTGTTAACCTCGATGCTTGTATGGCTTCACAGCTTGTTACTATCAAAGTAATGGAGAGGCTGAAAGCAAGGTACCAATATAATTACTAGTTTCCTCTCAAATTTTTACCATGTTAGTTACTTTTAGAAATTATAATAATAGACTGACTATATAAAGGGAAATTTCTGCTAGTAGTAGTAGCTAATGTTTTGTGTTAATTTGTTTAATCTAAAAAGTAATATGCAATTGAGCCATAGGCCGTGTTTGGATAAACAACATAATTAAGCAGTAATTGCATAAGCACTTATCATATAAGAGCTTATGCTTAAGCCGTTTCTATAAAAAAAAAAGATAATGTTAAACTATTTTTCTAGAAGTTATAAAGCTATCCTGGAGAGCTTATGGAAATTAGCTGAAAACAGCTTATGAACGTGGCATAAGCTGTTTCCATAAGCTCTCCCAAACAGTTTCACAACTGTTTATGCCAGTAGATAAGTCCAAATAAGCCGATCCAAACAAGGTAAGACTGCTTAGAGTATAATGGATCCAACCTTTTCCTGAATCCTACCATGGCGGGAGCTTTGTAGCACCGCTTCCGCTTTGCCCTCTTTTTTAATCTTAAAGTTACATGCCTGACATCACACTCTATTTTGGTTTGACAGATATGGTGACCTATATACAGAAAAGAATGTAGCTATTAGTGGAATTCACACCCATGCTGGTCCTGGGGGATATCTGCAATATGTTGTGTATATTGTAACATCTCTTGGATTTGTTCGCCAGTCATTTGATGTCATTGTTGATGGCATTGAGAAAAGCATTGTCCAGGCCCACGAAAATCTCCGCCCGGGATCAATATTTGTCAATAAGGGTAAGGAAAGACTTGGAATTTCTTCTCTTCCCCTCTCTCCCTTAGGTACTTATATCCAAAAGCAAGCATGCAAAAACCCATTGATAAATTCAATGTTATTTATAATTATGTGAGTTTTGCACACCGTTAAAGCAAGTCAGAAAAAGATGAGAAACTAACTATAGGATTATAGGAAGCAAGCTGTGTAGTTTTACTTTTACATTTTGGTTTCAACTGTCTGTGATGCCTGCATCAAATTCTTAACTCTATTATTCTTCCTAGTGATATTGTTAAATGTAACAAAATTTGGTTTATCATTATTTTTAAAATGATATTGTTAAAATGTAATCAGTGTGATTGCACGCTTCTGTTGAATGAATACATGTATGGTACGTACCAGTACCCAGTATGGATATGGGTGCGATGATATGGCAATTTTATAAACAATTAAGATAAAGGTACATCAATAAGATTTTTGTGAAAAATCAATAAATTAATAGATAAGAAATTATAATTTTATATAATAATGCATGACAAAATTGCGTGTAAGATAAAAATACATAAATTTTATACCATAACATAAAATATACAAGGAGTAATTTTTGTAGATTTCTATGAAGACAATTTTAGTATATGAAATTAACACTCATAAATAAACAGAACTTATAACATTTTTGTCTGGGGTAATGCAACAAATAAGAAATAGAGGGGGGGGGGGGGGGGTTATGGTTTTGTTGGTATCAAAGCCGTACTAGGCTAGGCCACCTACCCATTTTTATGTTTTTTTAAAAGGTTTTTGTACGTACTTAGTATGTACTCCCAATGCTGGCCAGCGCCGTATACGGCTCACAAAATGAAATGGCTATGCTTCATATTTGCTAGCAAATACACAAGCCAGTAACCAAATAGTTGAATTATTATCTCACCTTTCTCCCTCCTTCCGGTTTAGATGGTTTATAAATATGTTATCTTCAACTTGCAGGGGAGCTTTTAGATGCTGGTGTAAATCGCAGTCCTAGTGGTTATCTCAACAATCCTGCTGCAGAGAGAAGCAAATATAAGTATAATGTTGATAAAGACATGACTCTCTTGAAGTTTGTTGATGATGAATGGGGTCCTTTAGGAAGCTTCAATTGGTTTGCTACTCATGGGACTTCAATGAGTCGTACAAACTCATTAATTAGCGGTGATAATAAGGGTGCTGCTGCACGATTTATGGAAGACTGGTTTGAGCAAAAAAGTTCTGTAAGAGTGGATTCTGTTGGATTTGATAATGATGGGATACCTCGAAGAATTTCAAACATAATTCCCAGTCTTCGTGATAATCGTAAGTTTTTTTTTTGTTTTGCTCATTTCGCTGCAATGCTTCAATCTTGCTCAAATAATTGTCCAATTAGTATTTGACTCTTTTTCTGGGGTGATGTGCAGTGTCGTAGAATTATGTTTATGTGGTGCGGTGATAAATTGTTAGCATATAATTGATCTATTGTTGTTTTGGTGCTTATGTCCATCTATTTCTCTTGTGTATTTGGGCATGAGTTAGTTATAGGGAATGACGAGTGAGGGAAGGGGTATCATGAATCCTGTAAGGATATGAGAGAGGGCAACCAGAATATTCTCTGGTGAGGGAGCCAATTTGGATTGGGCTGGTAGATACTTCTGTATCAAATGGTTCTTTTTGTTCAAATTGTTTTTTCTTTTGGTAATCAATACAATTTCACACTATTATTCCATTTTCTATTGTTCTGAATTGAATCTGAACCCTATTATAATATTTAATAAATGATTTTATTTTCTAGGATGGCAGTAAAGGGCATATCTGATGATAATAGTAAATAAAAGATTTTTAATTTTCTGATCTCACTTAAAGTTGTTGGTACAGACCATGAATTACTGGAACTTGCTGCCTCATTCCAGTCTCCTCCTGGTAAACCAGCAACCAAAACTTCAAGTGTTGCTAGACGTGTGAGAGGTGTCCTTAGGCAGGTTGACAAGCCTAGATTTATATCTGCATTTTGTCAATCAAATTGTGGTGATGTTAGTCCAAATGTACTTGGAGCTTTTTGTATAGACACTGGACTACCTTGCGACTTCAATCAGAGTACGTGTGGAGGGAAGAATGAATTATGCTATGGTCGAGGACCTGGGTAATTATTTATTGCAAGCTCAATATTTCTTTGTTTCTGCAAATTTACATAAGTTTCTCGAGATTACTAAATTGCCTCCTATGACTAATATGGCAGTTACCCAGATGAATTTGAAAGTACACGTATTATAGGGGAGAGACAATTTAAAAAAGCAGTGGAGCTATTCAATGGAGCATCCGAACAGATTAAAGGAAAGGTTGATTTTCGACATGCCTACATAGATTTTTCCCAGCTCAAGGTAAATGTGTCTAGTAGTGTCGTAAAGACATGCCCTGCTGCAATGGGATTTTCATTTGCCGCTGGAACAACAGATGGACCTGGAGCATTTGATTTCAAGCAAGGTGATGATCAGGTAACCACTGATTTTATACCTTTATCCTAGAGTTGTATTTTAAAATATTTTTAAACTTTTATGCTTATTATTTTTTTCCCCATTGTGTGTCAGGGAAATCCTTTCTGGAAACTGGTCCGCAACTTACTGAAAACACCAGACAAGGAGCAAATAGACTGCCAACAACCAAAGCCTATTTTGCTTGATACTGGCGAAATGAAGCTACCATATGATTGGGCAGTAAGTTACTCATATATGCTGAATATCATGTTTTATAGTCTATAGGCTCAGTTCAGTGATGTTCACTATGATGGTTGATTTGGAAAAATAGGATGAAAGGTTCATGACATAGAGACTGATTTTAGCAGATTTTTCATTTTCCTCAGAGCATTGAAGAATTTGATCTTCTTGGCACGTCCACTTTAGTTCCTTTAATAAACTCAAATAATCTGAGTGAAAGACAATTTAACAGTTATATCTCCCAATCTTGTTCTTTCGTGTATTTTTTTAGAGAAGTCCTACTATGCATTCTCAGTAATTATGGATATGTTTTACCACAACCTATATTTGATGACTCCTCCCGTGTCTCCATTTTTTTTTCTGCGTATAATATAACTTCTGATAAAACATATACAGATATACTTATTCAGTTCTCTTCCCTTGTGTTCCTTTGCAGCCTGCAATACTTCCAATCCAGATTCTTCGAGTTGGACAGTTTGTTATACTTAGTGTACCAGGAGGTACATGCCCTTACTTTTAATTTCTAGTAATGATGTTACTGTTGGAATTTCTATCCTTTGCATTGTGAAGCGTTAAGTTGCAACTATCAACGACCTTGCTCTTGGTCCAATGAGAAGTAATATGTAAACTGTATTAATGAAAACCATTGTATCAAATATTACTACTTTTTGAACATTTTTTGAAACTACTCTGGGTAATTCAAAGCTTAGCTGCATCTTAGCTACTTGAGTCTTTCATTTTTGTGTACAAATATTAAGATATAATGTACTCCTAATGTCTTGCTTAATATTTCACTTGAAAATCCACGTTTCCTATGTATGCATACTAGTAGTGTTCGTGAGATAATCCAATTTGACCTATGTATTTCTTTGGGTGCTTCATGCTTGTTGTAAATTTTAATTGTTACAGAATTTACAACAATGGCTGGGAGGCGCCTTCGTGATGCAGTGAAGACAGTGCTAAGTGGTGACAAAAGCTTTGGTACCAACATTCATGTTGTTATAGCAGGGTTGACCAATACTTATTCACAGTATGTGACCACAAACGAAGAGTACCAGGTGCAAAGATATGAGGTTAGTTGTAACTTTTTTCGAAAGGGACATGAAACATGAAGCAAACCTTCTTTAGATTGCTTTGGCAAGAGCAAATGCTTACATTAGTAGAAGTTTACTCTCTATGATGCTGATTTTTAGTATCAGATAATATAACCTTGTATTGGCTAGTCATAGATTGAAGACCTAAAAACAATGACATAACATTATTTGCAACTTCTTAAATTCATTTTTCATATTGCTAGGGTGCTTCAACACTGTATGGTCCACACACACTGAGCGCATACATTCAAGAATTCAAGAAGCTTGCGAGTGCTCTCATCAGTGGCCAGCCTGTAGAATCGGGCCCACAACCCCCTGACCTTCTGGATAAGCAAATAAGCTTACTAACACCAGTTGTGATGGATGGAACTCCTCTTGGTGTAAATTTTGGTGATTGTAGCTCTGATGTACCTAAGAACTCCACCTTTAAGAGAGGTGGCACGGTGTCGGTTACTTTTTGGTCTGCTTGCCCTCGTAATGACCTTATGACTGAAGGTACATTTTCCCTGGTGGAATTTCTCCAAGGAAAGGATACTTGGATTCCTGCTTATGATGATGATGATTTCTGTTTGCGCTTCAAGTGGTCAAGACCTTTCAAACTGAGTTCTCATAGTAAAGCCACAATAGAATGGAGAATACCACAGGATGTTGCTCCTGGTGTGTACAGAATAAAACATTTTGGGGCTGCAAAAGGTTTATTAGGCACAATTCGTCACTTTACAGGATCATCTAGTGCATTTGTTGTTACACACTAAAGGGAGGCACACTGATTCTGCACGTTTAATGGTCTGAAAGCTATTACTATATATTTGAGGTTTGTTGTACTAAAGTCTAGCATGATGCATTAAACTAATGATGATTCCACCACAGGTTATTCGTTTTTGTGTATCTGCTTCCCTACTCCACAATTTTTTTACAGTTAACAAGTTTTGTTGGCTCGTGAATGTGAGGCTTAATGTGAATGTCCCTATATATATATATATATATATATATATATATAATAAAGTAGACTCAATTCCACTTTTAGTCCACCAAGTACCGCGATTTGATTTTGGTCCTCATTATTTTCCCTGTTGTACAATAAAGGGCTCTTGATTTTCCTTCAATTTCTCTCCACAGGAATGAAGAAGGAACGATCCCAGAAAATATCACTCACTTGTTATATAAAACAATTGTACTGGTATCCTAATTCTTCAACTGTACCAAAGAAGCTACCTTTTTTTTAAACATCCCCACTACCGGTTCGCTACCTTGGTACCGGTAGTGGGGATGTTTAACACACTTGGTACCTTGATATGGTACCGGTTCGCTACCTTGGTACTGGACAGGTTCGATACCTTGGTACGGAACTTGTAATGTGTAAAATATTTTAGCATACGGTTTGACATTATTGTACCAAATTGTTGTAAGCACAAAAAAAGGACAACAAAGTGGGGCTTATTTTAAACTTTTTATTACCAATTTGAAGAGGGGTGAGAGAGAGTAGTGGAGGTGTTTGATAAAAAAGATCAAAAATATAATTAGAAGCCCAATTTTTATGATTTGGACTGAGACCTCCAAATTGTGGGTTTTTTTTTTGTACCCCCACACCTTCACTTTGAACCTTCCACAAAAAATTTTATTCCAAAAATACCCCTATAAAATTGTTAATAACGGATTTACATAAATCATATATAAATCCGTTTTGAAAAAAATAACAAAACATAAGTAAGTTAGTTTAGGTAAATCTGTTTTTACCAAGATTTTGCCAACAGATATATTGAACAATTTATAAATTTGTTTTTGTAAATTTAAAAAAAACGGAATTACGTTTTTTATATATAAATCAGTTTTTGTTACGTGCTGCTAATGGATTTACCTAATCATAAGGTAAATCCGTTTTTATTTAAATTTAACGGACGCGATTCCACTGCCAGATTTGATCAACGACCCACTTTTGTTCGTCTTGATAACTGTGCTCCAACGGATATATTTTTAACGGTGTAGATTTCATTGACAATATCAACGGTGGATAATCATTGACGATTATTATAAATATCCATCCCCACCCTCATTCTTTTCACACCAACATTTCACTCCAAAATGGAAATTTGTTCAACTCAGTATTCAAGCGAGAATAGGCTTACCGCTATTCACAATGGCGGCCAAATCACCATGAGAGAATATGGTGTCTACTTCTCATGTCCAAAGCCTATTTTATGCAGGCTCCGCCAAGACATCACCTTCGACAGTTTGAATAATAAAGTGGAGATCAAAGTTCAAGTGATTGATGATGACCATGAGCTCACTAGTATCACTTATCGCAAACCCGATCATCGAGATGATGGCAGCATTTACTTCTCGTCCATGAGGATTAGGACGGATGACGATGTACGAAGCATGTTGAACATCCATGACATACTTCAGAATCGTAGGCCGTTGGAGCTGTACGTGGAGTATCAACGGAGCGTCAATGAGATTTTACGACGTTATAATGGAGGACCAGGCGTAGTTTAGAACTGTCTTTGTTGTTGTTGTTGTTGTTGTTGTTGTTGTTTTACTTTTTATGTTAGTTTGTATGTTTGCATCAATGAAAATAAATTTTTAATTTAAATAGTCTAATATAATAAAAAAAACAATACTAATAATAAAGTAGTCTAAAATAGTTCAAACAATACAATCCAAGAAAATAAAACAACAAACAACAATATAAAAAAACTGTAATTCGAGCACTAATCACTAGGTGATATCAAACTCTCAACGTAGACAGTCGGGACCAAACAAGCATCATCTCTCTGAAACATGGTGTTGTTTTGAAGACGTTTAATTTCAGGAGTCTACCATCACTAGAGTTGTAAACAAATAACCTTGAGAAAAGCTCCAAAATCACCTCTTCATCTTCGGAGTCCTCAGAAACATACAGTGCTCTAGCATTTCGATATAGATTGTTACCGAATTGAGTAGCAATATCTGCTGTGGGCACACTGAACAGTTTAGTCCAAGACTCCGTAACGTCATACTCCTTCATGACCCAGATATCAACAAAATTGCTACAATGAGCAAAACAATAAACGGCCAATCTCTCAATACACTCAATGATTTATCCAAAACAACCACATCCCCATAGTCCGGCTGCAATACCTGTCCATAAGATTCGGTCCCCAGATGAAGAGAAACAACAACCTGCACACGACCAGTATCATATGACATCCAATTAACATGACTATTGACGAATAACCCGGCTAAAAAAAGGCTCTGGAATCCTTGACATGGGAACTGCTGATCAAGCCTTTTCCAAATATTTGTACCCAATGTATAAACCTTGAGTTGCATGAGGTGCTTCACAGGGAGCCTACTTAGTATCTGCTCTAAGACCTCAACCGAAAGAGCCACTGCAAAAAAAAAAATTAATACAAACGAAACGGATCTATGTAAATCCGTTGAGGGGAAAACAGAAATACGTAAATCTGTTTGCTGCGAAATTGAGACTCTCTCCCTCTATCAAACGGATGTAAGTGAGAAGTGATAAGTGTTTTGCAATTTTGTAAAATTATCAATGGTATTGTCGTCATTTCACATGGTGTGTGGGGGTATAGACTCAATGTGTGGGGGTAAAAAAAAACCCCAAATTGTTAATAAGTTGTTTACCCAAACCGGTTCTAAGAAGCAAAAACAAAAATTATTAATAAATCCTTTACAAACACCGGTAGAGTTTATGATAGTCACTTGTGTCTTTTTCTCTCTTGTTTGTCCCTTTCAAGATCACTTTAATCAAAGACACTAGTGTTAGGTAAATTGTTTGTTTGTAGCATGATAAGAAATAAGAAATTTCGCAACTGGTTTATAAATGATTTTAATATGATATATGAATATGAATGAATAGACTTGACCCACTAAAGACACTTTCTAGGAAATTGCTCATATGAAATGAAACTTCGTTACCCTATCGTATAACTTGACCCACCAAAGACTTGTGACCACTTCATTTATTTAATTTAAAAGAACGGACAAGTTAAAAAGAGCATTGCAAACTCTCCATCTCTAGCATTGCATTGCAGTCACCGACCATGAGATCTCCAATGGAACGTCTTTCCTTTTCATTTACAAACATTGGTTCAGCATCATCATGGTTTGAGGTATATGCTGCTTTCTCCACATTGATGATGCTTTTAAGAACTGCAATCAACGATCTCATACCTCAACAACTTCGAACTTTCATCTTCTCAAAATTACAAGATCTCTTTAACTTCCAGCTCAGTAATCAAGTATCACTTCATATTGATCAATTGTGGGATGGCACCACAAACCAACTCTTCTATGCAGCCAAAGAATATCTCCCAGCTAAGGTAACTAACACTTACAAATCACTCAAAGTAGGTAAACTTGCAAAGGATAAAATGGTTGTAGTAGCTGTGGATGGAAAACAAGAAGTAGTTGATGAATTTGAAGGTATCAAACTTAAATGGAAGCTTATTGAAATTCCTAAGAAGGATAAGCATAACCTCCATAGGCCAAAAGATTACGAGGAAAAAGCATTTACATTGAGCTTTGATGAGAAGTATAGAGATAAAGTAATGAATAAGTATATTCCACATATTCTAAGTACTCACCAGGCTATGAAAGTAGAACAGAAGACTATTAAGATCCACTCAATGCAATCTAGGCGATGGAAACAAAGTGATTTATCACATCCAGCTTCATTTGATTCACTTGCTTTGGATCCTGAGCAAAAGAAGGATATACTTGATGATTTAGATAGGTTTTTGAGAAGGAAAGAGCTTTACAAGAAAGTAGGTAAGCCATGGAAACGTGGTTACTTATTGTATGGTCCTCCGGGAACTGGAAAGTCTAGTCTTATTGCAGCTATGGCTAACTACTTAAAATTTGATGTGTATGATTTGGAGCTGAGCTCTGTGTTTTCTAACTCTGAACTCATGCGAGCCATGAGGGAGACATCAAACCAATCCATTATCGTTATCGAAGACATTGACTGTAACAAAGAAGTGCTTACTCGATCAACAACAGACAAGTTTTCAGACAATGATTCAGATTCTGACTATGGGGGTGCTGTCAAGGTTAGTTTTCTGCTACATATGTTATGTTACTCATTCAATCTATTACTCACTTTAGTTTTGTTGCTAATCTAGTCTGCTAATTCCATCTATTGCGCTTACATGCCACTAAGCGCAACAGACAGAGTTAACGGACCAGGTTAAACTAAAGTGACTAACAAATTAAAAATTGGAGGATTTATTAGTAGTTTTGTTTAAGTAGGGAGCGAAAATGACAGCGCCTCACCGTTATAGAGACTAAATTGGTTGCTTACCCTTTCATTAATCCACTTTTGCATGCCATGTCACAATTATGTGTTTTGTTGAAATTACCAATAGGTGAAGAGCACAGCTAGGAAGTTGACTCTGTCAGGTTTGCTTAACTATATGGATGGTCTGTGGTCAAGCTGTGGAGAGGAGAGAATTATAATATTTACTACAAATCACAGAGACAAAATAGATCCAGCATTGTTGCGCCCCGGTCGTATGGACATGCACATTCACTTGTCATTTCTTAAGGCCAAGGCATTCAGAATCTTAGCTTCTAATTATTTGAACATTGAAGGACATCACCCACTCTTTGAACATATTGAAGATCTTCTGGAAAAAGTAGATGTCACCCCTGCAGTAGTGGCCGAGCAACTGTTGAGGAGTGAGAATCCTGATGTTGTTCTTGAAGCCCTTGTTAATTTTCTCAAAAGCAACGTGACAGCCTAATTTTAGATTTATGAATGATACTGCAGTCAATAAGTTTAGTGTCCTTCTACTTGTATTGCTAGCAGTATAATAAACTACGAAGCACTGACACGTGGACACTCAGTTAACAATTTGACAAAATAGAAGTGATTGAAGTGTTTGTCTAAGTGTTGGTGTTCGACACGTAGTCTCAGTGTGGTGTAGGTATCCGACACGTGTTTGAGGTGTCGGTGCTACATAGATAAAATGGCCTCAGTTCTACTATTTGAAATGGACACTTCTGGAATTGTTGTTGAACTTCCAAAGCTTTGTAAATTCCTTGTTTACAATTATGCAGAACAGGTTCAAGCAATTATCATCTGATCATTCCTTGTTTACAAGAAGCATTGGACCTTCTCTGATGTCCAACCATTAGTATTTTCCACTGCAATGCTTCAATCTTGCTCAGATAGTTGTCCAATTAGTATTTGACTATTTTTTTAAAATGATATGCAGTGTGGTAGAATTTTGTTTACGAGGTGATAAATTGTTAGCAACTTAGCATATAATTGCTCTATTGTTGTTTTTGATACTTATAACCATCAACTTGTACCAACTTTGTTCTTTGGTAATGTGTTGGATTGCATCATCAATGGAACTGTCTGCATACAAGACAAGGTGTAAATATAATCTAGCAATGGCTGATTCATCTATCTTGTGAAGCATACTACTGAATGATACCTTGATTTATATACATGACAACATTTAATAAGTGATTTTATTTTCAAGGATGGCAGTAAGGGGCATATCCGATGATGATAGTAAATAAATGAACGAATTAAATTTTCTAATCTCACTTAAAATTGTTGGTACAAACCATGAACTACTGGAACTTAATTGCTCCCTCATTCCAATCTCCTCCTGGTAAACCAGCAACCAAAACTTGAGGTGTCCTTAGGCATGTTGACAAGCCTAGATTTATACTCATTCCTTTTTTGTTTTTAAGCAAAAGGCGGATATGTACGCCCTTTAAGAAAATCATTTAATTATCTAAAAATATTTTTAAAAAAATAGAAATATGATTCTTAAATTACCCTTGCATGGGAAAAATGAAAGTTTGGAAACCAAAAGTTACTTGCACCAGGAAAAAAAATGAAGTAATTAATAAAAATAAATTTGGTATATTAACTAAAAATAGTTTCAAAATGATTATATCTGATATCATGAATAAGTTGATGCTTTTGGTTAAATACTATAAAGTGTGTTTAATTGTTTTCTACATGTATCTAATCACAACATATACTTGCTGTATATATAGCCTCCATTCTTCAATTCTTAATGATGAAGCAAAGCAACACATGGCAACTTGGCAAGCAAGTAGGAGGTGTGAACATATGTGAGCATGCAATGCTTGGAGGCAATCCTTAATCACAAAGAAATAAGGTGCCGTATGTTGCTAGAGGAAACTTCACAATTAAGGACTTGACCACATAATCCAACAGATATGATATATGGGTGGACTTGTGACGACTTTCTTTGAAAAAAAGGACAAGTTAAAAAGAGCATTATTGCAAACTCTCCATCTCTTGCATTGCATTGCATTGCAGCCACCCACCATCCACCATGAGATCTCCAATGGAACGTCTTTCCTTTTCATTTGCAAACATTGGTTCAGCATCATCATGGTTTGAAGTATATGCTGCTTTCTCCACATTGATGATGCTTTTAAGAACTGCAATCAATGATCTCATACCTCAACAACTTCGAACTTTCATCATTTCAAAGTTACGAGATCTCTTTGACTGCCAGCTCAATAATCAAGTCTCACTTCATATTGATCATGTTTGGGATGGCACTAGAAACCAACTCTTCTCTGCAGCCAAAGAGTATCTCCCAACTAAGGTAACCAACACTTACAAATCACTCAAAGTTGGCAAACTAGCAAAGTATAAGATGGTTGTAGTGGCTGTGGATGGAAAACAAGAAGTGGTTGATGAATTTGAAGGCATGAAGCTTAAATGGAAGCTTATTGAAAATCCTAATAAGGAAAACAACGCATTTACATTGAGTTTTGATGAGAAGTATAGAGATAAAATAATGAATAAGTATATTCCACATATTCTAAGTACTCACCAGGCTATGAAAGAAAAACAGAAGACTATCAAGATCCACTCAATGCAATCTAGGAATTGGCAACAAAGTGAATTATCCCATCCAGCTTCATTTGATTCACTTGCTTTGGATCCTGAGCAAAAGAAGGATATACTTGATGATTTAGACAGGTTTTTGAGAAGGAAAGAACTTTACAAGAAAGTAGGTAAGCCATGGAAACGTGGCTACTTATTGTATGGTCCTCCAGGAACTGGAAAGTCTAGCCTTATTGCAGCTATGGCTAACTACTTGAAATTTGATGTGTATGATTTGGAGCTGAGCTCTGTGTTTTCTAACTCTGAACTCATGCGAGCCATGAGGGAGACATCGAACCAATCCATTATCGTTATCGAAGACATAGACTGCAACAAGGAAGTGCTTGCTCGATCAACAACAGACAAGTTTTCTGACAGTGATTCAGATGCTGACTACGGCACTGTCAAGGTTAGTTTTCTGCTACATATGTTATGTTACTCATTCAATCTATTACTCACTTTAGTTTTGTTGCTAATCTAGTCTGCTAATTCCATCTATTGCGCTTACATGCCACTAAGCGCAACAGACAGATTTAACGGACCAGGTTAAACTAAAGTGACTCACAAATTAAAAATTGGAGGATTTATTAGTAGTTTTGTTTAAGTAGGGAGCGAAAATGACAGCGCCTCACAGTTATAGAGACTAAATTGGTTGTTTACCCTTTCATTAATCCACTTTTATAAGCATGCCATGTCACAATTATGTGTTTTGTTGAAATTACCAATAGGTGAAGAGCACAGCTAGGAAGTTGACTCTGTCAGGTTTGCTTAACTATATGGATGGTCTGTGGTCAAGCTGTGGAGAGGAGAGAATTATAATATTTACTACAAATCACAAAGACAAAATAGATCCAGCATTGTTGCGCCCTGGTCGTATGGACATGCACATTCACTTGTCATTTCTTAAGGCCAAGGCATTCAGAATCTTAGCTTCTCATTATTTGAACATTGAAGGACATCACCCACTCTTTGAACATATTGAAGATCTTTTGGAAAAAGTAGATGTCACCCCTGCAGTAGTGGCCGAGCAACTGTTGAGGAGTGAGAATCCTGATGTTGTTCTTGAAGCCCTTGTTAATTTTCTCAAAAGCAGCGTGAGAGCCTAATTTTAGATTTATGAATGATACTGCAGTCAATAAGTTTAGTGTCCTTCTACTTGTATTGCTAGCAGTATAATAAACTACGAAGCACTGACACGTGGACACTCAGTTAATAATTTGACAAAATAGAAATGATTGAAGTGTTAGTCTAAGTGTTGGTCTCCGACACGTAGTCTCAGTGTGGGGTAGGTATTCGACACGTGTTTGAGGTGTCGGTGCTACATAGATAAAATGGCCTCAGTTCTACTATTTGAAATGGACACTTCTGGAATTGTTGTTGAACTTCCGAAGCTTTGTAAATTCTAATATCTATAACCATTTCAACAATACAGAATATGCTATTGGCAGACTTTGTGGCATCATTTTACCTTTTTCATATTTTATTTCATATTAAAATATGTATGCTACAAAATCTTGGTTTAGTAAAATGAAAGGCAGGCATTTGAAAATTGTTTTCTGTTACGGGCTCATTACAGTCTGAAAACATTCTTGAGGTTAAGAACGTATGCTACAAGAACATACAATTGTGTTATCATGTGCATCAAGACTCTGCGTATCACAAATTTTCTTACTACAATTATGCAGAACAGGTTCAAGCAATTATCATCTGATCATTCCTTGTTTACAAGAAGCATTGGACCTTCTCTGATGTCCAACCATTAGTATTTTCCACTGCAATGCTTCAATCTTGCTCAGATAGTTGTCCAATTAGTATTTGACTATTTTTTTAAAATGATATGCAGTGTGGTAAAATTTTGTTTACGTGGTGATAAATTGTTAGCAACTTAGCATATAATTGCTCTATTGTTGTTTTTGATACTTATAACCATCAACTTGTACCAACTTTGTTCTTTGGTAATGTGTTGGACAAGGTGTAAATATAATCTAGCAATGGCTGATTCATCTATCTTGTGAAGCATACTACTGAATGATACCTTGATTTATATACATGACAACATTTAATAAATGATTTTATTTTCTAGGATGGCAGTAAGGGGCATATTCGATGATGATAGTAAATAAATGAATGAATTAAATTTTCTAATCTCACTTAAAATTGTTGGTACAAACCATGAACTACTGGAACTTAATTGCTGCCTCATTCCAATCTCCTCCTGGTAAACCAGCAACCAAAACTTGAGGTGTCCTTAGGCATGTTGACAAGCCTAGATTTATACTCATTCCTTTAAGAAAATCATTTAATTATCTAAAAATATTTTTAAAAAAATAGAAATATGAAAGTTTGGAAACCAAAAGTTACTTGCACCAGGAAAAAATGAAAGTTTGGAAACCAAAAGTTACTTGCACCAGGAAAAAAAATGAAGTAATTATTAAAAATAAATTTGGTATATTAACTAAAAATAGTTTCAAAATGATTATATCTGATATCATGAATAAGTTGATGTTTTTGGTTAAATACTATAATCATAATAAACAAGAGTTTTAGAAAAAGAATCTATGATAGTCACTTTTGTGTCTTTTCCTCTCTTGTGTGTCCCTTTCAGAGATCACTTTAATCAAACACACTGTTAGATAAATTGCTTGTTTATAGCAAGATAAGAAATAAGATGATTTTAATATTATATATGGATAGACTTGACCTACCAAAGACACCTTCAAGGAAATTGCTTTTGCTTGTCAGCATCATTAGAAATTTCGTTGCTTTTGTATAACTTTTGATTTAAATAATACATGATATGATATATGGATGGACTTGTGACGACCTTCTTTGGAAAAAAAGGACAAGTTAAAAAGAGCATTATTGCAAACTCTCCATCTCTTACATTGCATTGCAGCCACCCACCATCCACCATGAGATCTCCTATGGAACGTCTTTCCTTTTCATTTGCAAACATTGGTTCAGCATCATCATGGTTTGAAGTATATGCTGCTTTCTCCACATTGATGATGCTTTTAAGAACTGGAATCAACGATCTCATACCTCAACAACTTCGAACTTTCATCATTTCAAAGTTACAAGATCTCTTTGACTGTCAGCTCAGCAATCAAGTCTCACTTCATATTGATCAATCTTGGGATGGCACTAGAAACCAACTCTTCTCTGCAGCCAAAGAGTATCTCCCAACTAGGGTAACCAACACTTACAAATCACTCAAAGTTGGCAAACTAGCAAAGCATAAGATGGTTGTAGTGGCTGTGGATGGAAAACAAGAAGTGGTTGATGAATTTGAAGGCATGAAGCTTAAGTGGAAGCTTATTGAAAATCCTAATAAGGATAGGCATAAACCAAAAGATTACGAGGACAACGCATTTACATTGAGTTTTGATGAGAAGTATAGAGATAAAGTAATGAATAAGTATATTCCACATATTCTAAGTACTCACCAGGCTATGAAAGAAAAACAGAAGACTATCAAGATCCACTCAATGCAATCTAGGAATTGGCAACAAAGTGACTTATCCCATCCAGCTTCATTTGATTCACTTGCTTTGGATCCTGAGCAAAAGAAGGATATACTTGATGATTTAGACAGGTTTTTGAGAAGGAAAGAACTTTACAAGAAAGTAGGTAAGCCATGGAAACGTGGCTACTTATTGTATGGTCCTCCAGGAACTGGAAAGTCTAGCCTTATTGCAGCTATGGCTAACTACTTGAAATTTGATGTGTATGATTTGGAGCTGAGCTCTGTGTTTTCTAACTCTGAACTCATGCGAGCCATGAGGGAGACATCGAACAAATCCATTATCGTTATCGAAGACATAGACTGCAACAAGGAAGTGCTTGCTCGATCAACAACAGACAAGTTTTCTGACAGTGATTCAGATGCTGACTACGGCGCTGTCAAGGTTTGTTTTCTGCTATATGTTATTATGTTATGTTATTATGTTACTCATTCATCAGTGGCTAAACAACAATTTTGGTCCCTAGAAGTGTGAGACGCTCTCATTTTGGTTCTAGATTTAATTAAAATTGTTAATAATTCCTCCAATTTTCCATGGGTTAGGCTCAATAGACTGAGTTTAAACTTAAGTTATTAACAGATTGAAAACTGGAGGATTGATTAGTAGTTTCATTTAAGTTAGGGACGAAAATGACAACGCATCACAGTTATAGAGACCAAAATGACTGATTAACATTCATTAATACACTTTTAAGCATGCAACGGCGCAATTATGTGTTTTCTTGAAATTATTATCAAATAGGTGAAGAGCACAGTTAGGAGGTTGACACTGTCAGGTTTGCTTAACTATATGGATGGTTTGTGGTCAAGCTGTGGAGAAGAAAGAATTATAATATTTACTACAAATCACAGAGACAAAATAGATCCAGCATTGTTGCGCCCTGGTCGTATGGACATGCACATTCACTTGTCATTTCTTAAAGCCAAGGCATTCAGAATCTTAGCTTCCAATTATTTGAACATTGAAGGACATCACCCTCTCTTTGAACAAATTGAAGATCTTTTGGAAAATGTAGATGTCACCCCTGCAGTAGTGGCAGAGCAACTGTTGAGGAGTGACAATCCTGATGTTGTTCTTGAAACCCTTGTTGATTTTCTCAGAAGCAAGTTGACAACCTAATTTTAGATTTATGAATGATACTGCAGTCAACAAGTTTAGAGTCCCTTTACTTGTATCGCTAGCAGCATAATAAACTATGAAGTATGAAGTATAGACATGAACACGACACTAAGATAGACACAGACATACAGACGTCGATAATAACTTGATAAAATAGAAGTGATTGAAGTGTCAATCTCGATGTCGGTGTCTGAGTGTTTGGTGTCGGGCACTCGGGCAGTGCCCGACATGTCTAAAGTGTCGGTGCTACATAGATAATAATTTTTGCTCAGTTCTACCATTTGAGATGGACACTTATTCTGGATTTGTTGTAGAACTTCAAAAGCTTTGTGAATTATGATATCTATTACCATTTTCAACAATTAAGAATATGACATTGGCAGAGCTTTGTCGCATCATTTTACCTTTTTCATATTTTTTTTCATACTAAAAAATGTATGGTATAGAATCTTGATTCAGTAAAACTAGAACATGCGCCCGTGCGCGGGCCTTAAGTTGCAACGTTGTAATATTTTATTGTCCAAATGGAATGAATCATATTTCCCATTTTAAATATCTAATGACCCTACATATTTTGTTAATAGGCATAAGCAACACACATATTATTTGAGGTAATAGATGGTGATTATAAATTTATTTAATCATCATAATTGTACCAAAATGAATATTTGAGAAGATTTCATGGTATACAGCATTCTTAGTGGTATTTGTAGCTTTCTCTTCATCAGTCGTGATTAACACTTTAAGACCGCTTCTTGATGTAACCTGGGAAAATGCAACATACATTGACCATGAGAAAATGCTGGGCTTGGCAAGTATACCCCAACAGACTTTAAAGATTGTCCTTGACTTTTGTTAATTGTCATTGCAAATGATATGTTTATTGAAAATTGTCTTCTCTGGAATTTGAAAGGAATTCTAACATCGGATGGCGTCAATGATAGTCGAGCAATGTACACTTTATCTCCAATGTTGCTCCCCGAAATAATTTTTCCTTCAATCACAAATTCTCCCAGCCTTGTCACAATCAGTCTTGTACCATTACATAGCCCTGAATTTGGATCAATATTACGCAATAGCATAACAGGAACTCCAACTTTCAAATGAATCAAATGGTTTGG
Organism: Astragalus membranaceus; assembly: GCA_039519185.1. Lineage (NCBI taxonomy): Eukaryota > Viridiplantae > Streptophyta > Magnoliopsida > Fabales > Fabaceae > Astragalus > Astragalus membranaceus. The sequence continues at coordinate 181,468,048 of CM076849.1, forward strand.
CAAACCTGGGACGTAACGGTGTTCAAATACTCAGTAGAATGTACATTATCTACCCGATCACTATCAACATTGTCAGAATGTGGATTATCAAGACTAATACATGTGACTTCTTCCCCATGTATTTGACCCGACATATATATACTCGTTGATTTGGTCAACAATTTCATTTTTTGGTGCTAATATAGCCCGATTTTGATAGTACGTGATGTCACCAGAAGCATGAGCAAAGTTTGGGTAAATGGCATCAACAATATTTTCAATATTTGGTGAACTTTAATGAACCCATTTTGTATGACTTACTTAAGACATCAAATTATCTTACCGAGTAATTGTTGTCTACTTGATCAAAATTTATCATATTAATTTGTATCTAGATTTTCCAAAGTTTCAGTTTGAAATCATCGATGAACAACACAACAACACCCATACACATGCACATGTATTTTGCTAGTTTAACTTAAAACCAATCCCAAATAGGTAGTTCAATTAGCGAGTTAAGAAATACCAAAGGAGTACACCAAAGAGTGCAAGAAGGAGATCCCGGGTTCTAAGTCCCGGAAACTAACGAGTGAGTGGTTTAGTAGTAAATTTGATTGCTCGCTAACTTAATTTATTCAAAAACCCTTATTGCTAGACTTTCCATATTGCTAATCTCGAGTAAAGAAAAGAGTTTTCTTCAATCAGAGAGTTGCCTTAGCTACAGGTTCGAATCCCAGGCTACACAATTGTGATTATATTAAGTTCATGTGAAAACAGGTTTAAAAATTAGGTTTGTTTTTTTTTGGTCGAATTAGGCTTGTTTTTTTTTGGGTCAGTTTTAGGCTTGTTTTTATCGGTTGTTAAAAACATGGGTTTGGGCTTTATTTTGCTTGCAGCTACAGTAGTCTTCTTCCTCTGTTACAGTGTTCTTCCTCTCTTCTCTTCACTGCTAGCGACCTTCGTCCTTCTCACGTTCTCTCTGCCAGCGACCTACACAGTGTTCGCCCTTCCTCTCTTCTCTGTTACGATGTGTTTTTCATGAAGACTGTTTTGTTGCCCTGTTAAGCAACCTTCCTCTCTGTTCTGGTTTTGTTCCTCCATTCCTGTTTGTGAAGACTGCTCTGCACTCGTTCTTAAGCTCTGTAAGTTTCTTTCTCGCCATCTTTATCTTAGTATGGCTCTTAGTGTCTTTTGCCCCTGTTTTATGCCTTCGTAATACTTTTTGAGAATTTTCATGCGTATCGTATTTAAACTATATTTATATGATTGTATAAAAAAAACTATATTTATATGACATTTTTAAATAGCGGTTATCCAGCTTTATATAGCTATAGCATTATTTGCTATTTGGGATTTAAAACACCTGCGAAAACTACTTCTTTGAATATTAAGAAGCAAAAACAAAACAAAAATTATTAAATTCTATACAAACACTGATAGAATTTATGATAGTCACTTTTGTGTCCAATTCTCTCTTGTTTGTCTCTTTCAGAACTCACTTTAATCAAACACACTGTTAGGTAAATTGCTTGTTTATAGCATGATAGAAAAATAACAAATTTTGCAACTGGCGCATAAATGATTGTAATATTATATATGAATAGACTTGACCTACCAAAGACAGCTTCAAGGAATTTGCTCTCAGCAATAGCATGATAAGAAATTTAGGGCAACGGGTTATCATACTAAGAAATTCCTTAATAATAGTTACTAAATTTTTCGGTGACCATTGTTTTATCCAAATGGTTAGTACTTATTAGCCACAATTTAGTATTTGTGTGGTGAGTGAGTGGATAAATGAAAACACTGGTTAGTACATGTTTGCCACGATATAACTTTGGTGTGATCACCAAATTTTTTCATGATCGAAAATAACTATTATGCTCATTTAGTAACAATTACTAAAATATTTAGTACCACAAGTCGGACTCGTTTTTGGGTGCCAAATTGTTAAATAGTATATATATATATATATATATATATATATATATATATATATATAATATTTCACTAAAAGTTTAACAATTCTATTGAGTTGAGCTGGTTTTTATGGTTCAAAATACAAAAAAACTAAGATCCGCCCTGATCTCTTCTTGCATTGCATTGCATTGCGTTTGCAGCCACACACCATGAGATCTCCAATGGAACGTCTTTCCTTTTCATTTGCAAACATTGGTTCAGCATCATCATGGTTTGAAGTATATGCTGCTTTCTCCACATTGATGGTGCTTTTAAGAACTGCAATCAATGATCTCATACCTCAACAACTTCGAACTTTCATCATTTCAAAGTTACGAGATCTTTTTAACTGCCAGCTCAATAATCAAGTCTCACTTCATATTGATCAATATTGGGATGGCACTAGAAACCAACTCTTCTATGCAGCCAACGAGTATCTCCCAGCTAGGGTAACCAACACTTACAAATCACTCAAAGTAGGCAAACTAGAAAAGCATAAGATAGTTGTATTGGCTGTGGATGGAAAACAAGAAGTGGTTGATAAATTTGAAGGCATGAAGCTTAAATGGAAGCTTATTGAAAATCTTATTAAGGATAAGGAGAAACCAAAAGATTATGGGGACAAATCATTTACATTGAGCTTTGATGAGAAGTATAGAGATAAAGTAATGAATAGGTATATTCCACACATTCTAAGTACTCACCAGGCTATGAAAGCAAAACAGAAGACTATCAAAATCCACTCAATGCAATATAGGCAATGGAAACAAAGTGACTTATCACATCCAGCTTCATTTGATTCACTTGCTTTGGATCCTGAGCAAAAGAAGGATATACTTGATGATTTAGATAGGTTTTTCAGAAGGAAAGAGCTTTACAAGAAAGTAGGTAAGCCATGGAAACGTGGCTACCTATTGTATGGTCCTCCGGGAACTGGAAAGTCTAGTCTTATTGCAGCTATGGCTAATTACTTGAAATTTGATGTGTATGATTTGGAGCTGAGCTCTGTGTTTTCTAACTCTGAACTCATGCATGCCATGAGGGACACATCTAACCAATCCATTATCGTTATCGAAGACATTGACTGTAATAAAGAATTGCTTACTCGATCAACAATAGACAAGTTTCCGGACACCGATTCAGATTTTGACCATGGAGGTGCTGTCGAGGTTTGTTTTCTGCTACATATGTTATTTTACTCATTCATTATTTCAACAATTTGGTCTCTATAATAACTGTAAGACGCTAAGACGCTGTCATTTTCGTCCCTAACTTAAATGAAATTACTAATAAATTCTTTAATTTTCAATCATTTAGTCACTTTAGTTCTGTTGCTTACCCAGTCTGCTAACTCCAAGTCTGCTAACTCCATCTATTGCGCTTAGGTGACACTAAGCGCAACAGACCAGGTTAAACTAAAGTGACCGAAGAATTAAAAATTGGAGGATTTATTAGTAGGTTTGTAAGTAGGGGATGAAATTAACCGTGCCTCACAGTTATAGAGACTAAAATGACTGTTTATCCTTCATAAATACATTTTTATAAGAATCTCGCACTAGCACTAAAATTTTGTGTTTTGTTGAAATTATTACCAATAGGTGAAGAGAACATTTAGGAGGTTGACACTGTCAGGTTTGCTTAACTATATGGATGGTTTGTGGTCAAGCTGTGGAGAAGAAAGAATTATAATATTTACTACAAATCACAAAGACAAAATAGATCCAGCATTATTGCGCCCTGGTCGTATGGACATGCACATTCACTTGTCATTTCTTAAAGCCAAGGCATTCAGAATCTTAGCTTCCAATTATTTGAACATTGAAGGACATCACCCTCTCTTTGAACAAATTGAAAATCTTTTGGAAAAAGTAGATGTCACCCCTGCAGTAGTGGCAGAGCAACTGTTGAGGAGTGATAATCCTGATGTTGTTCTTGAAGCCCTTGTTGATTTTCTCATAAGCAAGTTGACGGCCTAATTCTGATATCTAGTAGAGTTATTTTCTAATGTTTTTTTAATACTTGAATCATTTGAGAATTCTTTTTTGTTATGGGCTTGTTGTTTTTGAGTTTCAGAAAAGTATTTCAGAAAATCAATCCACGAAGAAATTACTGGGTTGAGTCGCGGACTAGGTCGCTCTCTTTAAGACGTTTCGCGACACTACTTAGATGTGCAAACAGACTATCAACCACGACGCCCCCAGGATAAAACAGCCCAGTAACGATTATCACTGCACAGTGAATAATCGCATTTAACGTCAAGCAGTGTGTCGAATGAAGTGAGGGAGGGGCCTATTTATTGGCTTCGAATCCTACTTGCTGCGCAAGTATCAGTGGATAAGAACGGAGTGCTTGCGCTGCAAGTCAATAACGGATAAGATCGGCCACAAACGACTCTATCAGATACGCAACGGTTAGTTCGTCGTATCTGGTCGGTTCAACGAATCTGGACAAGCAACGCACCAAAATAAAAAGATAATTACTTATTTTTGCAAAGAGGAAATTTACGCCTCACAAGCCAAGCCAAGCCCTGCCCCGACCGGTCAAACGGCGGCCGCGGCGCGCGCGTGTTGGGGTCAGTTAATGTGCATGTTTTCCCGTTTACAAAATTGGTTACCCTTCGGGCCCCAATCCAAAGGAGTGAATTCCCCATTTATAAGCACTCTTCAAGTATCTATTCCAAGCAATGTGGGACTTTTTCAATTCACCACCAATGTTCCAACAGGGTTCATTAGAGCGTGAAAACATTCTTGAGGTTAAATATCTTAACTTGTATCTTCCGAGTGTTCCTTAAACATTAGTGGCTGTTTTTTTTTGGTACTCCCCCCATTGGACCCCATGTCCCCTCAAATTGAACAAACGAACCAAAATACCCCTAAAAAATTGTTAAAAAACGAAATCATTCCTCATTCCATCATATTTCCGGAAAAAGTAAGTTTTTTTCCCTAAACATCCCGGAAATAGACGTATTTCCGGAAGGTTAAATTCCAGGAAATTCCGAAAATACCTTTTTTTGAGGTATTTCCAAAATATTTTTTTTTTTACGAAAAACTAGGAGTATTTTGGGGATTTATGGTAAAATAGGGGTATAGGGTCAGATGGGGGAGGGGTACAAAAAAAAAACAGCCAACATTGGTTCGCGTCTCAGTGCTATGTTTCATGAGAAGCTTGAATTCCTAGCTTAAATATAAATGTCCGTTCAGAGTTCAGGATCAAGCAATCATCATCTGATCATTCTTTGTTTTACAAAAGGCATTGGATCTTCTTTGATGACGTACTAGTAGTCTTAGCAAGCTAAGTTGTTAAAAAAAAGTACACCCACCAATTGCTTATTGACATGGTTTTCCGAATGTCAAATCGGAGAGACTAATAATTGGAGGTACTGAGATTTATTTAAGGAGTTGACCTCTCCCACCAGTTATTTTTCTATACACATCGACTAGATATCAGACCAGATGGTTAATGAGCCCAAGTATCTTAGTGGCGGATCAAGAAATTTTATGTCGTGGGGGGCGGAAAATAGTCTAGTAATTTTTAGAAAAAAATATTATAAACATTTATAAAATATATAATTTCACGATAAAAAAAGTAAAGACTCAACTCTGAATTATTACTTGACAAAAAATAATAGCTTAGTCTTGTGAAAAAATGAAAAATATCAATTTAGTCATCAAATATCAGTCAAGTTCGTCATTTTAAAAATAGTTTTAGAGACATTTTAGTTACTCTAAAAATTAGTTTGACTAATATTTGAGTTTTTAAAGACTAAATTGGTAATTTCATTTATGTGAAATCAAATAGGTCTCTATTAGTAATGACGGGGACACAGCTGTTGCTAACATCAATGGTGTTAACACCAATGATAGGTCTCATTTATAATGATGGGGACATAGCCGTTGCTAACATCAATGATGTTGACAAATGGAGCTTCTTTGAAGCTGTTGACCTTGTGAGAGAGTTAGGATACAAAGAAGATGTTCTCCTATGGTGGATGTCTGATTCACCAGACTATGTAGGTGGTTTCAAGTCACTGAAGGTAGACAGAGATGCACTCCAATGTGCTGAATTTGCAATCAAGCACAACTGCGACATACACATGTATGTTGAATCACTGGCTGGGGAGAAGATTAAGGGAGATTCCAGTGGCAAGGGTTTAGAGGAGGAGACTGAAGGAGCTATTGACTCTGAATCTGAAGATGATGCTCATGGGGTTCGTTTTGATGACAGTGAAGAAGAAAGGGCACATGGAGTTAATGATGGATTTGAACCCGAGGTAACTGCTGAAGAAAATGTTACTGCCCAAAAAGAAGAACCAAGGTTTGGTCTACTCGTAAGGTGATCTCTCCTGCAAAAAGAGCTGCAGCAGGAATAAATTTAGATACATCAAGTGATGAAGACTCACATGATGGTGACTATGAATTGGAAGATAATTATGAGAGTGAGGAGTTGTATAGCACATCTACTGACTGTGAGGAAGATGACTACGGGTTTAACAAGATTAAGTACCCTGTTTTCAAGAAAGAATAGTTAGATAAGAACTATAAATTCAAGGTTGGTTTGGAGTTTAAGTCTATTACTGAGTTTAAGGAGGCTATTTTGGAATATGCAGTATTAAATGGAAGGGAGTTAAAGTACATAAAAAATGGAAAAAATAGGGCTAGGCTTGTGTGTAAAAGTGAATGTGGCTATACTGCTTTGTGTAGTAGAGTGGGTGACAACCACGCGTATAGGTTAAAAACATACAAGGGTAAGCACACGTGTGGCAGAGTATTTAACAATAAAAATGCCAATTCTAAGTGGGTAAGTAAACTTGTTGCTGAAAGGCTTCAGTCAACAAGCAAGGTTAAAATATCTGAAGTCATGGCAGAAATTAGGAGGAAATATGCTACTGGTATCACAGTCAATAGGGCTTGGAAGGGAATCAAGATTTCAAGAGATCTTGTTGAAGGTGATGCAGATAGACAATATTCTCTTCTTTGGAATTATGCTGGAGAGCTTGTGAGAGCAAACCAAGGTAACACTTGCAAAATCAATGTTGATAGAATTCTACTCAACTTGCAACCCAGATTTGGATCTTTCTATTTCTGTTTCAATGGCACAAAGAGAGGTTTTAGAACTGCATGCAGGCCCTTTGTTGGGGTTGATGGATGCCATTTAAAGACAAAATATGGGGAACAGCTCTTAATAGCTGTTGGTCAACAAACTCAAGGGAGTGTTGCTGCTGTTGGTTAACAAACACAAGGGAGACATGCTGCTGTTGGTCAACAAGAAGGACCACAAGTACCTAAGGATGTTGTTGGTGAACAAGCTTCTGTAAATGTGACCAGAGCACATGCTAATGTCTCTGCACAAAGTACCATTGCACAAAGTGCCAAAGCACATGGAAATGTGTCTGCAGAATCTGCTCATGCTGCTGCTGATGGAGGTGAATTAACTCAGGAATCAGTCAGAGTATCTCCAATGGTCAAGAATGCTTTACAAGGTGTATCTATGATGGCCAAAAATGTTAAATATCTTGCTGCCAAGTACAAGTTGTTTCAAGATTAGGATATTAACATAGTAATTTGTATTGACAGTATTTTGTAATGACTGTAGGATGTAATCCCACGTATTTTGTAATGACAGTATTTTGTAAAGGCCTAATGACAGTATGTTGTATTGGCCAATGACAGTATTTTGGTATTTGGTATTGCAAATGACAATTATGATGTTTAAGTTGCCAAAGTGATTGGCTTAATTAATGACAAGTACTATTTGAAGTCTTCAATTGATGGGTAAATTTTGTTTTCTGTTTGTGCATTGGACAAATTTGAAGGTTATGCAAAATCTGTGCTTCAAATTGTGTTTAAAACTGTGCACAAAACAGTGCTGCTGTTTGTGCTTCAATTATGCAGAAATTGTGCACAAAACTGTGCTTAAAATTGTGATTCATTTATGCATTTGTGTATAAAACTGTCTTCAAATTGTGTTCAGTTATGCAGAAAATGTGCTTAAAATTGTAATTCAATTATGCAGAAACTTGTCTTCAGTTTGTGGTTAAAATTGTGCACAAAACTGAAGATTTATTCAACTTTAGCAGGCACATATTTTAGAGAACAACAATAGTAACAATAAAACAAACTTTCATTAATAATTTGATAAATTACAAACACTAATGATATAACCAGCATAACCAAATACATATCCTAGGACCCAATACATGACATTACTTTCCATGATTCCAAGCAACATAAACAGCAAACAGAACCCATGATAAAATCAACAGAAATTGAAGCCCTTGAAACCTAGATGTAAGCCCCTTAATCCTTTCCCTCTCATTAGCCAATTTTGTTTTCAGCTTTTCTTTCTCTTTGGTGCGTGCTTCAATTAGTTTCTCTGCATAATTACAACCTTTGCAGCTCTAAATTTTTGAAGACATTACACCAGTCGTTGCCATTGAAGAAAGGGGATCTCTAAATGTAAAATGTTTCTCACTAAGCTGGTCATCCCACACAAATAACCTGCAGCTGTCTTCTAACATCTAAAACGTAACAACAACAATTAGGGTTTGGGGGTGAGAGGAATGAAAATCAAAAACACAATAAGGGAATACAATACCCGGTGGAGGCTCTTCCAGTAGGGGCGTCCAGGGTTATCTGAAGATCCAGAAATGTGATACTTCATTGTACGCCCACAACCACAAATTGGAAGTCGCTTACGATTCACTGCATTTGATGAAGAATCACGAATGAAAGCTTGATTGTTCGCATCCATGGAGGGGAGGGAGAAGAGGAATCGCGAATGGAGAACAAAGGAAGAAGAAAGAGGAATTAGGGTTCTAATTTAATCTAACTGATGACGTGGCCTCTCCATTCCGCATTTTAAAAAATGAAAATGAATTAAAAATGTCAAATCACACTTCTGTTAAACACATAGGCAATTATTGTACCGTCCATCTAACAGAAGAAACTAAAATAAAAAAATTAAATTTTGCAAGGGATTTTTAAAAAAAAATATTTTGGAGGGGTAAAAGCAAAACACTCTGGTCGGGGATAAAAACATATTTAAGCCGATAGATATTTAGGCCAATAGAAGGAAAAACAGGAAAAGCAACAGATACGACGACGTTGAAGAAGGAACCGTTTTGCACACGAGGCTGCACTGAATCGCGTTTTGGCAATCGAAGAGAGGAAGCAACAGCCAACAATTCTCAGCTTCAGCCCTGGGAGTGTGAAAGAAGCAGCAGTAGTAGAATAAGCAGAAGCAGTTAATTGTAGAAATGTCAGTGCAAGAATACCTCGATAAACACTTGCTATCTCGAAAACTCGAAGATGCCGTCAATGCTGCCGTTAGGGCCAAAACCTCCGATCCCGTTCTCTTCATCGTAATATTCTCATCTCTCAATCTTCTTTTAAGTTTTACTTATTGATTATCGGAATTTCTTACCAATCACTTTCATTTCTCGGATTTGCTTTGTGAGCACAGTCGAATCACATGAAAAAAGGAGTGCAATCTGTGATTACGAAAGTGAAGGCGAGACAGATCCTTGATAGCAGAGGAATTCCAACCGTTGAGGTTGATTTGTACACTAACAAAGGCATGTTCCGTGCTTCCGTTCCCAGCGGCAACTCCACTGGCATGTGAGATTTTCCTTTTTTTTCTAGTCACAATTCATTTACGTTTGATTATCTATACTGCTATCAACGTCTTTGATTTCATTATAGTTCGTTTAGATGCATTGGTACTCTGACTGTGCTACAAATACATTTGAATTAACCTTAATAACTAATTAGAGCTGCATTTCCCATTTTGGAATCGAGTTTGCCTTAAGTCAATGATTGTGTATTGGTTTAGAGTTTTCTTAATCTGGTATCGGTGTTATCGACATGATTCATTGCCTAAACTTTCTATCTGGAATTACCTGTCCAATGTGGCAAGGCTGATTTGTGACTGTAAACTACATTGCCATGTACTGGCGATTCTCTGATTGGGGTCAGCACTATGTTCATATTGACGTTTTTCTGGTTGTTACTTGTTATTTGGTTGCTGTCCAGTTAACTATTATCTTTTATCAATCATAAAACAAGGACTGTTTTGGTTGATGATTCATTTCAGGTATGAGGCCGTTGAGTTGCGGGATGGAGACAAAGGTGTATATCTAGGAAACGGTGTGGCTAAAGCTGTCAAAAATATAAATGAGAAAATATCTGAGGCGCTGATTGGTATGGATCCAACACTACAGTCCCAGATTGATCAGGCCATGATAGACCTAGACAAAACAGAGAAGAAGGTATTTGAACATCTTTCTGCTGCTAACACAAGTGTTTGGTTGTTATTTGTTAAAGTTAAAAGCATGTTGTGTACTGTTATTCCAATGTTTCAAATATTTTACATTTAAGATGAATTTGGCAACTAATTAGTGGGGGAAAACGTCAGCCACCTAGTTGGATAAGGCTTGGTTGTTTTTGTTTCCTCTCTTGCTCTTGTCCGGCATAGGAGTTTAAGCATTCTTTAGTTATATTGATAGATTCAATTCAACACTAATCTGCAAAATGAACATTTTGTTTCAGTTACAGGAAAGGAAAAGAAGTCTATCTCAAATATTTATTTATGCATATTGTAGTTAATATACATGTGTTAGGTAGTGGGTAACTAAGATAAAACTTTGTCAATTTTATTTATAACATTGATCGATGATAATACAACCGGATAATGCTGAGTTGTTACTCTGCTCAGAACCAAGTAACTCACATTGGTAGAAATTATTAGTTTTTGTTCTCCGTATATTATCACTATTATATTCTCCATCCTTTTGTTTTTTTCCATCTTTTTTATAAAGTACATAGTTAGGTTAATAGGAGAATTTTGTGACTGTTGGAAATCTAATGGATTGAGAAAAGAATATCATAATAAAGTAGGATTTTCATTTCAGTAAAATGTTCATAATTATATCTTATATATTAATTCAAGTAAGAATAACACAATTTAGTCAATTAGATCATGCTTAATTTTCTTCAGTTTTAAATTGCCAAATCCACAATATCATTATTTTATGTGAGTTCCAAGTGATTGCTTGTCTTTCTTCCGTTTTTGTCCAGAGATCTTGATGAAGGCAGTCTGTGTAACTGATTCTTATGTCATACATATGTTATGAACAGATACCAATAATGATTTGCATGTTTGAATAAATCGTCTGGAAAGATAGTTCTCCCAAGTTCAGTAAGATTCAATATTTTTTTGATCTGTTTTGTATTTGATATTTTTTTAAAGGGCGAACTTGGAGCAAATGCTATATTAGCTGTGTCCATTGCTGCTAGTAAAGCTGGGGCTGCTGAAAAGGAGGTATGGCTGTTTGTCATTTGATATTTTTTTAAGTTCATGTAACTTATAATCTGGAATAAGTATATTTTTTTTTCTATGAAGTTATAATGAAAATAAAAACAAAAATATCAGGTTCCACTGTACAAGCACATTGCTGACCTGTCTGGAAAAACCCACCCAATGCTTCCTGTTCCTGCCTTTACTGTTATAAGCGGTGGAAAACATGCTGGAAATAATCTGGCCATTCAGGTATAGTTTCTATTGCAGTTTAGTTCCTCAGAAATTCTCATTAGTGTTTCTGTAATCTTACCTCTATTATTTCCTCTTAAGAAACTCATGAAATCATGGTGATTTAAATACTTTCAAACGTGATACTTACATTATGTTTATCAGGAAATCATGATTCTTCCAATTGGAGCAAGCAGATTTGAGGAAGCTCTACGAATGGGCTCTGAGACCTATCATCATTTAAAGGTGATTTTGCTTCTTGTTTCCCCTGTTACACAATCCTATTTTTTTTCTTTCAGTTTTTACTTTCCATGTTGAGATATTTTTTTTTTCATAACTCATTCTTTCTAATGTTCCCAAGCTAGAATAATATCATGTTTAGTTGTGTTGTTGTTCATCTGTCAGGCAATGATTTAGATCCTATGCTATTTCTACACTACTATTGTCTTTAATTTTGATGCTGCTTACAGTTCCTATGGCTTTGATATCTGGTTTTAATTGATTAAGCAAACCAATCTGTTCCTCAGCCTGTACATATCTATTTTTCTTCAGTGTTGGAGCAAAAAATCCTAACAGCCACTTGCAGATATCTTGTTTTAGCTGATACATTTATTTGTATTGTTGATAACAAAAGGGCAGGCTGTTATTACAGAAAAATGTGGGGCACATAACTGTAATGTCGGTGAAGATGGCGGTTTTGCTCCTAATGTCTCCAGGCAAGCTTTTTATGCTATGTACTTTTAGGATTTATACAGCTCTCTAAAATTCTCTACTATTAAATGAATGATATTAAAGGAAAAAAGTCTTGTCTTTAGAAGGAAGGAAAGAAAAAAGTATCTCCAAAACTGCTTTATACAGTATACATCATTATCTAATATAACGACAGTCACACAATGAGGCTGACTGGCGACTTATTTGTTAGTATTATTTCATTTACTATCTGATTTGTTGGATATATAATATATCTGATCCTTGAAAGTATATGATAATATTTTTCTTCTTAAAGTTTATCTACTCTGATGCGAACAGGGTTAATGAAGGGTATATTGGGAATATTCAGAAAGTTTATGAAAGAAAGAAGTGGAAACCAATCATTTGGGGACCACAAGCACACACCACAATCTGATATAACAAATTCTGCCTACGTGGCAGTGAGTGGGAGGGAATGGAAAGAATATTCAGAATGATTTGGAAAGAGAATGTGAGGTATAAGAGGGGGAATGAGTAACTGTTTCATTAGGCTGGTATTGGGGTTGGCTTGGGCTAGGGACTTGGCAATTGGATTGCCATTTTCACTGTTTCATTGTTTTTCATTATCTTTCTTGTAATTGTTCATCTCAATTCAGAGAGATCCTCTGAATTGAAGCTTTTAATACAAGGAGTTCAGTTGTTTATCTTCCTCTGTTTTTGGATACCTATCAAGTGGTATCAAAGCATTCGATCCTAAGTGCTCAAAGGAATATCAGAGAGGCTGTCATGGAGTTTAGGGAAGAAGCATCAGTTCAAAGTGAACCAGAATGGTTGTCATAGCTTGAAGAAATCAGGTGTCTCTGGAAAAGAAGAACGAAAGGAGAGGGATGTCGATCTCATGCTCCGTGTAGAAGGAGAAGAAGAAGCGATGAACTCTCGGAGAAGGATTACGAGATCTATTTAGATATTAAATTGCAGTGGTTGCAACAATTTTATGTTACTGCAAAATCAAGAGCAACAGGAAAAGAAGCTGAGAAAGAACAAGAGGAGAGATGGAATGAAGAGTTCAAGGCAGATCTGAAATTCCAGGAATTAGGAGATGAGGTTTTGGAAAAAGTTGAAGAAATCATGACGAAGATGACAATGACGAAGATGATGGTGACGAAGATGATGGTGACGAAGAGTTAGCACAGAACTCAAAAGGGATTGTGAAACCTGTAACGCACGAGGAATTTGATGGCATCAGAAGAAATGTTGGAAACCTCTTTGTTGCTGTAAAACCAGAAACAGAGAAGGAAAATTATGTTGACGAAGCCAAAACACACTTCGCAAAGGAAATTGTTGAGAACGAAGGCACCAATTGGGAAGGAGAGGTGGAATCTGAAAAGAATGATGATCGCGGTGGTCGAGGAAGGGTGACCGTGAAACGAGATGATAGTGACGAAGATGACAATGACGAAGATGATGGTGACGAAGAGTTGGCACCGGCAGAACTGCCGCCGGAAGAGTCGCCGGTGGAGGCGTTAGGCGGCGGAGCAAATGTGGAGGAGGTAGTGCCAGATCGTGATCTGCGAGAAAGGACACACTCTCTCGTGACTGAGTTATGCGACGGAGAGGGGGTCGTGGAGGTGGCCGGAAGGTTCGGGCTGAGGAAGAGCGACGTGAGGATAGTGATGGAGAACCGCCGCCGGAGAAGCCATCACCGAAACCACCAGAGCCAGAGTCGCCGGAAAATTCAATGACAGGAGAACTGTTGCCGGAGTCGGCGCTGCCGCCGATCTGTTGAGCGGCCTTAGATGAGTTGCGTCATTGTCATGAGTTGCCGTTTCTATCTCACGAGGTTGAACATGACAAAGATGGGAGTAGAGAGACAGCATCTAGGGCAGAATGGGCTCTTAAGGACATGGAGATCAATTTTACTTCAATGGGTCAGGCCCAATTCCTGGTTAGTAACTCTGACCACTTTTATATAAAGAGGGGGGTGTTAAAAGTAATAAGCAGAAGGGGAAAGAAGCTAGTAGGGTCTGATTGGACTTTAAACAAAAAGGACCAGTGTTGTCAATGGCGGATGGCGGTTTACGGCGGAGACCCAAAAAACCGCCATAAACATATGGCGGATGGCGTAACGGTATATGGCGGACGCCATGGCGGACCAATTTTTTAAAAAAATAAAAAAATATATATACTAATACATATGCAAAAAACACTATAAAAATAAAAAAAAATCAAAAAAATAATCCAATCCAAAAACCTATCAATAAATGTCAAAAACCATAGACTTAATTGGTAGAAAATATCATTAGTCTCCATCAAATTGTCATAAACAAGCAACTAAGAACTTAAGAAGTAAGAACCACTTCAAATTAAGTTTAAGACATCAAAATAACAACAAAATTATAAAAAGCAACAAACACACCAAGTAATTTCCACTAATCCTCTTCCCCAACCCCAACATAGTCATTCTCAAAGTTATTAAGTGGAGCATCTCCCTCCCCTTCCTCTTCTTCGGATTCCACAAAATTAACCAACTCATTTTGAGGTGGAAGTTGAAGCCAATCCTCTTCTTCATCTTCCTCTTCCTCTTCAACCACAACCACATGCTTTTTTCCTTTTGAGGTTGAAGTTGGAGCCTCTTCTTCAATTTCTTCATCTTCCTCTTGAATGATAGTAGTCTTTCTTTTCCTCCTTTGCCTAGTGTATGTATTTGTAGCAACCGTGTCCGTAGGCTTTCTTTTCCTTGTTTGTTGCCTAGTATTTGTAGTAGGCTCTCCAATTCCCGAAGCCTCATAAACGGTTTGCCAAGTTAAATTTGGATCATCTTGAAAAACACAATCATCTCCAACATCATTATCATCATCCATCTCTCCAACCATCCATTCATTACACTCGTCAATATCATCGAGTGAAATTGGATCAATTTCATCTCTAATATTATATCTATCCAAGAGTTGTTGGTTGTACTTGACATAAACTAAGTCATGCATTCTCTTATAGTCAAGCCTATTTCTCTTTTTTGTATGAACCTGTAATATAAATATAATAAATATTAAATACTAATTACTTTACTTCTTTTCCTATAAAAAAAGATATATAGAGTTTAGTATATTACTTGCTCAAATACACTCCAATTGCGTTCGCATCCCGAAGCACTACATGTCAAGCTCAAAATTTTGATTGCCAACTGTTGCAAAGTTGGAGTTTGGTGGCCATACATTCGCCACCATTGAGCTACAAGACGGAGAGTATATCTTAGAATTTAGTTATTCATGAACAACTTAAAATAACTAGAGATTTTAGTTTCTTACCAGGAGCAAGGGTGCTTCTTTGTGACTTTGCAAAATCATCTCCAAAGAGGCCACCAACACTCTTATAGATTGGTAACTCAAGTAGAATTTTCTGTTGCACCGCTGGACATCGTACCAACCTCCTAATGCAAACATACAACCCATTGTTAACCTCCAAATCGAACTCCATCTGTGGGTTTCCATAGAATAAATCTGGATTCAACAAGTGACCAGCCGCATGCAATGGGCGATGGAGTTGATCGGTCCATCTTTTATCAATGATTGCAAACACATCTTTGTATCTGATTTCATTGTTGCCAAAGGACTTCATAATTGTTTCTTTTGCCTTCTCCATTGCTTCATAAATGTAGCCCATGGCCGGTTTTTTTTCACTATCAACAAGACGGAGAACTCGAACAAGAGGAGCCATCACTTTAAGAGTATAAAGAACATTTCTCCAAAATGAAACCATATAGACATATTTTGTCGATTCCCTTCCCTTAGGATCCTTTGATAAATTGTTTGTGTTCCATCATTAGAAGAAAACATCATTTTAATGTGATTTTTCTCCTGATAAAGCCTCTCTAAGGATAGAAATGAAGTAGCAAATCTTGTTATTCCATGTCTCACCAATTCCCTCTTGTTTGTGTGTTGTCTCAACAAACTCAAGGTACTAGAATGGCTATAGATGAAACCCACAATTGTAATTCCTCTTTTAATTGTCTTGTTGATCAATGGTAGTTTTCCAATGTCTTCAAGCATTAAATCAATGCAATGTGAAGCACACGGAGTCCAAAAAAGATTTTTCCTCTTCTCTTCCAACAACTTGCCCGCTAAAACAAAATTACTACCATTGTCAGTTATCACTTGAACAACATTCTCTTCTCCTATCTCCTCGACAAGACCATCAAGCAATTCAAATAGCTTATCGCCGGTCTTCACAAAATCAGACCCATCAACAGACTTCACAAAAAATGTCCCAGCAGCAGAGTTGACCAAAAAATTAATAATACCTCTTTGCTTCCGATCAGCCCATGAATCTGACATGATAGAACAACCATGCTTCCTCCATTGGGCCTTATGTGTATCCAACCGACTTTTAGTGATCTTCACCTCCCTCTTTAGGAGTGTAACTCTAAGTTGGTGATATGAAGGAAGAGGTGCATTGGGTCCATATGCACAATAATTTCTCATCATATCTTTGAAGGCCTTCATTTTTGCAACATTAAATGATAAGTTAGCCTGGTACCAAAAATGAGCAGCAGATTGCAATAGATCATCCGTTGTTTGTCTGTCGAAGGTCTCTTTAATGCTGGCTTGTCTCAAAGCCTCTTTTCTTTTTCTTGCTAGTTGGAGGCTTTCTACAAAATACATCCATTGGACCCCTTTTTGTTCTCAGTGCAGCATTAGAAGCGGTGTCTCCATCAAGGTCATCTTCACTTTCATCATATTGAACACCTCCAAGATCCATATTTCTAACTAGATCCATGTCAATGTCATCTAGCGCCGTCTTTTTGCCGGATAACAATGCCAACATCTCCGCTTTAACATCCGCAGGACAAAACTTGCAAGAAGCAACATTGCCTTTTTTTGCCGCTAAATGTTGTTTAGCTCTTGTTATTCCCCCCTTCATGATTTTATTACAATAGTTACAAATAGTTTCATTGGTATCTCCTTCACGACTGGGCTTGACATATTTCCATCCGGGATCAGTTCTGTTGGTATTGGAAGTTAAAGTAACTGACGCCCCACCCGAAGCATGTGAGGAATTTGGTTGAGATTGAGACATAGTCTACAAACTATTAAAACAGACCAGAGAAAACCAATTAACCAAATGAAAACAGAATCAGAATATCAGATTAAAAACATGATTCTGATTAGAAGTTTAGAACAGAAAAAAAAATAAAGTCACAACTCACAACTCACAAACAGAAAAAAAGCTTAAAACAGAAGGAAAAGAAGACAAACAGAAACAAAAAGATTAAAACAAACAGAAAAAAATAGAGAAGAACAGTAACAGATGCAAACAGAAAAAAAAAAAGAAGAGAATAACAAAATAAAACAAGAACAGAAAAAAAAAAGAACAGAGGTACTAAAACAGAGGTTAAAACAGAGGACTGCGAAGAGAGAAGAGAGGAACCTGTGCGAACTGCAAAGAGAGAAGAGAGGGCTGCAGAGGTCACAGTCGCTGCTGGTGGTGGTCGCGACGCTGCTGGTGGAGGTCGCCGTTGTCGTCGCTGGAGAGAGAAGAAGCTGCGAAGGTTGTAACGCAGAAACAGTGTTGTGCGAAGGAGAAGAAGCTGCGAAGGTACTGTTGCGAAGTGAGAAGAAACAGAGTGTGAGAGTTAGGGTTTTTTGTTTTTAACCCTGGGCTGATTCGGGTCGGGTTCATGGCCCAAGTCCTTTTTTTTTTAAAAATTCCGTTAAATCCGATATACGCCGTTACGCCGTTACGCCCGCCATGCGATTAACGTCCGCCATGGCACCGCCTTTGGCATTCCGTTACATATCCGTTTTTGTATGGCGGCGCCGCCAATTTCCGCCACGCCATACCGCCATGGCGCCGCCATAACCGATAATTGACAACACTGAAAAGGACCACACTTCTAACTCAACGTGCCGGGTCCAAAACATGGTTCTTATGTCAGCCCAATTTAATATTGAAGGGAGGGTGTTGCAAGTAGCAAATGAAGCCCAAAATAAAAAGCATCCTCACATTACACTTGTGGCAGGTGCATTTCATGGTATTCTGGAACACAAAGGCACTGGTTGGCCTTCACAGGTATTTCACGTGTATTTTCCCATTTCAAGACAAACACTTATCATAGAAATTTATGTAGTACACATCCATTCTGAAGCACAATCCATATCAACACATATTTGGTATCCACTCTTCATTATTATCCTACTCCAACATTTTTCTCACCAAACTCATTTGAGTAACTCTTCTCAAACTTCTGGCGAAGAGAAGGTGCTTCGAGGAGAAAGGGAAGTGGAGGATAGATTGATTTTGTTCCTCAAGAATCCAGAACACTTGGGCACTAATTTGTTTGATAATGAAGTAAAAGAAGTGGGGGTTGTTAGGGATGACTGCAATGGTTTCCATCTATTATCCTGGTTGCTGGTGGGGGGTTGGTAGGAGTTGTGGCGGTGGATTAATACAATCAATAAATATTCCAATTTTGGTAAAGCCACCACTTGTCCATGAGTGGGATCCAGGTGGCTTTAAAATAGAGGGATGTGATCCAAGTGGCTTTAAAAGAGATAAGAATGATAGCACTAGAGCAATAGAATGCCATGGGAATCAAACAACTCAACACCAGCAGGCCACTCTTCTTTGTCGGAACTCTGATGCGCCATCTCAAACAGCACCTACAGGAACTATAGGCATTAACAAGTTACTCATTGGCTATTTTGATTTTGAGCCAAACCTTGTTTTTGATTTAGTCCCTGAATGTTTTGAACTTCAGCCCGACAGTGACGTGTTTATAAAGCTTAATCCTATTTTTCCTGATTCCCATGCTTCACTGATTCGTGGATTTCAATATTATCAACTCCTGGAAGTTAATGACGCTGTACCATTTGGGCTTTGTAGACTTACTGCCTTGCTCGTGAAGAAAGATTTTATTGATCTTGATAGCATATATGTTCATCTTCTTCTCAGTGATGATGATGCGTTTGAGTGCTATAACCCATTCTCTTCCAATCTTGATGAGGCTAAAAATTTAATGGATAATGAGAAGCAGGGGAATGTTACTATTGATTTCTTTACTGCCTTAGCCATGGAAACTGATGCCACTGTTATGGCTCTAGTAAACGCATCTTTATCTCTTGAAGAATTACAACAACACTAGACTCAGTCCAAGACCACAACAAGATGGTTGAATATCAACAAGGGATTCACAGTAGTTATGGTGTTCAAAGCGAGTCTCCAAGAAGGTCAAGGGCGGTAACAAATTCCAAGCAATCGGATCCCGGTAAAAAGTTATTATTCTCCCATAATTTGCTTAGCTTTGTCATTGTGCTTTATGCTTTGGGATCCGGGAGGAAAACTTTTACTGTTGTTAGAATACCATTGTCTGATCCAACGAATGAAAGTACTCAGGGGCGGACCCACCTATAGCTGAGTTGAACCCCCTGAAAAAAATTGCACTTACCACCTTATATAATTTTTTTTTGAACCCCCTGAAAATTTTAAATTGCACTAGTAGACCAAGTTTTGCACCCATTTGCACCAAAGACCCAACACTCACTTACCCCTCTCTCTCACGCGTTTCATTCTGAGAAACAGAAACTCAGCGAACCATTTTGATAGCTGCCGGCACCACCAAACCAAACGACCACCACACCACCACGGCACCACAGACGACCACCACCACGGCTGACGACACCACCCACCAACGCGACGACCACCCCCACGGACGACCCCTCTTCTCTCTTCTCTCTTCCCGCGAGTCTGAACTCTGAACTCAGCTTTCTCTTCTCTCTTCTTCTGCGAGTCTCAACCAGCAACCCAACAAATTTCATTTCATCTTCTCCTCTTCTCTTTGGTAAGCCTTAAACTGTAATCCCTAATTTATGTGAAAACTGAAAACCCTAATTTTTGTTAAATCCCCAATTGATTTGGTATTAGTATTAGAAATTGCAATTGATTTGGTATATGTGAAATCCCTAATTGATTTGGTATATGTGAAATCCCCAATTGGTTTGGTTTATGTGAAATCCCCAATTGGTTTGGTTTATGTGAAATCCCCAATGTGTATCCAGAGCAAATGTAGAAAGAGCTTTCTCTGTTATGAATATTGTGAAGAATAGGTTGCGTAACCGGATGGGGGATACATGGATGAATGACTGTATGGTGACATACATTGAGAGTGATGTTTTCAATAAAATTGACTCTGAGCTTATTATTCAACGATTTCAGAATATGGAATCACGTAGAGGACAATTATGAAATGTATAATTTATTTATTTAAATATATTATAGTTGTTTTTAATTATATTTTTAGCAAATTGTGTATTTAAAAAATTTGACACCCCTGACCCCGGGGTCCTAGGTCCGCCACTGAAAGTACTTGTGTTAGGACAATTTATGCATGAAGATGTGGAGGTCTTAATCAAATGGAAGCAACATCCCACTTGCGAGCCAATGGAGTCACTAAGGAAATTTCTGAAATCTCACCTTGAGGACAAGGTGAATCTTGAAGGAGGGGGTGTTGATGCGAACATGGTTAATGAAGGGTATATTGGGAATATTCAGATTATGAAAGAAAGAAGTGGAAACCAATCACTTGGGGACCACAGGCACACACCACAATCTGATATAACAAACTCTGCCTACGTGGCAGTGAGTGGGAGGGAATGGATAGAATATTCAGAATGATTTGGAAAGAGAATGTGAGGTATAAGAGGGGGAATGAGTAACTGTTTCATTAGGCTGGTATTGGGATTGGCTTGGGCTAGGGACTTGGCAATTGGATTGCCATTTTCACTGTTTCATTGTTTTTCATTATCTTTCTTGTAATTGTTCATCTCAATTCAGAGAGATCCTCTGAATTGAAGCTTTTATTTAATACAAGGAGTTCAGTTGTTTATCTTCCTCTTTTTTTGGATACCTATCATACTCACTTTTGTTAATATTATTCAAAGCACGTCATTTAAACTTCTACTCAACCATAGTTCTGATATCAAAGATTTTTAGTATTTTGTATAAAATCACTAATTTTTTTGTGAAAATCGTGCTTGAATAATGTTGTATTACTAAATATGTTGCGATTAGAGATCTTATGTCATAATTTTTCTTTATGAAACACATCATTCCACTCTAAAATGATTACTTTTAGAGATGTTGCGATTTTATGATCTTATTCCTTCTTTTGAGCTGACTCTTTTAAAATATCATCAGCTTTAATGAAGCCTTGGATCTTGTAAAGGAGGCTATTAGTAGAACTGGTTACAATGAGAAGATAAAGATAGCACTTGATGTTGCCGCTACAAATTTTTGCATAGGTAATTATAATTTTCCGTCCTTTATTTGCTTTTTGGTTCTTGGAAAAATGGAATTTGGTGATTCTTGCATACTCTATTATTACTTATTGCTCTTACATTGAGAAACTGTAATTCCAGCAGTGTAATGAACTGTTTTACAGCATCATTTACGAAAAAATAAAAAGCAGTGTATTTCAATAATCTTAGTCTAGCTCATAGTTATAGAAATATCAAATCTTATTTGTCAATAATAGTACTTCAATAATGATATGAATTTCGAAGTCTATCGAGTTACTTTGGGTTTACATACATATGAAATTAAGAGAGAGTAGGTTTGGAAGTGTGATAGATAAGTGGAAGGTTAAAAGTTTAAAGGTCGTTGGATGAAGCACAAAGTGTAATGGTTAGGAGCTGTAATAGTGTAATCTTTATAGCTTGTACTAGTCATCACACTTAATCATTTTAGTGTCTTATTTCTAATATTAATATTTTGCTTGAATACATATAAGTTGATGCAAAGTAGTGAAATATTTCACTGTTTTCTTCTTTTTCTAATCCTAACACCTTTCTTCTGTGAGGCATCTCTCACCTCTAGTGCTTTTTGGAACCTTTTACGTTTCATCTTTAACTAGTTCATGCCGTTTCCCTGAAATAGGTAAAAGATATGATTTGGACTTTCAGTCTCCTCAAAAGTCTGGACAGAATTTTAAGTCAGCAGAGGATATGATAGAGATGTACAAGGAACTATGCACTGGTAAATCAGTCTATCTTACCCCTTTCCTATTGAGGAGGTTATAAATTTATTAAGCTCTACTTCATGTTTATTTTTGAGCTTTCTTTCTGAATTTGTAGAGTACCCAATTGTATCAATAGAAGATCCATTCGACAAGGAAGATTGGGAACATATCAAGTACTTCTCGAGTCTTGGAATTTGTCAGGTATTATTTGTTGAGAAATTAATAGTTTATTGGAATTTGTTAGGGAGTATTTATAAAGTTAATAATTTGTCTAAGTTTATGTGCATTCAATCTCTGTCCTGCTTATGTTGTGATGCCTAAGATTGATGCTCTAAAGTAGTCCTCACTGTTTTGAAGATTATTGGATATATTAATGAAATTATGACAAACTGATTGTTAGTGTAGCAATGCCACATTGACACATTAGTATGTTAAATGCGGAAGGGAAGGAAAAAAGATGTAATACAAAAATCTTTTTGTAACCTTATTGCGGTTGAGCATTAGAAAGGTTGTTCATATGTTACCCCTGAGGTGTTTTGTTGATCTACTCAAAGTTGTCAAACTCGAGAGTCTACGTAAACTCATGGAGCATAGGTAGACTCGGCTCGTAGACTTGACTCGTAAACTCGTAAGAGTCTACCTACTATCAAATAAACCTATAAATGGCATACATGCATGATATAATATAGGTTAGCACAACAATAATTCAATATTTCAACTCCACAAAAAAGCAAAGTAGCAAACCATGATATTAAAGTGGGTTAGTGCATTATCACTACATAAGATCATACCTCATTAATGACTAAATTATACATAAATAAATTCATAAAAACACATATTCTTAAAATGAAAATAATCAAAAAATAGAGCTAATTTGACCTAACACTCATGATGTTTAGTTCAATATTTTATTGGGTAGTTGAATAAAACAAAATAGAAAAATAGTATTGAAAATGCAAAAGTAACTTTATAAATCCAATATATACTACAGAAAATAGGTAATTCAACCTAAGTAGCTACCAATATTGACCAATAATTACATTTAAGGCCTAATCAAATGTAAAGTTGTAGACTTATAAACTCGCGATAAAATCGAGAGTTTACCGATTCTATCAGAGTTTACTTAACCTCGTACGAGTTTACGAAAAAGAGAGTCTAGCTACTAGTTGACTTGTTTTTGTGATCTAGACTCGTAAACTCGTAAACTCGTAAGAGTTGACTCAAGAGTTTAACAACCATGGATCTACTGGCTACTGATTAGAACTTATGTTTTTATGTTTTCCATTCATTTGAATGGTTTTGCAGGTTGTTGGGGATGATCTCTTGATGTCAAATGCAAAACGCATTGAGAGAGCAATAACCGAGTTCGCGTGTAATGCGCTTCTTCTTAAGGTAGCTGAATAGTTTCAATGGACTTTCAAGGGGTTGGTTTGTCTAATAAAGAAGTTAATCTTATTTTTCAATTTGTGTTAACATGAAGAGGTTTCCATTTTTTTTGACAAAAGGTTTTCTATTTTTAATAATGCTAAATCTAGTTGTTGATGGAATGGAAACTGTCCGGTTTCATGATTAAGTTGAGGCATTTAATATCTTCATATTTAGGAAAAGGTTGCTTTTTAGTGCAAATACAAGATCATAACTTAGAAGGCTAGTTTATATGAAAGACAGAAACATAAACGTGAATTACCAGTAGTTTAGTTTCACCACATTGTGTACAGTTCACACGGTTTTTCCGTTTCATTTAGGAGGGTATTTTAATCCTCCTCTCTTGTACTTTCCTTCTATTTTGTTGAAGAAAAGAAACACGAAAATGTGATGATTTCTGATTGTAATCTAGGTCAACCAAGTTGGAACTGTTACAGAAGTCATTGAAGTGGTAAAGCAGGCAAGGGAAGCGCATTGGGGGGTTGTGACGTCTCACAGATCTGGGGAAACTGTAGACTCTTTCATTGCTGATTTATCTGTTGGCCTTGCTGTTGGTCAGATCAAAGCAGGAGCTCCTTGCAGAGGAGAGCGGTTAGAAAAGTACAACCAGGTCTCTTTCCTGTTCTTTTGCTGATGGTTTTACTACATTGTTATAGATAATGGCCACTTCAAAATATTTACAGCCATGTTTTTTAAAATTAATCCCACCATTAGAAAAAAGATGTTGGTTTCTGCAATAGCTGGTATATAATCCCCACCCATCTGAAAAATGATGCAGCTACTTCGAATCGAGGAGGAGCTGGGAGATCAAGCAGTTTATGCTAGTGAAGATTGGAGGCAGTAAGACCGAACAATTTCTTCAGGGTTGATTCTTGAAATATGCTTTTCTTCCAAGTTTGATGTATGATTGTCAAAAAAGGTTTTCGAGATGTATAATTTTGATATATATTTTTTCAAGATGGATAAGGGATCAAATGTCAATCTGGTTAGATATATCCTCCTATAATATTTTAATGATAACAAACTCTACCTAGAGGATGGAAGTTGATCACATGGCTATATATAGGTGTTATTGCAAATTCTCTCCTATGTTGTTTTATTGATAACAAACTCTATTGAATAGTTGTTCAGAAAAAAGGCTACTGAATATGCCTAACAAGCTGTTTGGATCCACGTCCAGTTTTGAGATTTTTGCGTCTCAATGCACGTTAATGAAGATGCTAATGTGTAGATTTGGACTTGCCACGCATCTTGCATTAATTGCCGTGATTTCAAACATAGCTTAAGTCATCTGTCCTCTTTATCTATTTACCATTTCCTTAGGTGTGTGTGTGACTAAGAAAGAACGAGTTAAGGATCGAACAAAAACACTCGGAAATCAAAACAGAAAGACTCTAGAGGACGATGTTTTCAGAGTACGTTTATGAAGAATTGAAGTGTGTGTATGTGTGTGTGTGTGAGTGATGCAACTGAATAGGATCAATGTAGATCTATCAAGAAAGAAGCTTACAAGAGCCATATGTGAAGAAGCACCAAGTTTGCCAATAATGGACGTTTGCTAAGGAACCACAAAACCAAGACATTATAAATACTACGAGAGAGTAGGATTAGACGACCATCGTCTAGCATAAAAAAGATGTTCTCAATCTAACAAGTTATATCAAGACTGACTCTCAAAGCTTTGGTGATTTGAAGACTTGGAGTAGAGGATGAGCATAACAGAAGTAGAGGAAGATCAGGTCAAATATAGAGGATAAGCAGGATGAGCATAACAATTGTGGAAGACAATTGTGTGGTGCTTCACTTGCGTGCTATTTTACCAATATTGGAAAGCTCCACATAAGGGGACTTGTAGTTGTAGTCCAAGTTGAAGGGTGAATTAGGATCAAATATTTGTGTTATTGTGATATTCTTACATTCTATAATTGCATGAGCATTGTCCAAGTGATAGTTTCTATTTTACTATCAAAATTTGAAAGTTTTTTTTTTCCGAAAAATTTAACTAAAGACACGCAACTATTGTACCCTAATTTTATTCACTCTATTTTAATTCGGTGAGTTTATTGTTTAGCGTTTAGTTTTTGCCTTTACTAAGTTCGTTCCCTCTTTAAAAACGTTCGGCAATTGCAACAAAATATTCACGACTATTAACTAAAAATTTTGGGTCAAACCCGCGCACCAAACTACAAGCCTAATTTGCTAAAAAGGCCAAAATTAAAAAAAAATCTAATTTTTGAATAAAAATGTACTTAAGTTGCACATACACAAAATATATAAAAATCACATAAATTTCAAAAAAGTAAATAAATAAATAAACAGAATATAGACATAAAAATTATAAAATTAAAAGGATAATAAATAACTACAGAATATAGAGATATTACAAACAATACAAAAAATACTTTAATTACATAAGACAGCGAAAATGAGGATAACAAAATATTACAAAAATTAAAAAAAAAAACAGAATGCAAAGTATATTACAAAAAAATTAAAAAGAATTGATATTATGCATAAAAACTAAAAAGTAAGACAACAGCGAAAATTAAAATTGAACCCTTCCTTTCTAATTTAACCCTAAAGCTAAAATTAACTTGAAAAAGGAAAAAAAATCAAAGTCAATCAAGATAATAATTAGTATCAATCATCCCCAATTACAATCAAATTCAACATTAATTCTGGATTCTAAACAATATTATAAATTATAGGCTAAATAGCACTTTTGGTCCTTTATCTTTGCTCCAGATTTCACT
Source organism: Astragalus membranaceus (assembly GCA_039519185.1). Lineage (NCBI taxonomy): Eukaryota > Viridiplantae > Streptophyta > Magnoliopsida > Fabales > Fabaceae > Astragalus > Astragalus membranaceus. Next base: position 181,494,388 of record CM076849.1, read on the forward strand.
TTGGTCATTTATCTTTTTTTTGGTCCGTTTTGGTCCTTTATCTTTCACTTTCGTTTCACTTTGGTCCTTTATCTTTTTTTTGGTCCGTTTTGGTCCTTTATGTTTCATTTTCGTTTCATTTTGGTCCCTCATGTTATTATTTAATTCAATTAAACCATTAAAACAATTAAAACAATTAAAACAAAATTATTTTAAAACAATTGGTGCACTGAAAATGTTGCATAAAACGAAAATCAACATTTTATTTAGTAGTAATTCATTAATTTCTGGATTCAACAACAACATCAACATTAATTTCTGGATTCAACAACAACAACGTCAGTTTTGTGTGTTTGGATTCAACAACAACATCATCATGTTATTTAACAACAACAACATTAATTCCACATCGTCGGTTTTGTGTGTCTGATTCAACAACAACCATTCGCTCCCATCTTTCAACAACAACAACCAGATCTGTATTTTTTCAATATTTTTTGGATCTGTATTTTTTTTCAATCTTCTTCTCCAATCAGACACACAAATTCCTCTTCTTCTTTAGATTCACAAATTTCTCTTCTTCTTCAAACTAGACAATTTCGTTCAGATTCAGAAATGGGTTTCGTTCAGATTCACAAATTCTTCTTCTTCTTCTTCTTCAGATTCACAAAATCAAAATCACAATAAAACGAAATCGAAACCCAGAAACGTGTCTAAAAAACCCAGAAACGCGTCTTTGATTTTCGTTTTTGATTTCAGAATATGGGATTCAGATTTGTTGTTGGGGGTTGACGAAAAGGGGTTGAATGTTGGTGATTTTCAGATTTGTTGTTGATTTGGGGGTTGAATGTTGATTTTCAGATTTGGGGGTTGAATGTTGATTTTGAGGTGTATTGTGGTGGTCGACGGTTGTGGGTGGTGGTTGACGGTGGTGGGTGGTGGTGGTTGGTGGTGGACGGTGGGGGGGGGGGGTTTATGTTTTATTTTTTTAATTGTTTTAATTGAATTAATTGTTTTAATTGTTTTAATGTTTTAATTGAATTAAATAATAACGTGAGGGACCAAAATAAAACGAAAATGAAACATAAAGGACCAAAACGGACCAAAAAAAAGATAAAGGACCAAAGTGAAACGAAAATGAAAGATAAAGGGCCAAAACGGACCAAAAAAAAGATAAATGACCAAAGTGAAATCTGGAGCAAAGATAAATGACCAAAAGTGCAATTTAGCCTAAATTATAAATAGGACAATGATTCAGAAATAAGAAAAACAGAGTAAGAAATCCTAAGAATTTTCATTCACCTTCTAAAAGATTAGAAGTTCCACATTAGAACCCTAATCAATTGAGTGCAAACAAAAAAACAGTGAACATAAAGGGAAATTGGATCATTTTTAAGGGGTTGGTTTGTCTAATAAAGAACTTAATCTTATTTTTCAATTCGTGTTGACTTGAAGAGGTTTTCCATTTTTTTGACAAAAGGTTTTCCATTTTTAATAATGCTGAATCTAGTTGTTGATGGAATGGAAACTATCCCGTTTCATGATTAAGTCGAGGCATTTAATATCTTCATATTTTGGAAAAGGTTGCTTTTTAGTGCAAACAAATACAAGATCATAACTTAGAAAGCTAGTTTATATGAAAGACAGAAACATAAACGTGAATTACTTGTAGTTTAGTTTCGCCACATTGTCTACAGTTTACACGCTTTTTCCGTTTCATTTGGGAAGGTATTTTAATCCTCCTCTCTTATACTTTCCTTCTATTTTGTTGAAGAAAAGAAACACGAAAATGTGATGATTTCCGATTGTAATCTAGGTCAACCAAGTTGGAACTGTTACAGAGGTCATTGAAGTGGTAAAGCAGGCAAAGGAAGCTAGTGGTTGCTTATGTTCCAGCTCAAGCACAAGTGGCTGACATACTTACTAAGCCTCTCAGCAAGCTTCATTTCTGCCACTTCAGAGACAAGCTAGAGTACTCAGTACTGTTGAGCTTGTGGGGGGAATGTTAGACAATATAAGTATTTTGTTCGATTGGCCGAGATACCCTTTCGTCTAATTGAGCGTATGCTTTCGTGATTGAGCCTGATTTCAGTAACTTGTTCTAATCAGGCCTAACTTTGGTAATTTGTTGTAGTTGGGCCTGTTTAGTTTTTTGTTTGGGTTGGGCCCAATGTAGTCCTTTATCTTTTTCCATTTAGTCAAAAAAGCCATAAAAATAAAAAATAAAATTACAAAAAATTATTTACAACATTACAATAATTAAAAAATTGTACAAAAATTAATATTACAAAAATACCAAAAAATTACAAAATAAAAAATTACAAAAAATGCAAAAAAAAAGACAACGGCTACTGCGTTTCAGTGTTATTCCTTAGTAAGCAAGGATCTACCATTCTCCAATTCTCCAACCCTAAGCCCAATGGGTTGTGCTTGCTGGGCAAGTCTCCAAGCATATGAAACAGGAAATAAAGATCATGAGAACCAGAAAAATTAATTTCTAAAACCCTAAAGCTTGCCTATAAAAGAAGGATAATTATTCACACAGCAAGAGAGCAGAAGAAGATTCAGAAATCACTTAAAAAAAGATTTGGGCTTCATATCAAAACCCTAATCACCAAAACGCTGAGTTCCAACTTCCGAGGAGTGGCCAAGTTTATTCAGAAACGTGTGAGCAGCAGTAGCAGTAACTTAGAATAGCAAAAAGAGAATTTTCAGAAGCTGGAAAAAAGGTTGGTCAAATTCGTTTGTTTTAAAGAGCCACCGTTAAGAAGTGAGGTTGTTGAGTATATGCTAGTTTCGCGTGAAGTCGTGTGGATTATGCGAAGATTTAGAGTTGGAAAAAAGAGCCACCGTTAACAAGTGAGGTTGTTGAGTATATGCTAGTTTCGCGTGAAGTCGTGTGGATTATGCGAAGATTTAGAGCTAATTTTGAAAGGGTTAATGTCTTTGTGAATGGTTTGGTTTGAATATACACTCAATTTGATGAGATATGCACGCGGAAAACTCCTATTTCAATTATCATAATCATTTCCCTGGTTTTTTGTATTGTGATAGTTCACCCTCAACATTTTCTTGTTTTTTCTTGCATGTAGATTTGCATTTGTCTCATGTTCGTACCGCAAATATATATGAATTAGAAAAAGACTTTGATCCAATCCCATCTGATTATGAGGAATAGATATGATAGGTTGAGAATTGTTACTGGGAAATATGGCATTAATGGTGATATTGCTACTGGAGTTGAAAGATTGCAATCTCTTTTGAGCTCTATGGTAGGCGAGGAATAAAACAATTTTTGACGGTGTCGTGGCGAATGTTAATACCATTACTAATCACATAAAAGACATCTCATGGGGTTGGTTCATGGCAAGAAAGGGTAGTAAAACAAAGCGGTGTTACAAAGAGTGGCTGAACTGCCCGTTGGGATGCTTGATATCTATATAGATGGGAATTGAAGGTAGATGGAAGCTAACATAGTTATGCTAAATATAAGTAACTAATGCAAATAAAGGAAAAATGGTGTAATATGAGTGTGGAAGGCTTTAAATTAATTGGATCGGTGTGATATAAGGGGGCACGAAACTGGTGTTGTTATTGATGGTTATATATGGAGTATAGTACATGGAAATTATATGTTGCAATCACACAATCCGAGACGGTGGAAAGGAGTGGTTGAGCGGAGAGTTTGTTGTGAAGGCGCGACATAGAACTCATGGCATTGGGGTGATGGCGCAACACAGTAATCATGATATTGGGTGATTGTGTTTTATGTTTTTCCTAGGCGAGTATATGTGCTTCGAAAATGCAGGTGTATCAGTCAGTTACAATCTGGTTCTGATTTATAAGTCGGGGCATTAAAGAATACTTAAGATAATCATTATGGTCAAATTCTTTTAGTTTTTATAACAACCAGAAGGGGGAAAACATACAAAATTAGTGAGGAGAGAATGAGAATATGCATGCATAGCGAGCCCTTTTACTTTTTTTCCTTTTTATTAAACTAGACCATTACCCGTGTGTTGCATGGGGGAAAAAGTTTTTTGTAAACAATAAATTATTTTGTAGAAAAATGTAGAGTTTTTGCTAAAATAATATATTTTGTCTTTTTTACTATAGAAAAATGAAAACAATACTCAAAATAGTAGCTTAAAGGCAAAATAAGTGTTAAACAAATTTGAACTGATCTATAATGAACGGTGTTGTACCATGACGAATATAACAATAAAATGAATACTATCATATAGTTACTTGAGTGATTCAAAAGAAAAATATGGAAATACGCATGCGTATTTTCATTCTCCTCAATAATAAATTGTAAATCATTCAACTAATTAATGTCTAGGGCATTATTTATATTAGTTAGGAAAAACAATGAAAATACGCATTTCCTTTCCCTTTATGTTTTTTCCTTTCCAAGACTTATATGTTACTTTTAGTTTTGTTCGGTAGTGAATAAGCAAAATCAATTGGTTGTAAAAAAAAAGCAAAATCAATTCAAAGTTTAAATAATTGTATATATATATATATATATATATATATATATATATATATATATATATATATATATATTAAGGGTGTGTTTGGTTAAGAAGAGAAGTTGGGATGAGAGAAATAGATGGGAGAGAGAGAGAGAGAGAGAGAGAGAGTAAGCGTGAGTGTAACACCCCGGTTTTTCTTACATAGAAAATACCAAAATATACAGCATAGCATACATCAGAGATAACTTCCTGTCATTAGATATTGAACACAAACTAAAACTTGATAAAAATTCATCAAGCGATTCCTCATAGCAATAAATAAACCTCCCATCATCCTAGTATTCAATATCCAATACAGAAATAGCGGAAACGATTTATAACTTCTAATATCAATACAAGTTATAACATCGAAAATACAATGACAACAACATAAACCCTCAACTAAAGCTTCACATCTTCTTTAGGTTGCACCATAGCCGTGCCTCGCCGACTTTTCCCGTTCTCTGTAAAAACCACAAAACATGAAGGGTGAGATAACATTATCTCAGTGAGTCCTATCGAAACCCCTTACTAACTCTCTCGGTTCATTATGCCTTTTTTAACTCGTAGCCCTAATAAGCGACTACGTGAAACCTCTTTGCCTCTTTTTAACTCGTAGCCCTAATAAGCGACTACATGAAACCTCTTCTTACATTGTTTAGCATATCACCGAGAACCATTTTCTATTCCCGGTGAACCCATTCCACTGACCATTCTCTATCAAGCGGATTGACCATTTTCTATCAAGCGGATTCCACATGGGCCTAGGTTCATAGGGCTCATGACTTCCCCTCCCCTAGTACACTAACCTCTTTATTAGGGTCGTCACCCTAGACCTCTATTTATATAATTTATATAAATACACCCGCATTGGGCCGTCTCTTATACCTGACAGGAACATAGCATAACCTCGACCTCAACCCCAAGGGACATTTTAGTCTGTTTTTATTCTTTCGTGACATTATCTCACTCGTGGTTACTAACTTTTATTAACGTAACATAGAACATCCTCATCATATCAACAAAACATAACATAATCACAATCAACATCAACACATAGGGTTGGGGAAGGAATTGGGAAATGTTTGGAGTCAAAAGGAGTAATCCTGGAAACAGCAGAAAACACGGCTCCCAGTATTTTAAAACAATGCCAGTGTTTTAAAACACTGGTGCCCGTTTAAAACATGGCCGTGTTTCTGCATTTTGAAAATTTTGCGCAGAAACAGACTAAAACACGGCCAGCCGTGTAATAAAACATGGCCATGTTTTCTACAGACAGCCAAAATCCTGCACTACGAAAACAGTGTTTTTAAATTCGTTTCTTCGCCCTTTTCGATTTCGCTTCAATCCCAAATACTGAATCCAGCCCAATACTTCATCATACCAATAATACTTCCAATCAAGAATACAATCAAATCATCGTTTAACTTCAATCAATGGCAATGACATGAGTTTCCAAAAAAGGCACGAACACAAAACTTTTACGAAAACGGTTTTTAACTCAATTTCGAGATGAACACCAATCAACCAAATTCCAGAAACACGCAATATTTAGTTCTGAAACGAAAACAAAATCCTAAGCGAGTTAGAACTCACCGTAGTGTGATGAAAATCACAACCGAAACAAACAAAATTTAAACGACCACGAGACCTCACGAACGATCCCCGAAAGTGACTCCTATGCTCCAACAACGCCCAAACTCGCTTCCTTTGCTGCTCATATCTTCACAATTTCGAAACCAGCAACCAAAAACCCCCATCTATAGATCTTCAATTTGCAATGTAGCTTCCAAAGACAACTAGAACTTACTCCAATTGGTCCCACAACAACATGCAAGGCTTCTAAAGCTCAAAGCTCCACTTTGGAGCTTCAAGGTTCAACAATGGTGAATTGAGTTGGAGAAAGAGGTTGATGAAGATGTTTGTATCGGTAGATAGTGGATGAAAGGCCGACTTCAATGGTGTTAGAAATCAAAACATGCATAAAGGAATCAAGGATTTCTCTCCTCTCCATTCCTCTCTCACTCTCACTCCCAAGTTCTTTCTTTTTTCCAATTCTGTTTTCAGCACTCAATGATGTTGCGTTTTTGTGTGGTAGGGTCAGCTGGGGTATAAGTGAGCTGAGGGAAATTAAATGGGATGGAAAAGACAATTTTGCCCTCACTACCAATTACTCTCTTAATTCATTTCTAATCACCCAATTATCCCACAACTCTCCTAACTATTTTAATTTAGCAAACCAGTCCATAATCAATCATCTCATAATTAATCAATCTTGCTAATTAATTAATTATGACTCTTGCTAATTAATTATTTATAACTTCTTGCTAATTTCAATAAAGGAAATTAGCTAAATTGGGGATGTTACAGTGAGAATAGAGTATATTAGGGTCGGTGGGGGAGCTTGTTAATTTTTTATGCGGGACTAAATAATAGAGTAATGTTTTATAGGCAAAATGAATTTCAATAAAAAAGAATAAAAATACTACTCCAATCGTAACAAAATGTAAGCAAAAGTTCTATATTTGGTTTAAATAAAAATCAAATATATACTTTTTTTGTTTAAATTTTGTTACAATCTATAACTACAGAAAATTTCATCGAATACTAGTTTTATACGCTACATGCCACTTATAAAAAAAACACTACATGCCAAAATAGAATTGAAATATTAAATGAGAATAAGCTAAAAAAATAACCAAATTATTATATGCAAATTAAAAAGAACACAACCAAATTATTATAAAGTGAAATTTATAAGATGAAATACTCTTTTAATAAAATGATTTTTATTAGACCTATTTTTAACTTATTATTTTATTTTTGGGGTAGCAATGACTGACTAGCCCATCCACATGAGAGGAGTCACCCCCCGATTAGAGTGTCATTTAATTAGTTAGTAAAGTATTTATTTTAGTTGTTTAATTAGATAAAGTTAGGGTGAACAAATTACGGATAAAATTGGAATTGTGACGACTTAGAACTCATTTCCTCTTTCTTTCTTCCCATTCTTGTCTCTTGGATAGAAATTAAAATGTATTAAATTAATCTTCTCCCTTTCTCTCTATTTTATTTCTCTTATAAATCAAAAACTACAAAGTCATTCTCATGAATCTATCAAATACCACACAGGAGCCAATTTATCAATGAAATCCTTGTTAAAACGTGGGTGAGGCAACAAACTCTCAGATTTGTTGCATCAAAGCTGAGAAATTCCAAACCACCGTTAACAAGCGAGGTTGTTGAGTATATGCTAGATTTGCGTGAAATCGTGTGGAGCATGCGAAAATGCAGAGCTGGTTTTGAAAGGGTTAATGTCTTTGTGAATGGTTTGGTTTCTATATACACTAAACTTGATGAGATACGTAGGTAGAAAAATCCAATTTCAACGGTTATAATAATTTCCTTGGTTTTCTTTATTGTGATTGTTCACTCTCAACATTTGTTGCTAGCAGCATTTTCATGTCTTTTCTTGCATGTGATTCAGCAACTTAGAAAGAAGCCAAGAGAACTATCTCATTTAGATTTGTATCTGTCTCATGTTCATACAGCAAGTATAGATGAATTGGAAGAAGAGTTTGATCCTATTCTGTCGAGTTTCGGAGACATTATTATGAGGAATAGATGTGATCGATTGAGAATTGTTGCTGGGAAATATGTGGCATTGATGGGTGATATTGCTACTGGTTTTGAAAGATTGCAGTCTCTTTTGAGCTGGCGGGATCCAATAGCTACAATGTTGCAACCAATTAGTTATGAGTTTGTGTTTAGTAACTGGGACTTTGAGTTTGTCTGTTCCTTTCCAAGTTATTTTCCTTGTATGGTTTCTTTATTTGGTAAGACATCCTATATATCGTTCACCCTTCCCTGCATTTTATAAAAATTGGCTTAGAAGGATGCCTTCAAAATTAGATAGCATGATCTGAAAGTATAACTCTCTTGTTCTTTATTTATTTATTTGGGGGAAGAGTCAAAACTGATGTAGATGCAACTTGCTTTGTTCGTTGTTTTTATAATGATTATCATTTTATTTAATTTTATTTTCTCCGCAATTAGTTGATAATTGTTTTGTGGTGTATGAGTGAGTGCCACAGTGGCACGTTAGTGTTGGGGTTATCTGAGCATTTCACCACTCTCACATAGTCTCACTGCATAAGTTGCAGTTCACAGAGAAAGAAGAAGATGAATATTGAAAGAGAACTGAGTTGTGTATTGCTATTGCAGAATGAGTTTTTGTTACATCGGTATAACTCTTTCTCAACAAACTAAATGTAAATTGAAATTACCCTAAACTCAAATACACATTAAATGCAAACTAAAATGTAGGTAAATGTAAATCAACTCTAATGACAGTAACACAGTAAAAACTAACAGTTACCATTTGAACACCATCCCTTAACTCATGGTTCCAAACATAACAATTCCAAGATCTCCCCTCAGCTTCATGAACTGATCTGTTTTGAGCCCTTTGGTCAGAATATCAGCAACCTGCTGCTGTGTGCTGTAGTGACAGACCTGCGGTACCCCTTTGTGCACTTGATCACGCAGAAAGTGAAATTTAGTCTCTATGTGCTTGCTTCTCCCGTGTGAAACTGGGTTTTTAGCAAGCATAATAGCAGATTTATTATCAATCATGAGTAGGAATGACAATGGGTACCCTATGGGCAGGGTACTATAGTGCCCGTACCCGAGCCCGCACATGTATGGGCAGGGTACTATAGTGCCCGTCCCCGTACCCTCTGGGCACCAAGTGTCCATGGGCATGCCCATTATCCGCACTTTAACAGCAAAAAATAATAAATAACATTAAAAACATTATAATTTAATTTAAAAAGCCATTATTTTTTGTATCTACTAATTACAATATTACACATGATAACATTTAGTGAATTAAAAACATCCAAAATATTAGTAGTTTGGATTTATCTTTTTAAAGTTGGATAGACTTAAAACTGTAATAATAGTAACTATATATATATATATATATATATATATATATATATATATATATATATATATATATATATATGCGGGTGCGAGCCCGCGCCCATGTGTGCGGGTAATTACCCGCCCGTTTGCGGGTAATTTTTGCGGGCACCCTATGGGCATGGGCTCAATTGCCATCCCTAATCATGAGTCTTATTGGCCTCTCAATATTGATCTTCAACTCAGTCATCACAGATTTCAACCACAGTGCTTGACATGCTGTTGTTGCACCCGCAACATATTCGGCTTCACAGGATGACAATGCAACCACAATTTGCTTTCTTGAATACCAATCTGAGTCACCACACCAATCTGAGTCAGAATACCCCAGCAATTCACCAACATTTTGATCTGGTTTTGATGGAAACAGCAAGCCATACATTAGGGTACCTTTCACATATCTGAGTATCTTAGTTGCAGCCAAGTAATGAGACATTCTTGGCTTACTCATAAACTTGCTGACAGCACCTACAACAAAGTTTAGGTCTGGTCTGCTGTTACACAAGTATCTAAGTGAACCAACCAGTTGCTTGAACAATGTGGGATCAACACTTTCACCATCATCATCACATTCCAACTTCTGATTAGGTTCTGCAGGAGTTACTTCCACCTTACAGTCAATCATCTTGAATCTTTTAAGTATTTCTATGGCATATTTTCTCTGGTGTAGCACTATTCCTTTTGAAGTATAAAGGAATTCCATTCCTAGGAAGTATACCACTCTTCCTAGATCACTCATTTCAAACTCCTACATCAGTTTCTTCTTTACTGCACTTATTTCAGCAGTAGAATTCCATGTCAACGGAATCTCGTCAACATAAAGACAGACCAGCAACATATTATCATCACTTCTAAGCACTTCCCTCACTCTACAAGCCGGCTTTGTGGGGTTGAGTTAGGCCCAATCCACATTTTAAGAAAGATAATTAAAATTAGTTTTATTAAACATATATTTTTTTTGGTTACCATGTCATTGGTGCACAGTTTCCATCGACTTTGCCAATGACTAATCTATGTCGGGGAACCTGGCTGGCCACAAGTACTCGGCTTTGCCAGCCCGTGTAGTTCTCCCCTCCCAATAGAGTTTTTGCCACACCCAAGATATATAATTAATTCTTATAAATTAATTCTTACAAAATGTAATATTGATTCTTATATAATATTATTTATTATACATATATAATTAATTATTATAAATTTTTAACTTATATCCTTTGATAAGGTAATATAAATTCTTACAAAATGTAATATATTCATAAAATAATTAACTTTCTAACAATAAATAATATATATTAGTACTTGGTAAGAGGCTATTTGCATAAAAAAATTAAGGATTAGTAAAAGCCTTTTTTTTTGAAAAATGGATAAGTAAAAGCTAATCATTCAATCATATAGACATTTAAAAGGTTTTTTATTTTTGACAAACACTTAAAACGTTATGTGAATTTTTTTTATCAAAATAATAATGTGGCTCTATTATTTTAATATTAATCAATCAAGATTAAATTGATGAATCAACATCCTGGTTTCCAAGTAAATATGAGCTATCATAAGCTCAAATAAAAATATGAGCTATCATAGCAAATAAAACAAAAAAATACACTATCATTGATCTAAAAAGCATATTAAAAATAGAAAAATGTTAGTGCAAACTTTCTGAAAACTCTCTTTGTGCATACTATCATATTAATCAAAACTAAGTGAGATCCATTGACCATATAATATGGAGTAACCCATTTACAAAAATAGAAAAATTCACTTCAATTTTATTACAAGAGAGTTTATTTAATAATAAAAAAAGATTTATGTTTGCCCATTTAGAAAAGCAATAGAAAATGTGTTTTAAGATGGTTGGGCTTAACCGAGGTCATTGGTTCAAATCCACCTTTGGGCATGCAGCAGTGTTAAATCTCTTGAGGGAGAGTTTTGCCGCTCATTGTGATCCTATCCGACTCGAGAGATTAGTCTCTACAGTTGCGCAAGAGGATGCCCAGTTTATAAAAAAAAAGTTAGGTTGTACACCATGTAGTAGGGCCTTTGAAGAAAGATACCGTATTGATTTATTATCAATCCTCTATCATTTTGCATTGCATATTAATTGGAGTATGTTCCTCTCTTCTCTAATGCAATGATCTTACTCTAGTGTGATCAATATAGCACCCACCTATTATTTCCTTCTTCTCCCTTTTTCTCTTCTTCCCATGGTTAGTGGAGCTTCACACCTCCTCAATGGAAACTTCAAACTCCATTTTTCATGCATATCAAACCAACACTTTTCCCTTAATTCCCTTAAGCCTGCTACAGCCGTCAGAATTAGTCATACCCAAATTCTTATTGGGCTTCTTCAACTCAAAACTCTTTGATTAGGGTACCCTAATCTCTCTCTCTCATTTTGTCACACGCTCTCTCTCACACCTAAAACTCCATCTCCATCGCCTCTCTCTCTCTCTCTCTCTCTCTCTCTCTCTCTCTCTCTCTCTCTCTCTCTCTCTCTCTCTCTCTCCAAGTAAGTTGCATTCCCCATATTCCAATTTTATTTCTTCTAATTTGGTTTTTTTTTCCTGAAACTGACATTGGTTCGGTACATTGCTGCCGAACCCGTGAAAAAAATTTGAAAAAATGCCCGGCAACACAGAACCGTAGGCGTTTGACAACATGAAGTCGGACCTATTAAAATTTCAAAATGTGGGGGGGTGTCACAAGACACCACGCAACTGTACCCGGTTCGGTACATTGGTGTCGTACCAGTAAATTCCCAGGAAAAAAGTGACGCGTTTGGAACATTTTTATTTATTAAAGGTATTTTGGATATTTCACAGGGTTTGGGGGTGTGTGGTGAGTAGGGGGTGGGAGAAGCATGGGCTGAAAAATTAGTGTTTCCAACGCTACTTCAAGTTTTAGTGTTTCAAATATGAAAGAAGAAAAATGAAACACTTTATGTTATTAGCCAAAACGCTATTTTAAGTAGTGTTTTAAAAAATGTAATAAGTTCATGGAAAAAACGTTATAAGAAGATGTCTATATGCACCAACCTCCAGGATTCATCAAAGGTGACACTTCTCTGGTTTGTCACCTCAAGAAGGCAATCTATGGTTTAAAACAGGCCCCGAGAGCCTGGTATGAAAGTTTAACCAAAACTCTGGTTTCCTTTGGCTTCAATCAATCCAAGTGTGATCCCTCTCGTTGCTAATCTACAACAATCGTGGCTGATGTCTTCTAATTTTCATCTATGTGGATGATATCATCATCACAGGCTCCTCCACTGCAGCTGTGAATCTAGTCATAAATAAACTGAACATTTCATTTTCTCTCAAGTAATTGGGCACTCTCGACTATTTTCTAGGTATTGAATGAAAGCACACAGACTCTGGTGCCCTTCTCCTTTCACAGGCCAAGTACATCATGGACATCCTTCATAAGGCAGGTATGGAGGACTGCAAGGGTATCTCCACTCCTCTTCCAGCAAATCTAAAGCTTTCCAGACATGGCACTGATTACTTTGAGGATCCACTACTGTACAGAAGCACTATTTGTGTCTTACAATATGTAACCATTGCATGACCTGAAATTGATTACTCTGTCAACAAGGTTTGTTAGTTCATGTCCCAACCTCTATCCACTCATTGGACTGCGGTCAAAAGAATCCTATGGTATCTAAAGAGTACTATTGACTTTGGCCTCTCTACAACCAACCACCAACAACACCCCTCTCAGTATCAATGCCTATTGTGATGATGATTGAGCTTCGGACATTGATGATAGAAGATCTACCTCCGGTGCCTGCATCTTTCTTAGGCCTAATCTCATTTCCCGGTGGTCCAAGAAACAAATCTTAGTGGCCAAATCCAATGCTGAAGCTGAATATCGAAGTCTGGCCTTGGCAACCTCAGAGGTACTTTGGGTTCACTCTCTCCTACAAGAACTCAAAGTGCCCATTCCTCCTCATGTTATCCACCGTGATAATCAGAGTACTGTTCCTCTGAGCCACAACTCTGTCCTACATTCCAGAACAAAACACATGGAACTTGATATACTTTTTATTCAACCAGCTCAAATCACTAGTGGCTGCTTATGTTCCAACTCAAGCACTAGTGGCTGACATATATAAGTATTTTGTTCGATTGACCAAGATACCTTTTCGTCTAATTGAGCATATGCTTTCGTGATTGGGCCTGATTTCAATAACTTGTTCTAATCAGGCTTAACTTTGATAATTTGTTGTAATTGGGCCTGTTTAGTTTTTTTGTTTGGGTCGGGTGCAATGTAGTCCTTTATCTTTTTCCGTTTAGTCAAAAAAGCCATAAAAATAAAAAATAAAATTACAAAAAATTATTTACAACATTCCAATAATTAAAAATTTGTACAAAAATTAATATTACAAAAATACCAAAAAATTACCAAAAAAAATGCAAAAAAAGACAGCGGCTGCGTTTCATTAGTAAGCCAGGCTTTACCATTCTCCAAGCCCAATGGGTTGTGCGCAAGTCTCCAAGCATCTGAAATCACGAGAATCAGAAAAATTAATTTCTAAAACCATAAAGCTTTGCCTATAAAAGAAGGATAATTATTCAGAACAGAAGAAGACTGGCGCGGCCACGTTTATTCAGAAAAGCAGTAACTTAGCAAAAAGAGAATTTTCAGAAGCTGGAAAAAAGGTTGGATAAATTCGTTTGTTTTAAAGTCATATTTTTTAGTTCATTGCTAGAATAGTTTAGAAATAGGTAACGTAAATATTAGAAATTAGAAATATTTAGATTCAATATTGAAAATATATTGAAAATAAGTAGAATATAGAAGCAGAGTACAAAACAAATAGGAATTAGTGTATAGGAGTTCTTGTTGTTACTGTTACTGTCACAGAAATAGAATACATGTTTATTTGCAAGCATGGGTTTACTTAGATATTAGAAATCCATCCAAGTGAAAATCAGAAGAAAAGAAATTGTATAATCAAGGTGATGAGATGATAGGTGTAAGAAAGAGACGAAAAAACGAACCTCCGGAAACCGTATACGGTGTCGCCGACGCCATTGCCGTCGCCACCGCCTTCATAGACGCGGTTTTCTTAAAAAACTCGCCGTTCAACACGTTCGCAGCCTCCGGTCGTCTTCACCGGCATACACATCGTCGCGTGCTCCCTCATCGCCGTCGAGTAAGACCGGAGCTTGGTCCGGTGACACTCCGTCGTCGTTTTCCTCCTTCACGAAGCCGTAGCCGGACCGGTGTCGTCCGCTCTCTATCACTGTCACGCTTCTATTTCTTCCTCTCCCCCTCCCGTTAGTTGGTCCGGTGACCTTCCATCACTCTCTCTCTCTCTCTCTCTCTCTCTCTCTCTCTCTCTCTCTCTCTCTCCCTCAATAGTTTCCTATTATATCCTCCGCCTTTTATTTACTTATTTTATTTAAAAATCAAAATAATCAGATTACTACCCGCACCCACTGCGTTTCTTAACTACAACGGCCTCTGCTAAAGCCCATTCGTAGCCCAGAGCCCAGAAACCAAAACGTGGACTACTCATAGTCACACCCCCTGTTTAATGATACAACACCCCTACTGCTAAACACACCCTCATTTTTAATAATACAGTCCTTCGCGGCTAATTGTACCCCTGTTTCCGTTACAACAACTCACCTCGTATTTCATTTTTTTAGGGGACTAAGTCGACCGTACGGCCAAGTTAGTTTGTCTTAGGATGAATAAGCTGTACGGCTTAGGAGTCCTAAAATACCTATTAAAAATAAATAATGTCAAAAAATACAAATATACATATCATTTTTCTCTTTCTTCTCAAAAAAATCAAATCTTCAAAATAGGGGATTAAGTCAGCCGTACGGTCGGGTTAGTCATTGTTTTAGGATGAATGAGTCGTACGGCTCAAGAGTCTTAAAATACCTATTCAAATAAAATCAATTCACTCCATATACAAATCATTTTCTTCCAAAAAATCAAAAATTTTATTTTCAAAAATAATGGATTAAGTTTGCCGTACAGTCGGGTTAGTCATCGTTTTAGGACAAATGAAACGTACGGATCAAAAGTTCTAAAATCCCTAAATAAAAAACATCAACAAACAAACTTTTTCTAGCCAATAACTACGTAGCTTTGATTTCTCCATCGCACCTGGAGATACATAGGAGTAGGGGCCCACTTTAGTGAAGCACAAAAAATAAATAAATTTTTTAAGTCTTTTTTCTTTTTAATTCACAATAAAATGGTAAATAAAATATTTTTCACAATTAACAATGTTTAACCTTTCTTAAGATGGATATCGTGGGGTGCTAATACATTTCCCACACGTAACCGAATCTCGAACCCAAATATGGACTCAATGACCCTTATCCAAACCCAATGGATTTACTAACGGAGATTGGGCTGTCAAGAAAATTAACTACCAGAAATTTGGAAGTGAGGTAAGCCTTAAAATGAATCCAATACGTTTCTATCTTCTTTCCCAAGTTTAGTGTATAATCTTTTTTTTGGTTCATAGTTTGGTATTTAATCTGATTTTAGAATACGTTTATATCCGGTTTTTTTTTTTAAATACAACCAGATAATAATTCCTTAAAAATGTTGATTCAATTACACTCGATTTAGAATTTTTAATCAGTAAATAGAAATCAAAGCCCGAATAAAGAAAGGAATTCATCATGAAAGCATAAATTAAAAATACAAAATACTTTTTTGGTTATTGTTGTTGCCAAAACCTACTCAATCACTAAACTTGAGAGGCTTTGTTTAAGTTTCAAGTAAAAAAAATTGGTTGAATTGCACATCTCAACTTCCAATTTTTTTAGATTGACGAAAAATAGGCTCTAAACTTTTTTTATATGTTATGAATTTGATTCTCATATTTTAAATTATTACATGGTCAGTGCCTAAAATTTTGGTTTTTTCTTTTCCAATTTTGATACTCCAATTTTCGTTGAAAAACGATGGAGAATACAATAGCAGTTGTTGAAAAATAGGATTATAGCATTTGGGTATTATGTGTTGAATTTTTTTGGATAAACTATTACGTACTAATTTCCTTTTTTATTGATAAAAATTATGCGATACTTTGGGATTAGTTTGGGGATTATGCGATAATTTGTGTATTCTGTTTGTTTCCATTAGAATGGATTAGTTTGGGATTTCTTCTCTCAATTAAATCTCTTTTTAGTAAGAAATCAATTTATAGAAATTTTAGATTATTTGACGAATTTTAAAATAAATTGGAATCTCCAAATAATCCGTTATTAATTATTTATTTGTCAAAAACAGATTTTGGACAGGAATATATATATTCACCACCACTTTGGTTTCTTCTCTTTCTCCCACGCCACGCCACACCCGTCCTTCTTCAGTTCAGTTCAGAGATTTCAAATTCTAATAGGTTTGTCGTCCACCTATTTCCTTCCCTCTCCAGTGCATGTTTTTGAATGTCTCAGTATTACAATTACTATTAATTATATTATGTTGTCAGATATGCCATTATCCTCTTTATGAATTATTGCTTGTAATATATATATATATATATATATATATATATATATATATATATATATATCAAACCACTATGTTAGATAACGAATTATTTCTTGTATTGTGACCATACTTTGAAGCAATATCATTCTTCATTAATTATACTTTGGAGTTCAATTTTAATATTTCATTACCTGTTGTGTTGCTCTTGCAGGCATTAGAAAGCATGGCAAATAATAGATTGGATTTCAATTTGAAGGCTATTTCACCGAAAATCGGAGCCAATAGTACGACAGGAATCACAGCTGGGATTGACCTTGTTGAAATTTCTATGTTCTTATTTGTCAAGATTGTTAGGGCTAGACATCTTCTTTCACATTCACCTGTTTTAGATCCTTATGTGGAAGTGAAAATTGGGAGGTTTAGAGGGACAACCTTGTGCTTCTGGAATGATTTTGAGCCAGAATCGGACCAAGTCTTTGTTCTTGAGAAAGATCAACTCCAAATTCAAGAGACAACTATTGATATTCTTGTGAAGGATAATGCTCTTAGATACAATGATGAATACATTGGTCGAACTTCGTTTAATGTTTCTAATATTACTACACGGTTTCCCCCTGAAAGTGCACTAGCACCAGAATGGTGTGGCCTAGTTGATCAAATGGGGAGAGGATTTTGTGGAGAGCTTATGGTTTCTTGTTGGATAGGAACTCAAGCTGATGAGGCATTTCCTAAAGCTTTTCATTTACAATTACTTTCATCGTCGATTGATGTTTACAATCTTGTTAATACTCGCTCGCAGATTTATTTTATACCCAGAATATGGTGTCTTAGAGTTCATTTGATTCAAATCCAAGGGCTGGTTTTTAGTGAAGATGCATCTCAAATTTTCGTTCGAGTTACTTTGGGGAATTTTATTTCCACTAGCAAGTTGGCAAAGAGTAGTAATAATGGACTGTTGATATGGAATGAAGATCTTTTCTTTGCAGTGGCAGAGCCATTTGATCAACCGTTGATTTTTAGTGTGGAGCAAGTAACGGTATTAGGGGATTTTACGAGCTTAGGGACATGTGGATTTTCTGTGAAGAATGCAGACATTAGAGTAGATGGATCTCCTGGATCTACTAAAACCATTAATGTTATACGGAATGAAAGATTTGCTGGTAGGCTTAGTGTGAGAATTTCTTTGGACGGTGGGTACCATATGTTTGATGAAGAGCCTCAATACAGAAGTGATGTAAATCCAACACATAAACTTTTATGGCTACCCAATGTTGGAGTTTTTGAGTTGGGAATATTGAATGCTACAGGGCTTCCGGCCATGAAACCGCATGGTCGTACCGATGCCTATTGTGTCGCTAAATATGGTTCGAAATGGATTCGGTCAAGAACGGTTATTAACGGTCTTTCTCCAAAGTGGAATGAGCAATACTCTTGGGATGTTTATGACCCATCTACATTCATCACAGTTAGTGTGTTTGATAATTGTCAATTACTTGAAGGAAATGTGGCTACAGGAGTGCATGATACAAGGATTGGAAGGGTGAGAATCTGTTTATCAGAAATGGAAAGCAATAGAGTTTACATTTATTCTTATCCTCTTGTTGAACTTCAACCTTCAGGGCTAAAGAAGATGGGTGAAATTCAACTGGCTTTCAGGTTTAGTGTTCCAAACATGTTTAATCTAGGTAAAGTGTACACATTACCTACGCTTCCCGAGCAACATTTCGTCGATCCATTGTCTCCAAATCAGTTTAAACTTTTAAAGCAACAAACTCTCAGGCTTGTTGCATCAAAGCTAAGAGAATCTGAACCACCAATAAGAAGCGAGGTTGTCGAGTATATGCTAGATTCGCGTGAAATCGTGTGGAGCATGCGAAGATGTAGAGCTGACTTTGAAAGGATTAATGTCTTTGTGAATGGTTTGGTTTCCATATACACTCAATTTGATGAGATACGTAGCTGGAAAAATCCTATTTCCACGGTTATAATAATTTCCTTGGTTTTCTTTATTGTGATTGTCCACCCTCAACATTTGTTGCTAGCGGCATTTTCATGTCTTTTCTTGCATGTGATTCAGCAATTTAGAAAGAAGCCAAGAGAACTATCTCATGTAGATTTGCATCTGTCTCATGTTCATACAACAAGTATAGATGAATTGGAAGAAGAGTTTGATCCTATTCCGTCGAGTTTTGGAGACATGATTATGAGGAATAGATATGATCGGTTGAGAATTGTTGCTGGGAAATATGTGGCATTGATGGGTGATATTGCTACTGGAGTTGAAAGATTGCAATCTCTTTTGAGCTGGCAGGATCCAATAGCTACAATGTTGGTTATGGCTTTGTGTTTAGTAACTGGGATTTTGAGTTTGGTTGTTCCTTTCCAAATTATTTTCCTTGTATGGTTTCTTTATTTGGTAAGACATCCTATATATCGTTCACCCTTCCCTGCATTTTATAAAAATTGGCTTAGAAGGATGCCTTCAAAATTAGATAGCATGATCTGAAAGTGCAGCTCTCTTGTTCTTTTTTATTTGAGGTAGAGTCAACATTGATGTAATTGCAACCTTCCTTATGATTTGTTTTTTTTTATAATGACTATCATTTAATTTAATTTTATTTTCTCCCCAATCAATTGATACTGTGAGATTCATGTATGATTTATTTTATTTTATTTTGTTGTCCAAATAATCTTTGCTATTAAATTTGGATTTTTTTTTAGTTTTGTTGTCCAGAAAAGAAGTATTAACTATTGTTGTTTGTATTTTTTTTTTTCAATTTTTACTTTCCATGTTGAGATATTTTTTTCATAACTCATTCTTTCTAATGTTCCCAAGCTAGAATAATATCATGTTTAGTTGTGTTGTCGTTCATCTGTCAGGCAATGATTTAGATCCTATGCTATTACTACACTATTATTATCTTTAATTTTGATGCTGCTTACAATTCCTATGGGCTTGATATCTGGTTTTAATTGATTAAGAAAACCAATCTGTTCCTCAGCCTGCACATATCTATTTTTCTTCAGTGTTGGAGCAAAGAATCCTAACAGTCACTTGCAGATATCTTGTTTTAGCTGCTACATTTATTTGTATTGTTGATAACAAAAGGGCAGGCTGTTATTACAGAAAAATGTGGGGCACATAACTGTAATGTTGGTGAAGATGGCGGCTTTGCTCCTAATGTCTCCAGGATTTGTACTTCTAGGATTTATGCGATATACTTCTAGGATTTGTACAGCTCTCTAAAATTCTCTACAACTATTATTTGTCAATAATAGTTGTACTTCAATAATGATATGAATTTCGAAGTCTATCGAGTTACTTTGGGTTTACATACACATGAAATTAAGAGCGAGAGAGAGAGAGAGATCAAGCAGCTAAAAAGATGTCGGTTTCTGCAATAGCTGGTATATAATCCCCACCCATCTAAAAAATGATGCAGCTACTTCGAATCGAGGAGGAGCTTGGAGATCAAGCAGTTTATGCTAGTGAAGATTGGAGGCAGTAAGACCGAACAATTTCTTCAGGGTTGATTCTTGAAATATGCTTTTCTTCCAAGTTTGATGTATGATTGTCAAAAAAGGTTTTCGAGATGTATAATTTTGATATATATTTTTTCAAGATGGATAAGGGATCAAATGTCAATCTTTTCGTTAGATATATCCTCCTATAATATTTTAATGATAACAAACTCTACCTAGAGGATGGAAGTTGATCACATGGCTATATATAGGTGTTATTGCAAAATCACTCCTATGTTGTTTTATTGATAACAAACTCTATTGAATAGTTGTTCAGAAAAAAAGGCTACTGAATATGCCTAACAAGGTGTTTGGATCGACGTCCAGTTTTGAGATTTCTGCGTCTCAATGCACGTTAATGAAGATGCTAATGTGTAGATTTGGACTTGCCCCGCATCTTGCATTAGTTGCCGTGATTTCAAACATAGCTTAAGTCATCTGTCCTCTTTATCTATTTACCATTTCCTTAGGTGTGTGTGTGACTAAGAAAGAACGAGTTAAGGATCGAACAAAAACACTCGGAAATCAAAACAGAAAGACTCTAGAGGACGATGTTTTCAGAGTACGTTTATGAAGAATTGAAGTGTGTGTATGTGTGTGTGTGATGCAACTGAATAGGATCAATGTAGATCTATCAAGAAAGAAACTTACAAGAGCCAACTGTGAAGAAGCACCAAGTTTGCCAATAAAGGACGTTTGCTAAGGAACCACAAAACCAAGATATTATAAATACTACGAGAGAATAGGATTAGACGACCATCGTCTAGCATAAAAAAGATGCTCTCAATCTAACAAGTTATATCAAGACTGACTCTCAAAGCTTTGGTGATTTGAAGACTTGGAGTAGAGGATGAGCATAACAGAAGTAGAGGAAGATCAGGTCAAATCAAGAGGATAAGCAGGATGAGCATAACAATTGTGTGGTGCTTCACTTGCGTGCTATTTTACCAATATTGGAAAGCTCCACATAAGGGGACTTGTAGTTGTAGTCCAAGTTGAAGGTGAATTAGGATAAAATATTTGTGTTATTGTGATATTCTTACATTCTATAATTGCATAAGCATTGTCCAAGTGATAGTTTCTATTTTACTATCAAAATTTGAAAGTTTTTTTCTCGAAAAATTTAACTAATGAGACGCAACTATTGTACCCTAATTTTATTCACTCTATTTTAATTCAGTGAGTTTATTGTTTAGCGTTTAGTTTTTGCCTTTACTAAGTTCGTTCCCTCTTTAAAAACGTTCGGCAATTGCAACAAAATATTCACGACTATTAACTAAAAATTTTGGGTCAAACCCGCGCACCAAACTACAAGCCTAATTTGCTAAAAAGACCAAAATTAAAAAAAAATTAATTTTTGAATAAAAATGTACTAAAGTTGCAAATACACAAAATATATAAAAATCACATAAATTTCAAAAAGGTAAATAAATAAACAGAATATAGACATAAAAATTTGTAGATTCATCAACTGATAATAATTACTCAATTGGTTTAGTAAACCAATGTCAATCTTCCATTTCAAAATCCAAGTTCCAACATACAAAATCTCAAAGAAATACTTAAATAAAATACAGAATATAGAGATATTACAAACAATACAAAAAATACTTTAATTACATAAGACAGCGAAAATGAGGATAACAAAATATTACAAAAATTAAAAAAAAAACAGGCAAAGTATATTACAAAAAAATTAAAAAGAATTGATATTATGCATAAAAACTAAAAAGTAAGACAACAGCAAAAATTAAAATTGAACCCTTCCTTTCTAATTTAACCCTAAAGCTAAAATTAACTTGAAAAAGGAAAAAAAAAATCAAAGTCAATCAAGATAATAATTAGTATCAATCATCCCCAATTACAATCAAATTCAACATTAATTCTGGATTCTAAACAATATTATAAATTATAAATAGGACAATGATTCAGAAATAAGAAAAACAGAGTAAGAAATCCTAAGAATTTTCATTCACCTTCTAAAAGATTAGAGGTTCCACATTAGAACCCTAATCAATTGAGTGCAAACAAAAAAACAGTGAAAATAAAGGGAAATTGGATCATTTTTAGCAAATAAAAAGGAGGACTTCTTCCGGAACTAGAATCAAGCAGTCAAGAAAAGGAGATTGGGCAAACAGCAGAAAATTAACTACCCAGATATTTGGAAGTGAGGGTAAGCCTTAAAACGAATCCAATACGTTTCTATGTTTTTTCCCAAGTTTAGTATATAATATTTTTTTTTGGTTGCATAGTTTAGTATATAATCTGATTTTAGAATACGTTTATATCGGTTTTTTTTTTTAAAAAATACAACCAAATAATTCCTCAAAAATGTTGATTCATTTCAAATAACGATGTGATAATTACACTCGGTTTAGAATTTATAATCAGTATATAGAAATCAAAGTCCGAATAAAGAAAATAATACATCATGAAAGCATAAATTAAAAATACAAAATACTTTTTTTGATTATTGCTGTTGCCAAAACATACTCTATCACACCACTTGGGTGTGTCACAAGTGGTAAGTTGTTTGGTCCCCTTAAGCATTTGGTCAGGAGTTCGATCCCTGACCGGTGTGTATGGAGAGACATCGTTTGGGAGAGGTCAACCATTAAATGAACTTCAGTACCTCAAGGGATTAGTCTCCACAGTCGCCGTGGAAGATATTCGGGTTTCCCCAAAAAAACATACTCAATCACTAAACTTGCTTTCAACTAATCCATTCCTCTCCAAGTAAAAACTTCAGAGGCTTTGTTTAAGTTTCAAGTAAAAAAATGGTTGAATTGCACATTTCAACTACCAATTTTTTTTGTCAAAAAAAACTTCCAATTTTTTTAGGGGTGCTTCTAGGGTGAGAGAGCAAATCAAATCTCTCACCAGCGAATCATTAAAATTGAACGTAGGATATTGTGTAAAATCCTATGAGTGGTTAAAATTGAATCCACCAGCATTAAATCTCAATCGTTGATGAATTTTTATACTACATCTTACGGTCATATTTAAAGGGATTTGATTTTCTCCCTCACGCACCATTTTTTAGATTGACAGAAAAATAGGCTCTAAATTTTTTTATATGTTATGAATTTGATTCTCATATTTTAGATTATTACATTGTCGGTGCCTAAAATTTTGATTTTTTTTTTCAATTTTGATACTCCAATTTTCAAAATACATCACGTTTGGTTTTGGGAATGCAAATTCTTTGAAAAACGATGGGAGAATATAATAGCAGTTGTTGAAAAATAGCATAAGGGTACTGTGAGCCCGTTTGTTAGGGTTTATTTTTAAAAAAAATTAATTTTTTAAAAATAGCATAAGGGTATTATGAGTCCTGTTTTGAGTAGCTTCTCATAAAAATCAATTTTTTAAGAACGATTTTATTTTTAAAATAAGTGATTTCAATATGTTACACAAACAAAAAATAACTTCTCATTTTCTTAAAAATCTCTAAAAACTAATCTCTAATTTATTTAACAACAAAATCACTTATTTTATAATCCGTAACAAATGGGCCTATGTGTTGATTTTTTTGGGATAAACTATTACGTACTAATTTCATTTTTTATTGATTAAAATTATGCGATAATTTGTGTATTCTGTTTGTCTCAATTGTTTTTGACAATAGTTCTGTTTGTCTCAATTTTTTTTGACACACTGTTTGTCTCAATTAGAATGGATTTGTTTGGGATTTCTTCTCTCAATTAAATCTCTTTTTAGTAATAAACCAGTTTAAAGAAATTTTAGATTATTTGACGAATTTTAAAATAAATTAGACTCTCAAAATAATCAGTTATTAATTATTAATTTATCGAAAACAGATTTTGGACAGGAATATATATTTATTCACTGCCACTTTGGTTTCTTCTCTTTCTCCCGCGCCACGCCTGTCCTTTTCTTCAGTTCAGTTTAGAGATTTCAAATTCTAAATTCTAATAGGTTTGTCGGTCCACCTATTTCCTTCCCTCTCCTGTGCATGTTTTTGAATGTCTATTACAATTACTATTAATTATATTATGTTGTCAGATATGCCATTATTCTCTTTATGAATTATTGCTTGTAATGTAGATAGAGACAACATATATATCAAACCACTATGTTAGATAATGAATTATTTATTGTAATGTGACCATACTTTGAAGCAATAGCATTTTTCATTAGCTATATACTTTGGAGTTTAATTTTAATTTTTCATTCCTTGTGTTGCTCTTGTAGTAGGCATTAGAAAACATGGCAAATCATAGAGTGGATTTCAATTTGAAGGTTATTTCACCGAAAATCGGAGCCAATAGTATGATAGGAATCACACAGCTGGGAGTGATAATCAGAGCCAATTTAATTATGTTCTTATTTGTCAAGATTGTTACGGCTAGACATCTGCTTTCACATGCACTTATTTTAGATCCTTATGTTGAAGTGAAAATTGGAAGATTTAGAGGTTCAACCTCATGCTTCAGGAATGATTTTGAGCCAGAATGGGACCAAGTCTTTGCCCTTGAGAAAGATCAACTTGAAATTCAAGAAACAACCACTGATATTCTTGTGAAGAATATTATAATGCTCTTATTATTTGATTTTAATCCAAAATACCCTAGGAATAGTGCAACGACTATTTTTTCTTAAAACTAGCCGTTGGAAGCATTAATGTTGTCCTAGAAACTGTTACAACAGTTTAGTGAGTTTGTTACAAATTAGTTTTGAAAAGTTTGTTATCTAAAACAAACTTAACTGATAATACAAATGTGTATAAATATAGCTACTGTACATACAAATTAATTCAATGAATTGAAGTTTACATTTTTACAAAAAGTGTGCGTCTATTCATCTCTGCGTGTGTGCTTCTGTATTCTCACTTCACTAAGTCTGCTACCCTTCTTCTTGTTCCATTTCTTGAGTGTAGGTAAGGGTACCTCATAAGAAAGAGTAAAACACGTTAGGTTTTACTCACAGAGAAGAAATAAGGGAAAGTGTGTGTGTGTGTGTGTGTGTGTGTGTGTGTGTGAGAGAGAGAGAGAGAGAGAGAGAGAGAGAGAGCAAAGGAATTTACCTCTAAGTGTCTGTGTGCATCTTGAGAATCATTGATTCTTCACACATCACTCATTCAGCCACATACAAACATAAGAGAAGACTGAGTTAGGGTTTTTATGCGATAAAACCTAAAGAAAGAAAAACCACAAGAGTGGTTGTTACCTTTTAGTGAATCTTCGTTTTCAGTGTTGTAATCTTTGAACCTGCAACATCAATACAAAGTTAGGGTTTCTAAACACACGAAACACAGAAACTCGTGAAGGTGTAAAAGTGTTATACCTTGACGTGCTTTCGTGTGTGTGATTCAAAATCAATACAGTACTTCCAGTACATGTAAACACAAACACAACACAAGAACTTAGAAAGATCTAAACTTGAGTTTCAGATTAGTGAAAAACTTCACAAAAACAAAAGGTGTTTCATGATTTTACCTCATAATAGGTGACTATGAAGGTTCATCCATCATTCCTCGTGTTGATTTCTTCAGAAATCAACAAGATTGGACAAACCCTAGCAGAGCTAGGTGGTGGAGAAAGGAGAAGAAGCAGCGGAAAAGAAAGAAAGAGAAAGAATCTTGAAAATCTGATTGAAAATTAGGGTTTGGCTTTAAATACTGCGGGTCTAAGTCAAGATCCGCGTGATCACCCAAGTGAAACGGGTTCAAGTCCCGCAATACCCTTTTTGGTGATCAATTGGATCACTACTGGCTTTTGTAAAGTGTGGGCTGGGCCAACTGGGCTTGTTTACTGCTATTCACACCCCTGAAATTAATAAAACATACCCACTCAGAAAATTTAACACTTATTAGATACGATGATGAATACATTGGTCGAACTTCGTTTAATGTTTCTGATATCACGGTTTCCAACTGATAGTGCACTAGCACCAGAATGGTGTGGACTAGTTGATCAAATGGGTAGAAGATTTAGTGGAGAGCTTATGATATCTTGTTGGATTGGAACTCAAGCTGATGAGGCATTTCCTCAAGATTTTCATTTACAATTACCTTCAGCATCGGTCGATTTTTACAATCTTCAGCTTAATTATGACCCATCTTTTACTCTGAAAATAAGTATATATGTTCTCTCAAGTTATCACGAATATATATATATATATATATATATATATATATATATATATATATATATATATATATATATATAACAAAATAGAGTGTTACATTACAACCAAAGAATCGATAGCAAAAATTGCAACAAATTTGAACCAGCTGAAAATTAAAATGAAAAATTTGTTTGAATGCGTTTGCCGGGAGTCGAACCCGGGTCTATTGCTTGGAAGGCAATTATCCTAACCGTTGGACTACAGATGCTTGCTTGGTGTTTGGTGGAAACAATGTATAGATTAAGCATGTCGTGACCAATGTAGCCCGGATACGGGATACGACACGACACGGATACATGGATATGAGAAAACTTTGAAAACCAAGATACGATACGGCGGGGATACTTCAATAAAAAATTAAATTAAAAATAAAAATATATAAAATATAACTAAAGATATTTCACTTTACTAATTAGTAATTGACATTTGCTTATAATATTCAATAGATATGACCACACTTACAAAAAAGATACGTGTGATCACAATAAGTAAGCATAATTACATGTATTCTCTCCACCTATTTCAAAATATATTCTTTCTCCTAAGAACATGTCACAAAAGTTATGCAATTTCCTATCCAAGTTAGAATATAGCAAAAAAATATACGTCATATCCAAAACAAGTTTGAGCTTTACAAAATTCACTACTTAACACTAACGGTGTCATTCTCCTCCCCTCCATTTTCATCATCAAGAAATAACGTAGCTTCCAACTCTGGTTCATCAAGAGACCATCTCGGCTAATCCAATCCAACACCATCAAGTGGATCATGTGCATCTCCACTAATGTCCCACAATCTTGTCTCTCCTTTACCATATCCTTCATCTTTCCTAGACAAAAGACGAAGATTAGTATGCACATAAACCAAATATTGTGCCCTTTTTGGATCCATTTTATTTCTCTTCAAAGAATGGATAAAAGAGTAATTAAGTACTCCAATTTCTCTCGCAGCATGAGGAGGAACTTGGATGCACAAGAAGTTTTAATGCAAGCCTTTGGAGTAAAGGGGTAGAAGATCCATGCATCACCCACCATGTTTTTGCATCTAATGTGCATCTATCTTCAGTTGAATCAGAAGAAGCAAAATCACCACCACAAGATGAGAAATCAGAGAATTCTAGACAAACTTTTGTTCTCTCCTCAGAATCTTCAAAATATCTTCTTAGACACTTATTCCTCTCTCTAGAATAATAATTACAAAAATAATAATTACCTTGGATTCAATGAATGTGCGAAGCAGTGAAGTGGTGTAGAACTTTTTCCCCATCTAGAATTGAGAACAGCATGGACAACATCATAGAAAGTAGATTCTTCACTTGTTTCATTTCCCTCTTGCCTATATTTGATTGTATTTACCTTCTCAATCATGGAATCCCACATTTCATAGACCAAATGAAGAGTTGAAGAATCTGTGTCACATGCTCTAAGGATACTATATATGGGATCCGTGAAAGAAAGAATGTAATCTATTTTATCCCACCATAGATCACTTAAAACAAATTCTTTCACACGTGCAGCTCTTTGTTGATTGTCATCCCTATATGTATTCCATTGGTCACTGATAACCATTCTTTGTAAAGCACATTTCAACAACCTAACCCTTTTTAGCATCACTATCATTGATGCAAAATGGGTTTCACCAATAGAGAGCAGTTTAAGTGTTGAAAACTCATTGAAGATGGCTAATCTCATCGAGTGAGGCATTATGTAAGTCTTGATAAATGAAACATCATCAACTATCTCAGTGATCCAATTACATTCATTAAAAACCTTATCATTATTTTAAATATTCTTTGCTGCACATATATTTTTCATTGCTAAATTCAATGTATGAACTACACAAGGTGTCCAAAAGATATTAGGGAACTCAGCTTCAATCAACATTCCTGCAGCCTTACAAACAGGAGCATTATCTGTTATGATTTGCACAATATTTGATGGCCCTATCTCCTTGATCACATCTTTTATTATGCTAGCCATGTAGTGCTTGTCTTTATAGTCCCCAGAACCATCAACCGCCTTCAAAAACATAGGCCCTCCTTCACTAATAGCCATGAAATTTATCAATGGTCTCCTTTGCACATCTATCCAGCCATCAGAAACCAATGTAACTCCTTTCATCGGCCATAAAGATTTGATAGGCTCAAGCATTCTCTCAACATGAGACCTCTCTTTTTTCAAAAGACTAGTTCTCAAAGTATTATAACTAGGTGGAAGAAAACCACTAAGGTTGTGATTAGCAGCAAATGAATAGGAACTAACAAAGTAAGGATTCCTAGCAAGATGGAATGATAAACCCCCGAATAAAACATCCTTGCTATAATTGCTCTTAGATGGTTCCTATCATCTAAATTAAAAGCATTTTCTATACCACCTCTTCTTCTCTTTTGTGGTATTGGACACAATTTTTCAGTAGGCAATGGAACACTTTTAGGCTTTAATCTATTCTTAGCCTCTTCACAAATTCGATTTAAATCAGCCAAGACAACATCACTAACCTTAGGACAAGCAGCAACCCCACAATTGGGTAGTTTGAGTAAGTGTGCTTTCACTCTAGAATATGAACTCTTCACCGTTTTTTGACAAAAGTTGCAAGACCAAACCTTGTTGCCACCTCTTTCATCTTTCTTCTTTGATATCTTAACAAATCTCCAAAATGGAGCATGGTCATCTTGAGGTTCCTTTGATGCAAATGAACTTGAAATACTTTCTTCCACGGGAGGCATTTTTCAAACTACAGTAGAAAAAATACACACAAATATAGATTAAAGAATGGAAAAGACCAGATAGGCAAACTGAAACTAATACTAACGTACATAGCAACAAAAAGGAATGCAGAGTAACAGAATCAAAACACAGAAGATTAGCAACAGGGTAACATAATAACAGAATCAAAACAGAATCAAAACTAGTTCAATAGGCAAACTGAGTAACAAAACAGAGAAGATTAGCAATACGGTAACAGAATAACAGAATCAAAACAAAATCAAAACTAGTTCAATAGGCAAATTGAGTAACAACAGAATCAAAACTAGTTCAATAGGCACACATAAATTAAGTAAATAAGTAATAAACAATGGTGATGACAACTTGACAAGAAGGAGTGAACAACAGTAGCACAAAAAATCACTGACTTGGCAACGACGGTGAAAAACAACAGCAACACGATGATGAAAAGAAGACGACGAAATCAAACATAGAGAAGATTAGCAATAGGGAAGAGCAACAGAGAAGAAAAGCAAAGAGAGGGAAAGAAAGGGCAAAAAACGGACCTGTGCTTGGCTGCTCGCGGTGGCTATGGAGGTGCGTCGCAGCAACCTCACGTTGGCGTCGCAGCAAGCTCGCGGTGGCTATGGAGGCTTGTGCGGTGTTTCGTTCGCTGTGGCTATGGAGGCTCGCGGTGGCTATGGAGGCTCGCTGTACTGCTCTGCCTCTGCGTTTCTCGATTCTTCAATCTTCACGTTTTCAAACTTTTCATCGTTCTATTTTTTAATTTAGGGTTTTGTTTGCATTCCCAATTATTTTATTGATTTATATTAATTTATAATTAAATATAATATAATTAAATGTATTAAAAACTGTAAGAGTGCTTCAAAGCGTATCCGTTGCGTATCCAACGATTACGCCGTATCCCGCGTCCGTATCCTGCTAATGGCGCCATATCCCCAACGTGTCCCTCACGTATCCGATATTTTTTTAATTTAAAAATAAATATAAATTCCAGGATACTCCCTGGATACGTATCCGGAAGTATCCGACACGTGTCAGATACGGGTACTTGGTCATTTTTGGAGTATCGGGGCTTCATAGGTCGTGACTCTGTCTTAGTTGAATTAAGAACCATATTGTGCCGAATATTAATTTAATTATGTTATGTTTCTTCAATTTATCATCAAAACCGTGTACTTATTCAACAAACTTGGTAGCTAGTCCAAATGCCAGAGCAAAGGTGTAGAACCTTTTCATGGTTAATCTAAGAAGGGAAAGAAAATACTAGTATCTAATTTGAAAATCCCAAGTCCCAATCCAGCTTTTCCAAGTGCAAGTTACCCCACTATTTTAAATCGATTTCACATGGTAAATTGTAGCTAACCTGTGTATTTTTTTTATTACAAATTCAATCAAATAGGGTCAACATGTAGTGGAATTGATCACTGTAAGTGAGGGATACAGAGAAAGGAAGGAAGAAGATACAAATGTAAACGATGAATAATATCTTCAATTGAATGAGACGGTGTACTGTACATCAGAGTATTTATCTCAAGCAATTACAACTCTTTCGGTTAGGAACTAACTAACATAATTCACACTAACCAGTTAACTAACCATCTAACCATCTAACTAACTAGATACAAAGGTAAAACAGTAAAAACAGTACCTAAACTAATTACAACAGTGACTAAATAATAATAAGATAAGTTATGAACTAATACTCCCCCTCAAGTTAGGGGAATAGATGTCTAATGCACCTAACTTGGCCATGAATAGGGGTGTTCAAAATCGGATCAACCCAATAGAAAACCGCAAACCGAACCAACCCAAATCGAAAACCGCAAACCGCAAAATCTATTTGATTTTTTTTCAATCAACCGTGCGGTTTGGTTCTGCCCGCGGTTTTTGTTCCACCAACCGAACCAAACCAAACCAAACCAAACCGCAAGTAACACTAAGACTTATTGGCTTACAACTTTCCTTACTAACTTATTAGCCCAAATCTAACTAAAACCCAACTCTCACTCACTTACTAGCCCAAATCCAATTGATTCCTTTACTCACTTACAAACAATCCATATTGTTATGATATATTTAAAAATTACAATAAAACATTTAATTCAAATTCTTTTAAATCTATCTTAAAAGAATTAAAAGAGAGTAATTTATATACTACATATATTTGAGCAGATTTTTTCTTAAGGATTTATGTTAGTCGTTTTTTATTTTAGTTAATTTTAAATCCATTTTTAATTAGTTTTTGTCTCGGAAAAAACCGAACCAATCCAAACCGCATTGGTTTGGTTTTTTTTAGGAAGCCAACCGAACCAAACCAAACCGCATGTAGTTTTACCTTGCGGTTCAGTTCACTTTTTGTCTCAAAACCGAACCAAACCTCACCGCGAACACCCCTAGCCATGAATTCAGCAAACTTAATATGAGGAAGCGCCTTGCTGAAGGTATCAGCAAGCTGCTAATGAGTAGGCAAGTGTATGAGCTTGAGAAGACCTGAGTTGACATGTTGCTTGATGAAATGGCAATCAATGTCAATGTTCTCTGATCTTTCATTTGAGGTGGGATTCTCAGCCAATTGGATTGCAGATTTTGTTGTCACACATGACCTTAATTGAGTTCACAGTGATGGAGAATGGTCTCAAAAGTTGCTGCAGCCAGAGCAGTTCACTAGTGAGACTAGCAAGTGCCCTCTATTCTGCTTCAGCTGAAGAACGAGCTACAATGGCCCGTTTCTTTGATTTCCAGCAAACCAATGAAGAACCAATGTAAACACAATAACCAGTTGTTGATTTTCTGCTGCTTTTGCAACTTCCCTAGTCAGAGTCAACATATGCCGTGACTGTGGAGTTTGTAACACCCCAAATATTTAAGTAATTATTTAATTAATTTATTCAATAATTAAGTGTGAGAATTGTTGAAGTTGGGAATTATTAGTATAGTTGTTACGTTGACTTTTATTTAATTAATAGGTTAATTAAGTGTGGAAAATAATATTAGAGTAATAATAATATATTTTTCATGTGGGCCTATTGTTAGGGTTAGGAGTAGTAAAATGAGAGGTGTTAAGGAAAGCCCATGATGTTAAGTCGAATTAAGCTAAGAAAAGCCCATAAGACAAAGTGAGATTATAAGAGGGGAAATTAGGTTAAGGTTTGCTCACTTAGAAGAAAAACAAAAAGGTTTGAGAGAGAGCACTAGAGAAGGGCGACGGCCAAGAGGGAAAGAGAGAGAGGAACGGCGCAAGAGGAGAGGAATAGGGCAAGGAACTTCGAATCTTTCAAGGCTAAGGTAAGGGTGGGGTTCTAACTCTATAATAGGGTACATGAAGGGCTTTATGTGGGTTCTACGAATTTGCTTCTGTTTTCAGTTTAAAAACATGTGTATCTCTGAATTGGGTTGACGATGTGTTTGATTATTGAAATTTGATGAATGTTTGATGCCAATTTTGTTGTTAAACTCATTGTTTGGGGTGATCTGGGTATAGGTTCGGTTATACAGCAATTGGGAACAATCTAGTGGTCCAAAAATTATGTAGTTTACCTTTTTAGAAACTAGACTTAATGCTTGTTAATTTGGCACTAGTTTGGTTGCATTTGGAGTTGTATAGCTCGAGTTATAGGTGTCACAAGTTAGGTTAAAATTCTGGAAACAATTTGGATATAGGTTCGGCATTTCGTGTATAACGTTTTCGTTTGAACTCCGTTGTGAATGATTCTTGATTCATTGAAAACTACACTCAATTGTTTTCGGGTTAGGCTCAAGTCCCATGTCATTTGACTGAGTTTTGATAATTTTAGAGGTGTCACAAGCTAGGTCATGGTGGCTGTCCTGTTTTCTGAACCTTGTTGCTTATTTACTGAAACTGTAAGAATTGGACCATTATTTTGCAAAATAACAATTATAGTCAGGAACTAGACATTCTTAGCTTTCCATAGAGGGGTACTTTGCTAAGTTTCGATACCGTTTGATAGGTTAATTAATTCACCGAAGTAGAGGTATGTTTGATGGAAATTTGTCTGTTGTCTGATGTTGTTGGGCGCCATGGCGCCAAGTCTGGCTGCCCGTTGCTTGTGTTGCTGATGTTGCTGGGCGCCAAGTCTGGCTGCCCGTTGCTTGTGTTGCTGGTGTTGCTGGGCGCCATGGGCGCCAAGGGCGCCAAGTCTGGCTGCCCGTTGCTTGTGTTGCTGATATTGCTGGGCGCCATGGGCGTCAAGGGCGCCAAGTCTGGCTGCCTGTTGCTTGTGTTGCTGATGTTGCTGGGCGCATTGGGCGCCAAGGGCGCCAAGTGTGGCTGCCCTGTTGTTGTTCTGGGCGCAGTGGGCGCCATGGGCACCATGTTGGCTGCCCTATTCTACCTCGTATCACAGAATGATCATGCATGTTACCTTGTTTGTTGCCTTGAATCCCAGAGTAGAATTCTCTGACCACCTGCTCCAGATAGAAGGCTCTGTGTTGTATAAACAGATCCCAGTTGAGACTTGAGACTGTTGCCAAAAAATTAGGGTGAGCTTTCATCAGACTGTAGCCTCGTTCAGGGAGAAATTTTCTTTCCCAGAAATGTGCAATTTTAGGGTCCACATTGCTTGAAGCAGGTGCAGTAGCACTGGATTGCTTCTTTGGATGTTGTTGTGATGAGGTTACTGTGCTCGCCTTGCTCTTGCCCGAGGTCTTGTTTGCGCTTTGTTCGTGAACCATTGTTGATTGTTGGCAAGGAACTTTGGAATTTCCGCAGGAAGATGGAACTTGGTATTCTCAGAAATTGGGGATTTTCTTGACAGAAAAGGGTTTTCGTGAATTGCGGTTTTTTGTGAGTGATAGGGTGATTAGTGGTGAACACCTTGGGGAAGTTGCGTGTGATTAATGCTTGGTAGTAGCCATTAGGGTGTGAGTGTAACTGCATGCGTAAGGACACGTGGGGGGCTAGGTGACACCACACGAAGTCTATGTCACAGATCACAACTGCTATTTTGTTGTGCTGGCAGTTTTTTGAAAAGATTTTCACCCAAGTGTATTTTTGAATTTGAAATTCTGGTGCAGTAGCACTGAGGATCTATTAGGTGCAGATGCACCTTAAGTGCAGAAGCACTAAAAACCTGTGTTCCTACAAAACACTTAAAGAACATTAAATTGAACAAAAATTGCATAACTAAATAATTAATAACATGGGTTGCCTCCCATAAGCGCTTGTTTTAAGAGTCTTTCAGCCTGACTATCTCCTTTTCTTAGAGATTTTGAAAATGGGTGATGAGTTTATCCCTCACCACATGTTCACCATAGTACATTTTGACTCTCTGCCCATTTACCTTGAAAGTGGTGTTTGTGATTTCATCATATAGATCAACTGCACCATGGGGGTAGATTTTAATTAGTTTGAATGGTCCTGACAATCTTGATCTCAGTTTGCCAAGAAACAACTTCAAATTGAAATTGTATAGCAAGACCATTCCTCCTTCTCTAAGCTCTCTTCTTTGGATTTTCTTGTCATGCCAAGCTTTGGTTTTTGTTTTGTAAATTTCTGCATTCTCATAAGAGAATTGCCTAAATTCATCTAATTCTTTCAACTCTAAAAACCTTTGTGCTTCTGCTTTGTTGAGATCATAATTTAGCTTTTTCATAGCCCAATAAGATTTGTTTTCCAATTCAACAGGCATATGACATGCTTTGCTATAGACTAATCTGTAGGGGGACATACCTAATGGTGTTTTAAATGCTGTTCTGTATGCCCATAATGCCTCATCTAAATGTAAGGACCAATCTTTTCTAGATGGTCCAACCATTTTTTCAAGCATTCTTTTAATTTCCCTATTTGATAGCTCAGCTTGCCCACTTGTTTGTGGGTGGTAGGCTGTAGCAATTTTATGCTTAATCCCATATTTTGCAAGAAGATTTTCAATAAGTTTATTGCAAAAATGTGATCCTTCATCATTGATAATTGCCCTTGGGGTGCCAAACCTTGTAAAAATGTTTTTCAAAAGGAATTTGCTAACAGATTTAGCATCATTATTAGGTAATGCTACTGCCTCTACCCATTTGGACACATAATCAACAGCTACCAAGATATATTGTTTGCCAAAATAAGGTGGAAATGTTCCCATGAAATCCATGCCTCATACATCAAAAAGTTCAATTTCTAATATATTGGTTCTAGGCATTTCATGTTTTTCAGAAATATTACCTGCTCTTTGACATTTGTCACAAGTTTTGACCATTAAATATGCATCTTTAAATAAAGTTGGCCAATAATAACCAGACTGTAGTACCTTAGCTGTTGTTCTGTTGCATCCAAAGTGACCTCCATATGGTGCAGCATGGCAGTGCAGAAGCACTGCTTGCTGTTCTTCTTGGGGAATGCATTTCCTTATTAATTGATCTGGACACATTTTGTAGAGAAATGGTTCATCCCAGTGATACTCCTTGATTATGTGAAAAAATCTCCTTCTTTGTTGGTAAGTCATATCCACTGGTACCACCTTGCTTACAAGAAAGTTAACAATGTCAGCAAACCAAGGTGCAGAAGCACTAGGTGCAGAAGCACTTGGTGCAGAAGCACTGGATGCTGTTAGAGTTATGGCTAACAGTTTTTCATCAGGAAAGCTTTCCTTGATCTCTCCTTTTTGTGTACCTGTTCTTTCACCTTCAAGTCTAGATAAATGGTCAGCAACCTGATTCTCCACCCCCTTTTTGTCTCTGATTTCAAGATCAAATTCTTGAAGGAGGAGAATCCATCTTATTAACCTTGGTTTTGCATCTTTCTTGGAAATTAAGTACTTGATGGCAGCATGATCAGTATAGACAATAATTTTGGTGCCAACCAGGTAAGATCTAAATTTATCAAATGCAAAAACCACTGCTAACAATTCTTTTTCCGTTACAGTATAATTCATTTGAGCTTCAATTAATGTCTTGCTAGCATAATAAATAGAATGAAAGATTTTGTCATATATTTGCCCTAAGACAGCTCCTACAGCAAAGTCACTAGCATCACACATTAATCCAAAGGGCCTGCTCCAATCTGGTGTAACAATCACCAGTGCAGTTACCAATGCTTTTTTGAGTTTTTGGAATGCTTCCATACAAGGCTCATCAAAGTTAAAAGGTGCACCAATTTTCAAGAGTGTACATAATGGCTTGGATGTCCTTGAAAAATCTTTGATACATCTTCTGTAGAAGCCTGCATGGCCTAAGAAGCTTCTGATTCCTTTGACAGTTGTTGGAGGTGGTAGTTTTTCAATGACCTCAATCTTTGCTTGATCTACTTCCAGAACTTTCTTTGATACTTTATGACCTAATACAATGCCTTCTTGTACCATGAAATGGCATTTCTCCCAATTAAGTATTAAGTTTGTTTCCTCACATCTTTGGAGAATTTTCTCTAAATTTGATAAACATGTTTGAAATGTGTTTCCAAAGACTGAGAAATCATCCATGAATACTTCCATTGATTGCTCAATGAAGTCAGAAAAGATGGACATCATGCACCTTTGGAATGTTGCAGGTGCATTACAGAGTCCAAAATGCATTCTTCTAAATGCAAATGTTCCATAGGGGCATGTAAAGGTAGTTTTTTGTTGGTCTTCAGGTTCTATTGCAATCTGATTGTACCCTGAATAACCATCTAAGAAACAATAAAACTCCTTACCTGCTAACCTATCTATCATTTGGTCAATGAAGGGTAAAGGGAAGTGATATTTTTTGTGGCTTTATTGAGTTTTCTATAATCCATACAAATCCTCCAACCTGTAACAGTTCTTGTTGGTATTAATTCATTTCTTTCATTGGCTATTACTGTCATACCCCCTTTCTTTGGAACACATTGTATAGGGCTTATCCATGCACTATCAGATATGGGGTATATGATTCCAGCATCTAGCCACTTAATGATTTCTTTCTTTACAACCTCTTTCATTATAGGATTTATCACTAGTGGAAAAAAGGGCTTTAAAGTCGGATATTTTGGGCTTTTAAAGTCGGATCCTAATCCGACTTCGATCGAGGCGACTTTGAAAGTCTGAAATTTTAAAGTCGAATAGACGTCCGACTTTAAAAGCCAGTTTTCAAGTCGGATAAATGTATACATCCGACTTTAAAAGTTTGATTATATTGTGTTTTAGCCTCTCTGTAACACTTTTAAAGTCGGATTAAGAGTAATATTCGACTTTAAAAGTCGTGTTTTAAGTCGGATACAACTTGGTATAAGAGGAATATCCGACTTTAAAAGTAATTTTTTTTGTTCTGATTTTTTTTTGTTTCACCCTGCATATACAATCATTCCTACACATACTTTAAAGCAATTAAAATACTACAATTTCAGCTAGGCAAGAGGGACACACACGGGTTTTATATATAATAACACAATTGGCAATTTCAATACAATACAAAGTAAATAATAAAATTGATATGATTGGATATAGATGTTACAATGTCACTGCATCATTATTTAACTCAAAAACAGGAAGTACAACAATTTTAAATTTTCATTCAATACAACCTCAACAACTAATGGGTACTACTGCTCCAATTCCACAGCTCCATGCCCCACCACCTGATCACAAACAAGTAAAACAAGACCCATCACATAAACGACAAATTTTAAATTTTCAATAAAAAGAAACAGTAGTACCCTGCTGGAAGAGTACTGAATATGACATCATATATTCATATTGATCACAAAGACCTATCTTGTTTTGATTGTTGGGATATTCAAAACAATAAAGACCTATCTTATTTATCTTTTATTTTGCTTTCAGTCAGCAGAGTTTGAAGATTCTAATTAAGTATGACATCATATATTCATATCCAATATGACTACTATCTGCTGCCACTTTCCCTACCAATCTGCAGAATGTTATAAACTTTAGATATGAATGATAAAAAGGAATGAGCTGATTACTTGTCTTTCCATTATTGAGAAATTTTGTTACCTTCTTCTAAAGAACCAACTTTAAGTTGCTACCTTTTATTGCTATGGCGCACACAAGTATGTTACAGTTTTCATATTGTTTTGCTGTACACCAAATAGGTAGGCGTACTGTTCAGATAATGAGTTGCTAATTTCCTTAATCTAACTGCAGGTACTTCAATCAATCAATATAGCATATAAAAGCAAGATGACCGAGATTAAACCTTGTTATACATCCATTCATTCCATGAAGGTCCGTTGCAAATTGGTAACACAAGAATCGGTCCAAGCACTCGTTCTTTGTATTTCAACTGCCAAATGAGAAAAAACATGGCGGTCAACAATGTTAGGTTCATAGTTTTTTTTTGTTTGGAAACTATTTATGTTTTAGAAATCCAACGTTGATTAATGCTTTTTTCCAACTATACCTTTACCCAACCATGTATATTTCGTGAAAGTTACTCAGAATTCCCTAATGTTCACTAATGTTCAGACTTGAAAAAGACAAGGGATATAGAAAGGCCTTTGTGCCCAGACATCAGATGTCTACCACTTCAACACAATCCTCTTCATGGGGCAAACTTAAAAAACACCACTCATTTTATTAACTAACTCTCTAGCCCTTCCCCATGTAAGATATGGATGTATATTCATTGAAATTGAAGGGGTAGTAGTACTAGGAATAATGGTGATACCAACCTCATCCCTCGGAGCATCAATGTGATAAATGCAGAAGTTATGTAGCAGCAAAGAAGTTGCACCTGGGCAGAACAATAGACCCTGGAAACAAGACACATCTGCAAAAACCAATGAACCTAAGTTACGTTGTTTTGCTTCTAATTCCAAACACTTCCACAAAAACACAAACAAAATACCGAACAGTTAAAAAAAAGACTATTTGCGGATATTTACTTACACTCCTTTGCATTGAATATATGAAAAAAGAAACAATATTAGTAATGGGTAAGAAGTATACAATTGATGAGAGCCACATCAGGGTAGGTTATTAGAGCGGGTTTACCACAAACAAGCACAAAGACAGAACCTTTACTTATTTTCACAGGGCATTCCTGCAAGCAAACCACAAGCTATATGTAACTACTAATTGAACCCCCACCTCCTTTAGATTATTATAAAAAACAAAACATAAGCTTTCACAGCTACCTTTTTTAACTTCTTTGTGAACATCAACAATCTTGTAATAATAACTTTCTACAGATTTTAATTAAGAAATTTCAGAAATTAATGCATGGTCAAAATCCAAAATAAATAACTGAATATCACAAGACATAAGGACAAAGGGTGTAAGATAGCAATGTTACCAAAAGAAAAACCAAATTAGAAACCAATAGAACTTATTTAGACCTTCATACAAACAGATAGAGGGCAAATTTTACCTCTCGGTCTTCTTCACTTCAGTAGCCTGCTCAATCACTTGAGCATCTGAAAAAAGTAAACAAAAGGAAAACAACTTACTCATCGCTGATAAGAGAGATATAATAATGAATAAATTCAAACTATTCAAGATTCTGAAATAAGCGTGTCGATTGAGAAAGTGAGAAAAGCGAATCGGAGAAACAAACCATCGAGCGAAAGCAATGCCGTTCTTAGCACGAACGAGAACGGAAGCAAAACGAGAATCAACGACATCAACTCTCTTCCTTCCCTGCGATGCCATTTCGATTTGTATCGTTTTCACTACAAAAAAACTGGTCATTAGCGACGGACATTTCCCTCGCAAATTGACCAAAATCCGTCGCTAATGGTCATTTGCGAGGGAATTAGCGACGGACTGGTTCCCTCGCTAATTCCCTCCTCGCTACTGGGATTAGCGAGGGAAATTGAATCCCTCGCTAATTAGCGAGGGAATTTTCCCTCGCTAATTCCCTCGCTAATGACTACAACTTTTCAGGTGATGGGACTCAGTTGCAGGGGTTGGTAAATGCGCAGGAATTAGCGAGGGATATTCCCTCGCTAATTCCCTCGCTAATGACTGCAGTTTTTCAAAAAAAAATTACACGTGGTGGTGGTGGTGGCGTGGTGGTGGTGAAGAGTAAGAGAGAGTGAGTGAGAGTGGTAGGAGGTATGTGGTGGTGGTGGTGTTGGAAGAGTGAAGAGAGAGGAGAGTGTGAGAGGAGGTGGTGGTGATGGTGGTGGTGGTGGTTGTGTGGTGGTGGTGGTGGCGTGAAGAGTAAGAGAGAGGAGTGAGAGTGGTGGTGGTGGGGTGGTGGTGGTGAAGAGTAAGAGAGAGTGAGTGAGAGTGGTAGGAGGTATGTGGTGGTGGTGGTGTTGGAAGAGTGAAGAGAGAGGAGAGTGTGAGAGGAGGTGGTGATGATGGTGGTGGTGGTGGTGGTTGTGTGGTGGTGGTGGTGGCGTGAAGAGTAAGAGAGAGGAGTGAGAGTGGTGGTGGTGGGGTGGTGGTGGTGAAGAGTAAGAGAGAGTGAGTGAGAGTGGTAGGAGGTATGTGGTGGTGGTGGTGTTGGAAGAGTGAAGAGAGAGGAGAGTGTGAGAGGAGGTGGTGATGGTGGTGGTGGTGGTGGTTGTGTGGTGGTGGAGAGTAGAGGAAGAGGAAGGGTGAAGAGGAAGGGTGAAGAGGAAGGGAAGAGGAAGGGTGAAGAGTGAGTGAGTGAGTGAGAGAGATGAGTGTAAACGGATTTAAGGAAAAAAAGAAAAAAAATTGCGAGGGAATTAGCGAGGGAACTGTCCCATCATCTGAAAAGTTGACTTTAGCGAGGGAATTAGCGAGGGAACTGTCCCTCGCTAATTCCTGTGCACTTACCAACCCCTGCAACTGAGTCCCATCATCTGAAAAGTAAAAAAATTAGCGACGGAACTGACATTCCCTCGCAAATTTTTTTACTTTTGCCATTAGCGACGGAAATTCCCTCGCTAATGTGTAAAATTCCGTCGCTAATTCTCAAAAATACGACAGCCCCTATTCCCTCGCTAATTCCGTCGCTAATTCCAATTTTTGCGAGGGACCATTAGTCCCTCGCTAATTTCCGTCGCTAATGGCTTCTTTTTTTGTAGTGTTTTCTTTGCCTTAAACCCTAATTTAACTCTTCCTCGCTCGCTCTCGATTTCTATTTCTTGCCTAAATTGACGATTTGAATGTACTCGAATTTATACAACCGAAATTCACAAGTTGTAAATCGACGATGCCAGAGAGAAGCTTCCATGGATGTGAGAGAGAAACTACCATCGATGCGAGAGAGAATGGTCATCGTGCTAATTTGAGAGTGATGTTTCAGTTTGGGTTTTGAAAAAACCTACCCGAGATGAGATTAAAGAAGGAGTTGGGAAAAAACCTAGCGAGTGATTTTAGACACGTGTTTTCACTTTTTAAGTCAAGCACTAAACGCACCCGACTCCAAAGGTTACGCGTTAGAATTAATTTTTCATTTTAATTACAAAATTGCCACCGCATTTACCTTTTAAGTCGAATATGTATCCACCCGACTTTAAAACTCTTATTCTTTTCCTGATTTTTCACTAGTTAGCCTTCTTTGCCCCTCTATATAATTTTTAGAATTATCTTCTAAATTTATCCTATGCATGCATATAGAAGGGCTAATTCCTTTTATGTCTGCCATTTGCCAGCCTATAGCTTTTGTATGCTTTCTTAAGGTACAAATGAGATCATGCTCCTGCTCTATTGTTAAGTCAGAGGCAATGATCACTGGAAGTGCATCATCTTCCCCTAAGAAAGCATATTTCAAATGTTTGGGCAGTTCTTTCAATTCTAGCTTAGGAGGTTGTTCAATTGAGGGTAAATTCTTTTTAAGGTTAGGGTCTTCTAAATTAAGAGATTCAAAAGTTCTAGACCATACCTTTTGTGCTGGTGCTTTTCTTGAGAAAATGTCTTTTTCCAAGATTTCTTCTTCAGAAGGTGCAGAAGCATTTGGTGCTAGTGCACTGGTGATATAATCATACTGTTTCTGGAATTACTTCTGCACCAAATGGTCAAGAGTGGTGATTGCTGAACATTCTTCACTCTCCTCAGCAGGATACTTCAGAGCATTCATCACATTGAATTTCACCTCTTGATCATTTACTCTCATGGTTAGTTCTCCCTTTTTCACATCAATTAGTGCCTTGCTAGTTGCTAGGAATAGTCTCCCAAGAATGACTGGGACTTCTTTATCTGCATCAAAATCAAGAATGACAAAATCTGCAGGAAATACAAATTTGTCAACATTAACCAGAATATCTTCAATGATTCCTTCTGGATAAGCTATTGATCTGCCAGCAAGTTGAAGTGTTACTGTTGTAGGCCTAGCATTTCCAATCCCCAGTTGTGTAAATATGGATTTAGGCATTAAGTTGATACTTGCACCTAAATCACATAATGCACGACCTGTATAAGATTTTCCTATTGAGAATGGGACTGTAAAGCTACCAGGATCCTTTAGTTTTCTTGGAATTTTGCTTTGTAAAATTAGACTGCATTCTTTAGACATAGCAACTGTTTCAAAATCCCCTAATCTTCTTCTTTTTGAAAGCACATCCTTCATAAATTTAGCATAATTAGGCCTTTGATGAAGTGCTTCAACTAAGGAAACATTGATGTGTATTTGTTTTAGAATTTCAAGAAACTTACTGAATTGCTTCTCCTCATGTGCCTTTTTTAATCTTTGAGGATAAGGAGGAGGAGGGTATTCAGGAACTAACCTTGGAGTTGGAACTGGTTGAGATGCAGATGCATCTGGTGCTTCTGCATCTTGAGTATTTTTTTCATTTTTATTTTTTTCTCCCTTACCTTCACCTTGATTTTCACCTGGATCTACAAGATCTTTTCCACTTCTTAGAGCAATGGCCTTCACCTGCTCCTTTCCTGGCCTGTGGGATGTGGTAGCTTCTGTATTTGATGGTAATGTACCTGTTGGTCTTTGATACAGAGCTGTTGCTAACTGTCCTACCTGATTCTCTAAATTTTTTATAGAGGCATCTTGTGCTTGCCTAGCTGTTCTGGTTTCACTATTGAAAGACTTGAGCAAGGCTGTTAAGGAGTTATCAGTGGCGGGTGGTTGTTGTCTTTGGTTGTTCTGAGAATGAAATTCTGGTGGTGTGGCTGGTGCAGAAGCACTAGGTGTAGATGCACCAGG
This sequence comes from Astragalus membranaceus, assembly GCA_039519185.1. NCBI lineage: Eukaryota > Viridiplantae > Streptophyta > Magnoliopsida > Fabales > Fabaceae > Astragalus > Astragalus membranaceus. Next base: position 181,537,737 of record CM076849.1, read on the forward strand.
TGCAGATGCACCAGTATTGTTCCGTCTGAAATTTGGGTGGTTCTTCCAGCCAGGGTTATAGGTGTTAGAGTAAGGGTTGTTATTCCTATTATATCCTACAAAATTTACAGAGACAGGGTTGCTAGGACATTCTTCATACAAATGGCCTCCTCCACAATACACACAACTTGTGTCTCCTGGGGGGTCTTGCTCTATGGCTGCTGCAGTGTTTTCAGTTGGTGCAGCTGTACTAGGTGCAGATGCACTGGTTGAAGTGAAGTTTTTGAAGAAGTTTGTCAGAGAGGCTAACTGAGCAGATAGGGCTGATATATCACTGATTTCATGTACCCCTGATGGTTTCTTTTGGGCATTTACCCTCTCAGTAGGCCAACTAGAACTATTGGTTGCAATTCTATCAATTAATTCACATGCTTCATTATAAGACAAGTTTAATAACACACCCCCAGATGATGCATCAAGCATTATTCTGGTTTGGGGTTGTAAACCATTATAAAAAGTTTCCATTTGAATAATGATAGGCAGACCATGATGTGGACATTTTCTTAAAAGTTCTTTCCATCTTTCCCATGCTTCAAATAATGATTCAAATTCTTTTTGTCTAAAAGATGTAATATCATTTCTCATCCTGGCATTTTTGATGGGTGAAAAATATTTTGCTAAGAACTTTTCAGCTATTTCATTCCATGAATGGATAGAATTAGGCTCCATTGAATTTAACCATGATTTAGCCTTGTCTTTTAAAGAGTAGGGAAAAAGCTTAAGTCTAAATGCATCTTCACTAACACCAGGAAGAATAAAGTTACTACATACTTCTAAAAACTGTTTTAAATGCTCATGGGGATCCTCATGGAGAGATCCACCAAATTGACCAATTGTTTGTAGCATTTGGAACATCATGGGTTTAAATTCAAAATGCACAGCATCAATATGAGGTCTTGCTATACTTGTTTGCATATTTTGATGATTAAACATAGCATAATCCCTCATGGGTCTATTTCTATCATTAATCATACCTATTGGGCCCATGTGGGTGAATTGATTTCTGTGTCCTTCTTCAGTATCATGCTGTGAACCAGGTCCTCCTCCAACTGAGGCTGATCTTGAGCTATGTCCTTCACTGTGATGAGACATGTTTCTGCAGTCTTGATTCCTTTGCTTTTGAAGTCTTAGCAAACTCCTGAACCTTCTTTCAATCTCTGGATCGAATTCAAATTCTGGTGGTTTATCTCTGGGCATAAGCTAGTGCATCTGCACCTGTTTCTGCACAGAAAATAACTACCAGAGTAATAAAATACTAATTTATAAATCTAAACAACAAAAATTAATGGCAACCCCCGACAACGGCGCCAAAAACTTGGTGTGTGAAAAAGATGTGCAAGTATACACAGTCACAACAAGTAATACAATGATAAGAAAGGTCGAACCCACAGGGATTGGATTAACTTTATGTGTGCTTAGAAAGCATATAAATTAGTACTACTATTCTACTCACAAATTTTGGGGTTTTTATGTTGAGTGAAAATAGAATGCAAATAGATAAAAGAGTATGAAGGAAATCAGTTGAGAAAGATGGTAGAGATGTTTTTACTAAATAATGTTCTTTTGAGAGTTTCTATGCTTTTAGTGATGCAGAAGCACCAAGATGCAGAAGCATCAAAGGTGCAGAAGCACCAAGGTGCAGTTGCATAAGTGTGTGCTTTTCAGCTACTTTCTTCAGAGTTTCGTTACAAGCTTCCCATGTCTGGGCTTGCTAAATAAGTTCACTCCTGTCTTTGAAGTACCCACTGTTTCACCCTAAGGACTATGTTATCCTATGTCTAGGACTTAACATGGTTTTAACACAGTTTCTTTATTAAACAAGTTAACAAAGCCTTTATTAAAACACCCACCCTTATTAGTCTTGATTTCTAATTATAAACCATGTCTGTGAATATAACTCTACTTATTGTAAGAGATCAACCTTAAAATAAGATGGATGTAGTATAACACAAGACCCAAAATGCGTACAACACTAAAAGGCATAATAACTTACTCAAAAGTTCATTATAAAGTTAGGACATCTCAACCAAAAGGTTTTTAGCTCATAATAAGCATTGCAAGGCAAAGATGGATAGAATAAAACATATTAATATAGATGAAGATACAAGAGATATCAATAAGGTAGAGATTACACTGATTGAAGCACTCTTGCATGTAATTGCCTTGCAGTGCAGAAGCACTGACTTCCTGGTGCAGTTGCACCTAACTAAGTTGATGAAGAAGTGAAGGAAGAAGTTGTCGATTCCTTCCTCACCTTCTTGCTAACTATCTACTATAAAAACTATAAGAAATAAAACCACAAAATTATAAGTAAAGTGTTTGATCTACATATTATGAAGTGAGATATGCGATGCCCTTCAAGTGAGAAGTGGGAGCCCTTTTTATAGCCTTGGAGATTTCCTTTGCTTGAGGGTTTGCTTGAAAACCAAGTTAACCTAAGGAGGCTTAACCATGGTTGCTTTTCTGATCTTTAGATATGGAGATTGAGTTCAGCACATTTCCATAAGGAGAGGTCCAATTGTGTAAGGCCATATGTCTTTAGGTGAGTAGCCTTTCATGATGATGTTTATAGTGGGCGCCTCCTTATGCATGTGGGCATGTGCTCCATGTGAATTTTGACAAAGCATGATGTCATAGAAGTTTTGGAGCAGAGGTATGATTTGAGGTGCTTCCATTGTGGGGTTATAAATCTTCAGCGCAGGATGGTGCAGAAGCATCGTGGTGCAGAAGCATCATCTGTAGGAAAACTGAACAAACACATCAAACATACCAATATATACACAAAATGCTTTATTCATCACATAATTCCTAGAATGTTGTTATTTTACTAATACCACTATATTTAACACACTTTGTACTTGGGTTTCAAGCAATTTGTTACGTTTAGAAGTATAAATAACTCTATATAAATTAGAGTTATCACAACTAAATTGGTGAAGTGTGCCTTGTTCAAGAAGGAAATCAGTGAGTTTGAGTTTAAGGGCATTATCAGATCTGATTTGCTTAATGACCTTACCAAAATTTGTTTTGACCATGGCAAAGAAAACTTTAGGCTTAAATGTCATTTACCCCCTGCAAATATAACGTTTATCCATTTACCCCCTGCAAAAAAAAAACTTTTAAAACAAACCCTGCAAAATGTAACTGTATCCAGTTACCCCCTGCTGTTAGTTTTGGCTAACAGCGTTAATATTTGCAGGGGGTAACTAGAAACACTTAATATTTGCAGGGGGTAACTACCACCCACTTAATATTTGCAGGGGGTTAACTAGATCCCAAATGTCAGCCTAGACTTAACGTTGTTAGCCAAAACTAACAGCAGGGGGGTAACTGGATACAATTACATTTTGCAGGGTTTGTTTTAAAAGTTTTTTTTTGCAGGGGGTAAATGGATAAACGTGATATTTGCAGGGGGGTAAATGATATTTAAGCCAAAACTTTAATAAGGTGAGGGGCTTCAGATTTAGTCTGCTTGAGATACAACTAGGTAAATCTAGTACAATCATCAACTAGGGTTAGGAAAATTTTCTTACCATCATGGGTGGGATCATGATAAGGCCCCCAAGTGTCTATATGAATCAAATCAAAAGGCTCAGCAGCATAATTATTATTAGAAATGAAAGACAATCTACGGAATTTGGAAAGGGGGAATATCAAACAATTCTTAGAATCATGAGATTTAAATTTGATAGAGACTTTGTTACAAAAGATTTTGAGAACTTTGGTAGAAACATGCCCTAGCCTATAGTGCCACAAATTGTGGTCTTCACACTTATTATGAACAACATTACAAGTAAAGGTAATGGGGGAATTGAAATCAAAAACATTAGAAAGTATGTGTGCAGTGTTACAAGGTGCAATGGTGTGTGTAGAATATAATCGAAACAGGTCTTTATGGAGATCACCTCTGCCAATCCTCTTGAGGGACTGTGTGTCCTGGAAAATAACACATTTATCTTCAAAATGAACACTAACAATGCATTTAGGAGTAAGTTGAGGCACAGAAATCAAATTAACATGGAAAGAGGGTATGTAAAACACATTATGCAATTCAAGATTAGGGTTAATTCGAACACTACCAGTGCCTAAGACTTGAACCCTAGTGTTATTTGGTAGTAGGACAAATTTATTAGACACTGGTTTATAATTGTAAAGGAAATTGAGAAAACATGTGTTGTGCACAGTGGCACCAGAGTCCACAATCCATGCATTCAAGGCTTGAAAAGTAGAATGTAAAGTAGAGAAAGACATGCCAATGGATTCAATACCTATAGAATCAGTTTGATCTATAGAAGGAGCAGCAGGGAGTTGAGCCATTTGAGCTTGAAGCATTGCCAAGACTTGTTGGCATTGCTGTTGCGACCAAGACTGATTCTGATCAAAAGTGCCCGAATCATTGACATTGTTCACAGAAGTGGTAGATGCATTGTTGGACTTCTTGAATCCAGGAGGAAAACCATGGAGTTTGAAGCACTTGTCTTTGGTGTGGCCATGGAGGTTGCAATGAGAACACAAGGGACGATTTTTCCTTGGATTCTTGTTGAGATAGGAGTTCTGAGGAACAGCGCAGGCCACCTCAGCGACGGGACCATATTGGATACCAATAGCGCGCTGGGTTTCATCTTGAAGGAGAAGCAAAAATGTTTCATCAATATCCGAAATGGGCTTCATCAACAGAATTTGACCACACGCGTGATTGAAAGCTTCGTTGAGACCCATAAGAAAATCCATGACATGCTCTTCTTTGAAAAATTGAAGAACTAGGGGTTCCACACCCTTGCAAGTGCATTTGTGAACAGCCTTGAGTTCCCCCAATACGGCCCAAATGGCTTTGAAACGAGTGAAATAGACACTCAGAGAATCATTACCTTGAACGCAATTAAAAAGATTCTTACGTAATTGAAAGATTCGAGGGCCGTTCTTGATGTTGAATCTCTTTTCAAGGTCATTCCAGATCAAGTTGGCAGAAGTCGAGTAGATTACACTCGCGCTGATTTCTTTCGTAAGCGAGTTCAAAATCCAAGATGCAATGATGCTGTCATTGCGATTCCATAGACGAAGCTTGGAAGCATCAGATTCATCGAGTTTCTTGAGGGTACAGTCGATGAACCCTAATTTGTTGCGGCCGTCGAGGGCAATAATCATGGAGCGACGCCAAGAGAGGTAATTGGTGCCATCGAGGGGTTTCGAGACGAGAACTAACCCCAGATTGTCCGTGTGATGGATGTAGTATGGATTGGAGTTATCCATTTGAGTCGTCATCGCCGAGAAGAAAAAAAAGGGGAAAACGGAGAAGAAGACGAACAACAGCAGAGAGATCAGAAGATACCTACTGATACCATATCAACAAACTCAACATGCAGTGGAATTGATCACTATAAGTGAGGGATACAGAGAAAGGAAGGAAGAAGATACAAATGTAAACGATGAATAATATCTTCAATTGAATGAGAGAGTGTATTGTACATCAGAGTATTTATCTCAAGCAATTACAACTCTTTCAGTTAGGAACTAACTAACATAACTCACTCTAACTACTTAACTAACCATCTAACCATCTACCTAACTAGATACAAAGGTAAAACAGTAAGAACAGCTCCTAAACTAATTACAACAGTGACTAAATAATAATAAGATAAGTTATGAACAAATATCAATGTCAAAGAAAATATGACCCCTTTGAGTAAGCGATCAATCATACAAAATGTTCTTTGTCGTTTATTAAACGACAAAGTTTTAAATCACACATATCAACCATTAAACGACAAATCTTTAATTAAATCATAAAAACTATATATTAAATATCTTCGCTCTATTCTATTCTATGGTCCAAAATTACACACACCATAGAATAGAACAGAGAAAGAAAGGAAGATAGAGTGTGTAGTGTAATGGCGTCTATGGCTTCTATAGGTGTTGTCAAAGTACCACGTTCTTCTTCTTCATCGAATGCAGGAAAGAAAGCCATTCAACGCAATCCCTCATTCTCTGCTTCACAACTCTCCGGTGATAAGGTTTCCACTGCCACAGCAGGGGCGGATCCAGGATTAAAAAATAGGGTGTTCCTTAAATAATCCAAGATTAAGAAATGAAGAAAAAGAGGATAAATGATGTTCCCCTGGATTCGAACCTATCCCCTTTTGTGCAAAGTTTGGGGTGTATTACTACTAAGGCGGGATGTTTGGGTGTTCCTGGGAACACCAGGAACACCATTTGAATCTGCCATTGTCTAGGACCCCTCAAAGAAGACCGATACATGGTAGGCTGCCTATATAGTTGGGACATAGAAGTCACATTACCGACAAATTTCTTCTTCAAAGCAATCATACTGCTCTTGGAGCAACCTTCAATGAAGTGTGTTCATCCACCATAGCCTTCTCCTCCTTTGTTAACCGCCCAAAGAATCCGGTGCCGGTTAAGGTTGTAAGCAGCTCATGTGTGTGGAGTCCACACCTAACCCTCAAACCCCAACCCCCATCACGAACCGTATATGTAGCTCTCAGCTTAAACGGAACAATTTTGATACTTTGACCCAATGACTCTAGAATTATTACTGAATTTCCCGTGCTTCTCGCAACCAAAAATTATTTTATCTTTCGTGCCCTTTTTACCTCCAATTTGCAAGATCTAATGATGATAACGACAACTCCGATACCCTTTCCAATGTCTTTGACCCAACGTATAACATCATCATGTGTTAGAAATATCTACAAAATAAACAATTGTTAGTTAGTTAATTAATTAAATATCGATATAAATTTTGTAAAAAAAAGTTAATTAAAGATATCTCTTTCGTCGTGAATGGCTAGGATGTATCTATCGAGAACTGTGAATCCGGAAACAACTGTGAATCCGTATCCATATCTGTGTCATTTTAAAAAGAAATTAAATAAATATATAATCTAAAAAATAGAAAACGGATTTATGTCTTAAATAAATAAATCCGTTGTTGTTTTTTTCAAAACAGATTTATGTATTTAACACATAAATCCATTGCCTATTTAAATAATAACGGATTTATATTTTAATGATAAATCCGTTGCCTAAACATAAATCCGTTGGACACAACACTTGAACAACAGATTTATCTTTTTAAAAATTTAAATCCGTTTGAAAACGTTAAAAAAGCATAACGGATTTACCTTTTTAGAAGGTAATTCCGACGACCAAAAAAGTGGTCCCACATGTAGAGAATTGGACCACAAAGCTGAGAGTAGTAATTGTCGTGACCGGGATCCCGACGTAGACGGCCCAAAAAATGATATTTTAGGGAGTCGCCACCCAATTTATTAATTAGGGAAAATTGAGAAAAACCTACCTTAAAATTATTGGTCTGCGTAAACTAGGTTGGATTCGGGAGTCGGTTATGCATAGGGAAGGGCGAAAACTTAATTCCACTACACCCCTAGTACATCCGTCCTAAGACAGTTACCCTAAATCTGGTTGTGTAAATATAAATTACGAATTTATTTGTTTTACCCAAAAATAAAATAGTAGAAAATAATAAGGACTAATTTAGAAAAGTTTAATTTTGACTTGACGGGGAATCCCCGCTCCTACGTATCCTCAGGTGCAATGAGGAACTCAAAAGTCACGTAATTCTTTCTGAAAATTTTTGTTGGTTGGTTGATTTTATTTTTGAAGGGGTTTAAGATCAAAGCCGTACAGCTAAAGCCTCTTAAACCGGGATTGACAAGATGTACATCTCAGTCAAACCCACTTTTGTAATTTTTATGAAAATAGGTGTTAAAGGAAAAAACTGATTATTTATTAGAAAAAAAAAAGATTAATTTGGCTTGACGGGGAAGCCCCGCTCCTACGTATATCTGTGTGAGGAGAATCAAAGGCTATGTAGTTCTTCTTGAAAATATTTGTTTGTTTTGTTGATTTTAATATTTTGAGGGGGTTTGAGATCACCAAGTTGTACAACTCAGGCGTCTTAACCGGGTTGCGGGTTTGATAGAATGTACATCTCGATCAAAGCCATTTTTATTGATGTTTTAATTCATTTTTAGAAATAGATAACAATAATAATAATATAAATAATAATAATAATTAAAAAGGAAAGATAAAAATAAATAAATAAATAAATAACTATACACCTAAAAAAATATAAATAAATAAATAAATATATACAGAAATAAACAAACAATAAATAAGTAATCAATAAATATGTACATAAATAAATAAAGAAATAAATAATAAATAAACAAATAGATATAAATAAATAAATACAAAACTAACATCAAGCTGATAAACGCGATGAACGCCGAACCGGACCGAGCAGTCTGACCAGGTCAACTGCGAACCGGACTGCTTTGAGAACCAGAAAACCGACTCAAAAAAGTACAAAATAGTCAAAGACAGACTTTTAGTGTCTGGACCGCAAAGGCTAGCCCAAAAGATCACTTAATCTGCCAATGACTCCCCCCTCTCAAGTCTTTGCCTCTCAGCCTCTTTTATAGTCAAATGTTAGGTGGTTCTTGTTTCTCCAAACAATGTGGGACTAAGTCTAAAACAAGATAGAGAAAGCCATTCCCGTTTTTCTCAAACCAGCCACTGTAACAGTATGATTTCGGATTCGTTAACCGTTGGAACATCGTGGTTTTTTGACACCAGGTTCGTGAGACATCCCTCTTCACTTTTACCGTTCAGATCGTCTAAATGAGGTCTGAGGAGAGAGCAATTGCCTTCGCAAAAGTAGAAAAAACAACCCCCGTTTTTCTCAAACCAGCCACCGTACAAGTGCGATTCTGGATTCGTTAACCGTTGGATCGTTTTCGTTTTTTGCCAGAAAGTTCTTGAGACATTCATCTTCACTTTCACCGTCAGATCGTCGAAACGAGGTCTGAAGAGAGAGAAATCACCTTCGCAAAGTAGCTGCAGTTTTGGGTATTTTGGTTTATTTTTGTATTTTTGTAACTTTGACATTCTTGGGCCAAGTCATGTAAATGACACTCCTTTTTTGTAATAATAATTTTTTATTGCACCTCCCTTTTTTATTTTCTTTTGTAATTTGTATTATTTCTTATCTATTTTATTTTATTTTTTTTATTTTCGTTTTTTAATTAAAGATATTGTAACAAGAAAAATAAATTACATCTACTTTGTAATTTTTTGAATTAGCATATTATTTTAATTTTTGTTTAACCATTAAAAAAAGTAATAATAACGCAAAATTAATAAATTAGCGCAAAATGACCTATTCGAGGGATTAGGAATCAAATATACGCCAAAAACATATTTTTGTGATTTTTTTTGAAAATGTAAAAATGTACCGGTTAAAATTGGGTGTTCACAGTTGCCCCTCCGTGCTTACTTTCTTACGAGATAATACATAAAACTATGTTTTCTTGTTTTATCAAAGTAAGGAATAAGTGCAAATATGAACCTCAATTTTAATCGGTGAAATATGCACAATTGTCTTTTGACTGTTAAAGTTAAATGGGTAACAAGAAATACAAACAGTGCCAGAGCTGAATCGATAGCACGAAGTTTCAAAACAATGTCAGGGCAAGACCGATAGCACAAAATTTAAAAACAATGTCAGGGCGAAACCAATAGCATGAAAATCAAAACAATGCCAGGGCGAGACCGATAGCACAAAATTAAAGACAATGCCAGGGGGAGACCGATAGCAGGAAAATTAAAGACAATGCCAGGGCGAGACCGATAGCACAAAATTAAAGTCAATGCCAGGGCGAGGCCGATAGCATGAAAATTAAAGACAATGCCAGGGCGAGACCGATAGCATGAAAATTAAAGACAATGCCAAGGCGAGACCGATACCACAAAATTAAAGACAATGTCAGGCCGAGACCGATAGCATGAAATTTAAAAACCAATGCCAGGGCGAGACCGATAGCATGAAGATGAAAGACAGTGCCAGGGCGAGACCGATAACACCAAATTTAAAACAATGCCAGGGCGAGACCGATAGCATAAAATTAAAGACAATACCAGGGCGAGACCGATAGCACAAAACTAAAGACAATGCCAGGGCGAGACCAATAGCATGAAAATTAAAGACAATGCCAGGGCGAGACCGATAGCACAAAATTAAAGACAATGCCAGGGGGAGACCGATGGCATGAAAAATAAAGACAATGCCAGGGCGAAACCGATAGCATGAAAATTAAAGACAATGCCAGGGCGAGACCGATAGCACAAAATTAAAGACAATGCCAGGGCGAAACCGATAGCATGAAAATTAAAGACAATGCCAGGGCGAGACAGATAGCACAAAATTAAAGACAATGCCGGAGCAAGACCGATAGCAGGAAAATTAAAGACAATGCTAGGGCGAGACTGATAGCACAAAATTAAAAACAATGCCAGGGCGAGACCGATAGCATGAGGATGAAAGACAGTGCCAGGGCGAGACCGATAGCACCAAATTTAAAACAATGCCAGGGCGAGACCGATAGCACAAAATTAAATACAATACCAGGGCGAGACCGATAGCACAAAATTAAAAGACAGTACCAGGGCTGAACCGTAGTACGAAAAAAATACCAGTGCCAGGGTTGAACCGTAGCATGGAAACGCAGTGTCAAATGCCAGGACTATACCATAGCATTGAAATGAACATAAAATGCAATGGATGTATTGCTTTGAAAAATTCTTTTTTTTTTATTATTTTCACAAAGCGACTGAAAAAAACACATGCTTCTATTCATGAAGGGGATGCATGGTTGGACATGAAATGTATGCATGATATGACTTGAAATGTATGAAATATGCATGAGCTTTGAGTTAAAATTGAGATGCACGTGTCATGAAAGTTAGACTCACCGAAAACATTTTCTTTTTTGTGCATGCTTCATTTGAACCCAATCAAACTGATTCTCAAATGGAAGGTGATCCTCATCCTCGCTAGCTTCTTAAGATCTCCTTCCTTTTATGATCAATTCTCATTCTTCAAACAAAACACTTTCAAGTTTGACCCTCTCTCTCTCTCTCTCTCTCTCTCTCTATATATATATATATATATATATTTTTTCACAGATATATCGTCATTAGCCCTCTAAATCATATCATTGATTCCAAGTTGACTATTTTTGAAGCATTACTTAATGAGCATGCATGGATTTGTGGGTATTGACAAGCTAGACTTTTCTGTGTTTCTTGGTTTTCCTGTTTTGGATTTTGAAGGTTTGGAAGTCGAGGGTTTTTAGAAAGCAAAGGCGTAGGGAAGACAAAACGACACAAGATGGTAGGGAAAAAGGTTAGTGGTAACCTCCAGCTATTGAGGATTTCTTTTATTTGTGGTAGCTGGCTTGCTGGAAATTGGTCAGGTATTGGAAACAAGCTTTACCACAGAGGGAAGACTACTAGGTGTAGCAAGCAAAATTTGACTCATCAAGGATCATGCAAATATTTCTGCCCCACTATTGGTAAAAGGAACCCCCAAGAGTAGGATGCACTGGTGTACTATACAAGTTTGACTCATGATGGGTCTTGCAAATTTTCCCCCAGTATTGGTAAAAAGCATTGCCCCAGGAGAAGGATGCATTGGTGTACAAAACTAGTTTGGCTCATGAAGGGTCTTTGCAAAAGTTTCTTTCCTAGGATGGGTACGTAAAAGGTGAGGCCAATGTATGATCTAGTAAGATTTCTTCCTCATTCTAGTGAAAGACATTCCCTCGAGAAAATATTACACTAGTGTAGCAAGAAACATTTGACTCATAGAGGGTCTTACAAAATTTTGCCCCAGTGTGGGATTTCTTGACACTCTCAAGCTTACATTCCACAAAATTGCCCCAATGTGCACTCTTGTTCGGCATAAGTAGGAGAACTCCAGTGAACTACACAAATAAACATTGTAAGTATCATTCCCCTTTTGTACCCTAATTTTTACCTAGACTGCCTTTGCAGGTTTTCAGTCTAGCGGGCTTTGTCTTTTTATTATATTTTTTTTAAAACCCTAATTTTTGCCTAAACTACCTTTACAGGTTTTCAGTCTAGCGGGCTTTGATTCAAAATTTTTTTTAAGATCCTCATTTTTGCCTAGACCGCCCTTTCGGGTTTTCGATCTAGCGAGATTTGATTGACCCTAACTTTTGCCTAGACCGCCCTTTCGGGTTTTCGAACTAGCGGGTCTCATTCTTTCTTTCTTTTTTATTTTTTTAGAGAAAAGAATAGTTTAAAAGAAGAAAATGATTTATTTCGAAATTAATATTATGAAAATGAAAACAAACATTCATCAATCAGAGTGGACTTTTAGAGGCTTGGAAGAAAAGTGATTAGAAGGCTCAAAGAAATGTTTTATGGGTATGAGCTATGGGTTATGGAAGAAAATGATTAGAAGGCTCAAAGAAAGGTTTCAAGGGTATGGTTTATGGAAGAAAAATGATTAGAAGGCTCAAAGAAATGTTTTATGGGTATGGGTTATGGGTTATGGGTTATGGAAGAAAAACGATTAGAAGGCTGAAAGAAATGTTTTTACGGGTTAAATGGACCAAGGATCTTTAGTGCATTCAGCTTTCTACAGCTCATCCATTTACATGATTTCGATTTTATTTCCCTTCATTTCTTTTTTTTTCCTCATTCTTTCCTTCTCCTACAATTTTGATTTATCTCATTTCAGCCTTCGCCTCTACTTCATATATGCTGATTCTTTTTTTTTCACCCTTCACCATCATTTGTTTCTCTTTTTTTTTCTTTTTTCTTTTCCTCCATTGCCCCTGATTTGTATTTCATCAATTTTCTACCTTTGGAAACTATATGATAGTCTAAATGCACTAAGTTCCATTGTAGTGTGGATCCTTGTCCAGGGGTTAGTGAAAGGAAATTATAGGCTCAAAGGAGACATCAAGGGATACAATAATTCAACTTTGTTCGAGATAGAGAAAATTGTCCACTCTTCATTTCGAATCATAGTTCGTCATTTTCAAAATTTTAATTTCGAAAAAACATTCACTCTTTTGACAAATTCTTTGCTCTCACTTTCTTTTGTCTTTTTTTTTTGGTTTTTTTATCATTTGTTTTTGGGAAATGGACCTTCAAAATCTGATATTTGTTCACTGGTTCATCCTTGAATGACGCAACAAAAAGGGCTTTAGGAAATATTGTTTGAGGCAAGAACTTAGAAGGGGTGTCTTAAGGGATCAGGGGGTGAGAAAGAATAGAAATGGGTTTTTAAATCCATGCAAATTCATTACTATAAAACTTCACCTAAGTCAACTTGGTTTCGAACTACATGATTAAAGAAGTGCTAACGACAATCATCCTTCCTTTTCTTTTTGAGCAAAACATAATTACTAACCTTGTGTCTCCCTTTTTTTTTCGATATGCCCAAGTATATATTGTGCCCCATGACATCTTTCCTCTCACATTATTTCTCTACACCTCTAATGATTAATCTTCCCAACAACTCAAGCGAATGATCCAATTCCACGAGTCTAGGCTTGATTGGAACACAAGCACAAAAATTTCAAACTCCTTTTTATTTATTTTCTTAAAGAAAAGTTTATGAGAATGGGTCAAAGAGACCAATATGTTATGAAATGCATGGTATGTAGGCAAACATTCACCCTAAAATGCAATATGCGTTGTTTTGTAATGGCTTTTTTTTTCCTTTTCATGCAAGAAATGAAATTCAATTTTTTTTTTGCCCCATTTGAAGGGAAATGCTATGAGGATTGACAAATGATAATGTGCTTTGTTTTATTTACTGATAAAAGTATGCATAACGTGCAAAGATGCAAAGAGAAAATAAAATATGAAGAAATTTTATGATGAATGATTTTTGACAAATGAGTGTGATGGATGACAATGAAATGAAGATGTGCACTACATGTAGACAAAAAAATATTTTTCTAAGGACTTATGCAAAGAAAATGCAAATGAATGCATACTTTTCAATGACACGCGGTGAACGAGACAAAGTTAATTACATTCTTTTTTTTTACGCGAAATGCACTTTTTTTTACCATGAAACATGTTTTTTTCTTTGCTTTTTATGCATGAAATGTAATGCAATTTTTATGTTGTTTATGCATGAAATGCAATATGGTTTTTAATTTTGTTGAAAAAATGAGTGATTTTCTAAACCCAAAAGTTTTTTTATGGGAAAAAGATATTTTTGTTTTTTTATGGAAAATAAGGTAAGAGGTAGAGTAGCTCCCTTTGTGATCTAAGGTCTTCTATTGTGAGTACTCACGAGGTGGGTGTTCTAACCTATTGAGATTTAAGGTCTCTAGAGTCAAGTACTCTTCTAGAAGGTTAAACGCACCAGGATGTACATCCCTGATGTGGATACCCGCATAGAAGAATCGTACTCTAGATGAGGAATTCGTGGAAGTCACGCAGAATGTACATCCAAAATGAGTCCCACTCATTCTCATTCTAACTTATGTGTTTTTTGCGGCTCAGGTGTGAGCTCAACACTCAAGGTGTGCTCACAGTGTAGGTGTAGTGTGTGAAGGAGCATACAAACCTCATATCCTAAAAATAAAAACCCAAATTGAACCTGCATATTAACCAGAAAATACAACCAGACAATAATAACAAGTGTTCTCTAGCCTAGGGTTTATATCAAGCAGAATATAAAATAAATATCAAATGAAATATATACAAAGAAAAAATAATAAATTAAGAGGGGTAAACAAAGCGTACCTTATAATCATTTTGCACAAACAAACTAAATAGGCTTGACTCTCACCATCCCCAGCAGAGTCGCCATCTGTCGTGACCGGGATCCCGACGTAGACGACCCAAAAAATGATACTTCAGGGAGTCGCCACCCAATTTTTTAAATAGGAAAAATTGAGAAAAACCTACCTTAAAATTATTGGCTGCATAAACTAGGTTGGATTCGGGAGTCGGTTATGCATAAGGAAAGGCGAAAACTTAATTCCACTACACCCATAGTACATCCGTCCTAAGACAGTTACCCTAAATCTGGTTGTGCAAATATAAATTACAAATTTATTTGTTTTACCCAAAAATAAAATAGTAGAAAATAATAAGGACTAATTTAGAAAAGTTTAATTTTGACTTGACGGGGAAGCCCCGCTCCTACGTATCCTCAGGTGCAATGAGGAACTCAAAAGTCACGTAGTTCTTTCTGAAAATTTTTGTTGGTTGATTGATTTTATTTTTGAAGGGTTTTAAGATCAAAGCCGTACAGCTAAAGTCCATTAAACCGGGATTGACAAGATGTACATCTCAGTCAAACCCACTTTTGTAATTTTTATGAAAATAGGTGTTAAAGGAAAAACTGATTATTTATTAGAAAAAAAAAAAGATTAATTTGGCTTGACGGGGAAGCGCCGCTCCTACGTATCTCCGTGTGCGGAGAATCAAAGGCTACGTAGTTCTTTTTGAAAATATTTGTTTGTTTTGTTGATTTTAATATTTTGAAGGGGTTTGAGATCACCAAGTTGTACAACTCAGGCGTCTTAACCGGGTTGCGGGTTTGATAAGATGTACATCTCGATCAAAGCCATTTTTATTGATGTTTTAATTCATTTTTAGAAACAGATAACAATAATAAGAATATAAATAATAATAGATAATAATAACAATAATAATAATAATAATAATAATTAAAAAGGAAAGATAAAAATAAATAAATAAATAAATAACTATACACCTAAAAAAATATAAATAAATAAATATATATAGAAATAAACAAAC
The DNA here is from genome assembly GCA_039519185.1 of Astragalus membranaceus. NCBI lineage: Eukaryota > Viridiplantae > Streptophyta > Magnoliopsida > Fabales > Fabaceae > Astragalus > Astragalus membranaceus. The sequence goes on from CM076849.1 coordinate 181,553,418, forward strand.
AATAAATGAGTAATCAATAAATATGTACATAAACAAATAAAGAAATAAATAATAAATAAACAAATAGATATAAATAAATAAATACAAAACTAACCTCAAGCTGATAAACGCGATGAACGCCGAACCGGACTGAGCAGTTGTTGTGCGAAAAGGTGATGTGCAAGTATACACAATCGCAACAAGTAATATAATGATAAGTAAAGTTCGTTCCCACAGGGATTGGAATTAATCTAAGAAGTTTAAGTGATTAGAATCTTAGTGAAAAGAATTAAGTAACAAGTAAAGGTAAAGAGTTGTAAACATCATAAGTTGTGATAAAACAGTATTAAGTTTGAAGTAATTAAAGGTGAGTTGGATAGCTCAATAGTTATGTAAATTCCCAAGAGTAATGTTCAGATAAAATTAGACGCTGTAGCGTTAAGCGCTGTAGCGCTTCAGTATCCGTAGACGCTGTAGCGCCTTGGTGGCGTGCCTTTCAGTCACTTTCGTCAGGGCTGTGTTACAAGACTCCTATGTCTAGGCTCTAAATAAGTTTTACCCCTGTATATTAAGCTCTTACAACATTTGCCTTATGAACTATTACTCCCCTATGTCTAGAGTTAAGTAGTGCTTTCTTTAAATGTCTTTAAAGGGTTTTCATTCATATCATTCCTTGAGTTCTCTTTGTGAACCATGTCTGTACCCACAAAGTTACCTTGTTTTAGTTGATCATTCCCAAACCAATATTGAAAGTATTATGACACAAGGAATAAAACACAAACATCATAATATTATACAAAAGTTACTCAAGGTTCATTACATACCAAGAACAATCCAACTACAACAAAGTTAGCTCATCACAAGTTCCATCAACATAATACAACTAGAGAGTATGTATTACCGTATGAAGACAAGAGAAGAGTGGTTGCAAAAGATACACTCCAATGATCCCAAGTAGCATACAAGAGATGAAGTTGAGGCGTGAGCAAAACCTTGGATGAAAACTAGAAAAACTATGCTAAGAAAATAAAAACTTAAAGGTAGTGTATCAATGGAGAATAGCTACAATGTATTGTGTAGTTCTCTTTCCAAGTTACAACTACTTGTCTACGTATGTTACCTCCTAGAGAAGCAATCTTACTTAATCTAATTATTAACTAAGTCTTAATAGAATAATAATATTACATGATGATTATAAGACTTAGATATTATCCTTAAAGTACTTTACAAAAAGTGCTAATGATGGAATACAACAACTATCACATGGGTTCCATTTAGGAGGCGCCAAGTGTAATTTAGCATCCACTTGAAAGTCAAAATATCCAGCTGAGAGGAAGAGATAAGGGTGGTGACTCATCATGTCCTCAAGTGGCCACATAAATATCTCAATGGTCAGCCGTCATATAACGCTGTAGCGTTTCCATGATAGCATACCGCTGCAGCGCTAAAGCAAAGCATCAAACATATTCACAAAGGCATTGACTATGCCCAAGGTTCAGGGAATTAACTTATAACCTATATTCATTCTAATATTCATATATTCACATATTTAAGCACTAGAATTACTTGAGAAATGAGCTTTGACTTAAGTATTAGGAGCATAAATAACCTATATAAAATAAGGTTATCAGCAGTCTGACCAGGTCAACTGCGAACCGGACTGCTTTGAGAACCGGAAAACCGACTCAACAAAGTACAAAATAGTCAAAGACAGACTTTTAGTGTCTGAACCGCAAATGCTAGGCCAAAAAAGATCACTTAATCTGCCAATGACTCCCCCCTTTCAAGTCTTTGCCTCTCAGCCTGTTTTATAGTCAAATGTTAGGTGGTTCTTGTTTCTCCCAAACAATGTGGGACTAAAACAAGATAGAGAAAGCCATTCCCGTTTTTCTCAAACCAGACACTGTAACAGTATGATTCCGGATTCGTTAACCGTTGGATCATCATGGTTTTTTGACACCAGGTTCGTGAGACATCCCTCTTCACTTTTACCGTTCGGATCGTCGAAACGAGGTCTGAGGAGAGAGCAATTGCCTTCGCAAAAGTAGAAAAAATAACCCACGTTTTTCTCAAACCAGCCACCGTACAAGTGCGATTCTGGATTCGTTAACCGTTGGATCGTTTTCGTTTTTTGCCAGAAGGTTTTTGAGACATTCATCTTCACTTTCACCGTTCGGATCGTCGAAACGAGGTCTGAAGAGAGAGAAATCACCTTCGCAAAGTAGCTGCAGTTTTGGGTATTTTGGTTTATTTTTGTATTTTTGTAACTTTGACATTCTTGGGTCAAGTCATGTAAATGCATGTAAATGGACACTCCTTTTTTGTAATAATAATTTTTTATTGCACCTCCCTTTTTTATTTTCTTTTGTAATTTGTATTATATCTTATCTATTTTATTTTATTTTTTTTTTCGTTTTTTAATTAAAGATATTGTAACAAGAAAAATAAATTAAATCTACTTTGTAATTTTTTGAATTAGCATATTATCTTAATTTTTGTTTAACCACTAAAAAAAGTAAGGGTTAAATATGTTTTTGGTCCCTATAAAATTTCGGTTTTCGTTTTTAGTCCCTACATTAACGAAATAGGCGTTTTGGTCCCTACATTTTTTTCCGTTTTCATTAATAGTCCCTGTCGTTAAATCCAGATGATCAGCGAACAGAAATGTGACGTGGCTGTTAAAAAGATAGGGACCAAAACACCTATTTCGTTAATGTAGGGACTAAACTTAGAATGACCCAATTTTGTAGGGACCAAAAACATATTTTACCCTAAATAAAAAAAGCCTAATTAGATGGATTTAACGATGGGGACTATTAATGAAAACGGAAAAAAAATGTAGGGACCAAAACGCCTATTTCGTTAATGTAGGGACTAAACTTAGAAGGAGCCGATTTTGTAGGGACTAAAAACATATTTAACCCAAAAAGTAATAATAACGCAAAATTAGTAAATTAGCGCAAAATGACCTATTCGAGGGATTAGGAATGAAATATACGCGAAAAACATATTTTCGTGCTTCCTTTTCAGTTTTTCTGTATATTGTGTCTGGTTCTGTTCTGGTTTTGATTCTTATGCAGATGCCTCCACCAGATGATTTTCTTTTGAAGGAGACCAAACCCCATCTCGGAGGGGTGACGGTCCCCGGATATGGCCTTGTTGAGGTAATGGAATACCTTTTTGTGAAGGTTGGGGAGCTTAAACAAGCTGTCACTGGAAGTTGTGATCCTTAAGTTGAAGTCAAGATGGGAAACTACGTTGGAACCACTAGGCATTTTGAGAAGAAAATGGATCGCAATTGGAACGGGATTTTTGCGTTCTCAAAAGAACAAATTAAGGCTTCTGTGCTTGAGAGGTTATTGTGAAAGACAATAAACTTGTGAAGGATGACTTTATTGGTCATGTTTTGTTTCATCTCAATTGGATTCCAAAGCTGGAGAGACATGATACCTTTTTTGAAGGTAATTCCGACGGCCAAAAAAGTGGTCCCAGATGTTGAGAATTGGACCACAAAGCTGAGAGTAATAATAAATGAGAGGGGTGTTTTGGGGATATCGAATCTAATGGGGGTATCATGTCTGATTGGGGGGTATAAGAAATGGAAACCAATATTTTTTTGGCCCATACATACCTCCCTAGTCCCTTCCACAGGATTGCAGCAGCACAAACCCAAAACGCTACTCACGCTTCAGCAACAACTTGCGCTTCACAATCCCAAACCGCTATCTTCACGCACAGTTTCAATCATTCTCTTCAGTCGTTCAACCGTTCTCTTCAATCGTTCAAAACGCTGCCTTCTCCTCATTCGGAACTGCGACAATTGCAAAAGAAGAGGTTTGGGTTGTTTCGTGCTTCCTTTTCAGTTTTTCTGCATATTGTGTCTGGTTCTGTTCTGGTTTTGATTGTTATGCAGACGCCTCCACCAGATGATTTTCTTTTGAAGGAGACCAAACCCCATCTCGGAGGGTTGAAGGTCCCCGGATATGGCCTTGTTGAGGTAATGGAATACCTTTTTGTGAAGGTTGGGGAGCTTAAACAAGCTGTCACTGGAAGTTGTGATCCTTATGTTGAAGTCAAATTGGGAAACTACGTTGGAACCACTAGGCATTTTGAGAAGAAAATGGATCGCAATTGGAACGGGGTTTTTGCGTTCTCAAAAGAATAAATTAAGGCTTATGTGCTTGAGAGGTTATTGTGAAAGACAATAATCTTGTGAAGGATGACTTTATTGGTCATGTTTTGTTTCATCTCAATTGGATTCCAAAGCTGGAGAGACATGATACCTTTTTAGAAGGTAATTCCGACGGCCAAAAAAGTGGTCCCAGATGTAGAGAATTGGACCACAAAGCTGAGAGTAATAATAAATGAGAGGGGTATTTTGGAGATATCGAATCTGATGGGGGTATCATGTCTGATTGGGGGGTATAAAAAATGGAACCCAATTTTTTTTGGCCCATACATACCTCCCTAGTCCCTTCCACTGGATTGCAGCAGCACAAACCCAAAACGCAACTCACGCTTCAGCAACAACTTGCGCTTCACAATCCCAAACCGCTACCTTCACGCACAGTTTCAATCATTCTCTTCAATCGTTCAACCGTTCTCTTCAATCGTTCAAAACGCTGCCTTCTCCCCATTTGGCACTGCGACAATGGCAAAATAAGAGGTTTGGTTTTTTCGTACTTCCTTTTCAGTTTTTCTGCATATTGTGTCTGGTTCTGTTCTGGTTTTGATTGTTATGCAGACGCCTCCACCAGATGATTTTCTTTTGAAGGAGACCAAACCCCATCTCGGAGGGTTGAAGGTCCCCTGATATGGCCTTGTTGAGGTAATGGAATACCTTTTTGTGAAGGTTGGGGAGCTTAAACAAGCTGTCACTGGAAGTTGTGATCCTTATGTTGAAGTCAATTTGGGAAACTACGTTGGAATCACTAGGCATTTTGAGAAGAAAATGGATCGCAATTGGAACGGAGTTTTTGCGTTCTCAAAAGAACAAATTAAGGCTTATGTGCTTGAGAGGTTATTGTGAAAGACATTAATCTTGTGAATGATGACTTTATTGGTCATGTTTTGTTTCATCTCAATTGGATTCCAAAGCTGGAGAGACATGATACCTTTTTAGAAGGTAATTCCGACGGCCAAAAAAGTGGTCCCAGATGTAGAGAATTGGACCACAAAGCTGAGAGTAATAATAAATGAGAGGGGTATTTTGGAGATATCGAATCTGATGGGGGTATCATGTCTGATTGGGGGGTATAAAAAATGGAACCCAATTTTTTTTGGCCCATACATACCTCCCTAGTCCCTTCCACTGGATTGCAGCAGCACAAACTCAAAACGCTACTCACACTTCAGCAACAACTTGCGCTTCACAATCCCAAACCGCTACCTTCACGCACAGTTTCAATCAGTCTCTTCAATCGTTCAACCGTTCTCTTCAATCGTTCAAAACGCTGCCTTCTCCTCATTCGAAACTGTGACAATGGTAAAAGAAGAGGTTTGGGTTTTTTCGCGCTTCCTTTTCAGTTTTTCTGCATATTGTGTCTGGTTCTGTTCTGGTTTTGATTCTTATGCAGACGCCTCCACCAGATGATTTTCTTTTGAAGGAGACCAAACCCCATCTCGGAGGGTTGAATGTCCCCGGATATGGCCTTGTTGAGGTAATGAAATACCTTTTTGTGAAGTTTGGGGAGCTTAAACAAGCTGTCACTGGAAGTTGTGATCCTTATGTTGAAGTCAATATGGGAAACTACGTTGGAACCACTACACATTTTGAGAAGAAAATGGATCGCAATTGGAACGGGGTTTTTGCGTTCTTTAAAGAACAAATTAAGGCTTATGTGCTTGAGAGGTTATTGTGAAAGACAATAATCTTGTGAATGATGACTTTATTGGTCATGTTTTGTTTCATCTCAATTGGATTCCAAAGCTGGAGAGACATGATACCTTTTTAGAAGGTAATTCCGACGGCCAAAAAAGTGGTCCCAGATGTAGAGAATTGGATCACAAAGCTGAGAGTAATAATAAATGAGAGGGGTATTTTGGGGATATCGAATCTGATGGGGGTATCATGTCTGATGGGGGTATCATGTCTGATTGGGGGGTATAAAAAATGGAACCCAATTTTTTTTTGGCCCATACATACCTCCCTAGTCCCTTTCACTGGATTGCAGTAGCACAAACCCAAAACGCTACTCACACTTCAGCAACAACTTGCGCTTCACAATCCCAAACCGCTACCTTCACGCACAGTTTCAATCATTCTCTTCAATCGTTCAACCGTTCTCTTCAATCGTTCAAAACGCTACCTTCTCCTCATTCGAAACTACGACAATGGAAAAAGAAGAGGTTTGGGTTTTTTCGTGCTTCCTTTTCAGTTATTCTGCATATTGTGTCTGGTTCTGTTCTGGTTTTGATTCTTATGCAGACGCCTCCACCAGATGACTTTCTTTTGAAGGAGACCAAACCCCATCTCGGAGGGTTGAAGGTCCTCGGATATGGCCTTGTTGAGGTAATGGAATGCCTTTTTGTGAAGGTTGGGGAGCTTAAACAAGTTGTCACTGGAAGTTGTGATCCTTATGTTGAAGTCAATATGGGAAACTACGTTGGAACCACTAGGCATTTTGAGAAGAAAATAGATCGCAATTGGAACGGGGTTTTTGCGTTCTCAAAAGAACAAATTAATGCTTATGTGCTTGAGAGGTTATTGTGAAAGACAATAATCTTGTAAAGGATGACTTTATTGGTCATGTTTTGTTTCAACTCATTTGGATTCCAAAGCTGGAGAGACATGATACCTTTTTGGAAGGTAATTCCGACGGCCAAAAAAGTGGTCACAGATGTAGAGAATTGGACCACAAAGCTGAGAGTAATAATAAATGAGAGGGGTATTTTGGGGATATCGAATCTGATGGGGGTATCATGTCTGATTGGGGGGTATAAAAAATGGAACCCAATTTTTTTATGGCCCATACATACCTCCCTAGTCCCTTCCACTAGATTGCAGCAGCACAAACCCAAAATGCTACTCACGCTTTAGCAACAACTTGCGCTTCACAATCCCAAACCGCTACCTTCACACACAGTTTCAATCATTCTCTTCAATCGTTCAACTATTCTCTTCAATCGTTCAAAACGCTGCCTTCTCCTCATTCGGCACTGCGACAATGGCAAAACAAGAGGTTTGGGTTTTTTCGTGCTTCCTTTTCTGTTTTTCTGCATATTGTGTCTGGTTCTGTTCTGGTTTTGATTCTTATGCAGACGCCTCCACCAGATGATTTTCTTTTGAAGGAGACCAAACCCCATCTCGGAGGGGGTGAAGGTCCTCGGATATGGCCCTGTTGAGGTAATGGAATACCTTTTTGTGAAGGTTGGGGAGCTTATACAAGATGTCACTGGAAGTTGCGATCCTTATGTTGAAATCAATATGGGAAACTACGTTGGAGCCACTAGGCATTTTCAGAAGAAAATGGATCGCAATTGGAACGGGGGTTTGCGTTCTCAGAAGAACAAATTAAGGCTTTATTGGTGATGTTTTGTTTCATCTTATTTGGATTCCAAAGCTGGAGAGACATGATACCTTTTTAGAAGGTAATTCCGACGGCCAAAAAAGTGGTCCCAGATGTAGAGAATTGGACCACAAAGCTGAGAGTAATAATAAATGAGAAGGGTATTTTGGGGATATCAAATCTGATGGGGGTATCATGTCTGATTGGGGGTTATAAAAAATGGGACCCAATTTTTTTTGGCCCATACATACCTCCCTAGTCCCTTCCACTGGATTGCAGCAGCACAAACCCAAAACGCTACTCACGCTTCAGCAACAACTTGCGCTTCACAATCCCAAACCGCTACCTTCAAGCACAGTTTCAATCATTCTCTTCAATCGTTCAACCGTTCTCTTCAATCGTTCAAAACTCTTCCTTCTCCTCATTCGACACTGCGACAATGGCAAAAGAAGAGGTTTGGGTTTTTTCGTGCTTCCTTTTTAGTTTTTCTGCATATTGTGTCTGGTTCTGTTCTGGTTTTGATTCTTATGCAGACGCCTCCACCAGATGATTTTCTTTTGAAGGAGACCAAACCCCATCTCGGAGGGGTGAAGGTCCCCGGATATGGCCTTGTTGAGGTAATGGAATACCTTTTTGTGAAGGTTGGGGAGCCAAGACAAGCTGTCACTGAAAGTTGTGATCCTTATGTTGAAGTCAATATGGGAAGCTACGTTGGAACCACTAGGCAATTTCAGAAGAAAATGGATCGCAATTGGAACAGGGTTTTTGCGTTCTCAAAAGAACAAATTAAGGCTTTTGTACTTGAGAGGTTATTGTGAAAGATAATAGTCTTGTGAAGGATGATTTTATTGGTCATGTTTTGTTTCATCTCAATTGGATTCCAAAGCTGGAGAGACATGATACCTTTTTAGAAGGTAATTCCGACGGTCAAAAAATTGGTCCCAGATGTAGAGAATTGGACCACAAAGCTGAGAGTAATAATAAATGAGAGGGGTATTTTGGGGATATCGAATTTGATGGGGGTATCATGTCTGATTGGGGGGTATAAAAAATAGAACCCAATTTTTTTTTGGCCCAAACATACCTCCCTAGTCCCTTCCACTGGATTGCAGCAGCACAAACCCAAAACGCTACTCACGCTTCAGCAACAACTTGCGCTTCACAATCCCATACCGCTAACTTCACGCACAGTTTCAATCATTCTCTTCAGTTGTTCAACCGTTCTCTTCAATCGTTCAAAACGCTGCCCTCTCCTCATTCGGAATTGCGACAATGGCAAAAGAAGAGGTTTGGGTTTTTTCGTTCTTCCTTTTCAGTTTTTCTGCATATTGTGTCTGGTTCTGTTCTGGTTTTGATTCTTATGCAGACGCCCCCACCAGATGATTTTCTTTTGAAGGAGACCAAACCCCATCTCGGAGGGTGAAGGTCCCCGGATATGGCCTTGTTGAAGTAATGGAATACCTTTTTGTGAAGGTTGGGGAGCCTAAACAAGCTGTCACTAGAAGTTGTGATCCTTATGTTGAAGTCAATATGGGAAACTACGTTGGAACCACTAGGCATTTTCAGAAGAAAATGGATCGCAATTGGAACGGGGTTTTTGCGTTCTCAAAAGAACAAATTAAGGCTTATGTGCTTGAGAGGTTATTGTGAAAGACAATAATCTTGTGAATGATGACTTTATTGGTCATGTTTTGTTTCATCTCAATTGGATACCAAAGCTGGAGAGACATGATACCTTTTTAAAAGGTAATTCCGACGGCCAAAAAAAGTGGTCCCAGATGTAGAGAATTGGACCACAAAGCTGAGAGTAATAATAAATGAGAGGGGTATTTTGGGGATATCGAATCTGATGGGGGTATCATGTCTGATTGGGGGGTATAAAAAATGGAACCCAATTTTTTTATGGCCCATACATACCTCCCTAGTCCCTTCCACTGGATTGCAGCAGCACAAACCCAAAACGCTACTCACACTTCAGCAACAACTTGCGCTTCACAATCCCAAACCGCTACCTTCACGCACAGTTTCAACCATTCTCTTCAATCGTTCAACCGTTCTCTTCAATCGCTCAAAACGCTGCCTTCTCCTCATTCGAAACTGCGACAATGGCAAAAGAAGAGGTTTGGGTTTTTTCGTGCTTCCTTTTCAGTTATTCTGCATATTGTGTCTGGTTCTGTTCTGGTTTTGATTCTTATGCAGACGCCTCCACCAGATGATTTTCTTTTGAAGGAGACCAAACCCCATCTCGGAGGGGTGAAGGTCCCCGGATATGGCCTTGTTGAGGTAATGGAATACCTTTTGTGTAGGTTGGGGAGCCTAAACAAGCTGTCACTGGAAGTTGGGATCCTTATGTTGAAGTCAATATGGGAAGCTACGTTGGAACCACTAGGCATTTTCAGAAGAAAATGGATCGCAATTGGAACGGGGTTTTTGCGTTCTCAAAAGAAAAAATTAAGGCTTCTGTGCTTGAGAGGTTATTGTGAAAGACAATAATCTTGGGAAGGATGACTTTATTGGTCATGTTTTGTTTCATCTCAATTGGATTCCAAAGCTGGAGAGTCATGATACCTTTTTAGAAGGTAATTCCGACGCCCAAAAAAATGGTCCCAGATGTAGAGAATTGGACCACAAAGCTGATAGTAATAATAAATGAGAGGGGTATTTTGGGGATATCGAATTTGATGGGGGTATCATGTCTGATTGGGGGGTATAAAAAATTGAACCCAATTTTTTTTTGGCCCATACATACCTCCCTAGTCCCTTCCACTGGATTGCAGCAGCACAAACCCAAAACGCTACTCACGCTTCAGCAACAACTTGCGCTTCACAATCACATACCGCTAACTTAACGCACAGTTTCAATCATTCTCTTCAATCGTTCAACCGTTCTCTTCAATCGTTCAAAACGCTGCCCTCTCCTCATTCGGAAATGCGACAATGGCAAAAGAAGAGGTTTGGGTTTTTTCGTGCTTCCTTTTCAATTTATCTGCATATTGTGTCTGGTTTTGTTCTGGTTTTGATTCTTATGCAGAAGCCTCCACCAGATGATTTTCTTTTGAAGGAGACCAAACCCCATCTCGCAGGGTGAAGGTCCCCGGATATGGCCTTGTTGAGGTAATGGAATACCTTTTTGTGAAGGTTGGGGAGCCTAAACAAGCTGTCACTGGAAGTTGTGATCCTTATGTTGAAGTCAATATGGGAAACTACGTTGGAACCACTAGGCATTTTGAGAAGAAAATGGATCACAATTGGAACGGGGTTTTTGCGTTCTCAAAAGAACAAATTAAGGCTTATGTGCTTGAGAGGTTATTGTGAAAGACAATAATCTTGTGAATGATGACTTTATTGGTCATGTTTTGTTTCATCTCTACTGGATTCCAAAGCTGGAGAGACATGATACCTTTTTAAAAGGTAATTCCGACGGCCAAAAAAGTGGTCCCAGATGTAGAGAATTGAGCCACAAAGCTGAGAGTAATAATAAATGAGAGGGGTAGGGATATCGAATCTGATGGGGGTATCATGTCTGATTGGGGGGTATAAAAAATGGAACCCAATTTTTTTATGGCCCATACATACCTCCCTAGTCCCTTCCACTGGATTGCAGCAGCACAAACCTAAAACGCTACTCACGCTTCAGCAACAACTTGCGCTTCACAATCTCATACCGCTAACTTCACGCACAGTTTCAATCATTCCCTTCAATTGTTCAACCGTTCTCTTCAATCGTTCAAAACGCTGCCCTCTCCTCATTCGAAATTGCGAAAATGGCAAAAGAAGAGGTTTGGGTTTTTTCGTGCATCCTTTTCAGTTTTTCTGCATATTGTGTCTGGTTCTGTTCTCGTTTTGATTCTTATGCAGACGCCTCCACCAGATGATTTTCTTTTGAAGGAGACCAAACCCCATCTCGGAGGGTGAAGGTCCCCGGATATGGCCTTGTTGAGGTAATGGAATACCTTTTTGTGAACGTTGGGGAGCCTAAACAAGCTGTCACTGGAAGTTGTGATCCTTATGTTGAAGTCAATATGGGAAACCACGTTGGAACATCTAGGCATTTTGAGAAGAAAATGGATCGCAATTGGAACGGGGTTTTTGCGTTCTCAAAAGAACAAATTAAGGCTTATGTGCTAGAGAGGTTATTGTGAAAGACAATAATCTTGTGAATGATGACTTTATTGGTCATGTTTTGTTTCGTCTCAATTGGATTTCAAAGCTCGAGAGACATGATACCTTTTTAAAAGGTAATTCAGACGGCCAAAAAAGTGGTCCCAGATGTAGAGAATTGGACCACAAAGCTGAGAGTAATAATAAATGAGAGGGGTATTTTGGGGATATCGAATCTGATGGGGGTATCATGTCTGATTGGGGGGTATAAAAAATGGAACCCAATTTTTTTATGGCCCATACATACCTCCCTTCCACTGGATCGCAGCAGCACAAACCCAAAACGCTACTCACACTTCAGCAACAACTTGCGCTTCACAATCCCAAACCGCTACCTTCACGCACAGTTTCAATCGTTCTCTTCAATCGTTCAACCGTTCTCTTCAATCGCTCAAAACGCTGCCTTCTCCACATTCGAAACTGCGACAATGGCAAAAGAAGAGGTTTGGGTTTTTTCGTGCTTCCTTTTCAGTTTTTCTGCATATCGTGTCTGGTTATGTTCTGGAATTGATTATTATGCAGACGCCTCCACCAGATGATTTTCTTTTGAAGGAGACCAAACCCCATCTTGGAGGGGTGAAGGTCCCCGGATATGACCTTGTTGAGGTAATGGAATACCTTTTTGTGAAGGTTGGGGAGCCTAAACAAGCTGTCACTGGAAGTTGTGATCCTTATGTTGAAGTCAACATGGGAAACTACGTTGGAACCACTAGGCATTTTCAGAAGAAAATGGATCGCAATTGGAACGGGGATTTTGCGTTCTCAAAAGAACAAATTAAGGCTTCTGTGCTTGAGAGGATATTGTGAAAGACAATAATCTTGTGAAGGATGACTTTATTGGTCATGTTTTGTTTCATCTCAGTTGGATTCTAAAGCTGGAGAGACATGATACCTTTTTAGAAGGTAATTCCGACGACCAAAAAAGTCGTCCCAGATGTAGAGAATTGGACCACAAAGCTGTGAGTAATAATAAATGAGAGGGGTATTTTGGGGATATCAAATCTGATGGGGGTATCATGTCTGATTGGGGGGTATAAAAAATGGAACCCAATTTTTTTTTGTCCCATACCTACCTCCCTAGTCCCTTCCACTGGATTGCAGCAGCACAAACCCAAAACGCTACTCACGCTTCAGCAACAACTTGCGCTTCACAATCCCAAACTGCTACCTTCACACACAGTTTCAATCATTCTCTTCAACCGTTCAACCGTTCTCTTCAATCTTTCAAAACGCTGTCTTCTCCTCATTCGGCACTACGACAATGGCAAAAGAAGAGGTTTGGGTTTTTTCGTGCTTCCTTTTCTGTTTTTATGCATATTGTGTGTAACATCCCCAATTTAGCTAGTTTAAATAATTAGGTATAATTAATCATAAGTCATAGTAAATTGATTTCTGATTAAACATGTGTGTACTTTGATGATTTAATTGAAAACTAAGTGAGGAATTAACTAATAAGGGTAAAACTTTCATTTCCTTTATTTTTAAAACACCCCCAGATGAAACTCACTCAAACCCTCACTCACATCGAACATACACTAACACACACACCCCCCATATTCAGAAGTGAGGAAAAAACAGAAAATAGAGTGAAAGGGAGAGGGAGAAGTCGCGAGAGTGAGAAAGAGAAAGAAGAAGAGGGATGTCCATTATTCCTTGATGCATGTGAAAGATAACACCACCATTCTTTTGCATTTCCTTTCCTCTACCCACTGATACAAATTTCATCAGCCACATTCTCTTCATCAAATCACCATTGTTGAACTCAAGCTCTATCCTAGAGAGAAACTGAGTTTTTCCAGCCTTGCATGTTCTTGTTGAAGTCAATAATCGGTACTAGAGCTCATTCTCAAGTCGCGTTACTGTTTGAAGTTTGTTTGGGTAGTTGTTGGAACATTCTCAGTTGCTGGATTCGAGTTTGAAGGGTTTGAGGGCTGTTCCTAGAGGCTCGTTGGTGATTTCGTATTTAAGCGTATTTCATTTTCGTCCCAAACTCCTCTTCGGTATTGTGGTGAGTTCTATACTCGCTTAGGGATATTTTGTTGATATTGAGTGTGCATGATTCTGAATCAAGGTGTTTCGCGTTTCGTTTTGAAAAGAATCGAGTCAAAAACCGTTTTCGGAAAAATGACGTTTTTACGGTTTTTCGGTGAATATATATGTTTTATTGATTTGTTGATTTTAATGCTTTCGCTGGAATATGGACTGAATTGCTGGTTATAACATCTATTTTTAAGTCTCGATGGTTAGGAAATGTCTCGGGGTCGAATAGAAAGCGAAACGGTACAAAACCGAGTTCTGAAAAGCTGTTTTTCTGCGTTTCTGCCATCCATCGCGACCCGTGCCATCGCGTCGCGACTGTAACATCCTCAAAATAATTAATAGAATTATTTGGGCGTTAATCCAATTAAACCAATTTAGTACTTAACTGGTAAATTTATCGAGTGCTAAAATTATTTAATTGTTGTCATCGAATCGTTAACCGGATAATACGGACCAAGGAAGTTTTAGAATCGAAATAGGAGATTTCGATCGACATGGTAATTTGACCGCGTTGCAACTTATATAATAAATAAATATATATGTGTATACGTGTGTGCATGTGAGAGGAGAAGAAAATAATTAATTAAATGAAAGGATTAAAAGAAAGAAAGGATGAAACAGAGAGGAAACGAAAGAAAGGAAAGAAACAGAGAAAGGAGAAAAGAGAAAGGGGGTGGGGCGAAGAGGAGAAGTGAGGAGAAGAGGGGGGAAAACTTTCATCAAACTTCTTCTTCTTGATTTCATTGGAATCCACTCACCTTCCTCTCCATTTTGGCACCAAAAAGAACATCATCCATCAACTCTCACACAACTCACCATTTTCGATTTTGAGAAGGTTTTGAGGGTTGAAGTTCAAGGGAAGCTTAGGAGGGTGATTGGTGTTCCATAGGAGCCATATTGTTGATTGGGTAACTCAATCACTCAAGTTTTGGAACATTTGGGGGAAACAAAGCTTAGGGTTGAAAATTTGGGGTTTATGTGAATAGGAGCAATTTGGAGGTTAGTGATGATGAATAGTGTTCGTGGAAGATTTCGTGGAATTCGGCATTTCGGTCAAAAAGATGTTTCGTGATCGAGCGGAAAGTTTATGCGGGGAATGTTCGTGTGGTTACTCGGCGAATTCGGCTCGATCGTGGTTCACGCTTCAAGGGTGAGTTCTACTCACGTTTAGGATTTTATGTTTCGAATTAATTAATTAACTGTTTTATCGCTTTCGCTGGACTGGAATATTATGTGATACTGTCTGATTCGGGTTAGGAATCGATTGGGGCGAGTCTCGGGTTGCGTCGTGTTAAAAATGGAATTTTTGGTGAATTGATTCGAGAGATTTTGATTTAAAACCGTTATTTGGAAAATCGCCGTAATTTGATAAACTTCGATTTGATCAAGGTTTTGATTGATTGTGTGGTTTGAATTGGACTTATTTTACTGGTTGTCAAATCTGTTTTTGATCGGAACAACAATCGGAATTGAGCGGAATCGCGGTTTTTGCGCGAAACCGCCAAAATTGCCTTAACAGACCCCCCTGCTGCCATTTCGCGCCTCACCTGCGCTCCAGGCGCAACTTCAGCGCAGTTTGGCAGAACTTTCTGCCAGTTCGCGCTTAACTCGCGCTCCAGGCGCGACTTCAGCGCAGCTTGGCAGAATTTCAGCAATTAAACACTGTTTTTCGTTTCGCGATATCTTTTGATCCGGGAACCCGATTGAGGTGTTCTAAGATGCGTTGGAAAGCTTATTCAGAGGCCTAACTGAATATTCTATCTTTAAGGCAAAATGATCTGTTTTTGATATTGAAAATTGTGTCGAAAAGTGGTCAAATAGAGTGCGAGTGTGAACTTGGATTTTTGTAAATGTGGAATTAAAGTGTTTCATTAATTGTCTGATTTGATGGACCGTGGGTTCATAGTGCTGTAGATATATATATTATATCGAGTTTGGGTGACGACCCATGTTGACATACTAGGCGGGGAAGTCATGAACCCTTACCCTAGGCTCTGGGCCATTAGGAAACACTATTGGTTATGGGGTTCGCCGGGATTAGCAAGTGGTTTGCAGTCGGTGTTGTGTCAAAAGTTTGTGCTGCGTTCATCGGGATTAGCAAGTGGTTTGCAGTCGGTGGTACGTAGAAAGGCCTAGGATGTTAGTTCATCGGGATTAGCAAGTGGTTTGCAGTCGGTGTCCTATTAGATCGAAGCCTTATTGTATGGTACACCGGGATTAGCAAGTGGATTGCAGTCGGTGTCGTGTCAAACCTTAAAAATGTTTTAAACGGACCGAGAGTGTTAGTAGGGGTTCCGGTAGAACTCACTGAGATTGTATCTCACTGTTTAATTATTGTTGTTTTACAGATAAACAGGAACAGAAGAAACCTCAGAGGCACGAGTAGGTGGCCCCGGGAGAAGAATGATGACTTAGTTTATGTTTAAGTTTAATTTCCTTCTGTTGTTCAAGGATTACAACACTATGGCTCTGGTGTTTTGTTTATCCTTTTCCGCTTTCTTGTATGACTCTGATTACCAGTTGCTGACAGTTATGGTCTATGTACCGTATGATCTTATTTGTGTATAAGATGGTCATGTTGTATTTCAGCAAAAATTTATGTTGGTATTCAGTGTCTAAACAGGAAATTATTATCTCTGATGTTTATATTTTGACACGCTTTGGTATTTTTACAAGTTAAATATACCTGGGTGTTACAGCGACCATGCCTAAAATTGTGACAGTTTTCGCTTCTGTAAGTTTGAGAAGTTGTCTCAGTTTTACCAAGTTTGAGAATACACCACTAAGTTTGAGAAGTTGTCTCAGTTTTACCAAGTGGTAAAGTAGCTTCGGATGACGAACGGAGAATGCAGAAGTATGAGACTGGCATAAGTGCTTTTATGATTTATGGTCTCAGTTCTTATACTGTTACCAATTATGTTGCCTTGGTGCAATCAGCCTATGTCGCCGAGGATGATCTCATAGGAAGTATGGGATAGGAAAGGAGGTAGTTGAAATCATCAACTCCGAATGCAGAGTCCTAAGATAATTTCATCGAAGGAAAAGCAGATGCAATTCTTTGATTCTTCAAAGGTCAGAAGATGTTCTAACTGTGGAGAGCCTCACAGTGGTGATTGCAAGCGAAGATCTAATCGGTGCTATTACAGTAATGTAGAGGGTCACTATGGTAAAGAGTGCCCTGCCAGGAAAAGTTCCAAGGAGTCATAAGCAGCTCCAAGGAAAAGACGAGTCAACACCTTGAATGCTTAGACAGTTACGAATGCTGACGGTATACTTAGAAGGATGGGAGTCCTATTCAATAACTCGATCAGTATGTTATAAGATTCGGGTGCAACCTATTGCTGTATATCCCGATCGCGTGTGAATCGGTTGGGACTAGCCTTATCATCGCTATCCGAGCCGATGACTATATTAACTGCTGCTAAGGGTCGTGTCCAGACCTAATCTTTGTATAGAATTGTCTACTTGTCATACGAGGCAGAAATTTCGTTGTAGAATTTATTGTTTGCCTATGAGAAGTGTGGACACCATTTTGGGTATTAATTGGTTGACTGCAAATCATGTTGCAATCGACTGTGTTAATCAACTATCAGTTTCTCTTCAGAATCAGTTGAATTGTCTAAGACAAATTCTGAAGCGGTTACCCAGTTCACCTTAGACGGTCAATCTTCATTCCAAGATGCGGAAGCACATGTTAGTATGTTATCTGCATCCACTGGAACTAGTTTGGATTGGGCGAACGTTCAGGTCGGGAATGACTTTCTGGATGTTTTCATGATGAAGTTTCTTCTGGACCTCCAGAGCGAGAAGTAGAGTTTTCTATAGAATTGATTCCGGTACAGGATCAATATCTACTGTTTCTTATTGAAGGTTTCTTCCGAGTTAAAGGAAATGGAGTCTCAACAGGAAGAGTCGATGTTAAAGAAATTTATTCGACTGAGTGCTTTTCTAGGGAGTGCTCTGGTGTGGTTAGTCAAAAGGAAAAATGGTAGCATGAGATTGTGCAATGATTATCGACAACTCAACAAGTGACGATCAAGAATAAATATCCCTTACAAAGGATAGACGATTTACTGGATCAACTTCGAGGTGCCGTGGTGTTTTCAAAAATTGATCTGAGGTCAGGTTATCATCAATTAAAAGTTAGAGCCTTAGATGTTCCGAAGACAACTTTCCGTACTAGGTATGGACATTACGAGTTCGTAGTGATGCCCTTCGGTTTGACTAATGCTCCAACGGTATTCATAGATTACATGAACCGAGTTTTTCATACGAATTAGGATCGGTTTGAAGTCATTTTCATCGATGGTATTTAGATGTGCTCGAAGACCATTGAGGAGCATGTCCAACATCTCCTCATTGTTCTGAGTGTACTCCGAGAAAAGAAGTTGTACTTGAAACCTTCGGAGTGTGATTTTTGGGTGTCAGAGGTAAAGTCTTTGGGACATGTGATTTTTCCCAAGTCGGGAGTTTCTGTAGATCCCAATAAGAAAGAAGCGGTGCTGAATGGGAGTGACCGACGTCAGCCGCAGAGATCAAAAGTTTCTGGGTCTGGCCGGTTACTGTAAGAGGTTTGTTAAAGGGTCCTCACAGTTAGTTGTCCACTTACTCGGTTAACTCGTAAGGGGTCAACCTTTTACGCGGGATGCTGATTGTGATGAATGTTTTCAGGAATTGAAGGTTTGGTTGACTTCTGCTCCATTCCTGATTCTTCCGGAACCGTCTTTGAAATTCCAAATTTTACGGCGATGTTTCTGGGGAGGGTTTAGGAAGTGTTCTTGTGCAGAATCAACAAGAGGTAGCTTCTGCGTCCAGACAATTGAAGACTCATGAGGAGAATTATCTGACTCATGATTTGTAATTGGCATCTATTGTGTATGCACTGAAGATTTGGGGACGTTACCTGTATGGGTCTCGTTTCGAAGTCTCTAGTGGTCACAATAGTTTAAAGTATCTGTTTGATCAGAAAGAACTGAATAGCAGGCAGAGAAGTGTGTTGAGATTCTGGAGGATTATGAATTTGTGCTGATGTAGCATTCAAGAGAGGTCAGTGTTGTAACTGATGCACTGAGTAGGAAGTCCATCCACATAGCTGAGTTTATTGATGTATGAGATGGAATGATCGGAGTCTTTTAGAGACTTAAATCTGAATTCAAGATCAAGAAGGAACCTGTTAGTGTTGAGCTATATGAGGATCTCTAGTTCCCTAAGGGATTCTATACGCTTGGCACATGAAGTTGATGTGAAGCTACAATCACAAAAGGTATTTCCAGATTTTTCCATAGATAGTGATGGAGTCAGTTGTTTCAACGGTAGAATCTGTGCGCCCGATGATGAGAACAATAAAAGGCAAGTGTTAGAGGAAGCACACCGAAGTTTATATTCTGTTCCAGGGCGTACAGAATATAAAGCAGATGTATTAGTGGCGAGGTATTGGTTTGTTAACCTCTCCTTGGTGAAGGTTAACAAGGAGATAGTATTATGTGATTCCGTTTGACAAGTCGAACGTGAATACGAATACATAAGTGGGGTAACTGCTGACTGTTTTCACGTTGCGAATAGCCATCAAAGGATTAATTGATGGATCTGCTGCAAGGGGCTGAAATTTCCAAAGTGAGGCTTGGCGTGCGATGTAATAGTTTTGAAAAATCGTTTTGTGAAAACCCGCATGCTAAAGTTAATTTTGGGAACGAATTAAGAGGCTAACGAAATCTGATTTAGGAAAATCCTAGGAGGATTACTTAGGTTGAGGGGAAGCTCTCAACGCTATTGACTAATTCGGAAGGGAGCTCTGAGTTCTGTTTGATAGTTGTTTGGAGAACGACTGAGGTGATTTTCATTACGTTCAATTTATTTGATGTCCCCGTGGTTTATTGCTACGTCTAAGATAAACGTTTCTGGGGAATCCTCATTTCATTTTCCTTCGAGAGGTATTATCTCAAAATATTGGGGGCGAGTCAAAAAGTTTCACAAATGACTTTCCGTCACATTTGTCAAGGTGTACGAGAACTGTTATGGATCGTAGAAGATTTGTGGAGGAAGTGTTTACACCTTCGAAGAAATCGTGTTTGTTTTTACCTCTGCCGAGGAGTACCAGTTTGTGGATCTCATTTTCAAGGTATATTTCTATCAAGTGTCTTGTATTAAACCCTTTGATTTAGATTAATCAAGTTGGGGAGTAAACGAGGATAATTGGAATGAAGCTTCGGAAGTGTTTTCGAATGCGGTGCCGAGCCTATGTAGGCGAAAGAGGAGTTTCTCGTGTTGATTCGTAACCAGATAGTTCGTATCAAGGTAGTAGTGGATCATACTTGGAGATTGATGTGCCAGCTTGGGAAGAGTTCCTACGCTCATTTCGTTAATTCAAGATCGTGTTCCAGCAACTTAAGACCTTTCTGAGAGTGTCGATTCTCGGTTAGTCGGATGAAAGACTTAGCGAAATTTTGAGGACAAAATTCTTTCAAGTTGGGGAGAATGTAACATCCTCAAAATAATTAATAGAATTATTTGGGCGTTAATCCAATTAAACCAATTTAGTACTTAACTGGTAAATTTATCGAGTGCTAAAATTATTTAATTGTTGTCATCGAATCGTTAACCGGATAATACGGACCAAGGAAGTTTTGGAATCGAAATAAGAGATTTCGATCGACATGGTAATTTGACCGCGTTGCAACTTATATAATAAATAAATATATATGTGTATACGTGTGTGCATGTGAGAGGAGAAGAAAATAATTAATTAAATGAAAGGATTAAAAGAAAGAAAGGATGAAACAGAGAGGAAACGAAAGAAAGGAAAGAAACAGAGAAAGGAGAAAAGAGAAAGGGGGTGGGGCGAAGAGGAGAAGTGAGGAGAAGAGGGGGGAAAACTTTCATCAAACTTCTTCTTCTTGATTTCATTGGAATCCACTCACCTTCCTCTCCATTTTGGCACCAAAAAGAACATCATCCATCAACTCTCACACAACTCACCATTTTCGATTTTGAGAAGGTTTTGAGGGTTGAAGTTCAAGGGAAGCTTAGGAGGGTGATTGGTGTTCCATAGGAGCCATATTGTTGATTGGGTAACTCAATCACTCAAGTTTTGGAGCATTTGGGGGAAACAAAGCTTAGGGTTGAAAATTTGGGGTTTATGTGAATAGGAGCAATTTGGAGGTTAGTGATGATGAATAGTGTTCGTGGAAGATTTCGTGGAATTCGGCATTTCGGTCAAAAAGATGTTTCGTGATCGAGCGGAAAGTTTATGCGGGGAATGTTCGTGTGGTTACTCGGCGAATTCGGCTCGATCGTGGTTCACGCTTCAAGGGTGAGTTCTACTCACGTTTAGGATTTTATGTTTCGAATTAATTAATTAACTGTTTTATCGCTTTCGCTGGACTGGAATATTATGTGATACTGTCTGATTCGGGTTAGGAATCGATTGGGGCGAGTCTCGGGTTGCGTCGTGTTAAAAATGGAATTTTTGGTGAATTGATTCGAGAGATTTTGATTTAAAACCGTTATTTGGAAAATCGCCGTAATTTGATAAACTTCGATTTGATCAAGGTTTTGATTGATTGTGTGGTTTGAATTGGACTTATTTTACTGGTTGTCAAATCTGTTTTTGATCGGAACAACAATCGAAATTGAGCGGAATCGCGGTTTTTGCGCGAAACCGCCAAAATTGCCTTAACAGACCCCCCTGCTGCCATTTCGCGCCTCACCTGCGCTCCAGGCGCAACTTCAGCGCAGTTTGGCAGAACTTTCTGCCAGTTCGCGCTTAACTCGCGCTCCAGGCGCGACTTCAGCGCAGCTTGGCAGAATTTCAGCAATTAAACACTGTTTTTCGTTTCGCGATATCTTTTGATCCGGGAACCCGATTGAGGTGTTCTAAGATGCGTTGGAAAGCTTATTCAGAGGCCTAACTGAATATTCTATCTTTAAGGCAAAATGATCTGTTTTTGATATTGAAAATTGTGTCGAAAAGTGGTCAAATAGAGTGCGAGTGTGAACTTGGATTTTTGTAAATGTGGAATTAAAGTGTTTCATTAATTGTCTGATTTGATGGACCGTGGGTTCATAGTGCTGTAGATATATATATTATATCGAGTTTGGGTGACGACCCATGTTGACATACTAGGCGGGGAAGTCATGAACCCTTACCCTAGGCTCTGGGCCATTAGGAAACACTATTGGTTATGGGGTTCGCCGGGATTAGCAAGTGGTTTGCAGTCGGTGTTGTGTCAAAAGTTTGTGCTGCGTTCATCGGGATTAGCAAGTGGTTTGCAGTCGGTGGTACGTAGAAAGGCCTAGGATGTTAGTTCATCGGGATTAGCAAGTGGTTTGCAGTCGGTGTCCTATTAGATCGAAGCCTTATTGTATGGTACACCGGGATTAGCAAGTGGATTGCAGTCGGTGTCGTGTCAAACCTTAAAAATGTTTTAAACGGACCGAGAGTGTTAGTAGGGGTTCCGGTAGAACTCACTGAGATTGTATCTCACTGTTTAATTATTGTTGTTTTACAGATAAACAGGAACAGAAGAAACCTCAGAGGCACGAGTAGGTGGCCCCGGGAGAAGAATGATGACTTAGTTTATGTTTAAGTTTAATTTCCTTCTGTTGTTCAAGGATTACAACACTATGGCTCTGGTGTTTTGTTTATCCTTTTCCGCTTTCTTGTATGACTCTGATTACCAGTTGCTGACAGTTATGGTCTATGTACCGTATGATCTTATTTGTGTATAAGATGGTCATGTTGTATTTCAGCAAAAATTTATGTTGGTATTCAGTGTCTAAACAGGAAATTATTATCTCTGATGTTTATATTTTGACACGCTTTGGTATTTTTACAAGTTAAATATACCTGGGTGTTACAGCGACCATGCCTAAAATTGTGACAGTTTTCGCTTCTGTAATTCTTCGCGTCGCGACGCTTTGCAGTTTTTCAGCAAAGTACACTGATTTTGTTTTCGCGATAACTTTTGATCCGGGAACCCGATTGAGGTGTTCTCAGGTGCGTTTGAAAGCTTATTCAAAGGCCTAATCAAATGAATGAATCAAATTGTATAATTATGATTATTTGAACCTTGGTTACGAAAATGAATTAAACCGTTTAGGGTTACGAGTGAGAATACAGAATTATATGTTAATACAATGGACTAAAGGTCCATTAAGGTTTCGGTAACCACTAAGATGATTTGATGTTGTATCAAGGTATGTTAAATAATGATATGATAAAGAACTACTTGATGAAAGGATCAAGGTATGATAAAGGGGAGACGACCTCTATGATAGTACACTAGGGGAGGGAAGTCATGAGCCCATAACCTAGGCCCCTTTTATGTTTGCCCACTGATGAAAGGATTAGTGGATTGGGTTCACCAAAAGCCAAAGAAATAACCGGATAAGGTAGGCTTGAGGTGTTGTTCTACACTAAAGAAAAGTATAAGATATGAATCGTAGTCGATTAGGGCTACGAGTAAGAAGAAAATATATGTCCACATGGTCGCTTATTAGGGCCATGAGTTCAAAGTGTAAAGCATAATAAACCGCTAGAGTTAGTAAGGGGTCTCGATAGGACTCACTGAGATAATGTTTATCTCACCCTTTAATTATTGTGGTTTTTACAGAGAAACAGGGGAAAGCTAAGGCGAAGAAGCACGGTTAGCCAGTGCGACTCTTGGAGTCATTGAAGATTGAGTTTCATGTTTAGGCCTTTGCCCGTTTTTGTTGTTTTCGTGTTATCGATTGTATAACTATCATTGTATCAGTTGTAAATCGTTTCCGCTACTTATGTTTTGGATATTGAACACTAGGGTGTATAAGTTTTAAGTCATAAGACTTAAGTACTTCATGTTAAGTTGATGAGGTTCATGGAACCGTATGATAATTATTTATCTAAAGTTTTAGTTGTGTTCAATATTCAATAACAGGAAGTTACTCGGATGTATACCATTTAGTGCATTTCGGTAACTCTACATGTTCGAAATTATCGGGGTGTTACATTGTGTCTGGTTCTGTTCTGGTTTTGATTCTTATGCAGACGCCTCCACCAGATGATTTTCTTTTGAAGGAGACCAAACCCCATCTCGGAGGGGTGAAGGTCCCCGGATATGGCCTTGTTGAGGTAATGGAATACCTTTTTGTGAAGGTTGGGGAGCTTAAACAAGCTGTCACTGGAAGTTGTGATCCTTATGTTGAAGTCAATATGGGAAACTACGTTGGAACCACTAGGCATTTTGAGAAGAAAATGGATCGCAATTGGAACAGGGGTTTTTGCGTTCTCAAAAGAACAAATTACAGCTTCTGTGCTTGAGAGGTTATTGTGAAAGACAATAATCTTGTGAAGGATGACTTTATTGGTCATGTTTTATTTCATCTCAATTGGATTCCAAAGCTGGAGAGACATGATACCTTTTTAGAAGGTAATTCCGACGGCCAAAAAAGTGGTCCCAGATGTAGAGAATTGGACCACAAAGCTGAAAGTAATAATAAATGTGAGGGGTATTTTAGGGATATCAAATCTGATGGGGGTATAATGTCTGATTGGGGGGGTATAAAAGATGGAACCCAATTTTTTTTTGGCCCACACATACCTCCCTAGTCCCTTCCACTGGATTGCAGCAGCACAAACCCAAAACGCTACTCACGCTTCAGCAACAACTTGCGCTTCACAATCCCAAACCGCTACCTTCACACACAGTTTCAATCATTATTTTCAATCGTTCAGCCGTTCTCTTCAATCGTTCAAAACGCTGCCTTCTCCTCATTCGGCACTGCGACAATGGCAAAAGAAGAGGTTTGGGTTTTTTCGTGGTTCCTTTTCAGTTTTTCTGCATATTGTGTCTGGTTAAGTTCTGGTTTTGATTCATATGCAGACGCCTCCACCAGATGATTTTCTTTTGAAGGAGACCAAACCCCATCTCGGAGGGGTGAAGGTCCCCGGATATGGCCTTGTTGAGGTAATGGAATACCTTTTTGTGAAGGTTGGGGAGCCTAAATAGGCTATCACTGGAAGTTGTGATCCTTATGTTGAAGTCAATATGGGAAACTACGTTGGAACCACAAGGCATTTTGAGAAGAAAATGGATCGCAATTGGAACGGGGTTTTGGCGTTCTCAAAAGAAAAAATTAAGGCTTCTGTGCTTGAGAGGTTATTGTCAAAGACAATAATCTTGTGAATGACGACTTTATTGGTCATGTTTTGTTTCATCTCAATTGGATTCCAAAGCTGGAGAGACATGATACCTTTTTTGAAGGTAATTCCAACAGCCAAAAAAGTGGTCCTAGATGTAGAGAATTGGACCACAAAGCTGAGAGTAATAATAAATGAGAGGGGTATTTGGGGATATCGAATCTGATGGGGGTATCTTGTCTGACTGGGGGGTATAAAAAATGGAACCCAATTTTTTTTTGGCCCATACATACCTCCCTAGTCCCTTCCACTGGATTGCAGCAGCACAAACCCAAAACGCTACTCACGTTTCAGCAACAACTTGCGCTTCACAATCCCAAACTGCTACCTTCACGCACAGTTTCAATCATTCTCTTCAATCGTTCAACCGTTCTCTTCAATCATTCAAAACGCTGCCTTCTCCTCATTCGGCACTGCAACAATGGCAAAAGAAGAGGTTTGGGTTTTTTCGTGCTTCCTTTTCAGTTTTTCTGCATATTGTGTCTGGTTCTGTTCTGGTTTTGATTCTTATGCAGACGGCTCCACCAGATGATTTTCTTTTGAAGGAGACCAAACACCATCTCAGAGGGGTCAAGGTCGTCGGATATGGCCTTGTTGAGGTAATGGAATACCTTTTTGTGAAGGTTGGGGAGCTTAAACAAGCTGTCACGGGAAGTTGTGATCCTTATGTTGAAGTCAATATGGGAAACTACGTTGGAACCACTAGGCATTTTGAGAAGAAAATGGATCGCAATTGGAACGGGGTTTTTGCGTTCTCAAAAGAACAAATTAAGGCTTCTGTGCTTGAGAGGTTATTGTGAAAGACAATAATCTTGTGAATGATGACTTTATTGGTCATGTTTTGTTTCATCTCAATTGGATTCCAAAGCTGGAGAGACATGATACCTTTTTAGAAGGTAATTCCGACGGCCAAAAAAGTGGTCCCAGATGTAGAGAATTGGACCACAAAGCTGAGAGTAATAATAAATGAGAGGGGTATTTTGGGGATATCGAATCTGATGGGGGTATCATGTCTGATTGGGGGGTATAAAAAATGGAACCAATTTTTTTTTGGCCCATACATACCTCCCTAGTCCCTTCCACATGATTGCAGCAG
Source organism: Astragalus membranaceus (assembly GCA_039519185.1). NCBI lineage: Eukaryota > Viridiplantae > Streptophyta > Magnoliopsida > Fabales > Fabaceae > Astragalus > Astragalus membranaceus. The sequence goes on from CM076849.1 coordinate 181,579,378, forward strand.
CACAAACCCAAAACGCTACTCAGGCTTCAGCAACAACTTGCGCTTCACAATCCCAAACCGCTACCTTCACACACAGTTTCAATCATTCTCTTCAATCGTTAAACTGTTCTCTTCAATCGTTCAAAACGCTGTCTTCTCCTCATTCGGCACTACGACAATGGCAAAAGAAGAGGTTGGGTTTTTTCGTGCTTCCTTTTCAGTTTTTCTGCATATTGTGTGTGGTTTTGTTCTGGTTTTGATTCTTATGCAAACGCCTCCACCAGATGATTTTCTTTTGAAGGAGACCAAACCCCATCTCGGAGGGGTGAAGGTCCCCGGATATGGCCTTGTTGAGGTAATGGAATACCTTTTTGTGAAAGTTGGGGAGCTTAAACAAGCTGTCACTGGAAGTTGTGATCCTTATGTTGAAGTCATTATGGGAAACTACGTTGGAACCACTAGGCGCTCTAGAAGCGAAATAATGACCCTCGTTTTTGAGAAGAAAATGGATCGCAATTGGAACGGGATTTTTGGGTTCTCAAAAGAACAAATTAAGGCTTCTGTGCTTGAGAGGTTATTGTGAAAGACAATAATCTTGTGAATGATGACTTTATTGGTCATGTTTTGTTTCATCTCAATTGGATTCCAAAGCTGGAGAGACATGATACCTTTTTAGAAGGTAATTCCGACGGCCAAAAAAGTGGTCCCAAATGTAGAGAATTGGACCACAAAGCTGAGAGTAATAATAAATGAGAGGGGTATTTTGGGGATATGGAATCTGATGGGGGTATCATGTCTGATTGGGGGGAATAAAAAATGGAACCAATTTTTTTTTGGCCCATACATACCTCCCTAGTCCCTTCCACATGATTACAGCAGCACAAACCCAAAACGCTACTCAGGCTTCAGCAACAACTTGCGCTTCACAATCCCAAATCGCTACCTTCACGCACAGTTTCAATAATTCTCTTCAATCGTTCAACTGTTCTCTTCAATCAATCAAAACGCTGTCTTCTCCTCATTCGGCACTACGACAATGGCAAAAGAAGAGGTTTGGGTTTTTTCGTGCTTCCTTTTCAGTTTTTCTGCATATTGTGTCTGGTTTTGTTCTGGTTTTGATTCTTATGCAAACGCCTCCACCAGATGATTTTCTTTTGAAGGAGACCAAACCCCATCTCGGAGGGGTGAAGGTCCCCGGATATGGCCTTGTTGAGGTAATGGAATACCTTTTTGTGAAAGTTGGGGAGCTTAAACAAGCTGTCACTGGAAGTTGTGATCCTTATGTTGAAGTCAATATGGGAAACTACGTTGGAACCACTAGGCGCTCTAGAAGCGAAATAATGACCCTCGTTTTTGAGAAGAAAATGGATCGCAATTGGAACGGGATTTTTGGGTTCTCAAAAGAACAAATTAAGGCTTCTGTGCTTGAGAGGTTATTGTGAAAGACAATAATCTTGTGAATGATGACTTTATTGGTCATGTTTTGTTTCATCTCAATTGGATTCTAAAGCTGGAGAGACATGATACCTTTTTAGAAGGTAATTTCGACGGCCAAAAAAGTGGTCCCAGATGTAGAGAATTGGACCACAAAGCTGAGAGTAATAATAAATGAGAGGGGTATTTTGGGGATATGGAATCTGATAGGGGTATCATGTCTGATTGAGGGGTATAAAAAATGGAACCCAATTTTTTTTTGGCCCATACATACCTCCATAGTCCCTTCCACTGGATTGCAGCAGCACAAACCCAAAACGCTACTCACGCTTCAGCAACAACTTGCGCTACACAATCCCAAACTGCTACCTTCACACAAAGTTTCAATCATTCTCTTCAATCGTTCAACCGTTCTCTTCAATCGTTCAAAACGCTGTCTTCTCCTCATTCGGCACAGCGACAATGGCAAAAGAAGAGGTTTGGGTTTTTTCGTGCTTCGTTTTCAGTTTTTCTGCATATTGTGTCTGGTTTCTGTTCTGATTGATTGTTCTGTTCTGGTTTTGATTCTTATGTAGACGCCTCCACCAGATGATTTTCTTTTGAAGGAGACCAAACCCCATCCCGGAGGGGTGAAGGTCCCCGAATATGGCCTTGTTGAGGTAATAGAATACCTTTTTGTGAAGGTTGGGGAGATTAAACAAGCTGTCACTGGAAGTTGTGATCCTTATGTTGAAGTCAAGATGGGAAACTACTTTGGAACCACTAGGCATTTTGAGAAGAAAATGGATCGCAATTGGAACGGGGTTTTTGTGTTCTCAAAAGAACAAATTAAGGCTTATGTGCTTGAGGTTATTGTGAAAGACAAAAATCTTGTGAAGGATGACTTTATTGGTCATGTTTTGTTTCATCTCAATTGGATTCCAAAGCTGGAGAGACATGATTGTCCTTTTGCAGCGCATTGGTATAGGTTGAAGGACAGAAAAGGTGATAACGCTAAAGGAGAGGATAGAAAGGGTGATAAGGCTAAAGGAAAGGTACAACTGGCTGTTTGGATGGGGACACAAGCTGATGAAGCGTTTCCTAAGGTGTGGCTCTCTGATGCGGCCCCGGCTAGTGGGGCTGCGGCCCGTGGTAACACTAGGGCGAAGGTTTATCTATCTCCTAAGCTTTGGTACTTGAGGGTCAATATACTAGAACTACGAGGCTTGAGGCCGACTTCCAAGGGAAGATTCCCCAAGGTTTTTGTGAAGGCTATTTTGGGGAATCAAACCTTGTCGACTAAGGTCTCTCTGAGTGGCAATCCAGTGGGGAATGAGAATGAGGAGTTGGTTGACAATTCAGTGTCGAATGAGGAGTTGTTGTTTGTGGCTGCAGAGCCATTTGATGAGCCTCTCATTTTGAGTGTGGAAGGTTGGGTTGAACCCAACGCATATGTTTTTCTTGGTAAGCTTGCCATTTCTCTCCATATGGTCGAAAGGAGAGTAGACGGAAGAATGGTCAATAGTAGATGGTTCAAGGTCGAAAAACACACTGTAGTGATGGATGACTACTACATGGAGAATGTGAGTATAGATTGCACCTAAGAGGGGGGGTGAATTAGGTACTTAGAGATTTTTTCGGTTTTAAAGTTGGTTTGATAAAATCTTGTTTTATGGTGAGTGTATGGAAAAAGTAAGGTGCTGGAAAGTAAAAGGACACAAGAGAATTATACTAGTTCCCCTCCACAATCCGGAGAGTACGTCTAGTCCCCTCGCCAACTAGCAAGAGATTTCACTATAGTTAAAATGATTGTACAGCCTGTTCACACCAATTGTGATGCTTACTATCTAACCTATAGGGAGATCAAAGGCTCTTAAAAACCTTTAAGATCTAAACACTAAGTGCAAGAAGAACAATCCTCTTCAATGCACACACTTGCTCCAACAATCGTGGAATGCAAGGTCAAGTTTATACAAATCTGAATTTTTGTAGAAAGTGTTTGAAATAATATGTGTCAATACAAGACTGATCTTTTCTCTTGTGACAACCAAGTCTCACAATGATATACAAGTGTTCTTTATGTATGATATGAAACTTATGACTTTGAATGAAAGTTTTGGAACAAAAGTTTCACTATAAAAATCTGGTTTGAACACTTAGAATTTTTGAAAGTTTTTTTTGAATGTATGAATGTAAAAATTATAGCCAGAGAGATTGGTTGTTTGAGAATTGAAATACTGAAGTTTATATAGGCCTTAAAACACCTTTTCAAAAGAGTACCATTTGCCAAAAGTTGCCATTGTCAAAGTGCCAAACGGTTACCAAGTAGCAACTTGACAAATTATCAAATTGCCAAACGAAAAACGGTTCATATATTTTTTTGAAAGAATTCAAATCACGTGAAAATGAATTGGCTTAAATTGCATAACACGTTGCCAAGTTTAACGTTTCAATTATAACGTGGCATGCATAACGTTCAATTTTTGAAAACTCATGCATAAAATATTTTATTTTATTATTATATATTTTTTAAAACTCATGGCATGCATGTATGATAGCTTGAACACTTGTAATCAAAAGTAAGATGTGAATGTCATATACCTTTGATCAATCATAGACAATTCTTGCACTTTGATAACTTTGAGCAAATTGAAACTTTTAACATATTTGATCCATTTCCTCTTGCACAAATGATCTCTTGATTGTTGTTGTCTTCATCAAAACCACTGAGAAGCTATGTCTTCACATTCTCCCCCTTTTTGATGATGACAACCCGATATGTGAAAAATAGTTGTACTTTTGTTTCTCTACACAAGACTGCTCCCCCTGGATTAAAGCTCCCCCTTAATCCATAATTATCCATAATCTGCAAAATTTGTTAGAGAAACCAAAACAGATTGTACTTTTGTTTCTCTACACAAGACTGCTCCCCCTGGATTAAAGCTCCCCCTTAATCCATAATTATCCATAATCTGCAAAATTTGTTAGAGAAACCAAAACAGAGCCATATTTTTCTCCCCCTTTGTCATTAACAAAAAGGATGGGAAAAACTTGACTTTATTATATAATATATAATGAATGAGAATAGACGAATTACACATCTCCTTCATCTAAAATCCCAAGTTCTCGCCGAATTTTGTAAAACGGTTCTCTTGCGAGAGGCTTTGTGAAGATATCTGCTAATTGATTATGCGTATCCACAAATGTAACTTCGACATCTCCATGAAGCACATGATCACGAAGAAAATGGTGTCGTATGTCTATGTGTTTGGTTCTTGAATGCATGACTGGATTCTTTGTAATGTTGATTGCACTTGTGTTATCACATCGAAGAGGAATGCATCCTAGATCAAGTCCGAAGTCACGAAGTTGTTGCTTAAGCCACAGTATTTGTGCACAACAACTTCCTGCTGCTATATATTCTGCTTCGGCCGTGCTAAGAGCGACACAAGCTTGTTTCTTGCAAGCCCAAGATACTAATGCATTTCCAAGAATATGACAAGTACCACTTGTGCTTTTTCTATCAGTTTTACATCCTGCATAATCCGCGTCAGAATATCCAACTAAATTACAAACACTACCTTTTGGATACCATAAGCCAACGTTTGTTGTTCCTTTGAGATACTTCATGATTCTTTTGACAGCGGTGAGATGTGACTCCTTAGGATTTGCTTGAAATCGGGCACATAAACACACACTAAACATTATGTCAGGACGACTTGCCGTCAAATATAGTAAAGAGCCAATCATACCTCGATATTTAGTGATATCAATTGAAACACCGGATTCATCTCGATCCACATAAGTTCCGGATCCCATTGGAGTAGTCATTGCTTTGCAATTATCCATATCAAATCTTTTCAATAATTCTTTGCAGTACTTTGATTGATTGATGAAGATACCATTCTTTAATTGCTTAAATTGCAGTCCAAGAAAATAGTTCATCTTGCCCATCATAGACATCTCAAATTCTCCTTGCATCATCAATGAGAATTCTTCACAAAGATCTTTGTTAGTTGAACCAAAAATTATATCATCAACATAGACTTGAGCTAATAAAGTATTACCTTTGATTTTCTTAATGAACAAGGTTTTGTCTACTTTACCTTTTTCAAAACCTTTTTCACATAGAAAATTGCTAAGTCTATCATACCATGCTCTTGGTGCTTGTTTTAAGCCATAAAGAGCTTTCTTCAACTTAAAGACATGTGAAGGATTCTTGAAGTCTTCAAAACCAGGAGGTTGTTTGACATAGACTTCTTCATTGATGTATCCATTCAAGAATGCGCTTTTGACGTCCATTTGGAAAAGCTGAAAATTTAGTGAACATGCATAAGCAAGTAATAAACGAATAGCTTCTAACCTTGCTACCGGAGCGAATGTGTAGCGACCAAAAAATCCGAAGGAGGGATTCTTCGAAGTTCTTGAATGAAGCCGCCACCAAAGTTTTAGTTTAAGGGCAAACATTGGAAAATCCGTATTGAGTGGAAAAAAGGGTCTTGCGGACCAGGTTAGGCTCGGGAGTCGTTTATGCGTAGGGAAGGTATTAGCACCCTACGACATCCTTCCTTTAGGAAGGTTACCTTTTAACTAAATGTGTAAACGTTTGTTAATTCAAAAATAATGATTTTACCCTTATAATAATAATAATAAAAAAAGAAGACTCGATAAACAAATAGTTATTTTTTTGTACTTTTGGAGAAAAATGAGAGAAATGAATTAAAAGAAGAAAAAAAAGGTTTTTTTATTAATGCAATTGACAGAGGTCGGCCGCCCTCTGCTCCTACGTATCTCCTGGTAGAGAATCAAATCACACGTAGTTCTTGGTAGAAAATGTTTGTGCGTTTGGTGTTTTTTATTTATTTTTGAAATTGGGAGAGGTATTCGTGACGACCAAACAAGTAAAACTCAGAGTGGTCGTCACTCATAGCTCGTTTGAAAACTAAAGCTGTTATTAACGGTCAAACAAGCCAAGCTCAGAGTGACCATTAGTAACAAACCATTTTTATGTTTAGGAAAACAATTATTTATTTGGGAAAAAAAAGGTTTGCGAAAGAAAATATTTATTTATGGAAAAGAAAATCTTTTTAAAAGAGAAGCAGGGGGTGCCGTAGTAAAATGGGGTGTCATTGGCAAAAAAGGGTTGTATTTTAAAGTAGCGGGTGCAGAAAACAGGCCCAGTTCGTTTTTGGTGAACTGGGCTGCAGTACAAAAAAGGCTTGCGTGGGAGTGTATAGTTTAAAATGTGGGGTGCAGGTTGTTGAAACGAGGGGTGTGATTAGCTAAAAAGCCCAGTTTCGGTTTTAGAGGTTTTGGGCTGATGACCTATTTACATGGGGGGTGTTATACACAAAAGGGGTGGGGTGAATATCAATCTGATAAAAAAGAAAAATAGAAACAGAAAAACAAAATAAAATAAAATGGGGATGGTATAAAAGGGAATAAGTGAAATTGGGAAACCTAATTTTCCCATCCTCTTCTCAACCCAGCGCCGCGGCTGGTTTCCTTGGACTTCGAGGAGAGAGTGACTTCAAGGAGAGAGAGAGAATGAGAGAAAGAATGGAGCGAAGGAGAGGGAGTGGGTACGGTGAGGAGGGAAAACATGAAGGAGGCGATGGTGGAAGGGAGAGGCGGTTACGGTGGCTCAAAGGGGGTGCGACGGTTTCGTGGAGGTGGTGCCGGCCGCGGTTCGGTTTTTTGGTTGCGGTGGGGTGCGGTTTGTGGATGGCGAAGGCGATTCGTGTTGGGGGATGGTGTTCGACGGCGGTGGGTGGTCGTTTGGGTGGAGGGTGGACGCGGTGAGAGGGGGAGGTTGTTGGTGGTGGACGGTTTTGGTTGTGAGGGGCGGTGGTGGTAGGAAGAGAGAGAAATAGTGGTTGTGGAGGTGTTTGTGGTGGTGCACGGTGGTGGTGCGATTTCCAGTGGTGGTTGTAGGAGGGAGGCTGTGAGTGGCCAAGGTTGTGGTGGCTGTGGGTGGCCAAAATTGTGGAATCCTCTTTTTCCCCTTCTTTCTTCTTTCCTGTTTCTGTTTGTTCCTTCCCCCCACCTCTCTTTTTTCCCCCTCTGAAATCGTCCCCCTCCCCCTTTCTTTTTTTTTTGATTCTGTGTTTCTAATTGTTTGTGTTTTTTTTTGTCTCTGTCTCCCCCCTTTACTGTTACAGGTTGCTGGTTTTTTATAGAGGATCCCCTATAGTGTTGTTATGCTTTTGCAGAGTAGGCAGAGTAGCGGAGCAGAGGTGGTGGTACTGCTGTTTGCAAGGCCAGCATTGTTGGTGCCAAGAATGGGAAGACAATAAAGAGGGTGAAGAAATGGGCTTTGGCATAATGCTCAAAGAGATTTTCAGCAAGGACAGCAGCTTGTGCTGCCTTGCTTTTTATTTAGTTTTTGCTTTTTAATTAATTTTTTGTACTACTTTGTAATTTAATTTTTGTCTACATGTATGTACTAAAGTTGACTTATTTATTTGTAAAAAAAACTGATTATAGTAATAATAATAAAAAAAGCAATTATTCAAATCTGATTTTTTATTACATTTTCTTATTAAACTAATACCTATAAAAATAAAATAACGAGAACTAAAATGAGCACTCGTATACGACGAGAAGTGAACACGTGTGCGCAAAGAGAGTAACGACACGCACACGATTAGGAATGACACGCGTATGCGGTTAGAAATAACACGTGCACGGAATAATGCAAAAACGTTAAGACTAATGCGTGTACGCGACTAAAATAATACGTGTGCACCATGGAACATGTTTTTGGGGTCTTTCGAAAATGAAACAAGAAACCGATTAAAATCAAATGTCTACAAGATTATTATTATTTTAGAAAAACAAGTCGCATTAATCTAACGGACAAAATTAGGGTATGACAGCTGCCCCTCTTTATTTATATTCCGTAGATAAACTAAAGGGTTTTCATAGTAGGAATAGAAATAACGATAAGAAGACACTAATTTTGTCAAGACTGCGATTCTCTTTTTTTTTTTTTATAGAAATTCTTGAAAAGTTGGGTTGACATAGAACAAAAGTAAATAAGGATCACCGGGGATCTGAAGGAGCACTGGGCTCTGATGGTCTAATTCGCAGTCGATGCCTGGCGCATTGATTGGAGTTAAACTGAAGGACCGACGAGGTCTGAAGGGCATGCCTAAGCCTGATGGACCCATAGGTCTGATGGAGCGCAAACTAGCAACAATACTAGTAAAACGGTCTGCTTGGGGGTGGCCTTTTTCGAGCGGCCATGGGGGCAAGGTCAGGTCGTTGACCTGATTTGCACACCTCGAAGGACGTGCACTGTGTTTTTTAGGCGGACACAGCTAGTCTGAAGGGCCTGGGGCCGGATGATCCGTCGGTTGCTCGATAACGCGACGTGCGATCTGGATTGAAGGACCATTGATGGTCTGAAGGAGCGCTTGGGCTCTGAGGGACCACTGGGGGTCTGGAGGGGTACTGAGATTCTGAATTGTGATATGAGACCAGCATTTGGAGTGCTGACTTTGGGGGAACAAAATATTGGGATTGACAGATGGCGTACTTGCCTAGAACACACCTAATGAACGCATTTACCTGAGAAGGGAAAAGCTATCTATATTTGGTATGTCTAAAAATGCAATAAATGATGTATGCGTGCAATATAGGTATGTGAAATGGTAAGTGTTCGATGGGGTGAATGAAATGTGGCAGATGCTGTGAGTTGAAGTTGATTGGACATGGAGGTTGACGAACAACGTGTGTGAACGCAGGTAAAGTAGGAATGTGATTGTGCTGATTAATTCTGGTGGATGTAAGGGAGTGGGCACTTTTTACTTTTTTGCTTTTTGCCTTTTTCCTTATTATAATGAGTGTATGAAATGCAAAGTGTGGATGTGATGCCAATGTAATGCTTTGATGCGAATGCCATGCATGGTATAAAGATAATGATTAGTGATGTAAAAAAACTTTTTTTTTGGGGGGGCAACGATGAGATCGGCACTTGGACATCTATCGGAGCAAACAATGTCATGCATGTAATGTAATGAACATGGGATGATGAATGAAATGGGTATACCATGGGTGTTGAACCTGATGGAATGAGAAAGTTGACAACGGTGAATGAGGTGTGATGATGAATGTAATGGATGAATTTTTTTTGCTTTTTTATTTATTTATTTTGCTTCTTTTCTTGATGCATGCAATGCGAATGTGAATATGATGCGAATGTAATACTTTGATGCAAATGCTATGGTGAATAAAGGAAACACATGAATGCATAGCAAATGATATGATTGGTGATGTAGAAAGCTTTGGCAACGATGAGACCGGCACTTGACACGTCTATCGAAGCAAAAAGTGTTATAGGTACGCAATGTGATGAATGTGTAATGCGAAAGTAAATGGACTACAAAAGGCCCGTGAATGATGGATGTTGAAATTGGTCAGAAACAGAAATTGATAAGCTGTGTATGTGGATGTCGATAACATGTGAATGCAAATGTACTGTTGATTGCATGATGGAATGATCTATGCTTTGGTGGGAGTAACGGGTGCAATGTGGATGATTTTCGCCTTTTTGGTTTTCTCTTGTTTTGCCCCTTTTCATGAATGAATGAATGAATGAACGTGCACACGTAATGCTTAGATGAAGGGTTGTGGTAGCCGCATGACTTGATGTTGTATGATGCAATGATTGGATGTTTGCTGGGATGTGGGAGTTTTTTTTTTCTTACTTTTTTTTTGTCTTTCCGCTTTGTTGCCTTTTTGGTATTTGATGAATGCATGAAATGAGAATGTGAATGTGATGGATACGTAATATTTTGATGCAAACGCTATGGTGAACAAAAGGAAATGCCTAAATACATGGTGCGATGATGTGATTGATTGGGATGTAGACAGACTTTGGTAATGATGCGACCGACATTTGACATTTTTATTGAAGCGATACATGTTATGCGTGGCGATGCATGCCCGCATACGCAATGCGTAATGCACAAGAAGCAAAATTGTGTAGGCAAAACAAGTGGAATGTGAATGCATGTACAATACTTGTATGAAAGAGTTGTGATGGGTATGATCAGATGCATGGTTTTAATTCTAGAATAACGAGGACATGTATAATGCATGATTTGTTGGTAACAACACTTTTTTGTTTTTGTAAGGATGCAAAAAAATGTTTGATGTGAAACGAAACTTTTGATGCTGGAAACAGAGAGCTGAACATTTTGAATTGATCGTTCCTTGGAAGAAAGATTTTTGATGGCTTGGACTTGAACTCTGGTAAGCTCAAGATTGTCATCTTGAAAAGTGTGGCTTGCAGCAATGTATTAGTACCCCTTCTAGAGATCGAGATGTGTATTTGTGGATGGGTTCTCATTTGGTTATGATGACCCATGATGGCTAAGCTTTCAAGTCTAAGATGTTAACTTAGAGGGATTGTCATTATTGTGTGTCTCTCTCTTTGAAGCATTTGCTTAATAAATATGCAAAACAGTGCGAATGCAAATGAATGTGCCAGTTGACTCAGGGTTCAAGAAATGTAGGGTATAGTCAAGTGTGACACATGAGAGGAGTGGAGGATGAGGTTTATTGGCCCAAGCTTATGAGAGATAAGCTTGCCCCAAGGTAAAAATGTTTGACTGCCCCAATTTTGACTTCAAATAGTGGGGAGTGAAACAATCTGTCTTTGTCTGGGGAGGACGATGACAACTAAGGATATGCACTGATTGAGGGATTGGAAAATATACTGGTATTGAGGGTGACAAGTGACTAGGAATGAATGGAATGGGAGGCAAAAGGATTCTTTCGGCCCAAGGGATATGATTCCCCGGTCTATAAGAGGACAAGGTTACCCCAATCCATGAAAGATGAGAATTGCCCCATCTCGAGTGGGATTGTGACAGGATGCAAAGTTAGAATAATGGTTTGGAAATTGGTCTGGTATGGCTATATGGGTGTAGTATATGAACGAGATGAAAGATGAGGGTATTTTGGGGATGCTAAAAAAATCTCCCTGAGTTTGAGTGGAATGGAGGGTGGGGTATTGCCCCATTTTGATATGATAAGTCAAGTAACTGCCTTAGTAGGGATTTGTGGTTTTCCTTGGGAAGGAGTCCACAAGCTAAGACAGTCGAGAGTTTTTGGTTCGATGAAAATTCACTTTGTTGATGATCACTGTTATCTTCTCTTGATGAACTTCGAGCGTGCAAGCCCTTTTAAGTTTTTTCCTTATTTTCTTTTGTAATAATATTTTTCTCTTTGTTTTTTTTTTTTGAGCAAATAAATTATTCTGATTATTTTGTCCTATAGTATAAGTTTTGAGAAAAATGGAAGCAACCAATCACTGATCAGAATAGGCCTTGGGATGGTAATATGGCTAATGGCTAATGATTCATGAAGGAAATGATTACTTTTCTCCTGAGGATGTTCGGGGTTGGTTGAGACAAAGAATCTTTTATGCGCTTCATGGTAGAATGAACCTGTTTTAGGGTTGTAGCGCATTTGAGGGTTTATGGAGGATAGGGCGCTTAGGCCAAAGGAAGTGTTTGAGGGTTTATTTCCGACAATCATCTTTTATATGCTCGATGGTGTGAAGTGTCAGCTCACAAATTCTACTTTTTGGTTTTCAGGATTTTTTGATCCTCTTTTTTTTTTAATTTCACTTTTTTGTGATTTTTCTTTTTTCTTTCGAGCTGAGCGAGCTGTTAAATATGGGATTGATCCTTGTCTAAGGTGTTTGAAAGATTTTTGATTTTTTTGGCTCGAAGTGGGTAGCAAAGGCATTTCTCTTTTTCTGGATTTTTGGATATAAGAAAATGGCCAAACTCCAATTCAAATCATGATTGCTTATTTTCTTGAAATTGTAACTATGGGACAAAACTTTATTTTAATATATTTGCTTTTTCTTTATTATTATTTTTTTATGCCCTAATTTTTGCTTAGATTGCTCTTGTGAGTTTTCAACCTAACGGGCTTTTCTTTTTTGGATTTCTTTTGTTTTTTTTTACTCAAAGGACTTGCACGAGTGTTTAGAATGCTGGCAGAGAATCTTAGTAATCATTACTCTACCCCAGTATGGAGCATGCAAAGTGCTATTCGTGAAATTTCATCACTGGGGGAAAGCGAATGAAATACTCTTGTGGGGACTGGGCCTTTTATGAATGGTTGGATTTGGTTTTGAAAATGAAGGAAAGACGGGGATAGTACAACTGACTCAAACAAGAGTAGCACACATGTCATGCTAATTTATTTTGCAAATGCTTCATAGAGAGTTGACATCGGTTAAGATAGAACAATTTAATTGCTAAAACCACACAAGTTAACAAAATAGACATTTAAGCTTCTTATCACGGGGGTGAGATATATGTTGGCTGATGCCCTTGGTGGGGCGTGCAGTGGCTAAGGGTCAAGCCTATGGGAGCAGGGGTCTGAGGACGATACGGTCAATATTGTAGTGACCATGATGGTGGATGAGTTATTGGTGAATTCCATTGAATGGTTAAGTGGGTAGGTGGTTTCCATGAATGTGGTGTGTATGAGTAGGATGTATATGAAGTGAAGGGTGAAGGACTTGATGTCGGTGAATCAAGTTAGGGTGTGACAACATTTTCCAAGGAAGAGGAATCAATTCGAATATATTTTCAAGAAGACATCGTTTCTCATCAAACAGTGTGTCAAAAAAATCTTATGAGTTTCATTTTTTTATTTTTTTGGAAAATTATTTGAATAAAGTAGAATGCATGAAATGTACAATGATTGCTTGAAAGTGATAAAATGATATCTTAAATGGCTATATGATTTACTTTTTTGTTTCAGCTAACAAAAAATAAAATAAAATGGATGGTGACTGATTCAAGAATAGAAGAAAATGAAGCAATTTCTAATTTTGTCTCAATGCATGTGAGAGAACTGATGCCCTTGAGATGGATGTGAGAGGAATGAATGACTTTTGTTTTTGTTATGATGCATGAAGGAGATAATGTATTGGAGATGCATAGGAATGAAGGACTTTTGTTTTTTGTTGTTGTTTTTTTTTTTTTACGATTCATGAAGATGAGAAATGAAATAATGAATGAATGTAATATTTTTATAATCTCAATGTGATATTTATCATTTTTGGTGTATGGATATGCAAGATGATGCACTTTGGATGAGATGAACCAGCAAAAAGCATGATATTTTTGTTATTTTGTAGATGATAAGATGTATGGTAGGAGAATGATAATGAAATGCTTATGGGAAAAATCATTTTAGTATGAATACATGGTGATTTTTTTTATATGTTTTCTTTGAATAAAGTATAATGCATGAATATATGGATGTTTGTCGTACATGAGAAACAATGGAGATGAAATGCGTGATGATGACAGAAGGATACCTTAAATTGGTATGGATGGTGAATGATGCAATAATGGAGAAGTTTCTAATCTTTATTTTGATGCATGTAGGAATATGAGATGCATGTAAGAGGAATAAATTTTTTTATGATGCATGGGAGTAATGCCTTTAATGTGGATGTGAAAGAAATAAATGGCCCCCCTTTTTTCATATAATGCATGAAGAGGGAATGAAATGATGAATGAATATACCACAGTGATATTTTTCTAGTGTGGATACGCAAAATGGACGAATAATGCAAATGATATTTCTGTTATTTAGAGATGATGAGATGCATGGTGGCGAGATGAGATGCGTATGAAAAGAATGATCTTATTTTGTAACGAATGTATGATGAAGATGTAACTGCATGAAATGCACATGATTGTTTGATTCCAATGACATGTAAGATGTCCAAAGAAATGATGAGTTTATTTTATTTTTTAGAGGTCATGCCACATGCAAAGTTACAAATTCTCATTTATTTTATTGGATGATCAATGATGTATGAAAAGAGTAATGACAAATTTTTTTTTGTTGTTTTTTTTTATCTAAAAAACGACACATGCAGGGAAAATGATTGTTTGATTCTAGTGGAATGCTATGTCAAGAGCGCGAGGAAACAATTATTGTAGATGTCCCCTTTTTTAGAGAGGCAATGCAACGTGGTAATGATGCAAACACTCTCTTTTCATTTGATAGTGATTGATGCAAGAATAAGAGAATAAGATTATGATCCTTGTTTTTTTTTGGTAAAATGTAATGCATGAATGAACGCTTGACAAATGTATATTGCATGATGAAAATGTAAATGCATGAAATGCTGAAGGAATGTTCATTTGGAAAACCCAGTTATTCTAAATGATTTTTTTTAACAATGCAACATATAGTTGATGCAAATTATCATAAAATGCTAACTAAAATATATATTTTGGATGATGAGTGGGAAGAATAATGACACTATTTTCTTTTTCTTTTTATTTAGAACTGATGCATGCATAGAGAAATGATGTATTTGAACTAGGATGACAATATGAGTGGAATGATGTATGAATGTCACATATTTAACATGCATTCCATCATTATGTGAAGCCTGCACTATTTGATGATGATCTTTCAATATTTGCAAATTATGAATATATGATAATTGGATTGATGATGAGATGTATGGTGGAGAAATGGGTGATGTCGTCTCATGTGCATGCAAATGAAGGAAGTATGAAATGTTTTTTTTTTGAGTGATTTTATTTTGGAGAAATGCTAACCTAGGTTAATAGAGAGAGTAAGTATAATGCCCCTGTGTCCTAGGTGGGTCATGTCTAAATTGGGATTTTCAACATGGTCTAGGGTCGCTTATGTGATCAATCTCTCAGGTGGCTCTATTTACTTCTTCACAAAGGTCTCCAGAGCTAAAATCCTTTTCCTGATATGATCCACAACGATAGTGGGCTACCTGGTGTGGGATACCATGAAAGAGCGTACTCTGGCTGAGACTTTCATGAGAGTCAGACAGATAAAATCCAGAATGACTGTCACTAATAATCTCCACTCGCCCTAAGTTATTTGCAGACCCGGGTATAGGGCCCCACTCAGAGGTGTGTGCAAAAGTGTAAGTGAAGTGTGTGATGAGAGCACAATACCTAAACTAACCAAACTGGACAAGATGTACAATAATAATGACAAAAAAGTCGTCTACCCTAAGGTTCAATAATATAAAGAAATGCTAATAAATAAAATAAGCATCAGGGCAAAAACAAAATATAAAGCTAATAAAAACTTACACATTTAGTTAACTAGGCTTGACTCTCTTAATTTGTCCCCAGTGAAGTCGCCAGCTGTAGCGACCGAAAAATCCGAAGGAGGGATTCTTCGAAGTTCTTGAATGAAGCCGCCACCAAAGTTTTAGTTTAAGGGCAAACATTGGAAAATCCCTATTGAGTGGAAAAAAGGGTCTTGCGGACCAGGTTAGGCTCGGGAGTCGTTTATGCGTAGGGAAGGTATTAGCACCCTACGACATCCTTCCTTTAGGAAGGTTACCTTTTAACTAAATGTGTAAACGTTTGTTAATTCAAAAATAATGATTTTACCCTTATAATAATAATAAAAAAAGAAGACTCGATAAACAAATAGTTATTTTTTTGTACTTTTGGAGAAAAATGAGAGAAATGAATTAAAAGAAGAAAAAAAAGGTTTTTTTATTAATGCAATTGACAGAGGTCGGCCGCCCTCTGCTCCTACGTATCTCCTGGTAGAGAATCAAATCACACGTAGTTCTTGGTAGAAAATGTTTGTGCGTTTGGTGTTTTTTATTTATTTTTGAAATTGGGAGAGGTATTCGTGACGACCAAACAAGTAAAACTCAGAGTGGTCGTCACTCATAGCTCGTTTGAAAACTAAAGCTGTTATTAACGGTCAAACAAGCCAAGCTCAGAGTGACCATTAGTAACAAACCATTTTTATGTTTAGGAAAACAATTATTTATTTGGGAAAAAAAAGGTTTGCGAAAGAAAATATTTATTTATGGAAAAGAAAATCTTTTTAAAAGAGAAGCAGGGGGTGCCGTAGTAAAATGGGGTGTCATTGGCAAAAAAGGGTTGTATTTTAAAGTAGCGGGTGCAGAAAACAGGCCCAGTTCGTTTTTGGTGAACTGGGCTGCAGTACAAAAAAGGCTTGCGTGGGAGTGTATAGTTTAAAATGTGGGGTGCAGGTTGTTGAAACGAGGGGTGTGATTAGCTAAAAAGCCCAGTTTCGGTTTTAGAGGTTTTGGGCTGATGACCTATTTACATGGGGGGTGTTATACACAAAAGGGGTGGGGTGAATATCAATCTGATAAAAAAGAAAAATAGAAACAGAAAAACAAAATAAAATAAAATGGGGATGGTATAAAAGGGAATAAGTGAAATTGGGAAACCTAATTTTCCCATCCTCTTCTCAACCCAGCGCCGCGGCTGGTTTCCTTGGACTTCGAGGAGAGAGTGACTTCAAGGAGAGAGAGAGAATGAGAGAAAGAATGGAGCGAAGGAGAGGGAGTGGGTACGGTGAGGAGGGAAAACATGAAGGAGGCGATGGTGGAAGGGAGAGGCGGTTACGGTGGCTCAAAGGGGGTGCGACGGTTTCGTGGAGGTGGTGCCGGCCGCGGTTCGGTTTTTTGGTTGCGGTGGGGTGCGGTTTGTGGATGGCGAAGGCGATTCGTGTTGGGGGATGGTGTTCGACGGCGGTGGGTGGTCGTTTGGGTGGAGGGTGGACGCGGTGAGAGGGGGAGGTTGTTGGTGGTGGACGGTTTTGGTTGTGAGGGGCGGTGGTGGTAGGAAGAGAGAGAAATAGTGGTTGTGGAGGTGTTTGTGGTGGTGCACGGTGGTGGTGCGATTTCCAGTGGTGGTTGTAGGAGGGAGGCTGTGAGTGGCCAAGGTTGTGGTGGCTGTGGGTGGCCAAAATTGTGGAATCCTCTTTTTCCCCTTCTTTCTTCTTTCCTGTTTCTGTTTGTTCCTTCCCCCCACCTCTCTTTTTTCCCCCTCTGAAATCGTCCCCCTCCCCCTTTCTTTTTTTTTGATTCTGTGTTTCTAATTGTTTGTGTTTTTTTTTGTCTCTGTCTCCCCCCTTTACTGTTACAGGTTGCTGGTTTTTTATAGAGGATCCCCTATAGTGTTGTTATGCTTTTGCAGAGTAGGCAGAGTAGCGGAGCAGAGGTGGTGGTACTGCTGTTTGCAAGGCCAGCATTGTTGGTGCCAAGAATGGGAAGACAATAAAGAGGGTGAAGAAATGGGCTTTGGCATAATGCTCAAAGAGATTTTCAGCAAGGACAGCAGCTTGTGCTGCCTTGCTTTTTATTTAGTTTTTGCTTTTTAATTAATTTTTTGTACTACTTTGTAATTTAATTTTTGTCTACATGTATGTACTAAAGTTGACTTATTTATTTGTAAAAAAAACTGATTATAGTAATAATAATAAAAAAAAGCAATTATTCAAATCTGATTTTTTATTACATTTTCTTATTAAACTAATACCTATAAAAATAAAATAACGAGAACTAAAATGAGCACTCGTATACGACGAGAAGTGAACACGTGTGCGCAAAGAGAGTAACGACACGCACACGATTAGGAATGACACGCGTATGCGGTTAGAAATAACATGTGCACGGAATAATGCAAAAACGTTAAGACTAATGCGTGTACGCGACTAAAATAATACGTGTGCACCATGGAACATGTTTTTGGGGTCTTTCGAAAATGAAACAAGAAACCGATTAAAATCAAATGTCTACAAGATTATTATTATTTTAGAAAAACAAGTCGCATTAATCTAACAGACAAAATTAGGGTATGACAGAATGTTTCTTCAAAATCGATTCCTTCCTCTTGATTATATCCTTGGGCCACCAATCTTGCTTTGTTTCGAACAATTATACCGTTTTCATCAAGTTTGTTCTTAAACACCCATCTTGTTCCTATGATGTGTTTATTGCTTGGCCTAGGTACAAGTTCCCAAACTTGATTCCTTTCAAATTGGTTTAATTCTTCTTGCATAGCAATTATCCATTGGTCGTCTCCTAATGCTTCATCAACTTTGGAAGGTTCTATTTGAGAGACAAACTCCATGTTTAAGCAAGCATCTTTGAGATTTAGCCTTGTTGAAACTCCTTTGCTTATGTCACCAATAACTTTATCAATTGGATGATCACGATGGGTTCTCCATTCTTGTGGAAGATCACTAGGATTTGTATCTTGTTGTGAAAGTTCTTCCTTTTGATGTTCCGGTTGACTCACACTTTGATCATTAGGAACTTCTTCCGAGGGTAGATCTATAACATCATCATCATCACAAACAACTATGTCCTCCTTAGAGGTGTTAGTTTCATCAAAAGAAACATGCATAGATTCTTCTATAGTTAAAGTTCTTTTATTATATATTCTATATGCTTTACTAGTGAGGGAATAACCAAGAAATATACCTTCATCCGATTTTTCATCGAACTTACCAAGATTGTCTTTGTCATTGTTGAGAACAAAACATTTGCATCCAAAGATGTGAAAATAAGCAATGTTTGGTTTCCTTCCTTTAAAGAGCTCATAGGGGGTCTTCTTAAGAATCGGTCTAATATTAACACGATTACTTACAAAACATGTCGTGCTTACCGCATCCGCCCAAAAATATTTTGGAAGATTTGAGTCGCTAAGCATTGTCCTTGCAAGTTCCACCAATGACCTATTCTTTCTTTCTACAACACCATTTTGTTGAGGAGTTCTTGGTGCCGAGAAGTTGTGAGATATTCCATATTCTTCACAAAAGTCTTCAAAGGAAGCATTTTGGAATTCTCCACCATGGCCGCTTCTTATGGAGGCAATTGTTAGTGATTTCTCATTTTGGATTTGTTTTGCATATTTCTTGAATGCCTTGAATGCATCACTTTTCTGCACTAAAAAGAATGTCCAAGTATATCTAGAAAAATCGTCAACAATAACTAAAGCATACACATTACCTCCGAAGCTTCTTGTTCTTGATGGACCAAATAAGTCCATATGCAACAATTGTAGTGGCCTTGTAGTGGACACCACATTTTTAGATTTGAAAGTTGATTTAGTTTGTTTCCCCTTTTGACAAGCATCACAAAGTCTATCTTTGACAAATTTCATCTTAGGCAATCCAATGACAAGATCATGCTTCACTAATTTGTTCAAATGCTCCATATGAATATGTGCTATTCTTTTGTGCCAAGTCCATGAATCATTGTTGTTTGCCATGAGACATTTAACCTTCAAAGATAAGTCATCAAGGGATATCATAAAAATATTATTGATTCTTTTACCTTTAAGTTTAACCTCATTTGTGGCTTCATCTTCTATCAAAGATTCATCTTTGGTGAAGTTGATTTTGAAGCCTTTGTCGCAAAGTTGGCTAATACTAAGAAGATTGTGCTTTAGTCCTTCAACATAAAGAACATCTTCAATGGATGTGAAAGGTGGTGCACCAACTTTGCCTATGCCAAGAATCTTTCCTTTGTTGTTATCTCCATAAGTAACATAACCCTTGGCCTTAAGCTTTAGATTTGAAAATTTGTTGATGTCTCCCGTCATATGCTTGGAACAACCACTATCGAGATACCATAGATTTGATGTGGTCTTCAAGCATACCTACAAAAACAAATTAAGTTTTGTTAGGTACCCAAGTTGCTTTGGGTCCTTCATAGTTAGTACCTTTCTTTACCCACACATAATGCCCACTAGCCACACTAAAGTTTCTAACATGGCAAGCATTAGGTGTATGGCCAACAATACCACAATAAAAACAAGTAGGCACAAAGTTACTTCTATATCTAGGAGGATAATATTTCTTCTTAGTAAATCTTTTCTTCTTAGGATATTGATGAACTACTTTAGGCTTGTTTACTTTTACATTGGAAGATTGGTCACTATCCTTAACAAAGATAGTAGTGCTAGAACCTGGTTTTGAAAACTTTGAATAACCAAGCCACTTTTATCGTTTGAATATCTAATTTGTTGGCTAAGGACACCTTCCAATCCAATTTGCCCTTTTTCATATCTTTCAATAATTCTTTTCAATTGGACAATTTGGAGAGTAAGAGATTCACAAGTATTGCATACAAAATTCTCCTTTTGTTTACTATTCATCTCTTCATTATTGAAATCCTTTTCCATTGTCTCAACTTTTTCTTTTAAAGATGAGATTTGTTTGTTTTGAGATGATATAGTTTTATATAGAATTTTGCATTCATTTAAGAGTTCATTTATAACACCTTGTACATCATTATCAAAAAGAGAGAAATCAGAACTTACATTGCCATCTTCATCATCGGAATGGTGTGAAGCCATCAATGCCGGATTTGCACTTTCGTCACTATCCGAATCGGATGAAGAACTTATCTCATTATCATCCCATGCAACATAGGCCTTCTTATTCCTAAATTTCTTTTTGTCTTTGAGACCACATTTCTTGAGGAGTTTCGGACAATCCGGCTTTATGTGACCTTGCTTGCCGCATTCATAACATGTGATATCTTGTGTTGAAGTGGATGCTTCTTTATCCTTGCTTTTTGAGAATTTCTTCCTTTTCACAAAATTAGAATTGCCAAAATTATTTTTATGGCCAAAGAATTTCCCTAACCTTTTAACAAGTAGCATGACATTTTCGTCTTCTCCCGAATCGTCATCTTTCTCAACTTCTTTAGAACCAACTTTCAAGGCAATGCCCTTGGCTTTCTTGTCTTGACTCTCATGTTTTTGTAAGATTCCAAGTTCCGTCTCATATTCTTGAAGTTTTCCAAATAATGTTGCAAGAGACATGTTGGATAGGCTTTTCTTTTCGGATATCGCCGTTACTTTTGGTTGCCATTCCCTGGTCAAAGATCTAAGAATTTTAAGATTAAGTTCATCATTAGTAAGAGTTTTACCTAATGCCTTCAAGTGGTTGGTCAAGTGCACGAATCTCTTTTGCAAATTAAGGATGGATTCTCCGGGCTGCATTCTGAAAAGTTCATATTCTTGACTCAAGGTATTCAATCTAGATCTCTTAACTTCGGCGGTACCTTCATGTGTTTCTACCAATGTATCCCATATTTCTTTTGCCGTTGTGCATGTTGAAATGCGGAAGAATTCATCCATGCTAAGTGCACCTTGAAGTAGATTGATTGCCTTTTTGTCATAGAGCACCCTTTTCTTATCATCATCATTCCATGAACCTTTAGGCTTTATAGTACCAACACCATTGACCACACTTGTAGGAACAAAAGGACCATTTTGGACAGCATCCCATATTTCTTCTCCTTGTGCTTCTAAATGAGCCTTCATGCGAATTTTCCAAAAATCGAAATATTCACCACAAAACAATGGAGGCTTGTTATTGCTACCACCATCTTTAAATACCGGATTTGCGGAAGCCATTATGGATCTCTAGGAGCAGGTTACCTATAACCTGCTCTGATACCAAATGTGAGTATAGATTGCGCCTAAGAGGGGGGGTGAATTAGGTACTTAGAGATTTTTTCGGTTTTAAAGTTGGTTTGATAAAATCTTGTTTTATGGTGAGTGTATGGAAAAAGTAAGGTGCTGGAAAGTAAAAGGACACAAGAGAATTATACTAGTTCCCCTCCACAATCCGGAGAGTACGTCTAGTCCCCTCGCCAACTAGCAAGAGATTTCACTATAGTTAGAATGATTGTACAGCCTGTTCACACCAATTGTGATGCTTACTATCTAACCTATAGGGAGATCAAAGGCTCTTAAAAACCTTTAAGATCTAAACACTAAGTGCAAGAAGAACAATCATCTTCAATGCACACACTTGCTCCAACAATCCTGGAATGCAAGGTCAAGTTTATACAAATCTGAATTTTTGTAGAAAGTGTTTGAAATAATATGTGTCAATACAAGATTGATCTTTTCTCTTGTGACAACCAAGTCTCACAATGATATACAAGTGTTCTTTATGTATGATATGAAACTTATGACTTTGAATGAAAGTTTTGGAACAAAAGTTTCACTATAAAAATCTGGTTTGAACACTTAGAATTTTTGAAAGTTTTTTTTGAATGTATGAATGTAAAAATTATAGCCAGAGAGATTAGTTGTTTGAGAATTGAAATACTGAAGTTTATATAGGCCTTAAAACACCTTTTCAAAAGAGTACCATTTGCCAAAAGTTGCCATTGTCAAAGTGCCAAACAGTTACCAAGTAGCAAATTGACAAATTATCAAATTGCCAAACGAAAAACGGTTCATATATTTTTTTGAAAGAATTCAAATCACGTGAAAATGAATTGGCTTAAATTGCATAACACGTTGCCAAGTTTAACGTTTCAATTATAACGTGGCATGCATAACGTTCAATTTTTGAAAACTCATGCATAAAATATTTTATTTTATTATTATATATTTTTTAAAACTCATGGCATGCATGTATGATAGCTTGAACACTTGTAATCAAAAGTAAGATGTGAATGTCATATACCTTTGATCAATCATAGACAATTCTTGCACTTTGATAACTTTGAGCAAATTGAAACTTTTAACATATTTGATCCATTTCCTCTTGCACAAATGATCTCTTGATTGTTGTTGTCTTCATCAAAACCACTGAGAAGCTATGTCTTCACAGAGAAGGTAATCAGGATTGATGAGCACAGGATTCATATGAGGGTCTGTCTAGAAGGTGGTTATCACGTTTTAGATGAATCACCTCACTACAGCAGTGATTTTCGTCCTACAATGAAAAAACTGTGGAAGCCCGGTATTGGAGTTCTTGAAGTCGGGATATTAAACGCTAAAGATTTGGTGCCGATGAAAACTAAAGATGGAAGGGGGACAACTGATGCTTATTGCGTCGCAAAATACGGGAGGAAGTGGGTGCGAACAAGGACCATCATCAATAGCTTTACACCAAAGTGGAATGAGCAGTTTATTTGGGAGGTTTTCGATCCTTGCACTGTCATTACGATTGGTGTATTTGATAATTGTCATTTGCTGCATGGTGATGGCAATAAAGCTGGAGGACAAATAGATTCAAGAATGGGGAAGGGTACGAATTCGTCTTTCCACACTTGAAGCCAATCGAGTCTACACACATTCCTATCCACTACTCGTTCTTCATTAGAACGGGTGAAGAAAATGGGTGAAATTCAATTGGTTGTAAGGTTTACTTGTTCTTCTTTGCTTAATATATTGCACATGTTTTCACAACCCTTGTTGCCTGAGATGCACGATACTTTGAGATACCAAGCTATTGACGTTGTTTCGATGCGACTGAGTCGTCGTGCTGAGCCACCTTTGAGAAAGGAGGTAGTTGAATTTATGCTGGATGCCGGTTCCCCCATGTGGAGTATGAGAAGAAGCAAAGCTGACTTCTTCAGAATCATGGGAGTTTTGAGTGGATTAATTGCTGTAGGAAAATGGTTTGACAAGATTTGCAATTGGGAAAATCCCAAAATAACATTTCTGATCTGGATCCTTTTTATAATACTAGTCATGTACCCTGAGGTTGTCTTACCAACAATATTCCTCCTTTACCTATTTTTCATTGGTGTGCGGTACTATTTATGGAGACCAAGGCAACCTCCTCACTTAGAGAAGCGTCTCTCGCATGTTGATGAACTAGATGCAGAAGTCGACACATTTCCGACAACTAGACCTTCATTTATCGTGAGGAAGAGATACAATCGGCTTCGAAGTATTGCTGGGCGGATAGAAACAGTGGCTGGTGATTTGGCTAGTACAGGCGGGATTCGGTTTCTCTCCTGTCAATTTAACCTCCAGTCACTCCTGTCAGTTAAATGCACACCATTGGATACATCAAATGGTTAAGATTATTTATCCTTCACAAAAATTAAATCATGTAGCTGGAACTGAAAATCTGAAAATGCAGGGGAGAAGTACAGCATCTCACCGCCGCAAAACCGAACATCTCACTGCCGCACTGCCGATCCTGTCAACGCCACATCGCCAACCATCTCACCACCACAACGCCGATTATCTCACCACCGCAACACCGATCTGTCTCGCTGCCCGACACTGATTTGTCTCAATGCCTTATCTTCCTTCTCTGCATCCATCTTCAAAAGGACGAGATCTTATCTTCCTTCTATGTAGTATTGCTTATGGTTCCAGAGTTCAAGTTTCAATCTCCATTCCCCTTTATTTTTTTTGCCAAGTTGAAGCCTTTCCTCTGTTTTTAATTCTTTATTAGTGTGTTAGTTGTTAGAGGGGAGGGGGGAGCAGGGTTCCAACCCCGTACGCCTACGTTTTTCCACCAACGATGTCCCTTTCACTCAACCACGTGAGCTACCCTTCTGGGACATGTGTGTTAACTTGAAGGGTAGTTGTGTAATAGTGAAATTGGTTTTGAGGGTAAAATCTAGGGTAAAATATGTTTTTAGTCCCTACAAAATCAGCTCCTTTTAAGTTTAGTCCTTACATTAACGAAATAGGCGTTTTGGTCATCATCTTATTTTTTTCGTTTTCAATTTTAGTCCCTCATGACTTTTAATAGCGCCTCAAAACTTTTAATAGCGCTTATAAAAGGTCAAAAAAGCGCTATTAAAAGTTTTGAAGCGCTATTAAAAGTCATGAGGGACTAAAATTGAAAATGGCAAAATAAGATGAGGACCAAAACGTCTATTTCGTTAATGTAGGGACTAAACTTAGAAGGAGCCGATTTTGTAGGGACTAAAAACATATTTAACCCTAAAATCTAATATATTCTATTTATCTATTTATACAAAAAAACGACCCTTGAACTTCCATAAAAAGCCTCCATGTTTAATTGACACCTACACTTCTTAATACAAAAACAAATGTTACTAATGTCATTTTACGGGACAAATTTATTTATTCTTTGAAGAAACAATTTTTCAGTTTAACGCGCAAATCAACTTTCTATATAATCAAAACTCATGTAAGCAAATTTACATTTGTAGACATCTCCAAATTTTGACATTTGTCACAATTTAGGGGCAATATAGACAATTCACCGTATAAAGACAAAACTGCATAGTGTTTCGTAGCTTTTCAAAAAAAAAAACAGAAAAGTGACGCGTGTCAGTTTTTTATTATTATTTTTTTTAAAATCGTTTTTTTTAAAAACTGATATTTTTTAAAATTTTTTTTTATAAACTGTTTTTTTAAATTTTCTTTTTAAAAATCTGTTTTTTTATAAAAGTCTTTTTTCATATCTTAAAAATATAATATAATTAATATTTTAAAAAATGTTTTTTTTAATTACAAAATCACTTTTTATAATTAAATTAATATGATTAAATTATATAGAAAAAAATAGGGCATAATACGCTAGCAAATTTAACCACTACTAAAAAAATAAGTCATAATACGTCGCAACGGGAGCGGTAATGCGAGACTGGCAATGAAATCGACAACGAGAGTGACAACAGGGAACAGGAATGGAAACGAGAGAGGCAACGAGAGCGCCAACATGAGTGCATATTTTTAAAAATCTTATTTTTTCTTCTTTTTTACTCAATCTAAAATTTATTATTTACTATAATCTCTCTATTAAAACTATTAAAATCAATAGTTTTAATAGAGAGATGCAAACGGGAGGGTCAACGAGGATGCATATTTACTATAATCTCTCTATTAAAACTATTAAAATCAATCAATTTAACTGCTAAGAATTGTAAACAAACGACTTTAGCCAATACCAAATATTACAAAATAACTTACTTATAATTAAACGAATATGATTTAATTAATATTTAATCACATAGAAAAATATGAGTTAACATGTGGCAACGGGAGCGACAACGAAAGACTGGCAATGAGAGCTGCAACGGGAGTGACAACGAGAGAGGTAACGAGAGCGCCATCGGGAGTGCCAACGGGAGAGCCAACGAGGATGCAAACGGGAGGGTCAACGGGGATGCATATTTTACCTCTAATGTCCAAATACATTATTATGGATCAATGTAATTCTGATTGTCAATCTCCTTTAATTTCTTCGACTCAATATAATTTTCATTTGTATGTTATATGACATAATACCTATATCTTTCCACTTTGAATTTCAAATCATACATTCTGGACATTGTTCACAACTTATGATTATCTTCCAAATTACAATTATGACTTCATGGCAATACACCGACCATACAGTATCAACCGTGCACCTGTGCGTATGCACGGGTAAAAAACTAGCTTTTTTTGAAAGAGAATTCAGAAGTTTATCTGTCACCTTTCGCTTCAATCAAGGTGAATCAACTCTCACATTTCACAACTCTTCAATCAACTCTCACCTTTACAACTGAACCCTTCCTCCATCAACGACGCAACCCTTCTTCAGTACCCTTAGTGCAACTCCCCATCTTGTTCCGGCAAAAAAAGCACTGTAGCCCAAATAGAAAATTTATTTACCAAAATTAATAAGACCCTTTTTAGATTATTTATCAAACTAGCACACATCCAAAAATTAGGCCAGAAGTCGCCCCCAAGGGAACGACTTCTAGACTGCATTTTTGCAATTTTTTTAAATTTTACAGTGCAGAAGTCGCCCCTGTGGAGAGACTTCTGAACTGTGTTTTTTAATTTTTTTTACTTTATATTAATTTAAATTAAGTTATATTAATTAATTTAATTAATTTAGAAAATTAATATTTATAATTCTAAATTAATTATAAATATTATGGTGATAAAAAAAGTATCGGCAACATCAAGATCATTGAAAAAACACAAAAAAACCGTAATTAGAGACAAACAAAACACTGTGCACTATGCACAGTGTTTTTATATATCTAATTTTTTATTTAAAAAAAATATCTACCGTGTAGAAGAGATATAAAACTACCATGTTGGTGGTGGCCGGCGATTCCGCCTTGAACGCTGTTGTACTGCTAGTATTTCTTTATCAGTCGGGGGTGGTGCAGGTGTATAATACACCAAACAGATTATAGAACATACTTCCGACACAAGATCTTGCCGACACTAATAAACGGTCAAGATCTTGCCACCGTTGATGAAAAGTGTCGGCACAGGGGGCTACTCAGTTTTAGGGTTCTAGACCGCTACTCAGTTTTAGGGCCCAAAATATCAAATTTCATCGTTTACTATTTTTTATGAATTTTTTGAATTTTTCATAATCTCTCAAAAATCTAATTTTTTTTATAGTCTTCCTTCAATTTTATTAGATTTTTAGTGGTGTTGTTATAATTTTTTGATGACGTTTGACTTGTTTTTTTTGTCGTAATTTTCGCATTATACGGCTAGCGGCGACAACAATATGTTCTATAATCTGTTTGGTGTCCACTCTGGTACGCTCTAATCAGTTGCATATCTTCAGAGGCTTCAGGAGCAGGCTGGTGCTACCATGTAGAACTGGCCACCACCATGTGGAACTGGCCATGACCAGACTGGCCACCACCATGTGGAACTGGCCACCACCATGTGGAATTGCTGACACTAATAAACGATCAAGATCTTTTTATAACTCAACACGGTAGTTTTATACTGTGTAAATATTTTTTTTAAATAAAAAAATTAGATATATAAAAACACTGCATAGTGCATAGTGTTTCGTTTGTGTCTAATTACGGTTTTTTTTGTGTTTTTTTCAATGGTCTTGATGTTGTCGATACTTTTTTTTATCACCATAATTTTTATAATTAATATAGAATTATAAATATTAATTTTCTAAATTAATTAAATTAATTAATATAACTTAATTTAAATTAATATAAAATAAAAAATTAAAAAACACAGTTCAGAAGTCTCTCCCACCGGGGGCGACTTCTACACTGTAAAATTAAAAAAATTTGCAAAAATGCAGTCTAGAAGTCGTTTCCCTTGGGGACGACTTCTGGCCTAATTTTTGGATGTGTGATAGTTTGGTAAATAATCTAAAAATGGTGTTATTTTGGTAAATAAATTTTTTATTTGAGGTGTAGCTGGTTTTTTTTTGCCTCTTCTTCCCCTATTTTGTCTCTTCTCATTCAATCTTTTTTGAATTCACGGGAGAAAAAGGGGGAGGGATCCTCTAACTTTTTGGAGGGAACTTCCCCCTAACTTTGTGTCTATCTCTCTCTCTTAATACATTCTCTCTCATCTTATTTCTCTCTGTTACCCTCCATTTTTTCTTTTCTCTTTCATAAAAAAACACTAAAGATAGGAAAATGTAGAGGTCGAGAAGTTAGAGTATCCATTTCCGAGAAAAAAGGATGCGACTGGCGAAAAGGGGAAACAGGAGAGAGAGATCGATCAGAGAGAAAGAGGAAACTGGGGAGAAAGGAAAAACGGGAGAATAAGTAAAAAACCCTAACGACTCCCAACAAGAAGAACAACAACAACGTCTTGAGGGTGAGAAAAAAAGATACCATCTTGAAGATTTGGGGGGTGAAAAGCGCTGAGTTTTAGGGGAGAAGTCGGAGATCGCTGACCTGAAGAAAGAAGATCAACGAAGAGGTGCAACAAAAGGTACTCACTTGGTTTTTTGAAAATTTCCCCCATTTTTTCACTATTCTGGTTTTCATTCTTCAAATAAAACTGAACTCACTATTCTGGTTTCATTTCTTCACTCCTCTACTATTCCATTATTGCCCCATACAGTTTTCATTCTTCAGCTTTTTCCATTCTTCCCCTTTTACCCATTTCCTTTCTTCATGCCCCTTGCATCTTGCTTGACTGTCCTTTTTCATACCCTATTGATCTTTTACTGCCAAACCTTATATTTGTTCATTTATTTGTTCAGTTATCGTTACTTCTTTAACTCATGTATTATTAGTGATTCAAAAATGTTGGATAATACATTTTGAGTTTTTGAATTGTTGAAATTATCTCCAATAATAGTGATTCAAATAATAGTTCTCATTATTTTCTTAATCTGATGGAATAATGGTGATTGAAATGTTGGATAATACATTTTGAGTGTTTCTATTAACTGGTAAATAAATAGTGTAGTCAACAAGAGTGTAAATTTATACCTTCCTACATTTTGTGTTACTATTTTGTTGAGGAGACATATTCAACAGCAACTTATGAATATTGTCTTTTATGCTTACTCATTAGATGCTTTGCTATTTTGTTGTGAGACAAAGTACTTCTCTCACAATCAAATATGCTCTGCTGTTGGAGAAAATGGAGATTGTTGTTCTGGGAGAGAAAAAGGTAAAGCAGAAGCATTATGACAAATCATTGTATTCATTTTTGACTTTATTACGATTAACATGTAAATTATTTGCTATTGACATGTTTATTTTTTACTTGAAGCAGAAGCACTACAGTAATCATTTTCTATTAACATCCTTAACTTACCCAATGTTTAAGGCATTACTAATCATTGTCTTCATTTTTTACTTTATTGCTTTTGGAATTGGTATAGTTGGTGACCAAAGCCGAAGAACAATGAAAGCTTCTCTTGAAAGTTTGAGTATTTCCTTTTCAAACTTCTATCACTATTTGTAGACTAATTAAACTATTGTCCTTAGTTTAGTTAGTTGAGAAGCAAGTGAGTGCAAAGAATAAATGCTCTCTCATAATAGTTTACTGTCATTTGATCATTACCCTAAGCTTTGTTGATTGGTGATTTTCTATCAACGTATGAATCTGCCAGGGATGCCTTGAAGAAAGCTAGGGATATTGCCTTTGTTGCTATTTATGGTAATGATGCTGGAAGAGTACAAAGTACAGGGAAGAGAAGAATATGGAGCAGGTTGTTTCTATGATCCTTCTTTTTCTTCTTAAGTCAGTTGAACTACTATACAACCTGAAATGGCTATCATTGTTTTGGTTCATAAACCTGTCAATGTGCTCAATATATTTTTTTGGGGTAAAAGGTTTATTTTATTTTAACCTTGTTGTCATATTCTCCTCTGTTGGTGGAGCTCAATTAGGCCTTCAAAGAATCCAATGTTGCAACTATGTGTGCAGGTGGATCAAGACCTTCCTATGTGTGTATTTTGATAATGCAAAAAGAAGCTTTGCATCTTGCCTGTTTGTGTCTCTACGTGGGAATATGTGTGTATCAGCATTCTATTGTTTTAATGGTTGATGCCTTAAACTACTCTCCTTTTCATATTGGCTGATGCAAATTATAGTCTATCTAACTTAATATCTGATTCATAGCTTCCAAATATCTGATTCAATTACAAAAAAAAGGGATATTATTGGTCTTTGTTGATGCACATCTTCAGAGGCATATATAAGAAAATTACTACCCCTTTTGTGTTCATCAAGTGTGCTAATGTTGTTTTCAAGTGCTATGATTGATGTACAAATGGGTCATTTTCTTATTGGTGTTTGTAATGATTAGAAAGGATTGAATAATTTGCCTCTTCAAAAAATGACCAGGAGTTCAAGAACTTTAGACCAATTAAACTTGAGTTCAAGTGCTTTTGTTCGGTGCACCATTCTCTTATGTCAATGTTGCTACTAAGCATCATTGTAAGTGCTTACTTTGCTGAAGCTACATATTTGTTCGTGTTTTTTGTTAAATGCGTGATATGAATATTGTGAAAATTGTGATATACGTATGAAATTATGATTGATATCACTGTTACGAAATTTTGATGCCTCTTTTGGTAGACTTTTTTTAAAATGTAATAACTAACTTGAGTTTTTATAATGACCCCATTTGATTGTTGCTCAAATTATGGGGAATTAGGAAGGTGTGCTAATGCTTTGTCGGCTTATGTTTTGCAATTGTTTAGACTAATAACATGTATATTATTTTGCTAATGAAATCTGTAAAAAATGGAGGCTGATTTCTAGGTGCATGAGTTCATTTTTTAAGTTACTGATCCGTCCTTAACCACACAAAAAAATGTGATTGTTTTTTGGTACATATGAGTGAAAATGTAGTTAATTAAATTTGAAGGTTTTGATCAATATGAACAAAAGAAAGGTTAGCCAACAGCAACCTGGTGGAGAGGCTGCATTCGAGAGAGAACTTCTACTTATACATATACGATCCCCATCAATACAATCATTCGTATTTTTTAGTACTAGCCACTATGCCCGTCCGATGGACGCGAAACCCTAGCAACGGTCAAAATAAACACAGAAAACAGATATTAATTTTTTTATTAAACCCAGATGGAAGCTGAGGAAATAAAAGGTATAAACTAAAGCCAACATAATAAAGGTTAGAAGAAGTTTTACAACAAACAATAATAGAAAAATACTTAAAGATCCTAAGAAGTTTTACAAAATGAAATAGAAAACTTTGAAGTTCATCTAATCAATAACAATAGGATTGTCTTTAATAACTCCAGCAACATCTTGTTGAGGATCTTCAACTTGTAGAGGTGGTGGTTGATTACGCATCAACCTAGGCCTTACACGGCCTGTAGTCATTGGAATATGAATACGAAAGCATCCTCGTGTAGTATAAGTCAAGTGAACCATCCTACGTAAAGGTGCACCTAAGAGACCATTAACTCCAAAAAGATCCATTATCTTATCAGTATCTATGTAGGGAACTCCATCGAAACCAACATAAATGGAAGCAGGGTAGCGTGATCCAAACGCAGTCTCCACAATGAGTTTTGGAGGTAGGATATGATGGTAACCATCA
Source organism: Astragalus membranaceus (assembly GCA_039519185.1). Taxonomy (NCBI): domain Eukaryota; kingdom Viridiplantae; phylum Streptophyta; class Magnoliopsida; order Fabales; family Fabaceae; genus Astragalus; species Astragalus membranaceus. Next base: position 181,611,148 of record CM076849.1, read on the forward strand.
TAAAAGTCTCGATTCACCCTCATTAATCTCTGCAAAACACAAAAGAAAACCCAATCCTTTTTTATACACTATAGAAGATATATCATCGAAGATAAATAAGAAGCAAGAAGTAGAATTACCGAATGGAATGATATGAAGGAAGTAAAAGTCTTGGAAACCATGATATTATTGAGGAACCTACACCAATATAATTAGATAAAATTAATCATAACAGTATTATAGATAGCAAGAAGTGGTGATTCATGCAACCCAAAATCTAATGAAAGACAAAGCAAATAGAATTTTAGAAGCATGTGTCAAAAACGAAGCAAGCAAATAGTTGGAACAAATCACACCTCACAAAGAAATAAATCAAAAGAGCATTGTTATTGGATAATAGTAGTAAAAAGAGCATCAAATTAAAAGGAACAAATCAAGAGGAACAAAAAGAGGACTTCAAACTATCAGGAACAATAAATCAAGAGGAACAAAAGCAAACATGCACACCATGAAACAGATAAACAAAGTAAGCAACTGGCAAACATGCACACCAAGCATTATTGTAACCACACCTCACAAAAAAACAAATCAAAAGAGCATTGCCGTTGAGCAGGCAGATCACAAACTACAATGCCCTGATAAGGGACAATATGCATGTATCAACAACTCTTAATCTATACGGGGACAGGCGGATTAGTTGGAACAAAATCACACCTCAAAAAGAAACAAATCAAAAGGAACAAAAAGAGGTTTTCAAACTATTAAGAGCAATAAATCAAGAGGAACAAATCAAAAGGGACAAATCACACCTCACAAAGAAACAAATAGAAGTGCAATCAGTTGAAATTGAATTAATACAATTTGGAATACGATTTGGAATACGAATTGGGGGTCAACACAAAACCTAAACCTGAATCAAGCACACAAAAACCATCCACCCCAAAGATCCTGTTCAACAGCAACAAAAACCTAAATCTGAATAAAGCACAAAACAAACCATCCACGCCAAAGATCCCGTTCAATGTTTAAAGGTTTAAAGCACAAAACAACGCTACTATTTAGTATGATAAGAATCGTATGAAAGTTACTTTATTAACTTCGGGTCTGAGTCACACAACACCAGTCGCGGTTGTCATTTAACGTTTCTGCATTTCGTCTTCGTACTTTTAAGTATTATCCTTAAGAAAACAGCGCTACTATTTAATACGATACGAATCGTTCGAAAATTACTTTGTTAACCTCGGGTCTGTATCACACTACACCCGTCGGGCTTGTCATCTAATCTTTCGGACATTTGTTCTTCACACTTTTAAAAGAATGATGAATAAATTAATAATACTAATTTTGGAAAACATTATCAATGTTGGACAAAGTGTTACCTTTGACTTATTTCCAATTTTTAATATTTATTTCATTGTTCCATTAATATATCCATGTTGGTACACATTTGTCAAATAGCTTGCATGCAAAGTGGGGGGGGGGGGGGGTACCAGTCGTAGCCAATGAATCTGGTACTCCAACATATCTAAAGCAAATCGCCTTTATATTGGGTGGGATGCATATAATTTTTGCCTTTAATTTTGGGTGGAAAGATTTAATTGTTGACATTTAATAAGTAGTTGGCAAATGAGAGATACAGAAAGCAATGGTCCCTTCGTTTCTTTATATTGGGTGGTATGCATATAATTTTTGCTATTACTTTTGGGTGGAAAGATTTAATTGTTGACATTTAATAAGTAGTTGGCAAATGAAAGATGCAAAATGCAATGGTCATTTCGTTTCTTTATATTGGGTGGTATGGATATCATTTTTGCTTTTAATTTTGGTGAGACGTGCGCGGGGGCTGTTCCCCCCCGGAGTTCTCAGATTCGGTGGAGGTGCCACCCCCGCCGTCCTCCTCTGCGCTTGGCGTCGCCGCTTCGCTGCCTCTTCGCCGGCGGCGTCACGTTCCTTTCAAACGGAGCTCCATCCGATCCGTCCACTCGCGCATGGCCTCCCCTTGCGTGCGCATCTCTAGCGCCAACCCTCGAATTCCTGCTCGAGTCGTTCTTGGCGTTCTTCCATGGCAGTCTTCTTCACCATCGTTCAAGCTCCGTTGAATAGTAGCGTGAACAGTAAACGTGAACAGTACCATGAATAGTAATCGTGAACAGTGAACACAGCAACAGTGGAAACAATTAAACGTAAACAGTGTTTGATTGAAGAAAATAACAATCCAAATAGAGTTAGGGTGAACAAAACACAAAGAAAGCCACAAAAGGGAGGCTGCCTCTCCGCAGCGCAAAACCCTTCCCAAATCCCAAGTCCAAATCAAAATAAAACCTAACCTATTATTCCAAAAACACTCCTTTTATACTAATTAGTGCTAATGACATTTTTGCCCCTCCATGTGAAAACATTACCAAACCTGCGCCTCCCCCTCAGTGAAGCCGCGTGCGCATCACTCTCCAATCAGCTCCTAATCGAAATGTAGCTTCCAAAACTTGCTAATCTACTTCAACAACTGACATGCAACCACCCCATGTTTATCGTAAGAGATGAGAGGAGTAAATATGGACCCTATAACACTACATGGGTCGTTGTGATTAAAATGTGGGTAGTTATCGCATTGACTTTTTGCTTTAATCTCAACCATTTGTGATTTGATCTATGGTCATGATTGGTTCCTCTCACCCTCTCATTATAAAAGTCCTCTCATAATAATTTATCAACCATTCATGATTTGATCTATGGTCATGATTGGTTCCTCTCACCCTCTCATTATAAAAGTCCTCTCATAATATATACTAGACATTATGCCCGTCCGATGGACGGGGAACCCTAGCAACAGTCAAAATAAGTATAAAAAACATTCTATTTTTGGATGGGGTCGTGATTTAACCTTTCTGCATTTCGTCTTAGCACTTTTAAGGAGTATCCTTAAGAAAGCAACGCTACTATTTGGAACGATATGAATCGTAAGGAAGGGTGACTTCATTTCTGAATATGAATTTAAGAGGGAGTATCATTAATAATTGATTGTTTTGAAAACATCTTGATTAATAAGAATAGATACATCTTGAGGAGGGAAAGGATAGATACATTTTGCAAATTGTATCTATTATTTCTATTATTTTTATTTTTATTATCATATAATATTTGTATGTGTGGCTATTGAAAAATTTGAATCTCTCAAAATACAAATTGATTATCCTTATGACCCTAGCCTTATATGGTGGGTTGAACTTTTTTCACCCATTGGTCTTCAAGTGGCATTACTGGTGGCATCACAAAAATGTTAAGATATAAACAATGTAATAATCAACAACTACATAATCAAGTTCTAGATTGCAAGTATATTGCTAGAACTAACTAATAACAAAACAACAATTTTAAATGGGCAGATTCCATTGGCAAACAAAGAAACAAAACCATCCTGACTATTTCAAATTTCAACTGAATTACTAAAAGAACAAAAGGGTAATGTTTTCATCCTCATTCATGATACATGCCCACCAAAGTCAACATACAAAAAGATGCAAACTAAAGTTAACACAATAAAGGTTAGAAGAAGTTTTACAACAAAACAACAATAGGGAAACACTTATAGAGGATAGGATTGTCTTCAATAGGAATATCTAGAAAAACACTTTGAAGATTATCTAATCAAGAACAATAGGATTGTCTTCAATAACTCCAGCAACATCAAGTTGAGGATCTTCAACTTCTAGGGGTGGTGGTTGGTGACGCATCAATCTAGGCCTTACACGGTCCGTAGTCATTGGAATATGAATACGAAAGTATCCTCGTTTAGTATAAGTCAAGTGAACCATCCTACGTAAAGGTGCACCCAAGAGACCATCAACTCCAAAAAGATCCATTATCTTATGAGTATCAGTATCTATGTAGGGAACTCCATCGGAACCAACAGAAATGGAAGCAGCAAACTCTGATCCATAGGCAGTTTCTACAATCAGTTTTGCAGGTAGGATATGATGGTAAGCATCATAAAAATCTCCATTCACCCTCATCAATCTCTACAAAACACAAAAGAAAAATCAACCATTTTTATACATTGTAAAAAAAATATCATCAAAGATAAATAAATTGGAAGAAGTAAAATTACCGAACGGATTGATATGAACGAAGTAAAAGTCTTGGAAACCATGATATTATTGAGGAACCTAAACCAAGATATTTAGATAAAATTAATCATAATATTATTGTAAATAAACGTTGTGGATAGCACTTAGCATTCAAAAGGAACAAATCAAGCGAATGAAAAGAGGTCTTCGAATAGGATTTCAAATACGAACTGGGGGCCAACACAAAACCATCTACCAAGGAACGATGATACATACTCTCAATCATGCAACCAAAATTGAATAGAAAGAACATTAACCATCTAATAATAGATAAAAGAAATATAATGCTAGAAATATATGTCAAACATGGGAAGACATGCATAACCAAAGAAACACATAACACATGCCAACTAATCAACCATAACAAAAGAACATTGCCATTGAACAATAGTAGCAAAGGGAGCATAAAAAAACAAATCAAAAGGAAGAAATGAAGGAGAATAAAAAGAGGTCTTCAAACTATTAAGGGTAATAAATCAAGAGGAAGACAAATCACAATTCAGAAAGAAACAAATAAAAGTGCAAATAAGTTGAAATGGAATTAATACGATTTGGAATAGGATTTCAAATATGAATTGCGGATCAACACAACCATCCACCTCAAACACCCTGTCCAACAACAACAATAACACTCTAAGAAGTCCCACGAAATCAAGTGATAATAAATTATATATAATAAGAAGGAAATTAACAAAATTAATAATAAGAAAATCTAATAGAACACGCATTATAAGTTTATGTGTAAAACAAAGATCACATTGGGTATTAAAAAGACCTAAATATGAAGAATATGCAAGAACACCAAACAGAAGAATACCTAACAAAGCTCAACAACAAAATGAGCACAGGAACGTAATGGAAGATGACAATAGGCTTTCGATCTACGATTAAATTTGTGGAAAACACAAAATAGGAAAACACCAAAGTAGGAGGAAATTCTTGGAACGAAGATGAACCGAGTCATGAGTATCTAAAACACCTACGTTTGTAGAACACGCACGAACACCAAATGGAAAAACAATTAACCAATCTCAACAACAAAATTACCTCAGCAACGCAATGGAAGATGACATTAAGATTTCAATTGACGCTCCAATTGAAACGAAAAGAACACAAGAAAACAAAGGGAGAATACCAACGAAGAAGAAAGAATGTAGATCGAAAAAGCGAAACAGAGAAAGAAAGGGACAGCAATACCTGAGATCAAGTAGAAGAAAAGTGCTGGAATGAAGATGGATCAAGATCTGGAAAGTGAAAAGAGAAGACCTCCGATTTTCTGAAAATTGCAAAACACGGGTCACTGGAAAAACCAAAAAGGGTAAAGTCGGTCTAATTAATGCACAATTAAATTAAGGATGGAAATAATTATATTAGGAAGACAAATAGGAAAAAAATCGTAGAGAAGATAAAAACAATAAATAAAAATGGCATTAAAGCATGAAAAGGAACCAAGACCCGAGAGAGGAGGAACCGAAATGTTGGCAATTTCGTATAAATATATCCGTTGCCATGACAATTAATAAGAGTCAGGGTGACGGTGACGGTGGACCACAATCCATCACCTCAATCGCGTTTTCTAACCTTCTACCTGCAATCGCGCACGCAATCAGGCAATTAGCTATGATGACGACAGGTTCCTATTTGTAACCATCATCATATTTCAAGCGTACACGATTTGAAAAAAGCACCATTGATTTAAAATATCATTTTATTAGATGGAACCTCTTCAACCCTAAGAGTCCCATCAACGCTATAGTAGGATATTATATATATTTGTAAATGGAATTCATAAATGATGATAGCACCACAAATTTGGAAACTGTAATCTTTTAAGAAATGATGATTATGGACTAAGTAAAATAAGTATAAAAAAGATTCTATTTTTGTATGAAGCAAATGTTTGTCTTAGCACTTTTAAGGAGCCTCCTTAATAAAGCAACGCTACTATTTGGAACGATATGAATCGTAAGAAATTACACAATATGAATAAAGTCTGTCATCTATCAATACTCTTCCCCTCCATAAATGAGAGAAGAGTATTTGAAATAAGGCAGGGTGAAATCGAACAAATCGATAATTAGATGATTACTTTGTTATCTAACGTTTTTGCATTCCATGTTCATACTTTTAAGTATAATCCTTAAGAAAACAATTGTTAAGCACCATATTATAAATCGAGCTTGTCATCTAACGTTTTTGCATCTCATGTTCATACTTTTAAGTATGATCCTTAAGAAAACAATTGTTAAGCACCATATTATAAAAAATAATTCTTTTTACATATTAATAATTGATTTTTTTGAAAACATCATTAATGAGAATTTAAGAGGGAGAGGAGGGAAAGAGATGAAAAAGAATTAAATGACTATATGATGGTTAAAAGAGATGAAAAAATTCCATGAGTACAAGTTAAAGGGATGAAAAAATTCAATTCTGAAACACAATTATAAATACTTGTCATCTGATCTTCATTTTCGATAAGCCAAGCTATAGTTTCGTATCCCCCACTACCTCATTTTTTTAGTTCCCATTCTAATTGGGACTGTCCATCCATTCCTGCAGAATCGAATTTCGGAGTAGGAATCTTATTTTCTCATCCAATTTTCAAAAAATACCCAATACCACTAACGTATACGCTATTTTTTAAAAATTCACACACCATTCATTCGCTAACCTGAATTCTACATCTGCAAACCTAAATTGATAACATAAACTCCATTCCAACATAAAGATAAACAATTTAAACATTACATGATTTCACTTAAACTCCTTTGAATCGATTTGAATTTCCAGTCACCCTTTTCATCTGTCATCAGCAAAGGGTAGCCCATTCTATTTGAAAATGTTCCTACAAAGACAACCTCATTTGCTAAAATCTCAACAACTGTTGAATCAATTCCTCTTCCTCATCGTCACTCTCATCAGAATCCCTGTCACTGGAATCACCCAATCTTTCAGCCTCTTTTCTTTCTCTTTTGTCCCTCACCTCATCGAGTTTCCTCAGTACCTCATTTTCTTGTTCAACTACCTTTTTCAGGGAGTATCTTGTACACCTATTGTTTTTGACACTTGCTTTGTACTTATACATACCAACAGAATCAAATTTTCCAGACATATCAGGGCCATGATAGTTGTATGGTAGGAGACCATTGATAGGTGCATGGTCATGAAAGTAATTGGCATTTGGTGGGACAAACATCCTAAACCTTCCATTAGATTTATAAGTAAAGCGCACTATAGCAAAGTCCCTATACGTATATTTCTGAAAAATCTCCCTCACAGCAGTCTCTATAAATACTTGGTGACTACTGATTATCCGAATCTCTCCATCGATCTTGTCCCCAATGTTGTCCACAATAGTTACCCTTTTCGGTAAAGTGTCTTTATATGTCTCGTAAAATAAATCGGGCACTTGCACGAAACCCTGGAATAATCCACGTTTTAATCAAAATAAATCAGGGTAAAACAGACATAGTAGAACATAACAGAGTAACATTCAAAACTTACAGAGTTCCTCTTCATCAACACAAGGAAGTCATTGTTCTCCATTCTAATCTACCACACACATATAAAGCAACCAAAGTCAGGAATGATAGGGTAATCTACATTGAGTTGAAAACATATTATCTACCATCAAAACACCATTAAACCGCACGATATCCCTATCCTGGTAACTCAATACACCAACAATAATACGTATTGATATGTAAGAAGTAAAAGTCTTGGAAACCATGATATTATTGAGGAACCTAAACCAAGATATTTAGATAAAATTAATCATAATATTATTGTAAATAAACGTTGTGGATAGCACCTAGCACTCAAAAGGAACAAATCAAGAAGAATGAAAAGAGGTCTTCAAATTATTAAAGGTAATAAATCAAGAAGAAGACTTCGAATAGGATTTCAAATACGAACTGGGGGCCAACACAAAACCATCTACCAAGGAACGATGATAACCCGAAGATACTCTCAATCATGCAACCAAAATTGAATAGAAAGAACATTAACCATCTAATAATAGATAAAAGAAATATAATGTTAGAAATATATGTCAAACATGGGAACACATTCATAACCAAAGAAACACATAACACATGCCAACTAATCAACCATAACAAAAGAACATTGCCATTGAACAATAGTAGCAAAGGGAGCATAAAAAAACAAATCAAAAGGAACAAATCAAGGCGAATAAAAACAGGTCTTCAAACTATTAAGGGCAATAAATCAAGAGAAAAACAAATCACAATTCAGAAAGAAACAAATAAAAGTGCAAATAAGTTGAAATGGAATTAATATGATTTGGAATAGGATTTCAAATATGAATTGCGGATCAACACAACCATCCACCTCAAACACCCTGTCCAACAACAACAATAACACTCTAAGCAGTCCCACGAAATCAAGTGATAATAAATTATATATAATAAGAACGAAATTAACAAAATTAATAATAAGAAAATCTAATAGAACACGTATTATAAGTTTATGTGTAAAACAAAGATCACATTGGGCATTCAAAATACCTAAATATGAAGAATATGCAAGAACACCAAACAGAAGAATACCTAACAAAGCTCAACAACAAATTAAGCACAGGAACGTAATGGAAGATGACAATAGGCTTTCGATCTACGATTAAATGTGTGGAAAACACAAAATAGGAAAACACCAAAGTAGGAGGAAGTTCCTGGAACGAAGATGAACCGAGTCATGAGTATCTAAAACACCTACGTTTGAAGAACACGCATGAACATCAAATGGAAAAAAAATTAACCAATCTGAACAACAAAATTACCTGAGTAACGCAATGGAAGATGACATTAGGATTTCAATTGACGTTCCAATTGAAACGAAAAGAACACAAGAAAACAAAGGGAGAATACCAACGAAGAAGAAAGAATGTAGATCGGAAAAACGAAACAGAGAAAGAAAGGGACAGCAATACCTGAGATCAAGTAGAAGAAAAGTGCTGGAATGAAGATGGACCAAGATCTGGAAAGCGAAAAGAGAAGACCTACGATTTTCTGGAAATTGCAAAACACGGGTCACTGGAAAAACCAAAAAGGGTAAAGTCGGTCTAATTAATGCACAATTAAATTAAGGATGGAAATAATTATATTAGGAAGACAAATAGAAAGAAAATCGTAGAGAAGATAAAAACAATAAATAAAAATGGCATTAAAAAATGAAAAGGAACCAAGACTTGAGAGAGGAGGAACCGAAATGTTGGCAATTTCGTATAAATATATTCGTGGTCATGACAATTAAGAAGTGATGGTTATCTGAAAGAAGCACAATTGATTCAAAATATCTTGTTATTAGATGGAACCCCTTCAACCCTAACAGATCTGTTTCAGTGTTGTTCTTTGTTTTTGTTCTTTGTTCTTTGTTTTTTCTGGTTTTTTTCTTTGTTTTCTGGTTTAACAAATAACAAACAATTCAACAACAACAACAACCAGATCTGTATTTTTTCTTATGTTTTGATTCAACAACCATTTTCAACAACAACAACAACCAGAATCAATTCATCAACAACAACAACATCATCATCACCGTAACCCCCACATCACCACCGTAACTGGCTTCATCACTCTCCCTATCCCACCACCGTCGCATCTCACCATCACCGTTGCATCTCTTTCACTTTCCCTCTCCCATCACCGTCGCATATCTCTCACTCTCCCTCACCATAACGAAGATCTGGGCAAAACGAACAAAACGAACAAAACGAATCTGAAGATCTGATTTTTTTGTTGATTCATGTTGCTGTTTTTAATTTCTGGAAGAGATCAAACAGATTTTAATGTTTTTAATTTTTTGGGTTTCATGTTGATGTTTGTTTGATTTTTATGTTTTTAATTTTTTGATAATTTCTATTTTGTGTTTTAGAATGATTTAGAATTAAAAAATATTTGTTTTTGCCACATCAGTTAATGAATGCCACGTCATTTAATGAATTGAGGACGCCACGTCAGCACTAACGTCAGGGACCAAAATGAAACCAAAATGAAACATGAGGGACCAAAACGGACCAAAAAAAAGATAAAGGACCAAAGTGAAATCTGGAGCAAAGATAAAGGACTAAAAATGCTATTTAGCCTTATATGAATGATAGCATATTATATTTGTAAATCGAATTCATAAATGATGAGAACACCACAAATTTGGAAACTGTAATCTATTAAGCAAAATTTTTTCTAAAATTATACATGATAATCTAATCAATTATTTAACAGGTGATGGTTATGGATTAAGGTTATGGATTAAGTAAAATAAATATGTGTTTGATTAATTAATTTATTGGTTAAATTATTTGGCGAATAGGTGATTTGATAATAAGGGTATTTTGGTAATGGACGTGTATTTAGGGAAAAAAACAGTCAATGGTTATGTGGGCATAGACTACTGGAACACGTGGAAGCTTACCATCCACATTCACAAAACCCATGGATTGCACTATAAAAGACATGGTTTCCTTTCACATAACCAGACCCATTTCAAACAAATCAACAAAGGAAACACTGATTGAAGCACAATTTGAAGATGGCCTACGTGTCAATGACCGGCATCCCTGCAGAGCAACCAAGACAACAGATCTGCTTCGTTGAATGGGCACCACGGCAGGTATTTGAAACGCGATACGCCAAACGAATCTCTGTTACCTCTTTATTTTTATTTCTATCTGAATGACTTACTTGAACAGGGTTATGCTGTGATGCCGAAACTATTCACCCGGAGATTGTACGGTGACATCCACGAGTCAGTGTATTTCATAGATCCGGCAGGCAACCGCCATCGGGTTGCCATTGATAAGGTAGAGGGGCAAATTTACATGACAGATGGCTGGAATGAATTAGGCACATTTTACAGAATCATGTGTGGAGGATGGATGAAGATGACCTACATGACAACAGGCAGATTCCTAATTCGCGTGCACCACAAATTTGGCGAAGAAGTACTCTATCCAACACCCCCAAGTCTGAAGGGAGAAGACGACGATGAAATACCCAAATGGGACCACGAACCTGAATACGAAGAGCCAACACTGGAAGAGATGCACTTACCATGGGGAGATGTTGATTTTTGTCACACACTGGTGAAAGTAATCACATATGCAGACGTGTTTGGAGAAGCACTGGTAATGCCATTCCCCCCCCCCCTCAATCTACCTGTGTTAGGTTAACACAACACAGATCTTAACAAATTTTTCTTATCAATTAAACTGCAGCTGCTGCCAAAATTGTTCTGCACACATGCTTTAAGTGCAAGGAGAAATGAATTTCAATTAATTGATGAAGAAAGGAGAAAGTGGGACTGCGATGTGAGGCAAGATGTCATGGATGAAAAACAATATCGCCTGACAGGGGGATGGCGGAGTTTTTGCGAGGTGAACAAAATCAATGTTGGAGACGCTGTGACATTTGGAGTAACAAATTTCGGAGCTGATGCCATTCACCTTGTTCGCGGATAAAGCCACAAATGTCAGGAGTGTTTAATATTTGGTGGTTTATTTATGCAATATCTATCTAGTATCTTTGTGCCTGTATTGTATTGTTGAATGTTGACCAAACCTATGGCTATCCTTTTTTTAATGTTGATCAAACCTATGCCCATCGCTTTTTTTTGTGAAAGAACCTATGCCTATCTAATGTTTGTTTTTTTTTTCAATGGAAAAATTATATTTGGTACGCTGAATTAAAAGCATATTTGTTTTGTCCCGCTAATGAAAAGCAACTTTGTAACTAACGTTGAATCAAGAGCATATTTGTTTTGTTTTGCCAATGAAAACCAACCTTGTTACTACAAGCGAATAACACAAACCGACCACTCAAGATGTAGGCTTGTTAAAAAAATACACCACAAATTTTTTTTTTTAACATTGATCAAACCTATGCCCATCGCTTTTTTTTGTGAAAGAACCTATGCCTATCTAATGTTTTTTTTTTCATGCCCCATGCGTATCTAATGTTAACCGGCAATGGAAAAATTATATTTGGTACATATTTGATTTGTCCCGCTAATGAAAAGCAACTTTGTAACTAACGTTGAATAAAGAGAATATTTGTTTTGTTTTGCCAATGAAAACCAACCTTGTTACTACAAATTGGTGAAAATTTCTTTGTACACAACATTGGAGGTCACAAAGGGTGGCCCACCATCATCATGGTCTATCAAAACTTTGAGACCTTCTCTGGATGTCACCCTTGAAAAAGCTACATATAACTGGCCATGTGAAAAAACTGGGCTTCTCAAGAAAATGCCCACATGTTTTAAAGATTGACCTTGACTCTTATTAATTGTCATGGCGAAGGATATATTTATAGGAAATTGCCGACGCTGAAATTTGAATGGTATTCGCACATCCGAGGGTATTAACGACAACCTTGGAATATAAACCCTCTGCCCTACTGAAGTACCAGACATAACCTTTCCTTCAAGAACAAATTTTCCCAAGCGAGTCACCAACAACCTTGTACCATTACAAAGACCAGCCGCTTGATCAATATTCCTTAAAAGCATAATAGGCACACCAACCTTGAGTCGAATATTATGATTTGGCAATCCAGATGACACAAGTGTGTTTAGGAATTCAGTTGAACGAACATTCTCGACTCTATCAGAATACATATTTTCTGGGTCAATAGAATCATGGCTTAGATAAATAAATTCTTCACCTGGGATTTTGAGAGACATAAAATCATTAATTTGGTTGACAACATCATTGGTAGGAGCCAAGATAGCTCTATCCTGGTAATATGACATATCACCCAAAGAATCTAGATAATAAGGATAAGTGGAAACAACAATAGAACTCAAAGGATCCTTAGTCGGAGACAAAACCAGATCTTTTGGAATGGAGAGTCTAATTTCATCATCATGGACTTCTCCAATTGTCCCATCCCCAACAGCAAGTACCCAATCCGAGAATATTTTTCGATGTGCTACTCCACCTGAAGAGGAGCCAGTTTGAAGTCGCATGTTTATGTTCAATGACATAACAATACAATGATTCCATAAATACGAAGAATTTATTGTTGAATTTACAATCATAGGCCGAGTGCCTTTAGGTATAATAGGGAGTATTTGCCTAAAATCTCCGCCCAAAACCACAACCTTCCCCCCAAAAGGTCTATCCTGATTACCAGGTTTTTGAAACTTTAAGATATCCCGCAAAGTTCGATCAACAGCTTCAAAGCAATGACGATGCGTCATTGGGGCCTCATCCCAAATTATTAACATGGCCTTTGCAATCAATTCTGCGAGAGGACTACCATGCGAGATATTGCAAGTTGAACATTCATTAACAATAAGTGGGATTGCAAATCGGGAATGAGCAGTACGACCTCCCGGAATGAGCAACGCAGCAATACCACTTGAGGCAACAGTAAGAACAATTTCCCCCTTAGAACGCAAAAAGGAGGACAAAACACGCCAAACAAACGTCTTACCAGAACCACCAAAACCATTAACAAAAAACAATCCGCCACCATCACTGTTAACTCTTGCAATTATAGCATCATAGATATGTCGCTGCTCAGAAGTCATGTTTGACATCAATTGCAAAAATTCTTGAGCCAAAGCAACTCTATCATAATTTAATTCTTCAGAGATAAGTTTATTTATTTCTTGGGGGACCACATTCAAATCTGGAATTGGCATGCCAGAAAAATCAGCCAAGCCTTTGTTGTTAGACTCTAATAAGTACTCAATCTCTAATAAAGTCAAATTGGCCAATTCCGCAGATGTGAGATTCAAATCTATAAAAATTTGCATGAAATCAAGCATTAAAAGCAATCCAACAAATTTGTAAAAACGGTTGCGCAAAAAACCACAATAAAAAATACCTGGAACATTAAGAACTCTACGCCGTACATGAAGAACATCGTCACCTAACGCCCTCCAAGTCTGCTCCCAGACAAATTCAGGCTTGCTCATTTGATTGCCAAGTAACAACGTCACAAACAACTTGCGGAGATAATGTGAAGACCCCCAATGACTTGCCTCAAGTATTGCATCAACATACTCCTTATCATCATCCAACAAACCCAAAGCATAACAACCATTTTTAAAAGTTGGGTGAATTGTATCACCCACTGTTCGAATATCCTCATAGGAAGTTGGCCCTCTTACATAGTGCAATAAAGTTCTCATGTAATACAGTTCACCAGTTCCTGGTGGAATATAATGCATCCTACCAATACTCTTCCCTTGCTTTCTTGGCGTCCATTCCCTTTTTTTTTGCTTCCAAACAAAATGAAGGGGGAACTCAATATAAGTTAAATTTTTGGCTGAGCTATACTTTCTGTTTGCATCAAACCAGGCCAGGAATTTAGTATAGTTTGCACCAGTCGAAGATACAACGTTAGAAAGACTCCTACCGGTACCAAACACAACAAACTGTTCACCAGGTAAATGAAACATCAATCGTTCAACTGCAGGCTCACGGTAATTGATGTCAAACATAAATGTGCGCCATGTAGCCTCACAAGACGACAAATATCTACAATCATAGTATAGCTGAATTTCATCAACCAAACCTGACCTAGCTCCATAAAAGTTAGCACTAACACGATCATTACCTTTGTTGATGTACTTAAAAAGATACTTGATTGATCTAGATTGATTGCACCACTCAACATTGATATGAGCATTAAACTTGAGAAGCAAATATCTGTTATATGGAACAACATAACTGTTATCAACAAAATTATCACCCTTCATAATAAATGCCCCGTTATCACGCCGGCGGTAAATAGGATACCCATCCTTATCTATTGTTGTGGATGAAACAAACTTCTTGGGAAAATATTTTGTGCATTTTCTATTCTTCATACAGGGACAACTCGGCCGCTGGACACCACAGGGACCATGTACCATGAACGTAGAAACTATTTCAAACAATTCAGAATCAGTTTCTTTGTTAGGAATTTCAGCACATATGATTCTATCAATATCATTTGCACGAAGAACACGACAACCATGTTCAAGGAATACTAAGATATGAGCATGGGGCAGACCACGTTTTTGAAATTCTATTGTATAGACAACTGGAGAATAAGATGAAGAATAATAATGATTAGTTTAAAAACACAGATACAAAATATACATGAAATTTTAATAAAAGCAAAAGAATACCTGCTTTGGCTTTACCGAAAATATCACCTTTCTTAATGTCACGTATTAACTCGTCCAACTTTATTTTGAAAATCCGTGAAACCAAATCAGGCCTGTCTACTGCATTTAAATTGAGACCTCCTAATAAAAGAGTTAGTTCAGGCCACTTAGGAAGGATTTGGGCAATGCAAACAAGATCCTTGGTATGGAAATCAGAAGGGAAAGGAAAGCACAAGTTCTAAGCATCACTCAAACTGGGTATGCTAAGAGAATCATAGAAAGATTTAGCATGACAGATGCTAAACCTGCAAACTTACCCTTAGGAGCACAAATGAAATTGTCTCGAAATGACTGTCCATCCACAGAAGGAGAGAAAGCTCAGATGCAGAAAATTCCCTATGCTAGTGCAGTTGGAAGTCTAATGTATACTATGGTATGCACTAGACCCGACCTAGCCTACTCTCTAAGCTTGATCAGTAGGTACCTTGCAAATCCAGGACAGCAACATTGGGTTGCTGCCAAGAATGTTCTAAGATACTTAAAAGGAAGTATGAGCACAGGTCTGGTGTATAGTCAAGGAGGCAAGGATCAAGGTGGAGTTATAGGATATGTGGATTCAGATTTTGCAGGTGACCGTGACAAGAGAAGATCATTGACAGGCTTTGTTTTTACATTGTTTGGCAACACAATCAGCAGGAAAGCATCTCTGCAGCATGTTGTTGCTCTATCAACAACAGAAGCAGAATACATAGGTGTGACTGAAGCAGTAAAGGAAGCACTGTGGTTGAAGGGATTGATCAATGAACTAGGTGTGAAGCAGGATTGTGTAAGTGTGTATTGTGACAATCAAAGTGCAATACACTTGTGTAAGAATCAAGCATACCATGAAAGAACCAAGCATATAGACACTAGGCTTCATTGGATTAAAGATATCATAGCTCAAGGTGGAGTTAAGATTCAGAAGATTCACACAAGTCAGAATCCAGCAGATTTCATCACAAAGGTGGTCTCACTTGGCAAGTTCAAGCATTGCTTGAATTTGCTAAGTATTAGTTAAGTGTTGTGATGAGTTTGAACTAAGTTCTCTACAATGGTTCTTGCTGCAGCAAGTGGTTCAGATGTTGCCAAGGTGGAGATTGTAGTGATGTGGCAACAATTCATTTCTGGCCCTATAAGCTTGTGCCACGTGTCACTGTGGCATTGGACAGTTTTTAAAATTCGGTTGTAACGGCCAACTCGTGTGTTCTTGGCGCGCGTTTTCTGGCTTTGCTATAAATCTTGTTTTAATGCTGTAAATTGTAAGAAACAGAACTCAATAGACTCACTGGGTGTGTGCGAGTGCAAACACGGGAAATTAGGGTTCTGGGAAGTGAGGGGGTTCGCATGAATTGGGAAATTCCTCATCTTGTACATTGAACATATATTGATTGAATGCAGCAAGAACTAAGTGATTACTTAGTTCCCCAGACGTAGGTATTGATTTGATACCGAACTGGGTGATCAAATTTGCGTGTCTCTGTTCTTAATTCGTTTGATTTCCGTTTTTCCCAAATTCGCGATTCTAGGGTTCTTAATTTGGATTGTTCAATTCGTTGGTTCAATCGGTTAATTGAGTTCGGTTATTCGTGCGATTGGTGATTGTGATTGAGTCTCGATCAATCTTGCAAAGTTCTTGGCAGAATCATCATTGTGTATCTCAACAGTTACTTTGTCACCCTTTGGTTTAGAATCATCAGAAATGTTAGCTCATGTTATGTAATTGCTCTTGGACTTTGAAACACTTCACTTTGTCCTGTTCATGTCTAACAATTATTGGTTGATTAACAACTACATAAATGCAGTTTTCCTTTGTAGTTTATACACAAATATTATTTAGCGTATTCCTGAAAAGTGGTTCTCATCATGAAACCTAAGCATTGGTAATTCTTGCAGGAAAATCACTTTCTCTGGGAAGAAATAAAAGCGATAAACAATCTATTGATAGATAGTGAGGTGATTATTGGTGAAAAGGACAATATTAAAAGTGAAGCTGGAGTAGCTACTGAACACAGTGAAGGATTAGTTGTTAAGTTCATGTTCAATGCAGTGACTATCGATCAGAACCTTGTATCTCATTTTACTGCTGATAAAAAGGTGAATGATTTTACTCTTTATTTGAACTATTTGTATTGTATTTTTTTTCTTCCTTTCATTGACTATGTATACTGGTCATGCAGTCATTAATCAAACCGTTATGGTTGCTTGTTCCCACAAGTTATCCATCATCCTCACCTGTTATTTTAGACAAACTGCCGGTGGAAGCCAGGTTAGAGACTATGATTGGGTTCTCTTTCATTATTCATTTATGCTATGATTGGGTGGGATTACTGCTTAATATTTCATAATGAGAACCTTTGAGATCTATTAGTGAGTAGTATATATACTTATAATAAATGAGTAGTTCAATGGTGATTAGCTACTAAATTTTCACAACTTATTATACATTATTATCATATATACTTCATACATGATGAACTATTTGTTATAGTTGTTTGCTTTGAAATCTTCCTTATTTAATGTTTAAAATCTCTCCTGTCACTTTTCTCTTTAAATTGAGCAGTGAGGACCTTCGAGATCTATCTGAGAGAGCAAAAGCAAAGTTGAGATGTAATCTCGAAAGCTTGGATCAACCCTTGTCACTAAAGGTTATAGCAAGGTCATGGGAACGTTGTGCAAGGGAAGCAATCATTGACTATGCAAAAGCACAAGGTGGAGGAACATTCAGCTCAAAATATGGAGGGTGGGAGGGGTGTCAATCCTAATTAGAGGAATCTGCATCTGTGCTGTTTTGTTCTCATTGAAAAACTCAACCATATACATTTTTCAGTTGGAGTGCCTTGAACAGTAAGTATAGATTTTTTGCAGGACAGGATGTAAGCCATTCATTCTAGTAAGTTTGATGTAAACTTTCTTGTTGATTACCAAGCCTTGATCGGGGTGGTTTTTGATTTTATGTTTTGAAATTTTCAAAGTTCAAATTTCGTTTTTGTTACGAGTTTTGAGTTTTAATTTTGAGTAGAGTGTTATATGTATGTGTGTATGCGCGCGCGTGTAAACCAATATATAATCTTAGTGGATTTGATGATGGATTGAAAATCATAATTTTAATTTGAACACTAGAATGATATGGTTGTGCCAGTTTCTTGATTAGGGATTACTTTTGTGACTTGAAGGATGAATGCAATAGCACCTATAGTTGTGCCGAATGCCGATTTTAACTTATATTTGGGATGGAACCGGTGGTTAGTTTGTATTTTGGGATCAATGTGCCACTTTGAATTTGTATTTTGGGTTCAAGCACACCGATATTTCAAATATTGGTCTATTTATGCAAGATGCTTTCTTTTACAATGAGTGTTGTTCCTATTCCTTACAATTGTAAGGGGCAAAGCTGAATAAATCTGAAAGTTTATATGTCCTGCACTGCAGCTTATTTGCATTTGTTTCTGTATTTTTAGGCTGTCGATGCCTTGGTGCAAAGGGGTCCACTGAGTACTTCAAGAGTCGGGGAGGTATCCGTTTATATTTTCAAGTTCAATATTGTTTGAAATAATTGTAAGAGGAGAAGGCTCTGGTGGAAGCTTATCGTTTGTTTTTTGCTTCTAGCAACTTACCAAAATCTGATCAGGAGCCACAAAATTGTAAGATTCCCAGAAATATCTAAAAAAAGGTATTTCCGAAAATATTATCAGTTCAAATTTCCGAAAATAGGGTATTTCCAGAATACAAGTTACCCTTCCGAAAATATCCACTATTACCTATTTCCGGAAATTCAAATATTTAACCTTCTGGAAATACCTTTTCGTGACGTATTTCCGGAAAGTTTAATTTTTTAAACTTCCGAAAATACCTTTTCTTGACGTATTTCCGGGAATTGTTTTTTTAAACTTCCGGAAATACCTTATTTTCGGTATTTCCGGAAATTGTTTTTTTAGGTTTTTTTACCAATATGGCTATGACAGATGGCAGATGTCCATTTATGGATTTATCGGATGTGTTTACCACATCACAGGTTTTTCCTACTCGGGATATTCTTACCAGTTGGGCTAGAGATATCGGGAAAGCCAACGGGGTAATTGTCATTATTATTCGATCCGAGTTGAGTGAGAATGGTAAAGGGAAGAAAAATAAGATTGTTTTTTGGTTGTGATAGGCATGAGAGATATAGTGGAGTAGATGTTGGGTGTTCTAGTAGACACAAGACCTCAAAAAAGTGTGGTTGTCCATTTAGATTGAAAGCTAAACCACTCAATCCTCCTAGTCTTGATTGGAAGGTCAAAGTTATGTGTGGAATTCACAACCATGAGCCTCTTAAGACTATCCTTGGAGCAGCAATATTTGGTAAGTTCAACAAGAAGGAGCGGTTAGCAGTTGAGGAGCATATGTGGTTGGGAGTGAAAGCAGCAAAAAGTCTAGAGTCAATAAAGAGGAGATTTACCAACAATTTGAGTAACATTTCACAGCTGTATAGAACCCGCAATAGTCTCCGAAAGGGAAAGAGAGGAAGTAGGACTGAGATGCAGGAGCTTCTGACACTGATTCAGTCTCATCATTATATTTGTTGGACCAGACGGCTTGAAGGAACTGATATTGTTGAGGAGATCATGTGGTCACACCCTGATAGTATCAAGTTATTGAGGATGTTTCCTAATGTCTTGATTATGGACTGCACCAGCTTCAAGACCAACAAATATGCATTGCCTCTACTTGAGATTGTTGGTGTCACTTCTACTGAGTTGACATTTTCTGTTGCATTTGCTTACTTGTCTCACGAGAGATATGATGACTACACATGGGTTTTGCAGAGCCTAAGAGATTTGATGGTATTAGATATCCCACTTCCTCAGGTTATCCTCGCTGACTGTGAGGAGGGATTGATGAATGCTATCAAAGTTGTGTTTCCCGAAGCAGTGAATTTGCTTTGTCGGTATCACATTAACAACAATGTGAATGCTAAAATTAAGAACCGTCAAGGGAGATAGGGTGAAGTCAGTGATGAGTCTTTGGCATGCAATAGTTGACTCTGTATTTGAGGATGAATTTTATGAGAATTTGCATGATTTTGAACAATCATGTGCTGATATACCCCAGCTCCTCAAATATGTGAACAAGTATTGGCTGTATCCTCACAGGGAAAGATTTTGTGGACCGTGGGTGGATAAAGTGAAAACTATGGAAACACCACGACTAATAGGTACGTTAATATTTTGCTTATGTGTTTTAAATTTATTTCGAGTCAATTTTTTTCTTATGTGTTTTAATTTCTTACATATAGGGTTGAGTCAGCCCATTGGTCATTGAAGAGGTCACTGGGTTCTAGTGGAGGTGACTTATGCAGAAGTTGGGAATCCATGCATGGGATGATCAATGCACAAATTGATAAAATTGTCGGTTCTTTTCAAAAGAGCATCAACTGTGTAGATGCCCGGCACAACACTCCATTCTACAAGGACCGTCGCTGAGATCCTTCATCGTTTCACTCCACCATCTCAGTAATTTCTATTGTGTTTTCGTTTAGTTTGTTGTTGCAATCTGTTATTTTAAATCAATGTAGAAGGTGTTTTTAATTAATCAAATAAATATTTCATTTTTTATTTTTGCACTCCGGAAACACCATATTAGATGATAAATTCTGAAGGCAATTTTAAGGGATTTCCAGAAATACCTCAAATTGGGATAAATTCGGAAGGCAATATTGAGGGATTTCCGGAAATACCTCAAATCCAGGTAAATCCGGAAGACTATTTTTTTGATTTTTCGGAAATATCGCATTTTACGGTATTTCCGGAATGTAAAATGTGTTCGGGAAATACCGTAAAATGCGATATTTCCGTAAAATCAAAAAATAGCATTCCGGATTTATCTGGATTTTAGGTATTTTCGGAATTTTTTTGGATTTAAGGGGTAATTTCGTCCGTTTGGTCATTTTGGGGGGGTAGATGGTATAAGAGGGGGGTACAAAAAAAAAGCCATCAGGTTAATAGGAGCAGCACCAAGTAGTGGTGTTGTGATGCATGGTATACGTGATAGTTTGATTTATAGATTAGGTATCGCAAGTGGTCCCCATATAGGCACAGTATAAGGAGCCTAAAATTAGAGTTTCAAATCTGGTATTGTATAGGAATAGGAATGTGATGCATTGTGATGTTTTAGCCTATGCTTGTTGTCATGTAGTTTTAGGGACTGCCCAATTTTGCCAGATCCATGATGCGTTGTAAATTGGTCATGTATTTTAGGATTTTGTCTGATCTATTAACAACTTAGGTGTGGGGGCAATTTCTTTTGTTTTGTTAGGTGTATTTTGAAAGCGCACCTATTGGTGATTCATAGGTACTCTACATTGGTGTTTGTACTTCCATTGGTCTAGCTTTTTGAGATGCTGCTAGCTAGACAATAATAATAAAGTTCCACTTATACAAAAAAATATTGCAGTATATTTCAGTTTTTATTTATGAAAATAACTATTTCAGTTGTGCAAGGAAAGGTTCTACCTTTTTACAGGATGATGCTATAGTACTGTTTATGAGTAAATACAGAAGGTAGAAACTTCCCTTGTACCTTTCAGTACTGGTTAGCTATAATCAAAGGGTATGCTATAGTATGATAAATCTATCTTATGGATTCTATCCTTTGTAACATGGTATAGATTTGTTCTAGTATATCATTGTTATGTTCAAAGGATTCCTTTTCTAATTCTCTTATACTTATTTCTAGTTGATTTTTATAATGTAAAATAATTATTTGTATTTCTATTATGAAATGAATGTCTCTGTCTTCATTTATTTCATTTATTAGACTTTCTTCTAGTTCTTCTATGTATTTCTTATCATTAATCGTATACACGATTAATTCAATTATTTGTTCGTAGCTATCAAAGCTTCTAACAAATTTTTTATTCCTATTGAAAGTATACGATTTGATTTTCTGAAATACTAAGTAACTCATTTATTTTATCATTCACAAAATTCATTCACAAGTAACCTTGCTATCTGGATCCTGTTCAAGGCAGGCATCTAGCACAGCATCAGAGATTTGATCACAGAGCTTGTCAGGGTGTCCCTCGTTCACGGACTCTGAGGTAAATAGAAAAGTACAGTGTGGAAATGAGTACATTGTGGACACGAACAGGAACCATAGCACCATTGTCATGTTAATAGGAGCAGCACCAAGTAGTGGCGTTGTGATGCATGGTATAAGTGATAGTTTGATTTATAGATTAGGTATCGCAAGTGGTCCCCATATAGGCACAGTATAAGGAGCCTAAAATTAGAGTTTCAAATCTGGTATTGTATAGGAATATGAATGCGATGCATTGTGATGTTTTAGCCTATGCTTGTTGTCATGTAGTTTTAGGGACTGCCCAATTTTGCCAGATCCATGATGCATCGTATGCCCAATTTTGCCAGATCCATGATGCGTCGTAAATTGGTCATGTTTTTTAGGATTTTGTCTGATCTATTAACAACTTAGGTGTGGGGGCACTTTCTTTTGTTTTTTTAGGTGTATTTTGAAAGCGCACCTATTGGTGATTCGTAGGTACTCTATATTGGTGTTAGTACTTCCATTGGTCTAGCTTTTTGAGATGCTGCTGGCTAGACAATAATAATAAAGTTCCACTTATACAAAAAAAATATTGCAGTATATTTCAGTTTTTATTTATGAAAATAACTATTTCAGTTTATATTTATGAAAATAACTATTTCAGTTGTGATTATCATATTATCCTCACTTGCAAGTTGCAAGTTGCAGCTTTGTCCGTTTAGATTTTGTATGTGTAAAAACTCAAATATTATCTTATATGTTAACAACCCACAGTACATAACTCTATTTGATGTGCAATGAGAATTTGTCTAAACCATTGAAATTGTATCATCCAACGATTATTACATTTACCTCAACAAATAAAAAAAATTGAAAAAAAAAGATTACATGCCTCATAAATTTAGAGATCTATATTCCTTTTTTATGATTACAAATTGATAAGATGCAATCTATTTTCCATATTCATCCCAACAAACAATATTTGATGTGCAAAAAAAAAAACAACTCGTGAAAGTTTGATTTAACGAGAGGAAGATGAAGATTAAACGAGTAGAATTTGTAAATTCAGTAAAAAAAAAAAGAACTTGTAAATTCAGAAAATTTGCATAGTAGGCAACGGTGTGCATAGTTGGCCCCACCTAATAGGGTAATGCTTGATTATTGTCGTAGCCTTTTAGGCAATGGTGTGCAGTGTGCTTAGTGATCAATTTTTTAGAGTATGTTGGGATGAGGCAATTTTTTAGAATAACTGGATAGCACTGCATTGCGAAATATATCCATGGTTACGCATGACATGTTTTATTTTTAAAAATATTCATCTCAACATAGCCGTGAGTATGTTATATTTCTTTTAAAAAAATTATCCTTTTTAATTATCACTATAAAAAATGCGAGCTAACCCAAAAAGCTCGCGGTCCGCATAGGACCGGGTTTGGGCTATAAAGTCTCAGTCCGAATTTCAAATTGGGCTTGTTAACCTGACCCAAAAAGGTCTGAGCCAACACGAGTCGAATAGGCTGCTTTGCCACCTGGTGTCAACTGTAGGGATGTTAATGGATATCTATGGGCACGCATAGTACTCTTGTTATAACATTATAGTCTCTAATAATAAACAAAAAACATAAAACCAATAGTCTTCAACCAACATAAAATCAATAGTCTTCAACAAATATTTATCCCTTTAGGTATTAGTGACAAATATTTGTCGTGCGTGTTCTAAATATTAATAAGTTTAAATAGTCATTAAGCCTTCTTTTTTTTTAAATAGTAGTTTTCAAAAATTATAATTATCAATGGCAAATATTAATCCCTTGTTTTTTTATATATCACTGCAGTTATCCCCGTGCGTTTTATATATCAGTGCAGTTATCTGGTAGTTTCAATTGATTATTTTAGTTGATAGTAGATTATAGTAGATAATAAATTTGTTAGATAGTAGATTATCAATAAAAAAATAATTGTTTTAAATATTAATTAGTAATTTAAATAGTCATTAAGTCTGCTTATTTTTTAGATAGTAGGTTTGTAGTAGTAGGCTTCAAAAATTTTAATTATAAATGACAAATATTAATCTCGTGTTTTTTTTATATATCAGTGCAGTTATCTCGTAGTTTCAATTGATTATTTTAGTTAATTAGTAGATTATTGCAGTTATCTCGTGTTTTTATATTAGATTATTTGAGTTGATTAGTAGATTATAGTAGATTATTGCAGTTATCCTGTGTTTTTTAGATAGTAGGTTTATAGTAGTTTTCCAAAATTATAATTATCAATGGTAAATATTAATTTTAAATTGTCAAAAAAAATTATAAATATCAATGGTAAATATTAATCCCGTGTTTTTTTAATTATAAATTGTCAAAAAAAATTATAAATAATAAATGGTAAATATTAATCCCGTGTTTTTTATATATCACTGCAGTTATCCCGTGTTTTTTTATTTATCAGTGCAGTTATCTCGTAGTTTCAATTTATTATTTTAGTTGATTAGTAGATTATAGTAGATAATAAAAGTTAGATATTAGATTATCAATAAAAATTATTTGTTTTAAATATTAATTACTAATTTAAATAGTCATTAAATCTTCTTGTTTTTTAGATAGTAGGTTTATAGTAGTAGTCTTCAAAATTTTTAATTAAAGTAGTGTTTGTATAAATTTAGAAATTTAGTTAAAAGAATTAGAGTGAAGTGATAAGAGAAATAGAATAATTATTTATGGGAAAAGTAAAGTAAAAAGAAAAAATGGAAGAAATAGAGTGTAAAAGAAACGTGAAAATGAGGAAAGAAAGTGTAAAAAGAAAGAGAAAAAAAGGAAGATAAAGAGTGTAAGAGAAAAGTGAAAAGTAAGAAAGAGAGTTTAAAAATAAAGAGAAAATAAAAGAAGAAATATAGTGTAATGACATTTTCACCCTCAAAAATTTGAGTTGACTTTTAGATAGAATGAGGGTATTCGTAAAATCTTATGTGGTTTAGTTGTATAAAATATAGTGTAGATGTAGATTGAGATGTCTTTTATATAGACGAGGGTATTGATAAAATCATATGTGATTTAATTGTATAAATATAGCGTAGACATAGGTAACGTGCACTGACCCAGTCCCAATGAAGTGAAAACCCTAAATCCCAATGCTAATTCACCAGACCCAACGATTAACGAAGAAGGAAGAAGAAGAACTGAAGAACAACGCACACAATAGCGCTTCTTGAATCTTGACGAACGACGCATGTAACACCCCGATTTTCGTGCGTTGTGGTTCTCTTAATGTGTGTTTATTTTATGAATTATTTTGTTATTGATAAGATCAAATTATTTTAATTTATTGTGTGTTTGAGTTATTAAAAATAGTTAAAAATCATATGTGAAGGTATTTTTATATGCTATTGGTAATATATAATTGTTATTATATATTTATTTTGTTTTTAAAAATATTAGTATTCTTGATATTATTTGTATAGAAAATTATTTTGGGCTATTGAGGTGTTAAAATAATAGTTGTAATGAAATTGGTTTTTAAATAGGATTTAAAATAGACTTTTATGTATTTGTTTACGCACACACCCCCTGCTCTCTTGCTAACCGCACCCCCTGCGACTTAACCCAAGCCCAGTCCGTGCGAAACCCGTCCAGATCCGACCCGGTCCGTTTCTTTCTCCTTCTTCCTCGCGCAGCAACTGTGAAGCGAGCCAAAAACCCTAACCCAACACTTCCTCCATCTCGTTTTCCATCATCTCATCGCGGCCAAGTCCCAAAATCCATCCATCCACTCGAAATTAAGCGCTGAACCCAAATCTGTTGTTGATTTCGCCGATTGTAGCCTCTACGGTGCGTTCGTATCATTACCTCCCCACGTGAGAAGCTCCATGGTTGACGTCGTCGCTGCCTACACGATGCAACCCAACTTCGGTTCTCCGTCTTAGGCCCCGTTTCGCTGCACCACGCCATCTTCCCCTGTGAGCATCGTGTTGTTCCTCTTTCGTGAGCCATCGCCATTGTCACCTACGAAACGTTACTTCCCTAAAAACCCAACCATAGTCACGATTTCGTTATTCCTTTAATTTTGAATTTTAACCATTCTGAATAAGGAAGCAGAAGCTCAGTTCAGATGTATGTGTTACAACGATTTAGTTCGAATATCGCCAAAGATGAATTCTCGAGACAAGCCTCTCTGTTATTCGTGCACATTCAAATCCTATTTCAAACTGTTGTCACGGCTGTGTACCTTCGAGGTACTTTTTTTTTTTAAACACAGTTTATTCCTAAAACTAGCGATTAATTATATTTGATATTTTTTTAGTGTATGACTTTTGTACTGCCTTTGTTGTTGTTACATAACCGCACTCGAGTCAAACATTGTCGTCCCGCTGGAATTGATTCACGCTTGAGAACTCGAAATTTGTCTCTGTAGAGGTTTGTCTCTGTAGAGGTAAGGGTGGGTTCTACCTTTATAATGAGGTGTATGATGGGTGTTATGTGGGAGATAGGCTCTATGTTGTCTCTTTGATTTTGTTTGGTGTTTATTTGGTGATGTTTGAATGTATTCATGATGATTGCAATTTGGTGTTTGGTGATTGATCATGGTGGAAATCTAAAAAAAATTGGTCCCTAGGCGCCATGGGCGCCATTGATGTTGTGTGTCGCATATGTTGTTGCTGTTGTCCTGATTCTGGGCGCCATGGGCGCCTGTCTAGTGATGGGTGTTCTGGCGTAGGCGCACTGGGCGCCATAGGCGCCGTGGTGCATTGTTCGGTGTTGCGTTTCCGTGTTGCGTTTTTGTGTTGCGGGTGTCTGGGCGCCAAGGGCGCCGAATCCTGGCTGCCGTGTCGATGTGTTGCCTCTGGGCGCCTCCCTAGGCGCCGTCCTCCGTTGTTGGCCTGCTGGGCGCCCTCCTGGGCGCCATTTTCTAGTGATGGCTGTCCCGTGGTGTTTGGCGCAGTGGGCGCCGTAGGCGCCATGATTGGCTGCCTGTCTGTGGTTGTTGGTGACTGGGCGCCTAGGTGGCTGTCCCGGTGGTCGTCGTCATTGGTGTTGTAAACTGTGTCGTCATTGGTGTTGTAAATTGTCGTTGTTCTCGGTGTTGTAAAATTGTTGTTGCCATTGACGTTGTAAATCTATTGGTGTCTTTGGTGTCGGTGGTTGTTGATGTTACGGTCAAGTTGTTAGACTGTCCTATAGGTGTTGGTGTTATTGATGATGATATAACAGGTGATGTGCCTATTTTATTGGCTAAGATGATAGGTGATGGGTCTATGAACATTTGTTGATATTGGTGTTGTTGTGTCACTTGGATGTGTTACCAAGTGGCTTCAGTCTCAAGAGGGGGGGTGAATTGAGATTTAAAATTTTTTCAGATCTTTCGAAAACGTTTTTCCCCTTTTCAATGACTTAGATCAATTTTCGCGCAGGTTAAGTGGAAGCGAAGGAATTAGAATATAAAGCAGTAAAGCGGTATAACAGTAAAGCAGGAAAGCAGTAAAGCACGCAGAGATTTATCCTGGTTCGGTCACCTCCTAGTGACCTACGTCCAGTCCTCACACCCTTGTGAGATTTTCCACTAACCAAAACAAGGCTTACAGGTGCCTTGGAAAACCTTTACAGACTCGGGCACTCTCCTCCTAGGATACCCCACCTATGGAGAGCCCTCAAATCTAATATAACAATAACAAGAGATACCCCGCCCCTGTTACAATTAGCTGCCCCAGAAAGATACCCCACTTCCTAGTACAAACAGCTACCCTAGAGAGATACCCCACTCCCTAGTACAAATCACAAACAATTAAATAATAAACAATTGTAAAGACAAATACCTCTAATGAAGGCAAATATTACAACTTGAAGAACGCAACCCCAACTAACTCTTAGCAAAAGATCAGCTCAGACAGACCAACGGTGCGTGACGAGCAAAAGTAAAAGCGTGAAGAGTTTTTCTCAAAAGTTTTCTGATTCGTGAAATGGGTTGTTGTGTGTAAAAATGAACGTGAAGCACTGCCTATTTATAGGCTATGAAAAAATCAAGTTTACGTTAAAAATAGTGTAGGAATCGATTCTTTGTTGAAAGCATTTGATCTAGAAATCGATTCATTTAAGTGAGGAATCGATTTTGATTTGTTTGAAAAATAGAGACAATCGATTCTTAAGAACTATGGAGGGCTAGGAATCGATTCTATACTTAGTGAAAACATGTATGAATCGATTCTCAGCTTGCCTGAGACATGTAGGAATCGATTCTCAGTTAAGTGCAAAAGAGTGGGAATCGATTCTTCCTTTAAAAAGATTTGGCTCAGAAATCGATTTATGTACTGAAAATACATGAAGTGAAAATCGATTCTTCCTTTTCTGATTGGCCTGAAAATCGATTTTGATGAATGTATATGCAAGGCAAAATCGATTTTTGTGTTTTAAAGATGATAGGTATGTTTACGTAAGTATGCATGCATCTTTGAAAAACTTGTGAGTGTGTGAGACTTTGATATACGAGTTGACCTTTGAAAGAGCTTACACTTTTTCCTAAGACACACCCAAACCCTAAGGACTACCCTTATATTTAAGGACTACCCTTAAACTTGAATCTTCAATTCTTGAGCTTGTTTGTCTTGGATTGTGACTTTGATGTTTAGTCACTTTTCTTTACTTTTGGCCGTCAACTTTACCTTTGTCTTTTTCATCATCAAAACATATCCTGCAATATTAGTTTACCTGCAATACAAGGTATCCACATTCTCCCCCTTTTTGATGATGACAAAACATTAACTCATCTCAATGTGGGAGGTTAGTTAAAACAAATAATGCATATATATGATGCTCCCCCTGACTTATTGACTAGATGCATAATATGCAAGTTCTATATGCTCATATGCAACCCTATATTTCTCTCCCCCTTTTTGTCATGATCAAAGAGGGTCAACGTAAGATAGAGTTTGCGAACCGAATGTCACGGCTATTTGACAAGGTAAAAGAACCATTGCAGTTTTATAAGTGATCATCAAAACTTGAAGAAAAACATTTATGAGACCATGAAGAGAATATTTTATCAAAGCCTTGTTCAAAGCTCCCCAAAACCGAGAAGTGAACTTTGGGTCACGATCCGACACAATGCTAGTAGGAACCCCATGTAATCTTACTATATTCCTCAGATACTCATCCTCTAACTTGGAAACTTTACTATTCGAACAAACAGGAATAAAATGAGCTGACTTGGTTAAACGATCCACAACTACCCAAATGGAATCGTTATCGGCTTGGGACCTTGGCAATCCCATAACAAAATCCATAGAAATATCTTCCCATTTCCACACTGGCACATCCAGTGGCTGCAACTGACCAGCAGGCTTCTGATGCTCTGCATTAACCCTTTGACAAGTTAGGCATCGAGACACAAATTCCGCAATCTCTATTTTCATCCCAGGCCACCAATACATCTGTTTCAAATCCCAATACATCTTGGTAGATCTAGGATGTATGGAATATTGACTCCGATGAGCTTCCTCTAGTACTTGCCTTTTGATGTCTTCATCATTTGGCACAAAAATTCTACCGTTGCAACAAATAATGCCATCACTGTCTTCGGTAAAATTCGGTAACCCTCTTTGAGCTTGCAGCTTCATATCAATTTCTTGGGCTGAGCGAATCAGGTTCCTCAATGAACTCGAAATCTGAATGTGACTCAACACTAACCGGTTCTTTCTTGACTTCACCTTCAAATTTAAGTCTCTAAAAGTCTCCAACAGTGCCATTTCATGAATCATTAACTCTGCTGCGTGAAGAGATTTCCTACTCAAAGCATCTGCCACAACATTGGCCTTTCCTGGATGGTACTTCAACTCGAAGTCATAATCCTTCAGAAATTCAACCCATCTTCTCTGCCTGTTATTTAATTCTTTCTGATCAAATAGATACTTTAAGCTTTTGTGGTCACTAAAGACTTCGAAACGAGACCCATACAGGCAATGTCTCCAAATCTTCAGTGCATACACAATAGCCGCCAACTCTAAATCGTGAGTCGGATAATTCTCCTCATGAGGCTTCAACTGCCTGGATGCATAAGCTACCACTTGCTGATTCTGCATTAGCACACACCCTAAACCCTTCCCTGAAGCGTCACTGTAAATTTGGAATCCCAGAGACGGATCCGGAAGAATCAGGATTGGAGCAAAATTCAATCGAGTTTTAACTCTAGAAAACATTCTTCACACTCAGAATCCCATGCAAACGGCAGACCCTTGTGAGTTAACCGATTGAACGGAAGAACTAACTGTGAGAACCCTTGAATAAACCTCCGATAATAACCAGCTAGACCCAAGAAACTCCTTATTTCTGATACTGATGATGGCTGCTCCCAATTCAACACGGCTTCTACTTTACTGGGATCTACTGCAACTCCCGATTGAAATATCACATGTCCCAGAAATTTTACTTCAGGCATCCAGAAATCACACTTCGAAGGCTTAGCATATAACTTCTTCTCTCGGAGTACATCCAGAACAATGCGGAGATGCTGAACATGCTCCTCAATGGTTTTAGAATACACCAAGATATCATCAATGAATACCACTACAAGCTGATCCAGGTACGGGTGGAAGACTCCGTTCATGTAATCCATGAATACCGCTGGAGCATTAGTTATACCGAAGGGAATCACTACAAACTCGTAATGTCCATACCTAGTACGGAAATCTGTCTTCGGAATATCTAAGGCTCTTACTTTTATCTGATGATAACCCGACCTTAGGTCAATGTTTTTTTTCTTAAAAACACTGCAGCACCTCGAAGTTGATCAAGCAAATCATCTATTCTTGGTAAATGATACTTATTCTTGATGGTGACTTTGTTCAATTGACGATAATCAATACACAATCTCATGCTCCCTGTAACACCCTGGTATTTCTAAAACACGAAATACCTAAATATACAATTTGGTTCACATCAGAGTATAAAAGAATTCCTGCTTAGATATACATCTTTACAAGAAACAGCGGAAACTCATACATAACATAGCTCAAATTGTAGTCATGATATAAAATACAGAGACAACGACAGAAGAACATAAACAACTGGGAATGAGTCAATCTTCAATCTTCTCCTCGAGTGTGACATATGACCATTCCGCTTGCTTTCCCGTTTCTTGTTCTCTGTAAAAACAACAACAGATGATAGGGTGAGACAACTTGTCTCAGTGAGTTCTATCGAACCCCTCACAATCACCCGGTTCAATTATAAAAACCGTTGCAACATAGTTTAATTTATAAACTATTTGCTCAAATATATACTTAGCCATTTACCGACCGTGCAACAGCCACAATCTCGGTATCTAATGCCCTAATTATTTGTTTCTAAGCCTTGTCAGTTACTATACAATTACAAGCTTAATAATCAAAACACCGACCGTGCAAACACCCACAATCTCGGCGAATCGTGCACCTATTGCAGCATACATCGGCCGTGCAAACAACCACAATCCCGATAACCCCTGCTAGTACTTTCCCTAACGATCAGGGCCTAGGGTGAGGCTCATGACCTTCCCTTCCTAGTATGCCATTCGTTGGGTCGTCACCCAACATGATATAATTTATATATCACACCCGCATTGGGCTGACTTTCATATTCAAAACATCTATATTTAACGTTGTCTATAACCCATTTTGATGAATAATATACAAGACATCCGGCGTTATAACCACAGTACAAAATTGGACATATAATCTGGTTTGTTATTCAAAAACATGTACTCACACGCGGTCTACTTTTCAGTTTTTCGAACAATTATAACCTTCAAAACCCTTTTTCACAAAATCAAGTTGAACACACTCAAAACATTGATTCTATTAGGGCAATATCATCACAATTGGTTGGGAAGAAGATTAGAAGAGGTTTGGAATCGAAAGGTGCGACGAACGAGAAATTTGCACCCGGAAACAGAACCACACGCACGGTCCGTGCCCTAGGGGCGCACGACCCGTGCGTGATGTGCCAAATTAAATGGCCATCTGCGAAGTGGGCCCATGGTTCGTGCCCAGGGGCGCACGACCCGTGCGTCCTGTTCTGTTTCTGAAATTCAATCCGATTCTCTCGTTCCGTTTCTCCGTTCGCGTCCAATCCGAATTCCGATCAAATCCCAACCTCAAAACAGATAATATATCCAGCAAATCCAGTCCAAACATTCAATCAAAATTCGTATAGAATGCATATATTTTGTAGAAACTGAAAAATGTTAATTTCTCCAAGAACGGTTTTCGACTCGAAAATCTTTCAAAAATCAAATTTAAGCGATGCACAGATTTTGCCAACAATTTCAGAATAACAACAAAGCCCTAATCGTGAGTAAAACTCACCGGTCGTGATGAAAATCACGGAATTTGCCAAGACTTCGAAACGCTCCAACACCTAACCACTCGAACAATCCCCGAATTTGATTCCCACGCTCCAACGAATTTGAAACCGCTTCAAAACTAGCCCCACCACAGAACCAGCTACTGGAGCGTATCCAAATGCATCACAATTCAACAATGTAATTCCCTTCTCACGACGATCTAACCTCAACTCCAGGAATGCGGCCATTAATCTTCAAATTTGGTGTGGCAGCATCTGAGGGCTGTTTTGCATCAGGCATAGCTAATTCAATTCTTAACCAAAATCATTCAAACCAGTGCCTAATGTGTAGATAATTTTGTCTACTTTCATATGGTTCAATTCCCACACTGATATGATGAGTATTCAGGGAGTTATGGCTAAAACACTGTGGCTGATCCGAAACTGACCCTAATTCAAAAGTAAAACTTGTAAATCATTTTCTCCCACAATACTCAGTCAAATTAAGTGGTTCTTGTGCCTAAACTGGAGGATTTCGTGTCTACTTTCTGAATCAATAAAAATGAACTTCAAAGTATGTCTGTGTAAAGAGTTATGAAGGAAATACCTAGACTTCCGAGAATGGATTTGCTGCAGTATTTTCCAGCAACTATGTTTCCTTCTTCCAACCATCTTGTCTCCACGAATCTGTCTTCTAACTCACTGCAATCAACAATGTGGATTCAGCTCTAACCTACTCTGGCTTCAGTTTGGACATGCAACTCCATTTTACAATGTATCCCCAATTCTACCTCAACCTAGACTTCATTTGCACATGCAAGGTAGATAGGGGTTCAAAACTCCATTAATGGTCACAAAGAGCTTTGAGCTTTGACCATCGAAGAACAGAATTGGAGATGAATCAGTAGATGGAAATGGTACCATTGTGAAGAGAATCGAAAATGGGAGAGATTGGTGCAAAGAAGGCCTACATGCATTGAAGGGATGATGACTTCCTTCACTTCCTCTCCTTCTTCCACTTCGCCTTCTCCCTCTCTTTCACCTTCTTTTACTTCTGATTTTAGAGGTTTGGCTAAAATGAGGGAGTGTGGGAGTTCAGTTGGGTTAGGGGCTGATGTGTTTTAAAAAAAGAAGGGAAATGACCAAAATGCCCTTAGCTTAAAACTCCCACTTGCTCCATTTTTAATCCATCAAGCACTCGTCAATTCATATGACTTAGGAATTTTAATACCATTCTCATGATCCTACTATGACTAGGACCCAATCTATCATTCATTAATTGACACATCGTCGATAAGAGGCGAAATGACGATTTTACCCTTGTGCTCTAGTTCCCACAATAATTCACACACTTCGAATAAATTGTGTGTATTTCATATAATTGAGCAATTCAATATTAATTTTGCGAGATTATCATATCCATGACTCAATTCATCATTTGATCGAATAATAAATTGCCAGTTGATTTCGTAAACCGAAATTTACGAAATAGGGATGTTACACTCCCATCTTTTCTTCCATTGGTATTAGGCACATAGATAGCCAACCAATACAACTGGGACAACTCCCTAGACTCAGCAGTGTAATGCTCTACTGTTAGATACCCTGCTCGAGGGCTAAAACTTCCTTCATTCTTACTTTGAAAAGTTCTAAAAATCTTTTCTACCTTGTTAGGCTTTCTTCAGGCTCTCCCTTCCCTAGTGAGGGCAACTTCCAATGCCATAGTTATCTATAGACTGGCACCCATCCTACTTTATGTTCCCTAAGATGGAACGGATTTTGAGGAATTTTGGTCTTGGTCGAGGATTGCATGCGTCTTGATCATCCTGCCATAATTCCGCTTATGATGCACTAAGTATTAAGTTGATCAGGCTCAATGTCTCTTAGCATCACAAGTAGAATTACAATAAAGACTATCAAGGAATCGACTCAACCCTAAACTAAACTAAGCCCGACTAGGTCGAACTGCTCTGATACCAAAATGTAACACCCTAATATATCTAACAAGTAGAAATATTAAAATGCACAATTTAGCATACATCAGAGATAAATTTCCTGTTTAGATATCGAACACAACTAAATTTTTTGTAATATTAAATATCAAATAGTCATAACCTGTCATAACTTAATCAAAACCATAACGGTTCCATAACTTCAATGACCTCAAATCCCTAGTGTTCAATATCATTACAAGAAAAGCGGAAACGATTACATAACTTAAAAATAATCCAAGTTATAGTGTCGAGTACAAAGACCACACAGAAAATTTAACAACATAGAAAGAAAACTAAGTCTTCAATCTTTATCCTCGAGCATGTCACCCACTCGTGCCTTTTTGCCTTTCTTTTTTCCTGTTTCTCTGTAAAACAATCAACATATAAAGAGTGAGATACAATCTCAGTGAGTTTTACCGAGACCCCTAACTACGCTCACGGTTCAATTATAAAGTCCTTTTTGTTTGTAATTCAATTTATGAACTACACGCCTCTTAATTAGACTCACACCGACTACACGAATGCCAACTATCGGTGAATTACACATCCAATTGTAGCATAACACCGACTACACAAATGCCAACTATCGGTGAACCCCACTACCCACTAGTACTTGCCCTAATGGTATGATTTACAGGGCCTAGGGTTAAGGGCTCATGACTTCCCTCCCTTAGTATGCTAACCATAGGGGTCGTCACCCCGACTCGATATAATTTATATATCGTTATCCTCAATCAGTCTTAGATGAATATAATCATCCTATTTCAGTCATACAATGGTAAATTGAACATATAGTTTGTTTTATTTTCGATAAAACATGTCCTCACACGTGTACAATGACAATCTTACTTAAAATGCAAGAAACCCTTTAACATATCAAACATCGTCGAAAAATTGCAAAAGACTACGGATACCTAGTTTCTGAATAAATTTTTAGTTTTTGCAAACTAATGAGCCAATTAGTACAGTTTTCAAAAATGGACAGAATGGTTCCTAGATTGGACAGAATCTGTACCCAGATTTCTAACACTTCTAAAATGACCAAAACTTAATCAATTAACATGAAACTTGAGCCTAAACCATAGCAAATTGTGACTAGTTTTCAAAGAAATAATAATATTTCAAAAAGGAGTTCAATTGAGAGCACAAAACCCAAAACACTGAACCTATACCTAATTTAACTTCAAAAATATGGCCTAACTTGGGATACTCATAACTAGAGCTACACAACTCCAATTTTGATGAAACCAGTGCCAAAATGACCAAAATTAAGTCTAGTTTCTAACAAAATCGACCTCATAAATTTTGTATGAACAGAACATTCTCATTTTCAAAAAGATAGTACCTATGTCCAGAATGCTTCCAGAGTATTACCCTAATTTGTGAAACCTACAAACTGAGTTATACAACTCCAATTTGAACCAAACCAGCGCCACAATGACCGTCATTAAGTCTAGTTTCTAACAAAATCGACCATATAATTTTTGGATTCACAGAACAGTGATAACTCATATTTAGATGTGTTATTTATGCTCTTATCACTTAAATCAACACAAGTTCTCAAGTAATATTCGTGCTTTATTAGGTAAATATTAGTTATTTAATGGAAAGAAGGGTTAGGAGATAATTTGTTATCATTTGGCACATTTGGTGCCTTTGTGAATATATTGATGTTTTGCTTGAGTGTTGCAGCGGTAGACGCTGTGCAGCGGTAAGCGCTACAACGCTATGGGCGGTTGGCCACTTTGATATTTATGAAGCCACTTGCTGATTGATGAGTCATCACCCTTATCCACTTCTGCTCAGCCTGACATGGAAGCCTCCAAGTGGGTTCAAAAGGACACTTAGCGCCTCCTATTTGAAGCTAAAGTGATAGTTGGTGATGAGTTTCATCATTGCCCTTTTTGTAAAGCCACTTTATGAGAAGTGGATAATATCTATCTCACTTCTTTTTTCTCACATGAAAAATTTCGAAATAAGGAGAGTTACCTGGAGAAAAACTACTTGACACCTAGTATTCCTCCATTAATCCTCCATTCTTGAAGCTTTTATTTTTAGTTTAGTTTTATTATCACACCTACGGTTTGCTCATGCCATAGCATCATTCAACGTGTATGACTTGGGATTGTTGGAGTGCATCTTTGGTAAACATCCTTCTCTTGCTCACATACGGTAACATAATATTTTTAGTTTATGTTGTTTTGATGAAGCTTGTCATGAGCTAAACTTTTGTGGTTGGATTGTTCTCATGTTTGTAATGAACCTTGAGTAAAGTTTATGTAATGTTATGATGTTTGCGTTTTATTTCTTGTGTCATAATATTTTCAAACTTGTTTTGGGACTGATCAACTAAAATAAGTAGATTCATAGGTACAGACATGGTCTATGAATAAGAACTCAAGGAATAATATGAATGAAAGGTTGTTTAAAGACATTTAGATAACTTGTACTTAACCCTAGACATAAGGGAGTAATAGTTCATAAGGTAAATGCTGTAAGATCTTTATTATACAGGGGTAAAACTTATTTAGAGCCTAGACATAGGAGTCTTGTAACATAACCCTGACGACAGTGACTGAAAGGCACGCTGCAATACTGCTACAGCGCTTTACTCTTGGGAATTTATATAACATATGAACTATCCAACTCACTTGTTTAAAAAAAAATACGTACCTATGTCCAGTTTAAAAACAAGTAAGTTTTGATATAGTAAAATAAAAGTTATCACAAATCAAACAACAACAACAACTTTTATGTGCATCATTCGTATAGTACTTGTTTAAGCTGGTATTTTAGTTATTTAAATAGAGTAGAGTTAGGTAAATTCAATACATTGGGGCGTGATAATTTTCAGATTTTATGTTTTATGTGGCTTCATTCTAGTTTTTGTACTAAAGTTTGAGATTAATGTTTTTATTGAGATACTGATATTTATAACTTTGGTTGCATAAAGTACGTCACTTCTGTAGTAGCACACCTGGTTAAAATCTCTTTCTTGAATTCCAGGTTCAACTCCCGGCTATGGAAATAATATATTTGTTTTGTATTTAATGTATGTTTTTCTTTCACTTTTTTGCTCCACAAATCAAGATGTTAAACTTCTATTTAAGTCAAAGTTTTTTCTTTTTAAAAATAAAAAATTAGTTTTATTAAATATCAGATAAGTTTTGTTCTGTTTACTAAGATTATCTAACGGTATAACTCAACATTAACATCTACTCAGAAAAAAGTGAAAAGTGCCAAAAGACCTATTCCTAATAAAAGTTATCACAAATTAAACAACAACAACTTGTATGTGCATGATTTGTATAGTACTTGTTTAGGCCGGCATTTTAGTTATTTAAATAGAGTAGAGTGAGGTAAATTCAATATTTTGGAGCGTGATTATTTTTTGTTTTTATGTTTTATGTGGCTTGATTCAAGTTTTTGTACTAGAGTTATGAGATTAATGTATTTATTGAGATACTAACATTTATAACTCTGGTTGCATAATTTTTTTTTTTGATAAGCAATGTTAGTGGGGGTGGGGGAATGTTAGTTTCCGGGTTTGAACCCGAGACCTCCTTCTTGCACTCTTTTGGTGCACTCCTTCGATATCCCTTAGCTCGCCAACTGAGGTACATACTTGGAATTCTGGTTGCATAAAATGTCATGACTTAAAATATCATGACTCCCGACTATGGAAATATGTTTTTTGTTTTGTTTTAAATACATGCATTTCTTTTATTTGCTATATATAGTTAGATTTTTACAAGTCATCATTAGAGCCTTTTATTCGTCTAATGTGAGTGTTTGTCATTTAATTTTTCCTAATATTTTATTTTACAGAATTTAGTTCTCCTCTTTTGAGCTCCTCTCCACTTGGTCTTGTGGAGTTTAGAAGAGAGAAATCCAAAAGGAAAAAGATGGGAGTGAGAATATTTTAGAAGGTAAATTGGAAGAATATTGTTGGGATGAGTCATAGTTGAGTTATTTCATTTCCATGGTAAACTCAGGTACTAGCCGAGTCTGTCCCTTTAGATGCGACAAAATCATTGAGTCTAACAATGTGAATTACTTCTTTGGAATTAAATATATATATATATATATATATATATATATATATATATATATATATATATATTAATACCAAAACATCCACATTTTGTAAAAAAAAAATACACATAAATTTTTTAAAAAGCGTATATATTAATACAAAAAAATCACGTGTATGACTTAAAAAACACCCCATGTTGTTGATTAAAATGTCATATCACAATGACTTTAGTTGTCGTGCTTGACTAGATAATGCAACAACTTTATTGGTTGCCAAAAGTTACATATAGCAACGATAAATTATTAAAATAGCAACAACAATTGCTGTTGTGAAAATATTAATTATGAAAGTGACATTAGATATCAATGCAAAGAGCTTAAGCCAACAACATGCAACGACTTTTTTCCTTGCGAAAATAGCTTCTCCCAACAATTATATATTTCTCATCAATAAATGTGGTTGTGAAAGCGCGTACCACCAACAGCTTTGTAGTTAGTTGTACTATCCACCTCAATCTAGATAACATTTTCCTCTCCAACCTCTTTAACCACATCATCCATCCTCTTGAAGATTGTCTCGGTTTTTTTGAAGACGTAAGATGCATTGTTGGAACTTTGGTAGTTGTGAATTTAAAAAGTCCCACATTGGATAGAATAAACACTTTAAGAGTGTTTATAAGTGTGGACTTCACACCTTGGGTTGGAGCCTAATGGGTACCCAATTTTGTGAAATGGAGAGAACGCACATAAACTGACCACCACACACGCGTGAGTGTCGCCGCCGTCCGTCCGATCGGCTTGGGCTTGGGCTGTGAGGTGTAATTTCTTTTTTGCGAAAATAATTAATTTATTTTATTTTGGTGCGTTGCTCGTCCAGATTCGATGAACTAACCATATACGATGAACTAACTGTTGCGCATCTGATAGAGCCATTGTGGTCATTCTTATCTGCTGTTGACTTGCAGCGCAAGTTCTTCATTCTTATCTGTTGAGGATTTTTCTCCAACAACTTACTTGCGCGCAGCAAGTCCAATTCTCTCCTATAAATAGGACCCTCCCTCACTTCATTCCACACACCACTGGACGATAAATCTCTCCTCCAGTAAAATTCTTTTCTCTTCTACTCCTTAGAGTGGCTTACGAGCCATATTCAAGAGTGGTCTACGAATCATATTTAGAGTGGCTTTTTAACCATATGAAGCATGGCAGGTGCTCCATTAAGCATTAACTCATTTTCCATCCACTTGCCATCCATATTCTTTTTACCCACTATCCAAATATATCTAGATTAAATGCATCTGAACACCATTTTGACTC
This sequence comes from Astragalus membranaceus, assembly GCA_039519185.1. NCBI lineage: Eukaryota > Viridiplantae > Streptophyta > Magnoliopsida > Fabales > Fabaceae > Astragalus > Astragalus membranaceus. Next base: position 181,651,102 of record CM076849.1, read on the forward strand.
TTTGTTTTTTTCCTTTCTACACGTTACTATTTTTAGGGATTGGAAAAAATCTTTGAGAGGAGAGAGAGAGAGGGAGAGAGAAGAGAGGAAGAGACAGAAGAAAGGGAGAGAAAGAACAAATGGATCTGGAGAAGGAGAGGGGGAGATCAGGCGAAACCGATGGGAAAGGGGAGGGAGGGAGAGATAGAGACGACGGTGGAAGGAGTGGCCACGGCGGAACACGCGGAGGAGTTTATAGCGAGGAGATAGAAAATGGTGCGGTGGTGCGATGAGAAAGAGAGATGAGAGGATGCTTTGGATTTTTTATTGTTTCTCTTCTCTATATTTTCCTCTGTTTTGGCCTCTGATCTCTCCTCTGTATTTTCTTGTGATTTTGGACAGAGGGTTTTGTAGCAAAAGCAAAGTCAAGGACGGAGGGTGGTGGGAGGAAGGCCGGTGGCGTGGTCCGAATGGCGGGGGTGGTTCGAGCGACAGCACGTGTGTCGGCATAAGCGGGGGTGGTGGAACGAACAACGGAGGCGGAGTCCACTGCACGCGGTGGCCGAAACTGAACCAGACAAAAAGGTGAGATCTTTCTCCTGTTCTTGGTTCTAATGGTTAACAAACAACGATATATTGTTCAGTTATTTTTATGAGAGAAACAATTAAAACAATAAAATAATTAACTGTGGGTATGATCAGATCTCTTTTCAGGTGAGGTCGTCACAACCGTGCGTGGTGACCGGAGGTATGTTCAGATCTCATTTTTTTGTTAGGGTTTCGTTCGGGTCATGGGTAGTGGTGAGGTTCCCTGTTATTGCTATACCCTCTCTTTCCGTTCATAACTCCCCCATGATTCTTCTCTTCTCAGGTGAAGCCCCCGTACGTGTCTGTGAAGCATGGCAGGTGCTCTTCGACCCAAAGTGATTTTGAAGGAGATGATGATGTCTTTGTTGGGGGGGCTAATAGTGATTTTGATTTGGAATATGGAGGATTGGAGTTCATTGAAGGAGATGATGATGTCTTTGTTGGGGTTCAGTTTGATGAGTGGTTGCAATGTTAGAGGAAAACCTTTTGTGGTTCTTTCTTTTCTTTGCTTAGTTAGTTCTAGCAGTATAGGAATTCAGTGTGTAGTGTTTGTTGTTCTTGGAAAATGTTCTGCATAGATTGAATTTGTGAGCATGAAAATATTTGCTATCTAGAACTTGATTATGTAGTTGTTGATGATTACAGGTTTTCCCTCATTTTGGATAAGAGGCATTGCATTGTTTATATCTTAACGTTTTTTGTGATGCCACTTTTCATGAATCTCTCTCAAATTGAAAAGAAAATATTTGGTCTCCTTCTACATTTTGTGATTCAATTGATTATAGTTTACATGAATGCTGAGTGAATGGTTTTTCTGTGTGGTAGCTCGACTTGACTGAGGATACTTCTTGGGAGCATTATTTTACTTTTTTTATTTATTTATACACTCTTTGGATTTCTTTTGATCTATAATGAATTTGTTTTTGGTATTTTTGTTTATTTATAATTATTATTGATATGTTTATTTTAATAAAATAGTTTATACTTCTTGGGAGCATTATTTTACTTTTTTTATTTATTTATACACTCTTTGGATTTCTTTTGATCTATAATGAATTTGTTTTTGGTATTTTTGTTTATTTATAATTATTATTGATATGTTTATTTTAATAAAATAGTTTTTGGAAGATACGGATATAAAAGATCATCTGGCCTTTAGGTGGGTAAATAAATAATTTGTAATGGTATTAAAAATGGGAATTAACAAAGTTATCATTTATCAATTCTCTTTCGATTTCACCCTCCCTTTTTTCTCCCTTCTTTCAGATCTCTCTTTCTTTTTATTTTGATAATATGATGGTTAAAAAAGGCTAACAGAATTATTTAACAATTTATAATACGATGCTTAACAATTGTTTTCTTAAGGGCTCACAGAATTAATTGATAATATGATGTTTAAAAATGAAGAGCCTTTTCTTCTCCAGTGTAAATATTCCACCTCCCCCTCTTTCTAATGATGTTAGAAATGAAAAAATGGTAAAATATCGCCCATCCAGGTTATATATATCCCCCATAATAATAATCTTAATAATGATACTAATGTATTTCCCACATTCATATTTTCTTCTTCCTCCACTTTAAATATTCCAGTATGGACACAAAACTTAGCTACTTGGATGAGATTGCTCCTGGAAAGATTGATTGGAAGTTTCAGGCAAGGATTATTCACCTTTGGAATGTTCCCAACATGAAGAACAGGGAAGAGGTCCAGAGCACTGAAATGCTTTTGTTGGATGAAAAAGTAGGTATTTCTTCCCTGCATGGTGATCACTCTTTTTCCCTCGTGTGCTTTTTCTTAGTGTATTTTGTTTCTTTGAAGTCTGGGAAGATTCAGGCAAGTGTGAGAAAATATTTGTTTCCTAAGTTTCGTGCTGATCTTCAAGAGGGTTCCACCTATCTAATACATAAGGTCATTGTGGCTAAGAATGACCTCCAGTTCCCAAAAACCAATCATAATTACAGGCTTGTGTTTATGTCACTCACGAGGGTTACAGGAATAAGGAACGACGCAATTTCCCTAAACCATTTTGACTTTGTGGATTTTCCTACTTTACATGATGAATCCACTTCTCATCCTATTGTTGGTAGGTGATTTCATTTTTGTTTTCCTTTCCCTTTGCACCTCAGTGTTGTACTTATGTGTTGCCTCTATTTGTGTTAGATGTGATTGGTCATGTTGTGGAGAAGGACACTGTCAGGGAGGTGGTTAAAGATGGTGTTGTCATGAGACTCATCAACATTGTTTTGGAAGATTTGCAGTACTTGACATCTTTTGATTTTACTATTATCTTATTTTGTGTTAACATAATATGTTTTCCTTTTCTCAATTCATTTCAATGTTTTTGAAAATTATTGCAGGCGCTCCCGGCTTAATTGCACATTGTGGGGTGATTATGCTGACACCATGCAAACGTATTTTGAATCCTTGGGCGATATTTCTCCTGTTATAGTCATATTGCAACTTTGCAGGATTAACAAGTTCCAAGGTGATTGAGTTTTTATCAGTTTTGTTTTTCCGATTCATGTTCCTGTTTGGGTAGTTTTTGAGTATTTTGTTTGTCATAATTTAAGGATCTATAAGCATGTCGAATGCATTTAATGGGTCTAAGTTGTTGATCAACGATGATCGCCTTCTTGAGTTTGGTAAATACAGGGATAGGTAATTCTTCATTCCCCTTTCCTTTTCAATATTCTACCCTTAGCACCATGTTTACACGTCTCATTTTTTCCTTAGCTTGGACGGGTCCTCTTTGACTTTAACTCCTGCACTTAGTCAAGTTAGTGGTCAGAGTTCCAAGTCTATTGCAGATGATTTGTTCGAGACTCCGATGATGACTATATCTGATCTACTTGAGAGTCCTGAGGTTTTGTTTTTTCATCGTAGGCTCCAATTGTTTTTTGCCTTTCCTTTTCGTTCTCTACGTAAATGGGTTTCTTTTTGTTGCAGAGGTGTTTTGGTGCCACACTTGCAAGGGTTGTTGACTTCGATAACCATGAGGGTTGGGTTTATGATTCGTGCAACCGGTGTTTCAAAAGAGCTACCCTGAGTGGGGCTACTTACAATTGTGGTTCCTGTCGCACAAGTGTATCTGCCACCCCACGGTCAGGATTTCCACTTATTAATTTTATCCATGCCGTTTTACAGGAGGCTTACCATTTTTTCAATTGTCTCTCAATTAGTTTTAAACTTCAACTTCAAGTTATTGATCACACCGGGTCTACATCCTTCACCGTGTTTGATTCAATTGTGGCCAAATATATTGGTAAATCTGCCAAAGCTGTGATTCGTGGATTTTCTCAGGTGTTTTTTCGCATCATTTTTGTTTATTTGCCTTGGGCCGGGTATGCTTCATTTTACGTATACGGGCATATTCATGTGTTTCAGGGTCATGATTCCCATGTGTTCCCATCAGAATTTCAGAGTTTCATTGGAAAACAATTTCTATTCAAGGTTGAGGTTTCTGATGGAAATGTTAGTAATGGTTGGCAATCTTTCACCGTTAAGAAAATGAGCTTTGATGATGATCTTATTCAGAAGTTTGTTGGCCAACATGGGATCAATGTATGTTGTATCTTACACTCTGTTCCTTCCTGTCCAGCCATTGTCATGGAGCCCCGTATTTCCTAACCCGTTTATTGTAGGTTTCTCATTTTGAGGACGAGGATGGGTGTTTCCCATGTGTTGCCAACCCTGAAAGCATTCCTTCTTTGGTGGGAAATTTTCCTTCTTATTGTTTTGGCTCCTTTTGCTTCCAGTGGTGCATTCATTTTTAATATGTGGATTTGTTTGGTTTTCCCGCAGCCTTCACTTGATTCTGTTGATCCTTCTACTCAACCTTCCTCTAGCAGTTCGCTGGCAACCATAATGAAGTCTTCTTCACTGAAGGTACGTGGGAGGCGGGCTGTTCCAGCTGTTGAGGTTGTGAACCTTGATGAATCCGAGTTTGCTTCCAAGATCCCTCGGAGGAATCCAAAGGGTGTTATTGTGAAGAAGGAGGGGAAGTAGTCTTTGTTCGTTGTCTGATGTGTCTAACCAGAAGTTTCCTTCAACTGTAGTACTGTTGTTTTGGTGCATGTGATACTTTAAATTACGTCTCGCAAGATATTATCCTGTTACGTTAGTGTGCTGCTGTGTATTTTGGTATTCCCATGTTATGCTGGGAAGTAATCTTTGTTCGTTGTGGGCTGTGGCTAACCAGAGGTTGCCTTCAATATCTTATCCTATTACGTTAGTGTGTTATTGTGTATTTTGGTATTCCCATAATGAATAAAGTGTTTTGCTTTAGTTTATTGTCCATGCAAAGTATCCATACGTTTGTGTATAACATAGTAATAGTAATAATAGTAATAATAAATCTTCAAAAAAAAAAAATAATAGTAATAATAATAATACTAATAATAATAATGTTAATAATGATAGTAATCTATTAATAATAATAATAATCTTAATAATGATAGTAATGTATTAAAAATAATAAAAGTAATCTTAGCAAGAGAGCAATAATGTTAATAATGATAGTAATGTATTAAAAATAATAATAATCTTAATAATGATAGTAATGTATTAAAAATAATAAAAGTAATCTTAGCAAGAGAAATAATTTCCCACATTCATATTTTCTTCTTCCTCCACTTTAAATATTCCACCTCCCCCTCCTTTCTTCATTATAAATATCCCACCTCCATCTTTCTTCTTTCAATTCAAAACTCTACTGCCTTCTCTTCCTCTCAACCAATTTTTTTCCGTCCTTCAGTTTCCACCAATGTATAAGCGTAAACGCAGGGGTTCTTTAGAAGGAAACCTTAGCATTCCCGCGTCTTCTCCTGGTATTTTTCTGTCCATGTATCCTTTAATTTGTTGTTGTCTTTCAAATTTTGTCTCCATTGATCACATGCAACTACTACCCTTTATTTCTCATTTTTATTTTTCAATCGTTCTTTTAGTTCATACATCCTTCTATTGGAATATTGGTCCACCATCTTGGAATTGTCAACACTGTGGCGCAATGATGTGGTATGAGGAGAGAATTAAGAAGAGTTCTAGCCCTTCTAATCCAAGGTTTACACTTTGTTGCTCTCGTGGTCGAGTTATGCTTCCTTATTATTCATACCCTCCCCAGCTTTTGTGTGATTTGTATCATGAATCAACAACCCAAAGCAAAATATTTCAAAATGAGGTTAGGTCCTTTAACACCATGTTCGCTTTCACCTCCATGGGTGGTAAAATTGTAAAGGATGTGAATCAAGGCAGAGGTCCTCCTATCTTCATCATGAACGGTGAAAACTATCATCAAATTGGGAGTTTGTTGCCACCTCCTGGAGCACCCCCAAAATTTGCTCAACTCTATGTTTACGATACAGATAACGAGGTCAATAACCGAATGTCTGTTGTGAGGTGAATGGTGTTTTCCTTTGTGATACTCAAGTGTGTATTTGAATCATCTATCTTACTCAATTTTTCTCCTTTCATTGCAGGATGGAGGATAATGATGAATGTACTCATTCTGGTCTTGTGGTTGCTTTGCAAAAAGTGCTAAATATGCACAACCCATATGTAGGTGTGTATAGGTTTGTTCGTGATAGGATCAACAGCAGTGGTGTTCATCAGCTAAGAATGCGTATATTGGGTAAACAATGCGGTAACTCAAAGCGTTATAATATGCCTACTGTCTCTGAGGTGGCTGCACTTATTGTTGGTGACTATGAATCAAACCATCATGAACGTGATATTATTGTGGAGACTAGAGAGGGTATGTTGAAACGCATTCCTACTTTGAGCAAAGCATATTTTCCTTTGCAGTATCCTCTGCTATTCCCTTATGGCGAAGATGGATGGTGTGAGGGTATCGAGTACCATTGTCCTGTAGGTGGTTCCTCAATTCGCAGGGAGTGTGTTACCCTCCGTGAGTGGGTTGCTTTTCGTATACACCATCGTCCATTTGAAAAATCAATTTTGTTGTATGCAAGGCGTCTATTTCAGCAATTCTTAGTTGATGCTTATAGCATGATTGAATCACAACGTCTATCGTGGGTGAGAGCTCATCAAAATGAGATTCGTGCAGATTTGTATAAGGGTCTTTCTGATGCAATCCTTCGAGGTGATGTTTCCCCATCAGGTGTTGGTAAAAGGATTGTGTTGCCTTCTAGCTTTACAGGGGGGCGCGGTATATGCAACAAAATTATCAAGATGCTATGGCTATTTGTCGATGGGCAGGTTATCCAGATTTGTTCATTACCTTTACTTGCAACCCTAAGTGGCCTGAACTAACTCTTTTATTAGGAGGTCTCAATTTAAATGCAGTAGACAGGCCTGATTTGGTTTCACGGATTTTCAAAATAAAGTTGGACGAGTTAATACGTGACATTAAGAAAGGTGATATTTTCGGTAAAGCCAAAGCAGGTATTCTTTTGCTTTTATTAAAATTTCATGTATATTTTGTATCTGTGTTTTTAAACTAATCATTATTATTCTTCATCTTATTCTCCAGTTGTCTATACAATAGAATTTCAAAAACGTGGTCTGCCCCATGCTCATATCTTAGTATTCCTTGAACATGGTTGTCGTGTTCTTCGTGCAAATGATATTGATAGAATCATATGTGCTGAAATTCCTAACAAAGAAACTGATTCTGAATTGTTTGAAATAGTTTCTACGTTCATGGTACATGGTCCCTGTGGTGTCCAGCGGCCGAGTTGTCCCTGTATGAAGAATAGAAAATGCACAAAATATTTTCCCAAGAAGTTTGTTTCATCCACAACAATAGATAAGGATGGGTATCCTATTTACCGCCGGCGTGATAACGGGGCATTTATTATGAAGGGTGATAATTTTGTTGATAACAGTTATGTTGTTCCATATAACAGATATTTGCTTCTCAAGTTTAATGCTCATATCAATGTTGAGTGGTGCAATCAATCTAGATCAATCAAGTATCTTTTTAAGTACATCAACAAAGGTAATGATCGTGTTAGTGCTAACTTTTATGGAGCTAGGTCAGGTTTGGTTGATGAAATTCAGCTATACTATGATTGTAGATATTTGTCGTCTTGTGAGGCTACATGGCGCACATTTATGTTTGACATCAATTACCGTGAGCCTGCAGTTGAACGATTGATGTTTCATTTACCTGGTGAACAGTTTGTTGTGTTTGGTACCGGTAGGAGTCTTTCTAACGTTGTATCTTCGACTGGTGCAAACTATACTAAATTCCTGGCCTGGTTTGATGCAAACAGAAAGTATAGCTCAGCCAAAAATTTAACTTATATTGAGTTCCCCCTTCATTTTGTTTGGAAGCAAAAAAAAAGGGAATGGACGCCAAGAAAGCAAGGGAAGAGTATTGGTAGGATGCATTATATTCCACCAGGAACTGGTGAACTGTATTACATGAGAACTTTATTGCACTATGTAAGAGGGCCAACTTCCTATGAGGATATTCGAACAGTGGGTGATACAATTCACCCAACTTTTAAAGATGGTTGTTATGCTTTGGGTTTGTTGGATGATGATAAGGAGTATGTTGATGCAATACTTGAGGCAAGTCATTGGGGGTCTTCACATTATCTCCGCAAGTTGTTTGTGACGTTGTTACTTGGCAATCAAATGAGCAAGCCTGAATTTGTCTGGGAGCAGACTTGGAGGGCGTTAGGTGACGATGTTCTTCATGTACGGCGTAGAGTTCTTAATGTTCCAGGTATTTTTTATTGTGGTTTTTTGCGCAACCGTTTTTACAAATTTGTTGGATTGCTTTTAATGCTTGATTTCATGCAAATTTTTATAGATTTGAATCTCACATCTGCGGAATTGGCCAATTTGACTTTATTAGAGATTGAGTACTTATTAGAGTCTAACAACAAAGGCTTGGCTGATTTTTCTGGCATGCCAATTCCAGATTTGAATGTGGTCCCCCAAGAAATAAATAAACTTATCTCTGAAGAATTAAATTATGATAGAGTTGCTTTGGCTCAAGAATTTTTGCAATTGATGTCAAACATGACTTCTGAGCAGCGACATATCTATGATGCTATAATTGCAAGAGTTAACAGTGATGGTGGCGGATTGTTTTTTGTTAATGGTTTTGGTGGTTCTGGTAAGACGTTTGTTTGGCGTGTTTTGTCCTCCTTTTTGCGTTCTAAGGGGGAAATTGTTCTTACTGTTGCCTCAAGTGGTATTGCTGCGTTGCTCATTCCGGGAGGTCGTACTGCTCATTCCCGATTTGCAATCCCACTTATTGTTAATGAATGTTCAACTTGCAATATCTCGCATGGTAGTCCTCTCGCAGAATTGATTGCAAAGGCCATGTTAATAATTTGGGATGAGGCCCCAATGACGCATCGTCATTGCTTTGAAGCTGTTGATCGAACTTTGCGGGATATCTTAAAGTTTCAAAAACCTGGTAATCAGGATAGACCTTTTGGGGGGAAGGTTGTGGTTTTGGGCGGAGATTTTAGGCAAATACTCCCTGTTATACCTAAAGGCACTCGGCCTATGATTGTAAATTCAACAATAAATTCTTCGTATTTATGGAATCATTGTATTGTTATGTCATTGAACATAAACATGCGACTTCAAACTGGCTCCTCTTCAGGTGGAGTAGCACATCGAAAAATATTCTCGGATTGGGTACTTGCTGTTGGGGATGGGACAATTGGAGAAGTCCATGATGATGAAATTAGACTCTCCATTCCAAAAGATCTGGTTTTGTCTCCGACTAAGGATCCTTTGAGTTCTATTGTTGTTTCCACTTATCCTTATTATCTAGATTCTTTGGGTGATATGTCATATTACCAGGATAGAGCTATCTTGGCTCCTACCAATGATGTTGTCAACCAAATTAATGATTTTATGTCTCTCAAAATCCCAGGTGAAGAATTTATTTATCTAAGCCATGATTCTATTGACCCAGAAAATATGTATTCTGATAGAGTCGAGAATGTTCATTCAACTGAATTCCTAAACACACTTGTGTCATCTGGATTGCCAAATCATAATATTCGACTCAAGGTTGGTGTGCCTATTATGCTTTTAAGGAATATTGATCAAGCGGCTGGTCTTTGTAATGGTACAAGGTTGTTGGTGACTCGCTTGGGAAAATTTGTTCTTGAAGGAAAGGTTATGTCTGGTACTTCAGTAGGGCAGAGGGTTTATATTCCAAGGTTGTCGTTAATACCCTCGGATGTGCGAATACCATTCAAATTTCAGCGTCGGCAATTTCCTATAAATATATCCTTCGCCATGACAATTAATAAGAGTCAAGGTCAATCTTTAAAACATGTGGGCATTTTCTTGAGAAGCCCAGTTTTTTCACATGGCCAGTTATATGTAGCTTTTTCAAGGGTGACATCCAGAGAAGGTCTCAAAGTTTTGATAGACCATGATGATGGTGGGCCACCCTTTGTGACCTCCAATGTTGTGTACAAAGAAATTTTCACCAATTTGTAGTAACAAGGTTGGTTTTCATTGGCAAAACAAAACAAATATGCTCTTTATTCAACGTTAGTTACAAAGTTGCTTTTCATTAGCGGGACAAATCAAATATGTACCAAATATAATTTTTCCATTGCCGGTTAACATTAGATACGCATGGGGCATGAAAAAAAAAACATTAGATAGGCATAGGTTCTTTCACAAAAAAAAGCGATGGGCATAGGTTTGATCAATGTTAAAAAAAAAAATTTGTGGTGTATTTTTTTAACAAGCCTACATCTTGAGTGGTCGGTTTGTGTTATTCGCTTGTAGTAACAAGGTTGGTTTTCATTGGCAAAACAAAACAAATATGCTCTTGATTCAACGTTAGTTACAAAGTTGCTTTTCATTAGCGGGACAAAACAAATATGCTTTTAATTCAGCGTACCAAATATAATTTTTCCATTGAAAAAAAAAAACAAACATTAGATAGGCATAGGTTCTTTCACAAAAAAAAGCGATGGGCATAGGTTTGATCAACATTAAAAAAAGGATAGCCATAGGTTTGGTCAACATTCAACAATACAATACAGGCACAAAGATACTAGATAGATATTGCATAAATAAACCACCAAATATTAAACACTCCTGACATTTGTGGCTTTATCCGCGAACAAGGTGAATGGCATCAGCTCCGAAATTTGTTACTCCAAATGTCACAGCGTCTCCAACATTGATTTTGTTCACCTCGCAAAAACTCCGCCATCCCCCTGTCAGGCGATATTGTTTTTCATCCATGACATCTTGCCTCACATCGCAGTCCCACTTTCTCCTTTCTTCATCAATTAATTGAAATTCATTTCTCCTTGCACTTAAAGCATGTGTGCAGAACAATTTTGGCAGCAGCTGCAGTTTAATTGATAAGAAAAATTTGTTAAGATCTGTGTTGTGTTAACCTAACACAGGTAGATTGAGGGGGGGAAATGGCAATACCAGTGCTTCTCCAAACACGTCTGCATATGTGATTACTTTCACCAGTGTGTGACAAAAATCAACATCTCCCCATGGTAAGTGCATCTCTTCCAGTGTTGGCTCTTCGTATTCAGGTTCGTGGTCCCATTTGGGTATTTCATCGTCGTCTTCTCCCTTCAGACTTGGGGGTGTTGGATAGAGTACTTCTTCGCCAAATTTGTGGTGCACGCGAATTAGGAATCTGCCTGTTGTCATGTAGGTCATCTTCATCCATCCTCCACACATGATTCTGTAAAATGTGCCTAATTCATTCCAGCCATCTGTCATGTAAATTTGCCCCTCTACCTTATCAATGGCAACCCGATGGCGGTTGCCTGCCGGATCTATGAAATACACTGACTCGTGGATGTCACCGTACAATCTCCGGGTGAATAGTTTCGGCATCACAGCATAACCCTGTTCAAGTAAGTCATTCAGATAGAAATAAAAATAAAGAGGTAACAGAGATTCGTTTGGCGTATCGCGTTTCACATACCTGCCGTGGTGCCCATTCAACGAAGCAGATCTGTTGTCTTGGTTGCTCTGCAGGGATGCCGGTCATTGACACGTAGGCCATCTTCAAATTGTGCTTCAATCAGTGTTTCCTTTGTTGATTTGTTTGAAATGGGTCTGGTTATGTGAAAGGAAACCATGTCTTTTATAGTGCAATCCATGGGTTTTGTGAATGTGGATGGTAAGCTTCCACGTGTTCCAGTAGTCTATGCCCACATAACCATTGACTGTTTTTTTCCCTAAATACACGTCCATTACCAAAATACCCTTATTATCAAATCACCTATTCGCCAAATAATTTAACCAATAAATTAATTAATCAAACACATATTTATTTTACTTAATCCATAACCTTAATCCATAACCATCACCTGTTAAATAATTGATTAGATTATCATGTATAATTTTAGAAAAAATTTTGCTTAATAGATTACAGTTTCCAAATTTGTGGTGTTCTCATCATTTATGAATTCGATTTACAAATATAATATGCTATCATTCATATAAGGCTAAATAGCATTTTTAGTCCTTTATCTTTGCTCCAGATTTTACTTTGGTCCTTTATCTTTTTTTTGGTCCGTTTTGGTCCCTCATGTTTCATTTTGGTTTCATTTTGGTCCCTGACGTTAGTGCTGACGTGGCGTCCTCAATTCATTAAATGACGTGGCATTCATTAACTGATGTGGCAAAAACAAATATTTTTTAATTCTAAATCATTCTAAAACACAAAATAGAAATTATCAAAAAATTAAAAACATAAAAATCAAACAAACATCAACATGAAACCCAAAAAATTAAAAACATTAAAATCTGTTTGATCTCTTCCAGAAATTAAAAACAGCAACATGAATCAACAAAAAAATCAGATCTTCAGATTCGTTTTGTTCGTTTTGTTCGTTTTGCCCAGATCTTCGTTATGGTGAGGGAGAGTGAGAGATATGCGACGGTGATGGGAGAGGGAAAGTGAAAGAGATGCAACGGTGATGGTGAGATGCGACGGTGGTGGGATAGGGAGAGTGATGAAGCCAGTTACGGTGGTGATGTGGGGGTTACGGTGATGATGATGTTGTTGTTGTTGATGAATTGATTCTGGTTGTTGTTGTTGTTGAAAATGGTTGTTGAATCAAAACATAAGAAAAAATACAGATCTGGTTGTTGTTGTTGTTGAATTGTTTGTTATTTGTTAAACCAGAAAACAAAGAAAAAAACCAGAAAAAACAAAGAACAAAGAACAACACTGAAACAGATCTGTTAGGGTTGAAGGGGTTCCATCTAATAACAAGATATTTTGAATCAATTGTGCTTCTTTCAGATAACCATCACTTCTTAATTGTCATGACCACGAATATATTTATACGAAATTGCCAACATTTCGGTTCCTCCTCTCTCAAGTCTTGGTTCCTTTTCATTTTTTAATGCCATTTTTATTTATTGTTTTTATCTTCTCTCCGATTTTCTTTCTATTTGTCTTCCTAATATAATTATTTCCATCCTTAATTTAATTGTGCATTAATCCTTAATTTAATTGTGCATTAATTAGACCGACTTTACCCTTTTTGGTTTTTCCAGTGACCCGTGTTTTGCAATTTCCAGAAAATCGTAGGTCTTCTCTTTTCGCTTTCCAGATCTTGGTCCATCTTCATTCCAACACTTTTCTTTTACTTGATCTCAGGTATTGCTGTCCCTTTCTTTCTCTGTTTCGTTTTTCCGATCTACATTCTTTCTTCTTCGTTGGTATTCTCCCTTTGTTTTCTTGTGTTCTTTTCGTTTCAATTGGAACGTCAATTGAAATCCTAATGTCATCTTCCCTTGCGTTACTCAGGTAATTTTGTTGTTCAGATTGGTTAATTTTTTTTCCATTTGATGTTCATGCGTGTTCTTCAAACGTAGGTGTTTTAGATACTCATGACTCGGTTCATCTTCGTTCCAGGAACTTCCTCCTACTTTGGTGTTTTCCTATTTTGTGTTTTCCACACATTTAATCGTAGATCGAAAGCCTATTGTCATCTTCCATTACGTTCCTGTGCTTAATTTGTTGTTGAGCTTTGTTAGGTATTCTTCTGTTTGGTGTTCTTGCATATTCTTCATATTTAGGTATTTTGAATGCCCAATGTGATCTTTGTTTTACACATAAACTTATAATACGTGTTCTATTAGATTTTCTTATTATTAATTTTGTTAATTTCGTTCTTATTATATATAATTTATTATCACTTGATTTCGTGGGACTGCTTAGAGTGTTATTGTTGTTGTTGGACAGGGTGTTTGAGGTGGATGGTTGTGTTGATCCGCAATTCATATTTGAAATCCTATTCCAAATCATATTAATTCCATTTCAACTTATTTGCACTTTTATTTGTTTCTTTCTGAATTGTGATTTGTTTTTCTCTTGATTTATTGCCCTTAATAGTTTGAAGACCTGTTTTTATTCGCCTTGATTTGTTCCTTTTGATTTGTTTTTTTATGCTCCCTTTGCTACTATTGTTTAATGGCAATGTTCTTTTGTTATGGTTGATTAGTTGGCATGTGTTATGTGTTTCTTTGGTTATGAATGTGTTCCCATGTTTGACATATATTTCTAACATTATATTTCTTTTATCTATTATTAGATGGTTAATGTTCTTTCTATTCAATTTTGGTTGCATGATTGAGAGTATCTTCGGGTTATCATCGTTCCTTGGTAGATGGTTTTGTGTTGGCCCCCAGTTCGTATTTGAAATCCTATTCGAAGTCTTCTTCTTGATTTATTACCTTTAATAATTTGAAGACCTCTTTTCATTCTTCTTGATTTGTTCCTTTTGAGTGCTAGGTGCTATCCACAACGTTTATTTACAATAATATTATGATTAATTTTATCTAAATATCTTGGTTTAGGTTCCTCAATAATATCATGGTTTCCAAGACTTTTACTTCTTACATATCAATACGTATTATTGTTGGTGTATTGAGTTACCAGGATAGGGATATCGTGCGGTTTAATGGTGTTTTGATGGTAGATAATATGTTTTCAACTCAATGTAGATTACCCTATCATTCCTGACTTTGGTTGCTTTATATGTGTGTGGTAGATTAGAATGGAGAACAATGACTTCCTTGTGTTGATGAAGAGGAACTCTGTAAGTTTTGAATGTTACTCTGTTATGTTCTACTATGTCTGTTTTACCCTGATTTATTTTGATTAAAACGTGGATTATTCCAGGGTTTCGTGCAAGTGCCCGATTTATTTTACGAGACATATAAAGACACTTTACCGAAAAGGGTAACTATTGTGGACAACATTGGGGACAAGATCGATGGAGAGATTCGGATAATCAGTAGTCACCAAGTATTTATAGAGACTGCTGTGAGGGAGATTTTTCAGAAATATACGTATAGGGACTTTGCTATAGTGCGCTTTACTTATAAATCTAATGGAAGGTTTAGGATGTTTGTCCCACCAAATACCAATTACTTTCATGACCATGCACCTATCAATGGTCTCCTACCATACAACTATCATGGCCCTGATATGTCTGGAAAATTTGATTCTGTTGGTATGTATAAGTACAAAGCAAGTGTCAAAAACAATAGGTGTACAAGATACTCCCTGAAAAAGGTAGTTGAACAAGAAAATGAGGTACTGAGGAAACTCGATGAGGTGAGGGACAAAAGAGAAAGAAAAGAGGCTGAAAGATTGGGTGATTCCAGTGACAGGGATTCTGATGAGAGTGACGATGAGGAAGAGGAATTGATTCAACAGTTGTTGAGATTTTAGCAAATGAGGTTGTCTTTGTAGGAACATTTTCAAATAGAATGGGCTACCCTTTGCTGATGACAGATGAAAAGGGTGACTGGAAATTCAAATCGATTCAAAGGAGTTTAAGTGAAATCATGTAATGTTTAAATTGTTTATCTTTATGTTGGAATGGAGTTTATGTTATCAATTTAGGTTTGCAGATGTAGAATTCAGGTTAGCGAATGAATGGTGTGTGAATTTTTAAAAAATAGCGTATACGTTAGTGGTATTGGGTATTTTTTGAAAATTGGATGAGAAAATAAGATTCCTACTCCGAAATTCGATTCTGCAGGAATGGATGGACAGTCCCAATTAGAATGGGAACTAAAAAAATGAGGTAGTGGGGGATACGAAACTATAGCTTGGCTTATCGAAAATGAAGATCAGATGACAAGTATTTATAATTGTGTTTCAGAATTGAATTTTTTCATCCCTTTAACTTGTACTCATGGAATTTTTTCATCTCTTTTAACCATCATATAGTCATTTAATTCTTTTTCATCTCTTTCCCTCCTCTCCCTCTTAAATTCTCATTAATGATGTTTTCAAAAAAATCAATTATTAATATGTAAAAAGAATTATTTTTTATAATATGGTGCTTAACAATTGTTTTCTTAAGGATCATACTTAAAAGTATGAACATGAGATGCAAAAACGTTAGATGACAAGCTCGATTTATAATATGGTGCTTAACAATTGTTTTCTTAAGGATTATACTTAAAAGTATGAACATGGAATGCAAAAACGTTAGATAACAAAGTAATCATCTAATTATCGATTTGTTCGATTTCACCCTGCCTTATTTCAAATACTCTTCTCTCATTTATGGAGGGGAAGAGTATTGATAGATGACAGACTTTATTCATATTGTGTAATTTCTTACGATTCATATCGTTCCAAATAGTAGCGTTGCTTTATTAAGGAGGCTCCTTAAAAGTGCTAAGACAAACATTTGCTTCATACAAAAATAGAATCTTTTTTATACTTATTTTACTTAGTCCATAATCATCATTTCTTAAAAGATTACAGTTTCCAAATTTGTGGTGCTATCATCATTTATGAATTCCATTTACAAATATATATAATATCCTACTATAGCGTTGATGGGACTCTTAGGGTTGAAGAGGTTCCATCTAATAAAATGATATTTTAAATCAATGGTGCTTTTTTCAAATCGTGTACGCTTGAAATATGATGATGGTTACAAATAGGAACCTGTCGTCATCATAGCTAATTGCCTGATTGCGTGCGCGATTGCAGGTAGAAGGTTAGAAAACGCGATTGAGGTGATGGATTGGTGGCCCACCGTCACCGTCACCCTGACTCTTATTAATTGTCATGGCAACGGATATATTTATACGAAATTGCCAACATTTCGGTTCCTCCTCTCTCGGGTCTTGGTTCCTTTTCATGCTTTAATGCCATTTTTATTTATTGTTTTTATCTTCTCTACGATTTTTTTCCTATTTGTCTTCCTAATATAATTATTTCCATCCTTAATTTAATTGTGCATTAATTAGACCGACTTTACCCTTTTTGGTTTTTCCAGTGACCCGTGTTTTGCAATTTTCAGAAAATCAGAGGTCTTCTCTTTTCGCTTTCCAGATCTTGATCCATCTTCATTCCAGCACTTTTCTTCTACTTGATCTCAGGTATTGCTGTCCCTTTCTTTCTCTGTTTCGCTTTTTCGATCTACATTCTTTCTTCTTCGTTGGTATTCTCCCTTTGTTTTCTTGTGTTCTTTTCGTTTCAATTGGAGCGTCAATTGAAATCTTAATGTCATCTTCCATTGCGTTGCTGAGGTAATTTTGTTGTTGAGATTGGTTAATTGTTTTTCCATTTGGTGTTCGTGCGTGTTCTACAAACGTAGGTGTTTTAGATACTCATGACTCGGTTCATCTTCGTTCCAAGAATTTCCTCCTACTTTGGTGTTTTCCTATTTTGTGTTTTCCACAAATTTAATCGTAGATCGAAAGCCTATTGTCATCTTCCATTACGTTCCTGTGCTCATTTTGTTGTTGAGCTTTGTTAGGTATTCTTCTGTTTGGTGTTCTTGCATATTCTTCATATTTAGGTCTTTTTAATACCCAATGTGATCTTTGTTTTACACATAAACTTATAATGCGTGTTCTATTAGATTTTCTTATTATTAATTTTGTTAATTTCCTTCTTATTATATATAATTTATTATCACTTGATTTCGTGGGACTTCTTAGAGTGTTATTGTTGTTGTTGGACAGGGTGTTTGAGGTGGATGGTTGTGTTGATCCGCAATTCATATTTGAAATCCTATTCCAAATCGTATTAATTCCATTTCAACTTATTTGCACTTTTATTTGTTTCTTTCTGAATTGTGATTTGTCTTCCTCTTGATTTATTACCCTTAATAGTTTGAAGACCTCTTTTTATTCTCCTTCATTTCTTCCTTTTGATTTGTTTTTTTATGCTCCCTTTGCTACTATTGTTCAATGGCAATGTTCTTTTGTTATGGTTGATTAGTTGGCATGTGTTATGTGTTTCTTTGGTTATGCATGTCTTCCCATGTTTGACATATATTTCTAGCATTATATTTCTTTTATCTATTATTAGATGGTTAATGTTCTTTCTATTCAATTTTGGTTGCATGATTGAGAGTATGTATCATCGTTCCTTGGTAGATGGTTTTGTGTTGGCCCCCAGTTCGTATTTGAAATCCTATTCGAAGACCTCTTTTCATTCGCTTGATTTGTTCCTTTTGAATGCTAAGTGCTATCCACAACGTTTATTTACAATAATATTATGATTAATTTTATCTAAATATCTTGGTTTAGGTTCCTCAATAATATCATGGTTTCCAAGACTTTTACTTCGTTCATATCAATCCGTTCGGTAATTTTACTTCTTCCAATTTATTTATCTTTGATGATATTTTTTTTACAATGTATAAAAATGGTTGATTTTTCTTTTGTGTTTTGTAGAGATTGATGAGGGTGAATGGAGATTTTTATGATGCTTACCATCATATCCTACCTGCAAAACTGATTGTAGAAACTGCCTATGGATCAGAGTTTGCTGCTTCCATTTCTGTTGGTTCCGATGGAGTTCCCTACATAGATACTGATACTCATAAGATAATGGATCTTTTTGGAGTTGATGGTCTCTTGGGTGCACCTTTACGTAGGATGGTTCACTTGACTTATACTAAACGAGGATACTTTCGTATTCATATTCCAATGACTACGGACCGTGTAAGGCCTAGATTGATGCGTCACCAACCACCACCCCTAGAAGTTGAAGATCCTCAACTTGATGTTGCTGGAGTTATTGAAGACAATCCTATTGTTCTTGATTAGATAATCTTCAAAGTGTTTTTCTAGATATTCCTATTGAAGACAATCCTATCCTCTATAAGTGTTTCCCTATTGTTGTTTTGTTGTAAAACTTCTTCTAACCTTTATTGTGTTAACTTTAGTTTGCATCTTTTTGTATGTTGACTTTGGTGGGCATGTATCATGAATGAGGATGAAAACATTACCCTTTTGTTCTTTTAGTAATTCAGTTGAAATTTGAAATAGTCAGGATGGTTTTGTTTCTTTGTTTGCCAATGGAATCTGCCCATTTAAAATTGTTGTTTTGTTATTAGTTAGTTCTAGCAATATACTTGCAATCTAGAACTTGATTATGTAGTTGTTGATTATTACATTGTTTATATCTTAACATTTTTGTGATGCCACCAGTAATGCCACTTGAAGACCAATGGGTGAAAAAAGTTCAACCCACCATATAAGGCTAGGGTCATAAGGATAATCAATTTGTATTTTGAGAGATTCAAATTTTTCAATAGCCACACATACAAATATTATATGATAATAAAAATAAAAATAATAGAAATAATAGATACAATTTGCAAAATGTATCTATCCTTTCCCTCCTCAAGATGTATCTATTCTTATTAATCAAGATGTTTTCAAAACAATCAATTATTAATGATACTCCCTCTTAAATTCATATTCAGAAATGAAGTCAGCCTTCCTTACGATTCATATCGTTCCAAATAGTAGCGTTGCTTTCTTAAGGATACTCCTTAAAAGTGCTAAGACGAAATGCAGAAAGGTTAAATCACGACCCCATCCAAAAATAGAATGTTTTTTATACTTATTTTGACTGTTGCTAGGGTTCCCCGTCCATCGGACGGGCATAATGTCTAGTATATATTATGAGAGGACTTTTATAATGAGAGGGTGAGAGGAACCAATCATGACCATAGATCAAATCATGAATGGTTGATAAATTATTATGAGAGGACTTTTATAATGAGAGGGTGAGAGGAACCAATCATGACCATAGATCAAATCACAAATGGTTGAGATTAAAGCAAAAAGTCAATGCGATAACTACCCACATTTTAATCACAACGACCCATGTAGTGTTATAGGGTCCATATTTACTCCTCTCATCTCTTACGATAAACATGGGGTGGTTGCATGTCAGTTGTTGAAGTAGATTAGCAAGTTTTGGAAGCTACATTTCGATTAGGAGCTGATTGGAGAGTGATGCGCACGCGGCTTCACTGAGGGGGAGGCGCAGGTTTGGTAATGTTTTCACATGGAGGGGCAAAAATGTCATTAGCACTAATTAGTATAAAAGGAGTGTTTTTGGAATAATAGGTTAGGTTTTATTTTGATTTGGACTTGGGATTTGGGAAGGGTTTTGCGCTGCGGAGAGGCAGCCTCCCTTTTGTGGCTTTCTTTGTGTTTTGTTCACCCTAACTCTATTTGGATTGTTATTTTCTTCAATCAAACACTGTTTACGTTTAATTGTTTCCACTGTTGCTGTGTTCACTGTTCACGATTACTATTCATGGTACTGTTCACGTTTACTGTTCACGCTACTATTCAACGGAGCTTGAACGATGGTGAAGAAGACCGCCATGGAAGAACGCCAAGAACGACTCGAGCAGGAATTCGAAGGGTTGGCGCTAGAGATGCGCACGCAAGGGGAGGCCATGCGCGAGTGGACGGATCGGATGGAGCTCCGTTTGAAAGGAACGTGACGCCGCCGGCGAAGAGGCAGCGAAGCGGCGACGCCAAGCGCAGAGGAGGACGGCGGGGGTGGCACCTCCACCGAATCTGAGAACTCCGGGGGGGAACAGCCCCCGCGCGCGACACCGGTATCGGAGACAGAAACTAGAAATCCCTGTTTTCGAAGGGGGCGAAGCGTATGGGTGGCTCGTTAAGGTGGAACGATATTTTAAGATTAATGGGGTTGAAGAAGAGGAGATGTTGGAAGCAGTGATGATTGCTTTGGATGGAAGAGCCCTCAACTGGTTTCAATGGTGGGAAGAACAACACCCGGAGCCAACGTGGGATGAATTTAAGCAGGCCGTAATACGGCGTTTCCAGCCCAATCTGGTTAGCAACCCTTTGGGACCGATTTTGAGCGTTAAACAAATAGGGACGGTGATGGAATACCGTGAGCAGTTTGAAATGCTAATGGCTCCATTGAAGAGACGTGACAGAGGCATGTTGGAAAGCATTTTTCTCAACGGTTTACGTGAGGAAATACTAACTGGATTGAAACTCCATAGCACTCGGGGATTGAATGCGTTGATGGATCGAGCGTTACTCATAGAGGAAAGGAACAAGGCGTTAAGGGAGGAAGGAGGAAGGAGAGGTGAAGGGACTAAGTGGAAATGTGGGGGGTGGGTTCGGGAAGTGACCCGGGGAAGCATAGAACTGTTATTACCAAACCCAAGTTTGAGTTTGGGGGAGGTAGTGGCAGCAACTCTCAAGAATTGAAAAGTCAAGGGGGTGAAGGGGAGAAGAAACAGGGGGTAGGGAGGAAACTCACTCAGGAGGAGCTGAGGGACCTTAGTAGGAAGGGGCTTTGCTTCAAATGTGGGGAAAGGTGGGGGAAAGATCACATTTGTAAGATGAAAATAACAATCCAAATAGAGTTTGGGTGAACAAAACACAAAGAAAGCCACAAAAGGGAGGCTGCCTTTCCACAGCGCAAAACCCTTCCCAAGTCCCAAGTCCAAATCAAAATAAAACCTAACCTATTATTCCAAAAACACTCATTTTATACTAATTAGTGCTAATGACATTTTTGCCCCCTTGTGAAAACATTACCAAACCTGCGCCTCCCCCTCAGTGAAGGACGTTACAAAAAGAGCCTACGTGTCATCCAATCGTCTGAGGTGGCATTGTTATTTAGTTTTATTTTATTTTATATACTGATTGTATTACTGACTTAGCTTTTATTATTAATATTTGTTAATGTAAATAAATTAAAATAGAAACTGAAAGAGAGTAAAGAGTGAGACTGAAGTAGAAACGCATCTGGAGAAATGAAGAGTTTCAGAATGTAGGGTTTGTGTGGTGCGAAGAAGAAGAGAAACGTGATAGAAAGGAAGAACGAAGAGGAACAATCAGTGGTTTTTCTGCTTCGACGATTAACTACGAAGTACGACGAAGATGATAGGTAAGTTTATGAGTTCATTGTGGAGACCGATGCATCTGGGAAGGGGTTGGGGGCAGTTCTTATGCAAGAGGGGAGGACGGTGGCATACATGAGCCAAACATTGTCCAATCGAGCTCAGAACAAGTCGGTGTATGAGTTGATGGATATTGTGATAGCAGTTCAGAAATGGAGACACTACCTTCTGGGAAGGCGTTTTGTGGTACACACCGACCAGAGGAGTTTGAGGTTTCTGACGGAGCAGAGGGTAATGGGGGAGGAGCAACAGAAGTGGATAACCAAACTATTGGGCTTCGATTTTGAGATCAAATATAAGCCTGGAATCGAGAATAAAGCAGCTGACGCCTTGTCAAGGCAGCACAATTACAGTGCCATCTCCATGGTGCAATGCCCGGAGTGGGATGGTCTAGAGGATGAGGTACAAGCTGATGAACAGTTGAAACTTATTGTGCAAGACCTAGTTGCGAAGGTGAACACTCATGTGGGTTATACATTGAGGAATGGACGACTATACTATCACGGTCGCTTGGTCCTTCCCAAAGACTCCCCTCGGATTGGGAAGATTCTGGAGGAGTTCCATGACTCAGCTATGGGTGGACACTCCGGGATTCTGCGAACTTACAAGAGAATAGCAAGTGTGGTGTATTGGGAGGGAATGAGGAAGAGGATTCAGCAGTACGTTCAGGCCCGTGCCATATACCAGCAGAACAAGTATCGGGCCCTGACCCCCGGGGGATTGCTCCAACCGCTTCCAATACCGACTCAGGTTTGGAGTGATGTGTCTATGGACTTTGTTGGGGGGCTTACCCAAGTCAGCAGGGATGGATACCATCCTGGTAGTGGTTGATCGACTCACCAAATACGCTCATTTTGTAGCCCTGGCTCATCCGTACAATGCGAATGATGTGGATCTTGTGTTTATGAAGGAGATAGTGAAGTTACATGGGTTCCCAAGCTCCATTGTGTCTGACAGAGATAGAGACTTCACGAGTGCATTCTGGTTCGAGTTGTTTGCAGCTGCAGGGTCCAAGCTTAAATATAGCTCAGCCTACCATCCTCAGACAGACGGCCAAACAGAAGTAGTTAATAGGTGTGTTGAGACCTATTTGAGGTGTTTGACCGGTAGCAAACCCAAGCAGTGGGTTAAGTGGCTACCCTGGGCTGAGTATTGGTACAATACCAACTATCACTCTTCCATTCAAATGTCCCCGTTTGAAGCTTTGTATGGACGGAAACCCCCCGTGTTAGTGAGGGGGGATGAAAACAGTAGTTTTGTGGATGAGGTTCAACAACTAACTCAAGAGAGGAATGAGTTGCTCCGTGATCTGAGAGACCACTTGAGCAAGACCCAGAATCGTATGAAACAACAAGCGGATAAGCATAGGAGGGAGGTAACCTATGAGGTTGGAGAGATGGTCTACTTGAAGATCCAACCCTACAAGCTGAAACAACTAGCGAAGAGGCTGAATCAGAAACTCAGCCCACGGTTCTATGGCCCTTTTGAGGTATTGGAGAAAATTGGGACAGTTGCCTACAAGCTGAAACTACCACCGGAGAGCAGAGTTCACCCAGTGTTTCGTGCATCACTTTTGAAGAAAGCCATTGCTCCTGCGGCGGCAGTTCAACCTCTACCAAAGTGCCTGGCTGAAAATCTTGAATTGCAGGTCATGCCCGAAGACATCCTAGCGGTGAGGAAGGCTCATGACGACGTGCTTGAAGTCCTGGTGAAGTGGAAGCATCTACCCGACTTTGAGAACTCCTGGGAGGACCTTGAGGATATGAAGAACCAGTTTCCAGATTTTCACCTTGAGGACAAGGTGAATGTTTTAGGGGGGAGTATTGATGCGCACGCGGCTTCACTGAGGGGGAGGCGCAGGTTTGGTAATGTTTTCACAAGGAGGGGTAAAAATGTCATTAGCACTAATTAGTATAAAAGAAGTGTTTTTGGAATAATAGGTTAGGTTTTATTTTGATTTGGACTTGGGAAGGGTTTTGCGCTGTGGAGAGGCAGCCTCCCTTTTGTGGCTTTCTTTGTGTTTTGTTCACCCAAACTCTATTTGGATTGTTATTTTCATCAATCAAACACTGTTTACGTTTAATTGTTTCCACTGTTGTTGTGTTTACTGTTCACAGTTGCTGTTCACGGGTACTGTTCACGATTACTGTTCACGGAACTGTTCACGTTTACTGTTCACGCTAATGTTCACGCTACTGTTCACGTTACTGTTCACCTTTTCTATCAGAGAGGTATAGAAGCTGGAATTTCGAATTGGAGTAGCTCTCGGGTAATTTTGATGTTGATTGAGTCTACATTTCTCTTGATTGCTGTGTTTGTTTTGGGATTTTCATCACAATAAGAGTCACAGTAGCTGTTGTTGAAATACAAGCAGCAAAGGTGGGATTTTTGGGGCTTAAGTTCGTGATCCTTGGTGGTGGATTTGAAGATATCTATTTACAACAAATTCTGCGGAAACTGTTTTGAATAGTCTCGGGTATTTGCTCTGTAACTCACTACACAGACCCCATTTGAAGTTGATTTTTGATTCTTTAGAAACTAGACACAAAATCCTTCAGGATAGAAACAAGAACCATCTGATTTGACTGAGTATTGAGGGAGAAAAATTATTTACAAGTTTCACTTTTGTAACAGTAACGATTTTGAACCAGTTACCGTATTGTAGCCATAACTACCTGAGTACTCGTCATATCAGTTTGAGACTTGAACCATAGGAAAATAGACAAAATTTTATACACAATAGACACTGGTTTGGATGGTTTTGAATAAGAATTGAATAAGCTATGCTCATTCCAAAACTGCTCACAGATGCTGTCCAAAATAAATTTGGTTTGGGTAGAGCTTGATCGTGTCTTCCGTTTATTTGTATCGTTCGTCACTCCAGGTGAGTTCTACTTGTAGGTTTTTAATTACTGTGAATGTGGTTACATGTCTCTGATTAAGTGTTTTTTGGTGTTCATTTCGACATTCGAGTCCATAAAACCGTAATTGCGAAGTTGTGTGTGTTGTTGTGTTTCGAACGAACGAGAAATGAATATTATGTGATTTGTTGACTGATGCTAAATGTTTATGTTTTTATTGTGTTGATTGGACTGGTTGCTGTGCTGGTAATGTCTGTTTTTATGTTGGGAATTGATCGGAATATATATTGGAAACGAACGGAATAGCCGAAAACGAAGGAAAAACACATTGACACTAATTTAGCCGTAACTTTTAATCCGGGAACCCGATTGAGGTGTTCTCAGGTGCGTTTGAAAGCTTATTGAAAGACCTAATCAAATAAATGAATTAATGTGTATAATAATGATTATGTGAACTTTGGTTATGAAAATGAATTATAATCGTTTAGAGTTTACGAGTGACCTAGCATACACGAGAACATGATAATACAATGGACTATGAGTTCATTCAAGTTTATGTTGATGTTATGTAATGACAATAATGACATGTGATATTTATATCAAAGAAAGGGTGACGGCCCAAGAGATAAGCATACTAGGGTAGGGAAGTCATGAGCCTGAACCCTAGGCCCCGTTCATGTTTGCCCGCTAGCGCAAGGTTAGCGGATCGAGTTCATCGGGAATCGAGTAAATGATTACCGGTGTTGTGCTAAGTCAAGAAAAGGTTTGCACGTAGTTACCTAATTCGGGGCTACGAGTTAAAAGATTGCATAATGAACCGCGAGTGCTTAGTAAGGGGTCCCGATAGAACTCACTGAGATTTGTAATCTCACCCTTTATATGTTGTGGTTTTACAGAGAACCAGGAAAAAGAAAAAGCCAAGAAGCACGATTAGCCAGTGCGCGTGATGGAGGCCATGGAGATCATGGAGTTTTAGTTATTGCTTATGTAGTTCCCTAGTCCCTTTGTAATTTCGATATTATGACTTGTATTTGTATTAGAAGTTGTATATTATTTCCGCTATTTCTGTTATGGATATTGAACATTAGGATGTGGGAAGGATTAAAATATGGTTTTTATGATGATTATGTACTTCTATTTGAAGTTATGAAAATGTGAGTGCCTAGTTGATGAATTTATCATCAAACATTAATTTTGTTCAATATCTATAAACAGGAATTTATCTCTAATGTATGCTAGAGATTGTGAAGAAACAAAAAGCAGTAGAGATTGTGAGCTGACACATCGCACCATAAAGCGCATCAGAGATCATTGTCTCATTAAACCCTCAAACACCTCTTTGGGCCTAATTACATTTTCTTCATAAACCCTTAACCATTGGTCACATTACAATCCCTAAAAGTCCATTCTGATTAATGATTGATTGTTTTTATTTTTCTTAAAGTTTTACTTCTAAGACAAAATAATTTGTTTGCTCACAAAAAAAAATTATAAAAAAAAGAAATGAAAAAAAAAAGAAAAAACTCAAAAAGGCTTGCACGCTCAAAGTTCATACAAGAGATAATGATATAAGACAAAGTTTAGTGACCATCAACGACGTGAAACTTCATCATGACCTCTTGACTGCCATAGCTTGTGGAATCTTTCCCAAAGAAAACCACTCCCTACTAAGGCAGTTACTTGACTTACCATCTTAAAATGGGGCAGTACCCTCACCTTTCATTCCACTTAAACTCGGGAAATTTTTCCAGCGCCCATCCCATATTCCTATGCAACACCCACATCTATATAGCCACACTGGACTAGTTCCCAACACATTACCCTAACTCCACGAACTTTCACAACCACACTCGAAAATGGGGAAACTTTTATCTTTCATGGACTGGGGCAACCTTGTCTTTTGTATAGATTGGGGCATCATTCCCTCGTGCCAAAATAATTCTTTCGTCTCCCATTCCATTCATCCTTAGCCACTTGTTACCCCTATACCAACATATTTCCTAGTCCTTCAACCAATTTATACCCTTAGCCGCCATTGTCCTCCCTAGACAAAGGCAAACTATTTCACTCCCCACTATTTGAAGTCAAAATTGGAGCAATCAAACATTTCCTACTTTGGGGCAAGCTTATCTCTCATAGGCTTGAGCAAATCACCTCATCCTTCACTCCCCTCACATGTCACATTTGTTCATACCCTACATTTCTTGAACCCTGAGCCAACTGACACATTCATTTGTATTCACACTGTTATTCATGTTTATTAAACAATGCTTCAAAGAGAGAGAACACGCGTTAATGACGTGATATTAATAATTCCTCCAAATTAACATTTTAGACTTGAAAATTTAACCATCATGAGTCACCATAACCAAATGAAAACCCATGTGACCAAATCTACAAATGTACATCACAAATACATTGTTACAAGCCATAGTTTTCAAAGATGACAACCTCGAACATACCAGAGTTCGAGTTCAAACCATCAAAATTTTTTCTTACAAGGAATGATCAATTCAAAATATTCAGCTCTCTGTTTCTAGCATCAAAAGTTTTGTTTCCCATCAAACATTATTGCATCCTTACAAAAAAACATTGCAAAAACACATGTTGTCGCCAACAAATCATTCATCAGTTATACATTACACATGTCCTCCTTATTCTAGAATTAAACCATGCATCTGATCATACTCATCACAACTCTTTCATATAAGTACTATACATGCATTCACATTCTACTTATTTTGCTTACATAATTTATTAACTTTCACATCTTGATTCTTTCGCATTACGCATTGCATATGCATACATGCATGCCTACCAATATCTTTCTACATCACTAATCATATCATGGTACCGTGCATTCATGAACTTCTTTTTATTCACCATAGAATTCACATCTAAGCATTACGTACAATTGCATTCATATCTTATCTGCATCCACATACACTATTTGTCAACTTTCATATTCCATCGGCTTCGACATCCATTATCCGCTACATTTCATTAAAACCAATCATAAAGCATGTCATACATTCCACACATTACATCACACATTTCATATTTTACTTACCATACATAGCATTCATCACATGTCATACACCATATACCTATCATCAATCAAATGCATTGAGTATATTCCATACGTTAAACACCTATCCTTTATTCTTACAAATCAACGCGCTAAGCATTGATCACACATCTCATCCAGATCACCCAGTTGATCCTTCAGACCTATTGAGGTCCATAAATTAGATCACCCAATTAATCCTTCAGACCCATTGTGGTCCATAAATCAGACCAACGGCCATTGGTCCATAATCAGACATATGTCGGTTCACAAGTCAGGCTGATATTTGTCCATAAATTAGATCACCCAGTTGATCCTTCAGACCTATTGAGGTCCATAAATCAGATCACCCAGTTGATCCTTCAGACCCATTGTGGTCCATAAATCAGACCAACGACCATTGGTCTAGAATCAGACATATGTCGGTCCACAAGTCAGACTGATATTTGCCCATAAATTAGATCACCCAGTTGATCCTTCAGACCTATTGAGGTCCATAAATCAGATCACCCCGTTGATCCTTCAGACTATTCGGTCCTTCAGACCCCTAGTGCTCCTTCAGACCCCCAGTGGTCCTTCAGATCCCAATGATCCTTATTTATTGCTCTTCAACCGACTTCAAGTGTTGTTCCTTATATTTTGGTTTAGATCAGCGCATCTAGCATTAATCCTCTATCACGCACCAGATTGCAATGTTAGCATAGAGTTTATCATAGATCCTCTTGACCAAATCAGTCATTCACTTCAGTTCATTTTACACCAACACTTAAAGGCATCGATCCTTCAGAGCCTCAGTGCTCCTTCAGACCCCTAGTGGTCCTTCAGATCTCCAATGGTCCTTCAGACCAACATTGGTCCATCAACCCAGATCACACGTTGTCATCGAGCCCGACGGATCATTCGACCCCAAGTGGTCCTTCAGACTAGTTGTGTCCGCCTAAGACATAGTGGACGTCCTTCGTGGTCAACATATCAGTTCCGGATCTGATCTTGACCCTCACGGCCGCTCGAGCAAAGGCCACCCTCAGGCGTTTTACTAATACCATAGCTAGTTGCGGTCCATCAGGCCCAGGCAGCCCTTCAGACCAATCGGTCCTTCAGTTCAGTTCGAATCAACACGCCAAGAGTCCGGTTCCGAATCAGATCCTCAGTGATCCTTCAAACCCCAATGATCCTTCGGAGTCCATGGCTCCTTCAGATCCCCAGTGATCCTTATGTACTGTGTTTTAAGTCAACCCAGCTTTTCATGAATTTCTCAAAAAATTATAGTTTTGACAAAATTAGTGTCCGTTTATCTTTATTTCTATTTTACTTTGAAACTTTTGGAAACCATTCAAATTTTCAAGTAAAATATAAATAAAGAGGGGCAGCTGTTGTACCCTAATTTTGTCCGACTAATTTAAAATTTATTAGAAAAAATCCAAAATATTGTTTGTTATGACTTATGATGTTTGTCGTTCACGCATATCGTTCCTAATCGTGTATAGGTTTTGTTCTCGTTACGCATGCGTGTTCGCTTCTCGTCATATATGTGTGTTTATTTTACTGCTCATTATTTACTGTTTATTATTAATATTGGTAGTTTCCTCTCTTTCTTAACCAAAAGATGAAAAATAAAATCAAATGAACAATTCAAATTGAATGGTCAATGCTGCCTTTTGATACACATATAGACAAAAATGAAAAAGTAAAAAGTACAAAAAAAATTAAAATGAATTCAAGGAAAATGGGATAGGCGCTGCTGCATTCTTGTGCCCTAGCTGAGAAATATTTTGAAAATGGAGTCAATATGCTTTCTCCTTATCTTTTTGCTTTTCCCATATTAGGCAAAAACATCTCAGCCAACGCCTCCACTCCCTTGCTGCTCTATTTTTTTTCCTTTATGGCTGTTATGCTTTTGTCCACTATTGAGTTTTGCTCCCCTGCTTCTAAACCACACCTACACCATACATATTGGACTATAAATACCAGTTCATATCAACAGTAAAGGGGGGCGGGGGAATCGAATAGATAGAAAATAAAAATGAAGACAAAAATATGTCTCATTTATAAACAGAGTCATTTTCCAACAGTCCCACAAGTTGAAAACACTCATATCCCAATCCTCTCAAAAATACCAATTACGCAGTAGTGAATGAATCTTTAAATTCATTCGTGAAGTCAAAAACACCATAGCCATCATCACACACAAAAACAAACCAAAAAACACAAGCAAGAGAAGAGGAGACAAAGAGACAGAAGAAACTCACCATAACTGACCTCAACGTCCACCACTTTAACCACCATGAGCTCTGCCTTCCCACGGCGGTGCTCCGCCTGACCACCGGTGAACCATCAAGCTCCGCCGCACCATCGGCGAACCAGCAAGCTCCGTCGCACCACCTCATCCCCACTTCCGTTGTCGTTGTGGCGCCGTAACCACCAACACCGCCGCTCACCCAAAACCGTCGCCGCAACAACTGTTGTGACTTTCGTCGCCATCCGTCCTTCGCTGTCACCGTCGCCCACACCGCCGGCCATGGAACGGCTGATTGGTGGCGTTCCCTCTCACTGCCGGTGTACCCTCTCTTTCTCCTCTCCCCTCTTCATCTATTCCCTTTCTTCCTCTCCCTCTCTCTCTCTCAGCCAAGTTCTCTCTCTCTCTCTCTTTCTCCTTTTTTTTTGAAATTTCAGATTCTCTCTCCAACACTCAAACGGCGCTGAGTAGAGAGGAGAAAGGAATTAGGGTTTCATTTTAATTCACATTTGCTTTATATAGTCCAATTTTACATTCTGTTTTATTTTATTTTAATTTTTACTTCAGGTTACTAACTACACCCCCCTCTTTCAATAACTTAACCTCATGAAAAAAAGGCCATGAATTCATGGGCGGGCAAACTAAAACTGGGCTGCTTTACGCACCCCCCTTTTTTAAAATACAAACCCTGCTGTTTTATGCACCCTTTTTACAAATACGCCCCCTTTTCGTTCTTTTTTCATATCCTCTACAAATAAACAATTTCTTTTACAAACTTACATTTTTTTTGAAAATAAATAAATAATTCCTTTTTTTTTCAAAAATATAAATAGGGGACTAAGTCGGTCGTACGATCGGGTTAGTCAGCTTTTTTTTAGGACCACAAATGAACCTTACGGATCAGGTCCTAAAATTCCTATTTAAAATAAATAATTTCTATATTAAAAAATACAAACACATCTCTTTCATTTCAACAAACAAATCTTCAAAATAGGGGATTAAGTCGGCCGTACGGTCGGGTTAGTCATCGTTTTAGGATGAATGGGCCGTACGACTCAAGAATCATGAAATACCTATTCAAATTAAATGAAATCACTCTATACACAAACATTTTCCTCCAAAAATGAAATTCTTATTTTCAAAATAGGGGATTAAGTCGGTCGTACTGCCGGGTTAGTCATCGTTTTGGGACAAATGAACTGTACGAGTCAAAAGTTCTAAAACTCTTAATTAAAAAAACACCAAAAAAACAAACATTTTTTCTCAAGAACTACGCAGCCTTTGATTCTCTACCAGGAGAGACGTAGGAGCAGAGGGGGGCCCACCTCTGTCAAGTGCATTAATAAAAACATTTTTTTAGTCCTTTTTGTAAATTGTTTGTTTCTAATTTTTCAAGAAAATAACCAAAAATAAATAAATGTCCATCAAGTCTCTTTTCTCTTTAATTTGTAAATAAGGGTAAATCAAATGTATTAGATTAATAATTTTTACGCATTTAGTTAAAGGTAGCCTTCCTTAGGAAGGATGCCATAGGGTCCCTACGCATAAACGACTCCCGAGCCTAAATCTGGTCCGCAAATCCCCCTTATCCTTTTAAAAGGTTTTTTTCAATGTTTTCCCTTAAAATAAATATTGATGGCTGCTTCATTGTAAACTTCGAAGAATCCCTCCTCCGGATTTTTCGGTCGCTACAGTGGTGTTTATCTTTGGTAGTTCCTCGAGACACCTAATAAAAGCTTCGTTCTGAGAGGAAATCCAATCGAACTTGTTCTCTTAAAAATGGCGAGGAAATTGGGTTGAATAAAAGGGACAATATTTTTCATCGTCCCGAGTCCAGAAGAGCTATCAAAGACGTGGTGTTTATC
The DNA here is from genome assembly GCA_039519185.1 of Astragalus membranaceus. NCBI lineage: Eukaryota > Viridiplantae > Streptophyta > Magnoliopsida > Fabales > Fabaceae > Astragalus > Astragalus membranaceus. The sequence goes on from CM076849.1 coordinate 181,682,875, forward strand.
TTTGGTGCTTTCAATTAAAAAAAGTAGAAAAAGATGAGGGTTCATGCGTCAATGCCATAATACAGACAAACAAGCTCAAAGGCTAGGATGAACACCTAGCTATTGCAATGGAGCTACGATAGAGCAAGGTTGAGCCACCCGAGAATCTCACGCTCAAACATGGTGAAGGGTAGCTGAATTTTGATCTGATCCAGCATCGCATCGTACAGATCCACGTGATCGGTAAGATCCTCAGAAGACTTGAAATAGAACAGCCTATCCTGGGACTGGCCGAAATCAATATGCACCTTCTTCTCGCAGTGTTCGTCATATGAAATATTGGGGACCAAATTTCGGAGGACCTCTACATCCTTCTTGCTCCGATACCTCGTTTCTATGTTAAAAGAGGGATTGACCCAGGAGTAATCGGGCAGAGGTAGGATGGTGCTCCAATTCTATTTTGGTTTGTAAAGGGACAACATAGTCTCTCCGTGTAAGCTAGCGGCACGCCACCAAACTCAACACTCAAAATCCTCAAGTCCTCAAAAAGACCTTGGCCCGTCGACCGAGCACCACTAGCCGATAATAGTCCATCAGTGAAGGGAATAGTCCATCAACGAAGAAAGAGAGGAAGAAGAAGAGGAAAAAATGATAGTGGGTTCCGAAGGAATTACGACATTAAGGGGAGTGAGTTCAGACTCCTTAGATAAAAATTGAATTGAATAAATAAAGGGGAATAAGAGACTAACCCAAAAAGAGCGAAAAGCTTGAAATTGGCTAATGGAGAGGAAGTTTTTGAGAACGTTGCAAGAACTTTGCAATGGAAACTCAAAGAAACTGGTAAAGAAGAAGAAAGAAGAAGAGCATCACTCCCTTTTATACGCCACACCCTCAACCTTGGGGAAATCCGAGCCATTGAAGGCCAAAGGGCGCTTCATCTCATTGCTAGATCCAACAGACCAGATTCGACCAGGGAACCAACGTGTCTGATCGGGTGGCGCGAAACAGGTCACTTCATTTCAAATTTAGGGATCCGTGCCTGACGCAATTTGAGCCATACTGCGCCACCAAATGCGTCACATCAAAATGCCCTATCATTTAATGAGGCATGTCAAGAATTTTCCTTAAGAAGCAAAAATGATCCTACTACCCTAGCAACTCGGCTAGGTGAGGTATAGCTCAAAACATTGTTTAGACTTCCAATTCCCTGAGAATCAAAAGTCTAGGGGGCTTGTGTTACAGTCACGACTAGCTCCTACCTAGTCTAGTGTCGAGCTCCCTTAGACACCCGTTGTTATACTGAAACCGACCTTTGCGTCGGTAGGGTAGGACTGGAGCTCTCAAAGGTGGTTCGGCCTTAGAAAAATGAAGAGAACGAAACACAGTAAGTGCCGAGTCTTTGGGACGGTCTCCACAGTCTACCCCGAGTAGCTCCTCCTCGGAACTAGACACATCACATTCAAGGTCAGAACTAAACCCTAGTTTCACCCAACGTACCAAACAAGGAATGGCACCCTTATGACCAAAGATCTCGACACGATCTCATTAACTGCTCTCGAGGTAGCTTTCGCCTAAAGAAGCAAAGACCTCCAACGGCTAGGTTTCTCCTTTGGTCTCCTAAGGTTCCTAAACGATATTTCTATATTTAAGGGTCCTCACCCCACAGGTTTTACATGCTTTTCAGCTTAACTAAACTCTGTTATTGCTCTCCTCTTATCTTAACCCCTAATACTGACTTAGACATTAGAATGTCTTTGAAGGGACACCTCCCGACGTGGAGACACGAAGCCATCAACCACCGTACGGAGAGGAGAGCCGTCGTTGTGAAGATTTCAACATTAGCAATGCTCAATTGGAATTCTATTCTCCGGGTCATTTGGGACTTGAGAAACAGTTGTATTATCTCTAGAGGCATACCTTATTTTAGGAGATCTTTGGACCATATTTTATCTCTATCTTGGCGATGGGTTTAGAAGAGAGGTAAGTTTTTCTCCTATTTTTTTATGAGTGATATGTTGATCCTATTGACTGTATATCTAGGGTGTAGCTTTCTTTTGTGGAAATTTAGTGTGTGGGGATTGTATCTTTTGTTTGTGATGTGTTGAGTACCCCTTGTTCTTAGCTATTTGTTCCTTATCTATTATAATATTATGTTTGCCTTTCAAAAAAGGGGCTCTCAATATATACTTTATCTAATGGTACAATTGGAAATAATTATATAGAAAAGAGACTTGATAGATTCATCTGTAATGAGGGTTGGCTGCTTTTTGGGACAATGTTGATTGTTGCACCCTTACAAGGAGTCAGTCAGATCATTTTCCACTTTTCTTACTTATGAAAAAGGAAGCTTTTCAGAAATATTCTTCTTTTAAATTTATGAAAAAGTCGACTTAACACCCTGATTGTAAGAGGGTTATGTTTGAGATTTGACAAAGTCATGTGTTTGGCTGCGACATGCATGTTTTATCAGAGAAATTGAAAATCTTGAAGGTCAAGTCCAAAGACTGGAATACTACTGTTTTCGGCAACATTTTCTCAAATATTAATGAAGCTTTAGCCAAACTTGATAATATTCAGAGCAGATTCACATCTTGGAGGTTGTTATACCTTATTCACTTTTGAGAAGGATGGTCAAACTAATTTACAGATTGCCTTAAATTTTGAAGAGGCCTACTGTAGGAGAAATCTATAGTTAACGGGCATAATTTTAGAGATAGGAATACTTCCTTTTTCAGAAAATTACCAAGATTAAAAATGCTACCAAGATAATTTCTGTTATGAAGAATGGTGATAGTATTCTCTCAAACGTTGTTGATATTGAGAATCATGTGTTGAATTATTATCGGAATTTGTTTTCTATGAATAATGATTGTCGCTCCAATGGTCCTGTTAGGGATATTCTTTCTTCTTTAGTTTCAGATGATCAGGACAATGTTATGCTTACTAACTTACCTTTTATGAATGAGGTTAAAACTGTAGTTTTTTCTATTAATGGAGATGGCGCCCTGGTCCTGATGGGTTTGGAGGTTTCTTCTTCCAGCATTACTAAGATATTGTTGCTCAAGATGCTTATAATTTCTGTCATGCAGTTTTCTCAACAAGAGGTTGGGTGCTCTCTAATTTTAATTCTAATATTGTAGTTCTGATTCCAAAAGTAGATGGAGTTGATCCATTTGAGTATTATAGTTGAGGCATTTCCACAAATCCAAGACAATGCTTCTTGGCTGGTCAATAAAATGCAGTCACAATCACTTGTCTTTGGCATTCCTCGCTTAATTCATTCCCAAGTCCTAATCATTACCAGCCATTGACGGTACCTACCAAATGTCATAAAAGATTATAATCTCAAAGAAATATTAACGATTTAATTGTTAGTATGTGTTCATTTTTTTTGATTGTAGTTATGGTGCACACATTTTTCAAATAGTTTGTTTGCATAGTGGGGTACCAATCGTAGCCAATGAATTTGGTTGACTCCTCATAGTGAGAATGTGTAGTCGGAAATATTGGTAAATTGGATTGCAATACCTCTATTAATTTTATTAAACTACACATAACTTTCCTATCATCATTCATCTTCCCTAGATTAAAGCCAAACCACCGTTCAAATTCAAATGCCAACTATTAAAAGTTAAAACCATTCCACCCAATAAAGAAACGAAAGTGGAAAGAAGAAAAAGAGAGAGAGTTTTGAGATGGATATTTTTCAATAGACCACTGTCCAAATGCTAAAATTAAAAGCATCCCACCCACCCAAAACCACACACCCAAAGCTAAAGAGACTACGTAGCCTCTTTTCCCCTTAGAATAATTTTTCAACAACAAAATAATTTTCATCTTACATTCCTCATTCCCACACTTGAATACCCTCTCCCTCCTTCCATGCAACAGTCTTGGAATCTCTGCCACCAAATATAGACTTCATAATTCTTCCACAAGTCAACATAGAAGACCTTCCAGAAAACATTCAACCAGCACCCGAAAGTGAAACTCATTGTGAAGCACTCAATTCAATTTCTTCATGAAGCATAAAACCACTTGTTTCACATACTCAACTTGTTGCTTTTTGCTTATTCTCAACCGATGCACATGATGTTGCTAAACACTTCAACCTTATCTCTTAACTTTACTTGGCCTCAAGAGCTTTGGTTTTCTCAATCTTTCTGACACTTTGCTGTCTCACTGTCACAGATATCCAACTACCATGTGAGCAACATGTAAAACTACAGTGGTGTATAAAGCTAGAGTGGTGGCAATATGTGTTCTGAGAGATGCAAATAATGACCACTTTTAAAATCAATAACCACACATACAAATATTATATGATAATAAAAATAAAAATAATAGAAATATATTAAATGCATTCCACCTGAGCGCTCCTAACTTTAATCTTTAGCCCTGTGTCCCTAGACCAGATAATTAATCCAGCAAACATCGTACTACCCCAAAGAATCAATTATTGAATATTTTTATTATTAATATGCATGTTTTCTTTTAAAGTCCAAACCAAAAGATGCCCCATCTCTTACCATTGCTAAATCCATCACTAAAAAAGCACTTCACCCCAATTATTCACTAAGCTGTAATGATGGAAAAGAAACGTGTAATAGGATATCAATTATTCACTCTCTCATAAAATTGTAACAAAGACCCAATTCCAACTATATATAGTCTGCAAAATTTAAAATGAAAAAAATGCGATACCAAATGAAGGAGAAACATCTTAAAAAATAAATCAGAGAAACACAAAAAGAACACAAAATGATAAAACTTTCAAAAACACCCCCCACCAATCAAGACCCATTTAAATTCAGTAAAAAAAAACTAAAAACACCTCATTTGGACATTGTAAATGAGATCATATGAGTCTAATATTACCTCAAGTGCAATTGTTGTTATATAATTTGGATGCAAATTGTTAAGGATATAATCTATTTGATCAATACACGACACTAACACAAATCGCCACAATGTCACCAATTTTATCCTAAACACGTTGATTCGATTAGTTATATTTAAATTAAAAAAACATCATTTCTACGAATTAATAATAAATGGACTTATTTAAATGCGCTGCTTTATTAGTTTTGCCACACTTTCACCTCATTATTAGACTAAAAAGACAAACCTTATCATCATCACAAAAGGCGTAAAGATGGAAAAATAATTTTTTTCATAATTGAATCTTGTAAAAAAAAAACATAATTGAAGAAAAAGTCAAAATTGTCCACCTCTTACCAGTCAAACACAGATCTGATATGTTCCTTACTTCCATTACCTGCAATTGCAAGAAGTAGGGGAAAAAAAGATGGAAAAATAAAAGAAGTAAAAATAGCAGAAGATGAAGAGAAAGAGAGAGCAAGGCCATGGACGAAGGAAACTCAGAGGCGAGATCTGAGAGAAGGGGCGACATGAAGAGGACCAGCACGAGTGGTGGTTCGCGGTGGGTTCCGGCGGCATAGTGTGGTGGCTGTGGGTTCGATGTGGTTTTGCGGTGTTGGAGAGAGAAAGAGATGAGTGGTGATGTGAGAGAGCGAAACCGAGGAGAGAGAGAGAGAGAGAGAGAGAGAGAGAGCGGGAGATGAGGGCGAGGAGAGAGTGACAGTGGCGGTGTGACAGTGGTCATGCGGGAGAGAGCTCACCAAAGGTCGGAAAGGTGAACCCCTCTCTTCATTTTTCTCTTATATCTCTGCTTCTCTTTTCCTACAATTTTCTCTCTGATTTTTTTTGGTTTTTTCCTGTTTGAAAGGGTAGTGTCTGTGGTTGTTGGTGTTGGTTTGAGGTGAAGATGAGAGTGGATTTATGGATTTTTGTTTCTTCCATTACTTGCAAGTTCAAGAAGCAACAAAAAAAGAGAGGAGAGAATTAAAAGAGGGAAATAAAGCAGAAAATGGAGTTGGAGAAAATAGGTAGATGAAGAGGAGTAAGGAAGAGTAAATAAATATGTCAAAACGAAGATTAATGTGTGTTACTTGCTAGGAAGACAAAAAGAACACGATAAGTCAATTTATATATTTTATGCATATTATCAATTAAGATGCATGATCTTCCTCTAAAATCAGTAAAAATCACAGGTTGAATCTTTAACTCACTTACACAAAACAATATTTGCACGAAAAAGAAGAAAGACAGTACCTCTGTACACGCCCCTCAAACGCAGTCGCCATCGTCGTCATTCCCACCGCCGCTGCCTGCGCTCGACGCTCTCTCCTCCGCACAGCCCCCTCTCTCTCTCTCTCTCTCTCTTAAAGGTTAAACCAATGCTTTATGTTGTTGTTCTTCTCTCCCCTTTCGTTTTGGGATGTACAGGCATGTAGGTTAATATTTTGGTGGGATGCATTTAGTTTTGGCATTTAATAGTTCTATTATTATTATTATTATTATTATTATTATTATTATATTTGTGTGTGTGGCTGTTGCTTTGAAACCTGACAAAACACAAATTAGTACTACTGTAGTTTTATACGGTGCTCATCTGTAGTTGAATACAGTGTTAGTGTTAGTGCAACTTTTGTGAGACAAAAGAGTGATGTCATCAAACCTTTGTTTTAAAAAGAAAGATATCGTAAAGATATTTGACTAAAATTATAAAGTAATTTTACTATTTAAATTTATTTTTAGAATATTTGGTGCAAGATAATTTTTTTTCATTCAAATTTATTTTATAAAGTAATTTTACTATTCAAATTTATTTTTAGAATATTTGGTACAAGAAAATTTTTTTTCATTCAAATTTATTTTATAAAGTAATTTTACTCATCAAATTTATTTTTAGAATATTTGGTACAAGATAATTTTTTTTCATTCAAATTTATTTTATAAAGTAATTTCACTATTCAAATTTATTTTTAGGCATAACCCAGAGCGTGTGGTTCAGCGGTTGGGGTTTATCCTCCTTTTAACCAAGGGTCGGGGGTTCGATCCCCATCTTGCGGTATGTGCATTTCAATCTTGTTTTTCTAGCTCTTGAGACAGTTTCAGAACTTTGTCCAACATATCTTTCCAAAGGTTTTTCAAAAGAATTTTGAATAGACATGGCTTGTTCTTTAGTTAATATCAAGATTTTGTTTTTGAGGAGGTTGTTTTGTTTTTCAAGATCTGAAACTTACCTCTTGTAGTTAGTCATTTACGAATCAATGAGAAGCAATACAGAATATCAGAAACTCTAAAACTAACAAAATAAGAATATGCTGTCAAAAAAAAAACAAAATAAGAATATGGTAATAGATCGTTTTTCCGATGAAAATTATATTGACTGCTAAATTTATGAAATTCAAAATAACTACGACAAATCTTTTAATCTTAAAAATAAAAAATAAGGGATTAGCTTCTGATCTCACAATGTTGGGCTTAATGGGACGCGAAAAATCCGAGAATAATCCGGGAAAATAGGTCGACAAACGGGAGAGAATATAATCTTTCCTGTTTTTTTAGACTCAAACTCAATAATAATCTTTATAAATTAATAACAATAACAATGAATTGCAAATCAAAAAAAAATCGAAGAAAGAAAGGAAGAGTTGAGAGAGTGAAAAGAAAGGAAGATGCGGAGGGTCAACAACTATCAGATTTTGGAGGTTAACAAGAATGCAACTAATGAAGAGTTGAAGAAAGCATATAGAAAGCTTGCAATAAAATGGCACCCCGATAAGAATCCAAACAATAAGAAAGAGTCTGAGGCTAAATTCAAACAAATATCTGAAGCATATGAGGTACCATGAGATCCTTTGTTATCAATCTATTCTTCATTTATTTGTTCTGATAGTGTGCTAATGATGCAGGATCACACGATTCACTTGTTTTTATGTTTTGCTCAGTTTTTCTTTAGATCAGAATTCGTAACCAAAAAAGATTCGCTTGTTATTGTCCTTTTCTGGTTATTATCTATTGTTTTTGTGATTGATCCTTGACTTTAGCTTCTAATGATTATAGTTTAAGGTCATATTGAGTGATGCATATTTGACGAGGCCCAAAGAAAGGTCAAAGAATTCTAGACTTTGGTTGCAACTAACATTCTCAAATTTCGTTTTTTTTTCATTATCTAGTGTGATTGTAGCTTGATTTGCTGTATTTTGCAATTAGTTGTAGATTAATTGATCATTTGATTTGTCTTTCATTCTAAGAAAGGATTGCCACGTATCATGTTTTGGCTTGTGGTACTGGTGGGTGGGATAATTATACAAGTTTGTTTAGTTGCTTTCTGTCTTACTACTTATTTACTCTTATTCTACTCATTTCTCTAACATGTTTTCCAACTTTGGAAAAGAAAGAATATAATGTCTTCTTGATTTTCCAATATTTTCCTTGGCTAAAAACTTAACTTCTGTTCATATACTAAGTTGTGGCAATTTTCTTATTTTTGCTCTAATTCATCTCCAAATGTCTATACTTCTTGGTGTGGAAATGTGTAAACCATGAAATTTGCGTAGAATTTGAATTGGTATATTGTTTTGGTTTCACAAAGGTTCTAAGTGATCCACAGAAGAGAGCAACTTATGATAGGGATGGAGAAGGCAACCTTCAAGGCGGAATGCCACCACCGATGATGACACAGAGTCATTCTCCCAAACTGCGGATGGAACAAGGTTTAGATTCAATTCAAATGGCATTTTTGCAGAAGATTCTGGCTTTTCAAGCCCATATGGAGGGATGGGAATGGGGGCCGGTGGTTGCTGCTGCAGAGACATGGGGGGTGGATTATGGGTGCCAAATGGCACTTTTTGCAGAAGATTTTGGCTTTTCAAGCCCATATGGAGGGATGGGAATGGGGGCCGGTGGTTGCTGCTGCAGAGGCATGGGGGGTGGATCATGGGTGCCATATGACATTTTTGCCGAAGATTTTAGCTTTTCAAGCCCATATGGAGGGATGGGAATGGGGCCTGATGGTGGCTGCTGCAGAGGCATGGGAGGTGGATCATGGGTGCCAAATGACATTTTTGCAGAAGATTTTGGGTTTTCAAGCCCATATGGAGGGATGGGAATGGGGTCCTTTGGTGAAATGTATGGCACAAAAGTGTTTCGAGAAGGCAGGCCAATGAGCCAAGGTCCGCGGTGTAAGGCACCTGCCATTGAAAACAAGCTACCTTGCAGCCTAGAGGAACTCTATAGAGGGACAATTAAAATGAAGAAGATCACGAGGGAAGTTGCACTTGCAAACGGGTAAATGCTCTTTGCTTGACTTTTTCAATTTACATAACAACAACTTATACTTGGACTTTCTTGCAACCAATTTTCATGATCATAAAGAGTTTTGCTATTGGATTTTTAAATGGTCACTGCATTTTTGTGCCACTACTATTGATCTAACCTCTCCTGCATATATATATATATATATATATATATATATGTCTGCAGTAGAACTGTGCCTTTGGTGGAAATGCTAGACATTGAAATCAAACCAGGCTGGAAAAAGGGGACGAAAATAACTTTCGTAGAGAAAGGAAATGAGCAGCCAAATGTTATAGCTGCAGATATTGTATTTATCATTGATGAGAAACCTCATGGTGTATTTACAAGAGATGGCAATGATTTGGTTGTGATAGAAAATATATCACTTGCAAAAGGTGAAGCTCCAACAGGCTACTCCTTCCAACTAACTACTTTGGATGGCAGGGATCTGACCATTGCCATAAACAATGTGATTGATCCATACTATGAAGAAGTGATCGTGGGAGAAGGGATGCCGATCTCGAAAAGTCCTTCAGAGAGGGGAAATCTTAGGATCAAATTCAACATCACATTCTCAAGCAAGGTTGATGCTGAAGCAGAAAGACCCTTGGCATTGCCTAGTGTACCTAGTCTTTTCGCTTCTTACATTTCTTTTTTCTGCATTTTATTTTACATGAAAGATTTGAGAGCTGCAAATCATTCACCTATCTTGCTTGAACTGAGAAACTGAATGCGTATGCTGGTTTTTTGCCCTCATTATTTTTATTAAATTTCTTTTATATCCTCATTAAATATTTTTTCATGATTAAATAATTTTGTCATGAATTAATTATGTGCGTGTGTAGATCGGCTTCTTCTAAATTCACCCATGGACGTATTTGTGCCTTCCTTAAGATTGCGACCTGAACCTTTCAAAAGTTTGAAGTTTTCAACTCTCCTAGGCAACAACGGCTCCGCTGCTTGCACTGTCCCTCTGCATGAGACAAAATAAATGATCATTTATGGTTCTATGAATATCATCCGCTATAATAAAATGAAACAATTAAACGTTTAAAGTTTTTCAATGATCCTTTTAGCCTTACCTTGATTCAAGGTTCTGAGAATTCCTAGAGATGTTGTGATGTATGTTTTTAAGATTTAACACGCCGTGGTGGAATGCAGACTCCATAAAGCTAAGATCATTTTCTGGCTTAGAGTTATCACTCTTTCTAGGTGCCTCTACACTCCTGAGCCGGTCTGTCCATATGCAAAGATGCATGCATTATAGCCATCTAAAACAGATCTGACCAATGGTTGAGTATCGGCATATATTTGTTCTGCACACGAGGAAAAAAAATCATCATAAAAAGCTCCAAACAAGGATATGAATTCCATACAAAAATATTTAATTTGTTTGTAACAAGTACTACAATATGATAAGAAACATGTAGAACAAAGTATTATGTTGTGTAATAATGTCAAAATATTAAAATACCTTGTGTGGCAT